>OX016541.1:147443009-148742036 GCA_943590905.1 Sphaerophoria taeniata | reverse complement strand
GTGAAGATGAAAACAAGAAAACACTTATTACTTGTGAATGACTTAATTGTGCAATAAGTTTTTCCACACAGCGATTTGGAACTCACTGCCATAAGAAAGGTTAAAATAGACAAAAAGACCTTTCCATTGACATATATCATGTCGTTATTGGTTCCTAGGCCAGCTTCCATACATTTTTGCCGGTTCTCCTTTATTAAAAAAAAAACTTGCCGAAAATCAATTAAATTCCAAAATAAAGCGAATAAGATCTCATAATGGATCAGAATACACTAGTCGTGCTTTTAGAGAATTGCGTGAATCGAAGGGCATCAAAGAAGAATTTAGTTCATAGTATACACCACAGCAAAATGGTGTTGCTGAATATGCCAACCGCACGATTGTCGAAATGGCTAGGTGTTTGGAAACAAAGTAAATTTGCTAGACTTTTTGTGAGCTGAACTAGTTCTTACTTCAGCCCACATTCTCAATCGTTGTCCAACTTCAGCAAATCACAACAGAACCCCAGAAGAGTTATTGTCATCAAAGACTCACGATGTTTCGTACTTTAAAGAGATAGGTTCACGCGCATTATAAGTGACGTAGCTTTTATGGAAAATAACGAAAAGAAAAAGCTGTCAAAATTCTTTGAATTTGAATGGTCGATCGAGAGAAGCTGAAAAGTATGAGAAAAAGTCTGATAACACTATCGAACTAACGAAAGAAGGAAAGCTAGGTTAGTAGCTCAAGGTTATTCTCAACTGTATGGTGTTGATTATGTGACAAATTTGCACCAGTTGCTGAGATAAGCTCTATCCGTATGCTCTATGCTATTGCTACGGAACATGATCTAGATCTCTACCACATCGATGTTTCAACGGCATTTTTATATCTAGATTTGGACGAGGAAATCTTCATGAAACAGCCTACAGGTTTTTTGAATCACAAATTTAAAGTCTGTAAACTTCAAAAGTCAATTTATATGGGTTTAAACAATCTGGCCATCAATGGAACAAGAAACTTGATAGCAAAGTTCAAGAAATCGGTTATATAAATTCAAACGATGACCAATGCATTTATTTCAAAAAAAAAATCGGTATTAACACTTTAATTACTGCATATGCTGATGACTTAATTGTGGCAACGAATAGCCAAACCGATTTTGTAAACTTCAAATTGCATCTTAAACAATATATTGAAATAAGGGACATGGGTGACGTGAACCCACCTTGACCATAGGACTGGAGATTTCAAGGGATCGTAAGAAAGGAACTTTATCGATTATATAAAGAGCTAAATTTCAAATATAATGTCACGAACTGTTGTCTAGTGCATGAAGAAGGGTGTGTCACATTTACTATAGCTGCAAAATGAGCCAAGTACTTCAAGCTTCTACTTGTTGAACTTATTCATCTACATTGTGATAATGAACCGATTACCGTTTTCGCCGATAGTTAAAGTGCACAATATATTGCGAACTTTAAAGGAAGACGCTCGCAAACCAAACATCTACATATAAGACACCGGTACCTCCGTAAAGCCTCCATAAAGCTATAGCTTTCAAAATTTGTTAATTCATATATTCCTTGGTTTCGTATATTTTTCTTTATTAATAAGAATTACTTACTAGTCATACAGTCAAATTGTTTTCCTGAAGCCTTCAGTGAACTGCGAACATCCTTTACCGAATAGAATTTCTACAGAAAGTCCATTTGCTCCTCTAGTATATCAAAACACAACTTAATCGTCTCGCTGCTCATCAGATGAAATAATGTGCACATGCTTTATTATGGCATCAATCAACATATGTGATAAGCTCATAAAGAAGGTATTGCATCAAAAATCAAAATACTTACATACATCTTCCTTACCTATTGACTTACTATTACACATTATTTACGCACAAAACATCAAATTAATTACCAATTGCAAATCAAAACAAACATTGCGACAAGGCTTTCCAAAAAGTCTCAATCTTGAAATGAGTTAATCCAGCTTCTATCATATTTTCGGCCAAACCAGTTACATCAACTTGCACATATGACGCCATGTACCAGCTCTCCAATGACTTAATTTAATGTTCGATCTTCTTCCATTGATGAAGTATGTTATTCAATGAAAATGTAACATTTTCTTGGTCGCAGTTTAACTTCCTTTTCCTCTAATCTAACGAACTAACCAACGCGTCAACCCGCCTTCACCATACAAGCCGAATGGCGAATATGCGTAAAATTTGACGACAAACTATGTTCCGTTTAATTTTAGTTAAAGTCCATAATTTTTATTGAATTAAGGCAAAAAACAAAAAACAAAAAAATCGTTTGTTTTTCTTCCGCATCTGGTCGATGGATATCTGTTACCACTGCGTCATGGTCTAGACTTTATTCACAAAAAACAAACCAACTCGTTCAAGCATCATCGGGAAGCTTTGTCTTTCTCTCTCTTTTTGTCTTGTCTTAAAGTGCCCCAGGTTATAACCAAAACTGATGGAACTAGATGGAACCCATTCAATTCATTTGATTTCATTGATTTAATCAAAATCAGATGAAGAACAAGAAAATCGAGGTATGAAAACAACAAGAAGACCTTACCTACCTTTGTGTGTGAATGTTTATTTTGTTATGATGTTTTAGCCATAAGCATAACTCATTGGGATCTATGGAGCCATAGTTACACTGATTTGCCTTCGGGTGTATTATTTCAATTCGATTTCGATATCAATGGCAAAAGGAGACTCGAGATAGGATTGTGTGTAGTTTGTCGATGAGGTGAGGATGGTCTTGGCAAAGACATTTGCATTGTGGTCTTGATTTTGATTTTGATTATGAACAAAGTAATTATAATTGAGTAAAACAATAACGGATTACAGCATTGGGGTATTGTTGCTCGTCGCTCGTAACAGGTGCCTTTCGGAGAAATTCTAGATTGGAATTTTGCGCAGTATTGACGCTGGATGTTATGGAATATTGAATACAATAATTTAAATTGAATGGATTTCGAGATGGTTGATTATTGATGAGCTGAGTGAATGAAACTTGAGGAAGACATCGGTTTGCATCGAGAACTTACTTCAAGAAGAGGTTCTTTGTTGCATCTAAACAATAAACGTTGTTTGCAGACAGACATAATGGGACATCTGGCTGCTTTTGTAATGAAGGAAGTGTGGTCCAACAAGATTATCTAACTTGAAGATAGGAAAATGCGAGGGTGCTCTGGTAAGTACTACGCCTACAAAAGAAAAACAATTATTTTTTTAAAGTGGCAATTTATTTTTATGTAGTGTCTCCTTTAAACTCCTTTCAGGCCGATGTAACAGTCTTCGCCTTTTTTGGAGACTCTTTTTTGGTCTGTGGTGGCACCAATGGAGCCATGTTTTGTCGACTATCTTGAAACGATGCAGAAACTCCTGATTGCGCTTAGCGTCAAACAAAGCTCTGAAGTGGTAAAAAAGCCATAATTTCTTACTCAGAACTAGGTAAGAAACTACAGACTATAACGAGACCTTGAAAATTTATTAATAGTTACTTGTTCGCCAAAGTAATAGATCATGACAAAGAAATATCAACTTTGAAGTATTTTTAATAATTTTTCAAAATCTCGACAATCGACACGCAGGCGCAGGTGTGCTCCAGATCCCAAGTGAACTCTGAGAATTATGTTACTAGCTTATGGCAACATAGACTCTGTCGATATGAAGAACCCAATGCAGCTCCCCACTTTGACAGTAAAAAAGACTAAATGAATATATCCCTCAATGGTTTCTTCATGCACCACGCGATGAAAAGGTCACAAAACAAAATTCAACATAAAGCTGTTGGCTGTTGAGCCTCGGACTTTTCAATAGGCACCCAGGAGCTTCTTCTTGTAAACACTTGATGTGATTTATTCACGCATTGTCATTCATGTCAAAGCGAATATGCTTCAGCTTCAGCTATAGTTTTTCTTGTTACCTTCGATATCTTAAGAAAATTCAAAGCCTTCGTGTTGAGATTAACCCAAATGTTAAAGCTCTCAACTAACCATCGAACAGTAGCGCGGTTTTTTTTTCTTTTTGAATGACATGAGCATTAATTTGCTTGTACAGAAGTGTGCCTTTCGGCATGTAATATCTAGCCTTAAGGTCAGATCATGAAATTTGATTTCTTTGCTCGATTCTACACCGCCGCTGAACAGCGACTTTACTGATGGCAACCGCGACGTTCGACACACGACACAAAGCCGGCGATGTGCTTCTATGCTTGTCTAAACGTATATGGCAAGATACAGAAGCGATGTGTTCAACGCTGATTGCATCTTTATTATGTGGCTATCAATCTTGTCTTAGTGAAGTCTATCGAATGGGAATGAGATTGGTAATGTTAACCTTTGATTTTGGAGATTTTATTTTTCTTAGATATTTTATGAGAGATTATACTTTTTTTTTTGTCATGTAAAATTTTTGCTCGTGCTTGAACTTGGACTAGGACTAGGACTCGGAGTTGGACTCAGATTCTGACTCGAAATTGGATTCGAATTCTTTGAATTCTGAGTGCTTTTAGGTAGTGATATGCATAATCGAATGATTTCGATTGATCGTTCGTATTCTCGTAATCGTCATTCGAGTTCTCGTCATCTTCATTCGAATTCTCAACATCGCATTTAATTTTTTTTCATTCGAATTCTCGTGATCGTCTTCGTCAGTCCAAGTTCTTTTTATTCGAGTTCTCGTAATCGTCATTTGAGTTCTCGGCATCGTCGTTCGAGTTCTCGTCATCGTCATTCGAGTTCTTTTCATCATCATTCGAGTTCTTTTTATTTGACTTCTCGTCATCTTCATTCAAATTCTCGTAATCGTCGTTCGAGTTCTTTTGTTTCGAATTTTCGTAATCGTCATTCGAGTTTTTTCATTTCAGCTCTCGTCTTCTTCATTCGAATTCTCATCATCACATTTAAGTTTTTTTCATTCTCGTAATTGTCATTCGAGTTCTCGTCATCGTCATTTGTTTTTTTTCATTCGAGTCCTCGTTATCTTCATTAGAATTCTCGTAATCGTCGTACGAGTTCTTTTCATTCGAGTTCTCGTCATCGTCATTCGAGTTCTCTTCATCATCATTCGAGTTCTTTTTATTCGAGTTCTCGTCATCTTCATTCGAATTCTCGTAATCTTCGTTCGAGTTTTTTTCATTCGAATTCTCGTCATCGTTATTCGAGTTCTTGTCATCGTCATTCTAATTCTTTTCATTCGAATTCTCGTAATCGCAACACGAGTTATTTTCATTCGAGTTCTCGTCATCGTCATTTGAGTTTTCGTCATCGTCATTCGAGTTCTCATCATCGCCACTCGATCTTTCGTCATTTGAGTTCTTTTGAAATTTGCAGAGCTGTAGTAGGTAATACAAGCAAGTTTGAGAAATCATTCGAATGAGTTTACAGCGCATAATCGAGTGATCTCAAAGAGTTGTCTAAACCGATTAAATCATTCGAATGCTCCCATCACTATTTTAAGGCCAGAATCCGCATTTGAATACACCAGATTTTCGAATACGACGAGCCAAGCTGCTGAGGACGAGGACGAATCGCTTTGACATATTCTGCATGCACACAACTACGTGCTAATAGATGCGGTCCCACCAGTCAGGTATGAATCTTATATTTTTCTTTTAATTATATCAAAAGTCCAACCCTGACACCAAAAATCCGTCTCTCCTGACAATATATCCCAACATCATGTTATTGCACTTTTAAGCAGATCTCTGCCAATTAAAATTCCAACTCTGGCTAAAATGTAAGTCTACAGAATGCGACTCTTAACGCAAAAAAATAATTAAACACAGATTGCCAGACAACGATATGCCATGTCCATATTAAAGCACGAAATTATTGCAACGAGATCATAATTCGCTCTCAATATCCATAATGTCTCGAGATTGAATCCGTTTTTGGGCAAAACAACCGGTCGTTTAAGTCACAATTGACACAGACTGATGCGAAAAAGTGCACTTTAATAAGAGTTTACAGATTTTTACCAATTAACCAATTTGTGTGTTTCGTCTGCTTAGAAATTGCTTCACTTGTTTGCTTATTTGAAAGCCAAATGGAACAGCACCCAAAATTGATTAAGACTTTGATATGGACATTCCATCGAAGGCAAGTGTTGCATGGTATAAGATTTCGTCAGATTGAATTTTGTCATATGGATTTGGAATTCCATAAATTTCCCGACTGCGTTGAATAAATAAACCGAGCCACCTGTCGATTAAAAGGGATGCAGTTGTCAGGCTCATAAGCGACTATAAAACTTGCATCGTTGTCGTCGAACGTCTGCAGTGTTAACTTTCATATTTTTCAGTCAGCAGCAGTCTGAAGCTATCGAGTTGAAATTTATTGATGTTTGTTTCTTTAGAGCGATGACAAGGATGATGAATATCGTCCGCACTGTCCGGTCTAACATGAATGTTGTCGAAATTGCGTAAGAGACTGATTGACGCTGACGATAGACAGAAATATGAAACAATCGACATGATTAATAAAAAAAAACTGCAATTGTTTAAATGCAGGAAAAAAAGTGGGTTTGTGGTGGTTTGCTGTCAGCACAGATTAGACAAAAGATAGCAACCCGTTTGGCTTGTTTTTGAGATAAAAGTGCTTTGTCACTGGACCAAAAACGAAACAGCAATTAAAACCACTCTAATTTGTGGCTTTTGTGGTTTGATGGAAATACTTTTGTTTCAAGTAAAAGTCTAATTACTTTTATTTTAATTGTTTCCGTGATCATTATTTCTGTACTATCTCCTATTGAGTCTTTAAAGGCCTTCTATTGTGTCTGAATCCCAAACCCCAATCAACACCCCCTTTTTGAACTAGCAACCAGTCTGAAGAATTGTTCAAAATATTGGTCACATAACAGCATTATTACGCATCAATTCAATCATGTTTATAAAATTTGTTTGCATCTAAAAATAGCTCCATTGCCTAGTGGCACAGTCTTCTGCACGATGCATATCCATTGCTGTGTGATTTAGTATTCTTCTCAAGAAAAAAAAAGCAAAGACACAAGATTCGTCTTGAAGCACGTTCCGGTAAAAATATTCCCAACACATTAATGAAAAAAAAATTTGGGGTAGGTATTATGAATAATTAATTAACTTTACGTCTACGGTCTACCTGGCTTGGGGCGGCTCTACTTCGTAATCGAAAATCAAAAAAGCTATTCACAGCGTCATAATCTTCAAGAGAAGATTAGGCACGAGGCATTCTTTTTTATGACGAAATGGTTGCCTATATATTATAAATAACACCCGATTTTCGATTATTGTATTTTAATTAACAAAAAGTGTTAAATGTCAATCGGTTCTTTTTTACTTGGGAATGGTTATTCGTCATGCAACAATTGATCTTGTGCCGTAAGATGATGGGGTTTCGCATCGATTTGTGGTGCGTACACAAATCAGTTTCAGAGATGGATTTCAATACGTCCCATGGATGTCTAGCCTGCAATCAGCAAACTCGTAACCAAGAAAATGGAAAAAGACTGTAATGGACTTCAAATTACCTGTGAATAGCTCAAAATGAAAATAATGACGCAGGAATCTGAATCGTTGTGGGGACTTTCATATGAGAAATTTGCTTGGTGTAAAATTTCAGTAAACTCTTAAGTTTTCAGGAAAAGGATTATTAACAAGGGAATTCGGATAAATTATTACATGAGGATCGATTTTCTGGATTTTTATGGATTTCCCCTTACATGTGCAAGCAATCTATATATATATAAAAGAACAGCCTAATTTTTGTGTTCGTTCGCTAACCGAGCACACTGGTTGACCGATTTTCCTAATTTTTTCTCTAAATGCAAGAGGTATTAGGGTAGAAGGTTTAGAAAAAATAAAATGTATATTTTTCAAATGCAATGAAATGACAAACGGTGAAAATGTTAAAAAAACATATTTCTTTCACTATAAAAAAAAAGAAAACAAATCTGATCGATTTAAATTTTCGACAATTGTCAAATCGAAAAAATTTTAAATGAACATTTAGTATTTGCTATACTAACATACATATGTACATACATACATATGTAGGTACACACATGGTCAAAGAAGAGAAGAAATACAAAAAAGTTGCATCATCATTGTCGCCACAACCGTGATCAGCAAGTTCTTCTATGTATTCCGGCCAAATCCAGTTTCGCACCCACAGGCTTTGAGCGTCGTGGTGTACGCTATCCTTCCAGACATAACAAGATTTTCGGTATATTCAACGCTAATATTATTCCATTGGCGTAATAAGGCGTCTTTTAATTGCTCTTTATTGTGGATATCATGGTTTCTGATTTTTTTTTCAAGTGCATCCCAAGCATGCTCAATGGAGATGATGTCTGGGCTTTGTGGTGGAGTTTTAAGGAGGTGAGGTGTGGTATACAAGAGCCACAATACCAGTGTTATGTTCGGTATACTAAGGATCATTATCCTGTTGGAAAAAAAAAGTTCGCAATGCCCAGATGTACCGCATCTTAAATTTTTAAGAATAGCAATTTAAACATATTAATTCATTACCCCTTCGTTTATTTCTAATTTTTTTACCCCGGATGCCGCCATATATCCCCATACCATATCACCCCCACCGCCATGCTTGACGGTCTTAATTGTACATTTTGAATTTAAGGCTTCATTTGGGGTTTTCCACACTTGCAACCGCCCGCGTATTTCTACCTCCATATTGCTATCGGCTGCTAATATACTGACCCAATGTATCTAATTGAAGGATCGCACTACTTCGAACTGGTACTCCTCCTAATAGTTGTTCTGCAGACAGGATCAACATGAATTTAGTTTTTTTTCCTATTAATTTAGGTGGCTATTAGGGCATATTGGTTGCTGACAGGGTTAAAAGTGGGACCAGAAATTGAAATACAAATAGTTAAAGAAAGGAAAATAATAAAAGTATTTAGTAACTTTTATTTCTATTGTGACAACATTGAGTAATACTTCACTAATATCCTAACGGCATATAATTTTGCTTTCAGGGGTATCTTATGAAAACAATAACAATTAATCATACTACTATTCCCAATGATATCATTTCTGAGTCCTGCAAACAAGCAAAAATGGAACACAGCTTTGAAAGCTCTGAACACTACAAAAAAAAAAAAAAAAATACGCAGTGTTCGGTTTGCATTTTATACTTCCATTAGACAATTGAATTTCTGGCAATGATGACATCTACAACCAGGAGTAATTTGGAAAATATTCTTGGGAAATTTTATATTGGCAAAAGTAGGAGAATCTGGTAAAATTTTACTACACGTTGCTTCGTCCAAAACTGTGGCAACTCTGTTAAGTTACGGGAAAACTGCAAACTCAACCTCAAATATAACACTAACAATTTCTTAAGAGCGGGTACAACTCTCATGGAGAAAAAACCTCATGGAAGAGTCGGAAAACTGGAAAAATCAAAATAATGTCGGGAATAAGATTTTTTTGTTTTTTTTTTTCAAATGGAAACGTGCAAGTTCTTGATGAAAATCTCGGAAAAGTAATTGGTTTTCATATGGAAAACTGAATATTATTGCAGGCGCATTGGTTTTCAAATGGAAAACTGGAAAATTTCAAAATGGGTTTTCGAATGGAAAACAGAAAGTTCTTGATGAAAAACTCGGAAAACTCATTGGTTTTCAAAGGGGAAATTGTTATTGTAGGTGCACTGATTTTCAAATGGCAAAATGGAATTGTTTTTTATTGGTTTTATTGGGAATTCGGAACTTCAAGACCTAAAATCAAGTTTTTGCATGGAATTTAAGGTGCATTGGTTTGTTTGTATGTCCGGTAGGGACTTTTAATCCGCTCAATCCTTAACGCATTTTTATAAATTTTCACTGTAGGTATAGCCTGAGTAAAATCAAATTTCTGGGACAATCTTACGGGAAATTCAGCAAATAAAGAGGACAATCGTAAGCTTTTTGGAATTCTGAAGAACTAAAATTTGTTCAATTTCACAACGAAATTTTCATTTTACTGCATGCCTTAATGAAAATAGAAAGTTAGTTGTAAAGCTTGGAAAAATTCAGATATGTAGGTCTCTGTTCCAATTCGATTCAAGCAAATCACAGGGCATGGGCAACAAAGCCTGCAATTACGAACTCAGCCAATATCTGTGTTAGTCATACATACTTATTCTGGAGTTGCTGTGAAGGGCAGCGAGACGAAGTTCGCGGGGTAAGCTAGTTATGTATGTAGTAACGTTGTTTGTTTTAAAAAGTACGAAGGTGGTCCGGAAACCGCCTTTATGGTCAGAAGACGGCTAATTGCTGTCAAAATTTCCTTAGTTGATCGAGAGAGGGCTTTTCGACTCAATTACTTTCTTAGCCTAAAGAAACTGCGATTAGCAGGTGAGTTATTCTTCGTCTGATCTCGGCGTGCGCTGGCTGGCTGGTGTTATTGCCTGTGTTTATAACGGGGCTATAGCTAGACACACTCATATATTACTTCGAAGTTATATGCGTCTGTTGTGACGTTCTGTCCGAGATTTGTGTCCTTCCTCGAAGACAGCATATACTTGGCTTTTCCCTCATAGCTTTATACAGTTCGTCTCTGTAGATGCTGTCATATGAATGAAAAGGTGCTGGTAGTTGTTCGAGTCGATGTTGGCTCTTCGGAAAGTTTGAACATCTACTAGAATACTGGACAAGTAACTTCCATTGATCGCAATGTGATCAATCTGATTGAGAGTTGATTGATGAGGAGATCTCCATGTTTCTTTATAGATACAGAGATGTGGGAATCACGTACTGGCTACCACAACGTTTCACCCCGCAGCAAAATCGATCAGCCCGAAGTCAGAAGTGGCGTCGTGCACGCTGTGCTTTCCGACTGTTTCACCAAAGATGTTCTATTTTCCCAGCTTTTCATTAAAATCATCGTGGACAATTTTAATGTCATAGCTAGGTTATTGCCCATACGTTTTGTCAAGGAGCTCGTAGAACTCTTCTTTGGTGTCGCTATGGGCGCATATTGAATCTCAAGACTTTTTGATTGAGTCTACTTCCCACAACGAATCCGCACCCAAAAAGCCGCTGATGGGCACTCTCGGTAATAATTAACATAGCAAATGTCACTGTTTTTCATCCTCCTTTTGCCCATTACAAATCATCCTTTTCCTGGATAGTGGTAATGCCTGCTTTGTAGAAGTTGATGGTCTCCGCTAATTGTGCGGCAGCAGGCGGTCTATTAAGGGACCTAACATTCCACGTGCATATTCGATATTTGTTGTCCCTAAAACTTTTGCTTGGGTCGTCATCAGTTTATCCGTCCGTTTCCGAGGTCTGTTGTTGCTTCGCAACTAAATGCTTTTCTACGTACTCGCAAGTCTGGAAGTCACTCTGACGTCGGTCGACGCGACCTACCTACTTCCCTGGAATACCAGACACTTGATGTGACTTCAAGTTCAAGAGCCGGAAAAACCGCTTCTTTTATGACCTGCACTTCAAACAAGTCCAAGTTGCCCGTAAAGATGTAAACCAAGTAGTTTGGCCTAACTGGAACTGAAGACGCCTTAGTTGATTCCAAAAAACAGAAATTCTTTCGGTGCCGCCGTTCGTTGGAAGTGCCTTGGTGGGAACACTCCTTCGTTGGGCGGTAATTATGTAGTAGCAACAACCTACTCCGCTTCAACCTATTGACCATGGGAGGCGAAAAGAAGTTTCGCGACCGTTTCATAGTAGTGCACCGTGAGTTCCTCGTCCACGTCAAGGTTTACCCCATGGAGGTGGATGAGCCACATCTAAGTTCCCTGAACAAACTTGACAGAAATCCAAGGATCGTATTGCCAGACAGCCGATTGAAGGTGTGCGAGATTGCTGAGATGCTAATATCAAAAGTCATTTTCAACCAAAAAATTAAATGCTTACAGAAATTACACCTCTTCAACTCACGTCAACAAAAGCTTTTAACAAAAGTCTGCAGTAGCTTAGGCATTATAGATATCCGTCAACTGACAGGCCTGTCCAGTATCAACACTTAATGGCAAATTATTCCTAGAACAACATCAAAGTCATTCAACTTTCCTCAAATACATTTTTTAAGCCCTGAATAATAAATCAATAGGTCTTCTAAAAACTTCCACCACAATTTTATCGCAATTTCGCAAGTCATAACAAAACTCCGTCGTAGTTGCCATTGATCCTTGAACCCAAACACACCCACAGAAGTTGTCCGTTCATACGCCATATTCAAAAGCAAAAGCCTCAATTTTTTTTTTTAATATGAAAAGAAACAACGTTATCTTTGTCCCCCTCCTTCAAGAAGAGGACTTGAGAAAAAGGCAAACGTTATAAAAAGGAAGCCAAAATATGCCCAAAATGTAAATGACTTTCACCGAGTATCAATTGAAAAATGTTAATACCTTTTCTGTGGATGCTGATAGTTATCCTTTTTGTTCTGAAACATTCCTGGAAGCACTCACATTACCATAAAGGTTCTAATAAATCCTCTGACAGTCAAATTGCATTGAATTTCGCTGTTCACAATTCAACGAAACTCACAATTATTCAGAAATGGAATGTTTACATTTGAAAAACCAAATTAACCTCATAAGAGGTCAGCAACATCTGCGCTATCCCAATAGACAAAACATCAAACTAAAAATACACAAACACCCAATTGATAAACAAACACATTGCCAACTAATTAAAAAGTTGTTTTCGTCATCATTTCGAAGTATAAACAGTCTGTTTGAATATAAAATTAGTGCACGCTATTGGTGCCGCGTGTTATCGAACAAGTCCACCAGCGCAAAGCCCAAGGATAATTAAAACTTTTTTACAGACGAGCGAAACTAGGCCACAACAGGAAGTACCGAACAACATTCGCTTCCGTTTTGATGCGCAGTATAGTTTTAATCAAACGAAATTTGTCCTTCGGGGTAGATATAAGGACGAACCCACACCCTACACGCAGACAATCAATTGGACTCGATATCAAATTTCTGTGGCGTAGTTTCTGTTTCCTTGTGGAATCGTTCAAAGTTTATTTTGTTTGAGTTGGCAGAAGAACAAAACAGTAAAAAAGGCAAAACAAAACAAAGGACTCAATACTTTGGCTGGGCGGCCGGGCCTGTAAGTAACTGAGCAGAAACGAGCCACAGGCTGATGATAGGTCCATCCGTCCATCAGTCCGTTTGTCGATGATAGAAAAGCGCGAAGCATCGAGTTTATAAGCAATTTATTTCTCTACTGTCATCATCAAAACAAAACACACAACAGCAGTGGCACGAAGTGGGTTGCAATACACAAGCGCTCACTCTGGCGACAGCAGTTTACCATTTTGAATGTGAAAGAAAATTGATGGAATTATTGCTTTGAGTAAATGCGATCTGAACGTTGATTTCGTTAACATCACAAATGGGGGTATTATGGACACTGGAGAGGCTGTATGGTCAAGTGGCCTAGAGGTACGAACAAAATGGCCAGTTTTCCTTACGCAATTTGCTTCATTCGAGCACCAAATAAAGGGTGAACGCAACGCACATGTGGAGTAGTTTTGTGGCTGTGCAAGAAGTGCTCAAGGCGGTACCGAACTTTAAAGAAAAATTACTCATGTTTTGGTTTTGTGGTTTTGGACTTTTCTCTTTTGGATTTTCAGAGCTAAAATGTGTAGACTTATCCAATAGTTTGCAATCAAAGGCAACGATTAAGGGAGTTTTAAGAAGTAGCTTTGACGGGTGCCAGCTCGGCATGAATTCGACCAGTCATCACTTAACTGAAAGCATTCGAAAAATAATATAAAACTGCATTTTGAAAACTAAACGTCATTCGTACTTTTGACGTCAGCTCAGGCAAACCTTTTGGTCAAAAGAATTAAATTTCGTTTGAAGAATCTGAAATCGACTTATGTCTTGTGGTCGTCGCCACTATTCACATCATACCATTTTCATTTTGATGAAAAAAACCACATAATCTGGACAAGTGACATTTTTACTTTGATGCTTCCTCAAATGACACAATAACCGCAATCAAACTCACACCACACAGTACCAGACCCAGAGAACAATCGTTCAATTTGTTTTGTTTGTTTTTATTGCGGTAGGCCAGTACAAAAACTTTAGCCAAATGCAAGTGGTTTGAGATTTTGAATTCGGATTAATAAAACGCCACAAATCCTTATTAAAATATCACACCTGTACTCTTCCCTCACAATCTTTATTGTGTTAACCCAGCAAATCGATGGATTTCGAAATCTTTATGGTTTGATTGAAATTAAATCCTACCATATCGAAATGACACTGACGCACGTAATAATTGCCAATTTACGGATGAGTCTAATTATAGCAACAGAATTGCTAAGTAAGTGTGGGAAATAGTATCTAGAAACACATTAAATTCTAAACTACACGAATGTTATTGGAAGTTGGTAGTTTGCGGGTGTAATGAGGTGACGAAACAGTATCGAACACTGTGGTGCAATTGGATGAGACTTGAGAAATTGATGATAACCTCGCTAAAAGTTAGAAGACGCTTCAACACACGAGATTCGAAATATCAAAAGTTTGCTTGCTTCTAAACGGAAGCTTTCGATTCACAAAGTCTTGAAAAACTTAAAAAAAAGGAGCCTTAATCAACAGTTCCAGAGTGTGAACATATAGAATATCTATAATAATACACATGGCAGATTTTGATAGACTAATTTCGTTGCACAAATAAACTTGTCGTTTTGTGGGATTTGCAATCATTATAGGCGAGTAAACATGCTCAAGTCGTAATCTTTGGGAAATTGATTTTAAACTCATGCAGCTTTGTAGGTGCAGCTTTCAAAGATTATTTTAACAGAATATTGAGCAGGTCAGTGGAGTGTGGGAAGGTCTTACTTAAGCAACCGTACTTCATCTTGCATTAATTGAAACAAATTTATTCAAAATTTACTTATTCTTGGGGTTGAGATGTTCTGGGTGCCTGAACATCTATTTTAGTTCCCAGTTAATGAAATACCTACTGATTTAAGTTTGAAGAAATTTTCGGGTTTTCGGGTTTTTGAGTTTTTGGAGTTTTGTGCGAATTTTACACAATAACTTTGTCATGCTTGTGACTGATCTCAGCAATATTAAATTGCTTATATGGAATTATTTGAACGAAGAATTTGAATGCTTCGTTCTCCATGATTCTCAGTTTTTGGTGTCCCATAAAATTTCTATTTTTGAAAAAGGTTGTGGCCTATTTCAGGGATGTTAGAAAAATAAAAAAAGGTAAGAGAAAACGATCCCCTTAATTGTCACAACTCTGAGTGAAGAAAAGGAGTAAATTGTCTGTAAAATGACATTCGGGTAAAAGTATTGCGAGCAAATAATTTGTGGTCAAATATATTGCATCATTTGGTTTGCGAGATTTTGTTTTACGGTGTTTCGATCCCAACCCCCGTTTTGAGGTAGGAAGACCAAAAACCGACATGGAAACTTTGTTACTTGTTAAACCAATTCTTACAGCTGCCATGGAAGGAGAATTGCCAGCGTACGCAGCATTCAAAAGGCTTTTTGATTTCGTTGTGCGATTTCCACTTAAAAAGCATAAATCGAATCATCGACCACTATTGAACTTTTCTAATTTTTCTCACTTCCACGCGAAGAAATAATAGAAATAATAGAAAAAATACCCGGTACCAGGAGGTTAGGATAGGTTTGGTAAAAGTGTCTGCGGATACAGGATCCACACACTTAGGCCAGGAGAAAAGGCTCATTGTGACACCACATGAATCTATAGGGAATTAAATCTTGCTAGTCGAACCATTTTGAGCTTTTTATAAAGCGAAGAAGATATTTAAAATCCTTGTTAGCTAGTTCACTGCGATTATCGTAAAAATTATCTCCCAAATGAAGTTTGCGCCATAGGAAAAAAGCAGGTCTTCTTCGTCCATACAGCTCCTGCAGAAGTCATTTGAGGCCACACAAAGTCGTATTGCGTATCTGTCGATAAGACAGTGTCCCGTGAGGACACCTATTTAGGAGCTAATATGAGATCGGCTCTGAGATAACAAATCCTTGTAGCGCTTTAAGTCAAGTGACGGCCATACGAGTTTTGTGGCTTCACATGTTTGTAAATTATACTTATACGGCTCTACAATTTCCTGCGATGCGATGTCTCTGTGGCCCAGTACCAAACACAGGTGAATATTAAATTGCTGCACCATCTCCATAAGAGATGATCGACAATCGAGGGCGGTTTGAGAGTTGGTTGAGACACCGTCACAATCTGATTGTCAGACAAGATGCAGACATCAGAAGTTGATATCATGTTTTTTCTTAGCCAGGGTAGAACTTCTTTGATCCCAAAAATTTACGCTTGGAAGACAATACAATGATTCGGGAGGCGGAATTGGTGGCTTATAGATTAAGCTTTTCTGAGTATACACTATTACCAACACCATCATTTGGATTGGATACATCTGTATATAAATAAATACTCCTGTCGGCTCTGGAGACCTGGAAGTTTTTCCCAAATTGGGGTTTTGGAATGTAAAGTTCAAAATGATGGAATGACCCACAGTATTGTTGGTCCATTGCGAGGAGGCGTTGAGTGTTGGATATGTCAAGGGATGTCAGATGGAGGAGAGTGTCTAGCGCCGCTGAAGGAGTGGTTTTCAATTCCCCGCTTATGCAATGACATGCAGTGCGTTTGCGTTGGACTCTGCTGAATTTGTCACAGTAAGAGTGAATTCGCTGATAAAAATTTTGAACGTTGAAAAATTTAAGGCATATTTGCAATTTCTATTGAACTTACTTTGAACCATAACAAAAACCATCCGTGCTATCAATTCATGCTGATAACAACACAGTGTGTTGACACGCCTCGCTCGCCTGAAAACTATCGAATGTCATAATGTAACTTAGCTACCACACATATATTCGTGTTGCAGGCGCACGTCTCAACTTCCTCCATTGATAAGTTTCATCTATGAATATTTCTTATCTCATTCGATCATGACTTACTGAATTGGATTTATTGTTTATAATTTTCAAAAGGATGGATTCAAAAAGATACGAAATAAAACTCCGAATGATTCAATTATCTATTTGTACAAACGTATATTTATTTTATTTAAACTTAAACAACTGGTGCTGATGATGGTCTACTCTCGTCGATAGTTGAAGATGAAGAGACAGATTAACTTAGGTTTTTACTTGCATTATGATATTTCTTATAATCCAAAAACAACAAAGTTAAAAAAATGGCCTTGAATAGGGATTAAGGATTAAGCTCAACATAGCAAGTGCATCTTGCACTGTTTGACAAACAACATAATGTGAAATGGCCTTGAACGAGGATTAAGATTTGTAGTGCAAGTGAATCTCGCACGTGCAGCAAATACAGTGAGTCAAAAAAAATTTTGTGCAAAGTTAATGTTAATGTTTGGAAATTTATATAAAGAAACTAGCTGACCCGGCAGACTTCGTACTGCCTCAATCGATATAAAAAAGACCTAGACTTTTGTAGCCCGCTACCATACCACCCGCTACCCTCTACCCGCTTCTCCTCTACCGTCTACCCGCTACCCCGTTATACCCAGTTACCCTGTTACCCGCTACCCCACTACCCAATACTTACATATGCTACCCGCTTAACTGGTAATCGGTACCTACTACCCGCTTCCCTACACGCTATCCCGTTACTGGTACAGATTAGGAAAACAAATACACACGAACACCTGGCTCAAGGCCCTAATTTCGTGGTGGATTGAATTCCAATCCACTCTATTTTTATATGCATGAATTACATGCATATTTATAGTGTATGTTGCCTTGTACAAAAAGGAAAAGGCACAAGATTAATCTTGAAGCATCTGTCCCATTGCCGTAGACTTTACCTTCCGCCATTTGCATTTGTCTCAAGTACCAGTTTGCTTTTTCCGTAATGAAAGCCATACTGGTAAATGTGTTTTTATCTATGTAACTGAGCTTAGGACACATCACTCAGTTACCGAGAACGAATTTCTCGTTAACCAACAGCCACTCTGAAACTCCCACAAGGGGGCCGACCGCAACTGTAGTTGAGATTCAAAGGTCCTAAAACTCAATGAATCGGGCATTCAACTACCCCAGAGCACCAGTTTTTTCAGAAGACATGGTAGTCTCTTTTGTTATTTTGTACTCTGAATGTATGAAATTATCATCATACATTCTTTCGAATGTGTGAAATTATCACACATTCGTACAAACCAAAAGGATAATTTTCCAGCTTCGTTGAGTTACGGCTCAACAGGAACACTGGTGTCCATTGTCATGCAGTCCATTTTACCAGAAAGGAGTTCGGTGGTCCAAACTGGAAGACTGCATGACACATTGTCATGCAACACCAAATTTCTAAGGAACACTCATTAGTGCCTTATTCTATCACAATGATATCAAGTACAGTCTCATTAATCACTATGTATCCAAAAAAATTTAATGATACCTGTACAATGAAAACGTAGGTTCATTCGCCCTGACCGAAGTCTGGTTGACGCTCTGCACCACTTGGAGGTTGAACCTTCCGCACATGAGCGGCAAGTAATCTGTACTAGGCATTGCAAGCAATCCTTTCCAAACCCTCACCCACTCTTCGCAGAGCCCGTTACTGGTACAAAAGTATCAAAACATTATTCATGGCCCATGCTGTAATTTCAATCATTTATCGCCGTAGTCATGATAAAATAAAAATAAAAATCTTGCCAGCAAAAATTAAAGTTTTTAATCTATACATATTATAAAAATCTAGCGCCGTTCGTTTGCGCCATATAGGCATTAAAACCGGTTGGCCGATTTTCTTAATTTTTGTCTTAAACTAAAGAGGATTAAAGGTAGATGGTTTAAGACAAACAAAATTAGTACTTTTTAAATCATAAACGGTTCAAATGTTAAAAATAATGCTTTTCACACTACAACAAAATATATCAATATACCTACGATTAATCAATTTCATTTCAAATTTTGTCAAATATTTTTATTTTCATCACACAAAAAAAAGTCAGAAAATATTTGTCAAAAATTGTTTTTCATCGAAAAAAATAACTTTACTTGACTTTTTTTTGTTGTCGATATTTTTCCTTTTTTAGATTTGTTTCTTTTGAGATATGGCCTTGGAAGCGGGAAGTGGATTAGCGGGGTAGTGGGGTAGCGAGGAGCGGGTAAGGGAGTAGCGGGTAGCAGGTAGAAGTAACAGGTAGAAGTAGCAGGTAGTGGGTAGCAGATAGCTATGGAGGGTAGGAGGGTAGTGGGCAGTGTACTAGCAGGGTACCAAAGTTAAGGTCTTTTTTTTTATCAGATTTTTTTTTATGAAAAACTAGGAAAAATCATTGGTTTTCAAGGGGAGAATTGCATGTACCTAATTGTAGTAAAGTGGTTCTCAAATGGAAAACTGGAAAATTTCAAAATGGGTTTCCGAAAGGAAATCGGAAAACTCATTGGTTTTAAAATGGAAAATTGCATATTATTGCAGGTGCGCATTGGTTTTCAAATGGAAAATTTCAAATTGGGTTTTCGAATAGAAAATAGAAATTTCTTGATGAAAAACTCGGAAAATTCGTTAGTTTGCAAAGGGAAAATTGCATGTTATTGCAGGTGCAGTGGTTTTCAAATGGAAAACTGGAACATTTGTGATGGGGAACTAGAATGCAAGAAAAAGTAAAAAAAAAACAAATGGAAAATTTGAAATGCAAAAAAAATTTGATTAAACAAAATCTCAAAAACCCTCTTTCAAATGAAATGCATTACTTTTGAAATGGTTAAACGGAAAGTTCGTAAAATGGAAAGTTCGTGCCGTTTGTCATCAAATTTTGACAAAATGTTAGAGTATTATTACAGTAGGGCTTTTAAGAAAATTGTATAAAATCGGCCAAGCTGTTCATAAGATATAGCAAAAAATGTGGAAACAAAATTTTCCCTATAGAACGTTAACTATGCATTTGACCATATCCTTAACAAAGTTGTTGTGCATGAGGCAACGAAGATTTCACGACCTTACTAGCTGACAAAGTAAACGTTGTTTTCTTAGATATATAAAAATCTCATACAAATTCGCTGAGGACTCACTGATTTTATACCAGTGGAGTGTTAAGAACCAAATGTTGAGGGAATGTTCGGTTAGTGGCGTATCTAGATGGGTTCTTAGTATTTTGTACAAAATCTGACCAAGCCGTTTTCATGAGAAATGGCCAGGGTAGTGGTTGATGGGTTAGCGGGGTAATGGGAAGCGGGTAGCGGGTTGACGGATAGAGAGTAGTTAGAAGCAGTGTAAGGGGAAGCGGGATAACAGGTAACGGGGTAGCGTGTAGCGCGTAGAAATACTGGGTAGCCGGCAGTGTTTAGTGGGGTGATTAGTAGCGGAGTAACTGGGTAACAGAGTAGTGGGGTAGCAGGGTAGCGGGTTGTGTAGTGGGCTATAAAAGTTTAGATCTTTTATTTATCGATTTAGGCAGTGCGAAGTCTGCCGGGTCAGCTAGTTAATAAATAAAAAAAATAACGGTTGATCATAAAAGGGTGAAAATTTAGGGTTGTATGTATTTTAGTATGATGTATCATAAACAAAAAAAAACAATTGTCCAAAAAAAAAAAAAAAAAATAAAACATTTAAGGGTGGACCACCGTTAACAATTTGGGGGATGAAAAATAGATGTTGTCCGATTCTCCACCCTAGCCGATATCCTTGCAAAGATTCACGAAAATCGGTTGAGCCGTTTCGGAGGAGTTCAATTACGCACACCGTGACACGAGAATTTTATATATTAGAAGATATGAATTGATATACATATAATCATAAACACTTACTATTAACGCAAGACTCTCAACAACACACGCGCTGGTCTGAAGTAAACTGCCTACATTCTACTTCAATTAAAAAAGAGCTGTCCGAAAGATTATTGAAAAATTTATTGCAGTTCACTGTGCACGTATTTGACTTTGTTTACTATCACATTTGTTTTTCAAATAGTAGCAAGAAAGCTAGCCACTCCAAATAGATTGCAATGCCTTACCTTTGTTGAATGCAAATTCGAAAATTGTTTTGATATCGTTTTTTGCATCTCAACGAGATGTACAACTACTTCCTAGTACATTCTCTAGAGTGCTATTAATAAGATTAATCTACAGAAAGCGTCTTAGGTAGACAACACAAACGAAAATATTCAAATGCAAGCTTTCAAGCTGCACTATTTTACAGCGAGGTTTTCAGTTGCTCATCACGCAGCAGTGAGTCAAGTTCAGAGCTGTAACAAGCCTACAAAAAGTACTCGTGCCATAAAAATAAAATAAAATGGATTTCCAGGGCAAGAACGTTGTCTACGTTGGTGGATTTGGAGGAATTGGCTTTGCTACATGCAAGCTCCTCGTCAAAAAGAGTGTTGCGGTAAGTTTGATGGACACGTTAACATCATCGGAGCTTATTTCCTGGAAACTGCCACTCTTTCCAGATCTTGACCATCCTTGACGTCAAGGAGAATGCTGCTTTAATGAATGAACTCGTGGCACTGAATCCCCGCACCAAGGTGATGTTCATGCAATTGGATTTGTGCAACAAAGACCAGATTGTGAAGGTTGTCAGAGATGTGATTGAGAAGATGAAGGTGGTGGATGTCCTCGTCAATGGCAGTGGCATGATCAACGACCATAAACCCGAAATGACTATGGGAGTTAATTTGGTAAGAATTTCAATGAATTTTAATGTTTCTTGGAATAGCTAACAACTGCTTGTAGCTCGGATTGATCCATACAACAATGAATATGATTCCACATATGGACCAGGGGAATGGCGGTCGTGGTGGAATGATTGTCAATATTGCCTCAGTACTGGGACTGGAACCATGTGGGTGTTTGGCAATTTATACTGCTTCGAAACATGGTGTTATGGGATTCAGTCGTTCTATTTCGGTAGGATTTTCTTTGTCTCTGCATGATTTTTTGGTTTACGTGATTTTTTTCCATTTTAGCATGAACACTACTTCCAACGAACTGGTATCGCAATTATGACCATTTGCCCGGGTATCACAGTTACTGGATTGTGGGATACATTCCATGGAAATGATACCTTTTCGTACTCGAAAGAACTGACTGATGAATTTAGTTCGGCAAAGAATCAGAATGCTGAGGAATGTGCTGTTAATTTTGTCAAAGCCATGGAGACGAAGAAAAATGGATCAATTTGGATTCTGGATTTGGGTAAATTGGAAGAAGTCAAGCCCACTAAATACTGGGAAACACAACATTAGGTTGGGAAGTGTTTTTGAGTGTTGGAGTGTTTTGTTAAATTTTATATGTGAAATGGGTGATAATAAAAAATGAAAAATAAACGATTTTTCAATATGGTGTGATGAATTCTATACCGACACTTTATTTCTTATTTTATTGCTTGAAATGACAGGAACAAAGAAGGACATTTGGAGACAAACAGGACTGGAGTATGGATTTTCCAGTTTTGTTCTACCTAAACTCTCTTAAAAAACAAATGCGTTTAGTTCGTGTGATGTCAAGCCTTTGAACTATTTTCCCTGAAGATATGCTTTGATTGACGCATTAGAATCCACTGGACTCTTGTCATTCACGAAATATAGGCCGCTAAGCTCGAACAAGTTGCACAAAACTAACCCTTCCGAATAACCCACCCCAAACATAGTCGCTGCCAACATTTACAAGAAAACATTTTCAAAAAGTAAATTCCTTAAATTGTTGTTTGAATCGGTAGTAAAAATTGACAGTTCCTAAATCAAAATTCACGATAAACCAACCTTTGGAACAGTTGAACGAAGAATTATATTCCTTCGTTCTCTTTGATTCTCATCAATTTGAGTCTCTTTTATAATAGAAAAGGAGTGGACTTCTAATGGAAACAAAACCAAAAAATGTCAGGAATGTTCGATCTTGTTGATTGGAAGTAATAAAAGCCTAATCAAATGACAAGTTCTTTTCAACTTCTCAGCTTAAAGCTATTTGCATTTATTTACAAACGTCTCTACACTATAAATACAGTAAATTAACAAAATGTCTTACTTCCACAAATTGTAATTAACTGGAAGACCAGCTTGTAAGCCCAACGGAGCTGGAGCATTCAAGAAATGTGGGCCAACATGACCTGGAAACAGATGTGGTGCTGACAATGGGGCTGGTAGGAATCCTGATGGAGCTGCGAAAGCAACTGGAGCTGGGGCAGCAACAACAGCTGGTGCTGGTGCTGGTGCAGCAAGGACGGCTGGTGCAGGTGCTGGAGCTGCTAGCACTGTGTGGTGATGAACTGGAACAGGAACTGGAGCTGGAGCAAGCAGGGGATGAGCTACAGCGTGATTAATGTGGTGGGCATTGAACGACGAAGCATATGGAGCTACAAATGCTTGATGTCCGATTAATCCGGCTTGGGTGTAGGAAGCTAGAGCTGCAAGAACAAGGAGGATCTGAAAGGAAAATGAGAGTGTTTAGTGTTAATTTCCGTATAGGACTGTATGTAAATCCTCTTCCTTACCATACTGTGGGATGCCATCTTAGGAAGAAAAGTTGTGATTTTGGGATGTTACTTGTCGAAAGGTCAAGTTTGATTTGATATCGTCTCAATGTTGACAAGCCTTTTATATGGAAAACAAATATCCGACATAACATCCGTTATACTGAGGAAATACCAACTACCTTCCTCAACACTCTATCGTCGATGGACATTCAGTACAAAGTAAGCATGAAGCATGAAGAATTAAGTAAGAATCGATGCAACAAGTCGCTTAAGCTCATACCTATGCCTATCATAAGTGTGAGACGGGCGTTTTGAAATTCGATATCAAAATTGACAATTCGGAACGCAAATTGAATTCCAATCACACGCATTTTGGGAAGTATCAACAAAAAAACCAAGAGCCTCGTGTGGGGTATAATTACGATGTTAATTTGCCTACGCGCATTGTCTCCAATTCGACCGTGATAATGTTACGCATTCATATTTGTCACGTGCATGGGTTACTTAGGATATCACAAGCCTCAGGAAAAATAAAAACGGCTACTTGTTGCAAGCACGCAATCTTCATGTGTTGGGAAGGTGTGTCTGTGCACCACAAAATCTTCGTGTGTTCGCCAACGGCAACATGATGTTCAATTACAATATTTTAATTCGGATTGTATAATTGTTGTTTATTTGTTTTTCTGCTTATCACAAACGTTTTAGGCATATAATTTTGTGGACGGACAGTAAATTCGAAGAATCTGAAGTGTCTTGGGGCATCGAAGACTCGTTGTCACGAACGTGTGCGTTACATTAAATTGATGAGTGGAATTTTTTATTGAGTTAAAGATGACACATTTTGTAGGCAAATTTGTTTTGGTAACGTTGTGGTTTTGTTTTGGAGATTTGTCGATTGAGACAGTTTCAACGTGAGGAATTGTCGAGAAATTATGACATTTTGAAGGACACACTAGGCCCAGGGTGTTTATTTGTGATCAGACTCAGGATATCGGATTGCCAATTAGCTGTGTTTTTTGATTAGTATGAGGAACGGAAAATAATTATCATTGCTTGGGCATAAGAGATGTGGGATATTGCGCAACATTTAACGGGAAGGAAGTGTGCTTACGTAAGTTTTTCGACATTGCGTCATTGTGTGTCCAGGTTTAGAAAACATTCTAAAACTTCCCAGGAGAATATCGTAGCGCAAGCCGCAATCGATGCTGAGGAAATAGATAGAACACGTCTCCAAATTATGTAAAAGCAATGGAGACTCGAAGGAATCCTTTGCAATCTGTGCCAGAAAAATGCTTGACATGTGAAAACAAGAAGAGGGGTCAGAGTGAGCGGGTTCGACGGCTAATGGCAATAAGGGCAACACATAGTTTATACTGTTAACAAGAACGGACACGATGGGAAAAAACTACTTCTTCTGAATCAAAATTCCTCTTCCTCCAAATGTTTTAGTTTCAAGAACAATTAGAACACGTGTATATTCAAATAAAAAAAGCCAAAAAGGAACAACTTCCCTACTTCCGTGCTGTGAATAATAAACTAATCCATTACGTTGTCCACAAACCCACAACAGTTTTTCTTCCAAGTTTATATTGACAACAAAAAGTAACCAACAGAAAGCGTGCCTTCTGCCTACCTTTAGTCCTTAATCAATTATTCTGACGACAATTCACTTTCACTTTTTGCAATCTTCTTATTTTGGAACATTCTATATCAACAGATTACCTATTTTTAGAATTTTCAATTTTATTTTTACTCTGACTTTCCCTACAAATCTCTGTTACTAAAAGACGCATGCTACACGTGCAGCTGATAAAAGACGATTCGTCAATTAAGAATAATTAAATTCTGTTTTCTTCTGTCAGTTGGGTGGGATGGATTTCGAGAGAGAACAGACCTACTCAGAATGTAGTCTAGTCAGTGTGAAATATTCTGGATGAAATTTATGCTTGAACAACTTTAACATTACCAAGAATTTGAACTGAAAAAAAGAGTATTGAAATGTAAACATCCGTTTTGAAAGCAATAAAATATTTACTTTTAAAAGTGCCACCGGCAAAATGTTAATATGAGAACCTGTGGTCCTGTGCTATGTGTTGTGTAAGCCATGCTATTCTAGTAATCCGACTTAATAAAATCGCTTATCATAATACTGTTGATACTATTTGTGAATATTAATGATCCAATATTGAAATCGATAAGCCATAATTTCTGTCAACAATTAATTTATTTGACGAATCTGTCTCATATTAAAATATTAAGGGTATTCACGTAACGAGATAATTTTCTACTTTGCGGAAAAATAGAAAATGCCGTAAAAGATTTAAATGAACACCCCAGCAGAAAATAGTTGCGTAAACAAGGGAAACAAACAGCTGTTTGTTAAACGTCAAAGTGAATTTGTTCAATTCACGTCATTCGATAGTTTATGTTAAAGTGATTCTTTTTTTTTATTCTAATTACATTTTAATTTTTGCTCTTCAAGATGCCAAGAAGTAGTTTTAAAACAAAATTCATTCAATTGTATGAACAAATCACTTTAAATGATGATTGAGCGCCAAATTAAACGTCAAAATAAACGTCATAAATTTTATCAGGTTTTTTTTCTGCAGTTTCTGCTTCAAATTTGTGAGATAAAATTCTGCGATTGGCAGAAAATTTTTCCCATACAAATTTTGACAGCTCATTTCACCGATAGAAAATTCTACACTTTCTACGGTTTCTATGGGTTTTCCGCGTTTACGTGAATACCCCTATTAATTAGATATTTTCCATCTTTTCAGGATAGGGTTGTTAGTTTTTCGTGCCATGTTTTCTATGGAATCTAGACAATTTGACAATTTGCGTAATATTTATACATAATCAACCATGGCATAATAGTTCTTAAAACTAAAATCAAAATATTTGTGATAATGGTAACCTTCCATTTGAACCTTGAAAAAATTGCTTGCTTTTAAATGCATCAGAGGCCTTGTTTGCTTGCTTTTGGGATGACTTAACAAAATAAGTTCAAGTATCAAGTTCAAAGTGGAAAAATAGTTTGATATGAACTATTATGTCGTGTTTGTAGTTTGCAGGGATTTTAATTAAACTACTGCGCAGGAAAACGTTCATGACATTACTTAAGAGAAGATAGAAGACTTGTAGGCTTCCGTGGCAGCGTTAACCTCCTCATTTGGCTGAAATTTCTCACTGTTTCGACGGCGACTAAAAAAGAAGTTGCACAGCCCTATTCGACCATTTTGATCGCGGCGGTGGCTGAGGTGTGAAGTTGTATATTAGGTGCGGGTGCATAACTTAACAGGTCATAACTTCACATGGGTCATAATTTCACCTCTAGTGGGTTATAATTTCACTTTTTTCGGGTGAAATTGTTTCCCACCTTAGGTGAGCAATAAATGGTTTTCGGGACTAATGACCCACTATGGTGGGTCATAAGTGCGGAATTTTATTTTGGGACTACTAACCCAGTATGATGGGTCATAAGTCCTGACATTAAATTCGGGGTTTCTGACCTTCGCGTTAAGTTTTAAACATTTTCTAAAACAGTAAATTAAGTGGACAGTTTTTACATATTTTCAATGTTTTTTCAGTGCATAACGCTTGAAATATACCGCATGCTCTAGTCTATGTGACGTAAAAGAAACTTTCCAATGCAAACGTTCTTCTGAACTTTGGTATTCGGTAAGGTGAAAGTAAGGCAAGCGAACTGTACCTGAACCCAGTTTCATCTTATTGTTTCAATGACATTAACAGCTCCATCGGAAAGAAATGTTTGTATTGATGGGATGTACATGTACAATGTCCTTGCATCATGTGAATGCAGACGTAAGTACTATTTTTTCAATGCTATCAGTCGTCAATTCCTATCAAAAAACGTATTCATCATTGAGTTTTTCAATACTAAACCTTAACTCTACAATCAGTCTTAAAAGTTTTAGAAAATTATATTACGAACTTGGAGCTTGAACCAACAAATGTAGCAGGTACAATTGCTAGCGAGCGAAGCGAGCGGAAAAATTTTTGCCCAAAAGAGAATCAATTTGGGGTGTGAAAATAAAAAAATTCGCGCGAATTTTTTTATTTTCACACCCCAAATTGATTCTCTTTTGGGAAAAATTTTTTCCGCTCGCTTCACTCCCAATCAAACCAAATCGAATTTAATGTTATAGAACGTCATCATGCTCGAAATGAATCATTGCACTGCAGCACCTGCTTGCCAGACACTAGCATGCTTTACAAGATGTGTGTTGGTTGCTTTTCCAAATTAAAGAAAACGGCAACAGCTTTGAAAAATGAATTGCTCTCTCCATTTTGTCGATAAAGAGTAAATAAAAATGGTTATTAATTAGACTTGTTTTTAGTTGTAGTTATGTTCTTACACAAAATTAGGTTTTTTGTTTTATTTTTACGATCAACATTTTTGTTTTCACATAATATTGACGAGTACAAAAATAGGTTTAGTAATTCTCATAAAACACATTTTTTTCCTTTGGGACTTTTGTCCGATAGAAGATAAAAAAATTGGGGACTACTGACCCACCATGGTGGGTTATTTTCAGAGTCTTGAAAACTTAATTTCCCAATGATTCCCAATTTCAAAATGTTAAGAAACTTAGTCGTTCGAAAATTCAGTTTTCAAGACTTTGAAAATAATAAAAAATCGCGCCAGAGTAATGCAGTTTTTGGTAGACAAATTATGTATAATTAAATAGTACAAAATTATAATTTCTTGCAACTGTAGTAAAAAGTGAAATTATATCCCAATTTGAGTGGGACATTACTTCACACAGAAGTGAAATTCTGAGGTGCGGGGAAATAACTCCACGGGAACTAACTCCACTGAGGGATTTACTTCCCACCAAGTGAGAACTTACTCCACTTTTGTAAAGTGTAGTTAATTCCCATGTACAGTGGGAATTAAATTCCTCAAAAAATTAGTGGATCTAGTTCCCTTCGAATTTGAAATAATTTGCCACTTTTATTGGGGAAAATTAAAATTCAAGTACACTGAGCAATTTTGTTTGTGAAATTAAAATAAATGGCTTTTATAAACGAAGTCATTCCGAAATTCAGTTTTTAAGACTGAAAATAATTTTATTGAGAAACTTAGTCATTCGGAAACCCAATTTTAAGAATCTGACCCCCCATATGGTGGTTCATTAGTCCAGAAATCAAATTCGGGGTTTCTGACCTTATTAATTTAAAACATTTTCTAAAACGGTATATAACGATTGAAATATACCGCATGCTGTAAGTTTATGTGACATAAAGAAAACTTTTTCCAATGCAAACGTCTTCTGAAGTTTGGTGTTCGGTTAGAGTAGGGCATTCTACAAGCATACTGTACTTGAACCTAGTTTTATCTTGTTGCATCTTTTTGTCCCCTAAAATAACTGAGCTATTTCAATAACATTAAAAGTTCCATCAGGAAAACATTTTTTTATTGACTCTATTAACTCTACAATCCCTCTCAAATGGTTAAAAAAAATTGTATTATTAAGCATTTGGAGCTTGAACCAAAAATTCTAAGCGAGCGAGGCGAGCGGAAAAAATTTTGCCCAAAAGAGAATCAATTTGGGGTGTGAAAATAAAAAAAATCGCGCGAATTTTTTTATTTTCACACCCCAAATTGATTCTCTTTTGGGCAAAAATTTTTCCGCTCACTTCGCTCCCAATCAAATCAAACTGATTTTGAGTGTTACAGATAGTCATCATCCTCAGACCAAGGTGAAAAAATATGCTCAAAATGAATCATTGCAGTGCAGCACCTGCTTTCCAGACACTAGCATGCTTTTCCAAATTAAAGGAAACGGCAACAGCTTTGAAAATGAATTGCTCTATCCATTTTGTCGACAAACAGGTAGTAAATAAAAATGATCTTTTTTATAACATTTTGGGGTTGTAGTATGTATACACGAATGACTTCTGACTTCCGGACCAGTTTCCCTGCGCCATGTATAAATGTGTGAACTTAGTTCCCATTAGAAAGTGAACAAAGTTCTCACCGTACATGGGAACTAACTACACTTTACAAAAGTGGAGTAAGTTCTCACTTGGTGGGAAGTAAATCCCTCAGTGGAGTTAGTTCCCGTGGAGTTATTTCCCCGCACCAAATTCTGACCCACAAAAAAGTGAAGCTAATTCCCACCTTAGATGGGACACAACTTCACCCGAAGAAAGTGAAATTATAGCTCACTAGAGGCAACCAAACAAGCCTGATACCATCAGACATCCTATCCACAACCACCGATTACTGCATCCCTACCCTAGACACCTCAAAGAAGTTTAGAGTCTTGCTCCCGTCAAGAACCGACTGGGAGGAAGGCGTTGTGACGGAAGACTTCGACACAACTATCTTCACGGATGGTTCGAAGATGGAATGCGGTGTTGGTGCAGGTGTCTTCTGTGAATCTCTTGAGATTTCAAAATCCTATAGACTACCCGATTTTGCCAGCGTATTCCAAGCAGAATTGTTGGCGATAAGGGAAGCTTGTACAGCTCTTATAAATATTCGACAGAACCAAAATGTAGCTATACTAACAGACAGTCAGGCAGCTATTAAAGCCATTGATTCAGCTTTATCTTCCTCTAAACTGGTCCAGCAATGTAAAGAGGCCCTAAAGGAACTGGATATGAGCGTCACTCTTATCTGGATACCGGGCCATAGGGGCTATGAGGGTAATGAGAAGGCTGATGAGCTAGCTAGGCAAGGATCAGCCCTTCACAACTCTCAGGCAGTGAGAGTATATGCTCCTCATTCCAGTTCCCATTAGAAAGTGAACAAAGTTCTCACCGTACATGGGAACTAACTACACTTTACAAAAGTGGAGTAAGTTCTCACTTGGTGGGAAGTAAATCCCTCAGTGGAGTTAGTTCCCGTGGAGTTATTTCCCCGCACCAAATTCTGACCCACAAAAAAGTGAAACTAATTCCCACCTTAGATGGGACACAACTTCACCCGAAGAAAGTGAAATTATAGCTCACTAGAGGCAACCAAACAAGCCTGATACCATCAGACATCCTATCCACAACCACCGATTACTGCATCCCTACCCTAGACACCTCAAAGAAGTTTAGAGTCTTGCTCCCGTCAAGAACCGACTGGGAGGAAGGCGTTGTGACGGAAGACTTCGACACAACTATCTTCACGGATGGTTCGAAGATGGAATGCGGTGTTGGTGCAGGTGTCTTCTGTGAATCTCTTGAGATTTCAAAATCCTATAGACTACCCGATTTTGCCAGCGTATTCCAAGCAGAATTGTTGGCGATAAGGGAAGCTTGTACAGCTCTTATAAATATTCGACAGAACCAAAATGTAGCTATACTAACAGACAGTCAGGCAGCTATTAAAGCCATTGATTCAGCTTTATCTTCCTCTAAACTGGTCCAGCAATGTAAAGAGGCCCTAAAGGAACTGGATATGAGCGTCACTCTTATCTGGATACCGGGCCATAGGGGCTATGAGGGTAATGAGAAGGCTGATGAGCTAGCTAGGCAAGGATCAGCCCTTCACAACTCTCAGGCAGTGAGAGTATATGCTCCTCTTGGAGTTGTGAAGGGCAATATCCTGACCAAATACACATCAGAAGCAAATCATAGGTGGAGTAGTTTAACGAGTTGCGTTATATCCAGGAAAATCTGGCCCGCCTATAACAAACCAAAATCAATCAATTTAATTTCCAAACCAAGGCATGACATAGCAAGGATTGTCGCTACCTGCACAGGGCATTGGCCTGTAGGGGAGCATGCGGCAAAATTGGGTATACCACATAACCCTTTCTGCCGCAGCTGCGAGAACCGGGATGAAAAAGAAACAGTCCCACACTTTCTTTGCCATTGTCCGGCCCTGGCCAGGAAAAGAGCACTCCACTTGGGTAAGGAATTCTTCAACGGTATTGAGGAACTCTCAGAATTCAAGATCAAAGATTTGATCTCATACCTAAATAGCACAAAGTGGCTTTAACCACCTCCCCCTTATTTCTCCCTCACTAAATGGTACTACGAGATAATAGGCCGTAGGGTAGGAGAATAAAATTACATTTTATATTTTACATAGGACTGCATGTGCGGAACGTGCACCATCCATAGCCCATTTTCAAATCCAATCAGAATCTCACGAGGTATGGTATCAAAACGGCGCACTCAGCGCTAATTGTGCCCTGCGCGAAGCAGGACAGCCATTTCTACCTACCTACCTAGAGGTGAAATTATGGCCCATGTGAAGTTATGACCTGTGAAGTTATGCACCCGCACCGTATATTATCATAGTGAGCAAGCACTTTTTTCTTCGCCAAGTAAGGGCGTTTTCTTCAATTCGGCACCTTTTCGGCCCAATAATTCGGACTAGCTTAAACTATAGTGGACCCATGTTTTTCGACGGTCCTGAAAAGACACAGGAACTCCTTGGGATAACGCTTAAAACTGCCAGTGCCGGCGTCAAACACCGTCCTGTAATGTTTCAATATTGCGCCGACAGCTTTCTTATACCCAAATTTCAAGCAGGAAACGCGATCTTTAATTGAAACGCGTTCTGCCTCAGATATCTCTTGCAAGTTTGGAACCAAAATTATCCAAAAACTGAAGGCTGTTACAGCAAATGGTTCGTTTCTTTAGGCCTTAGAATTCTTTGTTCAATTCATTAGAATTGCTTGTCATTCGTTCTCCATGATGCTCATGAGATTGAGTCACAGATTCTTATGCAAGTGAGAAGAATTGATGTAGGACTTTTATTATTTTGTACGTAAGGAGTCGCATGCAAAAATCCAGGATATTGACTAACGGGAACTTAATGCTGCTGGCTTTTGGTGCAAAAAGTAGTGATTTATGGGATTTAATGGAAATTATTGCAATTTTTAGAACAAATTTATTGTTTCAAACTTATTGAATTTTGCCATTATTTTGTGAATTGTCCTGCCACCTTTAACCCTTCTCCAAGGCGATGTGGATTACACCTTATGAGTTATGAGTTTCAAAAACCTGTGTGGTCATCACTTTTCCGGCTGATGCTTGGGACTGTGTTCGCCTTCTTCGGAGCAAGTTCGCGTTCTGAAAACTGAAACCCATGTTTTTGGCAGTTCCTTGGTCTCCGGTGTGTATCAGTGGATCCAGGTTTCCTCAGCTGTCACTAAGCGCCCAGATCCTCCTTCGGATCGCGCTTAAACAGCCTCAAATAATGCTCTGAATCGGTCTTACGGTGCTTGCTGTTTGGCATGCGTAAGCAAGTCCAAAATTTCATGACAATTTGCGAGTACGCATTTTCTCTTCCAGAAACGAATACGCGAACGCTCCCTTTACGTACCGGCTGAAATATGCTCATGCAATATCTACTGACACTATCAGGCGTTAAGGCAAATTACTAATCCCTCGTATGGTAGTAAAGATACTTTTCATTGCATGAATTATTATGGGTGAAGAGGACATTATACATTGGAAGAATAATAAAGTAAACACGTCATTCACTGTCACTCGGCAACCCTTTTCTTCATTCTCATTAAAGTACTCAAAACCAATCAAATGCCTAATTGTATGCAATAAAAACAGTAAACGCTCTTATCTCCAATGTATACCATTTGGCGATAGAATTGACAGTGCAAGCATGTCTCATAAATTACCTACTCTATGAAATGCTTGCTTTGAAATTAATCACGGCCAGTTTGTGCCTTCCGTGTGGATTTTTATTAGTTCCAATGATAACGATGCTCTCGCTTATCACCTCATTTAAATATTAAATTTGGTTTCTAACACCCAAATTTATTATCAATGAAATTTATCAAAATGAATCCGACGAATCCAAGGAATAGAAGTCTTCGAGGCAACACTTGCTGCGACCTTTTAGTCAGTAGTTAGTCACATCTCATTGAATCAACATTGCAAAAGCTATCACAAAAATCAAGGCCATGGAATTTCAAGGTAAAAACGTTGTCTACGTTGGTGGATTTGGTGGAATTGGTTTTGCCACATGCAAACTTCTGGTCCAAAAGAAAGTTGCAGTAAGTTTGAGCCATGTTCATGTTCGTTTGAAAAATATATGATTTTACTTTTGCTTTTTTTAAGACCTTGGTTGTGGTCGATCTCGTCAAAAATGAATCCTTGATGAGTGAGCTGAAAGCTTTGAGCTCTGTCAGTGGAACTAAATTGTTCTTCGAGCAATTGGACCTCTGCAAGAAGGATCAGATTCCTGAGGTTATGAAGAAGATCATGGCCGAAATTGGACACATGGACGTTTTGGTCAATGGCAGTGGAATGATCAACGACCACAAGCCCGAGCAGACCATGGGTGTTAACTTGGTAAGTTGAGGTTTTATTTCGAGTAAGGGGATCAATATTGTCATATTATCTTTAGATGGGATTGATTTACACTACTCTGGCTGCTATTCCATACATGGACAAGTCGAACGGAGGACGTGGTGGTATGATTGTCAATATTGCCTCTGTTTTGGGATTGGAGCCATGCTCGTGCTTGGCTATTTACACCGCCTCCAAGCACGGAGTCATGGGATTCACTCGCTCTATTGCTGTATGTATTTCAATTGCTCTTGTGATGACAATTTTAGATGATGTTATTTTCGTTTTTTCAAGGACGAGTACTACTATGAGAAAACTGGCATTGCTGTGATGGCAATTTGTCCTGGCATCACAATGACTGGCTTGTGGCATGAATTCGATGGAAATGACACTTTCCCATACTCGACTGAATTGAGTAAGAAATTCTTCTCGGCTGAGCATCAAAATGCAGAAGAGTGTGCTGGCAACTTTGTCAAGGCTATGGAAACTGGCAAGAACGATTCCATTTGGATCTTGGATTTGGGAAAGTTGGAGGAGGTCAAGCCAAAGCAATATTGGTCAACAACTTACAAGAACTAATGTCAAAATGTATTTGGTATTTATTGACAAAATTTATAAAATAAAAAAGAAAATCTCGTAAGCCAAAAATGACGTATTTAAAGTTTTTGTCTTGAAAAAATTCTGACTTGAACCGCTTTTCTGTTTTTCAATCTTTGACCTTTGTTGTTTATTTACCATAAACTATTTTAAATTTGGCAATCTCTGAACAACAAATTTGATTACTTGATAAGAAAATAGAAAAAGACCGCACACATTGCTTTATGCGAAAAATGCGACTTCAATAAACTATTAGAGGTACACATGAGCTTGTTCAAATAAATTCATTTTTGATAATCTCAGTGGCATTGGGTCGGGAAGGGTCGCGTTGTCTTCACGCATTGCAGACATAAAATTGTAAAATTGTCATTTGTTCTTAAGCTGCAAATAGAATTGAAAATTTGTTTAGCTTGGTAGCAGGTTTTTGAACTAATATGGCTATTAGCGAGTTGATTTCTTAGTTGGATAAGGGCAATTCCCAAAACCAATAATGTCGTATACGTCAACTTTCCTCTGCTAGACTCTTTTTTATTGAATATTATCATTGTTCAATAACAACTGTTATCTCTTGATTTTATTTCAATTTCAAATAACTGTTTACCGGCAGGAAATTGATTTCCGTTGCTTGCCATTATTTTATCTGACTGGCTTCTGTCATGTGCTCCATTCAAATCGATTTGATTGTATAAATTTGGAAACATTTTCTTGATTCAAGACAATTGTGGTCGATGTAATTAAAGCTTTACACGGCGATATAGTGAAAATGCACAAGTTTTAGGTTTAGTTTGTAAAAACGACATGATTTCTTATCATGGCTTTCTAACAGCAATATTAAAAATTTAACTGTGGCCAAATGAATATTTACTAGTCGCTTTCGCTTTCGAAATTCGAGTGCTTTGATTCTTCATTTAAAGGGGGTTCATATTCAACAACATTTCTTTGTGAACACACCCTACACACAACAGCTGTTTGACACCACTGTGATTTGACATTTACAATTTATTTTTTTTGTTTTAATAATCTTATTTTTCTTTAAAATTTAATTTATTGTTTTAAACGAGTTTGGTACAGAACATTTAATTAATCTAGTCACTGCACGCACATCTTCGGTTTTTGTAGAACGCCACGCCCGCCGTTTCCCTACATGATTTTTGCTATTTAATTCAGGGATGTGTTGGTACTGGTATGGTACTGGTACGGTGACGTGAAATAACGCCCAACGAAATAAGACCAAAATTCAAAAATTTGGTCTTATTTCGTTTTCGGAAACGAAATAAAACCAAATTTGAAATTTGGCTTTATTTCATTTGCTAAAACGAAACTAGGCCATTTTGGTCTTATTTCGTGTTTAAATTTATATAAACTCCTGTTAAAATATTTGTCAACACTAAAACTTTTTTTGCTTATAGAAGAATTCGCGCGAATTTTCTGATTCGCCAAATTGGCCCCTTTGCAATGGCTTGGTAGTTTTTTTCCCCTTGACATCTGATCGGGAGCTTGCAAAGTTTTGTTTCATAAGTCTACATCCTTTTTCTTTTGTTACGTAGGAACAATAATTTCATATGTAATGTATGTCAATTGAAAAACCTTGTTTACTTATGTGTTTAATTGGTACCGTGTCATAAATGAAACAGTCATATTTCCATATATATAATGGCCATTTTTAACTTTTCTAAAGTGTCAATCTACCATATGATGGCAATAATTAACATTGTAAGAGTCAGGTGGCTATATTTACTTGCTACTTTTTGGAATAAATGGTCAATATAGAAAACATTTTGAATTAACAAGAATAGACTTTAATTTATTAAGGTACTTGATAAAAAATTTGAATTTACACACTATCAGAATTGGTCAGAATTGGTGAATTGAGAGAAAGATAATTGTCACTCGCGCAAGACGTACCGAGCGGAAAAAAAATGTTTTGCCCCAGAGAGAATCAATTTGGGGTGTGAAATTTTTTGCGAATTTTTTATTTTCACACCCCAAATTGATTCTCTCTGAGCACCCAAATTGAAGAAAGAGCGATTATAAAGAGTTATTCTTCTTCTGAACTCGGCGCTGATGTCATTGTCCTTGTTGATAGCAGAGCCAAAGAAGACAAAGTCCTTTACAACCTCGAAATTATATGAGTCTATCGTGATCGTGACGTTTTGTCCAAGACATCGGTCGGTGTCCTTTCTTGATGACAGCATATACTTTATTTTTCCCGCATTGACCGCCTCTGTTCGTATACACGCAAAAGCACTATTGACATCACGCTGCGTTCTCACAGTGATATCAATTTCATCAGCGTACGCGAGTAGTTGCACAGACTTCTGGAAGATAGTTCCAGTGTGATGTTAAAGAATTCGCATGACAGTGCATTACCTTGTCTAAAGCCTTTTCTGACGGGGCAGGGACATTACTCCACGGGACATAAGTCCATAATGGACTTATGTCCCACTTAGGTGGGACATAAGTCCGTAAATCGATTTTGGACTTAAGTCCCACTTTGGCGGGACATAATTCCGAAAAAAATAATTCTGGATTTATGTCCCATTTCTCAATATGTTTTGTTTTTGCTTTTGGACGAGATTTTATGGTCCTGAAAATCCGTTGTCTGAAGAATCGAAGTGATTTCATTCCTCTTATTCAGATTTTTCTCTGCTTTGATATCCAAACAATTTTCTTATATAAATACAGTTATTGTATTACAAACAAAAAAATTGGCTTCAATAATTTGAATCATATGAATGTACATACATTTCTTCTGACTTGCTACTCATTAGAGAGGAAAGAAAAGGATATGGTGCCGTGTCATATGGTCACGTGTCATATGACACATTGTGAAATTATCATATAGCCATATTGGAACATAAGGCTATTTTTCACTTTTCAAGAGCGTTATTTTGCCATATTTACTTGCGACATTTTGTTATTGTCACTACAGAAAACATTATGAATTTTTAAGAATACATTTTAATTTATTTTCTTGATATTAAATTTAAATTAACGGAAAAATAATAACCTTTATTCGCACAAAGCGAAACGAGGGGTGCCCAAGAGATGTGAAAATAAAACACACGCGCGAGCGGAAAAATAATCGTCATTCGCGCAGCGGAAAATTTTTTTTGCCCCACAGAGAATCAATTTGGGGTGTGAAAATAAAAAAATTCGCGCGAATTTTTTTATTTTCACACCCCAAATTGATTCTCTGTGGGGCAAAAAAAAATTTCCGCTGCGCGAATGACGATTATTTTTTTTTTCATTTAAATTTTAAATCAAATAAATAAATAATTATAATCCATCTTTGTTAATTCATAATTTTTTCTAAAGATAAACTCATGTAAAAATAATAACGCAATTCTCTGGAATATTTGCACAGGAATTTTAGAAAGCATCAAAAGTAGTCACTGTTGAAATACATTACATGAATATTTATCTTGTTTAAATTCCTTTTTAAATATATTATTTTTGTTATTTATAAATCTTTTTCTATTTAAACTTTGAAATAGGTATTGATATATTTCAGGAAAAAATATTACAAGTGTCATTTGGCGCTTTAGAAAAGTGACAATATGGCTATATGACAATTTAACAACGTGTTATATGATCATGTTTCGAAATATGGCCTTGACGTAGCCATATGAATATGACACGACAACCTAATTAAGTGAAGTCAGAAGAAATGTAAATTATTTCGAATGTTTTATGTTTAATCATTATTGTTCTACTTTCTGACCATAAAGGCTCAAATTTTAAAATAAAATAATTATTTTGTTCGTGGTGTTTGATGAATTAAAAAATTGTGGACTTATGTCCCATTTATCAAACAAAAATTGCGGAATTATGTCCCACCAAAGTGGGACTTAAGTCCAAAATCGATTTATGGACTTATGTCTCACCTAAGTGGGACATAATTCCATTATGGACTTATGTCCCGTGGAGTAATGTCCCTGCCCCTTTTCTGACATCGAAGGCGTCTCGATGAGGTCGTTACCGATTTTAATGGAGGAGCGTGAGTTCTTCTTTGTCATCTTGATCAAAGTTTTGCTGGGATGCCAAAACTGGACATGGTTTTATACAGTTCTTCTCTACAGATGCTGTCATACGCGGCCTTGAAATCGATAAAAAGATGGTAGATAAGTGTCAATTTGGAGTTCTTGAGTTTTTTCCAGGATCTGCCCTAATGTGATCGATTGTGGACTTTCCTTGTCTAAGGCCACACTGATATGGACCTACCAGTTTGTTAACAAACGGCTTCATGCATTCACATAGTACTCTAGAGGAGATCTTATAGGTGATGTTAAGGAGACTGATGCCTCTATAGTTGGTGCAGTTTAGAGGGTTTCCTTTCTTCAGGATTGGGCAAACAATGCTGAGGTTCCATTCATCGGGCATGCTCTCTTCCGACCATATCAATAGGTGTGTTTTTTTGGCAAACCTATCCAAAGTAAAGTAAGATTTTACACGTGTTACAAAAACAAACTTCTTACTCTGGATAAAAGGAGAAGAAGAATCCTACTCTGAATATAATAGAATAAAATTTCTATTTTCGTTCGACTCTTGAATATTTTGTCGAACGTTTTTTTTGGGAAAACCTACTTTACTCTGGATAGATATGCCAAAAAAACGCACCTAATGGTCACCACCTAACGCAGCTCTATCTATTGGGAAATAGCGTAACTAACTCAATTTTGTGACCAGTGATCACTTATACCAAGATTGGAAAGCTTGCTGTCAAAGTGACATTTGCCTACAAGCTAAGGGAGCAGGTTAGCTGAAACAATATGCGTGTAATACAAACTAAAGGGGCAGGTTAGCTGTAAGAGTATGCGTGTTTTTGTAATAAAGATACAGTTGCCTACATAATAAAAAGCAAGTTAGCTGCAAGAGTATGTGTGCATGAAAAAAATAACTTTTGCGGTATTTGGAGGGTAAAACGTAGGTAGGTTTCCAATCTTGTTATAAAGTGATAACTGTTTGTGACATAAAATTTTGTCAATAGTTCGCCTACTACCCAATAAAAGGCGCTGTGATCGGTGGACAAACATCACAATTTTATAATTTCCACAAAAATACATTTCGACAATCAACGAAATGACAAACGAATCAGATCGAAGTGTCATGTCGAAGCTTATGAAATATCAAATATCAGAAATAGTTTCCTTTCCGACATAATACCAACAAGTGTTCCTTTCTTTAATTCGCGCCAAAAATTATCATTCCCATGGAATACCAAAGAGTTTTTCTCCTATATGAAGAGCTTAAAGGCTGTTTTATGGTTGTTCTTGTAGAGACATTTGTTTTTCATTTGGAAGCAGAGATTGGTATTTCCGATACCCAAAAATATAGATGCGTACCAACGAATGACAGCTTTTTTATTTATTTGTTTTTGAGTCTTTCTAGATTTATTCGTTTTCCTTTTATCCATTATAAGAGGGGTGTATTGGTTTCAAAGAAAAAAAAAACATGTATCGAAAAACAGTCTGCCACACTTCAAAAAAGAAGAAGATAATTTCACTATAGTCTTTGAATGTTGCTTGCAACGTTGGTGTATAAAAATAGAGTGAATACATGCGACCCACTCACCTTTCTTAGCTTACAGTTTTTTATCTTTTATGAAAACTTTAAAAGCTGTTCCTCCAGATTTATGGTTAACTAATTTATGTGAATAGCTATTTTATGTGGCGAGACACTCGAATTCCGAGCACGTTCATGCTTTTATGCTGCATAATCCATAGATTGGACTTTTTGAGACTCATGTAAGCTTACTAGGCAATAAATAGTTGAAGAAGTAGATAAAGTTTAAAGTAAATCAGACTAGCTGCGGTCTTCTATTGAACTGAAGAGTTATCTTAAAAGGCTTTGAATCTAGGCCTTATCAATTCAAAGATTCAAACCACTGGAAAGAAAATCAAGAAATAAAAATATAATTTTATTCAATTTATTATTATGTTGTGTCCCATTATGACTTGATAAGTTTCGAGGAAGTTAAACAAGTTCTGCTGGTTTCAGTCAAAAGATGCATGAATCAATAATACCATTCTGTTATAAAAGAAATTTAATCTCTGACCACTAGTTGCTATTAAAAGACATGCAGGAGTCATTTAAGAGTCACATATGATGTGGTGCGTAATGCTTTTCGATTGTGACGTCGCATTTATGAATAAATTATTGAGCTAGTGAAAGACAGAGTGGTGCATAATGCTTGCAACCGAAAAATGCATTTTTTGAATCCTCTTACACTCCTATAAACGTAAGCTGCCACATTTCTATCGAACCAATTTAAGAGCTGGTCAAGGTTAACTGTTCAAAAACATAAAGGGTAATGTTCCACTTCTTGGTATGGCTTAAGACGCCAAATATGTATCCACCCGTTCGAACACTACTTCTAGTAACATAAATTTCTTGCATGACATAACACCGTCAAACAGTCTGCCACACTTCCGACTGTTGTTAAAACAACAAGTTGTACAAATATGCAAATGATGTAACTAATAAAAATTAAAAAAGTATTGTTTGCTACCATGTTACTTCTTTAAGCGAGTGACAAAAGACAATACCCAGTCACGAAACAACCAAACGCTTAATTATTGTTCCCTTACAAGGTTTAGCAACTCACCGAAAGTGAAACCATCAACAACCAACCATCGATGGGTTTGGGCCACTATTGGTTTTATTGAGTTATGACCACTGAATGCAATTTTAATATAAATTGTAGACACAATTGAATTTTAATCATAATTCGACAACTGTTTCAAGAGTTGATAACAGCGTTTTTATTTTATTTTGCCACTCAAGAAAGAATTGAAACTATTTTTCAAGCAAAATGTTCCTATTCAAACTGGTAAGAACACACAACCATCTCCTGAATTCTTGTTTTTCTACAAAATCTAATGTTTTCCTTAAAGGCTTTCGTCATTTTGGCTATAGCATCGACAAGCAATGCAAGTATTGGACCACATTTTGACTTTGCGCCAGTTCCACATGCCTATGGAGATCCAACGATTTTCCCGCCACCAGTACTCCCAGCTCCAGTTTATGGAGGTCCAGCCTTACATGTAGCTCCAACACAACCACTTTGGCCAGCACCAGTGCTTCCTGCTCCTGCTCCATTACTTCCAGCCCCAGTTCTTCCTGCTCCAGCACCACTATGGCCTGCACCAGCTCCAGTTTCCTACTTTCCTCCACCACCTGCTCCACTAGCTGCAGCTCCTCTTCCTGCAGTATTCGACACCCTTCCTTATGCTCCCACATACCGTGCCATTCCCGGGCCCATAACTAAGACCCATCATTTATCAGTTGGCTATGCTCATCCTGTTAAGGTTATCTCTGCTCCAGCACCGCACTTTCATCCGCTTAAACTTATCGATGGACACTCCCACGCCCATATCCACACACACTCAGCGCCACTCATAAGTCATCATCATCATTCGTGGTGATTACGATTTTGAACTCAATCAAAACTAGTGAACTTATTAGAAACAACAAATTATTTACCAAAGAGTATTTATAATTATTGAATATTTTTTAAGTTAATTTAGCACCCTGATACGCATGCAATTGTATAGCTTAAGATTAATAAATCTTCTTCTGAGTTTAAACAACGAATGAGTAGAAACTCATGACACTAAAATTAATACAATTCGCTTTGGGCACCTTGAAAAGAGCGAATTGAATCAGTTGACAATCCAGAAACACTTGGTCTCTTTGGTGATTCTTAAATCCACCAGGTGATGGCCACCCCTTTTTTTCCAAAACAGAAATTTTATGAGACACCAAACGCTGAGAATCATGGAGAACGAAGCATTTAAATTCTTCGTTCAAATAAGATTGATTTAAACACAAATTTTTTACATGTCGATTGTCTATGTCTCTACTTGTTCGCTTCGCAAATTTTCTCCGCAATGTTCATTGTCGATCGCAATTTCTCCAATGAATTTCTTGTATCCAAAAATGAATGCCAATTTCTGCGATCGACCTCTGAAGTCATCCCATTGCCAATGATTGATCTCTTCAAAGTAGTTATCATGACACCACTCAATTCTAAATGTCTTCTTAAATTCTAAGCTTTCTTTCTTTTATAGACGGTTTTTGCTTGTTTCAACTTAATTATGTATTGACTTGCCTGCCAAAGTATTTTGTTTGAATAACAAATTAATTCGCATTCAAATTCAAATTAAATAATCATTTTCGATCATTCATCTCGGACTCGATGATCGTCTGAGTGGATACTAAATCATTTTTAAATGCTCATCACGTCTTCGTGTTTGTTCGTTTTTGAAAACTTAATTTCGGTGTAAGAAAAAAAAATTGTTTTTTGACTAAACATTTTGAATGGAATATCAAATTGGACATGCCCGGTTCGATGATATTTTTGATGTCAGCTGATGAGACCCGGCATCTGTTTTTTGTCGATAAAATTTAACTGCCCCATGGGTACTCTTTCTTTCTCGAGAAAGTATTTTCCAATCACGTTCCTAAATGCTAATTTTATTGTCGAAAAAAAAAATAGCAAAGCGGAACTAACTATTAAAAACCCCTCTTACGGCCAAAGAGTTCGACATTCAAATAACTATAAAAGGTAGTGTGGCACACGATTGACACGCATTCCACTCTCAATCATTCGATCTCAAATACGCTTTTGAAAACAACAGATTTTTGTCATGTTCAATTATGTAAGCAACTTCGAAAATTCCATTCACTGAAAATTGTGTTTTGATTTCCATTTATTTTGACAGATTGCTTTACTGACTTTTGGTCTTGTGACCTTAACCACAGCCAAGCCACTATACACCACCGCTGGTTCGTCGCAGCTTGATGTCCGAAACAATTACAACAGTGGATCAGGATACTCAACATCAATTGGATATGCTTCTCCACTTGCAACCAGAATTATTGCCGCACCTTCTACGTATGCCTACTCAGCAGCACCAGTTGCCCGGTATAGCCCCGCACTAGTTGCTGGAGCATTTGCATACGGAGCTCCATCAGCAGCGATCGCTGCGAGATACGAAAGTCCTGTTTTGGGAGCTGGATATGCAGCTCCATATGTTGCCCAATACTCGGCCCCATCACCAGCACTCAGCCCATTCGTTTCGCCATACGCATCGGCTTATGGATCGCCGTACACGATCGCCGCCCCTGGACCTAGTCCAATTTTGTTTTAGAGAACATGCTCCGCATCGTCGATCTGTGGAACTTGAGGCTGTTCAGTTTAAGTTAATTTATTCAAATATTTATTAATTAAAACTAAGTTATTCAATGAAACATGTTTTTGGTTTTTCCATTCGCAAATTTAATTCAAAGAGCGATTTTATTCTGTTGAATAAATCTTTTTTACAGCACCAGATGGCATCATTAAATCAATGCCAGAAGGAGTCTTATGCAAATCTTATAGCTTTTTGTCGAACCTACAAATTTACAAAAAACCGAAATCGCTTTGACATGTTTTGATAATTAAAAAAAAATGTTTGTGAAACACAATTTGTTACCATAAATTTGCTCTCAGGTTTTGAATTCGTTAAAAAGTATCAGAACTCCAAATATCCATCAAAAATGACATCACGTTAAAGAACACCGATAAAAGGTGTCTTTTCTCCCAGAAACACTAAGAACTTATCTTGTCTAAGATCGAATAAGTTGTAGAACGGTCATTCATTCTTTTGAAAATTTGATTTTTTGCAAATTGCTTTGTGGCTAATTGGATACGAGTTTTGTACTAATTAATTTGCATGGAATTTAAATCTCATGAATATAAGGCAGAAAAATGTTGAAATTAAATCAACAAATTAATTCAAATGAGTTTTAAGTGTTTTAACGATTTTAATGTAATTTAATTAAGTTAGTTTTTGTCGGTTTATTTATAGTTTCATTAAGACAAATAAGCAAATTCCTCTTTCCTTTTTTGAACCGAGAATTCGGAAGACCATAAAGTTGACACATTTTTTTACGATCAGTTTTCGGATTTAGAATGTAACACTCTGTTTTCAGGGTTATTTGGTTCAGACTATAGGCGTTGCTATGGTCCATTTGAAACGACACCACGGATGGTGGCGTCCTTTCACTTATTCAGTCAAATTTTATGATGATGGGGTTATAGGAAGTAACTGTAAAGAATTTACATAATTGAGATTAAATCAATGAATATTTGTTAGATTATGTTGTGTTTTGTCAACATATTTCGCTCAGCATTGTCTAAGTTGCATCACTTCAAGGAAAAATGTTTTTCTCTTCAATATCAGAGATCGAAAATAATGGGGAGTATCTAAAGCATCCCTTCGAACAGTTCTATCCTGAAAAAAAGTAGAAGTCATTGCAAAAAAGCAGTGGAGTAAACTATAAAACGATAATAATGTCCCAATACTCCGATTCCTTAGCAGTCAAATCAGCTCTGACCCTCTTTCGATTAAGTGGCTACCTGGGTAATCATACGAGAGTGTTCCGATTAGTACTAAATTAAGTGCTTGTCCGAATTTGCGATCCCAAACAACTTGATCTATCTGTGCCGCATGACTATACGATAAACAATACGCACATCTGTGTCGAAATGGGTAACAGATCACCCGATCTGTTTCAAACATGCGCAGGGTTAAGACAAGGAGATGTGCTGTCATGTGATTTCTTCTACATAGTCCTGGAGCTGATAGTGCGCAAGACAGGTGTGAGCACGGAAAACACTATCTTCAACAAATCTACCCAGCTACTAGGCTATGCGGAACAAATGGACATCATCGGTCGATCCAAGGAAGCTGTGCTTGAGGTTTTCAAAGCGATTGAATAACCAGGCGAAACTCGTTGGTCTTGAAGTGAATGAGGACAAAACAAAGTTCATGCTAAAAACAAACAAAAAAACGTCTGTCCACCTAGAACAAAACGTTACCAAGCAATTTCTAGGTAGTTAAGGAGTTCACCTACCTCGGAACAAACATCAATCCCACAAACGACACCTTAGTCGAGAACAGACGAAGAATTACCCTAGCAAATCGCTGCTACTTCGGTTTGGCAAAACAACTGGGTTCAAACTCCTCACTCGAAAGACAAAGTGTCTGCTTTACAAAACTTTGATTTTACCAGTCCTACTCTACGGTGCCGAGTGCTGGACGATAAGTAAAAAAGGGGAATTGATACTGGGCACTTTCGAAAGAAAGTGTTGGATAAGTTCACCACAATTGCCTAGAATATGGTCCGGTGTTTCATCTGCTTCGTTGCAGAATCTGTACGTTGGACTATCGACTAGTTTGAGGATGTGTTGTTTAGGAGAAGATTTAGGCCATCTTAAGAAATGTATGGAGTTTTATTTGACTACCAGTGAGATAAGCTAAAGCTGGGAAGTACTCACGTTGTGTCGACACTGTGTTTTCTTTCTTGTTTACAATCTAAACATTTTTCCATTTTTTCCAAACCGGACACACCATGTGCATTCGATCTCACGTTAACACTCAATTTAATATGTTCCAAACAAAGTCAACATCAAGCAAATTAGCATATTTATATTTATCCAATTTCTTTAAAAAGCCCTTATCATAAAATTATCATTAGTCTGAAGATTTATTGATAGAATTATGTTGCATAGGCCTACGCCATCGTAATCGAAAGTAGACTAGAAACAACTTGTTTGTTGTTTCCGTAATAAAGAAGGGCTTGAACACCTTGCCCAATAACCAATCACTTTTTCTGCTTTCATTCAGACACTGACTTCGCTTGTATCGAACTTCGAACCTAATTTGCATATTTTTAGGTTATGTCAAACATTTTTGTTATGAAATTAATTTCCCTCCAGAAACAAAATTAATTGAAAACACAACTTTTAAATGGTTTTACATATTTCGTTTTCCATTTTAAATATTTTTATTAAAACAAATAAATAATAACAAGTTTTTAGATAGGCCGATCAGTCAGTTGTTTTTTTGAAAATGATGAAAGGTTAGTCGTGAAATAATTTATTTTTTATCTTAAATGACTATTAGCGCACTGTGAATTCATTTTTCTATTTTTTGTTTTAAGATTTTGCTAAAAGTTCGTCTCTAAAACAAGATCAAACTTTGGGTACACTTCCTCTAAATCCTTCGTTGAGTTCATTTTCACTTCACTTCCGATTGAAGTAGATAAAATTTAGCTATTCTTCGACTTAGAATCTAATCACAGTAGTTAACTACACTTTTGCACTGTTTCTATTTCTCGAGAACAACATTTTCACTTTTTGTACAACTTTTTCACATCATACGAGGTTAGGGGCAGAAGTTTTTCTTGTCGAAGATTGGTTTTCAAGGGCAGGGGATCAAATTTAATTGGGACCACTCCGAAGGGGAAGGGCAAAGGTGCGTTGTACGAGTTTGATATCGAAGCCATGAATTGATGAGTTGGCTCAGGTTGGTTGGATGCGAACGGAAAAGGCGAAGGATTGAAACCTCCACTGGGATAATAACGGGTAGATGGTGGAGGTGTCAATCCCTGCCGTGGATACGAGGGGGCTTGAGTTTGTTGAGGGAACCGAATTCTATTTTGGTTTTGTTGGATATGGATTTCGTTCTGATGTCTAGGTTCTGGAATTCGGAACTGAAGGAACTGTTGTTGCGGAGGAGGTCTGAAAGATTGCTGTTGAAAATGATACTGGCTAGCTGGAGCAACTTGTCGTAAGCCACTATTTTCCTTGATAAATGGCAGAAGAGGTTCCTGTCGAGGTGGAATGTATTGACTCGACGGTTGGTTGAATGTTAGTTGATTCGGCTGAATTTGAGGTCCTACTGCATGCTGGTGATGATGTTGTTGCTGCTGGAAGAGGGGCTGTTGCACAGCTAATTGTTGATTCTGATTGTTTGAAAAATATGAAACAGGATCATGTCCAGCAGGAATATTGAAATAATATGCCAATTCAGCAGGAATAGTCGCTGGTCTTTCGTAGGAGTATCCATCGTTTTTTAATTCGTTTACGTCAGCTCTTGTCACAGTCGCTGATATTGATATCACCAGAAGCACCTTTTTTCATGAAATTAAAAGAACAAGAATGTTTGATTCTGTTGTCGAAGAGAAAACTGAAAATTCTACCTTTGTAATCCACATTTTTGCGTGACCTGCGATGCTAGTTCCGGTTGAGACTTTGCCAATGAAATGATCCGAACAAAATTAAAGCCTTGACTCTTATATGTCAATCCCCTCCAACCAACAAAAAACAATCAAAAATTCAGATTCATCTTCGGTGGTGTTGAACCTGAAGCTTCGGCTACTGCTGCTGCTCACTCTCACTTTCTCATGGTTATCAATACCTACTTGGAGATGAAACATGCCATAAAAGAGATAAGATTTGGTCAAATTAATTTGTTGTTTTTGTTTTTTCTCAAAAGTCGAGTCGATGTGGTCTTTTTGGAACTTCGATGAAGTTCGTTCATCTTAAGACAAACAAAAAAACTGATCAAATGAGACTAGATGACAACTTCTCCAAGTTCAAGTTTCGATCGTCGCTAGCGTTGTTGTGTAAATTGTTGTTGATTTGACGACGATATTTCTTGGACAATTGAGAGGAATTCGTCGTTTGACGTTTTAGAGAGAGGTCTCGAATTATAGTGACATCGAATTTGGGGCCCAACTAATCGATTATGCAATTTAATTAATCGATCAAGTGTGCGCTCACTTGGGGTGCTCTTTAGGTCAGTCGAATTTTGTGGTCTGCAGAGATGCCTCAAACTAGTTTTGTAGTTTTCCCTTCAAATTGTCTTTGGGTCAAACATTTTTAATCAATGAATCGATTAGTTCGCGTTATTGATGAATGTTGGTGTTTAAATTAACATTTAAAAGACTGCACCTGATCTCGAATGAGCGCTGGTGTTGTCGGATGTCGGACACCGTTGTGAATCATAAAAGAGGAGCTCGTATTATTAGTTTGGATCTTATTATTGTGGGATTTTTGTTTTTTTTTTGTTTGTTTTGATCGTTTTGGCACAAGTGTAATTTGGAGCTTAATAATCGCGTTTGCTAATAATGCGGTAGTCTCGTGATGGCTTTTGGCTTAGACTTTAGAGAAAGCCATCTACCATGGAAAAAATGGTAGCTGTCTGAGAGGATTAGTTATTTTTTTCAATGTGAAACAAAAGTTAACCAAAATAACAACAAATTTGATTTATTACAAATTTTGCTAAATATTTTATGTTCGGTCAAAGTGTGAACAATTTTTATGATGATTAAAATTGTTTTTGAAATTTAAGCCATTACGGAGCACCATTGAGTAATGTTATTATTTTTAAGTTTTTTTTATTGCAATTTCGAAATACAAGAAAAATAAACGCAACAGTCATGCAAGTTAGAGTGTTTGTTGGCCGTCAATCATCAATGATCAATGATTGTTGGAGAGTCGGAGAAGAGGTGATTGTAAATGAATTGTAAATAAATCTTTTTAAATTTATTCGACGATAATAAGATTGAGGATTTAATGACTTAAGATAAGGGGACTGACTTATTATAAACACTTGAGGTTTTTTTTCGTCTGCGTCTGTTCCGTTACCGCGTCACTTGCTTGAGGCTATGGAACTAAGATTGTGATTTTGAAGGTTGTTCGAGGTGAAATAAAATTGCAAACATTTGTTGATGAAAAAGAAAGGGCATGTCAAATGATTTGTCAAATATTTTGCACAGTGAAGTAGACTTATGTTGTTTTAATTAATTGCACTTTTTGTTAAGCAAGTCTAATTTATTGTTTGAACATTTGTTTCCTGACTTCGGGGTCAATTGCTTCTGTCAATAAAATGAAAATTTGAAGTGCACATTGCTCAAACAAAAACAACATTAATAAAGCTTAAATGGCACAAATTCATTTCTATATTGAAATGAATCTGCCAGACTGAGAAAAATCTTGACCTAAGGTTCAGCCAATCTAGGATCTCTCAAAAAACCTACAGGCAGCTGGACTGAATCGTGTAGCGAAACAATTGAACCCCTTGTAAATACTCATTTTCTTGGCTGCGTAGCTGATATCTGTAGTCCGGAAACAAAATCTCATACAGAAGCCCTAGTATCATTGGATATTTTAACGGAAGAAAGGATAGCATGAGCTATTCACTCCTTTTCCCCGTATAAGACCCCTGGTCTAGATGGAATCTTTCTTATGATGCTTCAAACAAGTATAAACCTTATTATCCTACACCTAACAAGCATTTTCTATAAAAGTCTTAAATAGGGGCATGTTCCCTTATCGTGGCGTGAGGTAAAAGTAGTTTTCATTCGTAAACATACCATACTCCACTCTAAGATGGATACTGGTGTAGGTGCAGGCTTCTATTCTGAATTTCTCAAGTTAACCGACTCGCTTAGGCTTCCAGACTACAGTAGTGTCTTCCAAGAGGAGGGCCTGGCAGTGATAACAGCTGCTTAACAGGTAATAACGATGGCGATACAACGGGCTGATATCAGCATGTACATTGATAGCCAAGCCTCAATAAAAGCGATGCTGCCGCGAAGAGCTAAAGCTTCTTGTCGCACAGCATAACATAAGACTCTCCCAGGCCACAGGGATATACCAGATAACGAGAAAGGCAATGAATAAGCAAGTTAGGATCAACGCTTGGCATAAGCCAAGCTCAGCTTGTCAGCACCCCTGCCTGTTATTTAAAGCAGTAAATCTCCAAAAGAATAACTGTTAAGGCCGATGAAAGGTGGAACCTTCTTGACACATGCAGAACTACAAGAAAGATCTTGCCCTGCTTTGACAAACAAAGAACGGAAAGAATAATGCAATTACACAAGAGATCACTTCGATCTCTAGTAAGCATAATTACCGGACATAATCTGTTATATATCATATAACATAAGAAAAAAAGGAGAATCAAGTCAGATGATCTATGCAGAAAATGCGGTGACGAGGAGGTGCATCAGACACTTCGCGCTTTCTATGTCACTGCTCACTGCCCTGCACTCTCCCCCCAAAGGAAGAAATTGCTTGGCAGTTATTTCTTCGGGGACTTAGATGAACTCTCTAGTCCTCCAGGTATTAAATTCTGAACTTTGTCAGTATCTACCTTTAAATGGCTTGATTAACTGGAAACATAGGTTTTTATTAGTTTGAGTAGCAATACTCACGGGTATCTCAATGGATCTGTATTGATCTAAGTGTGACGATAACGACATCAACTGTCAGCCCCTAACCTAGCCTAACCTAGTACTTCAAACTCTCAATTCTCCCCTGAAGGCTTCGGGCGTCCTTGTATTAAACATCCTTCCACCTCAAACTTGGCCCGCTATGCTATTTCCTACCAAAATCTAAGAACATCAGCCTCATAAACGTCACGGAACTACTTAGGAGTGCTCAGATTTCGAAAAAGTTGACGAACTGAAGAAATTGAGCTTAAGACCCAGGGTATGACGTTAAAATCATCATTCATGAATCATGATGTCAACACACAAGTATTGTCGGGAGCTAGTATTCATTTGCATTTCATTGTTTGCATGAGAACACTAATGATAATGGACAGCGAGCCATAGAAATGGAACATGGACGTTGCGATCTGGAATCGGCTTTGGCCACATCTGAACGAGCTTACTTACTTTCCTTCAATCGTACTTATCATCCATTCACTTTATATTTTCAAGGATTGATTAAGGTCTTCGAGACTATAGAAGAAAAAAAATCTAAAGCACAAAACAACACCCACATGTCTGGTTTCTCAGCAAAATTTATTTCACAAATAAATTCTGCTCGCAGTCATCAAAACCTAATAAAATTATTCACCCAAACCTGTGACTCAAGTAATTAATTGAATAAAATCGATAGATACTTTCAGCAATTGTCATTAAAAGATCTTAAAATAAAAATCGAATGAACCCGTTACGCCTTGATATATCACAAGATGCTTAGTTGTTTTTAGAAACAAAATTAAAGTCGACCTCATTTAGATCCACACAGATCCACACCGAGCCTGTTCTTGAATTAAAATAAATGACAAAAATCAAATTAAACGTCTCAACAAGTTTTGTTAAGATTTTGACAACAATTCCATTTTATTTTTGTTCCACAAACAACTGATCTAGTTTTACTATATTCAATTATCATAAAATGCCTTCGAGATTTGTTTTTCTTATTTGTTTGTTTGTAACCATGATGACCTACGACTGGGTCGTTGGTTCACCTTGAAAGGCCCATCATCGTTAAAGTGATTATAAATTTGTTACTTTCACTTACAACTTGGTTTGCGGAGTGTTGACTATTTTCATGGGCACTCCGTAGACCGTAAATCCATAAATTAAGATAAAACACTCAAAAACATAAAATTATATTCCAAAATCGAGTTTCTCCGTTTTTATTTTTACCAAACAGATAATTGGTTTTCAATTCCAAAAGAGTTTTGACCGTTCACCACCACTGAGTCCGAGAAGTCATCAATTCCATTTGATAGTCCATGGGAACTGAATGCAGTTGGAAAGCTTCTAAACGTCGAGAATCCATAATTTTTTGGTGAAGGGCCACCAAAAGAAGCTCTATATCCAGCTATCGGTACAGCAGCATAAGCTGTGACATCTTGACTGCCCAAAGTGGTCCTAAAGAATGATGGACTAGCAAATGCAGCATTTCTTGATACCAGGCCTGACCCTACCAATGGAACAGCAGCATAGGCGGTGTATCTTGAAGAATATGTTGCTGCAAATGGATTAGGAGCGATTGCAATTGGAGATTGGTAAGCAGCTATCCTACCGTAGTTGTTAAAAAGCGCTGGAGCAGAGAGTGCAGCGAAGCCTCCTCCACGAAGTAGACCTCCAATGGTCGATTGAATGAAAATTAAGATTCCAAATAAAATTGCAAACTAAAAAAAAAACAAACATTAAAGCCTTACACTAAGAAGTTAATTGCAAACTTACATTAAGAGTCATGATTCAAGCTTGATTTGGACCTGGATATGTTCGAAAGGAAGTGACCGTCCGAATGTGCCATCTGCAATTTCAATTCAGGTTTTTATACTTGCAGTTAAATTTGTGAACAAACAAAATTACGCACGATTTGAGCCTTATCCATCCACCCACCCATCCTAAATTATATCATCCAAAAACCGTTTCAAAGGGTGAAGATTTACTATGCACAGAGTGTCTTGAGTTATGGCAACACAGACCTTCGTGTGAACTTTTTTTTCGTCATAAAACTGTCACGATCGATACCCAAAGCTGTGCTCACCCAAAAAACCAGTCCCATGTGCCTGTTTGCCCACTACAAGGAGTCTCATCGAATCACGACAACACTTCAGCAACGGCAATGACTCACTGCACTACTGGCACATTTCTTCCATCCATTTCCTGCCAACAATCGGCTTTGCCATCGTAAAAAATCATTTAAATGTTAACCACATCGACCGTTAAGAAGTAAAAGTTGTTGAACCTAAGCTAAGCTCTCGAGAGGGTCTAAGTAAGAGCGCTGTGGTCAGTTATGTAATTACTTCTTGATCTTGTTGGGACTATTGCGGCAAGTCCGCGGGTTGAATTTCGTTAGCTGAAATTAAAATGAACTTTCGATGACCAGCGTTCGATTTCGGTCTGAAAAATTGACGACGCGACGTCGTCGTTGTCGTGCAATTGCGCCAAATAGTCAGTCTTGATTGGAATCGGGAGAGTTAAATGTTAAACGTGTTCAAGAATATAACTAAATCGGTCTTGGAGGTAGTTTAAAGAACATTTAACGAACAGGAGCTTCGACCTTGAATATCGCGTGTATGTCGTTTTTCAATACCCTTTGAGTCAATTCAGTTTTTAATTACAACTTCATTTACTTTGTCTTTAATTGAAGACAAATTGGCTTGGAAAAGTAAGTTGACATGACACAGATTCTTTATTAAACATTTTTGACGTGTCAATTAAGCGGGGATTAAATGTTAAACGCACTTTATGATCTTCAAGAGGCGGCATTTATCTTTTGTGACAGAATTGAGTTGGTTAATGATATGAAACTGACTTGGAATTTTAGAGAGGGATTGTTGTCAAATAAACTGAGTAGAAAGGCAAAACAACAACCTGCTAAAATATTAGCTGTTTCAAAATTCGTTGCCCAATAACATGCCAAACGAATTAAGGAATCACTTTCGATTTCCATCAGCAAATGTACCTATATCACAAGGAAAGAAAACATACTCGTTTCTTCTCTGGACCCATCTCCTTCAGCCTTTCTCCTTTTAAACCACCTTAAGACGTGACCAAACAACGCAATAACAAGAATACCAAAGTCTATATTATCTGTTATCATTAGTCACGTGGTAGAAAAGCCTATCCATAAAAATCAAAGTATCTTCCATCAATGGAAATTTGTATATCAAACGTGAATTTGTGCGTCACAAACAAATCAATCGTCAATACAAAAAAGCTGTATTTTTTTTCTTTTTATGATGCCCAAGCCCACTTCACTTTTGATTTCATAATGATCCCGTCCCGAAGGTATACAAGACCGACCTACGACAAACATTTATGGTCCTTGATGATTTCTTATTACTAACATTTGTCTATTTATCCATTTATGTTTATTGTCTATCAGACGATGAAAAAGGACCTACCCAGAAGTAAAATTTTGTTGTACAATTTTGTTTTTATAATTGAGTGCCCATTTTTCTAGAATCTAGAGAATTGCTTGAGGGTCTTGGGCGCTGTACCAGAGCGAAAACGCAATGAGTCGAATCACGTTTCTTGATATTTTGGCAAACGCAATAACTTTCAATTTCAAATGGAATATAGTAATTGTTTTGTTTTCTATTTTTAGAAATGTGTCTCGTTGAGAATGAGATAGGAATTCTCATCATGAACAAAGAAATAGGGCAATTAATTAAATTTGTGTCAAGTTCAAAGTCGTTAAAGTGTCTTCCTGGAAAGAAGTTTCTTTGTTACTCGAGAAAAAAAAAACATTCAATGAAATCATTTTGGGTTGATTTTCTGTTTTACAATTATTGTCAATCAAGTGTTAATATGACATCGAAATTGATAATGCAAAAATGGCGCAGTAAGTGCGACATTGATATTTCTATAAAACAATCCTTTAGCAACGGGTTGCCTAGTGCCTACCCTCTGAGAATAGTCTTGATATTTTGTTTTATTTAAACAAAAACTTACGGAGAACTTTAAAATGTAATATTCTTTTGAGTTGAGTTGAGTTTTCATACTCAAAATAGCCAGCACCCGTTTAAAAGGCGAAATAACGATATTCCCCTAACAAAAGTGTAATTCTTGAGCTTGTGGTAGTAAATACAAAGAAATTCGGAAATAATATTTTGAATTCAAGTTTTGCAAGTAAAATTTTCCAAAAACAGAAACTTTTTAAGAGCAAATAGTTCGTTTCCTAAGGCATTAGAATTCTTCGTTCAATTCATTTGAATTGTTTACCCTTCGTTCTCCATGATTCTCATTCGATCGAGTCACAATTTTTCATACAAATCAATTGATGCAGTACTTTGATTATTTTGTACGTAATAAGCGTCATGCAATATTTTCCAAGCCGGAATCTTGACTAACCCGAATTAAGTTCAGCTTGATAGAAGTTGTAGTGACTTATGGTTTCTTGGGAGTTATTGGAACTATTGAAACCAAATCTCTTGCTTCAAAATGCAATCTTGCTACGAACTGGTTGAATTTTGTTATGACTTTTTAAATAGTCTCCTTTAAATATATAACAAAATGTTAGAAGTATAACAAAATTCGTGGTTAACTCTGCAACTTACACATTAGTACTAATTAAAAGCGACTGAGATCATAAAATAAAAGCCCCTATCAGCCTCACGGCTGTTTTGATCGAAGTGACACCATAAACATTTTTCCTAATAATACCTTTTCCCCATTAGCAGAAAAAATATTATCATCATAGTATATCCCGACCATAAGAGTATCCAGCGACTGCTGCCGCCACAACCCTGCTATAACATTATCTAATTTTCTTGATGCGGTAACAAATCAAATATGAAAAACCCAACATTTCCCCCTCCCCCTCCTCCTAGCTATTACGTATATAGAGTGCCGATGAAGCCATATAACAAAATGCCCACAAAAATTTTCCACTTAGCGGTCCCAGACATAAATCAAGGAGCAAGAAATCGGGTGCACACCTCAAAATGGGAACGCAACGAAAAACTGCATTCAGACTTTCAGCAGTGGTGGCGGCAACGTCAACGACAACGCACGATAGTTCGTTGCGTCGTCAGTGCGGCTATTGCATAGTGGACAGGTGGCATTTCGGTTAAGTAATTGGATTAATGTGGCAGTAGCAAGTAAGTAGGGGTATGTCATATTTTGTTCCTAGAAAAAAAGTGGTCCAAATAGCTCCAAAAAGAAAATAAAAACAATGTTGACAAAACTAACAACTGATTAGCAAGATACGCCAACTATAGCGTTGTTTTCGTCGCGCAACTTGGATACATGTGTTTTTGGTCATCTCGATACTTCTGGCCGGCCGGGACGGCTGATGAAGTGCTGGCTGCAGCAACAGCACAGCAAATAAGTGCACGCATTTTTTGGAAATCAAATGCGATTCCTAGTTTTCATTAGCTCCTTAATTCAAAAGGCAGTTATCATTAAGTTTTTGAGTATAAATTGCCTGAGGTATTCCTTCAACGATATCATTCAACTGTTGTCTATCATTCGACAAGCTCCATTATCCTCATTAAATCTAGCAAGATGTTCAGATATGTGAGTATACCAACCAGAAGCCTACAATTAGAACAAAAATAATTTTGTTTATTTTTAGGTTGCCGTTGCCTTCGCTTTGCTGGCCTGCGTGCACTCCAGTCTGGGTGGATTCTTGGGCGGTTATGGAGGATATGGATACGGGGGATACGGTCACGGATACGGTGGATATGGCTTGGGTCATGGATACGGCATCTCAGCTAGCTATGTTGCACCGGCCGTAACTAAAATTGTGGCACCTATCGGCCACGGATATGGCGGCTACGGATACGGCGGCTATGGTCATGGATACGGACATGGATACGGACATGGCTATGGAATTGTAGCAGCACCAGTTGTTGCTGCACCTGTCATCAAAGTTGCAGCAGGAATTGGTCATGGCTATGGCGGATACGGTCATGGTTATGGATATGGCGGCTATGGACATGGCTACGGCTATGGCCATGGTTACGGCTACGGTGGATACGGCCATGGTTGGTAAGGAGCTTATGCCTGTCGTGGATGCAATTCGTAGAGCGCCATATCAGCTGAAAGAACTCATGTATCATGTATTGGAATTTTGGTGTATAGAAGAGTTCTTTCGGCATATCAATTTTTTCCCTCTTAGACTTGTTAAATATTTAGTCAACAAATACTTTTATGTGCATTTTTTATATTTTTAGCCGTAAGATATTGAATGTTTTTTTATACCAAAAAATATACAAAAATATATTAAAAATAACAACTTTTTGGTTTTCTTTCTTAAATCAACGAGAGTGAATTGATTGAAATTGTGGAAAACACGAAAATCCAGATCACCAGAAAAGTGAACATAAATTTCAACTGTTACACAAGTAAGAGCCTAACATGCTTTCATTAATGCAACCAAATTATATCATCCAATTAAAATACGCATTAGTTGAAAACAAGCATTCCTGCTGAACGAGTTTGTCAGTTGAGGTAGCCCTACTTTTATTTTTCCTGTTTCGAAAATTACGTCAAATTTTGTCTTCAAATACACTTTCTTTCTCAAAATTTTAGATACTACCGCCTCACTATCAGTTTCCAGCCTTTTTCACTGGCTACTACTCACATAAATCAATCTGCGTAGGAATTCTTATTTCCATAATTCCTCCATTTGTATTCCTTGAGTTTCTATTGACAAAATTGTCAGCTTCTTTCAATTCACAATTTGGCGCCCGGAAAGCAAATTCCATCACCGTCTGAAGCATCAAATTCAAATACGCCGATGACACTAAATTTTTTCTACGATATGCAATTTGAGTAGGTGTCGTTATGATTGAGCTTAAACATCCTCAAATCTGATCTAATGAGCTTAAGGCTGGCGATAGCATCTTCAAAAATTTGTTTACCTGTCAAAATAACAAATCCGCGTGGGTTGATAAAACAAAAGAAAGAATGTTTGTAGCTGCGAGCTGCGAAATTCCAAAAAGTCTCTTTTCTTTTATTTAAATAAAATTTATGAGCAAACCTATCGAGAGCAACACTTTGGCGATCCAGCAAAGATATCATCGATTATCGTTAAGACAAAAACACAAAAACAAATTAATGAGTGCATTTGAAACAAACGACGCGACAGTGAGTCTAGCTTCTAGCACCAGCCACTCACAAGTCACACGAGACTAATTTATTTAAATTTAATTCACATGAGAAATATGGAGTTGATATCGGCGGCGGCGGCGGCGGCGACTTGAACAAGTTGTTGTAGACATAGACAAAGACATAGACACGTTGTCTAACATTGGGCGTAGATCATGCATTCTGAAGCTTTATATGTTCGAATTTAATAAATTACTTAGGATTTTGTGCAATGTATCCCACTGTGAGATCATTAATAGTTATTGGTTTTGATTAAATACTTTGACATGCTGTGTGAGAACTTGATTCTGACGTGAATTATTGAATTTGCATCTTTTACAAAAATGGCAAGTAGGTATCTTTTGCATAATTGCTGTGATCGCACACAATATCAACAAGAACATAAAAGTCCAAACGCATTTTTGATTGTTTCGACTTACATAAAGGTTGGATTAAGCAAAAAAGAATAATTTGTATGACCCTGTCCGAGTTAAAGAACATTGCATTTGATTGAAACCGGACTTTCCGCCACTCAATCGGATCTTGATTAGAATAAAGTAATAATGTCGGGCCTCTGGGTTGGTATTGTTCAAGAACGAGTAAGGTGTTGGAAAACTTGTGAAGACAATGGGCATGTCTTATCTCTATTGCTCAAGAAAAATGTTGTTAACTAAGAAAAAATTATGGCGATCAAATTGAAATACCTGACACAACGATATAAGTGATGAGCTAGATTAAGGAGGAGTGGGTTTGTGCGATATCTTGGTGGAAAATCACTTTTTACTTCGCAAAGTGGGTCCGTTTTTTTTTCTTCAATTTGCAGTCGAATCGTCTCAATAATTCGGATAGTACAGACTATTTTGCATTTTTAAGTTCACTGTTTGGTCTGTTACTTGGTCTCTGATTTATCCTTGTGGATCCATGTTTGCCTTCAATCCGAAATTTGTTCGGATTGGGCTTAACATAACGTCAAACACTTCTCTGAACAAGTGGCTTCACCGTTGTGACGACAGCTTTCTTATGCCCAAATTTCATTCAGATATCTCGCCAGAAAAATTCTTCAAAAACAGAGGTTTTTAAGAGCAAATATGTAGTTAATTTACAAAGGCTTTGTTCAATTAATTTGAATTGTTCATCATTCGTTCTCCATGATTCTCATGCAATCGAGTCACAGTTTTTCACACAAACCAATAGAATTTATGCAGTAGTTTTATTATTTTTAACGTAAGGAGTCTCATTCTTAACCGAGATCTTGATTAACGGGACATTTGTACTGTTGGTATTTGGTGCATCAGTGTAATGTTTTAAGGGATTTCATTGAATTTATTAGAATTTCGCTACGGACTGATTGAATTTTGCCATTATTTTGTGGCCATCATCTTCTTTAGAGTAGTTTCGCCAGCTGAAGTTGTTTTGGTGTGTACCAGAAGATCAACGTTCCGTGGTGCAAGATTGTTTACTTTCTTTCTACAATTCGCCGTCGAATCAGCTTAGGATTCGGTATAGTATGCAGCCCTGTGACTGTTTTACACTCCTCCAAAAGGTCGATGTAGATTACAGTTCTAATCCCAATGAACGGTGGCCATATCCCTTTTTTCGGATCATGTCCGCCATCTGAAATGCACTAATAAAACGCCCAACACATCTCTGATATATCAAGGGGCACGGTAGTGCCTAGCCAAGTTCTCTAGCAACTTTGGCACTACACCCTTATTTACAGGAAACAACTCAGGGCATTTTCCACACCCCTCTAACTTCTATACCAAAGAAGCCAAAAGTTTCAAACTCACACCATTTGTTAAGCTAGTCAAGAAGAAGCACCTCAGTAAATTTCAGATATTTAGCATAAGTAGTTTCTAAGATACAATGTTCCAAAAATCACGAAAACCGTAACTGACTGACTCACTGACTCACTGACTCACTCACTCACTGACTCACTCACTGACAGATCATCAAAATTATGAAGCACTTCCCGTTGCCCTAGAAACTTGAAATTTGGCTCAGTGGTAGGTCATGTGGTACATACAAAGGAAAAAATCGAAAATTTGAAAATTTTCAATCAGGGGGCGTGGTAGCCGCCTACTTTTACATTATTAATTTAAATTATATGGAGCACTTTGGAGTGCAGTAGAATCAAGAAATTCGGCATACAAGTACAACGTGCAATAGAACAAATAAAATATGAATTTTATGATTTTCAACTGAGGGGGCGTGGTACCCACCCATTTAAAAATAAATTTTATAAAATATATGGGGCACCTCTGATCATCGTAGAATATTGTAATTTGGCAAACTAGCAATTCTGCCAGTCAATATAAAGAAATAAAATTAATTTTTAGATTTTTCTGCTTATCAAAAAAAAAAAATCTTTGCAAAAAGTAATGTGCATTGCAAATGTTTTAAGTGGACTTACATCGAATCAACTATTAGTTTTGAAAGTAACTTGTAAACTAATGTAAATTAGTTAATTTTTTTTACTTGGCGGGTTTTCTCTTAGTAACCTACTATTAAAAAAGTTTGGAAAACTTGCTAAGTAAAAAAAATTAACTAATTTACATTAGTTTACAAGTTACTTTCAAAACTAATAGTTGATTCGATGTAAGTCCACTTAAAACATTTGCAATGCACCTACGAGTACTTGCTGAATCTTAGAACTTGGCGTTCTTTTAGATCTCATTACTTTTCGTGGCTGATTTGTTAGGCAGAATTTTTGTACGGGAGAACTTGGCTCTTTTTTTACATTTATGTTTTTGGTGTGATATATATATCGCGAGTGTTGTGCATGCAAATTTTCAAAAAACGGAACTATCTTAGAGCAAACAGTATACGTTTCCTAAGGTTTTAAAATTCTTCTTTCAATTCATTTGAATTGTGTATCCTTCGTTCTCCATGATTCTCATAAGATCGAGATCAATACTGTTATTACTTTTTACGTTAGGTGACTCATGCAAGATTTTCTAAGCCAGGATCTTTGATTTCGCGACTTAAATGCTGCAGGATTTTAGTACAAAGAGTTCTGATATATGGGATTTCATGGAAATTGGCAAAACCAAATCTATTGTTTCAAAACGATTGAGTTCTGTCATTACTTTTTGGATTTTGTCTTAAAATTAATAGAAAAATTATTAACAGCAACTTAAATCTGCAACTTACACATTAATACTAATTAAAAGTTACTGAGATCCTTAAAATAAAAGCCTCAATCAGCCAGTCTTGATCGAAAGGAATCCAATCACTGACCGATATTGCTCTCTTTTCCATTTTTCTAAGACATTGGAACACATGCTCTTATCAGATTTGTGTAATTAATTTTTTCTAATTAATTGCAGCTTTGAACAAAAAACCGCTCTCAAAGCCCGCTCATTAATCATTTCCGTTTAACCTGTAATTTTGAAAGCCCCTACTAAACGCTGCTATTAACAATTACTCCGTATGACAAAGTGTTCTGCACAAACACTTTTTAATTGCCAGCCGGCTACAATTATCCACGCATGCAAGTAGTGGCAGTCCAAATGACAAAACTATCGACATCGTCGTCGTTGTTCAATGGTCAACTCCAAAAACCCCCATCTGACGAGATCACAGAAATGTCTCCAATGTTGTGTCTAATTTAATTATTATCTAACATTTGCATGCATCTAATTTCTGATGCAATGGGAATCGCCAAAAGAGGTTATAGAGCCACACCATCAGGACCGCCCAATTGTTGCAGTTTGATCTCAACAGGCTTTAACTAAATTTATTCTTTTGCCAATGGCATCATAATAAAATGCCAAAATACACACAACCTGGGACCGTGTGTCTGTTGCGATGCTCGTCGGTCAGCATCACCACCGCCATCGCCACCCCAACTACCAGCCCTAGTTCAACCAGCTTCAATTGAAGGTTCCCATATTAAATCGAATCCGAGGTGCGGTTAAATGCTCTCTTACCAGGCATATTAGACCCCTTAATCTTGCCCCACAACACTGCACAAAATAATAAGTGCCAGAGTCCCAGGCAGTGCAAAAAATAGCAAAAAAAAGTAAAAGTCGATTCGATTTTCATATAAAAGCATTTGCCTCCGAATCTAGTGTCATACTCCGGTTAGGACAGTTCTCCAGTGATCAACACCAGTTCTGCACTCTGAAAATACAAAAAACTCTACCAACATGTTGAAATTTGTAAGTTTTTCTCGTAAATTTTTTAAATTCATTCATAAATCTGTCAATATTCTCTTTAAATATAGATCGCAATTGCCGTCGTAGCTTTGATTGCCGGTGCTGCAGCTGCACCAGGACTTGCATCATTGGGACATGGACCAATTTTGGGAGGATATGGTTCGCCATATGGCCTTTCGGCGCCAGCAATTTCGTATTCGGCTCCGATTGCCAAAATTGCCGCACCCATCTCATATGCTGCTCCAGCTATAACTAAGATTGCTGCACCAGCTTATGCATCGCCTCTGGGATATGGCTTGGGACATGGACCACTTCTTGGAGCTCCAATTTCATCATATGGCTTGAGCGGTCATGGCTTAGGATTGGGCTATGGTGGTCATGGATTGGGTTTGGGTTTGGGTGCGCATGGATTGGGATTGGGAGGGCATGGACCAATCTGGTAATCAGCTAAATGCAGTTAAATTGTGAAGAGTGTTCGTGTCTGAATTGGATAATAAAGATGCAGCCTTAGTTTGAAAAAAGAAAAAAAAAACAATTTTCTTGTTATTGATTCTGTCGTTGAGCTATAGGAAAACTTGCTTTTGAGTTGTGGAAAAACAAACAGCAAAAGTTGGCCCAAAATTTACAAAAAGACAAAGTTCAACTTCAATTTTTAATCTTTATTCCAAATCACACTTGATACAAGTTCATTTTCTTCGCGTTAGTTTACTTCTTCAACACAACTGGAGCAGCAACAGGAGCGACTGGAGCTACAGGTACGGCAGCACGAGCAATTGGCACTGGGAAGGCACGAGCTACTGGAGCGGTGTAAGCAAGTGAGGCAGCAAGTGGAGCGGCTACTGGTGCGCTGTAAGCGAATGGAGCAGCTACAGCTGGGGCGCTGTAAGCCAATGGAGCTGCCACAGCTGGAGCACTGTAAGCCAATGGAGCCGCAGCATAGGCAGCTGGATAAGCGGCAGAGTGGATGACATTGCTGGCAGTGTAGCTGGAAGCGTATGGAGCAACAACTGGAGCGTATCCGGCCAATGGAGCAGAATAGGCGACCGGTGCAGCTGCTAAGATGGCTGGCTTAGCGGCAGCACAGGCGATCAAGGCCAAAGTACAGACGGCGAACTAAAATAAGTATTGGTTAACCTCTACGACTCTCTAGGACTGTTTCAATCAAACTCACCAATTTGAACATGTTGAAGGTGCTTTTGGTTTTGTCTTTTTGGTTGAATGTGCTTCTTCAGCAAAATCTTCAAGTTGAATGATAAACCCTGATCGCGACCTATCTTCTTTTATACTATCAAAAATATTTTATTACCAACCTGCTGGAATCCTTGATAGCAATGTGGAATTTCAATATGCTTCTAAAGCGGATCGAAATTTCAAGAAGAAAAAAACTCTTAATTTACGCCCGGTCACGTACAATCTCACGGTCAAGTTGAAAAATTCCTCGCGCACAGGTTCGATGATTTGAATAATGAAGTTCGTTTTATTTTTGGACATTAAATTGACTGTGAATTGGGTTTTGATAAACACCCCTTGCTTCTCTGGAGGAATTTAAAAGGTAATTTTTGCTGAGAACAATTCTAAGTGAAACTGAAAACGATGTGTGATTTATTTTTTGGCGACTTGTAATGGCCAAATTTCGAATAAATTAGAAATTTGATGAGTGTGATTTTATGGAATCGTTTTCCAAATATTCCAAGAATTCGGAAATTCTAATTTGTTTAGCCAAAAAATCGAGAATTGGTTCAATGTGTGTTTGTGTAGCTTCCCAATAGATCTTTTGAATTTTGTTCACGCGCGCCGGTTGCGCTTGATGAAATATTTTTGAAGAGGACGAGTTTCTATGGTTAACAGGTTAAAGAACATTACCTAATGTTGGTCACTGAATATTCTGCTTGGAAACACTAACACTCACGCACTTCAAATAGGAAACGAATTGAAAAAAAAACATAATATCTCGAATTCAGATGGATGAAATGACCACGATACAAGCAAATCAGATAAGAAAAACGAACTAATGTCAAATACGAAGGTAGTCCTCGATACGCCCAGATCCTTAACTCGTCTAAAAATACATTTACCCGAGGTCTGCAAAGTAGGCCTCTTCTTTCGATTGAAATTTCTGTCCGGCAAGCGACTTCTTCAAGATTGGAAAGGGAAACATATAGAAGTCGCACGGGCCAAATCCGAAGAATACCATATATAATTCGACATAAAACAGCCCTGTCAATATGTGTATTCGATATGGATAACACAACACAACTTGTAAATCCTAGGAAACGGTGACCATCCCGTTTCCGCCCAATGGGACAGCTAGCATCAAACACCGCTCTGAAGTGGTTTCACCGTTGCACCGACAGCTTTCTTATGCCCTAATTTTATGCAGGATATTAACCAGGCGATCTTTGAAACGTGCAAGTTTTGCAAGCAAAATTTTCCAAAAACAGAACTTTCTTAGAGCAAATAGTTCGTTACCTAAAGGGCTAACTAAAATGAGCGGAAGCAAGCGGAAGCTAGTGTCAGATCAGAACCGCTACCTTCCGAACCTTTACCCATAATGAACGGATGTGTATACAGAAGTGTCTTTCAAAATAAAATATACGTTTTTTTTTATTTCCAATAATTTGTGAATTTCGGTCGCCATGCAACAAACAAGCAATTTCAAGAAATTAATTACCTGAAATCAACAACAAATTGAATTCCTCTTCAGAAAAATCAATAAAACCAGTCAGCAGTCAAAATTTCGATCGCAAAAAGCGAAAGGGAGCGCAATTTACGTCCGTAAGCAAAACTGAACGAAAATTGACGAAACAAAGCAATCCGCTATTTAGGGCACAATATACGAATTTCTGGTATTCACTCAGTTACGGACGGCTCCGTTCGCTCCGTTGTGTTCATTATAGTTAGCCGTTAGGGCTGTTGAATACTTCGTTCAATTCATTTGATTTGTTTATCTTTCGTTCTCCATGATTCTCATGCGATCAAGTAACTGTTTTCCATACAAATCAAAATTGTTTGATGATTGACTTCTATTATTTTGTACGTAAGGAGTCTCATGCAAGATTTTCTAAGCCACCATCTTGATCAACGGGACATTTGTGCTGTTGTATTTGGTACAGTGTAATGTTTTAAGGGATTTCATATAGATTATTGGAATCTTGCTACGAACTGATTAAATTTGCCATTATTTTGTGGCCATCCCGTTTCTGCCCAATGGGACAGGCTTCATCCTCTTAAGAGCACTTTCGGCAGCAAGTCCACTATTTCGGTGTGTACCAGTAGATCTATGTTTCGTCAACTATCATGAAACGATGCAGAAACTTTCTTGGATTGCGCTTAATCAGCGTCAAACACTGCGTTGAATTGGGCTCAATGTTGTATTTGCTGTTCTTTGTAGGCAAACGCAGTAAGCAAAGAATGTTGAGCATTGCGAAGCGAAAATTCTAATCAAAAGACCCTAAGAAATTGGGGAAGAAACCTCATTCAAACTTCCCTTTTTTCACTGTTGATGTTTGTGAACCAATTTTTAAGAGATTCTTACACTACTGTTTACCTTACCATCGTTATTTGTTTCGGTTTCAACATTCATTTTATTAAAATCAGATTTTATAGTTCGATGTGAGTTAGCAGACGTCAGTATAATTCTCACAATCTGAGGATGAGGACCCAAAATCCACGGTGTAGATACAATCTAAGATAAATAGATGCAAGTAGTCCGCATGTTTTAAGGGGTCCACAAAACATTGAGAGTGAAGAGATTCAATGTTCACAGCAACTGAATTCTCTTATAATTTTGGTAGACTTCCAATTAGTCTACAGAAAGAACAGCAGACCTATGCCAAGAAGGCGCTAGTTGGTTACATCTAACCTGCTGAGTTTCACTTGACCACCCTTGTGCCGGCAATAACACATTCAACCAGAAATCACAATTGATAGATTGGATGCCATGGGTGCTAAATTTCCAACTTTTAAGATCTTCGACTCAATGTCGCAATTATACGATCTTAGTTGATTTACACGAGTAGAAAGGGCGCTAGCTAGTCTAAGTATAGTGTAGAGCTTGTTGAAGAGGTCTTAATAGACAAAAAATTCTAATGTCTGTCAAAAGTATTAAAATCTGGGTGCAATGAGGCTGCTAAACAGGTCGTTAGAGTATTCAGACTTTGAAAAACTTACAAAATCTAAACAATTTTTCGTATTCTTCCGATTTCTGATGAAAAACCCTATGCGATTGTCATTAAATCATTTCTGAATTATGAATGTGTTTTATTTTAAATGAGGATGACGCAACAATAACCATTAAACATTAACTCTCCCTGAAAGGAGCTTCAGTATATTTTTATCATGTCTTGAATTTAAATCGGTAATTAAGGAGACTAGAATCATCAGTGATGTCAGCCGCAGTTACAGTCGAAGAAATCAAAGCAAAAACTGGTGATTGCATCCAATACTCAAAATTTCAATAAAAGACGATGTTTCAAGTTTTACAACATTTTTTATTTTATTCGAAAAAAAAAAAACAAAATTTAAATATCAAAATTAAAAACGGTATAACAAGGATTGTACACAATTTTAGTGAATTGTCCTCGGAGGTGGTCGAATAAGGGAAATTGGGAGACACAAAATTTAGAGTTGCATTAGAGTCATCAGGTCGCATTGCTTTCGATCATCGAATATTTTCGAAACATCTACTTAACGGAAGTAAGCAGCGGCATATGGGTATGCTGAATAAGCTGAAGCATAAGGATAAGCTGAATAGGCGGCGTAGGGTGATGCGTAGGCAGCAGCTACTGGAGCAGTGTAGGCAGCAGTGTAGGGTGATGCCACTAATGGTGATGAGTATGCTGAATAGGCAAATGGAGCAATCACGGCTGGCTTAGCGGCAACAACAGCGATGAGAGCGAACAAGCAGATAGCGAACTGAAATTTTGAAAAAAAAAATGAGTTTTCAAAGGAAACAATTTGTCAGAAAAAAAAGCACTCACGAATTTCGACATTTTGATTTTGGTTTGTTGAGTTTTTATTGGCAGAAGTGTTGCAAGGAAGAGATGGTTCTAAGAACTGATGCCTCTCCACTTCGAAGTCAGCTGCTTTTATACCCAAAGTTCGGGCAGTAACTATTTGACAGCTACCAACACTTTTGTCATTGGCCATGGCGCGCACGTACCCCTTGAATTGAATCAAAAATTCTGCCAAGACCGCTTCAGTCTGAAGGCTATTTTGCATAGGCAAGCACAATAGAACAAAAAAAAAATACACAACCCACACATACTCGAGAGGGTTGCTTCAAGGAAAAATGAACAAATTTGTCCCGAATTATTGTTTTATTTTTACTTGCTTTTGGCCCATCACACACTGGATGTGTGTTTGCCATTTCAAAGCTTTTCAGACTACCTCACCATTCGATTGCGAACGCCATCTGCATGCGTAATGAGCGTTAGACTCATTTGCTAGCTTATTGTCATCATGCCAAGTATTCAGGCAGCTAGTTGAAGTATATAAACGAATGCCGCTGTGAATTCTCAATCGCAGACGCTCATTTAATTTGTACCGGTCGATCGGTCAAAAAAATATCAAAACAAAACAGAAAGATCACAACAATCAAAAAACAAAACAAACAGTTCACAATGTTCAAACTCGTAAGTCAGACATTCTTTTCGGGGCGCACAAATCCATCGTCGCCATCGTCGTCACCGTTAATTTCGACAGTTAAGGGAAAACCTAATTATAATCGATATTCGCAAATAATTTCAGATCGTCCTTTGTCTGATGGTAATTGTGGCATGTGTTGCTGCCAAGCCAGCTGTATTTGCACCGGTAGCTTATTCAGCGCCATTGGTAGCAGCGGCGCCCTTCAGTGCGGCATACGCAACAGCTCCAGTGATTGCACCGTACGCCAGCACCTACAATGCCCACTCGATTGCACACTCTGCCACTTATCCTGCTCTGTATGCAGCGGCTCCAGTTCCTGCAGCAGCGATTGCTCCTGTTGCTCCAGTTGCCCCAGCTGCTCCGGTTGCTCCTGTTCGACCACCGACTGTCGAGAATGAATTTGCTGAAGTTTTGTTCTGATAGAGCGGCCGTATTAGCGGATCACGTTCGCGTTTAAAAATTGACCTGTACTCGTACCTTGTTTATATTTTTGTTTAAATGTTTTACCGTAAATTGAATAAATAATGTGATAATTTGTTTTTGAAAATTTTAAACCTATTTGTTGTTTGATTTAATTCCTCGTATCAGTTTCAATTTCAAATGATGGATGAGAAAAATTGCTGTCAAAAAGTCTGTGATTCATAGTTCTAGTGAGACGAATACGGCTACCACGGAAAAAAACGTGAACAAAATCAGCGATCTCGTATTCGCAATCCGCCGATTGCAGGTGCGCGAGATAGCTAAAAGAGTAGGCATTTCAAACGATGGCGTGAGTCACATCCGGTATGATTATTTGGACATGAAAAAGTTGTAGGCGCAATGTTTGCCGCATTTTCTAACTCCGTACAACAAGCAATACCATGAGATCACCTTAGACTTTTAGAGCAGTGATTGGCGCTGTTTCAGCGGAATTCAAATCAGTTCCTTCGCCGTTCCGTACTAGTTGTGGAAAAATTGATCCTCTGGTACATATTATGCGGCGATTTTAATTGTAACTTGCTAGACTCGCGAATTTCGGATTAATTCCTCAGTACTTTTGAGGCTCTCGATCTGAATCCATTAAATCGTTCACTCCCAAACCATTTTACTGAAACTTCAAGTTTATTCATGACCTATACTTAACAAGTGGTAATGATAATGTTCTTCTTTATACTACGGAACAAGGTCGTTAAAATGATAAGGTCGGCGAAACGAAATTTGTATGAGCAAAAGCTTTGCACATCAAATTTAAGTAAGGACACTTAAAAACATCTTGCGAGACGGGTCTCGGAAAACATTAAGAGGCTCTCGCTGACGACCTCCATTGCAATGCCCTAAACACAAAATTTTCGTCAGTATGTTCATCTTACGTTCTAACAGTGAACCTAATAGCTTCGCAAGATCTTTTCCAAACGGTTCTATTAATTTTGACAGACTATCCGAGGAAGATGTTTTGGAGACCATTATTTCTATCAAGTCAAATGCTATTGGTGTTGACTTATTCAACTCCAAACTCATAAAAGACAATATTGAAAGTTCACTTCAAAACGCACTTGATATTATACTTGAGTATTTTGAATCGTGGAACATAAAAATTAATGCGGATAAAACACAAGCTATCTTTTTCACAAGAAAAAGAAAAGCTTGTGCTTTTCCGCTAAGCAATTTAAAAATTCTTTAATTTTCTTGGCCTCTACTTGGTGGGAGAAATTAATATTAGAGGAAATCATTTTTTTGATTTTTTTCCTTCCACTTTACCTTTGTTTTCTGCGACAGCTGTTTCGGCACACAGCACCTTCTTCAGACTGAAAGGTAAAGTGGAAGGAAAAAAATCAAAAAAAAAATGAAAAAAAATGATTTCCTCTAATTTAAAAATTGGTAATTCTGACATTCCATGGGTCGATTCTGTCAAATATCTTGGTGTATATTTAGACAAGACATTAACCTACCGAATCCAAGTGAATAATACATTAAATAAAATAAGTATAGCCACTAGTCTCTTGTTCTAGAGTAATTGTGTGTGGGGATATGAATAGTGACTTACTTCTGGAAAGCCACTTAGTGGAAAGTATGCTTGCCTTGAATCTGTTTCCCGTTAATGTTTCTTCCCCTACACACTACCTCACATACTGCTACACTTCTCGACGTTTTTTTTTGTAAGTGAACCTAATAAAGTTTTCATGTATGATCAGTTGTCCGCACCCGCTTTCTCAAAACATGATCTCATTTACCTTACTTTTGAGTTTACCTTGACTAGTTCACCTACCACTCTCACATTCAGAGATTTTAACCGTATTAACCTTGTTACATTAGAGTGCGATGCTCGGAGTATAGCGTGGGAAAATATTTATTTTATGGCTTCTTGTAATGAGCAAATTGATTTTCTTCAAATGAACATTAATCACCTCTTTGAAAAACATGTTCCTTTGAGGACTAAAACTTTTAACTATAGGCAAGGCTCTTGGTTTACCCCAGATATACGTTTACTTATGAAAAAACGTGACCTAGCATATAAACGCTGGAAGAGATATAAACTTAGTGCATTCCGCGAAGAATTTTGTAGTCTTCGTAACAGAACCGTTTCTCTTATTCGTTCAACGAAGGCTCTAACCAGCTTGACCCTTGTTTAAGTGGGAAAACCCTTTGGAAGTACCTACGAAACTTATAGGTTTGGGTAAACAGCAAGGCGATGTCAGCAAATCTATTGATGTGAATTTGCTAAACCAAAACTTTGTAACTCTTCCGCATTCATCGGATGCAATACGATTGCCATCTCTTGCTAACTTACCTATTGAAAACATCGCTGAAACAAGTCATAAGTTCAGATTTAACGGAATTGACCAGGTTCAAGTAGTTGAAAGCATACTTTCCATCAAATCGAACGCTGTTGGAATCGATGGTGTCCATCCCAAATTTTTAAAAATATTACTACCCATAGTACTGCCCTATATTACTTACGCCTTCAACAGTATTTTAACAACCAGTGTTTTTCCAACAGCTTGGAAAAGAGCGAAAATCATACCGGTTCCGAAAAATTCAAGTGGAAAGGATTTCCGGCCCATATCCATACTTCCGTTTCTGTCGAAAGCATTCGAAAAAGTAATGAAAATTCAAATTAATTCTTTTTTATTGGCTACTCATGCACTTTCACCGTTGCAATCTGGTTTTCGGGAAAAACATAGTTGTATTACCGCTTTGCTGACAGTAGTCGATGAAATAAGACAAAACGTTGATAATGATCAAATAACTTTTCTTTTACTGCTTGATTTTTCACGTGCTTTTGATACTGTTGATCACAATATTCTTTGCAATAAGCTCTTAAATTGTTTTGGTTTTTCTTCTTCTGCGACAAAACTTCTTATGTCATATCTTTCTGGTCGGGAACAAGCGGTTTATGCAAACAACCTACTGTCCAACTTTATAGCCGTGCCTACAGGAGTACCACAAGGCTCTATTTTGGGGCCTTTGCTTTTTTCACTTTATATTAATGAACTTCCATCTGTCATTGCAAGCTCTAATATTCAACTCTATGCCGATGACGCTCAGCTTCAAATTAGCTCTGACTTGGAGTAACCACATCAGTGTAGCAGTAGGAAAAGTTTATGGTGTGTTACTTTCTTTATGGGCGTCACAGTATTTTACTCCAATTAAAACCAGAATTGTGTTGGTGAAATCACTAATCATTCCTATTCTTACCTATGGATGTGAGGTGTATGGGAAATGCGATGCATGTGCAAAAGAAAATTAAATGTTGCTTCCAATAATGCAATAAGATACGTTTTCGGACTCCAGCGATTTGATAGTGTATCTAGTTTCTCGAACAAAATTTCCACCCTAACCTTCGATAAGCTTCTGCAATTTAGATCTTTAACCATGCTGTTTAACATTATACAAACCCAGCAACCTCCGAATCTGTTCAACAAAATAACTTTCTGTGCTTCTACTAGATCAGCGCAGATCCTTCAGCCGCGTTTTTCATGTTTGACGTCTGAACGTCAGTTCTTCGTTTACGCCGTTCGGCTTTGGAACTCTCTCCCACGACATTTTAGGAGCATAAGTGATAGGAAGGGATTTCAAAAGGAACTTAAGGCATTTTATTTATCTAATTGAATCAATTAATTTTCTCTACTTTTCTTTCTTTTTTTACATATATTTTACTCAAATTTTGAATAATTTAAGCCTCTATGAGTTGTTATCATGATTAAATTTGTTTCTAAATTTAACTTTACACTAGCTTATAAGATACTTGTATCTTAATGTGTATAAGTATACTTATAAATAAAAATGAAATGAAAATGAAAAATGATATACCCTTTGATATGTCGACGTTCATGCTTAAGTAAACATAATAAAATTACTATTTTCAAAGCTATTTTTCAAGCAATTATTCTTTATGCATGTCCTTGTCCAGTCTGGGGAAGGTGCGCAAAGTCGCATATAAATAAACTTCAAATAGCCCAAAATAAAACGTTGAAAATGATGTTGGACCTGCCCTGGCACTTCTCAACTTCACAATTGCACGAGAGAAGTGGTGTACTAAAAGTCTCAGAAAGAATTGAATTATAATGAAAAATTCTTTAAAAATTGTAAAGATTCAGAAAATGTCCTTATAGCAAACTTGGAAGTCTCATAAATATTATAAATGTTTCGCCATTATTTATTTATTTATTTATTTATTTATTTATTTATTTATTTATTTCTTTGTCAATTATTTATTAAATTGTTATTTAGTTTTTTATTTATTAATTTGTTTATCAATTATTTATTAAATTTGTTATTTATTTATTTCTTTATATATTTATTTATTTATTGATCAATTATTTACTAAATTTGTTGTTTATTTATTTATTTATTGATTTGTTGTTTATTTAGTTAATGTAATTTATCATTTAATCAATTATTTGTTTATCAACCTGGTAGTTTCATTAGCCTTAAGTTTATTTTATCTAGTCAACAGATTTCTCAAATAAAGAAATCCTTAGTTTAAGATACAATTCTTTCAAATGAAGGTTTTTTCACGTAGTTCTCCTTCAATAATACCGAAAGATATTTTTTCCTCAGTTGTAAGATATAAACTAAATATCATATCTCTGTGCAAGCTGTGTGTATTCACTAAGATTCATGTAAATTGTAACGCTTTATTCTACGTTAATAAATATCTATCTATCTAAACTCATAAAAGTTTCAATTTCATATCTTTTGCGCTATATAACCTGCATATTTAACACTATTTCGACAACTTCTGAGTTCCCATCAGAATGGAAGAAAGAAAAAATTATTCCCATTCTAAAGAACAGTACAGATACACTTAAAGATGTCCGTACAATAGCTATTTTACCGTTTCTATCCAAAGTTTTTGAAAAGACAATCTCCAAACAGAAACAAAGCTATCTCAAATGCTACAACCTTCTAAGCATGTTCCAGTCTGGCTTCCGCTCTCAATGAAGTTGCAAATCTGCATTACTTTTGGTTACTAAAGAGATTAGAGTGGCGATGAACAAAATCGTTTTGTTCTTCTAACTCTACTAGACATCTCCAAGGCATTTGATACTGTCAATGGCTCCACCCTTTATAGAAGCCTGCAACAAAGTTTTAGGTTTACAACCGAATCCTGCAAACTTATTTGCTCGTATCTTTACTGTAGGGAACAGTGTGTCGTAACGAATAGAAAATATTCCATCTTTACTAATGTACCTAACAGAGTCCCACATGGATGAATACTTGGACCATTTTTTCTGTATCTATATTAACGACTTAACTCCTATAGTTAAAAATTGTTTTATTCACCTGTATGCCGGCAGTGCGGCAGTGTCTCTGATGAACATGGATTTGCAAATTATCTCTCAATGGTCCAAACATAACAACTTTCACCTTAATCCTACTATATCAAAGACTTTACCAATCTATCGTAAGGTTTTCGATAAAGATACCTATCCTTAGTCCTTTGCTGATAGAGAATCAAAACATCACTTATGTTGACTCCTTCTGTAATCTAGGTACGGTTTTAAACCGTACTTTAACATGGAATGATCATCCCTGATCATAGTTCCCTAGGTCAGGTGTATGGTAGTCTTAGAGCGCTTCGTACCAGGGTTCGTAAAATATCGATCGCAATCTGAAAAATACCGATACTTCTCACTTTTTTCCGATCTTCTCACGATCCGAAAAACATAAATTCTCATACAGATACTTTTCTCGGGATCCGGGATCTTTTTATCATTCGTGAGAAATCGGAAAAATAAAATTCCCCTCAAATTTTGTTCTCTCACGAAGAGAAATTAAAAAGGATTCGAAAAGATCCGAAAAGTGAAAAGATCGAAAAAAAAATATTCTTTGAATGTGTTTTGCGGTGTATGGTTGTTTCTTGTTTATTGTTTTATTTGATCTCGGTTGTTTAAAATGGGACGAAAAAAAGAATTCGAAGTGAATAATTATGTTTTTTTATGAACAAGAAAATAATATGGCATCATGTTTAAGATGTGATAAGAAATTAAAAGGACTAGTGACTGGCAATATAAAAAGACATTTTACAAAAGTTCATGGTGTTTGTAAACAACCGAATTTTTTTTATATTTTATTTAACGATCGGTTCGTGAATGGATCTTTTTTGGATCTTCTGTGATAAATTCGTGATCGAATTTATTTTTTCAGTTCCCGAAAAATTTAATTCGATCGTGAACGCAAATTTTATTCTCAAAGAACCGAAAAATAAAATTCGCGTACGAATTAAAAATTAAATTCCCGGTTGAATTTATCGATCGCGATCGAATTAAATCTTATCGTTCTACAAACCCTGCTTCGTACCTCCCAAGATTTCATTCCACAAAAAACTAGGCTTCTGTTAGCAAAAACCGTATTGCTCTCAGTGCCTATATACTCTTGTGAAGTTTTCAATGATTTGGACTACGCGACGTCTTGGCAACTTAACGTTGCCTTTCATAACAAAGCCCGTTTTGTTCATGTTCTTTGCCCATACGATCACGTTTCTTGCTTTTCTGAACAATTTTTTTGCTGTAGTTTTGATAACTTGTTGAAATTTCGGACACTTAGCTACCTACATCTAGTAATTCATACAATAAAACCCGACTATCTACATCGCAGACTGAACTTTCCTCATTCTAATAGGTCTCTCATTCTTGTTACGCCTCGATATAAATATCTGAATCTTCAGCGTCAATTTTTTTCATGCCATTAGCCTTGGAACACTCTGCCAATTTTCATTAGGGAAGAGGAAGCACAAGAACATTCTCAACAACACTCTTGAATTATTTGGCCACTCGTTGAAATTATTAAAATTTTAAATTTATGCAATAATTTTATAAGAAAAATGTCACTTTTCCTAAATTTCTGTTTTTCTATTGAAGGCTACGAACTTGTCGGAGCACCCTCATATTTGTTTATTTAAAATGTCTCTGTCCAAAGCCAAACGGTGCAAGCTGAAAGAACGCACAGCAAATGACCGCATGCATATATTTTCCTAACGAGATTTACTACAAAAAGAATTAGTATTAGTACAACTTTACTGCGGGACTAAGACTATTTTAAATTCTTTTACGAAATGAAAATGTTTGGCTTTGAGTCGCATAAATAACACGAACAATCTAGAATTGAATCTTTGAATGATTTCACAAAAAAGCAATTGCTTATATGCAATTATTTTAACGAAGAATTTTAATGCTTCATTCTCCATGATTCTCAGCGTTTGGTGTCTCAAAAAATTTCTGTTTTTGAAAAAGATTTTGGCTTTATTCAGGGCTGTCCGAAAAATCCATTTCGATGTCCTTAATTCTCTGAACTTTGAGTGAGTAGATTCTCATGAAAAAAGGTAGGATTTTTTCCAGGTAAACGTTACACGGCAAAGTACTTTCCGGGATTTCGTTTTCCAGTCTTTCGACCCCAACCAAATTCGGTCAACAATTCTGCAGGAAATTAGTTTGCGATCAAATGGCTTGCGTGATTTCGGTCTGCGAGATTTTTATTTCGATAAGAACCCTTGAATATTGTTGAAAATTCTTCTTATTAAAAAAAAAATCAAATTATCTACCCATTTCTAAAAAATATAATTTCGTAATTAAAAAAAAAAAAATATTTTCTGTTCAAATTGTAATTCTTATTTTATTTTAAACAATAAAACGCAAAAATGTTAAAGCAATAAAACAATAATCATTAAAACAAAAATACTATTACAATTATTCCTTTTTAATTTTATAAGGCCATAAAATCACGTTGCAATAAAATCTTAATCATGGTCAGGTATTCGCAATCAGTCTGTCATCTATGAAGGTATTTCAAACGAAAATTCTGGATACTGTTTAGTAGAATGAAGTGTAGGCGGCAGCAGTGTATGGATAGTAAGAAGCATAGGCAGCTGGTGCTGTGTAAGCTGTAGCAGCAACTGGAGCGGTATAGGCAGCAGCAGCTACGGGAGCAGTGTAAGCGGCCGCAGCAACGGGAGCAGTGTAAGCGGCTGCAACAATTGGAGCAGCAGCAATACCATTGTAATTCCTAGCAAAGTATTGTGAGCTGGTTGCAGTCACAACAGGAGCAGCGGCAGCAATAGGAGCGGAATAGAACACTTGGGGCTTGGGCTTGGCTGAGACGGTGCAGGCAAGAGCCAGGACAACAATAGCGATCTGCAATTAAAAATCAAAAGAACAATTAAGTTATCAGGTTTGAATATTTTGATTGAAGAATTATTATTATTTTTACCAATTTGAACATTTTGAAAGGAGTTGGTTGGTTTTGTGTAACTGCAAGCTGAAGATTGACTACGATTCAAAACTTCAGAACTCTCCCTTTTATAGCTCAAACAATTTGACAATGAAATCGAAAACAAAAAAGTGTGTCCTCCAAAAATGTATGCTAACTTCGACTTTGGCTCATTCAGTTTCTGTTTCTGTTCAATAATAATCGTTTTTCGAATCAAGCCAGGCGTTGAGCCAGCAGAATTAATCAAAAATCATGTACAAAAATATCCAAAGCGTCAACCATCAGCCATTCTCAATAAAAAAAAGATTTAAGTACAAAAGTCATCAAGTCCGTCCATCAAATCTATAAAACGCATTCAAATCACGTCCGCATTGATTTGACACATTTATGTGTACCCGCTGGAAGCTTTTGCGACTATGATGATGATGATGGCTTTTAAATAATTTTTAAACGTGATGTGCAGCAATTTTTGGCACTCAATTTTGTTTATTTAAGTTTTTGATTTGATTCGATTTAATTTTTTGCAGGTTTTGAGTGTTATCAACTATCTTAAGTAATTCAGGTGGCGTGGAAATTTGCATAAAACAATGAATGCATTAATGCAAAGACCGCAGTGATGACGGGATGGACGCAGTTTATTGCAGCATGGTGTCTGACTTAATTTGGCAAAGCTAAAAGTGTGGCATTTCGATTTCAGTTAATGGGAGCAGTTGGCCCAATAGTCGTCTCATGCGGTCGTGGGAATCAAGGTGAATGTGACAATTCAAAAGAAATATTGTTGCTAAGTTCATGCTGAGTATTCCACTCAGCGATTTGCAATAAAATTGAAAAATTTGGCGTTAAAAACTGTGCCATTAAAAATTCTTTTAGCGCTACGTTTACTTAAAAAGAAGAAGCAGACATACTTAAAACAATCAGAGGTTATTAACCGAATGTTTGTGATTTAATATTAAGATAAACTAGAACGGATCGGGCACTCTAATCACTGATCCCCAAGGCATTTTGGAGTGATGACGTGAATCGCTAATCGTCAGCTTACCGAAAAATGTAGGTTCTACCATTTAAAGATGACAAACTCGCGCTGAAGCCACAAAGCATTGAGAAATTCAAAAAGACAATTAACCGGCTAAAGATCAACATAGCTGCAGGTGCCCATGACATAACAGTCAAGCTGATCAAACGTGGAGACCATGATTCTGTGGAAAAGGTTGGCAGAAGAAGAACAGCTATTTAGGTAGATGAGCACGACTTCAAATATTGCGATCCTTCCTTGGGTCAGAATTAGCAGCCGATAACAATATTGAAAGAAGAAATATGTGGGCGGCTGCTCAAAGCAAATCGAAACTTCTTTCGTCTTGAGAATCAAGAGTCTCAAAACAGCTGCTGTATAAAACGATAGTCCTGCGATACGATGGCACCCAAGCTTAGCCAAAGGTAGTCTGAACTGTTAGCCACGTTCGAGAGAAAATCCTTACGGAGAAAAGTTGCCCTGTTTATGAGATAAGACGAATCCGAAGACGGTATTATTATGAACTAATGTTAGGAAAGGGAACGGTAACGCCAAGTTCTAGCACTACCTACTCCTTTTTTACAGGATCGATCTCAAGCACATTTTTAACCCCCTATAACTATTGAACCCATTCATTTAGAAGCAAATTAAATTCGAACAACGTATTAAATTCACGGAGACAAAGGCTTTGTAAAAAGATTAATTTTGTAGAACCGCTACTTCGTGGGATATTGAACAACAAAGATTCCAAAAACCGTAATTGACTGACTGACTGATCATCAAAATTATGAAGCACTTCTAACAATAGCAGAATTTTGAAATTTTGTACAAACAATGATAGGTTTTCAGGTGTATACAAAGGAAAAAATCGAAAATTTCAATTTGCTCATTCAGGGTTGGTATCCACTTTCTTAAAATGGTCGCAGGATGTTGAAATTCGGAATTATAATAGGCTTCCATAAGAGTATAAGTCGTTCATGAAAAAGTGCTTCTCAACTTTGCCGTTTGGAATCGGCGTTAAATTGTAGGCAATTCTTCACACGCACTCAGAAAATTGTTGATGAGAGTAGGTAAGCCACTTAAGCCTCGGCTCTTCAAGATCTGTCGCACCACTCTATTTATTAATAGGGTTTTGGTTGAATATAAGGAAATATATAAATAAGGGCGTGGTTTCCGCCCACTATCTTAAAACGGTTGTAGGATGTTAAAAATGAGAATACTTCTAAGGTTTTGGTTGAATGACATGAAAAAAATTAGAAACAAATTCTATTTCCATTTAGGAGCGTGGTGTCCGCCCACTTTATCAAAATGGTCGAAAAAGTTCAAATTTTTCAAAGCTCTGATAGGATATCGGTTGAATATAAGACCACTAATAATTTTGAAATAAACTGCATGGATGAGGAGAAAGAGGAAAGAGTCCAACACCTTCTATGTACAATGTCCAGCACTCTGCAATAGAAGCAACACCTACCTCGGTTAACCCTTCAACGATCGACATAAGACTTCTCTCAAATTTCTTCTGATGTTGTATTATCTTCTATGATTAAAAATATTCAATATAACACTTTTACATGTTAAGAACTTGGCGTTCTTTAAGATCTCACAAACTTTTGATGGCTGAGTTTTTACACATAAGAGAACTTGGCTCTTTTTTTACATTTTATGTTTTTGTTCTGATCAAATCTAACGATTATGACAAACATTCAGATTGGCAGACTCCCGTGGGCTTTGTTCATTGTATACATTTCTCTTAGAGCCGTCGTTCGGTACGATGGGTACCGTGTTTAAGAGTGATACAGGAATGTCGAATTATGCATCTACTGGTACGCAAGAGGGTTATAAGAACAGAAAAAACAGTTTGCATCAGCCGTTAAACGTGCTCCAAAGGAAGCGAAGACTGTTCCAACGGCTGAAAAGGAGGTTGCCACCGTTTTCTGGGATTCCCAAGGTGTGATCCATATCGACTACTTGGAAAAAGGCAATGGAACTAAAAGTTGAAACCAATATTTAAATATATTCCTCCGGAAATCGATGATGAAGAAGTTCCAATGCAATTTTTTTGAGTTTCCATTGAAATTTCGCCCGGAGCCCTGTTAAAACTGTGCTACCTCACTTGATTTTAAACAATTTCCTTTTCCTTGATTGTAGTTAATGCAACCTAACCTAACCTACCCATTCTTGACCTAACATAAGCCCCACAAGCATGACTTGCGTCCAAAACTTTAAATTTTCTGATCAAAAATTCAATAATTTAATTTCGCCCTCCAGCCAACACCCACAACATGTCACAAATATTGATTTTTTAATAAATCAAAAACAAAACCTTAAATAATTGCTGTCTCACCTTCGTTGCGTCCAATTTCAATACTATTGTCAATTCACTAGAAAACTGCCATCCAGAATACTAAAACATAATTCTCCGACCATCAAACAAGACAACGACACGAACGAACTTCAACCATCAATTATTATTATTTTCGTTTTCTTTTAACTTAATACATAAACTGTTACAATCTAATTAATATGCGCATAAAGCTAGATACAAAATTCACACTTCCAAAACGAGTGTCAATGTTCCATTGAACTGTTCATTGTTGCATTAGAACGAAACACAATGCTGCCATTCCGTCCGAACTGACCCGAAAAACGCCTCCTCTCGAACCGAACATAATATTTCACGAAAATTCCCACTGCACACACAGCAATCAGAATCACAATCAGCACCTTCAGTGCCAGGAGGTAACCCTCCAAACGACGTCCGTGGTCTTCAAGCCGAGAAATCGTGTTTCGCAGAATATCGGTCTCAGACTCTGGTTTGATGTTCGACGAGGCACCACTGTTGTGCGGAGTGCTGTCGCAAACAATGTCCCGGATGTGAGTCGAGTCCTCTGTGGAATTCTCCGGTTCGGTGTGCAGCTCGACGAAGCCCGACAAAAACGGCGGCGATAGAATCGTATGGAGGTAGGAGCAATTGAAACGATTCTTCGAAAGACCGACTCTGACCAGATTTGGAAATGCGTAACCAAAATGAATTCCATGAATTTCCGTCAAGTTGTTTCCGTCGACGTAGAAATTCTTGATCTTGGACATGTAGGGGAAGAATATATTCAGATTGAGGTAATTCAAATTGTTGAACGAGAGGTCGAGGGTTTCGAGTCCGGTCTGTTTCGAAAACATGCCGAAAGAAATTTTCGAAACATTTGAATGCCTCAAATAGAGCTCTTTCAAGCGACGCAATTTATCGAACGAGGTCACATTCAGCGGACCGATATTGTTGTATGACAAATCGAGCACTATGAGACTTGTGATATTGGTGATGTTCGAGATGTCGGTGAAGTTGTTCCTCCCTAGCACTAATTTCTCAAGGAAGTTCGAATTCAGAGCTGTGATTGAAGAAATACTATTGTTCTCAGCTCGTACGACTTTTGTCGAATTGATCACCAGCGATGTTAGTTGATTGTTGTCCAAATGAAGCCGGAGAAGGATGCTTTTTTCGTTCAAACTAAATTCCTTGAGGCGATTTCCTCCGAGGAGAACAGTTTCGATTCCGTATGACTGCTGGAATGTGTCCGGATGTAGTGACAGAAGAAGATTGTTCGACAAGTTTATCTCCCGAATCCGTCGGAGTCGTGAGAAAACATCCGGATCTATATATTCCAGAAGATTGTTCTCCAGTGAGACCGTTTCGAGTGATTGATTTTCGAAGAACACATCCTTGCTAAGATTTCTGATTTTGTTGTAGCCGAGTAAAATTTTGTCAACCTTTTGCAAACCCCGAAAACTGAATTCGTTGACATCCTCTATTAGATTCCGACTCAAATCGATTCGAATCAGAGAATTAGCCCCGATGAATACCGAAGTCTGGATGGTGGTGATGTTGTTGTTGCTCATGTTGAGGAACGAAAGAAAACTCGCCGACGCAAAGGTATTCCGCGGCACGTCCAAAATCTCAGTGAACGAGACATCCAAAGTCCGGAGGTTCGGGAAGTGCTCGAATAGCTTAAAGGGCAAATACAGAAGTGTCGAATCGTAGAATTTCATGAATTTCGTCATATTCGCTCGCGTGTAGTTCATCATTTTGACATTTTGACTGTGGGTCACGTAGAATCCACTAACCGTACAGAAGGCTTCCTGGCTCTCGTAGTTACTTTCGGATTCGTCGCACTTCAGAAGGACCTCTTCACCCCAGACACATGTTGAGAGAAGTCCCAGGGACAAAATTACTGCTGCTTCGAAGCGCATTTCAAGACCGAACTATTCCGACGAGATGTAAGTTTAAAACTGAGCTCTGGAAAAACTGCATTCCAGAAAAATTTATCGACTCAAGTCTTATCAACGAGAATTGTAATATGAATTCTTTTGTTTTCAAAGCTGCACTGATAAGTTCATTGAGGATTTAACTGCGTATTGTAAGCGAGGTTGTCCATGTCCAATGCGGTTGGTCAAAGTACTTTGGCTTGCGATAAATAGTTTTGAAATGTGGAGAAAACGCCAGATAAGAGGTTTGTTTCAAGTTCAAGCTTATCAGTGGGGAATTGCAATTGTTGGGCTTGCATATTGCATGGGACTTTGTTCGGAGAGATTTTGGCTGCGGTTTACTTTGTTGATGCTTGATGGTTGTGTGCTGTTTACCCTCAGCACATAAGGGTTTGTTGGCCTTGATATTTCTTCTCTACGGAAGTTCATATTTTTAGAAGGAGGTTTTATCTTGCTTGGAGTTTATTAAAAGCAAAAGCGGAACTTGTGAATGTCACAGGCGCAGCAGTGGAAAGAGTAAATTGGGATGGTCAGTAAGATAAGTGGATTGTTTGTGGGTTCAATGGCTTCAGATATGAGACTTAGTGAGTGACATTTTTTAGCATCTAAAGTGAAGGCAAAAGTAAACAATCGAAATTTTATCAGTTCATCGTTCTTTTCGAAACTTTTTATTTACATTTCATTAAAACTATCACATTCTTTGGGAACACTGATAACCATCCTCCGGCTTACTTGAACAAGTAGGGGGAAGCATAAGCAGCAGCGTAAGGAGCAGCATATGGAGCAGCGTATGGAGCAGCATATGGGGCAGCATATCCAGCACTATAAGCAGCCGAAACGTGTGGTGAAGCTACCAATGGAGCAGCAGCTGGGGCGACATATTGAGCGGCAACATAGGGAGCAGCCAAGTTTCCATGATATTCCCGAGAGTAGACAGCAGAAGCTGGTGCAGCAGCAATCAACGGTGAACTGTAAGCGGCCAATGGAGCAACAATTCCTGGTTTAGCAGAAGCAATAGCAACCACAGCGAAAAGGACAACAACGACAAACTTGAACATCTTGAATTGAATTGGTTGTTTTCGGATTGAAGACAAACTGAATTATGCCCTTTACTGCTATTGACAACGAGTCTTTATAGTAAAAGAAATGAAAAATGTATCCTTGAAAAACCACACGCAATGGAACCTTCAAAAGCTACTATCCGCAACCAAATTCGGTTAGGGGATATTGAAATCGAAAGCGAGGCGTCTCAGTTTTGTCACAACAATTCGGCACAAAGACAAACCAACGAAACCAACTACAAGTCTACATTCAAATGACAAATCAAGCACTTGGTTTTTCTTTGTGTTATGCAATCAATTGCCATCATCAACTTCGATAAAGCACCAACGTGCGTCTTGCATACTAATCGCTGGCTTAAGCGATTGTGGCTCCAGAAAAAACAGTCGATTATTGGACAAAAATAAGTCTGATTGGAACGTGGTTCCAATAAATGCGATTTTGGATCTTTATTTTTTGAAAAAAATTAATGAAAACAAAATAAAGTTCGAAAAAGTCTAATTTTAACTGTTTTTAAGACAGAAACTAACCGACAACCCAATTTCCTTTTCTTAGTTAACATTTGAATGTTTTACGTTTGAACGTTGATAAGTCGCAAACCTGGAGGTATACCCAAAATTCTGTTTGAGTTGAGTAAGGTACAGCCAAAGAATATGCAAAGACATTTTTTTCGGAATAACTCCGAAAACTTTAGAGTTTCGTTTCTATTTTTTTTTTTGGTTAGTTGCGGTTACATTGTTTTCATTCAAAAATTATGACGAACTCAGGAATCTGGTCAAATATGACTTTCGATGATCAAGCAGTCAATGAAAATGGATCTGGCAACGCTATCATACTCTGCTTTTATACCCTTATACCTTCAATTTTAAACGTCGTCGTCGCGTGTCGGATAGAATGTCTTTAAACTTGGCAGTTATTTTTGAAACCTCTAATTATTGAAGCTCTATAAAAAAAAGGAGATCTTTGGATGGTAATGGAAAGGCGTGGGTCGGTAATGAGAAATTGGAAACCTTAATCCCCGATAACGAAATCCCGGAAAGTACTTTCTCGCAGTACTTTTGGCCGTGTAACGTTTTCTCACAAAAAATCCTACAGTTTTCCATGCAAGTCTACAGGCCTGGACGGCATAATGCCGATCATGCTTCAGAAAGCGCAATTTCTGACAATTCCATGGCTGGAGATGATCTTTAAAGCATGTCTCTATCTAAATCATGTTCCCGAATCTTGGAGACATGTTAGAGTAGTTTTTATCCCGAAGGTTGGCAGGCGAGGGCACGAATCGGCGAAGGATTTTAGACCAATAAACCTTACCTCCTTCGTGCTTAAGACAATGGAGCGCATTCTCAATTACCAATTTACCATATCAGAGGCATTCAAGACGTATGTCCTCTTGACAGTTCCCAACACGCATACTTTAAATGTCTTTATATGTCTTCAGATCTTTTCGGCTTCCGACTTTGCTTGTGTCTTTCAAGCTGAACTACTCGCGATTAAGGAAGCATGCAAATTATTAAAACTAGATCCAAATCAAAACCGCAATACAGCTATCTTTTCGGACAGTCGGGCTATTCATGCAATTGGCTCGTCTACATCATCCTCCGAATAAGTTCAAAGAAGTGAGCTCGTGAGCATGAGCATTGGACTAAAGGTCACTCTCGTCTGGGTTCCGGGTCACAGTGGCTTTGAGGGCAATGAACGGGCTAACAAGCTGGCTAGGCAAGTATCAGCTCTTCATAGCTCACTCGCGGAAAGAGTCAACGTTCCTCTTGGTGCTATGAAGGGCTTAACCAACTGTATCATATCTAGAAAGATATGGCCCACCTACAATAAATCTCGACCTTATTTGCATGTAACATGCTCTAGCTCGCATGTTGGGAAACACGCATCTAAGCTGGGCATTCCCCACAATACTTTCTGTCGTAGTTGTGGGGGCCAGCGAGAAAAGGAAACTGTTCTTCACTTCTTGTGTAAATGTCCTGCGCTGGCCAAAACGAGAGCCAAATCATTAGGAAAGTCCTTCTTCAATGACTTTTCCGAACTGAGGGTCAAAGATGTGATCTCTTTTCTAAACGCAACAAAGTGGATTTGAAGCGGATTTCAAATTGATTGTTACAGTTCCTTTTCGAACTTGAGATCACCAGCAATAGAACTCGAAACAAAAGCTCCAAACTTTACATAATCCCTCAAGATTTTCGATTTTTCTAACAGCCCTGAACAGACCACATCCTTTTTCGAAAACAGAATTTTTTTGAGAAACGAAACGAAGAAAAACCAAGTTTACAGACAAAAAAACAATAACAACGTTTTCTAAATGAAAAACAAAACATTTATTCAAATTCAGTTCAAACTGTCAAAACATGTCTAACGAATCAATTTGCCGGAAATAATTCCAGTGGATACCAATCCGCTCTTAATTCCAATTGGAAGACCAACTCGCACACCCACTGGAGCAATAATTGGCGAACGAATAACCGACACAGGAGCGGCCGAAATAATTGCCGGTCTGGCGGCAATTGAAATTGCTGGTCGAAGAATTCCAGGTTCAGCAAAGACTGCAGCAATAACGCAGAAGAAAACGACCTGAAAAATGTACAAAAATTATAATCCTGTATCGTCCTTGAATGTCCTTCAATTGTTTTTGTTTTTCTATCACAAAATGCTCTTACGTATTTGAACATATTGATTGATTGTTGTTGGCAAAAGAAACAAACTTGTGAATTATTCTTTCTGAACACTGACGGCTGTCTGATGCTTGAGGTAAGATTCTATCCATAATTTATATGGAAAACAGAAATTAACACATGCCCCCAGTCAGCGCGTGGACAGCCTTGAAAACACTTAATCAGAAAATAAACCTCTCTTCGTTTCTGAATGGATTGCACTTTGTGAAAATTGCGAAAAATTTCATTTCGTCATAAGTGTCTTCGGTTGATGGAGGGTTGTGTTCTCACATTATGCACTCAGGCAGCCAGGTTCACCTCTATAATCTAATCTGGGTGCATGAAAAAAAGAGATAAACCAACATTGTGGCACCGGCACGGAGTATTAATTTACAATCTAGTTTCGTTTTTTTTTTTTTAATTTTGCAAAGTGTATGCAACCGCACAATACCGGCAACTGGGTGCCTCACCTCAGTTGCACCTACTTATTCTACAGTTCGGCTACCTTTGGGGTTGATTGCTCAATTAAGCAGAGTTGGATGGAAAATAGTTAATCGACTCTCGTACCTTGATACACGCAACAATTAAGGTCGATCCTTCCTTAAGTAATCATACCATTTGAAGAATCCTAATCTCTGTCCATAAGGGATGGTTCAATGACCGTTGGACACCACAAGGTAATTGCAAGGTTTTTCTCCACCTTGATCATCTGACTAATTGAAAAGGAAAAATGTTGAAAGAAGCGTAAAATTAAAATGCGATTTAGTGGCGTCGCGTCTCGTGTCCACTTGTCTAATTTCAAATTTCTAAGACTTGCGTCTAGTGCTGTAGATGTTGGCGATGGGAAAAGAATAGTCAAAGCTACTATGGCTCGTTTTGAGCTCACGATTGTCAATGAGGAGGGAACTGTCTCACGTGCCGCACTTCAAAGTGACGCGCCGACACAATATGCTTCAAGTAATATAAATAATTAATGGGAATCCCATCAAAATTTATGCGCAAATCAGAGAAAAATCATATCTTACGTATATTGAAGCCCCATTTCTTATTTGTTCAATATTCATGTTTTAGTGTGACCAGCCTGGCTAGATTAATAAAAAACCAATAAACTGAGTCAAGTCGGAATTTACCAATTTTTCGACGAACTCAAAAGCGCAAACGACTATATTCATCGAGTTTTTGATGGTTTGCATAGTTTGAAGTGCTAAAGGAGGTCTGTGGTCACCCTGATACCAAAGCATTCTTTTCTATTACCCAACAAGGATCAGTAGGCGCCATTCTTCTCGAGATATTTTTTTTTAGTTTATTCTATTTGAGCTTCTTTCTTCAATATTTTTTCTTCATCCCTCATCGTGTCCAATGCATTTGCAGCCAAAAACAAATTATGTGACATCTTAAAGCGAACCAATCGAGCGACTGCCATCAAAGCCACGTGCTGAATAAATTTCTTTGCGATTTCGCATCCTCAAGCAATATTGTCTGGTGAGAACAAAATAAACGTACAGAAGAAAAATCTCACTTTAATTTCAAAAAATTACTCTTGGAGGGCTTCTTCTTCTTCTCCTCGTCACTTTGTGGGGAATTCCTTAACTCCAAGTCTAAATACAAACATCAGCAAAAGAATGCAAATAACGTTTCATAGAACGTGTTGGAATATTTGTTTCCATAGAATTATTATTGGAGTGGCATTTAACAAAACAGAATATTTTCGAATAGTTTTATGTAATTGGATTTCGTTTTGTCGATGAAGACGATAGAAGAAATTGGGTGTTTCTTCTTACGCAGGTAAAGGTAGGTTGAGACAAGATTTGTCTGGGAACAGAATTATGTGTCGCCATATACAACATGAGAGAAAGGTTAATCTATCACGTTTGAAGTGGGTAGGAATCAATGGAGTTAACTACGTACGTAGGAGAACCCTTTGCCAATAGGTTTTGGGAATAAAAAAACGGCCGACCGACCGGTGAGATTTTGTATGCCATCTGCTATGATACGTTCGCCATATCGTTGATCCATTGAAAGGGATTATCTGAGTGGCCAGAGAGGACTATTTTAACGTGACTTTGCAGCATCAGCCTGATGAATGTTTTTTGAAAAACCAATCGAGGTGGTTGATTTCAAACTGTACAACCATCATTTTAAGTTGCACCATCATCTCTGATATGTTAAGGGGTGTAAGCAAACCCCTTTTGGACGAGGTTGCTTTGCACAATTTCTCTAGCCGCAAGTTGTCACGTCACACAACATACTTGTCTTTCATTTCTCTATTCATCGTGTAAGATTTTGTTATAAAACGTCGAGGCATATGAGACATTAGTATCAGACATTCGTCAGCAAGCATCTGCGATCAACCAAACCATCACACCATCACAAAACTATCAAAACAATCATCATGTTCAAATTCGTAAGGATTTTTCATTTAAACTAATATTCTCAAATTTTAGAAAATCATTGCTTTGCAGGTTGCCTTGTTTTGCATTGTTTCCGTTGCTAATGCTGGAATTCTGTCCAGTCCATCACTGAGCATAGCCGCTGCTCCAGCTTTTGTCTCGGCTCCAACAATTTTGTCAGCAGCTCCAGCTGTTAGTGTTTTGAGAGCAGCACCAATAACCTTAGGAACAGCAACTATTGGAGCTCCATTGCGTATTAGCAGTGGATTGATTTCTAATGGAATCATTTCAAATGGATTGGTTTCGGGAGGATTGATCTCAAATGGTATCGTGTCTGGTGGACTTGTGAGCAAAGGTTTGGTATCCGGTGGTTTGATCTCTGGAGGATTGGTGTCGTCGGGAAAATTGTTGATTTAAAGGAAAAAAACTGTAGTGGTAGTTCCTTGTACTAGATTTCTCTGATAATGGCAACCAAATAAAGAAAAAGTCCTTGTTTTTATTTAATGAAAAAAAATGTTGTTTGCATTTGAATTTGTTTTGAGAAGTGAGCAAATATTTGTAACAAACAAAATTTTGTTTCAAGTGAATTCATTGAAAACTATGAGTGTCCTTCTGCGTCCCAAAGCTCTAATGGTAGTTAAAAAAAAGATAACTCAAACTCAAAGTCACAGAGGAGGTATACCTAGAGTCGCAACTCAAGGCATTTTACTCTCTTTCGACTAAAAAAATTAAATTTGATAAAATATACTACCCAATGCAAATGTATTGGTTTTTCAATGCATTTCAAATGGGAGGCCAAACCAATACATTTGCAATGGGTAGTACCTATATTTTTCTCTTATCCCAAAATTTTTTGGACAGTGAATTTTTAAAAAAGAGAACGAGTTGCGACTCTAGATAAATAGGTTCTCTATGCTCAAAGTCAAGAAAACTCAGTAGAACATGGAAATAAAAGTACTCCTACTCACTCCTACCTACCTTAACCTTTAACGAAAGGACTACGTTTTAAAAAAAACAGCATTTTATAACAATACGAGGCTGGTCTGACAAGTGAGTCTTCAACAAAAAACATTTCGGAAAAGCGGCGTTTTATTTTTTAGTACGTAGGTACATTGTACACACATGATTCAACTCGATAACTCGTTTGGAAAAAGGCGTTTCCTCGAAGTCCTTGTAAAGAAGGCCACCATGGTGGCGATAACCACTTCATTCAACTGAAATCTTGAAAGCACGCAATTACATATGTATCACAGACAGATCACGTTGGCGATACGAATTTTTCGAAATTAAGCTTTTTTCCATTCTCGAAAATTTTTCATGATAGCAAAGTTCCCAATTTGAAAAAAAAACTCCAGTGAGCGTCCCCGGAACTTAGCATTCTTTCCTTTTCCGACCCTAGTATCCCATTCCTAGTTTCCTTTCTCTCCGAAATCTGACTTGTCAGATTTTCTCAAGGCTCCCCTCCTCTTGCCTCGTAACATGAACATGTAGATACCATGAACAATCTGGAACAGGAACTGACTGAATTCACAAAAAAGCAATTTCTTATATGGAATTATTTGAACGAAAAATTATAATGATTCGTTCTCCATGATTCTCAGCATTTGGTGTCCCCAAAAATTTCTGTTTTTGAAAAAAGGTGTGTCCTAATTTAGGGCTGTTAAAAAAATTTAAAAAAAAGTATAAGCTTCCGATCTCCTTAATTCTCATAACTTTGATTGTCGAAAAGGACTAAATTGTCAGGATAAAAGGTAGGATTTCTTGCGGTTAAGTGTACAGAGGGAAAGTAATGTCTTGGTGTCTTTTGGTTTGCCAGATTTTGGTTTTTGGTCTTTCGACTCCAACCGCATTTACTTTCTTTCATCAACTTAAAAGTATATTGCTGATGAATAATCGAAGCAGACTAGAAATGCATTTAAATAAATTTTAAAGCCTATAATTAGTTTTGTTTTGTTGTTTTAACTGTTGTGATCTTAATCATCATCACAAATCCGCACATATATCTAATTTACCAAAGGCTTTGTGTTTGGATTGGAAGTTAATGCTTGAAAAAACTTCAGCTGAAGAGATTAAATCTTAATTCTTCATTGGATTTGAAAACTTTTTTGACAGTGCGAAAAGTATGCCTTCGTCTTTGTTAAAACCCTAGACCCGTGTACTTAAAAAATTCTAGTTTACGTGTACTTGGGCACTGTGTGCCAACGAAGGTTTTTCCTATGAATTACTTGAAAATAGTGAAATAAAAAAAAAATATTTTACAAACACTATTATTTTTTGTGATATTATTTATTGGAAAACAAAATTTAAAAAAGCTTTTAAAGTAATAGGTAATTTACAACCACCACTTTTAGAAATTAATTTGTATTTCTATTTTTTTGGCGCTTTGCTGGTGGACCGGCTGAAGTTGATGGAAGTGAATCTCCGTCAAAATTTTCATCTTCTTCGGTTTCGGTAGTATCAATAGCAGTTTTGGTCACAAAACATTTCTCGCACACTCTTATGTAATGCTTACTGCAAGCTGCAACATAGCACAGATCGCAGACCGCCGTAGTTTTGTTGTCCCTTTTTTCTTTCTTGCAGGTATCACAACGTTGCTTTGCTTTGTTTTGTTGGATTGTCGGTAAGCTACTTATAGATGTAATTTCATACCCGATCAAACGAGACATAACGGCGCGGTAGAATGGTACACTTGTTGGATGAAAAAGATCCTTCGCTTCCACCCCATAGGCTTTTTCAGCTCCAGCATACAACAAAATTGCAATATATGCATATATTTCCTCTTCAAATGTGTCATACCATCTACGCATTTGCTTTGGGTTGAGAGACAAACGATTCTCCTCGTAAGTTCTCTTTGCCTTTCTGTTTGTCTCCAGCACAATATTTCCAACAATATTTGGAGTAACTAAGGACTTGAAAACCTCAGCCTTTCTCGAAAACAAGTTGGTGCATTTTGGAACATGTCTCATTCGTTCATTTCGATTTCTTATTGTTCTTTGTCTTTCGCTTTCGTCCGGCATTGACCACCAAATGTCATCGAATTTGGCATTTTTTGCAACATACCGCATTCCTCTGTTTGGTGCAATAGGGTCTTCATCTTCGTGTCCATTCCGGCTTCCTTGCTGTTGTCTTTCTGCCTCCTCTTCTTCTTCCATATCTAAACCAGCCTGCGAAACCCGCGTATCCAACAAAGCAGTATCTGGTTCATAGTTTGGATCATCGGCATCCGATAAATCTCCATCGTTATCAGTATCACTATCCTCCTCAGTGTCAATGCGTCGAACTTCCTCCTCTTCTGCATCTAGGAACCTGGAGTAATTCTCATCAAAGAACTCTTGCTCCGCCGCAGTCAAATCCCGGTTGGAAGATGCATTTAGGAGATACAGAACACGATCCATTGTAGCATCCATGATTCTCTATTATTATAGGATCTCATAAATAATAGCATAAATTTAAAAAATTTAGGTAACTTTAGTAGATAAAAAAATATTTTTCAGAAAAAAAGCACTTGATCACAAAGAAATCGCACTAAAATCACTTGTTTACGCAAACAAATTTCAACCGGTGTAAAATCAAAAAAAAAAATTACTGTATTACCTAGCAAAACAGTAAAAATTCTCTAATACGAAAGCTTTGTAAACAGAATCTCTCTATTTCTATTTTTTTTTCTAAACTTTGTAATGCTTTTCCTGAAAGAAAGTGACCATTCTTCAGAATAATATTATTTGCATCCATGCACCAATCTCTTCAATATTGTATTTATTTTTGAAAGTGTGACTAGAGGACTTTGACTGTAAAAATCGATTGCTGAAGTGATTGCTACGGTGAAAAATGTAAAAACAGGCGATGTCCCGTAACAAGTAAAAGAAATAAATTGTCCCTTATTCGAAATTTTTCAAATGGCTCCCAGTTTTTCTTTCTAACAATGATTCCCAAACCTACACTTATTATACATCCTCAACTTGGCTAAAACGTCATATGATTTTTCAATTTTTGGGTAGAAACAAAAAAGGCTAAAAGGTATTCGACTGTAAACAAATTCATATCAAAATACCGTTGAAGATCAGCAAATAAATCAATACAAGACCATGATTTCCATACAAAAAAACTCTGGGCACTGAGTGCCCAAGTACGCAGTTTTGACATATTTTTCTTTAATTCTTATTGTGTCACCAATACTCACTGAAACTATTAAAAAGTATATTTTTGTAGACCTAAACATACTAAACTAACTATGTGTAAATCTAATTGGAATAGAAAAGTGTAAGAAATACGTTCAAATTGGATTTGAAAAATGAATTGGGCACTGAGTGCCCAGTACACGGGTCTAGGGTTAAATTTTGTATCGAAATATTTTCGATTGATTAATTTAGTAGTAGTGGACTTGAAGTAGACTTTCTTTCATTCGAAACTATGTACTTACGCCTTTTACTATTTAGATGTTTTCTTCGTTTTATCACAAAGAAAGTTGACCTCGATCAATTTTATAATATAAAAATCTTTGTTGAATTTAATTCCAGTAGAGAAACAAATTTGTGTTCAAGTTTTTGTTTTATTCTTTTCTAGTGTAAAAAACTTGCAAATTAATCTTCAAACTTCTTTTTTAACAAGCTTAAATCAACAACTTTCCAGAGGACAACAGACCATTTCCCAACACTCCTCCAGACACCAATCCTCCGGAAATCAATCCTTTTGATACTAGTCCACCAGACACAAGTCCACCAGAAACAAGTCCACCAGAAACAATTCCACCAGACACTAGTCCACTAGATACAATTCCATTGGAAATCAATCCTCCCGAAACCAATCCATTTGAAATCACCCCACTGGTTAGGCCCAATGGAGCGCCAATAGTAGCGATTGGGGCAGTCCTCACAACACTCAAAGCTGGTGCTGATACAATAGCACTTGGTGCAGCAGCGATGCTCAAGGATGGGGCAAGGATTCCAGCCTTAGCAAAAGCAATAACGCAAAAGAAAGCGACCTGTAATGAAAAATTAGAATCAGTCTTGATAGTTCTTATAGCAGGTACTCAGTCGAATCCTCTTACGAATTTGAACATGGTGATCTATTGGTTGGTTGGAAGACTTGTTGAATCTCGGATAAATGCTGACTGTTGTCTGATGATTATCTCCTATCTCTCACCCTGTTTTATAGTCAAAAGTTGAAGTTAATTCGAACCACACTCCAAATGAAACTGTTAAACTCACAAGTGTTTCATAATTGGAAAAGAAGTTGGAGAAAAAAAAACAGACTAAAAACCCCTCACCCAAGCTATTAGCATCCACTTCTCTCTCTTCTTTGATTTTTCATTCCAAATTATTGTTACTAGACAAACCAGTGAATTTGGTAATGAAAGTGCAAGGTGCAATCCTTCTCGTGTTTCTTTTTGTATTTGCTGTTTTGCCTGTAATCAAACCACAATGTTCATTGAAATGGTCTATAAGGCAATAATGGTTTCGTGTAGAAAAGAAAGAAACACACGTTCTATCAACCTGTGTTTACCCCAAAATACTTTGAAATTTGAATTGATTGCCCTGTCTCTGCTAAAATTAACTGATAATAGGATGCCGTTGTTAGTGGTCGCGATATTCAAAGTCGATAACATTCCAAAGACAGGAGCAATATCTCCAAGTGAACCTTAGGTACCTAGTTTAACATAAGTTCTGTACAAAAATACAAAGTGAAGTAAAATTAACGACAACAAGCTTTCAATTGAAAATGTCTTTTTTTCCAAAAATTCAAACATAAAGGAGGACATTTCCTTGGCTTCGATATGAATTATCGTCAATGGTTCCAATAGATTTTTCTTTTTGGTTTTGAATGAAAAGATAGAAATTATCACGTCCACCGTTTGTTACTGAAGGAATGGTTCAATGGCTGCAACTAGAGTGGAGAAGTCAAAGAACTGCATTACCACAGTCAGTGGATAGAAAGTCTGTTCAACTGATGTTTCAGAACTCAATAACCCATGGTGAGTTCAACTCTCAAAGTAGTTTCGAATCACATCGATTTGTAATGGAAATGAAACCTGCCAAGGATAACATGGTAAGAATTTTTCCTCCTTCTCTTTTGAAATTTGAATCAATTTTTCCTCTCGTTTCTTGTGCAGTGGAAATACAATGCATTCAATCGCGCTGGTAATAAACCTACGATTTTTCTATTAATAAGACAAATGGACGAACTTTGAATGGTTCCATTAACCCCCAAGCTAACAAAATCTTACTTTTGATATAGAAAAAGAGCTGTTACAGTTTTTGAACAGAGAATACTAGACATAGGTTCTTTCAAAATGAACTAAAAAAAAAACATTTTTCTCTTAGAATAAAAAGAAATACAATAAAATAGAACCACTCCAGCTGGAATACAATATGTGTTGTTGCCATTTCATTACCAAATATAGCCTGCCACTCTTTCTCAACCCCTGTACCTACACACATAGTGAATAGTGTGAATTATATAATCTTGCCAACTGAAAGTGTCTTCACAATTTCTTTTGCAACAACTGAATACGATCTGCGAAAAACCACCCAACCGCACTTTTGCATCAACCATCAACTCATTCTCTCCCGCCCTAAAGGTGCAATAACTTGACTATAAAACACCACACAGAAACTATTCATCATCAAACAATCACCATTCCTCAACATAGACTGCTTCATTCTTCAAGCGCACAAAACCATCCATAATCGACATGTTCAAATTCGTAAGGATTCTATTTTAGGACAATTTTTTCTAAGCATCATTAAAAATATAACCTTTTCAATCCTTTAGTTGGTTTTCACTTGCATTATTGCCGCAGCTGTTGCCAGACCCGGAGGTCTTCTATCTCCATCGCTGACTCTTGCCTCAGCTCCTGCTGTTGCATCAGTCGTATCAGCAACTGCACCAGTTGCTGCTTCTACCATCGTAACAGCTCCTGCTGCTACTACAAGCATCATTAAGACTGCGCCAATTGCATTGGCTGCCCCATCAATAGGACTCTTGCCATCGAGTTCTTTGATTTCCAATGGACTCATTTCGAATGGATTACTGTCGAATGGATTGGTTTCGAATGGTTTGATCTCAAATGGAATTCTGTCAAATGGACTTTTGTCAAATGGACTGATCTCGAATGGAATTGTTTCTAATGGACTACTTTCGAATGGAATTATTTCGAATGGACTCGTTGCGAATGGACTTGTTTCCAACGGACTAATCAGTAAGGGATTGGTTTCAGGAGGCCTCATTTCGAACGGTCTGGTATCTGGTGGAATTTTGAGCAATGGCTTGGTGTCATCTGGCAAATTGTTGATTTAAGAATGAAGTTTTTGTGTTGTTGTAGTGAGGTAGAAAAAATATAAAAAGCTTTCTTCACAAAATTATGGCATTTTTGTTCATCTAATTTCCTGCCCTGTGTCTGATACAAGATTTGATCAAAATCCGTTCAGCTGTTTTCGTGTCTTTTGTACAAGATATTCGGTAAATGCATAGCAAGGGGAAAATGAGTCTGCCTCTGGTATGTTCTAAAATTAAATCAGCTGATGTGCAAGTGAAACGATATCTCCTTCATTATAACTATAAAAAAAATTATAACTATTCCCCTATGAACAAAAAGTAACAAAACCACTTTATGTAACTCATCAAATCAGTTTCGGTTTTATTCCACAATAAGCTAACTAGTGTATGCGGTATGCTGTTTGCAGGTAAAGGTCTCAAATTACCATCAAGCACACTGTCCGTCCGTTCCCTGCATGATGTTCGATGTCGCAGAGATTCCGAGTGTTAGCTGCTGTGTACATTTGTGATTTCATTTAGTAAATCAAACCAGCAGTATAGGTCAATGGTTTGTAATCGGATCGGTATTGCTGTTGGAACGAGTTGGCTGTTGCCACACTATTGTATGTTTCCGATGAAGCCTGTGGACTCAGTTTAGCATAGGCCAATGGAACTGGTAGGGCATATGGCAGGTTGGGAGACACAGCGGCATAATAGGTTGGTGAGTAGAGCAATGGATTGGCGGTGGCGATGGCCAAAAGGCATGCGAGGAAGAACTAAAAAATGAGAAAAGAAAAAACAAAACATAAATAAAATGAATCATTTATCAAGAAGGCAAGGCAACCTTGAAAAAGGCCAATGGAAACAAAGAAGCTAGATATAATATAGTGGCACTTACTACTTTGAACATTTTGAAAAGTTGTGTGGTGATGATGTTTCTGGTTCTGGTGGTTGCACTGAACTATGATCCTAGAAGGAATTGTTCGTCATTATATAGCAAGAGGATTCCTTTTGTGGTTTGTTCTTTGGGAATGCCGATTGCTGTTGAAGGCCATCATCATAGGTCCATTTCCATCGGCACACCATTGCGAAGGGCAAAACTTGTTCTTGGTTTTTTTTTTTAAGAAGAATAACAGCAAAGCTAGGACAAGGTTGGAACAAAGGATTTCTTTCGTGCTATTTGATTCTTCCCTTTGTTTGTGCTTTTTCTTTATGGAGAACTTGTCTTATTAATTGCCGAGATCTTTTAATCAGAAACGATATGGTTGGTTGCATTAGCTCTATCAGTCACAGGGATCGGAGACCTTGAAACTGAGAGTTGAGGCAAATTAATTCTTTACGGATGTACACTAAAATAAACAAAAACCGCTGTCCAACATAAAAAAAATGACAGAACAGAAACAAATAAAATAAAAAGTGGAGTGTGAAGTCGTACGAAGTCGAATCTGGAATAGACGGTGAATGGGGTGGCAGCTGGTAGCCCCATTCAAACATTTCGGCCGTGGCGATAGCGGGAGTAGGAGCCGATGTGTTACACTTTTTTCTTCACCAAGTTGGCAGTTTCTACTTCAATAAAGCGTCCAATAGTACATCCTAGTGACCGTTTGATATTGTACAAGTACTCGATGTGCCTCACACCTTTTAAATCCCCAAAAATCGTTGCCAACACCTTTCCGGCCGATGGGAAAGTCTTCACCTTCCTTGGAGCACATTCTTCGGTTGAAGTCCATTGGTTTCCACTGTTCCATAGTGTCTGGTACCAGTTAATCCACTGTCGTCTGTCACCAAATTACGCAGCAACTCTTTCGGATTATGTTGATACAACAACAAACACTGTTCTGAAATGGTCTGACGCTTGTGCTTCTTGGGCGCAAAAGCCGCACTAATCGTGCCGCTAGCTTTCTCATGCCCAAAACAAAACCACGAGTCCGATCTAGCTGACAGTATCCGTAAGTTACTCTTCAAACTTCAAACGTTCACACAACACGGCAGACAAGATCTTGAAGGCGATGTTTAGGAGACTTATACCTCTGTAGTTGGTGCAGTTCAGGGGATCTCCATTCTTGAGGATCGGGCATACGATTTTTGGGTTCCATTCGTCGAGCATGCTTTCCTCCGACCAAATTTTGCAGATGAGTTGGTGCATGCTCCTTACCAAATCATCTCCAGTTGCTTTGTACAGTTTGTCGGCTAGCCCGTCTGCTCCAGCGACTTTCTTCGACTTAAGTTTAGATATCGCTGTCTTCACTTCGTCAATTTTGGGTGGGTGGAATTGTTGGCCTGCTTCACCCAAATTGAATTATTCTGTATAGCTTGCGGAATTTTGGTCGTCATCGCTATTATACAACTTTTAAAAGTGGTCTTTCTATATCCTAAGCACTGACTGTGGTTCCACAACGATGTTCCCATGACAGGGTTCAGGGTGTTAAACTCCTGGTGGTTTGTTTTACCTTTTTGTAAAACTTTCGAACCTCGTTACCGTTGTGACATCCGTATATCTCCTCGATCGTGCGATTCCTCCCTTTTTTTCTTTCAGAGAAGTTTGCGCGCTTCTCATTTTCCTCGTAGAGCTCGCGAGTGGCTCGAGTCCGTCTTTGCAGCGCCGCTTTGAATGCCTCTTGTTTAGCTGCATGTGCTCGTCGGCACTCATCGTCAAACCAGGGGTTTTGTTGTGGTGGCCGTGTTAACCTTAGGTAGCACTTCAGAGTCGGGCACGTCTCTGATGGCAGCTTGGCAGTGCTGCCACTGGTTCTCTACATTTTGTGCTGGCAGCAAAGGACTTCTGACGAGATTTTCGGAGATACGATCTCTTGCGATTGTCGTCGTTTGACGTCAAATTTTCTCTTAGCATTTTCACGCATTGGCCTTGATCGAGCTCTCCGCATCCGCATTCGTACCTTGGCTAAAATAAGGTAGTAGTCCGAGTCAATATTGGTATAACTCTGAATGTGCGGATATCTTCCATGCTAGAGAAGTGTCGTGCGTCGATCGCAATGTGATCAATTTGATCAAGTTGACGGTTGATTGGTCAGGAGATTTCCATGTCCCCTTGTGGATATCGAGATGTAGGGGTCACCTAGCTCTATATTGGAAAAAACCAATTATTGAACAGTTCAAATTTTAAATGTTTGTTGATTGCCCTTTTAAAATGGGTGATGAGTAGATGGCTTAGGTAATTTCCTTAAAACCACTGACTGGCTGTTCATATCACCTTATAAATTTTAAATCAATTCTCTAGCACCGTTTCAATTATAAAACTCTCAAAAACATTAACCCTTCCATTTATCAACAGCTATCTCCTGAGCAATGAAAACCAAAAAACCTTCAAAAACAAATATTTATCATCTTAAATTTACAACCAAATTATTTACTACCGAGAGTGAAATTAAATAAAAATATCTTTCTCTCATCTCCATCAGAAAATCAACCCACGCTATAATTTCCCAATTGTTAATACGGAAAAGTCTCCGAATTTTCTACGCTTCAGAATGAACTCACTCCAAATCGCATCACTTCCATGTTTCCTTTCTGTTTACAAACAAATTAATTCCCACCCGTGGATTTGTATTAAATCGAACTCCAACAATGCCTTCCACCTTAAGTGAAAATCCAAAAGAGCAAAAAGACACACCCAAAGCGGAAGTGTACGTGCACAACTCGCCCGCCCTCACAAAAATGCCACCCTTTCCATCGGCCAAAGCATTACGCTACAATTAATTGTTATTCAAAAACATTTGCCATTCCTCATAGAAGACGTACAACCAAGCCAAAAAAAAAGAAGAAGGGCTCCCATTTTTGATAAAAATAAAATGTGGCCCAATGATACTCTGCCCATGGGGTTTACTTACAAAAGAGTAGCCACAGGACACCGGAAATGTTTCACCTTGAAAACAAAAGTCCCACACCAAACACAAGAAGCTAGATGCTGTGTTTCAATTTGTTGCCAATAAATAAGGCGCACAATGTTACCTGTAGGCGGGAAAATGGAAATTCAAAATAGTAAACAAACACTGGGGAAACCTTAAAGCCTACAAATGAATCGAACCCCGCAAAGTACAGTTTTGCGAGAAGAACTAAATGTCTCATCCTTTGTTGTGTTTTTTATAAATAAGGAAAAAGGACGAGTTCTGGGAAATGTTAAGTGGGCGTACGTTGTCGGGAAGTACTTACATATACTTATAAATTCTGAGGACTTCTGATGAAATATAACGGTAAACAAAATGAAATTAATATTCTAATCATCCAACAACGGTGGGCTGAGATTAAAGAAGGAGTACTTTTTGGTAACTAATCGGGGGAGTTGGATTGTCACGGCTAGGGTAAAGGTGTCAACAGTGAATCAGGGTACACAGTGAATCACAAGCTCTCACGCTGTATATTTTTATTTTATAAAACATCTGAAAAAGAGAAAAGAACACCCCTGTACACTTCTTCTCTTCAAACCATCAATCTGCGCGATCTCTTGATCGAAGTAGATTTTTTTCATGTTTTTGTGTTTTCTGCATTGCTAAGTAGTTTTTTGTGTTCTATTTGCTTTTCTTCTTATTAAATAACAGTGCATCGTAACTTCATTTGAGTATAATATTTGTACTTCTACTTACATAGACTTAATAATTTGTGTCAACTTGTTAACTTATGTGAAATATTATACATAATTTTAATGTGTTTTTGTTAAAATGGCAACATGGTACACAGTGGATCAATTGAAAAAGGTACACAGTGAATCACTGAATCAACCCTCAAAAATTCAAATTTTTAATTTTCTGTTGATTTTTCTAACATGAATGTTCGCACCAGAAAGCTATCCATTGTAATCAATTGAATTGCTTTTTTCCTTAATTTTTTTCTTTATTTTAAGCTAATAAAGTTTTGTGATTTTTTTTTATACCTACATGAAGAGTTTTTTTTTAATTTTTTTTTTTTGTTATAAATGGAGAGTATTTATTTTTGTTTAGTTTCTTATCTTTAAATAAAACATGAATAATAAATATAAAAATAAATATTAATAAATTAATACTTAATTAATAAATTAAAGACTGTTTTTAAATCCCTGATTCACTGTGTACCAGTCACTGATTCACTGTGTACACCCAGAGTACACAGTGAATCATGTGGTAAGATATTTTAAAAACATTTTTTTTAATTTTTTCCAAATTAAAAGGTTTTGAAATTTTGTGCTCAAACTAAAGAAAATATATTGAAAAAGCTGTGGAAAAAAATTTTCATGGCTACTATCATAAATGCGAGCTTAACAGCCCAAGAAGTAAAAAGTGATCCACTGTTGACACCTTTACCCTACTCGAAATCTCTTTAATGTGAGATTTCATCAAAATTATATAATTATCATTGCTACCGAGAATGACATTTAACGTGGGGGTAGTTTGCTCCCCGATAAACAATTCTGCCTTAACCAAAGCTTTGCTTGTCATAGAACAGAAAATTGAATGATTTTTATTTCAAACACAAAAAGTATCATTGGACCCATTAGGGCTTGAAACTTGCCTTGCAACTAGCAACAATTAAATTTATTGGAGCTTAACACTTAAATGTCATTCAAAACCAAACATCAAGGCCAAACGCACAGCCCCAACATTGTGGTATTATCTTTCAACTTCTAAGCAAATTCAAATCATATAAAAGTCTCACCGGCAGATTGTAAAGGCATCAAAGCATTTTCAAGCTTCTAACTCGCAACATCAAATTGACTCAAACAACTAACCCATACAAGATGTTCAAATACGTAAGTGGTTAAAAGGACGTGTGTGTCCTTTCTATAACTCTTTTCTTTTTTTCTCGAAGGTGGTTTTCTTCTGCTTCATCGCCATGGCTTTGGCTGCCCCAGCCCCGGCACCAGCCCCAGCACCAGCACCAGCTGGTATTCTAGCACCAGCCATCTCCTTGGCTGCTCCAACTTTGACCCTGTCAAGTCCAATCATTCGTGCACCAATCTTGGCCACACGCATTGCTACTCCATTGGCCATCAATTCTGGATTGTTGTTGTAAGCCCAGTGAAAAGCAAACAAAATGCAATCACACGCCAAACGAAGACCACAACAAAAAAGCTGGATAACCCGACTAGAACACAACAACGGCAAAATAATTAAAGCAAAAACATCGCTCGATTGACAGCAATAAAGACTTCAGTAGAATTTAATAAAACCAAAAAGTTCTCTTGATTCATCAATATTCGATAAATTGTTCTCGATGGTTTTAAAGTATTAGGAAAGTTGGTCGTGGTCGTGATTGAGGCGATTTAAGGGAAAAAGGACCAATTTGTCGTGTGGCTGTTAGGAGTGTTGTTGTTCGTGCGTCGGTAGCACGTGTCGGGTAATTTTGTAGGATTCAAGGTTAAGCCATCAAGTTTGACAGCAGCAATAATGTTTAGGGATGAGAGTTGGAGGCAACAAGTGGACAATTAATCGTTTTTTTTTGCTGTGGTAAACGCTGTTTTTGGAGGAACATTAAGTGATGAAAGTTAAGATTTTTTTTTGGCGTTTAACGTTAAACACGTTTGGGCTTTCAGCTGATTACAGAAATACAATGAAAACAAGTGGTTGGATATAGACGTTCTATGGTTTCTTTGGTTAGAAAATGGTAGTCAAACTTTTTGCATACAAATGAATTCGGGCTGTCAACAGAATATGGCAAGCAATGGGTGAAAAGATTGATTTTAAGAGGAGGACGGGATTCTGCAACATAATAAAAGACTTTGTGCCACATATGCTCTCAACTGATATAGTAAAGCTGAAGAGTTTGTGTAGTATCAACTATTGGTTTGAGTTGAACAGTTGTTTTTGTGTTGTAAAGTTGATTTCTCTAATAAAGCTAAAGGCTGTTAATCATAATAGGTATTCTACAACAAATAAGAACGAAACATGAAGGAAAAACTTTTCGAAATTGTTTTCATGTTTTATACTAGTGGAAGCTACTTTTCAGCAAGTGTACAGGGTGAATGGTAGCATTAACTTAAGCCACGACCAGAAATAAAGAGCCTTTTTTCAGGGCTTCTACCTTCGAGACTGTATTATGCATTAGCGGTCTTAGACCCGCTGTTTCATGAGGTTTAATGATGACTCTTGGCAGCTGCTATAATCGCCGGGGCCATATCCTCTGCGATTAGAAGATTTGGTAACAACTAGTAAATTCCGTCAGTTTATTTTTTATAGTACGCCCATAAGGGGGTTCCTTATATTTATGTACCTTGTGTACATAGCCGTATTTAGGGGGGGGGGGGGTTTCAGGGTTTAACCCCCCCCCCGAAATTTTTTTTACATCCATTTTCCAGTAAAGTTAAAAGTACATAAGTCGTTACATATATGACTATATTTAAAAGTTCCATCTTGATAGCACATCAGTTTTTAGGGGGGGGGGGGGTATGAGGTTTACTAACCCCCCCCTCCCCACCCCCCCCCCCACCCCCATGAAATGCAAAATCAAATAATTATTGATTAATAACTTAATGAATTCATTTTTTGGCTAACACTGAATTTATAAGTTTCTATTAAGGCTTAAAAGCATTTTTCTTTCAGAACAAAAGTCTGTTAGAGCCATAGCCGTATTTAGGGGGGGGTTAAGGGGTTTTCTTTTAAAAAAGTCGTTATATAGATGGTTACAGTAAAAAACGCCATATCTTGATAGTACCTGTCAAATAAATATACAAAGCTCTGAACACACTTATAACTGAACGCGTTCTGAGCGCTCAATTTTTTTCGGGACGCATTTGATATCCAATTGACATTCGTCATTTAACAGCCGAAAATTGTAGTGTATACATATATATATTCTTGGGTAGTAGAAGCAAGATGGCAATCGATTTTGGTGACATCTTGAGACGTAAGCAGTTTTTTTAACATAAAAAATCCAATTAAACCCATCCAATTTTGACGCAGTTCGGACTAAAAATGTAATCCATTTTAACCAAACGTCAACAAATTTCTGATTAATAAAAATAATTCGTTTCCGGAGTAGTAAAGTTAGTGACGTTAAGCTTAAATTCCCTTTGGGAAGTTGTTGATACTTATAAACCATCTATTGAACTTTTATCTTACATTTTTTGATTGCTTCGCTAAACCACCCTCCACGGTGGAATAAGTTTGTAAACGCCTGTTAAGATACATTTCTTTTATTAATAGCATTTTGCACTTAGTCCACAGAATAAGAAATAATCCTTCGTTATTCTGTAGGTACTATCAAAATGGCATTTTGACTGAATTTAATAATCTATATGATATTATAATATATAGAATAAACTTTTTTAACACAGATCATCACACTTGTGAATAAATAACATGCATACAAATAAATTCCTTAACATAAATTTATAAGATTTATATAATGTTATACTATATTTATGTATTTATTCTTCTTTTGTTTTTGTTTTTATTCGTTCGTTTAGATAAATAATGACATACTGTGTTATTTTTTGTTCAAAGAATTTATTTATAGGTATATAATTAATTCACAATTGTGATGATCTGTGTGAAAAAAGAATTATTTTATATAGTTTAATATTATATTTATGTATTTATTTTGTTTTTCTTCTGCTTTTGTTTTTATTCGTCCCTTAATAAACAATAATGCTTTTTATGAAAGAAGTTCTCTCCTACTTTTCCAAAACAAAATAATACAAAAATGTTATTGACTTCCAATAAAGGTAAGTTAACTTAATGTAAGATTCATATATCTAATATACCATGCAAAAACATCAACTCTGAAGCTTTGAAGCCAATATCTTCAGTTAGACTATATGCATTTAAATCTTTTTTATGTGCTTTACAATATATTTAAAAATACTGCAAAAATAACAATGATTAATATTAAAGATTAATATTAAAGTAAAAGATACACTCAAGAAATATTTTTAAACTTTTCATCAAAAATTGTTTCGTGAACAAATGAATTGGCTTCGGGGAAGTGAAAGAATGTGATAAATTTGATAAATATGTTTCCTTTTTTATTAAAAACAAGCCGACCGACCCCGCGAACCTCGTCTCGCCTGCCACCAGATCAAATCAAATCTAAAACTAATTTAAAAAATTCTCGTTTTGCGGAGTTTTCTGATTTTTTTACTAATTTTTGAACAATTGCAGCTATGATCCCATACAAAAGTATAATTTTCGAACACGATTTGATTGTTTCCATTTTTAAATTTTCCCGTAAAATGTTCCCAAAATTTGTTTTCGCAGGAACCCTGGCTCGTGTTAGCATTGCCTACAGTCAAAATTTTATAACAAAATGCGTTGGACTACTTAAGAGTCTTTACCGGTCACACAAACAAATCAACATGCATCCATTTTATTGTTTACATTAATCTTTAGCTAACCTCGTCTCACCACCATTAAGTGCCTTCAGAGATAAGCTCTAAAATGACTATAAGACCTATATTTCCAATTTCAAATATTATCAGCCCGATTCTAAAAACCAATTCCCCGGGAGTTTGTTCCCTTTTCCCTGCTCTCTTATTACAAACAAAAAGTCTTCGGGAAATTATTTCCTTTTTAAATTTCCCAATCTTCGAAAAATGGAAAAAAATTCTCCGGGAAAAAGGAGGCATTCTTAATGCCAAAAATAGGGAAAATTTTTACTCGTCTCCCGCCTAATCATTCCCCGGAAATTTGTTGGAGAATTATAAACGAAAATGGAAGTTTTTGTTATTGCATAGAATATAAATTTAAATTTAAATAATTTTATAGGTCTAAAACACCTTATAAGTCACAGCAGCAAATGTTATAGAATTTACTGGAGATGTCGCCTGCGGATTCCAGAGCATAGAGGAGGTATTACCTAGAGTCTCAACTCTAGGTAATATTCTGCCAAGTATTGTCAAGAATAGACAATTGATTTGGTTGTACGCTCTTCGAGTAGGACACAGAGAGAATGAAAGGTTTTGTGGACCGCAAAGGGACCTTAAAGCTGTCCTCTTAATATAATAGAAACAAGAGAATAGGAATTGCAATTAGTGTCTATAATTTCGGAAATGCACAATACTTTAGAAAATCGACTGGCTATAATTTCGTTCTTCATGTCATCGTCTCACAAGTCCAGCTCAGTTAGGTCCTTAAGCAGATGCTGATTAGAACTCGCCGGACAGAACTCGTCGGTTGTACATATTCGAAGTGTACGGTTCGAAGGATTCGTTGTCGCAGTCGATGCTGTTGGCTTAGGAGCCACGAGCACTCGAGCTTGACGATTTTCTCCTTCAGAGCGGTTAGTTCGCAACTGGCTTCCAGAGCTCCTGGGCGCCTTCACTCTCGAACGGATGACGCATAGTAATTAAAGCATCAGCCATTACCTTGGACTCCAATTCCAATTGGACGATGTCGCATATTGGACTCCTTAGCCTCCAGCACTGGATTAGTTGAAATCGATGATTTTGTTGATTTTTTTTCGTCACTAATTTGGTGACTTCTTTAAAATCGTATTTCTTCTGTGGCGTGATGAAAGCATTCAAAGCGATCGACGCCAAATTGCAGACAGCTATTTCATCTGGAGGTCTGGAGCTGAATAAGTGAATGCTCGACTATTTCTGTGCACAAATTACTGCATTTGATTGTTCCGATATTTTGTTGATTTGATTTTAATTTTACAAACTGACAATTTAAATTTTGATATAAAACGCACTTTCAACAGTTTCAAAAATGTGTCAATATGAGTATTGCCAAATAGCAATTATTTGGAAAATTTTGTTGTTCAATTATGGCTGCAATGAAAATAGGCAGAAAATTTAGAAATAGAGACATCACGCAGCGCTGTTCTGCATGCAGAATTTGTTCCCATAAGAGCCTGTGCATTTTTAATTTTGCTGCGCAGAAATTCTGCACATATGTTTTTATCTTTAAGAGCTTCTGGCAGCTCTTTCCTCTCGTTTCATATGACAAATACTGCCAAACAGCTGTTTCGAACATTCAGAATTTTTGTTCCCGCTTTCGAAGGGAAAAATAATCTCCCAAGGAATTCAAAATAAGGGAAAGAACTCCCTGGGAGAGCACATCTCCCGGGGAGTACTATTCCCGGGGAATATTTAGAATTGGGCTGTATATAAAATCCTAAATGTGATAAAAAAAATCAAACGTGTTGCTCTTTTCCTTAATTTTCCAAAATTGCACCTTAAATTCCATGCAATAGTTTGATATTGTGCTCTCCAAAGTTTTAAAAGTTACCCATCACCAATTTTTCAGTTTTCCGTTTGAAAACCAATGCACATAGATACAATTCCATGCAGTTTTCCATTTAAAAACCAATGCCAATTTTCCATTCGAAAACCAATTTTGAAAACTAAAAAAAAATTTAAGCAAACAAAAAATATCAAATTTCCGACCCTTGTTTGGATTTAAGAGTTTTTTGTCACAGAAACCATCACTGAATACAACAGTATTAACCATTAAAATTTCAAAAATATCTAGTATGGGCCATTTTGGAGTCCATAAAGAACACAACAACAACAAAACAAACAAACGTATGTACATCCATTTTTACATATATAGAGATTTTGAAAAAAATTATCATTTATCTTAACCCCCCCCCCCCCCCGAAACCAAATCCTAGCTACGGCTATGCTTGTGTACCCTTCAATGGTCAAGTCACCAGTCACGCACCATTTAGGCTTGGCCACAACAGAATAAGGATGTGCCAATAGTTTGGTTGGGCTCTTCTGTTTTCCAATCAGGGTCATAAGGTACTCCAGATTTTCAATTATCGTATTTTTATAGTTTTCCCTCTATGTGGCCATCAAATCCTAATTCTGTACCAAATTTCAGCTCTCTGAGTTTATTCTGATGATCATGAGTGAGTGAGTCATAAATGCGAAACTTTGCTTTCGCTTAACTTCGGAAATAAATGACCTACAGACTTGAAATTAGATTTTAACTATATGTGATTTTAGCTTACTGGATGACGAAAATTTCTGCATTCTGGTCTTATTCAGAGGTTCTTAAATAGGGGCCAGAAAATGCGGCGAAATGGTTCCAGTAAAATATGGTGCGGCAGTGTTTGCTTCGCACTCGACTTGGCGATATAAGATTTCATAGGCATCAGATAGTCCCCTAGTTTCACAATTCATTACGAATTACCGCCATGCACCTCTTTTTATTCTTGATAAAATGTAAGTCAAATGATGTGCCTCCCATTCGGGACCCACAAATTTGCAGTTCCGACCGATCACCGAGCAGTTAAAATCGGTTGCCGACCGATCATAGTCAAGCAGGTTAGCATCAGTTGGCGATCGTATACCGTATACCAACCAGTTAACAACATCAGTTGCCGACCGTTCACCGACCGGTACACTTCGCAAAATAAATACCCCAGAAACAACAAACAGTGGCAAGCCGACAGGTGACAGAAACGATCAGTTTCCGATCAACCATTGACCTGATAACATTGTAACGTAGGAAATTGGGTTGATGTCAGCAACTCGAGGTGAGTATATAGACGTGTGCTCCGGAGCTGTAAGCATACGCTAACAACTAAATTGACATAGACTTCCCCCATCAGTGGTTAGGGGTCTTTTCACACATACTTATCCCGTATAGGCGGATTCTTTACATCGATTGCCCGTATTCGTCCCTTGATTATTCAGATTCGTTCGTTGACTGCCTGGATTCTTCCGTTGATTGTCCGGATTTATCCATTGATTGCCTGGAATCATCCGTTGATTACCCAGATTCTTCGGTAGATTGCCCGAATTCGTTCGTGGTTGCATATACTACCCCCACACAGACGTCGCCCCACAAGTGGTAAGGGGCCTTGAAACCGGGCTCATTCTTCCAAACGAATCCTGCAGTGAGGGAAACCTCTATATGTGGCTTATCCAGCAGGATATCATAAGGAAACTACAGTGGATATAATCAACTTATCACACCGTTTCAGAACCAACAGAGTTAACAATTTGGAAAGAAAACATTGTTATAAACAGAGAAGAAAAAAAACTTGACTAACATTAAAGTTTCTGTACCTACGCTTTAATTTCAAACCCTGGAAAGACCGGCGGCGAACTTATTTTTTTAAGATTGAACCAAGAGGCTGTAAAGTGACCAAGATGTAGCCATAAATAGAGAAAGTCCAACGACTTATGTAGGTCGGTCATGTAGATCGAAATGTAAGCAATGTTCTCCGACCTGAAAAGTCTTCCAAACAGGCAACGAATGACTTCGTAGGTGGAACCCATAGGATAGCTTTCTAGGCTAGGGACCTAGCTGACTGAATTGATTCGTAAGTAATTGGTTCGTTTTGAAATGCTTCGCCAGTAGGCTTACAAAGTCTTTGAAGTTTCATACACATCTTCTCTCATGAGACACTGCAATCGATAAGGAATGAGGTAGATAAGGAAAATTTAAATTCTAAACAATAAAGAACTATTCTAAGAAATTACACAAATTCCGAAAAGGTCACTCAGGTTTCACAGAGACACAGAGAGCAACAAAAATGCAGTGAACCCTATCCTCTTCTTAGAAATTGCTTTCTTGAACAAAAAGGCACCGCCATCGCCACAAACCAGATAGAAACACAGTAAAATGTTAAAATGTCGTTTGCATTAACGAACAAACAATAACAAAGAAATCAGCATGAAAATTGCAGGCAAGACTATTCTTGCACTTGACAATTGGCTATGACTTGAATGCACTTTACAAAGAAGTTTATTTCTATTTGTCTTAAGAATTTGCAATGGCTTTCATTTTGTTTTTGAATAGAGAAATCAATGAAAACTGTACAAAAGTTATAAGGAAAACTTGCAAGATATTCACAATACACAAATCAATCAGAACGCTGCACTGAATTACTCCGAAATACCATTTAAATTTCAATACGATTTTCGAAAATTCTAGTCGTTAAAAGAATCAAGCTGAAACGCTTCATTGGGCAAGTTAAATACCGTCAATTTTAGAAGGGTGGATGGGCTCCAATTTTCGTTTCCTTCACAAACATGGAATAACAAAACTCCCCCAAATGTAATTTGACTATCCAACAGAGATGATTGAATTTAATTTGAGTTTCCTTGATGTCTAGAAGATAGATTAGGACGCAAACCACACAATGATGCGCTCTTTATTTTCCTCTTTTCTATTTGTTTGTCTCTGGCATTATAGACAAGACGGAACTCTTCCATGACGGTCGATAACTGGCCTGCCGGCATTGTGGCGTTTTTGTTTCTTTTTTTGCTTCAAAACGTCGAAACCAAAACTAAACAAAAAAAAAGCGAAGCAAGTAAACAAACGATTAAGTCCTTTAAAATATAAATTGTCACAAATTTGGGTCCTTTTCGACCTAAAGCGACTTACACAGGTCAATTTGGAGATGTTTACGGTCGCCCACTACGAAATTTTTCACAAATCTAAGTCGTACAATATTAGGCGCGCGTTTTGCTCATGGACCACCGCTGGATGTGCCTGCATTTTATTTTTAAACATTTTTTTCTTGTTTCAAAATGACAAGACAAGACAAAAATTCCATTCGCATATTCTTGCAAGATGGAAAAATTTGTTCTCGTGATGCGTGCGATATGGACTTGAATTTCTTTCAAGATATTTTGTTGATAAACAAAACATAATATAAGAAAAAAAGACGAAAAACAAAAAAGGATCCAACAAGAGAAACAAAAATATCCTGCGGGTCAGACGGGGCATAATGCGCTCGTACAACAGAAACGTGTTGAGTGCCGTAGGCGTATTTGTTTTGTAATTGTATAGCTTTTTTTGGTCCAGTAAATAAAGTCATCTTTCCATAATTAAATAAACTTTCCCTTAGACTGGGATTTTTTCTTGCTCTCGAGGGGGAAGAGGAGAGGGAGGGATGATATTTTAAGAGACACATCTTTTTCTCGCGCCTCAATTCCTACAAATTTAATGTTTATGTAAATTTGAATTTATTTACACAACGATACGGAAAATAGCTGATGAAATCCACAAGGCCATATTGTCACCCTCAGAACTGTCAAACTGGCACGCTTTTTCGATATCCTGTCGACATTGTTGTGTGTCTGTGTATTTTTCTGGAATGCTGTGAATTTTCAAAAATCGAAAAAAGGACATTTTAATAGAAGAGAAGAATCCGTACTCAATACACGTGGACGTGAATTAAAAGCAAATATTCTAAGGTACCTACAACAATTACTTCGACAACGACAAACACAAGGAAGCACTTTTCAAAATTATATCAATTTTGCTTTACTCCATGGAATACACACAAATTATGGCAGAAGGGCTGACTAAGGGAAATGGCAAGTAAAAGGAAGTGTAGCAAATGGATTTGATATTGAGGAAGTGCAAACATTTCCGTATCGGTGTGAGTTCGAAGAAATAAAAAATACCCTACAAACCCCAAGACCTAGAGTCCTACATACCTAAATATTGAGCTGGAAGCCTGTCGAAGAAGATTTTCAATGATTGAAAATTGGCATAGGGCAGGTTATTATATTTCTCATTGGAAAATACACCTGTTGGTTTTCTAAGAGAAATAGGAAAGTATTTGTTTGTGTAATAGTCAAAAGTAGCTGCTCGTGGAATATATTTCTTATTTGCAAAATATTCACATTGTATTTCCTTGAAAATACCTCAGTGGAGGATATAAAAAGTATTCAAGAGGCAGCGAAATGACATGAAGCTTGAGCGCGTGCAAGAAATCCCTCGCATGTTTACCTGCGTTTGGATAATAAGCATCTTATGTATGAGGATATCCACTTTGATGGTTCTTTGTGTTGTTTTATTTCTGAAAATATTTGCTTTAAGGCGGTCTGGTTAGAGGAATCTATTCGCATCAGGTTTAAGCAGAAATGTGTCTGTTTAAATTCCTTGGATGTTTCTGGCAGAGTAAGGGATTTGAAAGTTATCAAATAAGGGCACTTGATTTTAAATATCATGACTTTGAACTACATACGCGTGTAGACGCTAATAATTATTTGCTTACAAAAGAAAAACACGAATTTGGGAAAAATAAAAACATTTTCTCAAGATCGAAGTAGACATCCGAGGCGGCGATGACCTCTTCTTACTTTCTTTACTTTTGGTGGCGCTCACAATCCAGGATGGATTTCGGCCTCAGCTGTCGCAATGTGTATCCGCCATATTAATGTTGAAAAAAAACTCCTAGGGTGAGTGTGAATTATAAAAAACGAGGAGAAACTCTTACTTACTTAAGGTGTTGCTACAATTCGTTGTGGACTTGAGCCCCAAACGGTTTCATAGCTAGCTGTCTCAAGTCTTGTACTCTAAGTTGATTGAGGTCCTCTTCCGCTTAAGTGCCTCACCTGAGTCGCGGTCTTCCTCTGCTTCAACATCCCTCGGGAATGATTGGAAGAAAATATCACAAACCGCTATTTCATATACCTCCCGAAGTCCTCGGTTGAAAGAAAAAAGAACCTTAGTCCATTCTTTCTACTTGACACACCTATCTCAGTTGTTGGAACTACACTACCCAAGGAAAAGTTATCATTGACTTGACCTAGAGTTGTCCACCGCTGCCGTCTGTTGTAAAAAGAGGTATGACTCAGAGTCTTCTTTATTTTGTTTACCAAGACTGATTCGCCTCTATATTCTTGTAAAGGTTTGCTTTTCAATCAAAAATCATTTATTTACCAGTAGCCAAATTACCCGCAGTATAAATTGAACCTCAAGACCCTTCTCCATAGCAAAACAATTCTTCTTAAGAATATATTTTAATTACAAATGCAATAACTACCAAATATTGTTCAGTTCCAACATTAATCTCCCCCAAAAAAATAAAAAATGCCTTTGATTGATTATTTTTGTTTGTTCGAGATGCCTCCAAAAGGAAGAGCAAAAATCAAACCCCATCCATAATTCCTGGATTATTATACATTATCACAGCCGCACCCGTATCCTTGGAATTAACCGATTCAACAACAGGCCGACGACCTCTTTCATTGGACATAATGAAGTCTTTCGCCACCAGCCGAACCAAAACAAACAAAACCAACAACATTAACGAAGAAAAACGCCCTGAACCTGAACTTGAAAAACGAAAACATCTTTCAAGGATTTATTTTGCTCCTCATCAGCCCCAAATGTCAATCATTCGTCTAACCACTGACATGGGTCCTTATGCATAGACCAACTTTTTTCTCACCTCATACTCAAATCTATAATGTTTGATTGATAGGCGCCTATAGGCCTCATATATGCTTGAGTGCCCTAAACGACTAGCGTGTGTCCTGGATTAAGATGGACGAGTCGAAAGTGATGGGGTGGTGTTTAGATTTTGAATGTCACAGCATCAGTAAAAAAAAATAAATATTTTTTCTGTCAAAAACAGTCCAATGACACTCCCACCCACTTGCAAGGATCAAAAATCAATCATACAGGTAGATGAAGTTGTGTCAAATTTCACACATATTGGAAGCTCATTTCATTCTCCTTTGCACTTCGATATCACCATCAATCAATTCAACACCACCGATAGAGGTGCAACATAGTGCAAGCGTTGCTAAATCAAACATGTGACTCCACTAGTCACGTTTTTGCTAACCCCAAAAGGTGATGCTGTTCTCCTATGTCATAAATCAGCACATACACCTCGAGCAGCGTGAACTGCATTCTAGCGTTCGGCGAGCACATTGCCAGGAATCCCTTTAAATTTCCTTCCACGACAATTACTCCGACACGATGACGTACATTACTCGTAGGTTGATTGCTTCCACTGAGTAGTTCTTAAAATAAAAATTATGTTCGTCTCCGACGTCCTTTTTTACTCACTTGTTCCCCCTTCAACTTTTCTCACTGACTTCGATGGACGGTAATTGTTGCATTGTTGCTTAGAAATTCCGGCCAAAGTTGAAACAAGTCACATCGCACCGGAAGAAACGAGTAGAGTGGGTGGTCCGGTGAGCGTTGGTTTGTTTTTACATTTTTCGTCAAAAGAAAATTCCTTCGAACACATAGTCAAAGCAAGAGGTGAGAGTTAAAAAGCTTTTTGGGATCATTTGCCTCTTTCAGGCCTTGGAAATTCAGATTTGGCTTAACAACCAGCAGCAGCCTCAGACAAATCAATTGTTGTCCATCTGGCCTGGACAAGCAAATAGATCCTTTTGTTTAACTGCTGCTGAACGAGAGGTCATAACGACACCGATATGATGAGGTAAACTCGATTCTATAGGTGTGACGAATAGTCGGTCGCTTGGTCGAGGTTCTTGACTGGACATACTGTGGAGGAGTAATATGTCATATGTGATACGAAAAATTTATTTTGGCGTTTTCGCACTTCATTTAGCTCGCACACAACAAAAGTTTTTCTCTGCCGAGAAGAGGTCATTTAACTTTTTCGTGACGAATTCTTAGGGACATCCAATATGTGGCTTCTCTTTGCGGTGGGATTGTTTCAATGTTCATTGCTCTTTTCCATCAAATTGTTTGGAATATGTTTGTTACGCAAGAATGTCACTTTGATCCATCTGTGAGGACTTCAGTTGAAATCAGATGGGGATTGACAATGATCATGGTGGATGTGTTGCATAGTCGGCAGCTAGTCATATGAGGGATGGTTGATAGTTGAAATTAATTTTTGAGAAATTGGAGCCATGATGAATTTTGCAGATAAATGAAGAATTTGAGAAATCATAGCCAGGCGGACTGAGTTACAGTAACGGGACAATGACTTTGAGGTTATCGTAATGAACCTGACAATTTTTAAGAGGACCGTAATAGACAAAAGCTTTTGTTTCAAAAGGTAACGAGGAGTATTTGAAACGGTCAGAGGTAAATTTCAGGTCAATTTTTAGTGAACTTTCAGCCTGTCTTCTACAATTTATACAGTAACTTCTTCCAACATTCAAGCATGTAACAAAATAGATCTTTCACCCCTCTGCTCCTCGTAGATCACCCTTACTACCCCATACCTACAGGCGTATGAGGCTGGTCCGGGCAGCAGGAGGTAGAGGCTCCAACCCCAGTTTGGCATGTTTATCACCGGCTGGTGCTCGTCGGATGGGGTGAGTCCTTCGGAGTCGAAGCATTGGACTGTTGTCACGAACTACCATTATGCCTATCCGGAAGTAAATTAAAATAATCTTCCAATTTAAGGGGAGGGGAAACTCCAGTATGGCCGAAGGTCCAGGTGTTGTTTGTCCTCGGAGGATTTTCCTACCCATGTATCGTAACGATACCACCATGGCTACCACAACTTCCAGTTTTGTGTGCAAGCCCCTAATCCCGAACCACCTTGTTTTACATTTCCCCTACCACCCCAGCTTACCTCTGCTTTTGACCAACTTTTTAAGCAGTCAAAAGAAATCTGTGCATTCGTACGTAATTTCGGACTTAGAACACGTCCTAAACACGACGTTACAATAGAGCTTCTAATCCTACTTGTCGTAGAGTGCCTTTAGTTCTCTCCAATTTTTCCTAAGGACGTTGATTCTCGTGGTTAATGGTTGGCCATATCGAGGCTCTTAACTTTGTCTAGCGCTTTTAACTTGTTACACACGAGTGCTCAGTTCATTAACAAAGAATGAAACCATTCATACTAATGTTGAATAATACATACCTTACAAAGGGACTGAAGTTATTGCTCGTATTTTAGTAACGTTCAAAAACAAATGCAGCGTGCGTTAAGGTAACGCAATGCTCAGACCTTAACGTAACTAATCGCACTAAGTAACAGAAGTAACGGAGTGTGATTGTACAAATTTAACTTAAAATACAGAGCAAAAAAGAGTAACTTGTTACTGCATTCTTGAAATAAGTTCATGACATTTATGTAACGACTGTTCATATTTCGTTACTGTTACGGTCCATACGTTCTTTTCAAGACGCCAAAGCATCCACAGAGAGTGATAATAAGGAGCGAAAATGAAGCTGGAACCAACGTTCCAGTCAACGGTGGACGTTACAAAGTCATGCCCATGACACTGTGTGTCGGTGCTCTGGTTTTGGTTATTTCACTGCATTTTGAAAAGAAACTTGAATTTGGTCTTGTTGAAATACAAAAACCTTATGAATTTGAATTGACTAACACGCAGATTGTTCTGGAGACTTATTAAGTGAATCAAAAAAAGAATTTTTATCTCAGACGAAGCCCCATCACATCTGCTCCATTCCTTGCATGTTCCTAATCAATAATCCCTCATGCCTCACTACATGCCTTATAAAGTTTTAATCTCAAACTTTTCCACTGCAAACTCTTCAACTTCAATTGAACTTAAACGAAAATGACACACAGCCAACAATTGCAGAAGAAAATTGCACTCAAAATCGGCCGCAACATGCTTGAAAGGTTCTCGTGTTATAAGCACACCATCCACTTTTGTTCTTGTTCTTGCACCAAGAAATCCTGTTTTTTCCTTCACGCACTCTTCACATGGCCAATGGGAAATGCATGTGCACCTGAGTGACCGATGGACGGACGAGGTGCATATCGCCATCATCGTCATTATCACAAGTACGAGCACAAGCACAAGGCACTTGCCCCTTAAAGGGCTAGAATGAAGAAGAACATCAAGAAACGTTTAAAACAAAGGCAAGAATGAAAAAAGAATTAATTTCAAGGGCAAAGTCCAAGGAACTGGTTTTCATTCTATGCTGTTGCTTTTGCCTTGAACTAGGCACAGAAAGGCGATAGCCTTTGCGCGTCAAAGAAACCATTCATGGGCCTATAAAAGGCTACCCACTCGGTCTATTTCTATGTCAATCGTTTGCTTGTGCTCCTCGAAGACGTTTCATATCAACAAGACAAAAAACACTTCAAAATGTTCAAATATGTAAGTACCTGTGTCAATCTTGAATTATAATTTTTTTTAATATGAAATTTATGAATTTGTTTTTGAAACAGTTGATTTTTGCACTGGTCATGGCTTTTGCTGCAGCCACACCAATTCTTCCAATAAGTCCAGTGTTGACTTATAGTGCTGGTGCGGCCATCTTGCCAGCTGCTGAATATGTTTCACCACAGGCCTATTACAATTCTCATGTGTATGCTGCTCCTTATCCTTACAACTACATTGGAGGATACAGATCGATTCCATACTCTCTTTAAGGACAGCACGGGGTGGAGAGGATAAGAAACTTAATTTGGATAAGATTTTGAGTTCTTTTTCGTTGTGACAATTGCGCTTATTTAAAAATAAAATAAAATGATTTTGAAATTGTGAAAGAAGTGTTTTGCTAGTTAGAAGTCTTCTCCAATTGGATGCAATTTGGCTTTGAGTCTTGTACCAAAAATAATAATAATTTCTGCCAAAGGAATCGCCCGAATTAGACAGTTTTTAATGTACCTAATTTTGAACAACGTTTTTACACCGTATTCTCTAGATTATTTGGCCCCGTGTGGATTTTTTTTATTTTCAAACTTGAAAAAGAAACTCAGAGGTAGAAATATCAGTCGAATGAGAAGCGTATCACTCGCTGCCACGGACGCTAACGTTTCAGACCTCGAGAAAATGAAGTTTTTAGGTGGATGAAAGGAGTTGAAGCAGTGCTGATGTCTTTGTCTAAATTTATATCGGATCAAAGGTATACAAAGACCGCTTGTCTACAGTGCTCCAACACGCTGATGTTCTGCACAATCTTTCCAGAAACGATGTAAGGAAATCGCTTGACAGCCTTGTCTAAAAGCTTTTTTGACACCAAATGCATGCGTGAGATTGGGTTGGGGTCAAAAGACTCGAAATCAAAATCTTGGATAACGAAACCGCAGAAAGTACTTTTCCGCAGTAATTTTGCCCGCGTATCATTTGCCCGAAAAAAATCCTCCTTTTTCAAGAGAATTGGCTAGTTTTCGTCTCTCAAACTTTAAAGAATTATGGTATCGATATCTGGTACCTTTTTCGATTTTTCTAACTGTCATGAATCAGAGCACACGCTTTATGAAAACAGGAATTTTATGAGACAACAAGCGCTGAGAATCATGTAGAACTAAGCATTACAATTTTTCGTTCAAATGGTTTCATATAAGCAATGGCTTTTTCCAGATTGTTTATAATTACTGACGTATAACCTAAATTCGTTATACAGCCTGGAAAAGAGGACAGCCCTTAACATGTTTATGAGGAACAGCAAACCGGATATCATATCCGCATCCAGCAAAGAAGTTTTATTTTCAGGACTCCATACAAGTGAGGCCACAGCTGTCCGTATAGATCTGGGATATGGAAAAACACTTACTATAGTTAAGTAATATTTCAAATGCGTCTCCAGCTCTGGAAATATTCACAGCTACCTGCACACCCTCAACCAAGTAGTAAGGCAATCTTCATATACATGCACTCATTAGCCTTGACTTCAATGCGAGACATCACCGTTGGCTGGATGCTTCCGACAGCACCGACCGACGCGACGCGACGACGCGACGGCAACATTCTTTGGTCTTGGTCTCACAACCAAAACCAACCTTCCCAAGAACACCATGGACATTAGACTTCTTCCTAGTTTCATCTAATTTTGTTTATATACTTCCAGAGATCTGCACTTACACCTGCTTCATAGTGCCATGTGACTCGGACCACGAAGCTGTACTGCTCTCAGTCAACCAAATCAACCAGCCATACTAGCAGCAAGGCATCAAGCGAGCTGTTTTGCTTTAATCAGCATGCAATAGCAGTGCTTGCTAAAGCAATCCCCTGTTGAAGAAAAATACCGGATTAAGTAAGTCAACCAAACTGCTGATCTACAGACAACTTCTCAGGCCAGTGATCAGCTGCAGCTTTCCAGTATGGTATACAATTTCCAAGACAGCGATGCAGAAGCTTCTATTATTTGTAAGAAAGCTGCTTAGGATTTGCACTGGACTACACTTCGATAGACAAAGGCTCAAGTACTACAGCAACAAGGGGCTCTTCGAGGAAGCCCGAATCAAGCCACTAGACACATTTCTTGCTGACGCAATTATGAAGATGGTTGCAAGTGTTACCAATCACCCCAATCCGCTGATGAGAAGAATAACCGCAAGGAACGACATACCAAACCAACTTGAATGCCATGGATATCCCCGAGAAATTGACAACGGACAACGCTTTCCCAAAGAGTTTTGATTTATTTTCATAACATTGTTTGAGGGATTCTATTTATTCAAAAGGATCTCTTATCACAAGACACAACGAAACCAAAAACAAACAAAAGCAACAAATAAGCCGCAATGTGAACTAAAGATAGGACGAATTCGAAGAAAAATATATTATCTACAAACTCCTCAAGAACATTGAGCGAAAATTTAATATTTTTCCCAGAACAACAAGAATATCCATGTCCTTCATAATCTACATTGTACTATAAATAATGTCGCTCATCAGGCGAAATATTACCCCATTTTATAATTTATTCACTCCCGTAGATTATTTTCAATGTCAAACGCTCGATTCACAATCAGGAGGACTATAGCGTTCATATCCTGTCACTGAATCTATCCTTTTTCACAATACTTATTGGCGATAAGAATTGTAGGGAAATTCATTGTGCAATCCATTTGTATACGAGTCGAGCAACTCTTCTTTCAAATTCTTATACAACATTCGAACGGAACTATTTTTAGTCCTTGAATGTCAGAAGCGATATACTTCGGTCAGTCTATAAAAAGCAACAAGTAAAACTCATACATAATTGGACAACACTAGTAAAGGTTGTTTTACAAGCTTCGAGGCGACTACACTATAGAGGCTGTGAAAAATAAAGAAAAGAAATATGTAGTGAGCTTTAGCAGGAGTTGCTGTCGGCATTGGACTCTATTAGAGATTGGATAAAAGTCACGTTTGTTCTCGGGTGTGGAAGATATAAATTATTGTGATCGACATTTAATCACTGCATAAAAAAGGGGTAGCATGTGGAGTGTTATATGATTTCTACTATTCTCTGGAAGCGATGGAAGAGAAATAATATAGCATAACACTGCTCAGTGCAATAAACGTGCTGCTAGTTGGTTTAGAAAAATGTTGATGGTAGATTCGTCGTTTGTATGAGAGAGTCAAGTTTGCGTTCCATCTAATGCATGATGATGATGATGATGATATTTGGTTAGGCATGGTTGTTTAGTAAATTTTTCATTGAAAATCTGCTTACCTACGCGTTCAGAATGAAAACGCAACAATTGTGTGTGGGAAAGATTTTACCATTCACATAGAATTTTAACGTGATGTTTAGTGTATTTCGCAAAGGTTGATTCTGGTTCGTACAACATAAATGTGTATGATGCCATTGGATGAATCGTAATAGGGTTTTATGAAGTGAATAACATTTTGCAGAAGAGGAAGTTATAAATAGTTTAGGGATGCTGTGAAAGAGCAGTAGAAGGCCTGAAAGAGTGCTTAAGGTTTTAAAACCAAAAACGTGGTGTGATGGTAGGCTCACAGTTATAGAAATTAGACATAATGCATTGCATTAGGAATTTGGAGAATCTCGTTTAACGATCCAAGAAAAAGTATGGGCAGCGATTGGCAAGAGTGATTCTTCGTATGATTTCAGCGCTGGTGTTGTTGTCTGAGTTTATAGCGGAGCCTAGGTAGACAAATTCCTTAACTACCTCGAAGTTAAATTTGTCTAGGCTGACGTCTGCACCAAGACGTCAATGTTGGTTATCCTTTCTTGTTGACAGCATTAACTTGATCTTGCCCTCGTTGAATGCTACCCACCCTCCTGGCCTCCGTCTCAAGGCTCACAAACGCTACAATGACATCACGCTGTGTTCTTCCAATTTTCATGCGTATCCTAGTAGCTGGACAAACTTTTGTAAGATTGTGCCTCTAGTGTTGACGTTGGAGTTTTGCACAATCTTTTCAAGAATGATGTTGAAGAAATCACATGACAGCGCATCGCCTTCTCTAAAACCTTTTTTGACATCAAAAGCGTCCTAGGCGATGTTAAGTAGACTTATACCTCTGTAGTTGGTGCAGTTCAAGTGTTCAGGGGATCTCCTTTCTTGAGGATCGGTCATACGATGCTGAGGTTCCATTCGTCGGGCATACTTTCCTCCGACCAAATTTTGCAGATGAGCTGGTGCATGCTCCATACCAAATCATCAGAAGCTGCTTTGTACAGTTCGGTGGCTAGCCTGTCGAGCGGCTTTGTTCGACTTAAGTTTAGATATCGCTATCTTCACTTCGTCGATGTCGGGTGGGTGGAATTGTTGGTCTGCTTCACCCATATTGAATGGTTCTGTATTTCTGGCGTAATTTTGCTCGTCAGAAGAGAATCTGGAATACCAAATAAAAATAGGGCTCCTACGATGACCAACGTTTCATGTCAAATTAAGGTCTCCGAATTGCTTTCCAGACTTGCTTTTAATAGAATCTGGCAAGTGGATAGACTAGCCTGCTTCCTCTTCAACCTGGCCTTTGAGAAAGCAATTCGTGTAAGCTACAACGGAACCTATTTTAGTGTTTTCAGACTCCTTATGTTAAAAAAAAAACTTGTCATTCCTTCTAAACTGCTGCTGCAAAAGCAGGAAGTTTCGCTAACAGCTAATAGCAGTCTGAATTCTTAGTCACGTTCAAAAGAAGAGTCCCACGGAGAAAAGTTATTAAAAAGGGCAAAAACCTGCTTCGAGTCTGCCAATCCACATCACCAAGGTAGGCACACCATCCTGCATCAAGCACAATTTTTCACAATCCATAGCGGTTAACGTTGCTCTTGATAATAATTCGAGACTTATTTCAAAGAAACGCGATACTTGATTGCACTATCACTCCTCAGTCCTCAATCCACACGATTATGACTCGAAATCATGAGAATCATTGAGACCGAATGTTTCTTGTTTGCTTTTAAGCGATTTTTATTCAATCAACCATCAGAAGCTTGTTTGATGGTCAAGTCATAAAATCTTCTAATTAAACTTAAATATTTATCCAAATTACACGCTGAGGAGTGTAGACACACATTAAATAAGGTCTCATCAGGAACAGAGTTATAGACAGAAAATATGAACTTGGCATTACCAAATTGCCAAACAAAAAGTTCTTACACCAGCATTCGCCTTACTCCTCACACTTTTCTCTTGAAGTATTATTTGAAGGTCACCAAACATCCATTCCAACCTTGAAGAAAAGTTGCCTCAGAGTTCCAACATATATGTATGCAGGTATATCAAAGTCTTCCCATAAGTCCTTATACAATTCGTGTCAAACTAATCAAAAGAAATAAAAGACGAAGACCACTCGAGCAAAAGAATACAAGTGCTAAAACTTAACTAACAAAATAATTTCCAAGTATACCGGCTAGGCATGGACTTTCCACTGAAATCATATGAAAACATTTAACCTTCTTAAAAATCATCTGTCTCTATTCATAAATCCAAATATTTTGCTCTGCTTCAATTTTAATACCCATCAAGCCCAAAAATCAGTTCAATGTAACACAAATCCATTGGACCTTGACTCAAAAATCCACTCACTCGCAATGCCAAACGAGCATGAAACCCTCATCACCTATATGCCTACGCAACCTGCTGCGTGATTTACCTGCACAAGTACTCTCTACGTACCTTTTTTTGTTTTTTCGGTTCACTGTTCTCCTTTGATCCCAAAGAAATCAAATATCGTCGATAGACACATTTTCTACAGAAAACCATTGGCAAATTTGAATTTTCGAGTGTCGAATCCCAAACAAGAGGCTCAATTAAATTCCACATCGATTGAAACACGCGACACTAATCAACATAGTCCCCATCCTGAACTCATATTTCCGCACATTTGAATTTTTCAATTGTCTTACAGAAACCAACATAAACACGGCTGCATGAACGTGCCTTAACTAAACTTCCACAATAACTATCAACTTGAAGGAATCAGCTTATCACAATCGAACGTGCTCTTAATTCACGCGGTAAGCAGCACGATTTTCAAAAAACTCACGTTCAAAAACGGTACTTGGATATCTTGAGATCCCATCAGCGAATTGTCCAACTGAAAAAACTGCCATCGTCCCACATAAAGAAAACAAAAATATTACCACCGACACTCGCACGCATTTCCGAAAGTGTCATACGACATACAATCCAAAGAACCTTGTCTTAAAATGGACCTCACCAATGTCAAACCACGTTTTTTTTATTAAAAGATTTTCAAATCTCACTCCTAATGTGGCGAATGTGCGAAAAGGCATAAAAACTTCTCGAAAACCACGTTTTCACGTTGAAAATTGGATCAGGTCCAACCCACTTACAACCCTTTCCAACCTCATAACCTGTATGCTCGTAGTGTCACTATTAAATGGCAATAACGTGCTATTTTAATTCGCTTGTTAAACAACAGGTGCGAACACAAATCAAAGCTCAACGAAAACCACCCATCATCATCCCACTTACACACTCGTCCATAATAAATCTTATGTTTTCCAAGAAGAAACTGAAAATCCAAGCAACGATTAGGACGACGACGACGACGACGATGAAGAGTGACGTTTGGAAGGTACTTCGAGTCTCAGAAAAGCTACGAGATGGACCTTTCTGAGGTTTCTCCGAACATAGCTATGATGCCTTGCCTCACGTTTTATTCGAATGTAAGACTACAGCAACAATTTCCACAGTTAAGGACAAAATTGTATCGACTACGCATACTCAAGCTTTTAAACTCACAATTTGAACCAGAAGGCCAGACAGAATCCTATAAAAGCCGATGTCATTTGATGGTAAAATTCAGAAGTTCCACACTACTCTAACCGTTAAGATATCTCTTAAAAAGGATTACCTTACACCAAGAATATTTCCAAAGGATTTACTTTACCTTCAAACAAACACACAAAATATCAACAAGTTTTAAACCAAACTCAAAATCATACACAAAATGGATAACCGCAACGAAAACAATTTCGATTTTGGCGATAATCAAAAATCCAAAGCCATCTCTCCACGCCGCCAGCGAGCTATGCAATTTTTGCAAAGCCTCAGCAAACGTCTCGGCCGTCGCGTTCAAAATGACCTGATCTACAATAGTCAGGAGGATCTCCGCAGCTCATCGACAGACTCGTTCTCACTAAGTCTCGACCAAACCGAGAAGAGTCTCCGCAGTTCCAGCATCGATTTCCAAAGTATGTCTTCGGTGGAATCAAACTGTCCCTCCGACAAATTCGAGCTCGAGGAGACAGAAGAAGAATCAAATAGCATCGAGAATCCCACAAGGACACCTCTGAAACGCATCCACTTGAACCGCATATCAATTTCATCGGTTGGCAAGGTCCTGCAAAGTTTATCGTCATCATCCCGCTCGCTGTCATGCAATAGCACGCCGCTGAAATCTCAAAACAAAAAACCTGTGAACAAGCCCGTCACTGAACAAAAGCAACAGCCCCAGCAGCAAAGGATACTCCGCCAGCCTGTGAATTACGTGTACCTGAAAGGAATGTCCGGCTTGCCAACACGCCGAGTGCCACGCTCCTCATTGTGCTGCACTTATGCCTACAGATAAGGTGTTACCAAAAAAACTAAAAAACAATTGATGACAGTTTAAAAAAATTACAAACCCAAAACCTGAGTGATGCTGAAAAGAGTGATTTAGTGCCTGAGACTGACTGTTGAATTCAGTGAAAAGAGAGGACTTGTTTCTAAAACAAAGAAAAACAAAAATGTATAAAAAAAAGAGTAAAAACTATTTTCTAGAAAAAATTGTTTAGAACAAATTTGAAAAATCAAAATCTAAAGAAAAATTCAAAAAATATCAAAAATTTAGTTCATAAGTATTTTTGTACCTAAAATTAGTTGAAAAGAAAAAACAAAAAATATTTTAAGAAATAAAAAATTTCAAAAGAAAAAATTCAAAACAAAAATTCACTTCTTCTTATTTTTGTGCAAGCAAAAATTTTATTTCAGAGATTGCAGTTTGGGAATTATTTCACTTCACTTGCGACTTGCGAAAACTTTTTCGGAATTGTCGAAGCGCTTTTTTGGTTTCTCCTCTTTGATGCAGTTTCGAATTTCTCCTCTGAAGTGAATGTTCGAAAAGGGAGGCTGTTTATTTGAGGACAATGCACTTTATTCTATTTATTAGGGCAGATGAAGGACATGCGCTTTTGGTGAGGATGCATTCTCGAAAATACAAGGAGTTAATTTTGAGTAAATAGACAATTCGGAAAGGGTAATAGAAGAATGATGCAAATTGATGGGTTAATCTTGTTAATCTTTGTGTAATTGGTTTTGGGAGTGTCTCATTTGTAATTTAACTGAATATTTTTGAAAAGATCTTAATCGGGGAAAAAAAAGCAAGCCACAGTAAATCATTATTTGTTACTGGTGCACTATGGCGTATACGTATTGTTTTTTTCATATCACTTAATTAGGAACTACAAATGTATCAGGATGTAAATTGAAAACTCGAAAAGTCGAAGCGTGTAAGAGCACAAAAATGTTTACGTCCATTGCTTTGAAAATAATATCAATTGTAGCACTACTGTCTTGGGAACGGCTTAAGAAACAGCAAATAAGAAAATAGCAATTTTTAAGAATTTCACAACGTTTAAAGGACTTTTTTAGGTTTCTTAGAGCACGTTGTATGGCTAGTTGTAGTAAGTTAGTAGTAACTTTCACCAAAATGCACGATTTGGCAGCAATGCCCCGACTTCTTTAACTTGTCTTAAAAATTGGTTTGGTTACGGTTTCTACAAATAAGGTCTCCGTGGTGGAGATGACCCCTCATTCGACTATATTTCTGCCCGGCGAATGACACAGGCCCAAATCTGGAGAATGCGATGTATAGAGCAACAGTTCGTAGTTCAAATCGACCAATTTCGCCGTGCCGATAGCGGAGGTGTAAGCTCGTGGTTGAAGAACACTTTTTTCTTTTCCAAGTGGAACCAATTTTTTTTTTAATTAAGCGTCGAATCACCAATGTAAAGTCCTTTGGCCCTTCTCAAAGTATTCTATATCCATCGCACCTTGTGGAACCCATAGGATGATACTTATCATCATCAACACCTTTGGCTCCGATGGGACAGTCTTTGCGTTTCACTTTGCGGCCGATCCTGGAAAAAACCTATGAACTACAAATCGATACCCACCACCTTTACATTGATTTTAAGGACACGTATGACAGCATCTACAGAGACGAACTGTATAAAGCTATGTCAAGTTTTAGCATCCCTGCCAAGCTCGTTCGCTTGTGCAAAATGACGATGGAGAACTCATGCTACGCCATCAAGGTTGGCAACGAGCTTACGGAATCTTTCGATGTCAAAAAAGGATTCAGACAAGGCGATGCACTGTCATGCGATTTCTTTAACATCGTTCTTGAGAAGATAGTGCAAAACTCCACCGTCAACACCAGAAGCACTGTCTGCCAAAAGTCTGTTCAACTACTCGCGAACGCCAATGATATTGACGAAATTTGAAGAACAGAGCGTTATGTCAGTGGCACTTTTGTGAGAATTGAGACAGAAGCGGCGAAAATGGGTTTATGCTGTCTTCGAGGAAAACACCGAACATTGACGGCTCAGACAGAACGTCACAATAGACGCATACAACTTTAAGGTACTAGAGGAGTTTGTCTACATTGGAGATCAGACGAAGAATAACTCTTGCTAATCGCTGTTTCTTTGGGCTAAGAAAGAAATTGAATGGAAAAGCCCTCTCCCGGGCAACTTAGGTAAAACTATATAACACCCTCATCATATCATATCAGTCCTGCTGTATGATGCAGAAGCTGTTTCGAGAGGAAAGTTCTTCGGGTCATCTTTGGCCCCGTGTGCATTCATAGGGAATAAAGAAGGAGATATAACAGCGAACTTTACAGGTTGTACAAGGAAATGGACCTAGCAAGAAGAGTCAAGTTCAAGAGACTCAGATGGCTCGGTCATTTAGAGCAGATGGACACCAATAATAGTTTTTTTTTAATAGTTTTCCTGTCTTGTCTGTCTCAACAAGTCTTTGTCCCTCATTTAATAGGAAACCATTTTAAAGGATCAAAAATAAAACAGGAAAATTAATGGATGCATTATTCTTGTGAACTTTGCTAACATGTGTGTTTTTAATCGCTAAAAACCACAGAGCGTCAATGAAGGATAAAGAATTGTAATTGCAATTTATTTCTGACGTTAGCTCATTCTAAATTGAATTTACTGGGTGGACACAAAGATACTTGAATGCATGTCAAACATAGACGAAATGTATTTTTAGATGGCCACTTGCTTTCCGTCTATTCTTATCCTTTTTATTGAACAATCCATCAAGTGCGCTCATTATGATCCGTGACATTCGCAAAATGTATCCCATTATCCTTACACAATGTAAGATAATCGTTTGACACTTCCCTAATGCACAAACGTACCATTGTCCCCTTGTTTCGACTTTCGAGTACCTTTTCATGTGCTACCACCCGCACAACAACAATTAATGTCCTCTTGCATCCTTGTAGCTCACAAATAAAAAAAAACACAGAAAACCTAAATCCTTCGTATTATTCGTTCGGGAATTGTGCAGCAAGACCGCAGAAGATTTTTAATATATAAAACAGAAGGATCATATGGACGATGACACCATGCCAACTACAACATATCCTTATTGTCCTTCCTCGCTTCCTCACTGAGAAGAACAATTCTGTCAAATACATCTTCCTTTCAAGAAAACTAGTGCAAGTCCTTATATTCGTTTAGTTTGTTTACATAAGCACACACAGGTTCATCCTTAGGATTGCACAAAGGACAACGTACTCTCGTATTGTTTACATCCTTGCCTGCACTATTCTAAATGCGAAAAAATGAAGCTCTACCCCATCTCATCACCATCACCAAGGGGAACTAGATACTATCGAAAAATTCATCTACAATGCGCATATCCTTGAAGCAAAAAACGTCAGTCCTGCCACAGAAAGTATAAATACAAGCTCATAATTCGAAACTTTTCCATTCGTTCACTTGCTATTCTATGTGTTGTTCTGCAACAGCAAAACTAAGAAGGACGAAAGCTGTTCGTGCCGAAGAAATTTTGCGAGTTTATTGAGAAATTCTATCAAACGACAACGAGTGCTTCCTTGAAGGGTGTTGTTTGTGTGTTTTTTAGTGAGTGAGTGAATGTGACGTGAATCTCGAAGGACCTTCTTGCTGACCCTAAATAGAAATTCAAGAAAAATCAAATAGAACACTGAACCAGTTTCAAGTGAATGAGTGTGGTTCATTAGTGATACAAGAAAATAGAAGAATTATAATGAAAATGGAAAAGAGCCGAAGTAGTTACATCGACATCCCATCGAGACCCGGCAGCAACCGTTCGCTATCGCCGATGACCCCATCACCTCGATTCGAACGCAATCTGGGCTTTTTCCATGCCTTAAGCCGACGTTTCGGCCTGCGTTCACACGACGACCTAATCTACAATAACGAAGATGATTCTCGCAGCTCGTCCACCGATTCGTGTTCCTCGACAAATGGCGCTCTGCCAAGTCCTATGCCAGCCAAAGATGTTCACGGCTCTAATATGGAACTCTCTTGTGGTTCCAGTGACTGTAGCAGCACAGTGGACGATAGTGAGAAGACGGTGCGCTCAACATCACGTCTCCATCGTCGATCGACCTCATCCATTCGACGGGCATTCGAAAATATATCAATCTCATCACGGTCTCTATCCTGCAGTGGAACTTCATCATCACCCCCATCATCGAAGGCCTCGCAAAAGCAATCGAAGAAATCCACTGTGAAACCACCCCAACGGATACTCCGTCAGCCTGTCACTTATACATATCTCAAGGGAATGTCAGGACTGCCTACACAACGTGTGCCGAGGAGTGCCGTATGCTGTCACTATGCCCGAAGGTAAGGGCCACCCAAAAATAAAAAGAAACAACAACAAGACAAGAAAAAAGGTATTTTTAATTCATCTTTCGATTCAGCTGTAAAAATAGAATTTTACACATTTTTAGCTTTGATTTATAAATAAGTTTTGTTTGACATACTCAAACAAAGTGCACCCCGAATTTACTTAAAAGTAGATAAAAATAAAAAATTTAATATTAAAATTAAGTAAGAACATTTTTCACACTCCCTATAATGAAATTTCTATGAATTTTCACCTTAAAAAATAATTGATTTTTATTTAATAAATTACGAAAATCGCAATACTAACTTAAAAACTAAAAAGAGAAAAAAAACATATTTCTAATCAAAAATAATAATTCCATTTTTATTTTTATTTTTTACTCTAATTTTAATTTTACAAAAACAAAAGATATGAAATTCGTAAGATTTATTAAAGTTAAAAAATATGTAAGGAAATTTTTAAGACTGGAAAAAAAAATTAATACAAAACAAAAAATTAATAAGACAACATATTGATAGTGTTTACCTTGTAAGAGTAAAGTGTTTGTTTTATTTTCTTAATTTAAATTGATGTTTTTAAAAATTGTTTAAGATGACAAAGTTATTATTTTTCTTTACATGCGTATTAATTGTGCCTTTCTTAAGAATTAAAAATACGTACGTCAAATTAATTTTTTTATTTAAATGTTAAATGTTAAACTAAAATTTCAGTAGAAAATCAAACAAATAACAGATAAACACAAGCAAGCGGTCCACTTTCAGACCTTTTTCTAAGATATTTGACTATTTTTCGATCCCTTCAACAAGTATTTTTTATTTAAAAAAAGTACTATAGGTAATGTTTTATTTTTTAGTATATTTCTATTAGTTTTTTGTTTTATTTTTGTTTAAATGTCAGACTACAGTCTGTTCTTGGTACTTAACAGTTAGCACAAAAGTACTTGCTTAAAGTATTTAGCATTTAAGTACTCACAAGCAGTACTTAGAGTTCTAAGAGTACTAAGAGTGCTGGATGTAGTCTTACCGGTCAAGTATAATCGACTTATATAAATGGTATTGGCAGCACTGGTTTCAGTAGGTTGATTCTGCGCACTGTTAAACATTGGTGACGCTGTTTTGGTGTGAGCCTTTCCATTATGACTTGCCAAACAATACTGAACAAAAAATAAGAATTTTTGGTAACTTGTAAGAAATATGAAGAATTCTTCTAGTTATTAGCTCTCTCGCGAAAGCCAACCTTTTTGCTAGACAGTTCGCCTCCAGTTCTTTGCTGCCAGAAAGTGTCATGACTCCTCCAGTTCTTGAGTGCGTCAATGATTCCTTGGGATAAATCTTCTTCCGCACTCGTGCTGTGGTATCCCCACTATTATTCTAAAGAGGTGTTCTTCCACGCTGGCAAAACCCTTGTGTAAGCTTTTCTATCTATACTATTCTTCTGGGCTCGTTCCAAGCAGTTTGAAAACAGCATTTTGCCAGCCAATTCCAAAAGAGGCGAATCTTCTTCCCCCAATTATCGTCCGATTGCACTTACGTCCCTTCTTTTTAAAGTCATGGTAACGCTGATTTCGTAGCAACAGACCCACATGTGATCTTATGGTTTATCTCACCGAGCAGTGGAACAAGTCTTTACATTGTTTGGAGAAAGTAAAATTGTTGCACTTGATATTTCAAAGGCATTTGATAAAGTTTGGCATCTTGCTCTTTTATCGAAAATTCATGCCCTCGGAATCGATGAATCATTTCTTCGTTGGATAAGGAACTTCTTTTCAATACAAGTTGTATGGGACGGATTCAAGTTTGAAACTAACAACATAAATGCTGGAGTGCCCCAGCGCTCCGTTTTGTCTCCGACCCTCTTTCTCATTTTCATAAATGATCTCTTGTCCGTAACTTCTAATCCAATAAATTGTTTCACTGACGATAGTACCCTTAGCTTTTCATATTCGTTTCCAGATTCACATCCCTCCTCTTCGGATGTGGAACTGCAACTGCAAAATACGATACCTCCCCTGCCACTGTCCATGAGTGGCACTTGCATCAATGAGACCGAACATCTCGAGATTCTCGGTATGTGCATCACTGACCACCTTTTGTGGACTGAGCACATACGCGATGTCGCCAAAAAAGCCGCAAGATGTTTGGGTTTTTTAAGGCGGTGCAAGAAATGTTTCTCCCCGTCTGATCGGGCTATTATCTATAAGACTTATATCCGTCTAAAGCTTGAGTACAATTCTGATCTCTGGACTGATACTCCAGCTACATACTTAAGCCTATCTTGAATGCTTGGTGACAGAGACATAACCAACAAATTCACCTCGTTAGGCCACCGTCGCGTCGTAACGTTTCGTGTCTCTCTCTGTTCTTTCGTTACTTTTACGGTAAGTGGGTGCGAATTAAAAAAAAAAAAATAACACGCCGCTCATACATATATTTAATATTCTTGTTTAAAAAAAAAGCTGGCAACAGTGCATGACACATACGCCACACATGATGGAAAGTAAATGAAATAATAACATGGTTGCCAGGTGTTTCTTCCATTGTATATCAACACAAAGTGTCAAAATACTTGATTCCGAATCACCTTTTACGACTTTGCACTTGCTTGTTGAATTTATCAAATTTATTTTAAGTTTTTTAACGAGCTGAAAATTCATTTTTTTATTTTATTTAATAGTTTTAGTAGTTGAAAAATAAATCTCTTATAGAAATAAATTTTATCAACCTTGCTAACCAAAAAATATGCCAAAAGCACTACAATTGTATACTTTAATCTTAAAATAATTATAAATTAAAACACAAAAAGAACTCAAATTTTATAAGTGCAAAACGTTTTTAATATAATTATAATAGAAAAAACATTAAAATTAACAAATAAACTTCATATTTTAAAATTATTCAAAATAATTGGTTTTCCTCTTGTTTTGAAATCATTAAGAGAAAACAATACCTTATGATCTGCACTTTCGTAGCGAACTCCAAAAATTAAACAAAAAATCTAATTTTGTTTTTAAGCAGAAACTTTCTTAAATAAAAAATAATAAAAAATAATTAAAATTATAACATAGAAAACTTTGTAAATAAGAAAACAATATTACTGCAACAATAAGAACAACAAAAAATATTATATACAAAAAATCATTTATAATTAGTATTTGAAGTAATAAAAATTAGTAAAAACTAAAATTAATAAAAAACGAGATTATACCCTCAAAAAACCTTTTTGTTCTTCTTTTTTGGGTTTCTAGGTCGGCTTGCTTCCCGCATATATAATTTTGAACAGAGATATTTTGATGGGTTAGCTATAATTTGATTTGTCGAATTGCAAAATCTTCTGGTTTGATTTGAGGACAATAAAATGCCATGAAGAGATTTTTGTATAAAATTTTTATTGGCCGGATGGGATTTATTCTCTATTTATCCTTGAAACGTTGGGAAGAAAAACGAAAAAAAGTTCTAGCTGAGAATTATTGTGTTTCTATTAGGATGTAACTGGGTCATAGAAAACACATTATTATTCCATTTCTTTCGCTTTCCTCATTTTTTTGATTTTTTTCCTTCTTTTGTGAGTTATTTTTGTATAATTCAGAAGATGCCTATTGACTTGGTAATGAATTATTTTGTATTGACCCAAATAACGTCTCATTCTTCAGCTGGTAGTCAAGGGAAGTTGAAAGTGACTTCTTGTTTGAATCATTTGAAGAATTTTAAATTATTGTCTGTTGATGGTTGATCGAGTAAAAAAAAACATGAAAGACGAATCCTTTCTCATTCGTTTCGACAGGGACATGACGTTAATGAATTTTTGGGTTCTGAGAACGAAACTGGGTGTAAAGTTAACTCAAGGGTTGAAATCGATTTTAATTTTGTAATTATTGGCCCGTTTGTTGTAAGTGGAAAAATGCGTTGAGGTAAGTGTCATTAGCTTATTGAAATAGTGGATTTGAAGTATTTTGAGGACTCTTAATACACATTTTGTTTTTGGAACTAAGAAATAACTTGACCAATTAATGAAAGGGTACGGGAAAGGCAAAATTAATTTGTGATGTTGTTTTAAGAGTAGGTACACGTTTTGAAGTTTCACTAGCAGTGACAAAGTCTTAAAATAGAATTTAAAAAATATATGAACAACCCTGGGTAGCACGCTTTCAAAAAAAAAAAAATTGTTTTTATTTAATCGATCAATATTAATGTCAATTGGTTTCCGTTTTTTTGTAGTCCCCGTGGCATAATGGTAATGTACGTTGATGCGCGAAGTTCAGATATTAACTTTATTTCATTCATGAAAACATTACTTCCGTCCGAAAAATTATTAGTCATTCATAACATCCCGCCTTTAGGTTGTGAGGTAATTTTGTCTAAGGATGAGGTTAGCTCGCTGGCCGGTCTTCCCAGGGTCTGGATCAAAAAGTACCAGAACTTTTATATTGGTCAATTCCTTATTAATTTCCTTATTCAATTACAATAGTTTATTTTATTCGGAAATCAAGGTTGTCCTAAACTTTACAATAATTCTATTGTTGCAGGGTCTGAAGCTCCCTTCGGTGTATAGGAATGATGCGCCTTCTTTGGAGGTTTCCTTTCCTTCAGGTTAAGGGTTGTGCGGTGAGAACTACGCGTCGGTTACTAACGGCAAAGTTTACTGGTGCAGGATTAATATGAAAGACATGGCCCCTTAACAGTGGTGGGGGGAAGTCTATATCTGTAGTACAAAATCACGGACGAATCCCGTAAATCACGGATGAATCTGGTAAATCGCAGACGAATCTGGTAAATCACGGACGTATACGAATCACGGTCGAATCCGGTAAATCGCAGACGAATCTGTTAATGGGTTAGTAAAAATGACAAGACCCCTTACCACTGGTGGGGGGAAGTCTATGCCTGGTTAGTTCGGGTTTATACTTATCACTCCGGTAGCACACGTCTGCTCGTTTCGAGTGCCCTTATGTTAATGAAGGGGCCTTCAGTTTGTCAGTTTCTACAAAAACTTGAAGTGGTCCATATACGAGATTTTGAAATAATTGAAGTAACTAAAACAATTTAAAAACAATTTGGCATACGGTTTCAGCACCCACAATCCATTATTTTCACAAATTATTCAGAAAATTAAAGTAACGGGTGATTTTTTAGCTGGTTTGGTTTTGGCAACACTGGTTTTGACAGCTGACGTGTGTTTAGTACCTTGTGTCACTGTCAAACAGCTTCAGTTTGGTTTGCAATTTAACCATGGATCGTCTTACAAATGAACAACGCTTGCAAATTATTGAATTTTACTATCAAAATTCGTGCACGGTTCGAAATGTTCATCGCGCGCTGCTTCTATTTTATGATCGGCATTCTCGACCTTCTGAGCAGTCTATTCGGAAGATTGTGACCAAATTTCGCACCAAATTTACTTTGTTGGACATTAAACCACCAACACGTTTACGTACTGTGCGTAGTGAAGAAAATATTGCGGCCGTATCAGCTAGTGTGACAGAAGACCGCGAAATGTCGATTCGGCGCCGTTCCCAGCAGTTAGGCCTTTGTTACAGCACTACGTGGAAAATTTTGCGGAAGGATTTGCGCGTTCTTGACTTGCATGATATGTGGTTTCAACAAGACGATGCCACATGCCACACAGCACGCGAAACAATGGCGCAATTGCGAGGCGAGTTTGGTGAACAGTTAATTTCACGTTTCGGGCCGGTCAATTGGCCGCCTAGATCGTGCGATTTGACACCATTAGACTATTTTTTGTGGGGGTATGTCAAGGCTAATGTCTATAGGGACAAGCCCACTTCGATTGACATACTGGAAGCCAACATCCATGCATTCATTCGTGAGATACCGGCCGATATGTGTGAAAGAGTATGCCAAAATTGGACTCAGCGGATGGGCTACCTGAGACGCAGCCGCGGTCAACATTTGCATGAAATTATCTTTAAACATTAAATTGCAAGGTTCACTGAACCAAAAAGGTACGTAAATACAAACAACAAGTTTATTGGGACAATTAATTTAGTGATGGAATTTGTCCAATAAACAGGTTTATTGTGACAATAAATGGCCGTTTATATTTTTTAATTTCTGCAGAAACCATGGTTGGAAACTTTACTAACCCTTAATAATTTTCGTTTATAACCACAATAAACAGAGTTAATTGATTTTAATAAATCCGTTTGTTAATACAAAAAACCGTTTATTATTTTCGTTTATTATATTAATTAATCCGTTTATAGCACCAATAAACAGAATTTATTGATTCTCAAAAAAAAAAAAATAATCAGAGAATTATGTACCTATCTATTTACTTCTCTGGTTTTTATTCTTATTTATTGATGTTTGTTTTGGTTTCTTCTGCAAGTGTCATTGTGTGTATTTTCTCGATATATACAGTCTCTTTCTCTTCAATACTGCGCCGCCGGGCGCCTTAACTTTTGCTTGATTACTTAAATCCCTTGAACTACTAGCACCTTGAGTTGTTATTTAAGCAAGCAAATCCATTCGTATTTATACAAGCACAGTTACGAACAAAAATCTGTGAACTCTAAGAATCACAAGAAAATGATATATAGATAAATAAACAAGATTTTTAAGATGGTCTCTAAAAGATTTTATCCCAACCTTCATCCAATACCACAACCAAATCTAAAATTTACAAGTAGTTGATTATTTTTGATGAAATAATAAACGTTGGTAATTAAAATAATAAACCGTTTACTGTGTGTAAACCACAGTAAATGGTTTATTATTTTAATTACCAACGTTTATTATTTATAATAAACGTTGGTAATTAAAATAATAAACCGTTTACTGTGTGTAAACCACAGTAAACGGTTTATTATTTTAATTACCACGGTTTATTATTTTAATTACCAACGTTTATTATTTATAATAAACGTTGGTAATTAAAATAATAAACCGTTTATTGTGTGTAAACCACAGTAAACGGTTTATTATTTTAATTACCAACGTTTATTATTTCAGTGAATAAAGTTTTAAAAAATAATCTTGTAAACTTGTAAATTTTAGATTTGGTTGTGGTATTGGATGAAGGTTGGGATAAAATCTTTTAGAGACCATCTTAAAAATCTTGTTTATTATCGCAATAAACGATTAATTATTTTTAATAACTAAAATATTTGTGGCAATTAATAAAGTTTCTTATTTTAAAAAACGGTGATTAAGTGCTTTATTTTTCATTTAATAAATGGTCATTAATAGTATTAACAAACGATTATCAAACGCTGACATAATTTTTAATAAACCGTTTATTGTGACAAGAAAAACTTTATTGTGACAATAAATAACAAGTCAATAAACGTCGTTTTTTATATTAACGAACGTTTGTTTTTTCAGTGTTCAAACTATCGATTCAAATAAATATTTCATTCATTTTTCGAATTTTTTGTGTTTTTTTTTTTAAGTTCTAAGCCTCTTAAGAAATCACCCGCTATGAGGTAACCATTTATGATGATAACGCGGTGCATAAGGGAAAATTCCCGAAAACGCAGATAATACTGAACTTTTGCAGTATCTTTTTACTGTAGTTATATTTATAGTTCAAACAGTAAAAACAAGTAGTTTACATTGAAACTAGCCTCTTTCATTTTCTCTCTGTAAAATGCGTTACTACGTCAGTTTTTCTAGAAATATCTCTCAACTCTCCTATGAAAAGAAGAACTCGTTGCTTTCAATCACGTTTTTTAGTATCCTCTTCTCACTTTGGGGAGGACATCAAAAACAAAATCACATTCATAAACTGTCACACATATCACGCCTAAGGAAATGTCTATTCAAATGTCCTCTTAAAACGTATATCCCAAAACGTGACCCATTGTGCTGAAAGTGTTATCACCTTCATGTTTTTTTACACCTTGACCTTTTTAAGATTCTTTCTTTTTTCAACTGTTCTTAAAAGAGGTGTTGATAGTACGTCAAGTGAATGAAGGAGACTCATCCTACGACAAATGTTTAAATAATTTCCTAGTGGCAATGGTATTACAAATTCAAATAACTTGAGTTTAAGACTGTGAAACAATAGGTGTGTTTTGTTTTTTTGTAAATTTATCTCTAGTGAAATAAAGCTTTCAAGAAAACGTATCCGCAGTTGTTAGTACTAATGTCAAAACAAAAGGCAAGGGATCTGTTCGCAGACATTAGTTAGGTTTTAGATTTGTCGACAACATTTACTCTACATTATTTACACAAGATAAATAAGAGTTATCAATTGTTACTTACTTACTTACTTACTTACTTACTTACTTAACCGGCTCCTAATATATCTCAGACTGAGATACTGCAGCCTTCCGTCGGGAACGGTCCCTCGCATGCACTCTCTAATCGCCAAAACCAAGAGCTGTGGCATCCGCAGTCACTTGGTCGTTGTACCGTAAGTTCGGTCTTCCTTGTCGTCTCGAACCTGGTGGCTGCGTTGAGAAGACTTTCTCTTCTGGAGCGTTGTCGTCCCATCGCTCTATGTGGCCGAGCCAATGTGGTCGTCATTTCTTGACTTTCTCGACTACATCCACATGTTGGTACAGCTCGTACAGTTCGCGGTTGAACCTTCTTCTCCATTTTCCATCGTCTCATACGGGACCGAAAATACGTCGAAGAATTTTACTTTCGAAAGTGCCCAGTATCACTTCCCCTTTTTTACTTTTCGTCCACCACTCGGCGCCGTAGAGTAGGGCTGGTAAAATTAAAGTAATTTGTATAGCAGACACTTTGTCTTTCGAGTAAGGAGTTTTGAACCCAGTTGTTCTGCAAAACTGAAGTAGCAGCGGTTCGCTAGGGTAATTCTTCGTCGGATTTCCACTTACGTGTCGTTTGTGGTGTTGATTTTTGTTCCGTTACTACCTCGAAATTGCTGCTACCAACAGTGACGTTTTAACCTAGGCGGTCGGTGGACAGATTTTGTTTTGTTTGTTGCCTTTGTTCTTATTTACTTCGAGACCAACGAGTTTCACTTGTTCTTCAATCATTGTGAAGGCCTCAAGCACAGCTCTCTGGGATCGACCGATGATGTCTATATCGTCCTCATAGCCTAAGAACTGGGTGGATTTGTTGAAGATAGTGTTTTCCGTGCTCACACTTGCCTTGCGCACTATCTGCTACAGGACTATGTTGAAGAAACCACATGACAGCGCATCTCCTTGTCTAAGCCCTGCGCATGTTTGAAACAACTCGAATGAGCTGTTACCCATTTCCACACTGTACTGCGTATTGTTTAGTGTCATGCGGCACAGCTGGATCAGATTGTTAGGGATCCCGAATTCAGACATTGCCATCATAAGCTCTTGGCGGTGGATGCTGTCAAAAGCAGCTTTGAAGTCGATTAAAAGATGGTAAGTTTCGACTTGAAATTGGTTGGTTTTTTCCCGGAGCTATTCACACTGAGGCGTGAATATTTGGTATATCTTTGTTTTGCATGGCCTTAAGTCACACACTACGTGCCGATTATTGTGTTGCAGAACGGTTTATGACGCTCACACAGTACGTTGGATAAGATTTTGTATGCAACATTAAGCAGGGATATTTTTGCATGCCATAGAATCGTCTTTTTTGCAGATGGGACATATGGAGCTTATCGACCAGTCAGTGGGCATGCATTCTTCCTCCTACACTTTGTTGATGACCTGCTGCATGCGGTTCATCTAAACACTTCCTCCATATTTTAAGAGTTCCGCAGGTATGCCATCCGGCTCGGCATGTTGTACCAACATTTATATTCGATACTCGAACAGACGTTTGGCTTTTTATCCACAGTGAAGAGTTTTTAATTTGTCATGCATATACAGGTTTAATCTAACTTCACTACGCATTTTACCAAAAAAACACATTTTATGTCTCATGTCTCAACCATTGTTTTGGTCTTTCAAGGATTGATTGTATAATTTTTGCTAGTCAGTCATTTTTTTCCAGGAATTATTTTTTTTCTATTTTTATCTCAATATTGTGCAAAAACTTAGCTTAGTATTGTTACGCAAACCAGAAGAATGTTAGTACAAGCCATTGAATAGTAACGTTGATAAATATTTGCTTAGAAAAGAAGAATCGTCAGAATCTCAGAATACTTAACCAACTCAGTTTTTTTCCGGGAACCTCAGTATGTTCCTTTCGTTTTCGTTGTTATTTTGATGTTCAACACAATGAATATGTAATAGAAAACATATTTCCAGGAAACACAGGAAAAAAGGCCAATCCCATACGCTATCAAGTAGCTACATAGGATTTGCTTTCATGAGACGTTAAGTTTTAAAGAAAACAAATAATGGGGGACAGTCACAATATTTTGAAACGAAGGGGTGTTCTTGCATATCTTAGAAAAAATGCCACCTTGTCAATATTCACTTCTTCTGGGGTGCTAATTCGGAAAGTAAAATTTTGGTATCTCGGAAATATTCGTTACACGAGTAATGTTGTTTTCCACTGCGTAAACCGTTAGTTGGCTTACATTTCCTAAGCGAAATCAGTTGAAAGTTGTGATATAGAAAAATGTGGGTGGCAAAAATTGACTCACCAAATTCATTTCACGCGTTATTTGACTCATGGCGGCACCGGCCGACTTCGCCGTCCTGTTGGAACCAGAGCGCACCTAGACTATGTGTGCATGAATTTCAGGAAAAAACAAAAATTTGTAAGACGCTCACAAATTCGTTAGAAAATTGAATCTGAAATATTTTGTCTTTTAAAAGAAGGTAGGTACTTAAACTTGAAAATTTTCTTCAGTTAGCAACACAATTTTCTACCAGAAATAACACTCCCGTAAGTCGTAACCTTATACCTCAACAATGACCCAAATACAAAACCCAAATCGAAATTACACACATTCAAAAAGAAGCAGAAAAAAAAAGTTCTCATTTTACAAAGGAACCACGAAACCATGGCCACGCGAGTAATTTTCCAATCGTGAATTAGGCCAGCACTTCAACAGATTCAACCAATCTGATATCCGATTGATTGTATCGCAAAGGCTAAACAATAAACATACACAAAGAATCCAGATATAGAATAACACTTTGACTCAACATGTTTTCACTTAGTTCGCTCCCTTTTCTTTTGTAAGCCGCCTAATATATGAATTTGCAGAAAAAAATCCTTTTGACCTAAATTTGTGTTGCCGACTAAAAGTCGAGTCAAAATGTAGGCCTAGTAAGGCCGGCCGACCCACCGACCGACTAACAGAAGGATAACACTAAAATAAACGAATGAGATTGAGTTCAACAGATTAGAACAAACATGACAGAGGAAAATGTGTTGAAACTATTTTAAATGGCCTCATTTAAATGAAATGTCATCGGGAAGGATTTGCAGGATATGTTTGACATGAATGAGGTTGTTTTATTTTTATCGCATGATTTCTACTGATTGAAAATGTTCCCAAAATAGATTTGAATTTTTGTAAATTTAGCTCGAATTTGGCAGCTTCATTGACAGGACGAAAATTAAACTTTATCCTCATCCCTTTCGTTTGCCATGGATTTTGCGTAGGCAGCACTTTCATTTTTAATTTTTCAACTTGGCTTTTGGAAATCCCTTCTTTATTTTCGCTCGCAAGGATAATCATTGACAATTTGGTCTTGAGAATTGTTTTAAGACAGACCTGGGGAACCAATTCACTGCCAACTTGTCTTTCGATGTATGCTTTGGGTCTGAATGCTGAAGTGTCATCAAGCATGTGTCTTATCATATCAAGGAAAAAACGTAGGCAAATTTGTTTGTTTGACTAAGAACCTGGAATAATCTGATTTGCTCATATCACAAAAGACACGTGTATATTTTAGTGGTTTAACATCTGGCTTGTGCATGAGTATTCAATTGAACATAAAATTGAGGTTTTCCAAACGAAAGGCACCACGTGTTGAGATGGAGATGTACTAAGTTCAACTTTGAAGGAAGTAAAGCCTACAAGTTTCATTTAATAAGTAAGCATTTTGCCAGTGAAGAGGAAAGATTGTGGGCTATCAAACAAATGGAAATTAGAAACGTTGATAAGTTGTATGATACTTGACGTAATTTGGCATTGAACAAAACTCTACACACAAATTTTTAGTTTAATTCCTGTGAACTGAAATACATATACGTATATTTGTATCCTTTCTTTTCCTTATGGTGGCGCTAAAGTCCAGGTTGGAACAGGGACTCATCCAACAAACTTCTCCAGCTAGCTCGGTCCCTAGCTAGCTGTCTCCAGTTTCGCACGCCAAGTTGGTTCAGGTCGTCTATCACCTGTGTGCTCCACCTGAATCGCAGTCTTCCTCTTCTGCGACGTCCTTCCGTGTTGGATTCGAAGACTCAACGAGCCGGAGCATTATTTTCCATTCGCTCTACATGACCCAACCATCTCAGTCGTTGGACCTTAACTTTTCTGGCTAGGTCAATATCGCTGAATAGCTCGTACAGTTCTTGATTGAATCTTTGTCTCCATTTTCCATTTATGCAGACAGGATCAAAAATCACTAGAAGAATTTTTCAGCCTTTAACTAAGCACCCAAGTCTGGGATCCGTAAGTGAGTATTGATGTGACTTTCTTCCACCTTACGATACGGATGAGTCACCGGTTTTGTTTTATTCTCTCGAACCCTTTGCTCTTGAAATTTATTGCATCGCACGAAAGCCTAGATGTTGAGAAAGTACTATAACAAACCACAACTAAAAAATATTCCACATACGCCACATTGTCCCTTCTAAAAAAGTGACTTTTTTCTTCAAGATTCCTTTTCTCATTCAAATCAAAAACTGAAACAAAAACGCAAAACGGTTTTCATTTTGTTATTTCATCATTCTGACAAAATGTTTCATTGGGTGTGGTGAGCATTAAAACCGGGATAACTTCGTCAAAATAATCAAATACCAAAGGTAGAAAAAATCAATTTTTCCCCGGCAAAAATTACATTTCAAGCTCTCTTCCATTCAAGAAAAAATTTCATTTTTTTTTCTTTCAAAGCATCCCGGTTTATATGTGCCATGTTGCCGCACTATCAACACACAACCTCTTGTTCTCTACATTTGCCCGACTGCCATTTTGGGGATGAAAGGATGAAAATCAATAACGTATGTCTGTGACCTAGTTTTTCCGAGCATTATTCTTTCCTTTGCACTCTGCAGCATAGACAGCCACAGCCGTGCGTCGTCGTTGTTGTCGTTGCTCGTAGCTGTGTTCCATTTATTTTTGTTGTATTCCTGCTGCATCTCGGCGATAAAAGAGAAGTCAGCGCCCATCGCAGTTGTGGTGGTGTTTGGTCCTCTAACAAAACAGAGAGGGATGGGTTGTATTTTGGACCAAATAAGGCTGCGTATAAATGAGTAAGGCGAGAGACTTTGTCGCGTGTACCTTCCATTCTATACACCCGGCAAAATTAAAAAAGATGTATTATTGAATAAAGTGCGGTGACGTCAGTACTCAGTGACGTCATTGATTCTGGCAAAGTAGCAAGGTTCTTGCTAACGATTTCAAAAGAAGGTCAATCTCCGAATGGCTTGCTTTCTACATTTCAGGAAAGTAGAGCAGCAGGATGCCGAAATAAGCCCAATCGGGATGAGAGCACAGGACACAATTATTGTTTTGGCCTAGTTTCTGAATCAAAATTCGCCATTCAGAGAGATAGAGATATAGAGACAGAGGGAGAGTGAGAGCGTAGACGGGAATTGAGCATCATGTCCCTAAGGTCCTTGAGTTATTTTTAGCACTGTAGTCGCATTGAAAATATCTATTTTTAGAAGGAATACAAAAAAAATATTCAGCATCCGCTCCGCTTTATGGCAGCAAAACTTTGATAAATTTCATATAGAAGCCTCTGTACCTGTCGATTTTGCCTTTACTCCCGCCTCTTGTCTTATCTGATTTTGATTCGGCCTTGATTAAAAGTGTGGTTTTGTTGTTTCGTGGGTGGCGAGTTTTTGTTTAAAGGTATTTCGTGGAGCTTGGCAAAACTGTGTTCCTGTCATTTGTCACGTAGTTCGGGCATTTATGAATCTAGTAAATTTTGTTAGTAAATTTTAAATATCCGAATGTTGTGGTTTCTTGGAACTTTAGGGGGCTTCTAGTAGGAAATAAATGAGGTTGCATACATAAAAATTAAATTAGCCCTTGTCTGGCATTGTTCCGGGAAATTTAGAATTCATGAAATTCACAATTACTTGTACCTTGGAATAAATTAATGTTTTTTTGTTTTCTTGTGATTTGATTCGAAAGAAAAGAAAACAATTTAAATCGGCATGGCTTTCTGGAACAAATTTGATTTGATTTCTGCAAACAATATTTCAAGGTTATTGGGTGAAACAATATATTTACATCGAATTGATATGTTGGTAATTTAATTTTGGAAATTTAATATGTGGTTTCAATACTTCTTAGGTACCTATCCAATTTAATAGGGACATTTGTGTTTTCCTACAAATCGCAGGATTAATTGAGAGATTTCGATCTAAAACAGATATTAACGATTCAAGAAAATGTAAGGTAAGAGTTATACAGGAAACCAAGGTAATCCATACTCGCATTTTTGCTCTTGAGACTCTTACCTTTTTTTTTTTGAAGATATGAAAAAAAAACACGATTAATTTTTTGAGACCAAAAGTAAAATTGACTTGCAAAAGAGTGTTATTTCACAAAAGTAAAAGAAATGTGAAAAAGTCTTTTTTTAATTGTTTTCAACCATTTTTGTTAAAAGTTGTCTTCCTCTCCAGCTTTTTTTTTTCCTAAGGAGTACTCACCCTCCTAGAACCATTTTCTAGGTTTTCAATTTTCTAAATGACCGATGTACCTAAGTACTTCTTTTTCTGAAAATGGGTTTAGCTAAGACAGAGCTATACTTTTTGTTCAGGCGTCATCCATTAAGCATCTACAGCCAGCTTGGTCCATATATCTCTCTGTCTCCAGTTTTGCACGCCAATTTGAATGATGTCCTCTTTGCCACTGCCTCTCTCATCTGCGACGGCCTTCTGTGTTAGATTCGAAGACTCTCAATATTGGAGTACCATTTTCTATTTGCTTCTATCACAGATAATAAATTTATACAGATGTCTCTCCCTTATGACGAGAAATGATATATGAAACTGAAAGCTACCACAAAAAAAGCTTTTTCGAAAAGCTTTAACACATTCACTAAATGCTTACAAAATCTATTTTCGTTCACCTCATTGCCTACTTTGGCAAAGAAAAAAAGCTTCCGAAAGCTCCTTGTCTGTTAAGGCTTTGTCTGTTAAGAGCAAAAAATGATTCATTTTTTTCTGCAGGGATGAGACATCTGAATAAGTTTATTATCTGTGCTTCTATTTCGTTGAACTTTAACTTTTCCGGCTATATCTGTGTCGCTGAAAAGCCGGTTGAGTTCCATTTATGCAGAAATGACCAAAAATCTCATATCCACGTATTTTTCTCTCGAAACAACTCAAAACGTTTTCATCTGGTGTTGTCGAGGTCAATGTCTCTGCGCCGTATACTTGAGGACCAGGACATGAGGGTTTTAAAGAATGAGTCTTAAGTTGCTGCAAAGAGGATTACTATAATGAATTCCCTTCTAAGTGCACTTTGATTTTAGGACTGGTGTTGTTGTCTGAATTTATAGCGGATCTCAGGTAGATAAAGTCCTTGTTTAAGATCAGGTGAATTTGCAAGTCTGCGTTTCAGGGCGATGAAACTTTCGACTCTCCCAAGCATTTGGGTCTTTCCTTGAATTGTAATCGGACCACGAACCGGCCGTTGTCATCTTTGGTCGTAGTTTGAAGAAAATGTGTTTCAAAACGCCTTTCAGCTTCAGTAAAATTATCCTTGACTGCAGCAGGTTCTTCTATACGCAAACATATTTCTATTTGCTGATTCAACATCTCATCAGCGGTGCAAATTCCACACGATGCCAATACCGAGTCACAGTTGGGAGATGAAAACTTTTCTGCTACTTTACAACCAAAAATTGTGTTCTGTAAAGTTGGGAGTTTTAGTCCCAATTAGCATATCTATGGGTGCTGGATAGTTGAACTGAGGGTAATCCAAAACGATATTGTTAGGAATATTCCACAATGCCAAAAGATGTGGTACCTCAAAACCACACTAACTGCAGAAGCACAAAATTGATTCAGCACTTCATCTGATGCGAACTACAGCACGACTTGGGAAACCGTCACAAGTCGAAACGAAAACATTCGACTCTTAGTGACGACCATTCTTAATAAGCAGAAGCTCCAGAATGAAGGTGCAGAATCAATCGCGGTTCTTCATGATACCACGAAGGAATGCTTGCTGAGCCTACAAAATTTGGGCGTCAATACACAATATTGGGATCCTCTTCTGCTTCATCAACTCATCAAGAACATCAATTCCAATACTCACGCTCTTTGGGCACAATCACCCAAAAGAATTACCCTTAATCAAAGAGTTCTTGGAGTTTTTAGAGCTACGTTTCCAATCTCTTGAAGCTCTTGGCGCAAACTGCAAGAGAAGTGCTGACGAAAACAGACGACGGAATAACGCGGTCACTACGGTAGCTATAGCAGGACAGTTATGCATATTTTGCAAGGGTAACTATAAACTGTTTGCTTGCCAGAAATGTTGACTCGCCAGTCTTCGGGTAAACTCCAGAATAATAATTATGCACATTTCTTATCCAAATGCAATGTGATTTACTTGAATCCAATTGAAATAGAGAACGATATGAATTTTTCCAAGCTCTATTGTCCAAAATCATTAAATCATGCAATAAAATGCAAAATTACGTTGAAAAAGAAATTGAATAATTCTCAAGAAATAAGGGATGGTACGAACGCGAACGGTAGGAAGTAGATTTTCAAACGTTTCAAAAGTCAAAGTAAATCTTCTTCGAAAGGAATAAAGTGGTAACGCTAGTGGGTAATAGGTAGACAAAGAATAGTGAGCAATCGGCGGAGTGACCTGCTCTGAAGTCTGAAGGAGCATTAAATACGAAATTTCGGTTTTAAAAATTCAGCAATTGTTTTCTCCAAAGGATTGTTGCAATGGGAGGAAGCATCAGCTAGGGTAAGAACTTGGACTTAATGCCGAATTTTCAATCTTACTAAAAGATTTTTGCACAAGAGAACGGTGTGAATTATATCAGCGAAAAAAGGGCAATCTTGTTTTTGTGCATCTGTTGAAGCATTGCCTGCTTGTGTTTGGTAGCTGACTCTGATTTTCGTTGTGTATGCTGGTGGTGGTCTTCACAAGAAAACACCCTGGCAGCTTAGGCTCAGATCGTGACTTATTGTCCGAGGTCCATTCACTTTGCTCTATCGAATTTCACAAACTAAATTGTTCTCCCTATTCCGCGTCAAAATATTAATGACAAAAATACAATTCCCCTAATTTTATGCCTGCACAATAAAAATATGCAATTGAATTCTATTCCATTCAACTGAAATGGCTCGTAAAATTTCCAAGGACCCTACTTAACGTTGCTAATTTTCCTCCCTTCCCAGTCAAATGTTGTCCTTTCGCATAATCCTTCACGCTTCACCTTTCGATCGACACTATCAGATACAATAAACCAGAAAAACCTCTTTGCAAAACAGTTCTCACACACCTATGCAATCGCAAAAAAAACAAACTCGCATTGCTTTGCATTATTTTATCCTTAAAAATGCGTTGTATGTTACAATAAACATTTTTACATCCACATTATGCAGAAATATGTACTCGTCCTTCATCCTGGTTCGAGACTATATGCGAAATTTGATTCACATTTGCGCGCGTACACTGCAATCCAAGGATTTTGCATCAGAGTTTAACTATTCTTCCAGCCCATCATCCCACCTCTCCCCCATCTAACAAACGAAGGTATAAACGATTCGTTCAAGAGTGTGTTATGATGTTCGCCCTCTAGTGAGCTACTATGACACCATACTCCTCCTTTCTCGTGTGCTGGTGCCTGTCTATACCTATCATCATGACCCAGTGACCCATTGCTGTTCAAACGAACTTCATCAGCAGCAGCAGGGCCTCCACCCTAATGACGAATTCTTTGGCCTCCGTTCGGTGTACCATGCATTGTTGTTACCGCGTTAAATTTAACGTGACAACGGCGACGCATAGGAGAAGGGAAGGAATGTAAACCAAAGTAGTGTTTGGTGTTTACGTGAAATACCAACCAGCAGGATATGAGTGTCCTTCCACTTTCGTACAAAGGCCATCGGAGCCATTTTTAAATCATAAATTTGTCAGTCGTCGTCGGTTGCATAGAGATCAATGAGCATTTTTGGACTAGCTGTATGCAAACACCAATCGAAACCCATCAACGAATTGTCCAGCTCGACCTTTTTCTTGTATTGTGAGTAAAGGGTACTCAATCAATCGGATCTCGATGTTTCAATGACATTTACTACGTACGAGCCGATGATATGCCGGGTCTATACTCAACTTTTTCGACATCCGACATTGTAGAGTTGGAACGACACGAGTCTCGACTCTCGAGGTAAATGACAAGCAGATGATATACGGAAATAGAGAGATTTGAGAGGCTTTGCGACTGTGACGTCAGAGAGCATCTGTGTTTACGTCATCCATCTGTCGGTTTCGTTAGTAGCTCATGGAACTTGAGTAACCTTACAGCTTACACTCGATGTCGGTATAGTGTTTGACTGTTTTTTGTTTTGGAGGGGAGGGGGGGGCTATGCGTTATCATGCCGTCGTCGATATGAGTTTCGTGTTCAAGTTTATATCTGGGGTTTGAAATTTATTTGGAAAACACTGCAACAGCAGCAGTTTAAGGAGCTTTGAGCTTTCATATTTCCATATAGATGAAACGAAACCTTCTGCAAAATTCATACAAACATCAGAATGGTGTTTTCAACAACTACTATATGAGGATATTGGCCATGAGAAAATAATTGCCCAGAGCTTCAAGTTTTTGTATTCTTTTTTTAACGAAGTAGATTGCGTTCGACACGAGGTCAGATGAGATTTTAAAGTTCAACTGATGTCACCGATATATGCGGCAAACGTGGCAAGGTAACTCTTGGATAAAACGGTTAGGTATGATGACGAAAAACTAATTTAGGTAACTTATTTTTTCTCGCATCAGCCTTGAAATGGAAGAGGAGGACTTTGAAAATTCACCTCTTGTATGGTTTTTTAGGTGACGCATTTGTTATTTGGTTTCGGATTTGGTGTACGACCTTAAGATTCAGAGGCAAGAATTTTTTATGAAGATGTGCAGTGACTGCATTGCATATTATTTAAATATTCCGTTCCTTAATTGTTTAAAAATTAAAAACAAAAATGAGGTTAGTAAAACAAATCTTACCGGCTCCCAATCCATGAAAGATCTCAGCCTGAGTAACTGCAGCCTTCCATCTGGAACCTGGAAGCTGCGATGAAAAGACTTTCTTGGCTGGAGCATTGTCGTGTTGCTCGATGTGACCGAGCCAATAAAGTCGTCTTTTCTTGGCTTTCTGTCATACATCCACATCTTGGTACAGCTCGTATAGTTCGTTGTTGAACCTTCTTCTCCATTCGCCAACGTCGCTACGGGAACGAAAATCGTTTTGGAAACATAGTGCTACTTATCACCGTATTACGAGCTGCAGCAAAGTCGATGTTGGAAGAAGTTATCTGTTGTAACTTCGTAGAGGCTGTGCTTTCCAACTAAACCACCAAAGATGTCTTCCTTCCCGATTTTTGCATTGAAGTCTCCGAGAACGATTTTGACGTCGTATTCTCTGGACAGACTCCGTAGGCTCTATCCGTGAGGTCGTACAAATCTTCCTTGCTAGACTCCTCAGCATCATCGGTGGGGGCGTGTGCACATATTAGACTGGTGTTTTGTAGTGTGGCCTTGATGCAGATTACAGCCAGGCGATCACTAATTGGCTTGAAATCCATGACTTTCGATCTTAGCTGATTTCTCACGGCGAAGCCGCATCGAAATATGTGCATTCTTTGATGACAGCTGTAATAAATGTCGCAATTTTTTTCTTTTCATTGTCCCTGATCCTATCCATCGTATTTCCTGGATCGCAGTAATGTCTGCCTTATACTGCGAGAGGACAGATTCAATTTTTTGAGTTTCACCTGGGGTGTAAAGTGTTCTTATATTCCAGGTACAAACTCTCAATGCATAGCCCGTTTTCGTTCCGGGTCTGGTTACCATAATAGGGGAGTTATTTTCCGAGTCTACTATCTCTCTCTAACCTCCAAATTTGTAGGGCCGTTGTTCAAGTGCTACTGTTTCTCCGTTTTGCACTCGCGCTAAGAAGCTTCGCAAGTTATATCAAGTGATACATCCAGTGACCCCCTCCATGGGTACCACTTGGAGGTAAAGTAAGCACTTGGTGTGTAGGCAACGATACAGCATATATGCCCCCAGATCCTACAGCACCCAACCACCAAACAAGACAGTGAGAGTAATATTTTGTTTTGACTCCTCGACATTAATATAATCATTTAAAAAACAAAGAAGATTAATGTGAACATTTATTTTCTCTCAAATTTGCTGTACCTATTTCTCAAAAAAAAATCTTTTCTTTTCCTTTTTAATAGTTCAAAGTCAAAATGCCTTAAAAACCCTTAATAAAAGTATACTGTAGTCTAATATTCCTCTTTTTGGAAAAAGAATATCTTACCTCTTTAGGCTATTAAAAGAATAAGCCTTGGCCCAAAATATACTTCATTAAAACAAGAAAAAAAACTCGATGCATATTTTAATTCAAAAGCACTTCACATGTTCTAATTTCTTCTATTTTAACATACATGCAGTCAAGGATTAAATATATAATGTGGCTGCATTTAAAAACATGTTTTTTTTCTTTTCTATTTTTAATACCTCATTCAAAACACCGAGATTATTCAACTGAAAAAGATACACACATAGTGCCATTATGTAAAACAAAAAAAAAACAACATCGTGTTCGTTGTTTTATCCGTCAGTGTCCTTAATTTTCTTCATCATGCATTTGAAAGAACATCTTTTTTTACGTTCACGAGAGTTGCATTGGAACTGGGCATTGCACCAAAGAAACACTTCACAACTAGAGCGAGGATATTATTCTCTATTCATTATGTCTTTCATCCTCTTGCGATTAACCAAGTCATCGAAATTGTTTATTCTCTTTTCAACCGCAAGACTTGGCACAATTTTTGAAAAGTAGGACGTTGTTACTTAAGTGGATCCTTTAGAAAAAGAAAATTAAAAAACAACTGGATGCACGAAAACGAAAGAGATTTACACGAGATGACTTAAGATCAATTATGTCTTTTTCCAAAAAGAATTTAGGGAAAATTGGCTACGGTTAATCAAAGTGACAGCAAGATGTCAAAAATTTGAAGCTTATTTTGGAAGGATATGGCGACCTGGGAATACTCTTTAGCCCGAAGACCAAGTTTTATCCATTCCACAAAAAATAAATCATTCCCAATGCCATTGAAAAAATTTAGAACCGTTACTACTGAGCTATGAATAGAACTGCACTCAGCACAAGAAAAGCAAAATCATTAGCCATTCTATAAGGGGACCCCTCAAAAGCAAAAGAAAAAAAAAACTTTAGTTTCGAAAACTATTTTTTTCCTTGAGAGGTCGGCTCACTACAAATAAAAAGGCTTAATTCATATCCTTTTATTATTTTCTTGCAACTATTTCTATAAATAATTAAGAAGTGAAAAAAAAAACTACAACAGCCAAGGCTTAAATGCAAGCGAAACTGTATGTCCTTGCTCCGGTTTTTGTCCTCGTAGAATTCACTAGAAAAGAATTCACAGTGGAATGGGTGCGGTGTGTTGTTTGTTCCGAAGTGCACTTTGCACTACCTCAAAATATGACGTCATTGTGAGGACGAAAAATCTATTTTTAACCTAGATAAAGTTCGTCGAACTTTTCATCAACTATCTGCTTGGAGCGGTGTTTCTGTCTCACTCGCTGCCATTCAGTGTACCTTATAATAGATTGTTGGTATTGTGTATGCATCGGATTCACACCGACACGATACACAGCTAATTTCAAGGATGCAGGGATGGGTTGGCTGGCATGGGTAGATGCTATGCGGCAAAAAAAGAATGTGTCAATGAACTTTCACGCGTTTGCTCCGGTTTTCATTCTCGGGTGGTGCTGGTGGTGCATTGCATCAAACATATCTACTTTGTACATGAATCGATAAGACACCTATACAAACACAACAGCCGGTATATTTTGGGGACGCCATGTTGGGGTTTGGTTTTATATTTTCATCGAAATGCATGTTTGTAGAGAGATGCTCCCAGCACCGGTGCAAGGACACAATATTCATTTCATCATCATTGTTCGAGAGCATCTATCGTCCGCATCGATTCAAGGATACGAACTAGTTTTTTGTGTCTACACTACAAAGTGTAATGATGGAAGATTTTCGTGCATGCAAGGCTCAAACAATAATAATGCTCGTAATCATCCATATTCATGCGGAATTCATTTGGATTTCAGGAAGCAATTATTTTTGAACTTTTCAATTTGTCTTCTGTTCGAGGCATCTCGAAAGATGGGTTCGATACATAGGGGATAGGTGTTCATTATTGGTTCAAGTGTTTCATTGTCTAAAGGATTTTCTTTGATTGTTTTCATTTCCACTCGAAGTACCGAAATGTCAAAGTGGCATAGGTATTAGTTCGCTCATACATATTTGAAATGACACGCTTGGTTGACTAAAGCAATTGGGAGAACAATCTAAAAATAATCTTTTAGTACATTGTTTATATTTTTTGTCGGACATTTTATGGACAGGACACAGGATGCTTCTAATGTTTTCTTAGTGTTTTAGTCAGACTTTCCGATACATTAACACACATGGCATAAATGCGTCATGGTTAACCTTCTCTCAGGCAAAGAGTCTACAACGTCATAGCTTTGTTTTGAAAGGAAGGAATTGCTAGGCTTTCTAGAGTTTTACATGATAGAATGACATGTGATTGCAGTGGCGGATTTAGGGAGGGGTGAAAGGGGCAAGCGCCCCGGGCGCCAAATGTAAGAGGCGCTAAATCGAGTCCGACTAACAATATATGTTTCGAAAATTCATATTTTCCCGCGGCGCTGCGCATGTAAACGCTCCCTATAGAATACAAGTGTAAGTGTTTTATGATGTGATCAAAAGGAAAAGGGACGCTCGAAACTAGTGATGTTCCGAACCGTTAATTTTGCAAACCGAGTTAACTCGAGTTGGTTTTTTTTGCAACTCGAGTTGAACGAGTCAACTCGGTTTGCCAACTCGGTTCACCAACTTGGTTTTCCAACTCGGTTTACCAACTCGGTTTGCCAACTCGGTTCGCCAACTCGGTTTTCCAACTCGGTTTGCCAACTCGGTTTCCAACTCGGATTGCCCTGAAAATAGATCTTGAACACAGTTAAAAAGTGGAAAAAATGAGGTTTTAAATCCGTCAAAATCTCTGCTATCCGCTGATAGAATTTGAATGTTAATGGCTCTATAGAGAGATAAGGTACGAATCTAGGTCAGTAGAAGGATATTTCGTTCTAAATGTTACCGGATCGCCCCGCAAATCGGTCTAGAAAACTCATAAAAAATGGAAAAATTAAAAAAATTAAAAAACCCTTACCAAATTTTTTAAAGATTGCCGAGTTGGCGAACCGAGTTGGCAAAACAAGTTGGCAAACCGAGTTACTAACCGAGTTGGCGAACCGAGTTGGCAAACCGAGTTCCCAAACCGAGTTGGCAAACCGAGTTAGCGAACCGAATAGGTAAACCGAGTTGGACCGTTCAACTCGAGTTGGCAAACCGAGTTAGCTAACTCGAGTTGATAAAAAAAACAAACCGAGTTGACTCAAGTTAGGGCTAACTGACTCTACCATTGTCCGTGGCTTCGTGTGAGCGATAATTTAGTAAACTGAAATTGATAAAATCTTATCTCCGCACAACCATGAACCAAGACAGGCTATCAAATTTAGCTATACTATCCATCGAAAATGAAGTAGCAGCATCACTCGACTACAATGATATTATTGCTGAATTTGCGGCAATCTAGGCCAGAAAAGTTATATTCTGAAAGTAATATTTTTTTGTCGTGCAAAAACACAAATAATAATGTTTTTTCCGTTGTAACTGACAAAAGAATCGATATGAAATACAATTCTTCAAACATATGAGCTTTTAATAATTAATAACCTATTTACACTTAACATACTCTTAATATTATTCGTACAGCAAATAGGGAGGGGGCGGAAATTTGTCGCTTTGCCCCGGGCGCCAGAAACCCTAGATCCGCCACTGTGTGATTGGTGCCTACTTAATACATTTTGGGCAGGTAAACTTACTTAATTGAAACCAGCCCTCGCATGAAAATTAAAATCAACAAAACAGCGGGATGCATTCAGAATTTTAATTGAACCAACCTCCAAGAGTAAAGAGACCTTAATGAAACAACATTTTGTCAACATTTGAATTTCAAATACGAGGTTGACATTTCGTCTCTACAGTCTCTAGAATCGTTTTTATCCTGGAACCTGAACAAGCACTCGGCACGAGTGACATACATATGTATGAACAGTCGGATAAAACCAAATCATTTGTTTCTGTATTGCTTTCAACATATACCTGCAAACTAAAATCCCGGATAACCAAATTCCGGAAATTCTTACCTTGCAGGACTGACTACTTTTTAAAAAAACACAGTTTTACCGTAGTTGCTCGAGAGAGGGCTTTTCCACTCAATTGCTTTCTTTGCCCAAAGAAACAGAGATAAGCAGTTATTCTGCGTCTGATCTCGGCGCTGGTGTTATTGTCCGTGTTAATAGCTGAGCCTAGGTAGACAAACTCCTCTACTTCCTCGAAGTTGTATGCGTCTATTGTGACGTTCTGTCCGAGCCGTCGGTGTTGGGTGTCCTTTCTCGAAGACAGCATATACTTCTTTTTTTCTTCATTTACCGCTGTACCCATTTTTGACGCTTCTGTCTCAATTTTCACAAAGGCGCCATTGACATCACGCTGTGTTCTTCCCATTATATCAATATCATCAGGGTACGCGAGAAGTTGAACAGACTTTTGGAAGAAAGTGCTTCTGCTGTTGACGGTGGAGTTTTGCAGTTTGCATTCTATCTTCTCAAGAACGATGATAGTTAAAGAAATCGCATGACAGTACATCGCCTTGTCTGAATCCTTTTTTGACATCGAAAGATTCCGTAAGCTCGTTGCCAACCTTGATGGCGCAGCATGAGTTCTCCATCGTCATTTTGCACAAGCGAACTAGCTTGGCAGGGATGCCAAAACTAGACATAGCTTTCTACAGTTCGTTCGTGGATATCGATTTGGAGTTCATAGGTTTTTTCCAGGATCTGCCGGAAAGTGAAAATTTGGTCGATGATTGACTTTCCTGGTCTGAAGCCACATTGATAAGGGCCAATCAGATTGTTGATGAAAGGCTTCTGGCGTTCACATATTACGGCAGAGAGGATCTTGTAGGCAATGTTAAGTATAGGCTGATTTCTCTATAGCTGACGCAGTTAAGAGGATCTCCTTTTTCTAGGATCGGGCAAACAATGCTGATCGGGAAAAAAATACTGAGGTTTTTTCAACCATATCTTACAGATAATTTTGGTGCATGGCTCCTATCTAGATCGTCGCCTGCTTAACAGCTCGGCAGCTAGACCATCTGCTCCAGCGGCTGTATTGGATTTTAGCCGTGATATTGCCGTTTTCACTTCTTCTAGGTCGGTTTCATGGAATTGTTGGCTATCATCGTGTCCGATGAAAGGTTCCTGCCTGACGGAGGGATTTTGTTCGTCGTCGCCGTTATACAGTCTACCGAACTGGTCTTTCCAAACCCGAAGTAACGTTCTGCTGCAACAGTTTAACGAGTTCTTATTTTTATAAGCCAAAAAGTCCATTCAACTACATTGTCAAAATGTTTTGAACTTTGAATATGACATTTAAAACTATGTTTACCTTTTCTTAGTGATGAAAAGCTGGACGCACCCAAATAAAAGCTAATCAAGAACCCAAAATGTTGAACACACACATTTTTTGTTCTTGATAAGCTAAAAAGAAAGCCAAACAAAAATATCAAAGGACAATAAGACGCCAAAAAACTGTTTAAAGAATCGAATGTCAATTGCCGACTTTGAATTCAGTCAGTACCTTAACCCTTTCCTTATCAGAATGACCACGTTCTTTTATTCAATTAACTAATTACTGTTTCCGGTACAATGAACTAACTACCCAACAATCGCACTAATGAATCGCGGATATTTTTAACTCCCCTTTGGTTTACGTCAACGTCAATGTAGGGAAAACTAGGACTAATTAGCATTAGCTATAGTTGAAAATATCAAAGGTTAATGACTGGCCAAAAATTCAAAATAAAAGGCGTAGCGTCATACAAATTTATTTTCAGAAAGGTTTGGGTAGGTCAACGTATTTGCAAACACATAGAAATGAGGACGTTTTTCAAAGGTAATTGCACAATTAGCGTGTTTTTGAAATAATCCTGATTTCTTATATTTGAATTTAATGGCGCGTACCTCCTTTTGGCCGGTCTCCATAATGACTCAATGAAAAAATTCAAACCTTAAGATAGGTGCAGAGGTATCATAGCTCGAGGAACACATTTTCGACATGCCAACATTGGTATTAACAAAATTATAAAAACGTGACTTATAAGTTCTTCTAATCCCTAACTATCCCCATGGATCACATTTCTGCTGACAAAAGAAATCACAATTCAATTCAACAAAACGTTATTTTCCACTCAATGTGAGTGGAAATTCAAGGAATTCTAGAAATTCAGAAAATGTGAGAGACTTTCATTGGAAAGTTTGGTTGGCTTTTGAAGTTTTGACGTCATTGCACAAACAGACGAAACCTGGAGAATAATCACTTTGCTTTAAGTTGTTGCATTTGATTTTTTGTAGTTTTATTCGCATTGCAATTCCACTGTATGTCCGTCCTTGCGTTTAGTTCTCCTTTCTACTTACGGTTTTGTAGTGTCATTCAACCTCTCACTCTCCCGATTATGTCTTACAACTGGAACAAACAGTTAATGCATCTGTCCATCCATATTTGCCTCTTTTGAATCTGCAACAGTCTTAAGATCAATAAAATAAACGTTAAGATAAATTTCATCGTATTGGTTTATCCAATTCTTATAATTGAGTTGATTATTATTTTATTAAAAAAATTACAAAAGAATGCATAACCTATGATATTCATCTATCATCCACCTGAACAGAGGATATCAAAGTATCACCTGTTCTAACGTCATGAACTCATCGACTTAACATAACCATTGCAGTATAATTACACATACGAGTATGACATTATTCCATTATTACTTTCGAGACACCAAACTAATTGAAATGTAACTGTTAGTTGCCAATAGCAATGCACAAAGCCAATGACTCTGTTCGGTGTTATTGTTACTTTGAGTGCATAGCATTATGCGGTTTTCACGGTTATCGTCGCCGTTTTCGAATGTTGCAGTCTTTTTGTAAGTTTTGAATGGAAAATGAAACCTCCCCCTTTGAACTAAATAAAATCTTTTAAAACCAATCACCGAACTATTCAAAAGAGCAATGAATTCGTCAAGGCCAATTACCATGAAAAATAAAATTTCCAAAAGAGGGATACCATCAAAGTTTTTTGTGGCAACAAACAACGCCATCATGATATCAGTAGCTGATTTTAAAACTCAATGGAAACCCTGTCAAATTTTCCATTCAAATACAAGCATAAATTAACATTTGACCTCGAAATCTGCACAATACACTCATTCAGTGAATTATGGAGAAATTTTGTTAGAAAATTTTCCATCCAACAGCAGGTTGTCCCTGATTTTCAAAAGAACAAACTGGTTGAATAGAAAAAACTTCAATAAACAGAATACTTAAGGAAATTCCATAGCGACGCGTATTTATTTTGTTATTATTTCAATTGACTTGAGTTAATGTCGAAATACAAGGCAATGTTTGCGGTTTTTATGTTGGCAAATTCTTTAACCGTAATTTTCTTAGGGAACAAAAGGATGTAGGAAGACATTTTAAAGTAATAGGTTTTACGAAGGTGGAAAAATAAAGGACCACGCACTAAATGTATGAAAAAAGTGTCCCGGTCAAATTCGATGAAATTTTGGTAGAATGTACATGACATCATCCTGACTGAAAATGTATATGGGTCCAACCCTCTAGCTTCAACGGATTCCAAGTTATAGTGAAAAAAGTGAAACATCGGGTTTTGCTTAATTTATTGGTTTAGTCGAGCATTTCGCTTTTGTTTAAAAAGAAACTAACCCGGTTTTATGTGTTTTACATATCTGGTTAAGGTTTATGGAGAAGCATGTACAATTGTACATGTTTTTGTTTACTAGCTGTGCACGCGGTGTAACCTGCGATAACCAGGATAAAAAGTAGCATTTGTCATTTTCTGACCCCTAAACTAAAACTACCTATGCAGAGAATTATGTCAATCCTATGTCGGACATTTAATCGGGATAAAAAGTAGATTAATATGTTATATCTCCAAAAAAATATGCACAAAGTTTCATGATGATCGGTTAAGTAGCTCTTGCGTGATAGCGTAACATTTACATATTGCATTTACAGTAGGGATTTAACGTAGTTGAAATGATGGTACGGTTTGCCGTTTGAGTTAAGGTTTACAACTTTCATAGGTGGATCTTGAATTTGACCCTTAAAATGGACGATTATATCAGGGGAATGAAAATATAAATCGTTTATATCTAGAACGATTCCTTCATCAATTATTACAAACTAAACGAATTGTTGGAAAGGTAATGAACATTATCTTGTAACTTGACAACATGTTGCGACTGTTCTGACCCCTGACTATGCAATAATAGCTCTTCTTCTTCTTTTATTAAAGATATCGAAAGATGATGTTTGGTAGCGTTTCTTAATCGAAAACAAGTTCTTAATCTCACTAAGCCACGTTCAGGAATATTGTTATTGCCTCTAAGCATCTCATTGAGAAACTCTTCTTGGCGCAAGTCTATTTTGAAAACCCCAATAGTTATGTATTTCAAGCATTCTATTGTGAGACGAGGAAACGATACTGATTAGATTATCAAAGAAGATCCATTTAGTTGATTACGCTTTTGAATTGCGATGTCTCGCATTATGTTGTTTTCTTCACCACCAATACGGGACATTGATCTGAGAGGAAACCTTTGCATACAAACATAGCAACGCAATAGTCTTGACTTGACAGACTGAATTTAAAATAAAAATGAAAAACGTGCGCATCAGCGAACTATCTTTAAGAAATAGTTTTTGCAAAAAAAGATTACGGAAGGAAGTAATACAAATCAATTTTTGTGTATGTTGTTTCTTTTTCGAGTTCATTTAACAATAACGTTGAAAAAAGAAGAACAAATAAGTGCATGCTACTTCCTTTTATGAACGCTTTTATTTAATGTGATGTTTCCTCCAAAGACCCTAATCTAAGATTTACCGAAGCAGATATAGAACAAATCTCGATTTTTATGGGATTTGGAGTACATAGAAGTATAGATGAAAACGGTAAATCGGTAAATACCTGTTTAATTGAACGCGATATTGTAATACACTTAACAAAATCCATGTTCAATTTTTTTCACATTTTTCACTATAACTTGGAATCCGTCGAAGCTAGACGGTTGGGCCCATATACATTTTGAATCAGGATGATGTCATATATATTCTACCAAAATTTCATCGAATTTGACCGGGACACTTTTTTCATACATTTAGTGCGTGGTCCTTTGTTGGGAAAGTAATTTTTATTGAAGCCATCAAAATGGGATTGAAATTTCTTTATGTAGAAAATGTGAAATGATTGCAAATGTGTGGTATAAAACAAAAATGGTTGACAATTCTCAAAATAATAATTTGATAACTATCAGGATTCAGGAAGTAAGCTTTAAGCCTTATCATCTTTTATTCAATCATAAGGGAATTAACCATTATTTATTAATTGCAATTAGGTAGCTTTCATTGAATAACTATCTCTTACTCCATAGAATAACATTACGTTGTTCCATTACACAACCATTACCAAGTAACCTTTTCTGGTTAACCAACAAAACATCACCATAATATCCCTTTTACCCCAAAAACCAAAAAGTAATTAGTCATTCCAGTTGCGGTGATGTGATGAAATAACCAAATGTATAGCTACGCATTTGCTTTTCGAATTACCTATATCTTCATATTTGATGCTAATATTCTATCAAAAAATCATCTAAAACGCAATAATCTTTCTCTCTATTGAGTGGAAAATGTACGTGTAATTCAAGATATTAGAAAATCGTTTAGTCAAGAACGACGTGGGTCAATAACCCGAAGACGTCTCCCACAACCACAGCACTTAAAATTTTAATTGCGATGCTGATGCTGTGTCAAAAGGAACCCTTGATGTCAGTTTTCCCGCTAAAATTTCTATCTTAATCCTCTGAGAAAATTACATCAACACTTCAGAGAGTAGCTACTTTGTGAATCGCAATAGCAAGGAACAGGAAGACTGATAATGGTCTAATATTTTTTTTTGGGCTGAAACATAAATTGATGCGCCATTTTGCTGATAAGAAAATTTTACTATTCCGTGGGTTCTATCTATTTTTAGCCCAAAACCAATATTGATGTCAAAACTGAGTAGGAATTATTGTTTACAAACAGTAGCAGAGCCACGGGGCTTGGGGTTTTTTTCTTCTTCTTCTCCTTATAAAAAAGGAAAAAAAATACGATGGGATTTAAGTAGCCTTTAAATAATGTTTTTGGTTGCGGGCGTAGGCTGTTAAGAAGTGGCTTATTAATATTAATTCGGTTTCCTTATCTCGAGTGCGTTTCTGCGTTGTTTAATGTTTTCGTCTTTTTTTTGCAGAGGAAGCATTTGGAGCAGAACTAAAAAATAGACCATCAGTCTACAAATTTTGTTTATTTGTTAGCGGCAAATCGGTACGTTCAGGAGTGGCGGTAGGGATATTATGAAAAAAAAGTATAGTAAAAAGGGCGACATAAATTTTGATTAAATAAAAACTTGAAACTAAAATAGACACACAAAGCGGCGCTGCAAAGAAGGACACAAGACGCTCGAGAGTTCTACGAGCTGAAAAGGAGAGAGGAGCTCAGGCTTCTCAGAAAGAAAAAAGGGAGCATGAGAAGCGCGCGCTAGAGGAGATAGAAGGCTATCACAACAGGAAAGTTGTACAAAAAGGTAAAAGATATGGAAAGATCACTTTTCCAAGCTGTATAATGGCTATGACGAACCAACTTGGCGTGCGAACCTGGGGACAGCTAGCTAGGGACCGAGCTGGCTGGAGACGTTTGTTGGATGATGCGCTCGTCCGACCTGGACTGTAGTAAGTAAATAAGTAAGTAAGTAAAAACTTGAAAAAAATAATAGTTTTTTGTAAAATCCTTTAAGTTGTTCTCGAAGATTTAAAATCATTCTTTAAAATATCCATTCAAAGTACAAAAAGTCAATTGAATTTCTAGGAAACTTAATAATTTGGCGACCTGAATTGAGTAGGTCAGTCCGTCCCTGGCTAAAGAATTTTGAGGAAATTACCAATCAAAACAAAAGCAACAGCGTCCTTGAAAGATGCTACTTCAATTAAAATACCTACTCAAAAACTGAACTGTATCTAATTGTAAGCTATATTTAGAACGAAATTCGAAACTTCGCATTCAAAAATTTTGTGGAGGCTAAAAATTACTTTCTCAAGCACTTTCACTACTTTTGTTTTCAGGTCCTGACTGCTGATTGCGACAAGGAAATTTCCGTTACTTCGCACAGCTTTTATTTCATCAATTATGAATGTTCTCAAAGGCCTTTTTAATGTTCCAATGGACGTTCGTCGCGTCGGTCGTCACCATTATCGTCGTACATCCAGCAACATATGGACTCTAAACAAAATCGAGACGTTTGGTATCCTTTTAAGAGTGACGACATCAATAACGATGTCAATGATGGGAAATTATAAGTAGCTAGCTAAAAATAATTTTATAAATTGGCATAGGCATTGTTGGAGTAGAGTCTAAAGGAAAGCACTTAAAATTTTATTGGATGGTGCCCTTAAACACGCTTAAATGAAATGACTTGCTATCGCTCGGGGAAGTAGAAACCTCTTTTCATTAGGCTTGAAACAAAACGTGAAGAGGGTTTACCTTCTTAGTTAAAGCAATGCGGTAATAAAAAATGCTCTTATCTTTGTGGAATATCTTTTGATTGTTAAAGATAAGCGAAGAAAGATATTAAAAAGCTTCTTGAAGAGACTTGACGCCTATACGCAAATTTTAATGGGGTTTTTAATGGTGATGCTTTTGATTCATATGGCGAAGTAACAAAAATCGAAATGTCAACATTTTTAATAGAAAACTTCAATATTGTTTCCACGGTGTCTGAATGTACATAGTTAATAATATTTTATGTTGAAACTTTCCAATTTTACAATTTCATTGCAATTGGTTTATGAAAGCTATGGTGAATGCACATACAACTCAACCCAACTTTTTAGTTACTTCGACCTGTCGGAGGGTGTGCTTTTCCTTCAATCGATGGCTCCGAGATTATAATCTGTGAAACCTCTCAAATATCAACTCAAAATGCAAGCTTTGATTTTTTTGAAGAAATTAAAGTGCTCGGATTAGGAATATTTGCTATTGGAATGGGCAGCGGATCTCCTTTAAGTAAGAAATTAAGTCCGTATAATGTCAGATTCCTTCAAATGTGATAGAGAATTCATGATTGAAAGGAACACTATTACTGGCTTAGTTGGGACGACCAATAGAATGAAAGTCATCAACACGTGTCGCACTATGCTGCACTACTCCGGAAATGCTTCAGGAAGCACTATTAGTCAGTATTACTTAGTTTATGATAATGCTGCATTACTGAGAGATTTGAAAGGTAGCAGAGAGATCCAATTCGCTTTGAAATTTCGCCTAAATGACCTCAATTGCGTAGAAAAAAAAGCTTTTCATTGAACACGAAAGTTTTTGACCAAAAACGAAATTGCATCAAAAGATGCTCCGATGCTATTCGATGTCAGCAACATTTCAGTTGCATTTAACGGCTGAACATGTACAAAAAAGTAGCACACTGTACAGTCGGATAAAACTAAATCATTAGTTTTGTCGCTTCTTAGGCTAAAAACACACCAAAGCGGACAGACGAACTTTTTGTCTTTCGACAAAATGTCGCGGACACAAGTCCATTGCTCTTTCGAGGCAACACATACCGAACAAGACACGACACGACAAAAAGTCGTGTCCGTCCGTCGGTTGCTGCAGTAAATACATGGGATTGTATAGGAGCAAACCACACCAAAGAAGACAAAATGTCCCGGACAAAATGTCGAAGCCTGAAAGTACACACCGTCTTGAAGAACCACACACCAAAGCGAACAAGACAAACAAACAGATTTCGACAAACGGACATGTTGGTTGCTCATAGTTGGATTTGTATTTTATTGAGATATTTCTTGTTGTATTTTGTTCAATTTGGTATGGATGTTGTTGTAATGGTAAAAAGAATTAAGAAAAAGAAGAATTAAGAAAAACGAAGAGATTTCTTTTGTGTGGATGTTTGTGTGGATGTTTTCTTGTTTGTCCGCTGGCAAAACACACAGAGTGCGACAACGACAAAATGTTTTGTCTGTGTCGTCCTCGGTGTGGGGTGGATTACGACACGACTTTTTGTCTTGCGACCAGCGATGCCAACCTAGGCATTTTCATGCCTTTAAGGCATTATTTTGCTAGCAAAGGCTTTAAGGCTTATTTTTTAGCAAAAAGGCATCTTTTTTTCATTTCAGTTTCAAACTACCGACTATTTTTATTTTATTAAAATATTCTTAAAATATTAAACCTATAAGATTGTAGTATGTAAATTTGCCCTTATTGTTCGAATTTTCCGAACAGTTTCTTCAGCGTTCACAGCGTTTAACGACTGATTTTAACGATTCGTAAGTTACAGAACCGGGGCACTGGTGCTCATCTATTGTCGTTTTCCATTGGTCATCCAGAAGCATTCGGAAACCATTCCATTGGACTGACTTTGACAGATGGAATGCTTCTGAGAAGAGCAGAACTCTTCTGTTTTGAAAACAGAACTGTCCGAAGAATGACATCATAACCCGTTCCATTGGAGGTAGAAAAATAAAGTAAGGAAATTAAGTAAATCCACTTTTATCATTTGTTTATACGATTTTCAATAATTCGGATCGAATTCAAGGTTTTTGTTTTAAGTTCTAAGTTCTTAGCTAAGAATGAGAAAACAATTTTTTAGGTCTTTAGACCTAAAATTTAAAAAAAAATCGAATTGTGTTTCTTTGTTTTTACTTCAACTGATAAAACTCAAGGAAAGTGATAGTGTGTTAAAAAAAAAGGCATTTTTTTAATGAAAAAGGCATCTTTTTTTTCCAAATATAGGCATTTTTTGGGCTAAAACGGTTGGCAACGCTGCTTGCGACAAGCAAACGGTTTGTCCGCTTCGGTTTGGGATTGGCCTTAGGGTTTCAACTTGCCTGCAAACTAAAATCCAGTAAAACGAAATTCCGGAAAATTTTTGCATGCGACCGACGTTCACTACTTTTTTAGAGTAGAAAGTTATAAGATAACTCTATATTTTACTAACAAAACATAAAAACAAGCAAAAATAGAATTATTTTACTTCGATTTCCATGGTTCTCACCATTTGGTGTCTCCTTAATAGTCTGCCGTAAACTTTTCAACTTCACTCACTCATTGGAAAAAACAACACTTATTATGTAGTGGGATAAAATCCAAATAGGTACACTGTAGTGGATAAATATAACAACACTATGCAATGAATAATGACTAATGAGTATAATGATTAAAATGTAGCTATAGCTATATCAGTGCATTCACGACAAAGTACTTCCATAAGTGTGTTCAAAATGCGGTATTAATTTATCAAATTGCAATTATCAAACAATAATAATAAAGTTCATTTCCCGTTATTTGCAATATGTTTGGGATACGAATTGTTGCATTATCATTCGACACGTTTGCATTCATTATTCGAGGTTGAATAATGAATAAGTCAATAACATTACAATTTGAAAGCGTCAAGTTAGTGTTTACTCTGAACTCCTGAGAACGAGGTCGCACAAAATTGTCTTTACCCTAAAATCCTGCTCTTCTCCTACCCTTGTGATAACCTGTTAACCACTCATAACCACTGTTAACCACTGTTAACCACTCATAGGGTATTTGCAGATGAAATCTGGATACTGTTAAATTCGGTTCGGTTTTTTTTTCTTGAAGAATTAAATAAATTTAATCAAAATCGTTTACTTCGTTTTGAAAACTCAAAGGTTTGTATTTGTATGGAGACCTAAAAAGGTGATATCAAAAAAGTAACAACTCAGCGAGAAGTGAATAAATCATCCATATCAAATTTGATGGTAGACACCAGTCTCGCAAAAGCATTTACTATTGTGTATAGTTTGTTCCAGAATAGTGTAGACAGAAAGGAAACGTAGCCTAGTTTTGTTTTAAGAAAAATCGAAAAACAGCAATATTGGTCGGTGATTCGATTTTCATTTACGGGAAGGAATAGCATTTGGGTTCAAACTCAAGAACTGTAAGAGCTATAGCATCCATATGCCGACGACTTAGCTCTTACCTGACCACTGTAAGCGAATAATTAGAAAGTGCATTAACTACGGTCAGTAACTGGACCAAGAAAGGCGGTGTTAGAGTAAAAGTAAACCCTCTTAGAACAGAAATGATACTTTTCACCAATACCACTATTGAAATACTAAAAATTGATCGCACCCCACTGAAGATCCCGGAGTAATCTTAGATAAGAAGCTCAACTGGGGTCCAACATTCAAGAAAGCCATGATTGCACACCCTACTCGTGTAATAGGATTCTTTGAAGAAATTGGAGACCAAATCATAAAATTATCATCTGGATATATAGTATACCGCCATTATTAGACCCTTTCTATCTTATGGCAGTTTGGGTTGGTGGCAAGCTCTGGAGAAATCCATGAATTCAAAAGCCCTTACCACTTACTACTGCGGTGATGAGGAGTACCCCATCTGCGGGTCTCAAAGCGATCCTAAACAGCATCTCCTCAGATTTATTTGTACAAGAATCGGCAGTTTAAACAGCCGACTCGACTCAGTCAAACCAATATCTGGAGAGCTAGTCAAAAGGGCCACCATGACTGTTAGAAAATACGTTGGCAACAACGTCTGTACAGATTACATGACCCCTTACTTAGACTTCAATAAAACCTTTATTACTAGCTTCCCCCATAGACAAGATTGTAAAAACAGTGTTCCTTACACTAATGAATCGACTTTTACCGCCTTTACTGACGGTTCGAAAATAATTACAGGAGTTGGGGCAGAAAACCTTAACCTTGCCAGTTCATTCAGCCTCCCCGAACATAGCAGTGTCTTCCAAGCCGGCAGTGAAAAACGCTGCTAAACAAATATCCATGATGGCAATTTCACATGCTGACATCACCTTTTTTCATTGATAGTCAAGCAGCAATAAAATCGATTTCTGCCAATCAAATCAAGTCAAAGCTCTTTTCTTGCTGTCGCGAAGAGCTAAGGGTTCCTAATATGCAGCATAACGTAAGACTCCAAATGTTCCAAGTCACAGTGTTGTGTCGGGAAATGAAAAAGCGGATAAGCTCTCTCATAGATCATCTTAAAAAACCCTCTCTAAGATTCCTGTTAAGCGTGATAACGGGACTAAACCTACTTGGCTTCCACAAAAAGAAGATGGGGCGTAGCACTACGACATAATGTAGAAAACACCACTCACTACCTATACCACTGTCCAGTACTCTGCCAAACTAGGAATACATTTTTAGGCAACTATTCTTCATTAAATAGAACTATAGAAGAAATATCTGAACCCCCAGGCTCGACCAACCATAGAATTCATAGGTTAAAAAACTCTTTTAGAAGTTACAATGCTTCGGGGTATCATAAGGGATCTACATTGATCTAAGTGTGACGGTAATAAAACCAACTGTCAGTTCATATAACCTAACCTAACCTGGGTACAGTGAAGGATGATGTGACATGTGAGTCTTCTACTTCGACTGCTATCCCCATTAAAGTTGACAAATTTGTTCACCCTTCAATTTTTGTTTCAATATTTTAGAAATTAGAATGTATAGACTAGCAATCTTCAACGCTCTGTTTCAATCTACTCCACTTTATCTTAAATTTACTTCGGTTCTTATTATGCAAGTGGTAACGCTGGTTAACTGCCAAACGTGCAAATAATTGTTTGCACAAGATAAGAATTTAAAAACCTATTCATTCATTTGCAAAGCAAGTGCAGTTTTTGTTAATATTGTTCTGATGATGCACAATATTCTATAAGCCAAAACAAACAATAACAAAAAAAGCTTTCACTTCGATATAAAAAAAAAGAATAATTGCAAGTTTGTACGTCTCTAAGCAAGCACACCTAAGTAGTTCTGAATTTCTTCTTCAGTTTTAAACTTGACACACTAAAATTTACACCGCCACTGTTAATCTTATTAAACAAAAATAAAACATAAACAAAATGTCGAATCAAAGACCAATTATCGGAATCCTTTGTATTGATGTTGCATCGAAACTATACGAATCGTATGGGCCAACTGTCAAAAGTTACATTGCCGCTTCGTATGTGAAATTTTTGGAGTGTTCCGGTGCTCGAGTCGTTCCTATATGGTAAGAGATTGTTATACTTAGCATAAATTATATAAAATTGTGTTTAAAGTTATTCAATAATTTTGTGCAGACAAGAAAAGCAAATAAACAAATGAAAAAACACACCCTCTTCTTTATGTACCTACCTGCCTACACAGCTTTGGGGGAAAGTTATTTTTATTCTAAAGATGCTTTATTTTGTTTTTGAAATTTCTGTTTGTCAGTTTTGTTTCTCTTTCTTAGTATTTTGACATAACAAGAACTTTCAAAAGCTTTTTCTCTCTTAACAAAAATGTCACAAAACGTTAAGAAAGCGTTGCTTGGTATTGAAAAAGCATCTAAATGGGTTATAACCGATTTAACTTGGTATGAAATTCAAATGTTTGTTTCATCTGTTTTAGGATTGGAAAAGACGAAAAGTACTACAAGGACATAATGAACAAAATCAATGGGTAAAAGTAACAAATAGCAAGAACAAGGACTTAATAAATTCATTGTCATTCCAGAATTTTGCTCCCCGGTGGGGCAATATTTTTCGACAAATTGCTATCCGAACACCCGGAAAAAACAAACGAGTGTGTACAAAGTGCGGCATACATTTATCAGATTGCTGTTAATCTAAACAATGATGGAGTTCATTTCCCGTTGTTTGGAATATGTTTGGGATTTGAATTGATGCTTTATCTTTCGTCAGAAAGGAAGCTTATTCGGCAAGATTGTTCTAAGCTGAATAAGTCAATGGCACTGCAATTTGAAGGAGGTAAGCTTACTCCATGAGTTGCACGATATTGCGACTTCTTTTTGTTTCCAAACTTGAAAAGGCAGAAAAATCAGTTGAACGAGAAGGTCATTTCCTCCTTTTTTAACTCTTTCAACGTACTATTGTTCCTCTTTTAGATTTTCGTAACTCCAAGCTTTTCAAGAATCTCACAACGGAATTGGAAAATGTTCTTCGTACAGAATCGGTGGCATTTCACTTTCATCAATTTTGCATTACAAAGGATGTACGAAGATGAGACTTCATTCATGGCGTTTCTAATTGGCAATCCGATCTGTCACTTTTACCCACAATTGAACGCATTCAGCTTCAGCCTGTTTCTTACAACTTCCAGATTGCCAATTTAAATTGCCTTTAGGTTAAACAAGATTCATGTATAGATACGTTTTTTTTTTGACAGGACCTTTCTCTGTATGAAATAAAAGACCAATGGAAAGTGACATCTGTTAATCGTGACGAAAACAACCTGGAATTTATTACCTCCATTGAACATATAAAGTAAGCCAAAATTCGTAAAATATCAACCACTTATAATTTCATATTTTTCTTTAAGATATCCTTTTTTTGGCGTTCAATTTCATCCTGAGAAAGTCATGTTCGAATGGACTCCTTTTGACAGCATAAATCACACCGAAAACTCAATCAAATGCTCTCAGTTCTTATCGAATTTCTTCGTAACGGAATGTCGAAAGAATGCAAACAGTTTTGCAAGTCTTGAAGAAGAGGACCGTCACCTTATTTATAACTTCCCTGTGGAATTTACCGGCATTAAAAACTCAATAAGACATATGCAGTGTTACTTGTTTACCGACTCAGCTGACTACAATTAACTCATAATAATTTATTCTCTTGAACTTGTGATTTTTAAATTATTTTTGTGATATTATTGTGATGTACCAATAAATACTGACTTAAGTCCTACCTACATCCCACTTCTGAACTTCCTTCCTTAATTTCAAATGATTGATATTATCCTTGAAAAGGATGTGTTCAAAAAGAGAAACATAGATATCAATGGGAAACCTTGTGACGCGCTTTTTTAACATTTGAGTACTGATATAATAGAAATCCTTCAAATACACGGACAGCACTGAGTCCTATAAAAAAAAGGAACAGTTAAAAATAAAATTTTCAAACAAAGTTCGACTTACCTCCATTCTTTTATTTGTTTGGAAACAACAACAACATCGGCGAAATTATGCAAAACACAATAATGGCATACAAGTCGGTTGACCTTATCCTAAATCAACTTAAGGTTGTTTTTTTTATTTAATGTCCTTTTCATAGAAATTTTCTTCGACAATTCAAAATACATATAGAAGTTTGCATAAGATTCTCAAACTTAGCAGCTTTTTTTCACTAACCCTTAACATACCTACTGGTACTTCACGTTATATTGCCACGTGAAATTCGTACTCTTGTGATATACTTTCTGAGAAATTCTGAAGAAATTTGGATGGCTTCTCACTCATTCAAATAACTATATCTATGATTTCCAAAAAAGATATTGTGATGCAATTACATGGATTCTTCTCTCTTTCTGTCTATCACTTGTGTGTAGGCTAATCAGTGTTAGGAACTCAATTTGAAAAAAGAAAAATACTTGGACTGAAATAATTGAGTAGGTTCAATCGAAAAAATGTAATACATTTGTTTTCAATTTATTAATATTATTTTTGTTTACTTGTTTTGATTATGTCCGGTATCCATTGCAGAGGAAATTATGAGGAAATGGATTTTTGCATTAATTTTGTCATAAATTTGTTTGGGCTTATGATTTTTCTGAGTATCTCCTTGCAGGTATATCAAATAAATGTTTTTGCTACTGTACATACGAAATAATTTATTTCCGATATGATGGATAATTTGAGTACCTACCTATATTTGAATATTTAGGTACCATAGGAAATTATCTGAACGAATATTTTTGCCAATTTCCGTATGAAGGAACAAACAATTATTGTCTGTTCTGATTTCCATCCGCTCGATGTAGCTGAGCTACCTCTACCTCCTTTTTTTCATGAGAAACTACTCCTTTTCCTCATTCAAAGTTATGAGACTTAAAGAGATCGAAATCTCTTTTTTTTTATTTTCCTAATACAGGGTATTAGGTTAGGTTAGGTTAGGTTGTATGGGCTGGCAGTTGATGTTGTTACCGCCACACTTAGATCAATGTAGATCCATTGTGATACCCTGAAGTGTTGTAACTTCTGAAAAAGTGATTTAACCTATGAATTCTATGGTTGATCGAGCCATTTGGTGGACTTGATAAAGTTGAGTAGGCGATTGCCTGGGAGTTCAGATAATTCTTCTAGTTCATTAAAGAAATAGTTGCCTAAGAATTTCAATCTAGTACGGCAGAGTGCTGGACAGTGGCATAGGAAGTGAGCCGTGTTTTCGTGCTCTTCCTCATCGCCGCAGCCTCTGCATATGTCGTCCGTACTAAGCCCCATCTTCTTTTTGTGGTAGCCGAGTAGGTTATGTTCCGTTATCACACTTATGAGGGATCTTAGGGATGGTTTTTTGAGAAGTAAAATCTGATTAGATTTTTTCTTGTCATAATGAGGCCAGAGTTTCCTGGTGTTACCGCAGGTTTCTAGTAGGTTCCATCTGTCGTTTGCTTTTTGAATGATATTATTACAAATGTTTCTTTTTAATTCGCATTGAGGGATTCTGATGTTATGGTGTATGAGAGAGGGGTCAAGTACCGAGCCTTCTCTTGCAAGCTCATCCGCTTTTTCATTTCCTGGCACACCACTGTGACCGGGAACCCAGCAGAGTCTTACGTTATGCTGCATACCAAGAACCCTTAGCTCTTCGCGACAGCAAGAAACAAGCTTTGACTTGATTTGCGTGGCAGAGATCGCTTTTATTGCTGCTTGGCTATCAATGAAAAAGGTGATATCAACGTGTGGTATCGCCATCATGGATATTTGGTTAGCAGCGTTTTTCACTGCCAAGATCTCAGCTTGGAAGACACTGCTATAGTCGGGAAGTCTGAATGAACTGGCAAGGCTAATATTGTTTTTTTTTGGTCGTCCGGAACTGTTCCGAACAGTTCTGTACTCGTTCACTTGGCACAAGATGACAGTTCTTGTTCTGAATAGAACAGAAAAACGATTCCGAATTTGAAGTCAGAATCAAAAACAGAATCACGCATACATGCACGCACTCGCATATACGTACTCGCTGCCATGTTTACAAATAAAGAAATTAAAAACAATGTCATGTCATCTGCAATTCTTCATATGAGGTTTCACAAATACACAACCATTCAACCCTTAGAAGCAAAAAAATGTGTTTGCCTGTTCGTTTGGAATCCGGAATCGGACAGTTCTGTGTGCAATTCCGGATTACCAAAAGAAAACGCTATAAGATTTTCTGAGTAGAAACCTGCCCCTACTCCAGTAATCATTTTCGAGCCATCGGTAAAGACGGTAATGTTCAAGTCGTTAGTGTAGGGTACACTGTTTTCCCAATCTTCTCTATTAGGGAAGCTGGTAGTAAAGTTTTTATTGAAGTCTAGATAAGGGGTCATATAATCAGTGCAAACGTTATTGCCAACGTATTTTGTAAGGATCGTGGTATGGCCGTGTTGCCTAGATCTCCAAATATTGGTCTGACTTAGTCGAAGAGCACTGTTTGCTGCTGATTCTTGTGCAAATAAGTCTAAGGGGGTGAGGTTTAGGATCGTTTCGAGACCCGCAGTTGGGGTAGTCCTCATCACCCCCGTAGTGCTAATGCATGCCATTCTTTGTACTTTGGTAAGGGTTTTTAAGTTCGTGGATTTCTCCAGAGCTTGCCACCAAACCAAACAACCATAAGTTAGAATGGGTCTAACTATGGCCGTGTACATCCACATGATTGTCTTAGGATTTGGTCCCCAATTTCTTCCCAGAATCCTATTACACGAGTAGAGTGCGATCATGGCCTTCTTGTATCTTTCTTGTATGTTTGGACCCCAATTGAGTTTCTTATCCAAGATAACTCCAAGATATCTCACTTTTTCTGAGAGTTGTCAATTTTTGGTAGTTCGAAAGAAGGGATTTTCCTTCTATTGGTGAAAAGTACCAGTTCTGTTTTTAGGGGGTTTACTTTAAGACCGCATTTCTTGGTACAGTTACTGACCGTAGTTAATGCGTTTTCTAATTGTTCGCTTACAGTGGTTAGGTATTTTCCTGTTGCCAGAAGCGCTAAATCATCGGCATATGCTACGACTCTAACACCACTGTTTTTGAATTTGATGAGAATTTCATTCATCACCAAATTCCAGAGAAGAGGTGAGAGTATTCCACCCTGTGGGGTTCCTCTAGATGTGTACATTTTTATATCAGAGTTACCTAACTTAGAATGGATTTGTCTGTTTTTCAACATACACGTGATCCATCTTATAAGTGGGGGTTCTATTTTAAGGTTAGTGAGAGCTTTTTCTATGGCACTGTTGTGAACATTGTTGAATGCTCCTTCGATGTCCAGAAAAGATGCAAGGGTGTACTCTTTTACCGCAAGCGACTTCTCTATTGTTCTAACTGCACAGTGTAGGGCTGTTTCTACACTTTTGCCTTTTGTATAGGCGTGCTGAAATGGTGATATGGCTTCCGGATTTAGTTGGCTTCGGATATGCATATCGATTAGTCTCTCAAGTGTTTTGAGTGCAAAAGAGGTTAGACTGATTGGTCTGAAGTCTTTTGGTTTTGTATGACTGGGCTTACCAGCTTTTGGTATAAAGACGACTTTGACTTCACGCCACTTCTTCGGAACATTTCCTAACTTTAGGCAGTTTTGGAAAATGTTCATCAGATGTGGAGTAATGATATCGCTGCTTTTTTGCAGCATCAAGGGGAAGATGCCGTCTAAGCCTGGAGATTTATAAGGAGAGAAGGAGTTAATAGCCCAGATCAACTTTTCTTCTGTTTAATAATACAGGGTATTAGGCCACACCACTTTTCAAAAAAAAAAAAAAAAAATTTAAGAAGATACCAAATGCTGAGATTCATGGAGAACGAAGCATTTAAGTAATATTAGTAGTAATACTTAAAATTGGACTATAAATAGACCTGCTACGATCTACCAAAAGTCAGTCTGGTGCCGATCTTCATCGAGGCAAGTCACAATTGCGAAAATACTAGGAGTCTAATTAAAAACTAACCTTTGCCGGATATATCCGTTGACCGCCTGATTCGCCCGTTAATTGCCAGGTTCGCCTGTTGATAGCCGGATTCGTCTGTTAACTGCCGGGTTCGCACGTTGATAGCCAGGTTCGCCTGTTGATAACCGGAGTCGTCCGTGACCGCCGTGTTCGCCCATTGATAGCCATGTTTGCCTGTTAATAGTCGGATTCATCCGTGACAGCCGGGTTCACTCGTTCATAGCCAGACCAGTGAATCTGCTGGAGTAACGAACACCATTTCCCAACCTTACAAAGAAGATCACTATAAACCTGAATCAATACCTACATCAGAGAGATACCAACCAGGGCGCATGGAGCACGCTTCACTTCCCGCAACCATTATATATATTAATGTCTTAATTTAAGATATTCTGAAGTAAAATAAAGAAAAGGCTTTTAACTAAAGTTTCGTACTTACTTTAGTAATATCCTGGACATGCCGGTGACCTAAACTTCAGCCTTAGACCCAAAGTACATCACACCCAAATATTGACAAGTGTAACACAAAATGAGTCTTACACGCAAACGGAACTTATTTATTTTTGACTATGCGTTGAATTCGTCACTTTTGTGCAGGATATCTAGTTTTTCAGATCTTGGAATCTTGTTAGATCCAAAACTAACATTCACTGACCATTATGATTATATTATAAAAAAAGCAAATAAAACACTTGGTTTTGTCAAAAGGTTCTCTCGAGAATTTCTTGATCCATATGTTATTAAAATTCTTTTTATATCTTTTGTAAAGCCGATTCTTGAATATGGTTGTGTCGTATGCGCGCCTTACCACTCCATACATATGAAAAATGTTTGCTTTCAGAAAAACTTGTCACTCATTTTGATGAATAGAGTTCAACCAGACCTTTCTTTTGATGTATCATTCGATAGATTTCTTAAGAATTTTTTTCTGTCCAAAATTTTGGCAAGGGTTAAGCCCATGATATTTTTCAAAATCATGGAGAAATCGATTTCGCTAAATTTAACATATTTCATAGTTTCATTATCTTTACCTTTTTACTGAAAGCCAAACTCTGTTTTGAGCTCTGGTTGCCGAGATATTTGCGTCAGAAGGCTTCGAAGGGAGTAAACCACAGAATAAGAGTTAATCCATAGTTTAAAATTTCTTTATACAAAAAAAATAGTTTGTTCCCGGAATAGTAAAGTGACGTTTACCCTAAGTTACCTTTGGGACTATTATATTTTGGTTGTTGAAGCTTGAACAGACTCTCTGTCTGTTACATTTTTTGTATTCCTTCACTAGAAGTAGACCACCCTCCACGGATGAATAAGTAAGCAAACATCAGTTAAGAGAAATTTTATTCTATTTTGATAGCATTTTCCACCTATTCTACAGAATAAGCATTAATCCTTCGCTGTTCATTGCCCGCCTTATGGTGAATATCTGATCAATTTTCAATTTAATTATCTTCCCTCTGAATTTAAGATTTTCAGGAATTTGTGTTTTGAGAAACACAAAAAACAAAATCATTCTTCTAAGGTTGACAAACATTATTTTATTTCATTTAGTTACCGTTCTCATTTACACTTCAATATCGTTTGAATCTCCACTCACATTCACATACGAATTACAACAACTAGCATCCCTCGCTGACATACTCTTCGTATCAAATAAATACTGTTGCACAAATGCAGAACCACTTCGTCCTGTATACTCCGGTGAGTAGTTGTAAATCAAACTACTTTCTTCCTCCTTCGGATCGGCGAATGAATTCATATTCCGACGAGTTTCTTTGACAAAGAAATCAGCAAAATACTGTGATGCTCGTGTGCCATTCAACGAATGTGGAATGCCTCGGTTTTTAATGAATTCATAAAGGTTCTTCTCTGGATGATATTGGACTCCATAGAAAGGATATCTGAGGACAACCACGTTAAGGGTTTTCTCATGAAAAACAAACAATTGCAAAACTAACCTTTTATGTTCAATGGTAGAAATGAATTCAAAATTGTTCCAGTCATGATTCAGACTTAGAATGTTCCAATCCTTATCGAAACCGTATTCCTTGAAAGTCTATCAAGAAAAAACTTTAAAATTAAGAATCTAGTTTCATAGGATATTTTCTGGGAAAAAACTGCATTTCATTTCGATTCTAACTTCAGAGAATTATGAATTTAATTTAGGTTTTGGCCCAAATCCAATTTACCTTTTCTGTAATGCAATACTGGTGGAAATTTGCGGTTACCGGATATGTCCGCAGTATGGAAATGATGACTTCAGGTGCATTACCAAACAACCTGCTCGTGTTGTATCCTGCAAATCAGAGAAAAGTAAAAAAAGGGGTTTTCCATCGGAAATGACATTCAAATTACCTTCTGTGAATTCTAAAGGCAAGGGTTGTCGATTCGAAGAACATGTACTTCTGTGCTCTGTTCGATTGGCATCCAAGTAGGTGAGCAGTTCGAATCCAAGGCATGTCCCCCAAATCGGAAAATATGTCCCTTGGTCATTTAATTTAATAGCCTCTTGGAAAAGTAGATGTCCTGCTTCTGCATATCCATTTGAGTTATTGAAATATGTTGCACCGCCGGGGAAGAGGAGACTTGAGGGAGAGAGGGAGATTTTAATCAATTTCCATGGAACACTTTTCTTCTCCAACACGTGTGTGGATAATATGGTGTTGGTTTGAGAGGCTTAAAAGACTTACCCATTCACTTTGGAAACGATGTCTTTGTAGTACTCTGGTGACTGGCCAATCCTGAGAATTATATGAAGAAAATCTGATTGAATTCTTAAGTGCATTAAGAATGTTAAACGAGCAAGTGTTAATTAACTCTCTGAGACTTAAGAAGAAAATAAAAAAATAGCATCGAAGAGAGGAAAAAAAATATAACTTGAGATGTGGGGGTGTTTCCGGGTTTCCGGAAGAGTGTTGAGTTAAAATTAATTGCATTTTTTTGCACTTGTATTTAAATGCATTTCTGCGAAATGGAAGTTATAGTATCACTTGACTTATGGCGGACCTCATTGTTTATTAAAAGAAAGTATTGATTGAAATTCTAATAAGTTGATTCAAGTTTTTGCAGAGCGAAATGGTTTTAGCAATAATAGTTTCAGTAGATCTGTTGTAAGATCCACAAATAGCACGAAAAACATGATTTTTGGAATGGAAATGGAGACTCTGTTGTGCTGCTGGTTTTTCTATGGCGCTGCCAATCGATGCAAAATTAAAGTAAGGATTTTGTTCAAAACCCCCTTTCGGCTCCGATTTGGTCGATTGACCCTTAATTTTGTACTTAATGGCTGAAGCTTTGGCTTCACCTGACGTTAACGAGTTGAGCCATAGGAATTCAGTGCATGCTATTACAATCAAACATCGACCTCACGTTTCGTACGTAATGAATTGAATTCCTATGACTGAACTCGTAAACGTCAGGTGAAGCCAAAACAAAACAAAAGCCTGTTTGTGCTTCAACCATGTAACGAAGCGTTACAGCTAATTTATTTTGTTCGAAAAAATTCAGGAGCGGACCCGCGACAAATAATAAAGAAAAACATCCACAGAAAAATATACAAGAGGAAGTGTTGTCGACAACGAAAGTCAGTTCCCCTTCCCACTCCGGTAGAGCCAACATCTGAGAAGTTTGTTCTAGCTAGCATCCTATTACAATTTTTCCGGGAAGGCATTCATTTTTAGAGCTGCCCAGTTATATTTTGCTTTGGGAATATATTTCTTTAAAGTATATTGTCAACCGACCAGGGCTTCTCTCCGGTCCGATATTTTGCCGACTTCTGGAAAATATATGAACAGGAGTAATTATTGCTCGACCGTTTATTTCACAGCTTTTGTTGTGAACAGGGGTGGAATCGGCTAACCCGATTGTTGATTATCACTTTGTTGATAGTCGTTTTTGATTATCAACTTTATTTTATTCTGTATAAAGCGATCAATAAAACAATTTGAGTTTTTGGCAGCACCTACGATAAGCAATGTCGTTTTGCTCAGTGTTCGCTTTGCTTGTTGCCAGATTGACAACTAAAATAAATTAAATTAAATTACAAGTCAAAAAATAAACTTCACACAGAAGTCTTTATTGGTTTGTTTGTGTGTAAAATATGTTTCCATACAAGACTGTCATCGCAAATTGTGCCCGGTATTCTTTCTTTTACCGTGGCTCTAAGTGTGACATTCCTCACGAAATTGGGATCAGAGTTTCAAGAGTATTGATGCAGAGAATAAACCAAGAATCAGTGAAATATTCCAGGACAGAAAAATATCCAACATTCTAACTTAGAGACGCGACCAATAAAAAGCGACAACCAAGGGAACTTATTAGAAGTTATTAGAAGTTTTTGTGCAAGTGGGCGGGAGACAAATTACTTCGGGGACTCGACTGCCTATACATATGTTCCCTAATAGTATAAAGATCGAAACAAATTCTAAACACTAACTTAACTAGACTTCGGGCTCAACAATCAATCTTATAATTTTTTTCACTTCACCCGTCGACGAGCTAGAATGCGCTTTTGCTAGTAGAGCTGCCGGTGCGAAGAAACTAGGACACCCTCTTTGAAGATTGGCCTCTGGTCGAAGAGGCGTTTATCGAGACCTTAAAGACTCAAACCAAAACCATTTAAAAGTCTTTAATTGAAGCCGTAGTCCTGGGTACGCTCTGGTGCATATATTTTTATTTCAATAATTTGAGAGCAAAGTTAAAAACCTAGCAAGGACCAATTCGTTACAATTTACAAAGTATTGGTAAACCATCCGATCTAAAACGACCAAAAATATTGTTTTTCAAACACGCATTGGAATAACAAATATTTTTTTTTCTTTACGCCCTATTGGCGTTATCAAATAATTTCAATGAACTGATCATTCCGGTTGTCTTAAAATTATTTGTTTTATTTTCTTATACTTCTTAACACACAAATTATTTTCTTAAGCCAGTCCAAGGATGTTGCTTACAAAAATATATTAAAACGACACCAAAATAGATGTCGCTTCCAAATGTATGGAAAAAAGCGATTATCGTTTTGATAATCACCTTACGTGGAGCAAAAGCAATTATTTTGACTATCAACTATCAACTATCAGCTTAGCCGATTCCACCCCAGGAGTCTGATTTTGACTAGACTCATTTTATTCTTTGACTCAAACCCTCTGTGCGTATCAAAGACAGGGCAAAAGCCACCATTTATTCAGTAGCAACATTGGACAGCCATACAATCCACGAGGAGCCGCGACTTTCTAGACACTGAGCCTAGAGGGCAGGCGCAGCTTGTCATCACTGCAGTATTATAAATATTATAAGCTATTTTTTGTAAAATAGACTTGGTCTAAAAATCTGTTAGACCTTAGATATTGTTTAAATAATAAAAAGCTGTTAAACGAATAATGAAGGTTGGTTGTGTTATTTAGTTTGGATCTTTAGCTCGACGTTAGCTGCCTAGCCGAGAACACCTTGGACAGACTGAGCATACCTCAGCCTTTGAAACAAGAATCACAACTATAAAGCTGTGCGTACGGTAGTGCGAGAAAGCAATGCGATGCGAGAAGCGTTTGTATGCGAGAAAAATATTTACATTGATTCTTATGAGCGTGCGTAAATTTTTCCTTTTGTTGTGTGTTCAAAAATTTGATTCGGTGGCAATTATAATTATCGAAGAGTTATGGTGAATAGGATATAGAATTATTTCTTTTTAGGTAAAAAATGACTTCGGAGCTACAGTTGAAATGTATTTGAAAGGCCCTTGGATAAGCGAAGCAAAAATTACCCCAACAGAATTGTTGTTGATAAAAAATGGGAAGAAATTGCTTTGTAATTGGGTGAAAAAAGTAAGTATCCATATTAGTGGTACGATTTTTTTTGGAGAAACCTTTTTACTGATGAAAAAAAATGTCAGGCAAAACTTCTTCATCGGTTGAAGAAATTGCATTTGTGCACTAAAACCTGCATTACTGGAACAGTAATATAGTTCTGACGAAAAATTGTTGAGTTTATTTTATCAGATATTCTCCTCCATTTTACAAGCTTGAAGACCCGAAAATATGTTTTCGGTTACAGATCAAGCAAATCGACGTATATTACGCTAGAATCTCCATTTTATAAGCCGGACTCGGGGACCATAAGGGAATTTGTTGCTAATTTGTTGCTATTTTGTACCGAAAGAATTGATTTTGTACCTCTCTTAGTTTACGAGAAACGGCTGAGGACCTGACGTAATAATACGCTACAATCTCCCCTTATATATCTAGACAAAGAAAGCACCTATCGACTTGAATCCAACTCCATATTTTGTTGCTATTTTGTTGCTGGGAAATAGGCCAGCTACATTTATCGGAATCGCAACCCTTCACGGGGGTGGGTGGTACACCTAGCCCTGTAAATACGAGATAGAGTGTATCTCATAAACCAGAGCAGCTAGCAACACGAGACCAGCGGCGTATTTTGTTGCCATTTTGTTGCTAAGAAATAGACCAACTACATTTGTCGAAATCGTAACCCTTCACGGGGGTGTACGACCCCAAGCCCTATAAATACGGGATACAGTGTATCTCGTAAACCAGAGTAGCTAGGAACACGAGACCAGCGGCGTATTTTGTTGCTATTTTGTTGCTGGGAAATAGGCTAGCTACATTTGTCGAAATCGCAACCCTTCACGGGGGTGAGTGGTACACCTAGCCCTGTAAATACGAGATAGAGTGTATCTCATAAACCAGAGCAGCTAGCAACACGAGACCAGCGGCGTATTTTGTTGCCATTTTGTTGCTAAGAAATAGACCAACTACATTTGTCGAAATCGTAACCCTGCACGTTGGTGTATCACCCCTAGCCCTGTAAATACGAGATAGAGTGTATCTCGTAAACCAGAGCAGCTAGGAACACGAGATAAGCCACGTTGCTAGAAATTAAATATAGCCTATGTTACTAAGTGTGAATATAGCTTTCTAAAGGTGGAAAAAACTTTGAAATCGGATAAGTAGTTTTTGCTTTTATTCATTACAAACCATAAGATATAAAAACAAATTAACGTTATTATAGTTTTTCTCTCACAAACATCATCAGTCTAGGTACTACTTTTTTCGTGTCCTTGATGGGCTATGGATTTGCCCTTTGGGTCATCACATTCTACCCATGCACAACTACCTCTGTGGAAAATGATCGATGTGTTGTGACCAACAGCCGTTTGATCATTAGATCTCGAGCCACAACCGTAGAATGTGCCAATTCCTACCAGCGCAAACCTCTGACTTGAATCTTGAGGATTTTTCATATTCCTTCCAATGTCTTTAAAACATATTTGGAGGTTTTCTTCTTCCTCAACTCGCAAGAGTACGATATCACCTAGTAAACATAATTCAAAAAACATTATTTCTGGAGGTACTTGTTTTGTAATATACATTAAAATAAAAAATTCGTAAGTGTTCCTAGCTGCTCTGGTTTACGAGATACACTCTATCGCGTATTTATAGGGCTAGGGGTGGTACACCCTCGTGAAGGGTTACGATTCCGACAAATGTAGTTGGTCTATTTCTCAGCAACAAAATAGCAACAAAATAGCAACAAATTATGGAGTTGTTCTCGTGTTGCTAGCTGCTCTGGTTTATGAGATACACTCTATCTCGTATTTACAGGGCTAGGTGTACCACCCACCCCCGTGAAGAGTTGCGATTCCGACAAATGTAGCTGGCCTATTTCCCAGCAACAAAATATGGAGTTGGATTCAAGTCGATAGGTGCTTTCTTTGTCTAGATATATAAGGGGAGATTGTAGCGTATTATTACGTCAGGTCCTCAGCCGTTTCTCGTAAACTAAGAGAGGTACAAAATCAATTCTTTCGGTACAAAATAGCAACAAATTAGCAACAAATTCCCAGATGGTCCCCGAGTCCGGCTTATAAAATGGAGATTCTAGCGTAATATACGTAGCAAATCGATAATATTATTTGGTTGTTATTTTAGTAAAGTATACGCCGCAGTGAACATTATCTTATATTTCTTCTGCGAGCTGTAACTTTTGGAAATGCACTATTTTTACGAATAAATTTCACGATTTGCAATCTACAAATTTTAAATTAAAATATAAAAATTGTGTCAAAATGTTTTTTGCACAATATTTCGACCATCCATTGTTTTTACTTGTTGTAACCAGGCACACATTGAATTCAGTAGATCAAATTCAGTAGTCAACGAATCAACGGACGCAAAAAGTAGAAAGTTAACAAACTCTATCTCTTCACGCGTGGTGCTAGAACGCGTTTCAGAAGAACATGTGTATTCTATTGAGTTGTCGGCTGTCAAAGGAGAACTAGCTGAACCATTTGTAATCAAGCGTAATAAAAAAAAATACTTTGACTTTATTGCAGGCTAATAAATATAATTGTGTTGACTTATAATTTTGATCTGCATTTTGTTAATTCGCGAACTCGGAAAGACGCCCTTGCTCACTTTAGTTTCAAAATTTATTTTGAAAAGAAATTAACACTGATTTCCTAAGCAAATAAAGATCAATTAGCCAGGGAATCCCCCATTAGATCCCAAGCGATCGTCATTTGAAGCATTTAGTCTTGTGAGATATTTGTGTTATTGTTTATTTAGTGCATTTTTATTTTTAACTTTTATAATTTTTTGTTTAATTAAACGTGTTTCAAACTATGACATCGTCTGATCTTTTTACGGACATTCCTTAAACTAAAAAATCGTTTAGTTTTAATTATTTCGACGACAAAAGAGCAATATGGTAATCAGAATCACTATATGACTAAGATGTTTCTCTTTTGTTATGTTTCGTGTATTTGAATACCCTCAGTGTATCACGTAGAATTAAATAGTTGTTATTGATGCTGGTTGGTACGGTCTCTTTGTTTTTTTTGTATATTTTTGCAATTATAATTCTAGCACTTTAATATTTTGTTAGGCATTGAATTCAATAGGCAAAACAAAGCACTCAAAAAAAAAGTTGAAATATGCATTTTTCAGACAAAAGATAAGTAAAAAATTAATTAAAAGCAATCAATTCAAATAATGACTGAAAACATCACTGATAACTTAAATTCATTTGCTTTGTGAAGAAGATTCTTATCAAAGCAAAACAACTGAAATCAAAATTTGAATAGCGTCACTCGAAATTTCCACTTAATGCGATAACCGCGTTAGTAAACAAACTTTCATCAAACTCGATTTTCATTTTAAGGCCGTGTGCGAATTCAGTTAAAAATGGGTTAAAACTTGACGTTTGGTTAAATTTTGACACTTCACATTGAATAAATTGAGTTAAAGTTAGACTATCTGCGGAGCAGGTTAAAATGTGACAATAGTGGTTAAAAATTCATCAATTTTTAACCACAATTTATCCAATTCGCACACGACCTAAGTATGAAATTAATCATAACACACCGCTTTAAACAAACAATTAGAGAACATGACATTTGTGACCAATTAAAATATGCCCTCAATTGACCTCCATTATTACACTTGCCATACGAGCATTGAGTTCAATTTACAATTCAAAATATTCTCGCAAACAATTCGGTGTCAAGTAAATTTGCAAGAAAAAAAAACTCATCATACCATATTGGAACAACACGAGCCCCTGCACCTTCCACAAATTTCACATATGACGCTGCAATGTAGCTAGTTATATTTCGATCAGGAAACTGTTTACGGGTGTAGCTGGATACTTCCTGTGACAGAATGCCCACAATAGGGGTAGGGTTTTCTTCAAACTGCACATCCGTTTCCGATTCAATTACAAACGAATATCCCTGAACTACCGCTGAACAACAAAAAAGAACTGCTGCCAATGAAATAATGAAAAACATCACAACACGTGATTGAGACATTCTTTGTCAAAATGTCACTGAGTTTATTGAACGAACTGTTTGAAACGACAATCGATGTCGAACTGATCGTGAACTTGATTGCTTTTCGCTACTCGTTTAACAACAGCACAGGCACTCAGGCAGCACTTCATGCTGGGTGTTAAATAAATATAGAAATTGAAGAAAAAAAATAACAACAGAAAAGTATCAATTCTGCTCGGGGTGCTGATAAAAATTAATTTTTTGATCGTTTTAGAAGTGGGTCTGGGAAAGATGCATGCAAGATTAGATTTTGAGAATGGAAGTTGATGAAAAAAAGTTTGGAGTTTTAAATTGCTGATGGTTGATAAGTTTTAAAATTGATGTTAGACATGCGTCTTACTAAAAAAATTGGCTAGTTTGTTTGTTTATGTTTTTATTCTCGTTGTCTCAATGATGACTTTGCATTTTTTTTCAAATGAACTTTCAACTTTTTTGTTTGAGTTTCGTACGAATGTATATGGAAATGGACTCTAAAAAGCTAAACCAGAAGCTACCTTCGGAAATAAACATTCGAACAAGGGGGATTTTTCTCAACTTTCTTTGAAACCCACCGGCTTGTTCCACTTGTACAAGAACGATGTTGAACAACAACTGGACAAAAGTGCATTTCATAACTGGCACCTGCATATGCTGTTTTAAGAATTAAAAAACCACCGCAATGGCAACGACGAAAGTACAAATTCCTGGACTTCGTGAAAATTTTCCATAGTTTAACATTGCATAATTTATTGAGTGGTTATTTTATCGATAAATGTTAGTTTCCTTATTTAATGTTAAACTGAAGATGAAATCCGGATAGTTTTAATTCAAATACAAAAAGCAGTTAAACCTCTAAAAACCGATTCCATCACTTTCATTCCTTAGGTCATCTTCAAGTCAAAGTCGATAAAAATAACAAATAAGGAAGGTAGGGGGAGTCCGGGAGACTTGAGCCACTTTTTGTTAAATCGTTCAAATAAATGTCCCTATTCATTTCAGCTAGATGTTGCATAGATACATCTTTGTAAAGTTACATTTATCTACTTCAAAATTAGCCTCATTAACTTTATGTACAGCCAAGTGATTTTTGCCAAATGCAAAATAAGTGAGAACAGATTTTTGGCTCAAGTTTCCCGCTTAGTCGGGAGGCTTGACCACCGTCTTGGGGAGAGATCATACTTAAATTTTTCCAGTAAAACAAAACAAAAGATAATAAAATCCGTTCATATCTTGTTAAATCTCAATTTCATTATATTTGAGGTGTTTTGTGTGGACACAAAATCTGTATTAAACGTGTTTTATAAAAATAAAATAAATAACCTTATAGCCTTTTCACATCAGACGCAAAACGCGGTTTTGCAAAACTTTTCAAAAACTTGAAGGAAATCAAGTGTTTTCCCATACAAATTTGTTGACAACCCTGTTTTGCAAATCAACAAGTTTTTGTGAAAACCAGTCAAAACCAAAAAAGTGAAAGCATTCAGCAGTCTATAATTCATTATATCGTATATATCGTATGTATCGATCGTATATATTTCTCCCTCCCTCCAATAGTAAGAGTAGATTGACAGTCTGCTTGTAAAATTAAGACTGTTCAATAAGAAAAAGTGTAGGTTAGATGTTAGAACAGCACAGAAAAGTGTAGAACAGAACAGATCAGCACAGAAATGTCAGACAAGTTAGAACAGTCATCGAAACGTCAGCTGTGAAAACTAAAATCAGAAAAAAAAACTTCCTGCATTCCTCTTCAACACATGTTTGAAAATGTAATTTATTTAAGGAATTAGATCTTTAAAAAATCAAACAAATAAATATTTACTATTTTATTAGCAAAATCAAAAAATCTTTCATTATTGTCTTAAGTGAATTAATTCACTTAACCTCAAAACACAAAACAATAACAAAGACAAAAAGAAACAACAACACTTTGACAGTTGTCATGATTCTGTTCTAGGTTACTCCTCCTCAAAAGCAAGTACAGAAAATCCTGTTCTTTTTTACGCTAACCTACGCTAAACTGTTCTAGAAAAAGTCATTGAACAGCAAACTAGACTGTTCTAGAACACTCTAGTACAGAAAAAGTGTCATTGAACAGGAAAATGTTGTACTTTTCTGTCCAATACAGTCCAGCACAGACTCATTGAACAGACTTATTGTTCACGACTAAACGTGTCAGTTGATATAGGGTTGCCATTTGAGAACATATAAAAATACAAATGAACAAATTCTTAGCAGCGACAAACAAATATTTTTTTCTTTTGAAAAATCGATGAGGAAAACTTTTTCATCCAGTGGTTTTCAATGAAACGAAAAACAAAGCGTACATATGTGTGTGAAAAAAAGTGTGAATCTTCTAAAAAGAGAACATATGCCATCCCTTACTTGACATCAACGATTTTTAATGTCAAACAAAAACCTGGTATTTAGGTGTGAACAGATTTCGAGTTTTTGAAAACTGACAGCTGAAAACAGCGTTTTGCGTCTGGTGTGAAAAGGCTATAATTCCTTATTAAAATCACAACATGTTAATTACTTTTCAAAAGTTTCTTTGCAAAACACTACTTTGCGCTGCTCTTTTTCTTAAATATGCTAATGGCATGTTAATAACTAAAAAAGAATGAAATTAGTGCATTTTCAACACATCTGACAATAAATTACAACAAAGGCCTATCGTCAAGTCTCCCCTAAGGATGAAAAAATTTGGTATAGGTACCTACTTATGAGTCATTTGAGTGATATTTGAGTGAATTATTTAGAGTGGCTCATGTGTCATGTCTCCCATATGGTCAAGTCTCCCGGACTCCCCCTACACACAAACGGTGTAATATGTTTTGATCATTTTCATGTTGTTTGGTAATTAATTGATATATGGTAGCAGATCAGTAATTATACATAAAACATAACACATAGCAGTGTTATGGTAAATATTGTAATCACTGTAAGGTGCAAGGCAATTAATTGATTAATCATCAACTATTTGACTCTAAGCAATTGATGTCATTACTCGAATGTTTATTCTAAAAAGGTTAATTAAAGGGCCAGTTAGTTTCCGCTAAGATCCCAGTAATGACTGGTATATCAGAAGGAATCTGAAGAATTGTCAAATCGTTTTGCCAAAAAAAAAAAAACCACTAGTTGACGCGACGTCTCCTTGATACTCCAAATTAATTTTTGTTTAATAATTGAAATTGCATCAATATTGAAGTCCATAGGTCAGTTCGGAGCATTCAAGGACTTTTTTTAAGTGGAACACAAAACCTCAGCCATTATTTCATATTTTTGCTCTGAAGATTGTAAAGTCACTATGAAGATTTTAAAGTCACTATGTCAAAGCAATATAACTTTCATGGAATTCGCAGGTGGCATTGGTTTTCAATTTCAACTCGTAAAACTGCGCGAAGAATTTCATCATATAAAATCAATGAAATCGTATCGTTCTCTGTTTCAATTGGATTCAAGTATGTAAATCAGATTGCATTTTGACAAAAAGATAGATATGTGTTATTATTTTTCTGGAGTTGATCTGAAGACTGGCGAGGCAAGGTTCAAGGGGTCAGCTAGTCAAATATAAGGAATATGTGCTTATGCAAATATCTCGGCAACCAGTGCCTAGGTGCTATTGTTGAGTTAAGCGAAATCAATGAATTTCGAAAATTCTTCCAAAATCTATCGAATGGAAAATCAAAAGAAAGGTCGGCTCGAACTCTAATCATCAAAATGGACTACAGGCTTTTTGAATGTCTGGTAGCCGAGATGTTGGCAAAAAAGTTAATTATTCGCAAACATTTCCCCGCAATTTCAAATCGATGTTTCTCATATAGTTTTCCTCGAAAACCGTTATACAATTGTTTGTCAAAATAAGGGCTTACATGTATTCAATCAGCGATTGAAAGCGAATATTTTTTAAGGAATTGGTTATAGAGTTTTAATCTAAAACTAACTTGTTTCAATATCTGCCTGTAGAACAACTATCAAAAACTATGCAGGGTCTGGTTTGCGAGTCGTGATCCCAATAGCGTAAGATGGAAAAACGTTTATCGGGTCGACTAGTTTCCGAATAAAACAAGTATTTTTATTTTTAATTACGTAGGCTATTTATCTATGGCCCTCTATGGGTCAACGAATCGAAGGCCAATATAAAATACACTATTTTGAAATTTACTTCTTTTTTTCTCAATCTACTTCGCTTTTCTTGCCTTTTCTTTCGTTTTCTTTTTCCTTTTCCCAGTTCCTTTTTTTCAAGTGGTAACGCTCATCCTTACGGTATAAACTTGTCATTGTCCCTGAAATAATAATTCAATACAATTCTTCAAAGCACGATTAGCAAAGTATATAACATCATTTTTTAGAAAAAAGTTCCTCTAATTTGTTATAGTTTGTTTTTGTGTTATTTAACACTTGCAGTCAGGCTGCTTTGGTTTTTATTTTTATATATGTTTGTTTGAACAACGATAGCAACTTATAGCCTTTTCACATCAGACGCAAAACGCTGTTTTCAGCTGTCAGTTTTCAAAAACTCGAAATCTGTTCACACCTATTCAATTCCTTTGGCTGGAGTTATAGCTATTTCACAGGTGCCAAGCCGATCATCAGACTCCTTTATTAGTGGTGCTGCCTGGTTTTTATTTTTCATATTAATGAAAAACTTTCTGAGTTTACTTTGGGATTTGAACCTAGGACCAGCTAGTTGGGAAGCCAATGCACTACGCACTGCGCTAACCACTCCACTGATTTTTGGTTTCCCATTGCAGACTTTTTGTTCCTCTAATTTATTATATGTACTGTGAAACTGAATGCATTCATTTAAATGTCCAGACCAAGAACGTGAGTTCTCTCAGTTCTTAACTGTAGGTGTCACTGCTTATTGTATCTAAGAACACAACCATTTACGATATTAAGAACATAAATCGTAATTAATCAATTAATCAGAATTATTTAAGAACAAAATAAAGTTAGTTGGTTAATTTAGAAAATAAAAACCAACCAACAGAAAAAGGTAGTTTCAAATTGAATTTTATTTTCAATAATTTTATATCGTACAATGTTTGATTAATATTTTTTGAAAAGCGAAGTAGTCCTGAACGTTGCCAATTTTGAACTTGACAGCTTGTTAAAACTATGTTGAACACACCCGCTGTCAATGACACAAATTAAACCGAAATAAAATTCAATTTTTCAAACAAGAGGCCACAAAACATGGGTAACATATAATTGTTTTCTGATTAAAATATTAAACATTTGAGAACAAAATCTTGAAAATCTTTCATTTCAGATGCCTTACAAATAGTTGAAGAAATCAGTGCATTAAAAAAATTGCGTAAGTTGCTTCAAAACCGAAAACAAAATTTAACAGCATCTTTCATCTTCATCCTCGTCCAAAAACTGAAGAACTCATAATTTCAAAATGATTTAAATGAAAATCAATTTCAGGCGAACACTATGAACAACAGCTCAAAATGTTCGGTGTGGAGCTCTGCGATCTACCTGACGATTGCTTGTCCGCACTAAACGAATGTGTACAGCTGAAAAAGGCCACAAAACTGCACGATCTTAGCATCAATTACCTGGAAGAATTCTATTACACAAAGAAAAAGGAACAAATCGACCAAAATCTGGCCATTGCAAAATTTCAGACAGACATCAGTGACCTTGAAAAACAAATAGAAGCCGAAACTACTGAACTCGATGATTTAGAGAAGTACCTGCTCAAGAAATCTATTCTTTTATTACATGATGTTTATGATGGTCCTTTGATTCTTTTAAGGTTTACAAAATCAGTAAATGAACGTCTCGTATCCGAAACTGAAATGGAAATGCATAAAGCTGCAATAAAGAAAAAGGCGCAGGACATGCAGGGGAGAATGGTAAGAATGTTGATTTGGCAAGCAGTCACGCACTTATAATATACAACTCTTATTGTAGAAATCCTTTCATATACCCGAGGATGTGAACGTCGATGGATTGATAAAGAAAATAGAAGTGCTCGAAAGCCAAAAGAAGAACTCGAAAACCACATGAAAACGACCCACAATTCAAGGACGAAGAGATATTTATTGAATTTTAGTAAACCATTTAGTTGTAACATTTCATCACAAGTCTGTTAGCTTATAACTTCATTAGAACAATAAATCTGTAATTTTACGAACTTTTAAAAATTGTTTATCTGAATCTGAACTGGTAAGCAGACACACGACATTTTACAAATTATGCTACTTGGCGTAGGTACATATGTTTACATTTTTTCGAAGAAGGTCGAGCCTGAAGTCTTCTGAGTAATTGTCATGATCTCCAGCCAAGAAAACGGCTCTTCGTCTTAGAGTTAAACTAAAGACCTGGCGCTCCAGGTTGGGGGTCGTTTTGACTGCCCGGCCACATTAAGAAAATATGGAATGTTAGGTCCATTAACAGACCACGTGCAGCCGAACAACTAGGGCAAGCCCTTGACTGCTGTAAAGCAGATATAACCGCCATCCAAGAAATGCGATGAGATGGTCCGGGTCTACGTAAAATCAACAACTGTGATATCTACTACGTCAACTGCTACCGGGAACAAAATCAGCGTCTATTTGGATGTGGATTTGTAGTTGGGACTCGACTCAGGAGGAAGGTCTTGAGTTTCAACTCAGTGAATGATCGCATCACGACAATCCGCATCAAGGCTAAATTCACCAACATAACATGACATTAAAATTGTCCTTGGAGATTTAAATGCTAAGCTGGGTAGAGAAGAAATCTTTGGTGGAATAATCGGACGACAAGCCTACACGACACGGCACCTCCGATAACGGATTTAGGATAATCGACTTCGCTGCGGGCGAGACGTAATGGTAGCAAGTACGCGATTCCCACATCTCGATATCCACAAGGGGACATGGAAATCTCCAGATCAATTAACCATCAACCAGATTGATCACATTGCGATCGACGCACGACACTTTTCTAGCATGCAAGATGTCGGCACATTCCGAGGTGCCAACATCGACTCGGACCACTACGTTGTTGTAACCAAGGTACGAATGTGGATATCCCGAGCAAGGCCAACACGTGAAAATATTAGGAGAAAATTCGACGTCAAACGGCTACGACCTTAGTCCGACGTGGAATGTAGTGCCACCATAAGTGAGTAAGCCAAGAAAACCTTCGCTACCTAGCCCTCAGATTCGAGATGACCAGAAAGAGCAAACAAGAGCTCCTGATTACAGCAATCGGTTGATGCATGTGAGTCGGAACCTCTCAAAAGCCTCCTCGAAGCAGAACATCAATCAAAATCCTTTAATATTTTGTTCATCTCCACCTGCTTTAAATAGCTCGGCTGGTAGGCCATCTGCACCCGAAGCCTTATGCGATGAGTCGTGTAATCGCTGTTTTTTACATCTTGTAGGTCAGGTGGACGGGTATTTTGGCCATCACCGTCCAGGAGAAATGGACTTGTGGGCATATTCGCCGTCTAGCAGTTTGGAAAAATTGTCTTTCCAAATCCTCAGCACTATTCGCGTATCTCCTGCTACATTCCCATTTTCATCACGACAGGTTTCTATTTTAGGCTGATATCCTTTTGTAGATTGTTTCACCCTTTTATAGAATTTTCTGATGTTACCCCTGCCGTAACATCCCTCCGTCTCTTCTTCCGTCTTAAAATCAATCAAAATCCTCAAATATTTTGTAATATGTTGTAGCATTTCCGGTTTGGTTTTTATTTTAATTTTCATTTACATAGTTGTTTGTATAATTTGTTGTTTTTCGCTTAAAGATTGATTTACAATTTGTTAATAAATCGAATGTAAATTTATGTAAATGTTGGTTTTGTTTTTTTGATTATCGATAACAAATGTTTAAAATGGTTTTGGTGTATTTTACTTTTGCTCAATTGGAAACGATTTATTGTTATTTAAAAATTACAACTTTGAGTAAAACTTCTGTTAAACAAACAAACAAATGACAAAATATGGAATATTACATTTGAATCAGTTCCACTATTGCTTTTAGAATGAGTTTTCCATTGCTGGTTGTCGGCACTACGTGTTGTTTTTGTTTTTTCATAAAATTTGTAAAATAAAATCTAAAACAAATTAAAAGATTTGTTTAAACAAAAAAATCGATAAATTTTTCATCATTTTTTATTTTTATTTTGGAAGCTTTGACGAATAAAAATTCTTCACATAATTCTCATGTTTCTTTTCTTTTCTTTTCTTTTTGTTTAATGAATTTTTGTTTAATTAATTTTATAATTATTTAATCGTTCTTTGTTGTATTTTGATTTTCATTTAATTTCTTTAATTAATAATCATAGTTTCTTGTTGTTGTTAGATTGAAGGGCGGGTGTGTTGTGGCAGACAAACAAGAAGAATGGGCATTCTTCTTCTAACGGCTGAATTCGGGCGCATCGTCTTGGGTGATGTCACCGTATTTCCAGATGGCCAAGTGAGCTGCCAGGGCGGTGGCTTGCGCTTGCTGGTATTGGTCGACCAGTTCCTTGAGTTTGCGTTCGCGTCGCTTTTCGGCGAGCAGGAGACCATCGGCGACGAGTCCTTTGCCAATGTCCAAATTGGTGGTTGGGTCGTGCAGAGTGGCCAATGGAACGCCAGTGGATGGTCGAAGTTCGACATTGAGTTGGACCTTGCGGTTGAGAACGTCTTGGGCGAAACAGCGAAGGGCTTCCTCCTTGTCGTCGGCGTCCGATGGCAGGAGAACCAGAGCTAGGGCGTATTCGGTAGCGTAGGGTTTTTCGCTGAATCCATTGGGCAAATTGGCCAGGCGGGAGAAAGGCACATTCTACAAACGAAAAAAAGGAAACAAGTTAGCCTATGGTATGTCAAAGGGATGAATTTTGTCTCTCTGAATCATGTCGTCGGACTCTCGAGTTTGACCCCCCAACTGTCAAACCAGTTCCATTCAGTTCTTCGATCCATCGTTGTCAAAAACAAGCTTCGAGATCGATGTGTCAAAAAAATATTGACACTGTTCTGTCAGCTTGTTCAAACGTAATGGCAAAACTTTGTAGGACTCTTGGCCGCCCGAAGGCACGACAATTGAGGTTTACCCTCATGACAAGTGACAGCCAATCGAGACGCCCAACTTCTAGGACACACGATTCATTGAGAATTTTGCTCTAGCAAACTTATGACTCATGCATTTCCTTTGAGACGGAAAAGGATCTAAGGAGCTTGCAAACTTTCAAGAAATAAAAACAAACCTACCTCTTTATTTCCGTAGTCAATGTAACAAACGGTGGCGGTGCCATTTTGGACACGTTCAACCTTCGCCCTGTACCACTCGTTGTCGAGAGTGAATTGAGCAGCGCACAAGTCATTGCGTTTGGGTGTGTAACTGCCGGCAATTGGTGGATTCGATTCGAATTCGGTGCGGAGTTTGGCCATCAAATTGTCCAATTTCGAAGCGGAATCAACGTTCTGCGCGAAGAATGTCAAATCGGGAGTGATTTCGGTGACAATGACATTCTCGTAGTTGACTTTACGCTCAACAACTTTGTCCTCTTTCTCCTCTTCGGGCTTCTTCTCTTCGACAACCTCCTCGACATAGTTGGCCCAGATGTTCTTCTTGGCCGCCTTGGCTCGTTCCTCGGCCGATTTCAATGTCCTAAAGTACTCTGACTTTTCGGCACTGAAATGCACCTCGGCAAGACCTTCTTCGACAAGGGCCACCGACAAATTGACATTATTTTCGGTCCACAGCCAACCGATGACACTGCTGCCGGCCTTGTCCGTCGTTTCAATGTGCACACTGACATCACGTTGCAAAATGCGATCGCGGGTGTATGTCAATGCCTCATCGCCGAAGGGTTCACCCTCCTGGGCGGGCACACCATTGAGAGCCGGTCTCGATGAACGTGGACACGAAATGCCAGCCAGCAGGAAGGTAACCAAACAGCTATCCTTGGGAATATAAATGCGCAGACGTGAGCCACTGGCAACGAACTCAACAATACCCTCGGTACGGAGGGCACGCTGCCACGATGGCAAATATTGCTGCTTAATGCGGGAATGTTCAGTGGTGAGGTCATTGATGCGCAACACAGTGCTATCCTTCTTGCCGTGCATGCCCTTCTGGCCCTTGATTGCTTGTGCTTCGGCGCTGAATAGCTCGTCGTAGTGGGCCGAACGCTGATCGTCATCCTGACGGTAGCGCACAACAGTGGCCAAACCCTTGCTGACCATAGCTTCGGCGATATTCTGACCTCCGATGGTTACCGTGTAGCAGTATTTTTCGGGGAAATTTTCACGAGCTGGCGAAATGTAATCCAAAGTGCACTGAACCTTGTGGTTGATCAGTTTTTTGCGCAGGAATTCACGGGCTTCGAACATAAATGGAATTTCATACAATGGACGGTAGTTTTTGCCACGTGGCGTTGGTTTGATTTCACCATCTCCGTCGACTCCAGAGCGGGCGGTGTCGCGTGGCGGACGGATGCTCGAGAGGAATACTTTCTTCACTTGTCCGTTGGCCAGTTTGACGTTGATGGCATCGCCGTTGAAAACTTCCACCACAGTGCCGGTGAAGTCTTTCTCCTTGGAATTAAATGCAGGCGCCTTGGACTGGTAGTCCTTCCACAGACGGAGGCGGTTCTCCTTGGCTTGACGTTCGGCGGCTCTCAGCTTATCAGCACCTGCAATGACAAAACAGTCAATTCAATGTCGGTCGTTTCAATGTTTGAGGGAATCTTTGTGGATGAAAGCAAAGTGTCGTCGGACTTAAATGACGTATGGTCCTCGCTGAAAGAAGTGACTAACATCTAGGAAGCCGACATTTTTCTCTAACACCGTGGTTCAGATAACTACGTGGTTGACTTCGTTTGATATCAGATTTTCAGTGCGGATTGTGTGAGGTACAAGCTTGCGAATGAATCAAGATTGTAGACGGGGTGAAATAATGTGCATGCAAGGGAACAGCATGCACACTTTTGGATCCGTCGTTTTTCTAGCAATTTTCGTAGAAGGCCGGAGACAAGATGTGAAGTCTGGGGTCTTGAACTTAAATTGCAGGCGGGGTTTGATCTTGAAAGAGCGCAACGGTTTTCGGAAAGAAATGTAGGCGGGGTGAAATAATGTGCATGCAAGGAAACAGCATGCACACTTTGGATCCGTCGTTGGTCTTGCAGACTTCGTAGAAAATCAGAGAAACTAGTGACTTCTTAGATCTTGAACTAGAATGCTTGTTTTACTTCGGGACACTTCCTTCATTCGCAAACTTGAAACACTCTTCTTGACAGATTTGTATTGTAGACGAAGCCTATAACGAATCGCCAGTTCTAAAGCAAATTCATTTCAAAAATTCGTCCACTTTTTCTTGGCAGCAAATTCAAAGTCAAAAAATATTGCATTTTTATTTGATAACTAGATCGCGCTGCCGCACTTAAACTATTCAAGAGTTTCTTCAACTTACCACCCTTCATAACGGCCATGCTCCAGTCGACACACTTAGCCAGACCCTCTCTCAACAGAGCCTCGGCAATGTTACCCTTGGGATACAGAATTGTTCCAATAAAGTTCGAATTGTTCACCGATTCCAATCGAATTTCAACTTCACGCTGCAACAAACGCGACTCAACAAAGTACCTGGCCTCATCGGCAAATGGAATTTTCACACTCAAATCGGGTTTACCCTCATTGTCCAGCTTAACACCAGGACAACGAATACCCGAGATCATCAAAGTGATGTAATGGAAATCAGGCAACAAAAATGCACGAATTGTCGAACCATCACGAACATGTTCGATGATAGCCTTAACCGGTTTACCGCCATACATATCGACAATATGCGAGGGATTCTCTTGGGTCCATTTGATGTGTCGCACATGCTCGGAGGGCGGACTGTGACTCCATTTACCACGGCCAGCAGCTTTGGCGTTATCTTCGAGTTCGATAAGACGCTGCAGCTCGGGTGTTTGACGTCCCTCGCGGCGAACACTGACCAAACCTTCGTGCACCATTGTTTCGACAATGTTCTCGCCGGTTTCTTGGTCTTTGCCCAGCCAGACGTTGCCATACTCGCGGGAAGTGTTTGGGGCTTTTTCGAAGGTGAAACCAACTTCTTCGCCGATTAGTTTTTGTCGCAGGAATTCACGGGACTCCCATGCCCAGGGATCGTCTCGTGTTTCTTCTCTAAAATTTGAGAAAAATAAAAAATTAAGCTTCCGAAATGAATTATCATTGAATTAACTTACCCTCCAGCGCCAGGTCTCCTGGCGAGTTTAGGGGCCAACACGTGGGAGAATGTAACTTGCTTCTCTGGTGGTGGAGCTCCTTTAGCTGCGCGGATAATTACAGTATCACCAGAGAGGACCTAAAATTAAACGAATAAAATCATAAACTAAGGGTTTTTACTTTCAAAAGTCGAAAAGAAAAAATTTAAAAAATTCAAACCGCCAATTCCTCACACTCACCAGTCACCAGTGATGGAAAATTTACGAGCGAACAACCTCATGGTTATACAACAGAAATAGAAATGGAAAAATTGAGCGGATGAGAGGTTAAGCAGAACCACATGGTTTCTTTTCTTTGTTCGTCTTCGTGGTCGTCGAAATCGAAAATTACGTCACAAAGAAAGAGAATGAGAAATTTGTATTTTGTGTTTCAGTTGGTCTCGTTTTAGTCGTTTAGACATTCAATCTTTTTGAGAGGTTGAGAGTAGCGTTTAGACTGTTGGACTATTGAACATCGAAATTGAGTCTTTGCAGATTATTTTCATCTTAAATGTGAATTCAAATATTTTGTATTTGTTTTGATGAAATTAACTCAAGAATATGAAGGAAAAGCAGTGTGATGAAAATTTCCAGTCGCGTAATACGAGTAAAGGGCGAATCTCTGTATAAACCTCACAAACTTATTCTAAGAAACTTGAGACCTCAGGTGCCGGATGATAAGCCTTACTGGGCAATTTCGAAAGAAAAACCAGTCGACGGATATTCGGTTCCAAATACTCAAATCTAGTAGAATCTACTTTAATCTTTCAAGACTCTTTTAATCCAAATATCTTAGGCTAGGTTATGTTTCCTGGTTATGTGGGCTGACAGTTGGTTTTGTTACCGTCATACTTAGATCAATGTAGATCCCTTGTGATACCCCAAAGTATTGTAACTCCTGAAAAATTGTGTTAGTTATGAAACCTCTGGTTGGTCGACCCATTTAGAGGACTTGACAAAGTTCAGTAGGCGATTGCCTAGGAGTTCGGATAGCTCATCTAGTCCGTTAAAGAAATAGTTGCTTTGCTAGTTTTGCACAGTGCTGGACAGTGGCATAGGAAGCGAGCAGTGTTTTCATGCTTTTCTTCGTTGCCGCAGCCCCTACATAGGTCGTGTGCTAAGCCATCTCTATCTATGATCTATCATTTGCTTTTTGAAGGACATTGTTACTAATATTTCGTTTTAATTCACATTGAAGGATTCTGATCTGATGGTTTTTGAGAGAGGGATCAAGTACTGAGCCTTCTCTTGCAAGCTCATCCACTTTTTCGTTTCCCTGCACACCACTGTGACCCGGAACCCAGCAGAGTCTTATGTTATGCTGCAAACCAAGAACTCTTAGCTCTTCGCGACAGCAAGAAACAAGCTTTGACTTGATTTCATTGGCAGAAATCGCTTGTATGGCTTGCATGTGATATCGCCACCATTGATATTTGTTTAGCAGCGTTTTTCACTGCCAAGATCTCGGCTTGGAAGACACTGCTATGGTCGGGGAGCCTGAATGAACTGGCAGGGTTAAGGTTTTCTGAGAAGAAAGGTTTTTCGCTTACAGTGGTCAGTGGTCAGAGAAGCTCGTTCATCGCCAAGCTCCAGCGAAGAGGTGAGAAGATACCACCTTGTGGAGTTCCTCTACATGTGTACATCTTTATATCTGAGTTGCCTAGTTCGCAATGGATTTGTCTGTTTTTCAACATACACATGACCAAGTTGCGGTACAATTCATGATACGAAACAACTCTGTACGATGGCGTACGATAGGATGATGATAAGAGTCAGCAAATGATCTGGATCTTGTTGACATAGGTCCAAAGCGGACCACGATTGTGACGCATATGAAGGCGAAAACTTTGTCGGTCAGGTCGACGACGATGATTCAAGGAAAAAAGGCAAATGGAGAAGACTCAACCGGCAACTAAAACAGGATGTGGATGTAGTCTAGAAAGGCAAGACAGTCTTTGTCTATCAGCTCTCACGCGAGGTGTCGGACAAATGAAAATTGTACGTTTGCAGAGAAAATTAGTATCCTCTGACTGCATTAAACCAACCTTTAACTTTGGATAAGAGTTTAAGGTTGAATTTCCATCAAGATGTGATTGGGAAGGTAATAGTCCTTCTAAATATTTCAATATCACTTTATATACTGAAGGCTCCAACATGGACTGCCTGATAGGTGCAACTTAAACAAGCAGTCACACCCGACAGCAATACAAAAAACGTAGTAAACAAGGCTATAAACAGCCGCCTAACGAAATCCAAAATCGTTAAATGGTGTTAGCAAGAACTCGCAAGCTTCAACGATAATATTAAAATTAATCTCGTTTGGGTACCAGGTCAGAGTGATATTCTGGGAAATGACGAACTGGCCAGGATGGGATCCAATCTTCAAGTATCTTTAGCTGAGGAAGTACGGATTCCTTTAGGAGTCTTGAAAACAAATATTCAAAACCCCTACTCAATAAATCCAACTGTATTATTTCAAGGTAGATATGGCCCACTTACGATCACAAATGCACAAAGGAACTTCTGTTCAGGCCTAGGTCAGACATTAGTAGAATTGTTCTCAATTTTTTTTTTTCAGTTCAACAACTTGTACTGGTGAAATGCTAAAATTGTCTTATCAAGTGGATGTTTTGTGCGGGCAATGTTCCGCGCGCTTCGCCAATAGCAAATATCGCCATAATCATCTTCAGCGATGAGGCCTATTTCGGGACTTGGAACATGGGAAAGTATGTACATATTCACATTTGTTCCAAGAATGTCCAAGGATGGCTGGGTCTTTGACTTATTCAACACTTCGGTTGCGCGTAACAAACGAGGGCATATAAGCGAAATGTTATTCTACAAACAATGGCACTTACAGGTCTAGCACACATTTGGTCATATTTAAATTTAACGAGATAATATTCAATCTACTGTATTCCCTTCTCAACTAATCTCCTGTTTATGACTACTCAACGCAGAAAAAAAGGCGGCTTGCATGCTGATTGCACAAAATTAAATCAACAAATCTCCCACAAAATAATGAACAACATGAATATGACTTCATTTGTTCAAATCTCCAAAACGAAAACACATTATTTAACAAATTCGCTTTGCATTCGATAAATTAGTAGCATGACTGGTTACGATAACATTCTTCGTGTAAGGCTATCTCCGCCAAGTCATTAGAAGTCAAAAGGTGACTGACTCTACTCGCTAGTCGTCTCTGCCTACAACACACCTTTTTTTGCCACCTCCACCATTCGCCGCCGCCGTGTCGCTTATACAATAAAAAAAATGTGACAACTAAAAAACCGGCCGGTTGTTGTTTAACTTCATCAAAAAGACAACAACAAAAATCAAACAACAACAACTGTGTTTATCTAATCAACGAACATTTGTGGAAAAAGAAAAAAAACCAGGTTAGGACAAAATACAAAAATCAATAAAGATGCGATAAAATTTTGGTATTTTTTGGGTGAAATGAAGAAAAAACGTGGCAAATGCGATTTCAATTTAGTGTCGTGCTGTTGGAGTTCTTTCTTCTGTGTAGAATGTAATGTTTGACTGAAAAACACAATCCTCATCAATGCTTGTCAATCTTATAGCAACACTGCCTACAACGACGTGGAGCACTCCAGCCCTTGGGAATGTGAATTCTATAAATACATTAAAGAAAAGACACCAAGACTAAGGGAGAAGAAGACGGGAACTTGTTTTTGGATCGGCTCTTGAATCTTGATTCTTCACTTCTTCTGTCTCCATCTCCATCTCCACACACAAACGACTATCAGCAGCAGGCAAGCATAAAGGAGACGTCATCAATTTTGAAGTGAACATGTTAAGACAAGAATAAATTCTGTGTTGTTTTAGTTGTTGGTTTTTTGGTTATGGACGGGCACAAGAAGCAGGCACTTGTTATGGCCTATAAATTGAATTTCTGATATGATTTCCAATTTACATAAAAAAAAAAAGTATCGCTGTTTGATAGAATGTTCGTTAGTTGGCTTTTGGGCTTTGGGTATGACCGAAATTGTGGTTTGATTTCGAAAATTTATCAGTTTATGCTTTGTGTGAAAGTTGTTTTGTTTTTTCTTTTTTTTCTTTTTACGGCTTTTGTCAAGAAGTGTTCTCCTTTTTGATTGGAGATGACGAGAAGTGGGACACGACAAAGTGAGTGCCCCATTGAATGAAGATAAGGGAACAAAATTTTACGACTTACGAGGACAGACATGGAGCACGTTTTGAGTTTTAAAAGTGAGACACATGCTACCATTTGTAAATAACGGCCCCAAATTTCATAAAATGGTTTCATATTTGGAACTTTTTTGAGAGAAAAATTTCGCATTGTTGTGTGAGAAAAACGGAGACAATCCTAGGGCTACAAAACATAAAGGGATAGTCCAAAGTGAAGACCATTTTAACCCAAAAGCCTCAACAAACATTGACTTTATCGGGATTCTTTGGACGCTCTTCAATCTTAGGTTGATTTGTTGTTGTTTAGGTGGCGCCAGGTCGGACCAGGGCCTCTCATCCATCAAGCGTCTCCAGCCAGATCGGTCAATAGCTAGCTGTCTCCAATTTCGAACGCTTAGTTGGTTGAGGTCCTTTAACACATGTGTGCTCCACGTGAGTCGCGGTCTTCCTCTTCTGCGACGTCCTTCCGTTGGATTCGAAGCCTCTACGAGCCGGAGCATTATTTTCCATTCGTTCTACATGACCCAACCATCTAAGTCGTTGGACCTTAACTTTTCTGGCTAGGTCAATGTCGCTGAACAGCTCTTACAGTTCCTGATTGAATCTTCGTCTCCATTCTCCATTTATGCAGACAGGACCAAAAATCACTCGAAGAATTTTTCTCTCGAAGCAGCCATGCATTAGGACCGGGATGATAAGAGTTTTGTACAGTGACACTACACAATTGACTTCTAAGTCTAAAGAAGCACCAATTGGCAAGTGATTCTTCGTTTAATTTCAGAGCTGGCGCCGTTGTATGAGTTTATAGCGGATCCAAGGTAGGGACTTACACTCTTGCTTGGCAGAGTGTAAAGAATTGAGTCTTGGATTAATTCACAAGAAGCAGTGTCCGTGAAAGAACGTCGTTGGATTCGAATTTCCAGCCATAAAGTTAAGAGTCTTTAACAACTTTGTACATGTAGCGCTCTGTCCATCAGCCAAGCGTAAGAGTCCTTTATCGACGATGATTGTGAGCTGCCAGGAAAAAAATGTTCCCAGCATGTCCCGCTTTTACCTTAATCTAAACTAGGTCAAGGTTTCTTGCAAGTGAACCATTGTGATCTGCATTCTCATGTAACGAAATAGACAAATGTACAGGCATGTGAGGCTGGTTCGGGCAGAAGGAGGAAGAGCAGTGTTTAGGCTCCGACCTCCTTTCGGCATGTTGGATTATTGGCAACCGGCTGGGTGCACGTCGGATGTGGTGAGTGCTTGAAGTCTAAGCTCTGGACGGCCGCCGTTACGAAACGAAATGTTAAAGGGAGGGGCGACTCCAGTAAGGCCGATCGTCCAGTTGTTGTTGGCCCTCAGAGGATTTTCCCACTCCTGTATCCTTAAGATACCACTAGGGGCTACCAAAATTGTTAATTGAGAGAGCAGAGTCTAATGCATGCCAAAAATATAATAAGAACAATAATGTGACACGATAGCTCCGAAGAATCAAGGCCTAAGTGGCGTACACCCTTCAACAACTCATTGAGTGCGTGTAAAAGACATGCGACTGCAAAATACAAGCATTGATTTGATTCAAGTGAATTGATAAGGTTATCAGCATGTGATAGCGTCTACGTAGGCAACATCTGCTTTGCAAGGTTTGTCAGGGCCAAGTTAACAGCTTCGAGGACAATATTGTTCTTAATTCTTAAGCCTAACCTGTACCTGTTGTTGTACACGTAATTCCCTAGTGTGTACATAGAAGGTAAGTGAGTGTCTTCGCTAAGTCTGATTGGGGCTGTCATGTACATAAGAATGAAGACTTTTCTATTTTCTCGGAAGGTGGTTCCTGAATGTTTCTGGAAGAGTTTAAAGTAGGAATTTCTGTGTAAAAATAACCTTCAGTGTTCAAACAGTTCCAAGACGTCTCTCTAAAACAAATAGAGAGCGCGACAGCTCGTGAAGAGACAAGGCCTAAGTGGCTTACTCTCATCAACAGTTCTCTGTGTGTGTGAATAATTGAGCGGGGCCACAATTTAACGCCGATTCCGAATTTCAAAGTTGAGAATTACTTTTTGCTTGGAAGTGTTTTCAGTTCTTCGCAAGAGGCAGTACCCGTGAAAGATGAAATAAAAACTTTATGGACACGGGCAGGATTGGAAGCCAAAGCGTACGGAAACTACGTCTCTTTCTATGACAAAAACATAAAACTAAGTAAAGAAAAGCAAGAACATCCAAAAACCTGGAACGCAACGAACCCCAACCAACAAAATCTCATTCTAATTTACTTTTATTCGAAAATGCAAATCACTTTCAGACCTACCTATTCACTCCCCATTCCACTGATTCGCATTCGTGCATGTTGTCTAGTCTCTACCCTCTATTCTCAGCAGAAACTGCTTGCGTGTTCATTACTAATCAATAGGCCAAAGTGGCACTTCAAAAAACCTAACAACAAAAAAACACAAAGAGGCAGAAGCAAAAAACAAAAACTAAAAACAAAAAAACATCCAAGCAAACATGAACATAATTTTTTTCGATTATCTGAATCACCTTGGAAGGTACTTAATCTCATTATACGGAAAAGAAAGTTCAAAGAGAACAAGAATTATTATAAATTTAAAATGCAATCAATTTCAGATTGAAGACAACACAAACCAAGTCCGCACACCACGAAAATCAACCAAAATCACACCGAGCAGCGGCGGCGGCGGTTGCATAGCCAGAGGCCTTCGTTTGGCAGAGCCAAACTGGCGATGTGGCACAACCATCAATTCCAATTTCGGGGGAAAATGGCAGCACGACTGTTTTATCTTGCTGCAACAAAAATAAAAGCTGTCCAACAGGTTGTGGATGTGCAGTGCAGCTACTTTTTTCTCGACAATCAACAAAGAACCTGATACAGAATCGAAAAAAGGGCCCGCTCCACTTTGTGATATTCAAATAAACTCCCCTTCTGGTTTCGAGGGAGAAAAAATTGTTTTGACGGATAAATCGCTCTCCACCGAAAACAAGGTTCATTCTCCGCATGAAGAAGCAACGTTTGGGCAAGAGAAATCGATACAACGTTGAATTCTTGTAATAAATTATAACAAAAACCACCACCACCGCCACGGATCGAACGACCGGCAGTGGCAAGGCAGGGCAATAGGCATGGGAAATTGATTTGGAAAATGGAAGGATGAGAGTGAGAACCACCTTAAACCGATGACGACTGACACGTTTCATGCAACTATTTATGTTTTCGCAGCAAATCAACAACAAGAACAGCCCGAAATTCCTTAAAATGTTCATCAATAAAAGCGAATTAAATGTGTCGCCGCCGCCTGCTGTTTGTCTTTTCGTTTTAGGTCAATTTTTTTCAGTTTCAGGCTTCTGGTTTCTAAAAATAAGTGAAGTCTACAGCCGATTAGGGGGAAGACACACAAAACTACTGAGAGAGCGGCTCGACCTGCATTGCAGCCGGGGATGGGTCGTTCTCCTTCCATATGGTCGCTTGCAATTCCTCCTAAATGGACAAACTATTGAATTTCGAAAATATCGCCACTTTAATTCATGGTTTTGTGAAATTCAGAACAAAAAAGAAAAAAGGAGTGGTGTCGGCGGACGAAGACAGAAGAAGAAAAAACTTCAAACATTTGAAGAGAAAATTTTTTGTAAGGTTATGTGTGAATGTGCCAAGTTGGCAGCTTCGTGGAAGTTTTTCTTCTCTTGGCTACCAGCGCCCATCTTCGCAGACTTTCACATTCACACCGAAAAAGATTTTAGTTCTGGAATTTGTTGAACAAAAATCATATATTCCTTTCGATTTTTCCATTAAATATAGCAAATTTCTGGAGGGAGGTGTCAATTTATTTTAACGAACAAAATGTTAATTACCTGCTTAACAATTCCTCTGCGGAATTGTGGTTGAGGAGGATTTGCGGGAGCAGCGGCTGCAGTTGCTGGGGCGGCACTCATTTTATTTTTTCAAGTTGCGGCTTTTTATTTGTTTGAAAAGAATCTCAATATTAATCGGTTCCAGACGTCGTTGGTGTTTTGGCTGATGGAGTTTTTTCCTTTTTTAATTTAAAAAAAATTCACACGCGACAGTCGATTCTCTTGGCAACGAACGATTCTCACTCGGTAAAATTAAAAAAATAAATGAAAATTCGAAAAAGTTGGATGAAAGATATAAGAGTGAAATGGGAGATATATGGTTGGTCTCTTTGATCAACGCCACGCAAATCACTTCGAGGGTATAGAGTGCTGGTCTTGTTTGGCATAAAGGATCTTTAGGTATTTGAGTGCAGGTGATAAAAATGGAGACATATCTGTACTCTTCTTACGCACTACGTGGAAGCAAGGGAGTAATCAAAAAGGCTTCGTTCGCGAATACAAATTGATTTAGGGCGGAAGCACATTTGTGGAGAAGAATTTTCTAGATGTAGACGTGCTTAATGGCACTAATGGCAGGTTAACATTTTCTTGGTTTTACCAATATTTTGCTTACGTCTACTATTAATTTGCCTACCTGAAAAATTGAGAGTGATTATGCATTTACATGTATCTGCATCTTAACTTCTGCAAAAAAAAAGTGATGCAACATATTAAAATCAAGCTCGTTTGATAGAGAGGGAAAATCAAAATGCAGAAAAGAATAGATAAATCAAGATTATAGGAAAAAGTAGTAATCAGGACCAAGATTATAGTTCAGACAAACGTGTTCATCTTGACTATAGCATATTCGTCTGCATTTCGAAGTTCTTAACTTGTAGAGTTCAGGTCAGAAGTGAATCTCTTTTTCTCACTTGAACTTACAAAAATCATCAGAAAAGGAACAAAGGAAGTTAGTGTCAAGATTAATTTCAAACAGAAAACAAGCGCAGTAGAAAGAGTATCAATCTGCCATAAAAAAGCGCTTCTCAACTTTGCTGTTCGGAATAGGCGTTAAATTGTAGGTCCCCTCAGTTCTTCACACTCACCCAGAGAATTCTTGATGAGTACTTAGGCCTTTGCTCTTCAAGAGCTGTCGCGCCACTCTATTTTATTTTATTTTTAGGTATAATATACTACTCTTTTGTATAATTGAGTCTGTCTCGTTGATTTTATTTTTCTTGAAAATTGCCGATCAAGATGTTGCAGATTTATTATTCGGATTTGAATAATTGATTTGCTTTATTCTACGATTGATTTCAGTATTGGAACTGTTCTGTCCTTAATTACCTCAACGTTCTTGCTGTCAACTGTGCCGCACTGATCAAGTCACCATTGTTATGTGGTTTTCTACTGGATGTCCAGAAATTTGACACATAGGTACACAATAACCCATCCATCATAGCTCGTTCCATTAGAGGTAGAAGATACGAAACGTCAAAAAGAGACCAATGGAAAAGGACATTAGTTATACTTTTTGACGAAGTCTTACGAGTACACGTTGTTTTCCTCTCTTCAAAGCTTCTGTCTAGATCTTCTCAAACACGAAACTAACATCACGTCGAGGTCTCTCCAATTTCCTATGCGGTGCGAGCGGTTGAACAGACTTTCGAATAGTGTGTTGACTTGTGACCTTGTGAGTTGACACAAACCTTCAAGAACGTTGTTGCAAAAATCATACGACATCGCTTTATAGCCTTTTCACATCAGACGCAAAACGCGGTTTTGCAAAACTTTTCAAAAACTTGAAGGAAATCAAGTGTTTTCCCATACAAATTTGTTCACAGCCCTGTTTTGCAAAACAACAAGTTTTTGTGAAAACCAGTCAAAAAACCAAAAAAGTGAAAGCATTCAGCAGTCTATAATTCATTATATCGTATATATTGTATGTATCGATCGTATATATTTCTCCCTCCCTCCAATAGCAAGAGTAGATTGACAGTCTGCTTGTAAAATTGTTTACGACTAAACGTGTCAGTAGATATAGGGTTGCCATTTGAGAACATATAAAAATACAAATGAACAAATTCTTAGCAGCGACAAACAAATATTTTTTTCTTTTGAAAAAATCGATGAGGAAAACTTTTTCATCCAGTGGTTTTCAATTGTTAATATCTTACACTAACGAAAATCAAACATGCAACGAAAAACAAAGAGCGAATGTGTGTGAAAAAAGTGTGAATCTTCTAAAAAGAGAACATATGGCATCCCTTACTTGACATCAAAGATTTTTAATGTCAAACAAAAACCTGAAATTTAGGTGTGAACAGATTTCGAGTTTTTGAAAACTGACAGCTGAAAACAGCGTTTTGCGTCTGGTGTGAAAAGGCTATTAGCTTGTCAAAAGCGTTTTTTGACATCAAGGGATTTTTACCGCTTCTTGTGGTGAAGCTTGAGTTATCGTCATCGTCCTCTAGCAGCAGCAAAAGAGTGAAGAACGTAGCTAAATTACATTATAGTTTGCTCATAGAGTTCGTGTACATATATTCACTGGTTCACTTAAGTGTGCTCATGTGAGCAAAATTGCATTTTTGTTGAACATTTAAGCCATAACTATATTGGACGGGACGGTGCGGACGGAGCCGCCCGTAACTGAGCGAGAACAAGAAATTCTTATAGTGTGCTTTCATGCCCTAAATTGTGGATTGCTCCGTTTCGTCAATTTCCGATAAGTTTTTCTTACCTTGAGGCTCCACAACAATAAAATCCAATGAACTTCTCTTCCGCAATCCAGTGTTTTTTTTTTGACTGGGCATATTAGGTCTTGCCATCAGCAACCTCAAATTGTCAAATTTCACATTTGTCACAAATATGTAGGTACATATGATCGCACTCGACGATGATTTAAACAAAATGAAATTCGAATGTCAAAAAGTCAGTGGAAAATGGACGCTCAACACTAAATATAACACAAACGTCAAATTGGATGACAGGATTTTGATCCGCTCGAAAAATCCAGACTGCGATGACCGGATCATGGACTGGATGTTGGATTGTTGGTCCAATAAATCTGATGACAGGCCAATAGTCCTGTCATCGGAAATGTTAAATGGAGACCCCAAGTTACGGACGTAAACTGTGCTTCCTTTCGCTTTTTACGAACGAAAATTTGGTAGCTGACTGGATTTATTTATTTTTCTGAAGATAAATTCGATTTGTTGTCGATTTTAAGTATTTTTTGGCCAACAAAATTAGCAAACTATTGAAAACGAAAAACATATGTTTTATTTTGAAGGATACTTCCAGTACATATCCGTCCATTATGGGTAACTTGCTTACTTTGCAGTTTAGTCCTGACATAAGTTAAAGTTTGCTTCTGCTTATGATAGTCAGCCCTTTATGCTCAAAACAGATGTGCAGAATTTCTGCACGCAGCGCTGCATGCAGCGCTTCAAGCAAAACACATGTGCAGAAACTCTGCCAAGTTTTGTCAAGACAAAAACGACACCTGCCAAAATTTTATGAGACATATCTGTCAGAAAGCAGTTCGACTCAATGATAAACTTGCAAATTATCTTTTTTTGAAACCAAAAATATATTTACTTTTTAGAATAGTATACCTAAATGTTTATAGTTTATAAGCCCCCAAAAATTAAGCAACTCTGTGATGATAGACAACTTTGAATTTAAAATAGACAACAGTTTTATAACAACCCTTCTGCTATCAACCTCAGTCGTTTCAAGTGCAGCAGCTTAGTCCAAAGAAAGATACAGACAAACCTGTAATATGTATTTGTTTATTCGTTTTAATATGACACCAATAAATTTCGTTTTTCCTTTAAAAAAAAATACGAGTTTCTTTTTCAATATAACTTGCACTTCTTTTCCAGCCAGACATCCCGATAGAATTCACCATCGTATTTCTATTTAGCTGTCTCCATATACAATGGAATTCATTTTGACGGGCAGCAAATCATCAAGCCAAACACTCATAACACCACATTGACCGGCAGTAGCAATTGGTGCAGCGATGCTGTTCTGGTATAACTTAGCCGTCGGACATTTCAATGTTTGTGAATTTTGATATTAGGTTCGGCTACCATGCAGGCAAGGCATTTGCCAGTTATTTGATCTGCCGCATAGACTGTATTCAATGAGACTTGATTTTTGAAGACTTCGATGAAACGAATTGAATATTCGAGGGGATTACAATTGGACGGCTAATGCGGTCTTCCAGGTTGCGAAATTCAAGGGCATTGATATGTATTTAAAAATCTTCGACACCGACACGACCGGGACGTACGTTTATGCGTTTCTCCGATGAAATTTCAAAACTTAAAATAAAACTAATAAATGAGAAATGACAAGTTGAAATAAAAATAAATTGTCAACAGTTTCAAAAATGTGTCAATATAAGTATTGCCAGATAGCAATTATTTGAAAAATTTTGTTTTTCAATTATGGCTGCAATGAAACTAGGCAGAAAATTTAGAAATAGAGACATCACGCAGCGCTGTTCTGCATGCAGAATTTGCTCCCATAAGAGCCTGTGTATTTTTTATTTTGCTGCGCAGCAATTCTGCACATCTGTTTTGCCCTTTAGTCTGATTCTGTACTTTTTAACATCTTTGTCAGTATTTCTGCAACCAATAGTACCCCAATCAAGCAGTCATTCAACTGGGGGATTGGAGGGTAAGCTCTGAACCATCAATCATGAAGATGAGAAAGTTGTTTTCTTTTAATTTTATTGAATAAATACTTTTAATCGGGTTAACATGTGTTCTTGTTTTAATTTTGACAGAAAGAATTTAATTCTAGGTCAATCCAATCTATTGATTCCTAAAATTTTAATTTTCTCAACCGTTCGGTTACCAACCGTGTAAATCCAAACCTGTATCCATGTTCTGTAACTTGGTCGAAAAGTTTCCCATTCGATTCAAGGTGGAACACAATATTCCAACGTTTCTCTATTTTGGAAAATAAACTGTGTATAACTTGATGCGAAAACAGCCTGTGTGAAAATTACAATTTCCAGTTTTCCAGTCACAGTGACAGTTAAAGGGCGATTTTGTTCACTCAAATTTGAATTCAATTTTGTGACTTTCATTTTCAACTTTTGAAAAAATAGAGACAATCTTTGTTTTTCTCTCCCAGCTTCTTCTATTTTTGAAAATTGAATAAATGTAAAGTTGACTAACTCAAGAGTTCACAATTAAAAGTCGAAAACTAACCTTTGACTGAATAAAAAGAAATTCAAAAGTCCCAAAGTTGACTTCAACTTTGAGTGAACTAAACCGCCCTAAAAAAATCAAAATTGATGATTATAAAATTATCCTCAAAACACACAGGCAACAAAAATTTATGCAAACAAGACGGAAAAGTAAAAAAAAATGCAATTATAATTCTTAAAAAGTTTTTTTCCTCCTCAAAAAATAAATAAAGAATTTATAGCTCGAGTAAAAACAATAAACGAGCTTGAATTCAGCTTCAAAATATTATCTCACTTGCTTGAGAGTGGTCGAGTTATTTTGACTGATAAGTCGAATAATTATTTCGACTTCAGAGTTATAGACACAGTTTTACTCACATTTTTCCAGGATTTCCAATAATTTCATTTCATTATATTCCTGATCGAGTGAAAACAAGTTACAGAAACAGTTGAATGCGAAAAAGAGATTTTCGACCCATTCCGTCGTAGTTTTGTTCTGGGGCCCTATTCTTGAAACCATGCGAAAATTTTCGTATACGATAATTATCGCATACTGAATCTCGCATACGAAAGCAGAGTGGTATTCTTGAACCAAATTGACTCGTATACGACTTTGTGCATGCGATGAATTTCGTATACGAGATGGCAACGCGTTGTCAAAATTAAGAGTCCATTTCTCTCCCTCCCACTTAAGGGCAAAAAAAAAAGAAAACATTTTGCTGGCATGTATTTTCAACTCAGTTGACATTGCAAATTTGACAATTTTTCATTGACTTTAATTTATTTTGAATAATAATATTCCTTCCGTATCCGCAGCAAAATGTATTAAATACAATATTTTGTGTTGTGTTCCATTGATTTGAAAAATTAATTATTATTATTAATTTGAAAATAATCTTTTAAAATCTGTGAGTAAACATTGCTGTTATACCAAAATTCGGATGCAGCATACATTTATAACTTCCGAAAGAAGTTATCGTGAATGACAAGCAACAGAAATTGGTAGCGAAAGATTCACGAACTATCCAATTGGTGTTGGAATCAATTCAAATGAAGAAGTTCGTATTGCAGAAAATCATAACAAAATATAAGCAAGAAAATATTCACAAGGACGGTCAGTTGGTCGTTGCGTTGGTTCAGCTCTTCAATCAAAGGTAAAGCATGTTTAATGCTTTGATATTGCTCAAATGGACGACGAAAGCGTGGTGTTAGCTATTAAGGATTATCATTTTACATTTATCGTTGTGTTTAAGGTACCCAAGATATGTCAATGTGCTATAAAATAAAATAAAAAATACATATCCAATGAACAAAATGCATTTTTCAGTTTAATTTGTTTACATTTAATTTATTAGCCGTAAAACATTTTACATCCCATTTTGGTATTCAATTCAGCCAAAAATTAGGCAAATTCGGTATTAATTGCACAATTTTCGTGTACGAAATTCCATCTCGAGTGGGTCTGACCACTCGAGATGAAGCATTCGATAATTTTCGTATACGAGACGTTTGACAGCATTCGAATAGCGTTCAAGAATACTATTTTTGATCTCGTATACGAAAATGTATGCGATATTTTATTTTTTTGATTCAAGAATAGGGTCCCTGATTCGCACTGTATATGCGAAAACTTATTCGATGTGAGAGTTATAGCCTTTTCACACTAGACGCAAAACGCGGTTTTGCAAAACTTTTCAAAAACTTGAAGGAAATCACGTTTTTTCCTATACAAATTTGTTGACAGCCCTGTTTTGCAAAACAACTTGTTTTTGTGAAAACCAGTCAAAACCAAAAAAGTGAAATCATTCAGCATTCATAAGATCGTCTATATTTCTCCATCTCTCCAATAGCAAGAGTAGATTGACAGTCTGCTTATAGAATTGTTCACGACAAAACGTGTCAATTGATGTAAGGTTGCCATATGAAAATATGAAAGAATACAAATGCACGAATTTTTGAAGAGCGATGAAGTAAAAACAAAATTTTGAATAAAATGGTTGCACAAACACGTTTTTTTTTAATCCAGCAAAAATCATAAATATTTAAAAGAAATTACCTACATTTTTTAACTGAAATATATTAGAAAATACAGTAAACAAATATTTTTACTTTTGAAGTATCAATAAGGAAAACTTTTTCATACAGTGTTGTTTTCATGTTTTAATATCTTACATTGACGGGAAACATACTTGCAACGGGATAAAAACAGCGAATGTGTGTGAAAAAAGGTAACAATCATCTTAAAGAAGAACTTCTGGCATCAATGATTTATGTCAAACAAAAACCTGAAATTTAGGTGTGAACAGTTTTCGAGTTTTTGAAAACTGACAGCTGAAAACACCGTTTTGCTTCTGGTGTGAAAAGGCTATTACAGAACATGGACCCTGTTCCCAAACATCGTTTCCTCATTTGAACCTTCGAACACACACCCCGTCAAAACTTTGTGAACACACCCTTTTGTCTATAATCACGTCGCTTGCAGCTCTTTCGGGTCGCCATGATGTTTCCTGTTTCTTTTCCGTCATCGCAGTCAAACACGAAAGGTGAGGATTTTAATTTCTCTTGTGATTTTGTTCAGTAAACACGTGTTAAATTTTTTGTCTCACCGTAGGAAATCCATATTTAAATAGTTCCTATCTTGATAATAAATAATTTAAAATGCTTCCACTCGAGGAATCCCGTAAAATATTCGGTAATTATTGAACATCAAATTTTTCACGTGTGCTACAGAACCAAAATCAATACATACTTTTCTTTGTGTGTTGACTTTGGTTAGAATATTTTTTCATGATGAATGATTTTACGGAAGAGTTCTTGAAGACTATAATTCATCACCCTATCCTGAAATTACAGTCTTCAAAAGCGCATCCTCGTCCATTTTGCAACCGAGCTAATCCCTGGTGTTTCTCTTTGTTTCAGACCGTTCAAGATGGCCACTTCATCCTCTCACCTTAACTGGTTGATCATCCGCAACAACAACTCTTTCTTGTTGAAGAAGACCGACATCAAGAAACCTTTCAGCACTGTAAGTTGGAAATAACCCAAAATCTGTACAGTTGACGAAGATATGGAAGCATTTCAATGATGGCTTAATTCACAATGATAGTTGATTAACACGTGATAGAAACTTTATTACTACTGATGAAACTGCTCTGCATATGCTTCGTCCAACTTACGATTCCAATTCTTCCTTGCAGTCTGTTTAATGAATATTTTTCTTGCTTTTTAGGAGCCCAACAACCTGACAAACATCAGTTCGTACAGGTACAGCGGCTTGGTACACAAGAAGACCTTGGGAGTCGTCCCAGCCAAGAAGGGCTTCACAGTTGTAATGAAGAAGGGTAAATACCAAAACCGCCCATCCAAGAACACCGTTCGTGTGACCATGAAGGCCGGACCCAGACGCTCTCTGAAGAAATTGAGGAATCTGCTCACCGGTAACAAATACCGCAACGATTTGAAGCAGGTAAATACATTTCGATATTGTAGTCGATAGACTAACTAACGGTGTTCATGATGAATTTTTTAATAACTACACACCAAGATCTCTGAAGGCTTTGAAGAATCTTTTATTTACTGAGGTTTCAATTGCCTAACGAGTTTGTACTTTTGTTTGGGAACTATGTACTAATGTGGGAATCTGTTTTGTTTTTCAGGCTGCTCTCCGCAAAGCTTCAGCTATCTTGAGGTCACAGAAGCCCGCTCCTGTCAAGAAGGCAAAGAAAGCCGAATAAAGTTGCAGTTTTTATTGATAGAAACAAATAAATTTTGTAAAAAGAATTCACATTTTTTTTATTTTCGTTGCTGCTCTTTCAGAATCCTATTTTTCAGAAGCGTTGTCTTTATCGAAGATTGATGAAAGAAACTTGCAGGAATTCGTCGCCTTGAGTTGGAGGAATTGCTTCCAAATAGCGTCAGTCAACGAGTTATATTACGATTACCATGATGCTGAGAGCATGGTCATTTAAAAGTGTATGGGATCGATTTAGCAGAAAGTTCTTTTTTTTTTCAAAGTTGCGGAAAATAAACGATTCCCAAATTTGCTTAAATTTACAAACATTTTTCAGTTCAAAACTGCATTCATTTACACCAAAGAGGCAAGAACATCAATTAATGTCAGGATTCAATGTCTCGTGTAGATGAAACCACGTACCGTGTCGTGGTTTGTGTCAAAACATAACGTTCATGCTTTTGAAATAAGTATTACTTTACGTTACGTTGTACTGAAATCAGACGGGGATGTTATAAGAAATTTTTTGAGAAATGAGAAAAACGTTAAAATGAATGAATACACAACGATATACATATTATGTAATTTGTTTTAAGGACTTTTGACATCGGAAACTATACTCAATTTCTAGTTTACATAAATGCAACTGAGATTTCAATGTCAGATTGATAGAGAACAAAATAATAAAGTGGAACATAATCCTCAGTTCTCAGTGATATCAATGACCAGACAAGTTGTTGTCGTTCATATGTGTGAATTAGCGTTTTACTTTTTCGGTCCTGTAGAAATCACTGAGCTATTAAATAAATGCTTTGAGTATATTATATTCAGGATCTCTGATTATGAAAGACCCTTAAGCGCCGGTGACGAACCGTACTGTCATTCTGTCAATTCGAAATCACAAAAAAATGTGTAGGTAGTTGCCTTCGCTCGATTTGATCGTTCATTTTATCCTCAGCAAATTCATGAAGCTTTGATCTTTCTCTTTGACGATTCCGTGATCTGTTCTAAGGTAAAAAAAGCCAAATACCATGTGAACATAGGTTCAGCCAGCAATTATAATATTGATCCATGGTTCAGACTTTATTCATGGTCTTACAACTGACCCTCAAGTGGAACTATAGCTTCATAACAAGCAGAACTAAGTTGTTGGATGTTAGCTTGTTTTATAGCAAGTAAGTCAACGTTTAAATGTGAATCACCTAACTAAAATATTTCCCTGTCCTGAATTCTATATTTTCTTCTAGGAGAAAAAGGAAAGGAAATTATGGAAACAAACAATCGATTCTGTTTATCATTCCATTTTTAAGTGTAAAGGGCTAACAATAAAAATGAGCGGAAGCTTGTGTCAGAACCGAACGAAACGCTCCCTTCCGAACTGTCAAGTGAACAAGTTACCCACAATGGTCACATGTGTACGGAAGTATCTTTCAAAATAAAACTTCATCATTAATTAAAATGAGAAAGAGGGTCGAAGACAAAACGGAGCCCTGGGGCAGAGACAAAAGGAGATGGGAAACTGACTTACGTTTTACCCTCCGGATATCGCAAATTCTATTTTACTGTTACTCGTGTATGTGAATAAATGAGAAAAAACAGCAACAAAAATCAGGTGGCATGTCGAAGTTTACTGAGATAGTATTGGTAAAAACACGCATACTCTTGCAGTAAACTTTGACCGCAGCTTGTAGACATTGTCATTTTGACAGCTTGGTTTCCCATCTCGCTTTTAACTCATCTGTGCCCTGGGGCACACCAGCAGTTATCTTTTTTTTTTTTATAATTTGCACCCACTCAAGGGACTTTTTATACCCTTATTATGCCAGAGACACAGTGAGTGCATTAGGAAGAAAGGAAGGGGTGAGAAAGGAGCTGTCGGTGTACATTGGTCTTAAATTCCTGAACATTATAATGATTGGGAAAGACAGAGTGTGGAAGAGAGTTCCACATTCGCGTAGTACGGCTAAAGAACGATTCTCTATACTTGAGCGTACGTCCGAAGTTGGGCTCGAGGGTGAACTGATGGGCATTCCTAGAAGCGCGAGTATTACGGGTGAATTTCTTGAGGGGAGGAATGCAACTGGCTATTTCTCTAGAGCACTTACCGTAGAAGTAACGGTAGAATAAAGATAGACATGAAACGTTACGACGGTGATCTAATGATTGGAATGACTCAGTGATGTCTCTGTCACCGATCATTCGTAGGGCTCTTTTTTGTATACCGTCCAAGAGGCTTAAGTATGTTCCTGGAGCACCAGCCTAGAGATGGGAATTGTACTCAAGCTTTGGACGGATATAAGTCTTGTAAATAATAGCCAGATCAGACGGGGAGAAAAATTTCTTGCATCTCCTTAAGAAACCTAAACATCTTGCGGCATTTTTGGCGACATCGCATATGTGCTCGTTCCACAAGAGGTGGTCTGTGATGCACATACCGAGAATCTCGAGATGTTCAGTCTCGTTGATGCAAGTGCCACTCATGGACAGTGGCAAGGGGGGTATGTCTCGCTTAGACGATACAAGACAGCATTGTGTTTTCGAAGCATTAAACTCTACGCGATTTTGTGTTCCCCATTGTACAATGCTGTTTAAGTCAGAGTTTAATGAGCTTATCATATTTTGCCGTTGCAGTTCCACATCCGAAGAGGAGGGATGTGAGTCTGGGAACGAATAAGAAAAGCTAAGGGTACTATCGTCAGCGAAACAATTAATTGGATTAGAAGTTACAGACAGGAGATCATTTATGAAAATGAGAAAGAGGGTCGGAGACAAAACGGAGCCCTGGGGCACACCAGCATTTATGTTATGGGTTTCAGACTTGAATCCATCCAAAACAACTTGTATTGAACGGTTCGAAAGAAAATTTCTAATCCAACGAAGGAGGGATTCGTCGATACCGAAAGCACACATTTTCGATAAAAGAGCAAGATGCCAGACTTTATCAAATGCCTTTGAAATATCAAGTGCAACAATCTTACTTTCTCCAAAACGATGTAAAGATTTGTTCCACTGTTCGGTGAGATAGACTATCAAATCACCAATGGACCTGTTGCTGCGAAAGCCGTTCTGCCGGTCATTAAGAAGCTTTCGGTCTTCAAGATATTTCTTGAGCTGATAGTTTATCAGCGTTTCCATGACCTTAGAAAGAAGGGACGTACATAAGTGCAATCCGACGATAATTAGAGGAAGAAGAAGATTAGCCTTTGTTTTGGATTGGCTGGACAAATGCTGTTTTTCAACTGCTCGGAACGAGCCCAGAAGAATAGGATAGATCATAGATGGAAAAGCTTACGAAAGGGTTTTGCCAGCGTGGAAGAACACCTCTTCAGAATAATAGCGGGGATACCATCCGGACCAGTGCATTTATGTATGTTGAGATCTTTTAGGACTTTTGCCACAGCACGAGTGCGGGAGAAGATTTGTCCCATGAAATCATTGACGCGCTCAAGAACTGGAGGCGTCATGAGCATGACACTCACTCTCTGGCAGCGAAGAGTTGGCGGTGAAATGCCTAGCAAAAAGGTTAGCTTTCGCGATAGAGCTAACAACTGGAGTGTCATTGTCAACGAGCGCAGGGACCGGGGAAGAAGAAGAATTCTTTATATTTTTTACCATTTACCAAAAATTCTTACTGCCTTTGGGACATTCCAGTATTTTTAAGCTTAATTTTTGGTCATGTAAAAATTTGGTCCGACGAATATGAGCATTGCAGGCCTTCCTGGCTTGTTTAAGCTTGTTGAGCGGTTTTCCTCAGTTGGGTTGGCTCTAAAACACCGGAGTTTTACTTCTTCTTCCCTGATAACCTCTTTACAGCTTGAATGAAACCATGACTTTTCCTTGGGTTTGATGCTTTTAACCTTATTCGGGATAAAAGTTTTCATTCCCAAAATAATCATATCTGCGCTGGGGTCTACGTCACTATCGAGGACGCATAGTGACCAGTTAAAGATCCGGAAAAAGTTGTTGAGACCGTCCCAGTTGGCAATATATGAATTTATTGTTCTCAATGACGAACAGCTCCGTCCACGCTATTCCGTTAATTTTAGTTCTGCCTTGAAAGAACGTAATCGCCGGGGCCGGACCCACTTTTTTCGACTTCTTTGTTATCGTTAAAAGTTTTGATCCAACTCTTGTTTTTTTTGTATAGAAGCTGTGTATATGCACGAAGTAAAATTGTCCCGGGCAAGATATCTCAGTTCGTTAAGGGTTGCCAGATAGAAAACAAAGATAAGGGAAACACATCTGAATTTACAGAAGGCACGAGTCGAAAAAATGTAAAAAGTAAATAAAATGTATCTAATTGTATGAAAAATTGACCTTTCTTTTGATTTCCATCAAAAAATCATTAACGAATGAAAAAGGGGACATGGGACCGTCCCCTAGACGCAGTGATGGATTTACCTATAGGCCCGTGAGGCCTAGGCCTAGGGCGGCATAATTTGAACGGCGGCAAAATTTTTGAAATGCTAAAATTTTAGAGATGAACTAAAGTAAGGACAATCTATTTCAAAAATTGGTTCAGATTAACTTTTATAAAAAAAAAATCCATTTAATATACACTGAAAAACTAGGCATTCGTTAATTTGAGTTATGATACTCGTCGCAAAAAACAAGAAAAATTCAGACAGATGTTCACGGGAGTTACACAAATGAAAATCAGCAAACTTGACGACGGAACATTTGTGTTGCTTCGTAACCCGAACCAGTAGACAGTCAATGCAATGGGAAAATCTCAATTTCCGAAGGCCATAGGAAATTGAATGCATTGACCTGAGTGTCTGCCGCTTAGTATCTAAGTATCGGAGGTTATTATTTTGGATTAAAATATTAGTGATATTTTGATCGCAAATATAGAAAGAACTTAAATCAAACCGTTGCGTGTTCTTTATTATTTAACTCTGGTAAATGAAAGACCATCTTTTTTTGTACAAGAAAATTTTCGCACAAACGTTTATTACCCTATTCTAGACACTCTGAGTGTACATACAATTAGCCGGGCGTAAAAGTGCATATATATGAAAAACTTTACAAAAATTTCAATATTTTCGACGATATAATCTGAAATAGATACAAACGAGTTGACAAATCTTGCCAATAAATCAGTCAGTAAGTATCCTGACGATTTGGAAGACACGTAAGACAATGAATGTATTCATTTCCATTACCAACTCAAAGAGCACTTAGCAAAAATAGAAGATGTAGGTACGCTCTGCACAAAAAATATGCCATGTATCTACTGCATACACGGAGTCTTCGAGATGTTTACCCGAATGTGGACATTTAGTCCAGTCATTTTAGTAATTCAAAAGCCCAATCTGCGGAAAAATTCCTAGTGGGCTGTTTTTTTGTACACACCTTTATTATGGTGGCCCATATGAAGATGTGAAAAATCGACATTGATATCGTGCCGGCTAAAAAAGTTATGGTGGTCAAAAGGTCGCGAAATTCAGTTTTTCGTGAATACTTCCCGACAAATTGTTCGTCTTGAAATTATCTTTAAAAAAAATATTGTGAGCATTTTTCTCTTAAATTAACCGTTTTCGGAGTAGAGCGCTTTATAGTCCCTCTCTCCGAAAACGGTTAATTTTAGAGAAAAATGCTTAAGGCTTTTTTAGATAATTTCAAGACGAACAATTTGTCTTTGACGACATCTTCTTTTTCCACTCTAAAAAGAGTAAAAACATATTTACTTGCAAGCATGCGCCAAGATAGACTTAATGCTCTTGCATTACTGTCTTTTGAAGCTCAACTAGTCCAAGAAATTAATTATGACGATATAATCGACGTTTTTGCGCGGAAAAAATTATACTTCAATAAAATAAAGTTATTTTGAAATAAAAATCTTGGATCAAAATTAATGAAATCCATTTTATAAATAAGGGCGGCGCATCAAACGGGCCTAGGGCGGCAGCAAGCCTAAATCCATCACTGCCTAGACGAGATGTTCTGGCATCCCTGTTTTGCGTCGGGTGTAGAACAGCTACTATAATGGAGAATCATGTCAACGTACTCATATTCCGTTTGTGTTTACCTACCTTAGAAATTTAATAGACCTTAAAGTTCTTGAAAAAAGTAATTCGCAACTTCTGAGTACTCAATTAAAACTTCTTTTTTTGTTTACCAGCAAAAGTCCGCATCTGAATTGACACGAGGTCAGAGATTCAATTTAAACTTATTGTCAATTTTCCCGATTATTTTTAATTTAACTAGAAATTAAATTAATTTATTATCTCATAGAAAACAAAAATACAAAATTAAATAAAAAACCTAATTTAGCATATATTTTGGAAGATTACAAAACTATTTATCAATAGAGTTACCAGATAACAAGTGATTAAGTAGACATCATTATTTAAAAAGGGTTTCAATCATCAGCGCAATATTATCACATCAAAATGGGACAAGCGAAAATATTAATTTAAGGGAAACAAGCTCAATGTTTCCTTATCCTATATTTTTTTTATCAATAAAACGACTACGAAGATGAGTTGTAAAGATGGAGAAAAAGGTTGCAAGTTTGTGTCGAAGTATCCCTGGCTGTCATTTGGGTACATGGAAGGATTTCAACTCACTGGCGATGGGCTTATAAAATGTCTCATAATTAAATTGCGCGGCAGTTGTATTTTCATTTTCGATCAGCCCATCAGCTTTGTTGTTGATGACATTGATTAATCATTTTTCTTGTCGAAAGAAGTGAGATCCGTCTCCTATGAATTGATAGCACCAGCTTTCTATCTCGTGAAGGGGGTTAGTACCACTGTAAAAAAGAAACAGCCTGGAAATCTATCACCGATTCTAGCATTATTTATGTCAAACTGGACGACTGACAGGATGGGGAATTTTGTGATGCGAATAACGGCCAATCCAGAATAGAACAGACCCCCAAACCGCTTTGGCTATTAAAATCTCATTAGGGAGGTTAAAATAATTCGCCTTCATGCCACCCACCACCTTCACCGTTGACTACTAGTTGAACTACACTGGAGGTCTGGGTCTGTCATTATTTTTATGAGAAAGTGTTAGTCTTTCTTTATTAAGTTCTCAATACTAAAGGACGATGACGTTGATCCTTTGATGGATGTATAGCTGGTCGGTGTTGTTGGTGGCTGCTGCTGCTGGGTGGCTTTGGGGCTGCTGCACGAGTTATCCGATTGAGTTGATTGGGTGTCTAGGTCAAAGTCTCGGCCATAATGTGGTCCGGCATTGAAATTGACAGAGGACGCCACCGAACAGGACGCTGATGAGGCTGATGTGGACGTGTTGTTGCGGAAAAGAATGTTAAAAGGAGCTATTGAAGCTAAATACTGTCGATGAAGCTCCGTAATGCGGTCGGTGTAATTGAGTGCACTAAATTGATGAGCGTCTAAATCGTTTGATGGGTTGAAGGACAGCTGGAGATCTGACTGAGGCTGATGGGTATTTGGCGAGCACAGAAGGTCCTATTTTTAAAGAAATTATAAATATGTATATTTTATTGTTTTTGGGTCTGGAAGATTTATTGATGCTCACATGTTCGCCGGAAAGGAGGGATTTGGAGCTTTGTCTCTGCCGACGGGTGCGTCTCCGCCGGTAATTGCCTTGTTCGAACATGTCATTGGCAGATGAGTCTAGCATCCAGTAGCTTCCTTTACCAACGCCGTCGCTCTCGTCAATGGTATTCTTATCGCGTGGCACTTTGACGAAGCAATCGTTTAGAGAGAGATTGTGTCGGATTGAATTTTGCCAGCCTTGTTTATTTTCGCGATAATATGGAAATCTGGAAAAGATAAAGAAACTAAGTTTGTAGTTTAACATTTAATGGAAAAAAATAGAATTTTGCATTTGTTTGTGTTCCCAAAATTTGGAAAAATTATATTAAGCGTTATCAACTTATTTCTTAAAGACTTCAGATTGCAGAAATCGAAAAAAACGTTTCTATCGAAGTAAGACACCATTAAGCGCCAATATAGGAGTAGCGAGTAGGTTAATATAAGATTTTTTCATTTTTTTTATTGGAAGTCAAATTTGAGTTTAGACAGGAAGTGAAACTACTTGGACATGACTATATACACAAAGTTTTTCTTCAATCGCCCGCAAGAGTTACATGCACAAATTTCTTTTTTTCAATTCTTTGAAACAACATCGAGGAAAACAAGTGGAAAGGAAGGTTCCAAAGGTAGTTTTTAGGGAAGCTGTCAGATTTATTTGTTAAATTCGAATTGATATATTTATTATGTACATAATTCATAGCCACCGGAATGTTGGCTTTAAAATAACTTGGTTCGTGTTGTTTGATTTGAAATCAGAGTCCTCGAGTTCAAGAAACGAATTTAAAGGCTTAAACTGACTGTGGTTTTTTTTTTGTTTTTATTGTGAAAAATACTACTTTTTTACATAATTGTTTTCAATGAGTTCTCTTTCAATAGATGCCGAAAAAATAAAAATAAACCGATTTTCAGCATAAAAGATTGATAGGCAACAAAATAAAAAAGAATGGCCACTTAAAATGTGTAGATTCAAAAAATTATAATATATGGCTTAAGTGTTTTAACTATTTTCCACCAAGAAATCAATCGGGTTATTAATGGCGTTTTTAATTGGCAAATCTGGAATCAAAAAAAAGTATTCTGGTTTTAAAAGGGAATCCCCTTCTTCTCAGAAACAGAACTGTCAATTTTGCTTAATTGAACGCATTCAGAATGCTTTTTTCAACTTCCAGATAGCCAATTAAAAACGCCATAAGTCAAAGAAAATGTTTTTCATCAATGCTCATAGTCGAAGATCAATAATTTCTTGCGTTTTCTTTAAGAAATACATATACAAATGCCTTAGTCGCCGGAAAAAAATCATTTCAATCAATTCTATTACCTTTTTTCATGAAAAATAACTCAAAGTTATGGAGTTAAGGAGATCGAAATCTGGTACCTTTATAGATTTTTCTACGAGCCCTGAATTAAGCTACACCCTCTTTCAAAAACTGAGGTTTAAGAGACACCAAATGCTGAGAATCATGGAGAACGAAGCATTATAATTTTTCGTTCAAATAGTTCTATATGACCAATTGCTTTTTTGTTCATGATTTAGGTACACCGACTGAATCCACTTCTAAGAAGGAAAACAGGACTCAGCAAACCGACGAAGCTTCTAATATACAAGCAGCTTATTCGGCCAGTCATCACCTACAGCTTCCCAGTATGGTATACAATTTCAAAGACAGCAATGAAGGAACTCCAAGTGTTTGAACGAAAAGTCCTCCGGAGCTGCACAGGACTTTATTTCAATCATCAGAGAAGGAGGCATTTCAGCAACAAAAGACTCTACGAAGAAGCGAAAATTACACCACTGGACAAGTACCTAATTCAGTCAGCTAAAAGGATCGCAGGATCACTGAGCAATCACCCCAACAACCTCATCAACGGAATAACCACACAACAAAGACACCCAGAACCGAGATACCTATGCACGCTGGACGTACTAAGGGAGGAGCTCGAGCAAACCAACGACGAAGGAGATCTTCAATTTTACGCTGACACGGGGTCAGCTTTTAACCGCGGCTAAGAGCCTCACTAATGGACAACCAGGACTGAACATCCCGAGATTTTATTTCATGTATTTTTTATCTTTTATTCATTCATATTTTTGTTAATCTTAAATTTAAAAAAACAAACATTGTATATAGTTAGGCCCCTTCTGTGCCAACAAATTAAAAATCAAATATTACCTTAAGTAATTATTCAATAAATTGTAAATATGTATATAAATATTAGTTCAAATAAAGATAAAATGAAAAAAAAGGAAGGACAAAAAATAAAACTATATTATTTAAAACAATTAAAATTAAGATACAAAATGAAAGCCTAAGTTTTTGACTTAACAGAGAGGTATAACAGATAACACGTTGTTGTAGATGAAGCCGTTGATTTTTAATATTTAACAAAAAATAAGTCAGTTTTTCAGAAAACTGCCCCTCCTGGCTAAACGGGGGAAAAAGGACCCCTCTCCCATACAATTTTGTTCATGTCTCAAGCCTACTTACACGCTATGGCTATTTGGCACAACGTTTTATTTTAACATATGGGTGAAGGAAGAGTTAGTTATTGATTAAAATAAAGTTTAATTTTATATAGCCTGGCACATTTTTCGATAGGCAAGCTATCATATTCATATTTGTTTACAAATTAAATTTGATAAAAAAAAAGTTTCATCCGGTTAACAGATCGGTGTAGGTCGATCTCCAGCGAGCGGCTCTTAGACTAAGAGGCATATCCCTGCTTAATGTAGAATACAAAGTCCTATCCAACGTACTGTGTGAGCGTCTTAAAGCGTTCTGCAACAGTCGGCTCGTGCCAATGTCAAATATTCATACTGTGGCAAATCCTGGAAAAGAACAACGAATTTCAAGACTAAACCCATCATCTTTTCATCGACTTCAAAGCTGCTTATGATAGCATCCACCGCCAAGAGCTTTTGATGGCGATGTCTGAATTCGGAATCCCGAACAAACTGATCCAGCTGTGCTGCATGACGCTAAACAATACGCAGTGCAGTGTGCAAATAGGTAACAGCTCATCCGAGTTGTTTCAAAGATGCACAGGGTTTAGACAAGGAGCTGCATTGGAGCAGATAGTGCGCAAGGCAGGTGTGAGCACTGAAAACACTAACTTGAAAAAATCCACCCAGCTCCTGGGCTACGCGGACGACATAGACATCATCGGTCGATCCAAGAGAGCCTTGAGGCCTTCACTGCGATTGAAGAACAGGCAAAACTCGTTGGTCTTGAAGGGAATGAGGACAGCACAAAGTATATGCTAGCAACAAACAAAACAACATCTATTATTGCCTAGGACGAAACGTCACTGTTGAATGCAGAAATTTCGAGGTAGTAGGTAGGCAGTTCACCTACCTTGTAACAAACATCAATCCCACAAATGATACCTTAGTGGAGATCCGACGAAAAATAACCCTAGCGAACCGTTGCTACTTCGGGTTGGCAAAATAACTGGGTTCAAAACTCCACACTCAAAAGACAAAGTGTCTGCTATACAACACTTTGATTTTACAAGTCCTACTCTACGGCGGCGGAGCGGCGCCGAGTGTTGGACGATAAGTAAAAAAGGGGAATTAATACTGAGCACTTTCGAAAGAAAAATTTTTCGACGGATTTTCGGTTGATGGCGAATGGAGAATAAGGTTTAACCGCGAACTGTATGCGAGCTGTACCAAGATGTGGATGTAATCCAGAAAGCCAAGAAAAGACGACTACATTGGCGATTGGACGACAACGCTCCAGTCTTCTCATCGCAGCCCCCCAGGTTCGAGACGACAAGGAAGACCGAACCAACGGACCAAGTGACTACGGCAGAGAGTGCATTCGACGGACCGTTCCCGATGGTAGGCTGTAATATCTCAGGCTGAGATCCTTCATGGATTACGAGCCGGTTAAGTAAGTAAGTGTTGTGAGACAGCTTCTGTAATACACATTCAATTTAATGTGTTCACAAGGTTGATATACAAAGGTTGAGACTTCAAACAAAACTGGAAAAATGGAAAAATCAAACATAGCTACTTTATTTTTTACGTGGAATTTGGGTTCCGAATGGCTTATCGAATAGGAAAATAGGAAGTTTCTGATGGAAAACTCGGAAAACTGTGGAGAAGCTTGAAGAATATCAAGACCAAAAATCAATTTTCAGATTGGAAACATCTGTGTTTTTTTAAATCATATTGGAACTTATCTGAAGGCGATAAATTGAGATGAAATGAGGTTTGTTTGTTTATATGTCCGGTTAAAACTCTTAAGCCGTCCAACGCATTTTTATAAAATTTTCATTGTAGGTTAAGCTTAGTCCAGTCACGGTTTCTGTGAAAACAAATTGCGGGAAAATCTTACGGAAAAGTCGGAAAATGGAAATAATTGAAATTTGGTCGAAAATTAATTTTTTGTATGGGATTCTGGGTGCAATTGTTCAGAAATTAATTTTCGAATGGAACAAAGTTCTTAGTGAAAAATTCGGAAAACTCCAAAACGAGAAGTTTTTGAATTTTTTTCAACCAAATTTTGCATTTTATAGCGTGATTTGATGATTCGGACTACGTAGAAGTGGAAAGTTAGTTGTGAAGGTTAGAAAAGTTCATATCGTTCTGTATTTCAATAAATTTGAATGCGTTGGAAGCAAGCGGACAAAATGTTGCTCAAAATATTCGCGCGAAATATTTTTTTACAAACACCGCAAATTGTTTCCTGACAAGCAATTTTAAGCTCGTTTTTGAATACTGCAGAATGAAGGAAATGTTAATGCACTTGTACATAGGTACCTACTTAATTTTGATTTTGAGTGTTCATCAAAAAATGTTAAGGATTTGGACAGATTCAGACGAAAACAAATACACATTGTAGATGTTATATTCTTTTGTTTTAAGATTGAGTAGTTATTGGTTCTTTTTCTGATCCGGTAATGTCCTTCGCCGATGTTTTCATTGCACAGAATGATGAAGCCATTCATCATGGTGCATTTTTGCTAAGAGAAACAGACAGACAATTTCTTAGGTGGAGGTTTCTTGGTTAAACAATGAGTTTTTTCCTAGGAATCTTTTCGACTCTCGAAAACTACTTCGATTGACACAGTTTAACATTTATTTTCTGATAAGGTCCTTTGACAATCCAACCCAGCTCTTAAAGGGTCTTCAAAAATGCGCTCAAAGAATTTTAATCAATAAATATACTCACTTATCCATGATAAATTTATAGATCCCGCTTAATGTCAGTCTTTGGTTGGGTGCACTGCTGATTGCCATTGCAATCAGGGCAATATACGAAAACGGCGGTTTTTCCGGCCGATGCGATGTCTTCAAAATCGAACTAAATGGCAGCGGCCATAACCCACTACCGTGCATCCGAAACAGAGGATGCAACCCACTATAGTAGTAAGCTGCTTCCGGAATTGCATTCGCGCACAAAAAGTCCCCACGCAACGCAGGACTATTCAAATCATCTAACGAACCAATAGCCGTCGGACAAGCTGCAAAACATTGCGGCGACGGAAGCATTGTTTTCTTTTCTTTTTTCGAATAAGAAAAACACGATATTTTCAAAATTTGAGATCAGAAGAAAATTTGACTTGATTCCACGATCGGATCCGTTTGGAAGTGAAACGAAGACTGATTATCTGAGGGATGGGAATTTCCGATCTGCTACATAGAAAACAACAGTACCGCATGCACAGTATGCACAGAATCTCCGACCGCCCGCCCCCGCAAGCTAGCTATTGAGTGCGTTGTGTTAAGGACAAGTGAATGAGATGTTTCTCTTGGAAAAACAATAATGCGTTGTATTATTTTCGTCTTTTAGTATTTGTTTTACAAACAGAAACAGAAACAACCACCCTCCCGATCTGACAAATTTCGATGGATGCAGGAAAATTGCCTCTGTGCGTCGCGTTCGTCAGTGTGAGTAGATGATCTGGCGATCGTAAAAGGCACACATGAAAGGCAAATACCAAACCACACTGTGTGCCATAAAAATCCCGCCGTCGAACGTTCGAAAACAGAAATAATGATGGATTTTCATTATATTTTGAAAAGTTGAGTTTTTTTGTTTTTGTTGTCGATTTCGAGTGAGAGCGAGATTTTTCAGAGTTTTTCCGAAATTTTCAAATGGCCATAAAAAAGTCGTTTCTTCTTGGGTATATTTGTTTGAAAATGCGGCTTTGCATCTTTCATAGTTATGGCAGCATGCGGTCGAGGTAGTAGTGTGGCGGAGTGGGTGAGCGGTGTAGCGGTTATGTTAGAGCCGCACTGTTCATCAGTTTTGAAGATTGGGAATTTCTTTTGATTTTTTGATGTTCCTCGCTAAATATTTTGAAAATAAAAGTTTTGTATCTAAACAAATAACGGTGTAATAATGGTTTGTAGCTCTTTTTTTTCGAATACTCTTTTTGAGGTGGAAATCTTCAAAGCGTTTTCTTAATGACTATAAGATTCTAAATAAACTGAATTGAGATTATATGGCAATGGGGTTGGTTTTTACTCAAAGCCGCAATGAACTATTTGGAATTTTTTCAAAGGAGGGAATTTTGGAAGAACATTTCAAAAGAACATTTTTATTTGTTAAAATGAATAAATAGACGAATTTCAAAGATTGATAGATTCGTTTGAGGTCGGACATGCAAGAGCTTTCAAAGATAGTTTACATGAGGCGAATGATGTTTTCAAAAAAGAGACAATTTGAAGTGGGAAGACACTAAAATTGTGTTTTTTTATTTTTAGTGGTTAGAAACGGATAATTTTACTTGGAGTTCTAAGGAAAATTGAGAGGAGTTTCAACTTCTGAATTGAAAAAGTAAACAGTTCTTAAGAAGTGCTTAAAAATTACATTTTCAGACGCGGACGTACCTAACACTTATTTCTTTTTCAAAACAGAAATTATAGGAGACACCAAATGATGAGAATCAAGGAGAACGAAGCATTGAAATTCTTCGTTCAAGTATTTCTATATAAGCAATTGCTTTTTGGGGAATTTTAAACTACAACGTTGTATAAAATTTAATTGTTTATAAATGCTGTATTTTCTCTTCCTGTAAAAGAAAAATCGTTCAAAATCAAACACATAGTATAGTAGTAGGTATTTCTTTTTTTAAAAAGAAGTAAATCTCACAATATGCGGTCTCATGATATTCAGTCAATTATTTTGCGTGCTTTCAAGATATAAAAAGCTTATCAGTGCTATCTTGTGTGGAATATAACGTCTTCGTTTAAACGTCAGCCACGGGAATTCCTATTTCGGAAAATGAAAAGCCGAAATTTCAAGTATGAAATCCAGAAGCGGAATTCGAAACTTGAATAGAAGATTCAGTTCGGCGCACGTTCCGTTGTGGACTCGGGCCTCAACTAACAGTCTTCGGGAGCCACCTCTAATTAGCTACCTCTATGTTTTGCACTCCAAGTTGATTGAGGTCTTCTTCCACTTGAGTGCGCCACCTGAGTCGCGGTCTACTTCTACTTCTACGACCCTATCACGGAGAAAAAAGACTTGCTAAAAACAATTGGAATCTGTATTAAATTAAGTGGATTTCTGCATGGTTTTTTGCCAAGCGGACTTTCGGCTTAAAGCAATTCGACAAATCACCTTGATTTCGGTAAAGTTATATTCAAGGTGAATCCGTTTAGTTTTATAAGAAAATCATTCTCTTTTGAGTATTTTATCAAGTCGAAAACATCTTATTTTGAAATGCATTTACATACAAATAATGTATCTTCCACGTTAAAACAAGCCGTTTTCCGTTTGATTTTATTCTAATCACATTTTTTAAGACTTTTTGAAAGTTGATATTAAGTGAAGCATATCTTAATTTTAAGTGCGTTCAATTAAAACTAAGATTTTTCGCACTTTGGTATCACACGTTTACGAATATATTTTACAAGAAAATCTGTTTCTCTTTCTTTCTATATATAGGGAATAGTGTCGAAGAGTTTCCTGGCCGGAGCATTGGTGTCCATCCGCTTTAAATGACCGAGTCATCTGAGTCTCTGGACATTGACCCTTCCGGCTAGGTCCGTGTCGTTGTACAACCCGTAAAGTTCGCTGTTGGATCTTCTTCTCCATTCCCCATTAATGCACATGGGCCAAAGATGACCCGTAGAACTTTCCTCTCGAAACAGCCTAAGACACATTCATCCGATTTTGTCAGGGTCCATGCTTCTGCACCATTAAGCTGGATGAGGGTGTTATATAGTTTTACCTTAGTTGCTCGAGAGAAGGCTTTTCCATTCAATTGCTTTCTTAGCCCAAAGAAACGGCGATTAGCAAGAGTTATTCTTCGTCTGATCTCGGCGCTGGTGTTGTGGAACGTGTTCATAGCGGAGCCTGGGTAGATAGACTACTCTATTTCCTCTAAGTTGTATGCGTCTATTGTGACGGTCTGTTCTAGCCGTCTGTGTTGGGTGTCCTTCCTTGAAGACAGCATATACTTCGTTTTTCCCTCATTTACCGCTTAACCCATTTTTGCCGCTTCCGTCTCAATTCTCACAAAGGTGCCATTGACATCACGCTGTGTTCTTCCCATTATATCAATATCATCGGCGTACGCGAGAAGTTGTACAGACTTGGAAGACAGTGCCTCTTTTATTGACTGTGAAGTTTTGCACTATCTTCTTAAGCACGATGTTAAAGAAATCGCATGACAGTGCATCGCCTTGTCTGAATCCTCTTTTGACATCGAAAGATTCCGTAAGCTTGTTGCCAACCTTGATGGCACAGCGTAAGTTCGTCATTTTGCACAAGCGAACGAGCTACGTAAGGATGCTAAAACTAGACATAGCTTTATACAGTTCATCTCTGTAGATGCTGTCATATACGTGGCCTTAAAATTGATGAAAAGGTGATGGGTATCGATTTGGAGTTCATAGGTTTTTTCAAGGATCTGCCGCAAAGTGAAAATTCGGACGATGGTTTACTTTCCTAGTCTGAAGCAACATTGATAAGGATCAATCAGATTGTTGACGAAAGGCTTCAGACGTTCAAATATAACGGCAGAGAGGATCTTGAAAGCGATGTTAAGTAGGCTGATTCCTCTGTAGTGGGCGCAGTTTACAGGATCTCCCTTATTCTTCAGGATCGGGCAAACAATGCTGAGGTTCCATTCATCGGGCATGCTTTCTTCCGACCATATCTTAAAGATGATTTGGTGCATGCTCCTATCTAGATCGTCACCTACTGCTTTGAACAGCTCGGCAGCTATACCATCTGCTCCAGAGGCTTTTTTGGATTTCAGCCGAGATATTGCCATATTCACTTATTCTAGGTCGGGTTCACGGAATTGTTGGATATCATCGTGTCCGATGAAAAGCTTCTGCCTGACAGCGTGATTTTGTTCGTCGTCGCCGTTATACAGTCTACAGAAGTGGTCTTTCCATATCCCCAGCATTGACTGCGATTCTAACTCGAACGTTCTTTAATCAATAAAAAATTATTTGGATTTAACTTGGAAGAATTAACAAAGAATCAAACACAAAAGTCAACAATAAATTGTTGATTATGATTGATGGCAGAAGGCTGATTTCGCAAGCAAGAACTATTACAGCCCATTTACTGTGTTTTCGGTCTAGTCCAAGAGATCTAATTATTGTATAGAGAGCTATAAGGCTCCAGCTTTCAGCTTTTCACATTCTTATATTCAAAATGTATGGATGTGGATCTTCAATTGTATTAAGCTTAATTGCAAGTTAAGTTCCTCCTCTTTAACAATTCAAACATAAAAATCGTGTCTCCGGGAGTTGATATCAGTTTATCCTTAAGCAAGAATTCAATGAATAGTGTACAATTTTTGCGCTGCACGACAATGACTATAAAGAATAAAAATGATAAAATACCTAGGAATCTGCTTTAGAGAAATCTTGACGATAAAAATATCACATCTGAATGCAGGGTGATAGCAATTTTTCAAAATAAAAAGGGTATTGTGCATATAGCAGCAAATTTCGAGTCCTTAAATCAATATTACAGTTGTTTCTCTTTAACCTTTAAAGTATCTCAGATTTTCGTGAAAAGGACTTTTTTGTTCCCATCGGACACGCCAAAGAGCAAAATCATATTGGAATCGGGTGCACGGTTTCTACGTCTGTACTATGTACATCCTGAACCTTCTAGTAAGCCAAATGATCGTCTTTCGATGAAAGTAGTTTTTCAAGCTACTTACATACATTTATGGTTCAAAGATTGACTTTGACATGACTTATAACAAACTTTGCCTGATGGAAGTCAAACTTACACCGTTTTATAAAACGTCTAGATTAGTCAACGAGGAAATAGTACACGAAGAAAACGGAGGTTTAGAAGAGGCCAGACTAGAGTAGAACCTCTGCGAAAAAGTTGTTTTTATAATGGCTACCGCATGGTCTGTCTTTCTAAATAAGTGCGATGTTTAGGAAGAAAAATAAACACAGGCTTGACAGGCTATCATAACCGTCCTATAAAACCATATCTGTCCTTTTTTTCCTAGAATCAGTACCAGTACCACAGGGAAAATTGAAATTCTCTTGTTAATGACACAAGTAATTGAAAATGGAAGATTGTCCTCACCTCTTTAAATAAGAGCACTTCATAAAAATCACCTTCCATGAAAAGCAATTTACACTTCTCCGAATCCCATTGACCCACCTACCTCATTTCCGTTTTTTTCCCAAAAATAAAATACCTTCACAAAGTGGAATACAAATATATACAATCATTTATTTGTATTATTTTCCAATAAAAATTCTCAACCGAAAAGCCCAAAAAATATAAAACACACATCAACCATTTTATTCGCAATAAACAACTTTCAAAGTTTATTTATAAAATATTTGGTTAAATTATATCACCATGAGCCAGACCACCCCATGCGGCGAACAAAATACATTTCAAAATAAAATACAAAAGAGCTTCATTCGACTTAACATGACTTGACTCAACTCAAATAAAAAATTTACCAAGAATAACAATAAAATAGAAAACATTCATTTTGTTGAATTTTCTAAAGAAAAAAAAGATCAAAAGATCAAAATCCGATACGCGAAACGTTTCCAATATATATTCTCAAATAAATAAACTGTATTGTAAATAAATTGGCCAAGAAGTAAACACAAAACGTCTATTTGAAATCCGCAGAAAAACTCATTCATTATTCTTTTGAAACAAATATTTATCGCTAGTAAAATAGAAGCAAAAGATATTTTCAAAAATACTGGCTGACGCATAAATTTCGGATCTTGGCATTTTTGCTTGCGGCATGCAAAGATGAAAAGTGTGGCATTGCGCCGCTGGATTTGGGGAGCAGAAAATATAAACGCCCACGCGAGACGGCGAGAGAGATGTCTTCCATAGGAATTGTACGAGGGCAGACTTCTCATTGGTGGAATCAGCTTTGGGGATATTTGTGAAAATATTTTTACTGGGGAGCTATTTATGGTGATCTCCATTACGAATACGAATTTTGAAAAATATTCTCTGTTCGGATTGGCTGGTGGAAGTTTTTGAAATTACTTTTTCGGTGATTAAGGGTGATCTGATGTGGGATGGGAGTGGCAGCGTTGAGTTGAAAGAGACTTGAAGGCAATCAATCGGGATGATTGATTGTTTTGTTTAATGTTCAAATATTTCTTAAGAATTATGAAAAATAAAATTTAATATTTTTCGGGACTATACAAACAATATCGGATTTTGAATTTGAAAAATGACGAGAACCGTCAAAAAATATTAAACAATGTTTCAAGTGGATTATAAAATATTAAACAATCGCCTTTACCAGACTTTGTCTTCAAAATTTGTCCCTTAACTTTGTACAAAATCGGTTTTACGATCATTTGCTGAGCTCCTTATGCCCGCTGACTTTGTTTCAATTAAATTTAACGATCATTTTATTTACAAGCGTTCAATTGCATTTAGGTCCTTAAAAATCCCTGCTCGCACAATGTGTATGTATATAGATAAAAGAGTGTGTGTCAGCACAAAGTCATCAGGTCTTTAAAAAAGGATATCCCCTGCTTTTTATGACCCGCGGAAGGGTTTAGATTTGAATTCAATATGCTCTGATTGTCGTTTGACTTATTTTTTTTATGTTCCAAGGTTCCAAGTGTGCATATTTCAAGAAAATGCAGTACGGCACCAGACAAAAACTGCACCTACCACAGACACCGCACGATTTCAATAGCACACTCCTTTCCCTCAAAAGAAGAGGAAGAAAACATTAAAAATAAGAACTCAGTACATTTGGTGAATTGCGTGCTCTTTTCAAAAACAGAGAAAAGTCGTAAAATTTTCAAGAGTTCTATTTTACGACATTTTGTCGATTGTGATTGTTTTTATATATTTTTTCTCAGAAAAACAATGAAATTGTAAATTTTCTGTAATTCGAACATTCAAACCAAAGCGTTTTTAAATACCATAGACGTATGTAGATACAAATTGTTGTCGGTTTTGTTAGTTGATAATTTTGTTTTGAAATTAAATGTCATGCCTTTTATGCGTTTTCCTCCAGAACACTTTCAAGATGCAGAGACTAGAGTCATAAAAAATGCATTTGCATTTTATGATCCGGGATAAGTGACATCCTTGTTTGAATGAAAACCGATATCAATTGTGGAAAATTAAACAAGGTTAAGAATAATAGGCTGTTTGTGATTTGGAGTAAAATGCATAAATAAATATAATTCTGTACATCAATACTCAAACCCGACCAAGTAAACTAAACAAACTGACTCTTTATCTCGAAAAATAGTTTGATACGTTGAAAATGCTTTCAAAACAAAGAAAGGAAACGTTTTGAGTTCGCAACATGTATCAATTGGACTATACCTACGGTGACCATATTTCTGGGAGCAAAACCCGGGACAAAAAATAAACAAATTGAAAACGTAAAAAAAAACAATGTATTTTTGGAGTTTACTCCTTTAAGATCGATTCATATATAGAACTAGACCCCGGTATGAAAAATTTACCTATGGTAGTAAAATAAAATGTTGAGAAAAAGCGTTACCAAAAAAGTGAGATGTTAGGCATATTTTAACTCTTAATAATTTTTGATTTTTTAAAAGATAGTCTGGAGGCTTAGAAAGGTTATTTTTTATCGCAGTAAAAGGGGTTGAGAGGGTTGCAAGGAGTTGAAATACTAGGTCAAAGTGTTTATAATTCTTGGTAAGGCTAGAAGCACAGATAATAAATTTATACAGATGTCTCATCCCTGCACAAAAAAATTAAACATATTTTTCTCTTAACAGACAACGCCTTAACAGACAAGGAGCTTTTTGAAGCTTTTTTCCTTGCCTAAGTATTCATTTATGGGCAATGAGGCGAGCGAAAATAGATTTTTAATGCATTAAGTGAATGCGTTAAAGCTTTTGGAAAAAGCTTTTTTTTTGGTAGCTTTCAGTTTCATATATCATTTCTCGCCATAAGGGTGAGACATCTGTATAAATTTATTATCTGTGCTAGAAGTTTGAAAGTTATATTAATGGATTTTGATTAAACATAAATAAATACGACATTCAAAGTTTTAAAAAAATTTACGATGAAGGGGGTGAAAATAGAGGATGAAAGTTTTTGTGCGATGTCGTCGCTATTTTATAAACAGCAACAACAATAGATCGCACAAAGATTTCAACCTAGAACTGTGAAATTTTCGCACATGGTAAAGAATTTCATGCTGTTCAATTTATGTTACTTTTATTATAACGGTTACTAATACTTATAATATTTGTAGGTTCAAATACGGGACTAATAACTTAACCCGGGACACTTGTAGGTCCCGGGTTTCCTTTAAAAAAATCCGGGACGGGCTATTGAAATACGGGACAGTCCCGGGAAAACCGGGACGGATGGTCAGCGTATCTATACCCAAGGTATATCTATGTTTAAGAAAATTTAATCAACAATATAACTTGTTTTTGGAAAAGAAATCGCGCAGCAAACTCATAGTGACTCTTCTCTTTCGATGTTGAGCGTCAAAAATTGTTTAAAATTGTTTCATTGTGGTTACATGATGGTTTATGATGAGCATCATCCATTTGCCCCGAAAACGGCTACAAAGGAGGATAATGTGACAACAATCCAGGATCTCCTATTGGCAGACCGTGCGCCGGTTGAAGGTACGCGCTATAGCTGAGACATTCGGAAATTTAAAGTATGTATTGGGAAAAAGCGCGACCGTGAAACCATTTCTGAGCAGTTTTTAACCGTTTCTAAGCGCAATCGGAAGGAGTGTCTGTTTCGTTTCGTGACAGTAAACGAAACATGGATCCACTGGAACACACCAGAGACGGAGGATCAGATGGATTAAAGAAGTTGGTGCGTCGATGCGGCAAGTGTATCAGGTTAAATGAAAATAGATCGCCATTTTCCCAAAATGTTTGTCTTTCTTTTGTAGGCTCAAGAGTTCGGGTCGAAAGACCGGAAATCAAAATCTCGCATAGCGGTAGGTATCCCGCATAACGAATACCCGCAAAGTACTTTTCTCCACATTATCATTTCCCTGGATTTTTCAGACAGCCCTGAATTAGCCCGCAGTTGCACCCTTTTTTCAAAAACAGAAATTTAATGAGACATCAAATGCTCAGAATCATGGAGAACGAAGCATTGAAATCGTTCGTTCAAATATTTCTATATAAGCAATTACTTTCTAGGTTGTTGAACCTTCATTTCTTTCATGAAAAATGAAAATGAAATATATGAATTAAGGTTTCGTCAGCAGCTGACAAAGCCGAGGCATTTGGAACCTACTTCGAAGGAAACATCGCACCAACTCCATCCACGGACTCCACATTCCTCGAGGAATCAGTGCAACAATCCATCCAGTCAAACAACGAAGAAGTCATATTTAGCTCAACAAACTCTGCCGATGACTCCATTGAAAACAATGATGAGTGCTGTACAAGAGACAAAGTCAGCGAAGTCATCAAGAACCTGAAACCAAAAAAATCAACAGGACCTGATGGAGTCCCCAATTTCAAGCTTTAGCAGCTATCTCACGTATTCATCCTGTACATCATCAAAATAATTTTCAACAATTGCTATTTTCCTCAAAAATGAAAAACTGCAAAAATAGTGGCAATCCTGAAGAAAGGCGCAAGGAATCCAGTTAAAAATTTTAATCTCATTCCTCAACAACATCAGCAAAAGCTTGGAAAAGATTATTCTAACTAGACTTAAGATGTGCAGCTCCAGGAACAACCTCATCCTGGACTTCCAATTTGGATTAAGACAAAAAAAACTATACTCTGCAACCTGGCTAATCCATCCATCCTCTGGCTAAACTCCAACACGACATCGCCGCGGCACTCAACAGCCATATCGTGTGTCCGTTGCGTGCCTATAAGATGTCGAAGAGGCGTTTGATAGCGTTTGGATTGAAGCATTAAACCACAAATTATACCTATAAGGCTTACCATCAAATCTTATAAAAATTGTATTCTTTTTTTTCTCTTCCAGAATCTCTTTATTCAATCGGGGAACTTCATCATCGACAAGGACAATAAAAGGTGGAGTGGCTCAAGGATCAGAACTTGGACCATTTATTTCAGCCTGATGACCAGCGACGGGGAAGGCTTCATCACTTCTACAACAAATGGGTGATACGCATAAACACAGGGAAATCAAAACTGATTTGCTTCCGAAGGCCCACCAATAGCAGACGTGTAACTAGAACAGCTGGAAGATGCCGAAGCATCTCAATTTCTCTACCCGATGGATCAACGTTGGCAAGAAGAGAAATTCCAAATACCTCGGAGTTCACTTCCTTGAGATGATGAAATTCAAACCTCAGTCGAGGGCTGTGCTAACAAAGGTTAACAACACCCTACACCGACTGAATCCGCTTCTTAGAAGCAAAACAGGACTCAGCAAATCAACGAAGCTACTTATATACAAACAGCTTATTCGATCATCACCAATAGCTTATCTACCAGTGTGGTATGCCATCTCTAAAACAGCAATGATAAGGAACTCCAAATTTTTGAACCGAAAGTTATGCGGAGCTGCACAGGACTTTCTTTAAACCATCAAAGAAGGAGACATTTCAGCAACAAACGAGTTAACGAAGACGTAAAAATTACACCATTGGACAAATATCTCATACAATCAGCAAGAAGAATCGCAGTATCACTCAATAATCACCCTAATCAGCGGAATAACCACCCAACAAAGACACTATGAACCGAGATATCTATACCTACCCCCTGGACGTACTAAGAGAGGAGCTCGAATAACAAACCACCGAAGAAGGAGATCTTCAATTCTACGCTGACACGGGGACAGCTTTTAACCTCGGCTAACAGCCTCACCAATGGACAACCAGGACTGAACACCCCGAGAATTATTAATTTTTCAAATTTATTTTAATCTACAACAAAATCTAATATATAAAATTCTGCTGTCACGGGGTGCGTAATTGAACTCCTCCGAAACGGCTCGACCGATTTTCGTGAATCTTTGCGAGGATATCGGCTAGGGTAGAGAATCGGACAACATCTATTTTTCATCGCCCTTAATGTTAAGGGTGGTCCACCCGTGCATTGATTTTCAAATGGAAAATTTCAATGTGGGTTTTTGAATTCAAAATGGGTTTTCGAATGGAAAACAGAAAGTTCTTTATGAACAACTCGGAAAACTTATTGGTTTTCAAAAGGAAAATTGCATACAATTGTAGCTGCATTGGTTTTCAAATGGAAAACTGGAAAATTTCAAAATGGTCCACCCTTAAATTTTTTTACTAATATAAAATTCTGCTGTCACGGGGTGCGTAATTGAACTCCTCCGAAACGGTTCGACCGATTTTCGTGAATCTTTGCGAGGATATCGGCTAGGGTAGAGAATCGGACAACATCTATTTTTCATCGCCCTAAATGTTAAGGGTGGTCCACCCGTGCATTGATTTTCAAATGGAAAATTTCAATGTGGGTTTTTGAATTCAAAATGGGTTTTCGAATGGAAAACAGAAAGTTCTTTATGAACAACTCGGAAAACTTATTGGTTTTCAAAAGGAAAATTGCATACAATTGTAGCTGCATTGGTTTTCAAATGGAAAACTGGAAAATTTCAAAATGGTCCACCCTTAAATTTTTTTACTATTTTTTTGGAACAAATTTTTTGTTTTTATTTTTATATGATACTTCATACTAAAGTACATACAACCCTAAATTTTCATCCCTCTATGATCAACTTAGAATAAAAAAATTATATTACTCATAATTTTCAACCTTATACGATCAACCCCTATTTTTATTTGTTAATTACAAACTTTTACTTTTTTAGCACCAAATGCTTAGGGATAGGGTACCGAAAGTGGGGAAACGAGATAGTCGGTAGCGGGGCAAGTGTAGCGTGTAGAAGTATTGGGTAACGGGAATTGGGGTAGCGGATAACAGGGTAGCTGGGTATAACGGGATAGCGTGTAGAGGATAGTGGGTAGTTGGTAGGGATTACCGGTTAAGCGGGTAGCGAGTAACAGAGTAACTGGGGTAGCGGGTAAACGGTAGTGGCGAAGCGGGGAGAGGTTAGCGGGTGGTATGGTAGCAGGCTACATAAGTCTAGGTCTTTTTTATATCGATTGAGGCAGTACGTAGTCTGTCGGGTCAGCTAGTATTTTAATAAATTTTTGTTTTCCTTTAAGATCATTATTCAAAATCAACAGCTCCAAAAATAAAAATACAAAATTTAACACTGAAACAATATTTCAGTTATTTTTATTTGTTAAATGTTAAGTAATTAATCTTAATCCAAGAATGTATTTTCTCCTGAATTTCCTGATGCTTTTCAACCATCTTGCTATTTACTTTCGAGAAAACAAAATATTTTCCATTTCTTTTCATAATTTATGTGCATTCGATGTCAGTGACTCTGGGTCGTTGTTTTATTAATTGGATTAAAACCACATTAACATTCTATACGATTGCAAGAAATTTGTCAACATTTTGTGTCGACAAACAAGAAGAAGAAGAAAAAACAACTCCCGTCTATTTTTAAATAAATACGACACAAATCAATCGAAACAAAATCATCGAAATTTCTTCTTCGAATTAGTCACACGCCGAGACACCCATCTATTGTGATCTATTTTGTCAGCTCTTTTGTCGAAAATTACTCGAGACAAAAAATTAACAGGGAATTCTATAGAATTTCATTAGAAAGTCTCGGAATTTCCATCAAAGAGTAATTAAGTTCGAAACACTATTCACATTTCAGTGCATAGCTATGACGATCATAAAAATCTATAAGATCTCACAGATCCATAAAATGTCCCCAGTTAAACCCAAGCCGATTCGTGACACCATCTTCAATCCAACAACGACAACAAAGGTATAAAACAATAGTGATCCGGAACTGAATGTTTTGAATATTGCCCCAAGATGCTTAAAATGCAACGTATTCGGCGTTTAATGATAGGCCGAAGGGCACGTTTGATACCTTGTAAATAATCTTAATTAGGTAATTTAACATTAGTGGAGCGCGACCCATCTAATTACGATTATAGGATTGTGCGGCAGCAGCAGCGGTAGTTAGTGGTATTCATTGTCGCAGGCGGCAATTCGTTGCGTGCGTTATTTTGAAATAAATTTTCATATCGACGACGAGAATCGTATATAAAAATAAACTGAAGACTGAGTGGGCTAAGGATGTGCGGTGTGTAGGCTTGAGGGATACTTAAAGACAGAGATTAGATGAGAAGAGAGTGATTCCTAGTGCATGTGTGGATAGATGTAATCTGTTGGCCACAGATGATGATCTACGGTTTGTTTATCTGACGTGCGTTGACTTCTTAGGTTGAATGCTGTGTGTGTGTTTCTTTTTATGACAAATGGATGAGCTGACAGACACACATGAGAGTTGGTATGATGACATCGATGCTCCAGCTCACCGCCCGCGTCCGCCCGCCACTTAGATTATCTCTCAAGATACAATATTAAATAGAATGACAGGGAGATGGGATACTTACAGTGAGGTGTTTGTATTTAGATGCTGTCACTCAATTGAGGGCGTTCATTCAGTGATTTTCCGTACACACAATAAATAGTTGTTGATTCTTTACTTTGTGCATTTATTGTTTATAGAATGTCATCGGAATTGTACGATTTAAATGCATACACTTAAGTAAAGTGAGATAGCGGAGTGAGTATTGTTTTATCAGGCCTCGAGAGAAACACTTACAATGGCTGAACAAATATTTTGAATCAACTGTGAAGATGGATTTTGAAAAACATAACATCGACACACGTACTCTCACACTTGTTCATGTCACGTTGAGTTTCTTTTTTTATTTATGTGATCATTGATCAACAAAAAATATGTTTTATTGGAATTTTGTTTTTGGATCGTGTTGTAATGTTAGAATTTTAAGAAAATACAGCTTTCCTAGAACGAACAGGAAATTTTCGTTCTTTGCGATCTTGTTGTGATGTTTGAATCGAAACTTTATCAACTTCAAAAATGGTTGGCATTTGTTCTTTTTGCATGACCTCACAGCTTGCATTGATATCTATATTGGCATCGGGACATAAATGGATGAAGTCCTTAACTATATTTAAGGTCTTGCTGCCTATTGTTGTGACACTCAGTGATGTGCTTTTTGTTTCCCATCAGCTGAGTTTTTGCTCGTCGTCGGTCTAGCCAAGGTCTATTGAAGAAAACACGAAACTTCAGTGATAGGGTCTTTCTGAACCTTATAACAAATTCCTTTTTGGAAACACTACAATTAAGATTTTGAAAAATAATTCAGTTTTTGCTTTATTTCTCTTAAATCTGGTAAAACGGGTATCCGCTGTTGTCACTTTCGGTGCTCGGATCTAGTTTCTCGTTTCCGATTGACGGATGTCCGGTTACTTGTTGCCTTTATCGGTAGTAGGGCTCCCGCTACTGGACTATAGATCCTGATTCCGTTTATCTGTTTGTTTGCCGTCTTTATCGGTAATTCTTTACTCGACCGGTTTATTTCCAGGGGATCAGCAAGTACGTTTAAGGCCCCTGGTAGCACTCGGCACGGCAGGCAATAGCTCTGGTCGTTCAGCAGGTTTATTTAAGGCCCCTGGTGGCAACCAGTAAAAATTTCCTTCAATATTAAGACCCTTTACCACTGGTGGAGGAGCTTTAAAAAAGAAATTGCGGTTGCTGCACGGTCGGAACTCAGGACAATTTCCTTCGAAATTAAAACCCCTTACCACTGCTGGGGGGAAGCTTTAATAAAGAAATGAATGGCGGTCGGCGGCGGAAATCACCAAAAACACTCGATTCGAAACCCAAAGTTGAAATGACAACAAAAGTAGTGACGAAAGGTAGAGGTAGTGGTGATTTTACTTGGAAAGTAGGTACTGATCCTCATATGTATTTTACTACTAAAACCGAGTGTGAATTATGAATACGAATGTTAAACCTTCCTATGATTCGGTTTAATTTGCTTATTTCATGTATTCTATGAAACAATGGTATTGATGTTGAATGCAAACACTGTATGGGTAAATGAGTCAGACGACGTATTTTTGCTTTTGCATTGTCTGGTATAGACTAAAGGCCAAATCGATATGTATTTTAATACAGACTGGAATTAGTTTTGCCTGGATATATGCTCTTTCATTAATGCGAGCGTGAATTGTATGAAGGTGAAATGCAAAAATTGACCCATTTATTTGGCATTTATTAGAAATTCGATATTGTGGTATATAAGGGCATGTAACACTTCGTTACAACTCTATCAATGGCGACGGAGCTAGTTTTCTTTTTTTATGACTGTTGAATTGTTCTACGCAATGCTATGAGGAACGATGTTACTACTTTCTAGCAGTACTTTTGCCCAAATGTCATTAGCCTGCAAAAAATCCTACATTCAATTTAATCTTTTTCTTCACTCAAAGTTATGAGAATTAAGGAGATCGAAATCTGATACCTTTTTCGATTTTTCTAACAGCCCTGAACTAGGCTACACCCTTTTTCAAAAAAAGAAATTTTAGGAGACAACAAATGCTGAGAATCATGGAGAACGAAGTATTGAAATTCTTCGTTCAAATATTTCAGTACAAGCAAGTGCCTCATTAAATCCTGTTCCCATGCCTTAGCACACCATATTAAAAAAAAAATTATTTATTTGTGTACCTATCGTGTAACAACTTCAAACTAGTACCAAATTAAAGTTTAAACATTTCTTTATTAAAAAAATATGTGTTCCACGCCTATGCCTGTTACAAATACATGGCACACACCATTTCATATTGAAAGTCTTATACTATCACTAATATAATCTATTGAGGAAGTATTGAGGAATGAGGAATCAAAATGATTAAAAACACGCTTGGTCGGCGTAAATTTAGTTAGCCGGAAAGGCCGCGCATACCTGTTGCAATTTGGTGAATGACTGTGAAATGTCTTCATCATCACGGATTCCGTTTCTGTTTCTTTCATTACACGCGTCCTTATGTTAGATGTACCTTGGTTTGCTTGCTTTCAAGCTGCCGAAAGTTCTGCGCAAACAAGGTTTTATTATGACCTAAAACACTGTGTTTTTATTACAAACTACAGTAGTTTCGTTTGTAAAAAATCTGGTTTGCGCAATACTTTCGGCAGCTTGAAAGCAAACAAACCAAGATATTTTTGCATCTAACACTAGGACCGAAGCCGAAGATTTGGCCGAATGTTGTTTTTTCGGCCGAATTCGACCGAAGCCGAAGCCGAAGCCGAAGCCGAAGGTTCGGTCGGACACTAGTGCCATGTATTTGTAACAGGCATAGGCGTGGCACACATATTTTTTTTAATAAAGAAATGTTTAAACTTTAATTTGATACTAGTTTGAAGTTGTTACACGATAGGTACACAAATAAATAAAAAACTTTTTTTTAAATATGGTGTGCCAAGGCATGGGAACAGGATTTAATGAGGCCCACAAAAAAAATTTATTTTACTTTTTAGAAACTAACTTTTGAAAATAATTTGAAAGTGTTACTCCATTGGTACAGTTATTGTTCGAAAAAAGCTCCAGAGACAACACATATAAAACTTATGCACAAGTTCCGCCCAGGCACACAATGTTATTTTTCATTCTAGATATAAGTACTAATTTTTAAAAAACATTTCATTCTGTTAACTGATCGGCCAGTATTTTTGCAGCCAGCTCTCGCTCTATAAGATTACGGTTTAATGAGCTCATAAAAGCTGTGTAGTGTGAAAGTGAAAAACATTTCTTTTGTATACCTAATATTTACTTTAACTCAAGATTATCGTTTTTCAAGCATGAACGTTTAGAAAAGAATAGCAAATAAGTACAATGATAAATTTAATTTTACATCACTCACTCCGACAGAACTAAGAATTAAGCCTCTCCGAAATCCGTTGATTCATATAGCCTTGACTCCGTTTTGACTGATTAAAAACTGACGAAATCTAAACACACACCTCGTTCTTATCTCGAAACTGTTACCACAAACATCTCAATAAACAACTTTCCTCAACTGCTACTTTTGTTTAACGACTTATTAATTCTCTCATAATTCATTCAATACCAAACCATCATTTATCAAATTAAAAGCAAAATCCTGCCCAGATTTGCACAACCAGGTGTAAGTACACAAGCAAAATAAAAACAAGAGAAAAATCCTAGTAAGGTTATGATTATTACCGCAAAAGCAGCGAGTTTTTGCGATAAAAAGGTGCGGGAAAACTCATTTAACTAAAAACATGTCGTCGTTGTTGGTCGTCTGGTCATCATAATTTCCATAATTAAAACAGATCGGTAAGTGACTTTGCGTGCCGGACATATAAAGCCATTTTAATTGTCAAAAAGAAAATTAATTGTCTTTCTTTTACTATGTGGGATAAAAATTGTGAATGGCGAATATTACCTTTTTTTTCGAGGCATGTGTAAGCAAATACCTACATTCGTATGATATATGGAGCGTATAATGAATGTCCTCTTTTTTAACTTCGCTCATTCGAAGGACGATTGTGGGATTTTTTATTTTTCATTTCATTCAAGCAAACTTTTGCGATATGGATAAGTGTTCGCCAGGCATGACAAAAAACGAAAAAAAAGAGATGAAGTTAAATAAAAAGAAAACACAAATGAAATCAGGAAAATCATTGGGCCAGTTCCACCTAACAACATCTCACTGAGATCTCAGAGATCTCAGAGATTTTTTAGGTGGAACAAAAAATCTCAGCTGAGAATTGAGATTTTTTTCTGAGATCTCTGAGATGAAAATATTTTGGATTCGATTTCTCACTCAGCTATTTTGACGTGACTGACATTTGTACAACAACAATTTGTAAGGTAACCATTTTATCTCAGTGAGAACTGAGAATTATGTTCCACCAAATGATTTTGCCTCAGTCAAAGTGACATTGAGATCTCAGTGAGATGTTGTTAGGTGGAACTGGCCTATTATGAAAACGAAAGCGAAGTAGAAAAGAAAAAATAAGCTTACAACATCGTTGTCGCGCTTTATGGATTTAAAATGGAAATTGAAGGGGAAGGGGGACTAGTTGAAAAAAACGAAAAGAACAAAAGCAACAGTATGCGCTATCATTTAAGGGGTCTAGTCTGAAGTTTAAAAGGGTTCACAGTGAGGGAAAAAGTAAATTACCATCTTTGAAAGTTAATTTCAGTTTTATTTATTTGAAAATCTATTGTGAAAATTGCAGATGGTTTCCCGTCGCACATAGGTCAATACATAGCTTTTATGCGGCCAAAAGTCGATTTTGCAAACTTACGATAAATAGAAAAAACCGCTTGTCGATCGTTAGGAGAATACTGCAAGTATTTAATTTTACTCTTTTTACCTCCCAAAAGCACACCGTTTGTAAATACGTGCAATTGTAAGTTAATCTCTAATCGAGTTCAGGTTTTTCTTACAGCAAAGTTTAGAATAACACGAAAGTTTCAAATTGAATATTTCTATTTCTGTGTATGTTATTGGTAATAAGGTTATGGATTTCTATAATTCAGGTATGAATTTTAATTTGTATCATAATTTCCTCAGTTGAAATGCATGACTCTAAAAATTTAGTACTGTTAAACTTTGGGTATTTTTTTGGCCAGATTTTGAACATTTTTTAACTTTCAAAATTGAAATTGTTATATTTCTCCGTTAGATACCATGATAATTCTTTTTGAATTGTGAAGTATAACCTTTTCATCTATAAATGTGAGAAAAATTGGCTGCGGAAGACTGCAGATGACAAAAATATTGACATTTTTAACAACACGGATTTGTTGGTAAAAAAAATTAACATTCTCAATATTGAAACAATTATATTGTTTTCTTGCTTTAGGAAGTTTTCGAATAATTTAACAAAGTGGGCGGATACCACGCCCCTAAATGAAAAAAGATTTTTTTCTCATTTTTTTCATGTTACTCAACCAAAACCTTACACGAATTCCAAATTTCAACATTCTACGACCGTTTTAAGATAGTGGGCGGAAACCACGCCCCTAAATGAAACCAAAATATTTTACATATATTTTTCCTTATATTCAACCAAAACCCTATTAGAATTCCGAATTTCAAGATCCTACGACCAGTTTTAGAAAGTGGGCGGATACCACGCCCGCTGAATGAGCAAATTGAAATTTTCGATTTTTTCCTTTGTATACACCCGGAAACCTACCATTGTACCAAATTTCAAGATTCTGCTATTGTTAGAAGTGGTTCATAATTTTGCTGATCAGTGAGTCAGTGAGTCAGTGAGTCAGTGAGTCAGTCAGTCAGTCAATTACGGTTTTTGAATTTTTTATTGTTCAATATCTCAGGAAGTAGTGGTTCTACAAACTAATGTTTTTCACAGGGCCTTTGTGCCTATGAAGTTAATACGTTATTCAAATTTAAAACTTCTAACTCTATGGGTTCAAAAGTTATGGGGGGTTAAAAATGTGCTTGAGTTCGATCCTGTAAGAAGGGAGTAGTGCTTGAACTTGGCTGGGCACTACCATGCCCTTTGACAGTTCAAATTTACTTTAAAAATTATTTTTTTATTAAAATGTATTTTGTTTCGTCGTATTAAGCCCAATAGAAACAATATTAGTGAACAAAAGTTTTTGGCCGCATAAATGTGAAATATTGACCTATGTGCGTCGCTCACAAGAATTCGCCCTTAGAAGACCATAACTTGACGAATCTTGGGTATTGGTTTGGGCTTGCATCCGTACAAAATTCCGCTGACCCAAGACATAACCATATACATCGGCCTCAGGGTGAGGGGGAATCTCGAAAGGGGGTAAACCAGCTTATAGCCCCCGGACCAGGATGAGGGGGATTCTGAGAATCCTATTCTCGGAAGGAGGTAAACTAGCATCAACATCAAAGTGAGGGGGAACCTCGGAAGGAGGAAAAATAAAACAACAAAATAATATTCGGTTAAAATTAGGAACAATCTATATTGCCCTAAGCACCTTACCCATACATAACTCGTTGCTAATCAACTCGTAGCGTTGGGACGTGAGAGAACTACTGCTATTGTAGGAATAAGTTGCTCGAATTTCCTACTTCATTAAACTTCAACTTGGCAACTTTTCTGTAAAAACAACAAGCGAATTATAAAAAGCGAAAAAAAACTTAAAAAAAATGTATTAATGTTGTTGCCTTCGGTAGAGTCACCTGCATATGAGTCGAGGTAATTTATAGTCCGGGCCGTACAGCTGCTTTTTATTTTTATATTTTGTGTTTTTTCCTATTTTTTTTAATTTTTGATGGAAGTGTGACGCTCCGTTACAATATTTGATTTTTATGCGTCTAGAGTCCGGAGACTTTTCGCATAAACACGGTCTTTTTGCGTAGCTCTACCGAACCGAACGGTGTCAATTCGTATGATCTGACTTCTCCAAAACGAGAAATTGCGCGAAAAGAAAACTTCTCAGATAATATAGCCATTATTGGTCGTGTTGTGTGGCTTTTTCCCTCGTCTTGTTGGAACCACAACTCGTCCAAGTCATGATATTAAATCGCCAGCCGTAGTGAGGTGTACGAAACGTTTAATTGCTGCGAACGCCGCCGCCGCCGGCCGCCGGGAAATCAATAAATTCGGATCATCAGCAACACTAGTGCTTGCAGCAGCAATATTTTTGATTGAACGTGGATTACGATGATGCACAGACCTTGCAATATTAGTAACGCTCTCATTCTCTTCGAATTTCTTCACATTTTCAATCATTGATTGCGTAGTCGGTTGATTATGACGAACATAATCACCGCGTAATGCGCGTAAAGTCGCTACGTTTGAACTACCACTTTGGTAGTCAGTTTTAAAAAATTTAATGCGTTGTTCAATTGTTCAGCGATGCATTATCGTAAATGGCGAACATTCAACTAATATTATGACACTTCAGATGACAGATAAGTTTGACTCATATCAAATGCCAGCGCTACCAACTTGAAAACACGAAATGGATGACTCGTTACCTACTAATTTAAAGTTTGAAGTCATTTGCGCTATTTTTGAGTTTTCGTTTTCGAGTTTTTGGGTTTTCGGGTTTTTGGGTGTTTGGGATTTCATGTTTTACGGGTAATTAAATATACCATATGCAAAGCAATAGCTTAAGACTTCCTCGAACTGACTGCTTTTATGGAATTATTTGAACGAAGAATTATAATGCTTCGTTCTCCCTGATTCTCAGCATTAGGTGTCTCCTAAAATTTCCGTTTATGAAAAAGAGTGAAAAAGATAGATATAGAGATTCGAGCCAACGTCAAAATTCTATCAGCAGTTGGATCTTACAGTGAAGAGTTGGTTTTTGCATTGTAACACGTGAAAAATCCAACTTCACTAAGAGGTGTGAGTCGGTGAGTTATCATTTTTCTCTTCGCAAATTCGGCCGTTTGTTCTACAATATTCGGCTTCGAGTCGATATAATCATTGTACATGCTTGTGCATCACATTTTTGTGTTTCCAGAAACCGGTGGCCATCACTTTTCCGACGGATGTGACAGCCTTCGCATCCTTTCGAGCATTTTCGCCGGCTGAAGTCCACAGTTTCGACTATTCCTGGGCCTCTGATGTGTGCCTATACAAGTGGTCCATGTTAGGTGCAATGTCGTGAAACGACTTAAACACTGTCATGAATTTGTCTTTCGCTTGCACTTGTTGTTCGGATAGTAAGCAAACGCAGCACCAATCGCACCAACAGCTTTCTAATACCCAAAATTTCATGCAGTATATGACTCACTCGATCTCCTAGCTTGGAGTCCACGACCACAAAAAGTGGTGTTTTGTCCAACTATTTCTTCTTGCAAAAATATTAGAGTTAATTTTGTTTCCGTAAGCTGATGAATAAGCCAAAGCGCCAGCCATAAAACGTCAAAGATCTTTGCTGGATGCTGATGACACATTTGAAACGTCAAATGTCAAATGTTATACTCATGCTGTACTCATTTTTAATAACAAAAACCGATGATCTTAATTAAAACATGTTCCATTTAAGATTACGACCACTGTAATAATCCATAGTGACAAATATCCCACATAGCTAGCTGGATTAACCATATGGAGCATAAAATGTATGTTCTTGGTCTAACAATTTATGTAAATAAAACCCACATAAAATTATACGCAAACGTGTATTTTTCCAAACGGGATATTTCAAACCAACAAACCTTCCCAACAGAACGACGCGACGACGACAACGACAACTTTATATGCGACGGACAATGGACGCGACCAAATATAGCCCATCCATATGAATCCTCGGCTAGATTGTTGTACCTATATTATGCGCGACTTATGCCCCTCAGGGCTCAGGTGAATTTACACGTTTTTGGCATAATAATATGGACATCGACATGACGCTGCTGGAATAACTACTACCTTCATTGGGTGTGTGACAATGGTCAGCTTTTCGCGCAAACTTTATTTACTTACCATCATGGTTCTGGTCGTCTATTTCTATGCATCTCTATGTGTAGAGTAGAGAGTGCTTAATGAGCAATGGTGAGAAAATAAACCGCACTTGGAACACCTATTTGGACCGGGCCCGGATCCGGACTGCATATTAGATATAAAAGTCGGTGATGGCTGTGGCAATCATGGTTAGTGTAAGCTCTTTCTCGATGTATGTCGAAAAGACTATTTTTAGTACTGCTCCTCGTGCATTATGGCCGGGGTGAAATAAGTAAGTAAGTGTATGCTGTGCAATGTTCGTTGTGTGCATATCTAATTAGGCTCCAACCATTCTTCGTGGTTTTTATTATGACATAGTTTTGTGTGGTTTAAGCCATTGGAACAGAACGAACGCATCAAACCGCAGTTTTGTCCTTGCGTCCGTCCGTCGGTTCTCATCGGCCGCGGCGGTTGGTGGTAGCGTGTCGTAATCGTTATGTATAGATATAGTCAGCCAAGGCGGCTGATTTAAGTTTGATATGATGGTCTTTGAATGAATAACCAACCATGTCCTTATCTATTTTACTAGAAGAGTGCATCCGCAGGATAACCTGATTAATGTCATAAGCGCTGTCGGAAGGTTGCGATTGCTAGTTACGTCGTTGGTGTTCCTTTGGAGTGAGCAAGCTTTAGAGACAAACAATAATGAATTAAGTTCTTAAAAAGTCTAAATGGCAATGGCGTTGGTGTTTTTCAATCTGATTGCTCTTCAACAGGCGAGAATGTCAACCAGCAGTCACCAGTCGCCACCACCAACGACAGCAGCGCCGGCCGTCATAACGTATCGCATGTCGTGCCATCTATATAGAGTCCTTAATGGAATTACATCATTTCCAATATTAAAATAGCCAGTCCTATCGATTGTAAGTCCGTTTCCCAATTAGCACTTTGTTGCGGTTGTTAGTTATATTGTGATGGGGATGAAGGATTCGCGCCCAACATAAACCTATATTTCGCTATCGGACTATCGCTGCCGCCCGTAACATTCGACTGCGGGCGTTTTTACACCCTAATTTGGAAGATTTCGATAGAGGCCGCTCTGGTGATTAGGACCTGTTTTTGCGGCGCAGTTCAATGCTGTGTGTATAAAAATCCTCAGAGAATCGCATGGAAGGCCTTGCGTGCAAGAAGTCTATATCATAAGTCCAGTGGTGTTTTTTTTTGTGTGGACTCCGTCAATGTATTAATTTATTCACAGGTGGACTTAATAAACTTACAGAAGGCAAGAACACGACACATCCGTCGTGTGGTAGTCAATTGGATTGATGTTATTTATTGAATAGGTTATTATCAGAGTGTCACTGTTGTGTTGTGGGCGCAGGGAAATCTTGACTTTGGCCCAAAACAATGCAATGTTAATGGGAAAAAAAAGGAAACAGAAATTCAAAATTGATTTATCGCGATTTAAGATAACGAAATTGGAGTTTGTTTATTGGAAAATACTTTTTACGGAATGAAATGGGAGAGCTACATATAAAAGCGGCTGTTGCTAGATATTGAGGATTGGCGTGGGTAAAGGCTGTTCATTGGAAGGAAGACATAGTGTGTTACTTATTTCATCATCGTTAGGGTTTGTTGTTTTACTTTAGATAACACAGAAATTTAGGACTTTGGGTCACGATTGATAAACAACAAAAGCAACAAATCGACTAGCCCAAAAATTTTAGCTTTGGAACTAGAAAAAAAGCTTAACAGTTTCATTCAAAATATCCTCAGGAAATCAATACTTTGGCGTCAAATAGCTAACAAGGTAGTGTTTCACAATTTCCCTTGCTTGCCAATATGTCAACTGGTTTTTGTATTGAGTTGCGGACCTTGTACCTACTTGTGTACTATTGTCCCTATTCTTGAGAGTCAATTAAACTATTTATTGCAAGCGATTTGGCTGATCGTTTCATTTCATTGCAAAACTTTAACACTCAGTCTCTTATTGCTTGCCCTCAATCTTCAGTTGCTTCCAACAAAAGCCATAAAACTTAAACATCAAAACAAATTAAATCCTCGCAAAATCAGATCGATTGGGTTTTCCAAATGACAAAGCAGAACCCTCCCAAACGGCACCCAACAATTAGCCATAAATTTACAAGATAAACCGACACTTTGATAGAGGTCGCTAGTTCAATTGAAGGAAATGAAACGACGACAAGGACCAGCGCATAGACCTTACCTTTTGATGCGGTTAAACGCGAAGCCCTTATACGTGTGACACAACTTCATACTCATTCCAAGGAACATTTAATCCCCTGACATTATCCGTTCTGACAAAAAGTCGATTATTATGCTTCTTGGGCTGTCCTTTTTCATGACGACACAAAAACACATAGGCATAGTATAGAATGGGGATTTTAGTAGAGCTTCCAGGTGCACCCCAAAGTCATAAAACCTACTAAATAGCAACTACCATTATAAGAAGAATATACGTCAGTTGATGGCAATGCCAGACAGTTTGGTGTTAAAGCTGTTGTCTCTATAAATTACCCAAAGGACCATCGGTCCTAATTAAGTAATTGAAGGCAATGGCTGCCATGTCAGATTTATTGCGAGTTTCTCATTAATTCTCCCGCTGCCGCCAGGAGACAAAAGGCAATCAAAGAGGGCGTGTGTGTGGTGGCTGTGTGGAAACACAAAAGTGATAAGGTGTCGCTGCCAACTTCGCATTGATTTGCAAAATATTACCTGTGAATGACAAGGTCTGTATTATTATCTGCTGCCTCGAGGGCAGCTCATGCACTCTCGCACTGTTATAAAATGTAACGGCAACGGCTTTGGATAATAATAAGCATATTCCGGGAACTAACGATGTTGTTATGGTCGTTGTCGGTAGTAAAACATACAAACAAATCAAGCTCATGCAAAGAGCGAGTATAAGTATTATATCCCAGTCCCAGAGCTCTTCGAAACACACGGAAGCACGCAGTTATACACCTGCCTGCTGCCTTGTGAGGGCTGCTGCTGTTGATGAATACAGAACACTCTTAATAGGTTAGCACATACTCAACTCGTCTCATAGAGGAAGCAAAGGTACCTAACAGGTGTCTGCCCCATCTCTTTGCTAATTAAACCCGAGAAATGGGCCCTTAGGGTCGATTTCAGTATCATGCCATAGCTATGATATTGAAAACTCGAGGATGGGATCGTTTTAACGTTGTTCCTGGGGGCTGGCGAGAGGAAACGCATGAGATTTATATGCGTATCGGTCTATCTGGGGCTTGTTGGAACAACGTTTTGCACCGGACTCGTTCGGGGATATGGTTTTTAATTTCACACTATCACACCGCGGCTGAATGCTTTGGTCGGCAATCGCGTGAAAAAAAGGTGCGTGACGTACAGTCAACAATTTTTCGTTTACCATCCTGTGGGTGGATTTTTGTTTTCACTTCAATCAACAGTTCGAACTTAAATCCTCCTGAAACTGTGGGGTATGCGTATGACTGATGATGATAATGGCGGCCGTGGCGGATTTTTAATCAAATAAAAAATGCGCCCATCAGTGTCGATAAAAATCTATACACGCAAGTCAAGTGTGTTACACATGTTATTTATTAAACGTAATGAGTTGACAGGTCAACAAATTTAATAGAACATCAATTATTACATTTTAATATCATATTTTTTGTTCGTTTTTGTTTTATTATTCCATAAAATAGATGAAGCAGTTATGGAGAGGTGTTCCCGGCCAAGGGCGTGGCTCTCACCCTGGACTGGACTCTTCAGCCGCGACTGCTACTGATGGCGTTTGTATGATTTCATTTTTCGCGTTAATGGAGTCTAGATAAATGCTAGGATAACATCGAAATTGCTATTTGTTAGTTTTTTGTTCGAGGATGAGAAAATATTTCAAAATTTTTGGTTTACATCATTAAATTGCTGTAGGGTTCGGTGTTTTTTGTGGTGTCAGACGTAAATACGTAATAATTAGAACAAACATAATGAAAGAGGGAAAAGGTTTTTGTTATGACTTATTTATTAAAATTGATTACTTTAAGGAAAAAAATTTAAAAGTAATTTTACGAAAAGCTATAGTCTTGGAGCTTGCGACACAACCATTAATAAAAGTTGACTATTCATTTTTCTTGAAAACAGCTTTAACTTGGTCTTGTCAGCATTGTATCACTTATATCAGACTGGGTTTAAGTTTTTTTCTTCAAGTAAGTATTACCCGAGTAGTTGAACAGACAAAGCAGATCTTTTTAAGAATGATGTTGAAGAAACTTGTCCAGGCAATCAACGGGGTATGTAGAAGAGAGTTGATTGTCCACTAACTTGTACTGCAGCTTTGCTTGTCAGACGACATAATACTGTTCCTATCCCTAGCAAACGACTAGAGAATCAGCGGTGAGCGGTCTCAATAGATAGCGAGGACGCACGCTTGTCCACGATTCAATTAGAAAAAGTGGATCGTGGAAGAAAAAACATCTTAAAAAGTAAAAGCCAAAGAGCAATTAACTTTCTATCTCTAGAAAAAAGTAGAGAATAAACGGTGAGCGGTACCTGACTGATGGCTCCTGTCCGCGGAATTGTTTGAAGAACAATTACCACGAAATTATCTTTCGGAATCGGCCTCGTCTAAGAGTGAAGAAGTGGATTTCGGACATGCAAGAAAACTAGGGTTTCCACAAAAGATTCCACTTGAGAAGCTGCTAGCCGTAGACTAGTACAGTTTGCCTTCCATCGTTTCTTAGGTTAGGTTAGTTAAGAGTGGTTGTTTTGATTTTGTTGACTAACTTAGACCTCAAGGGTCCGTTTTGATACAACTGAAGAAGGAGAGTTATGGACTTAAAAAACAGCATTTTGTAATTTTTAATGAAATTAGAGAAACATCTTGTGTCGATCGTTCCAGGTCACTGTTATTATCGAAGAATGGATTAGTTATTCCTTCTATTGGAGAGTGCCGGACATGTTCATAGAAGGTGTTGGACTGTTTCCTCTTCCTCCTAGTTCAAGCAGCTTCTACAGAAGTCATTAGTAGAAGCTGCTTGGACTAGGAGGAAGAGGCAACAGTCCAATACCTTCTTCGATAGTACCAGTGAACTGGCAACGATCGACACAAGATGTATCTTAAATTTCATTAAAAGTACAAAATTGTTTGTCTAAGTTCATAACTCCCCCATGAGTTACGTCTTAAGCAGTATCACAACGGACCCTTGAGGTCTAAGTTAGTCAACAAAATCAAGACAACCACTCTTAACTAACCTAACCTAAGAAACGATGGAAGGCAAACTGTATACTAGTCTACGGCTAGCAGCTTCTTAAATGGAATCTTTTGGAGAAACCTATCATTGGAAACCCTTGCCTCATAGCGTGTCTACCTATAATGAGGCAATGTCCTGTTATGACTCCAATTGTGGAGCTTATACTTTGGCTATATAACGTTTTCTTGGAGCCAGGATAGTGCCTCTTTTATCGCCATTACTTCTATCTGGAACACACTATATTGATTGGGAAGTCTATATGATAGACTGAGAATCAGCTCTTGAGAGTAGAAACCACTTCCAACCAAAAGGATTTTGAAGGGATGAAAATATGGAAGTCATTATCGAATACCATTTTTGGGGTGGTATAGTCTAAGCGATTGGGGATAGATCTGAAATTGTCTAAAATTGTAGTATAACCAGCGTTGTTATTGATCCAATGGGAGGTTGCTCTAAGCCTCACGCATGAGTTGGATACCATCATTTTGGGGAAAATGTCAAGAGATGTTAAAGGTTTAGAAGTTCTTATGTTGTTGTTGAGCGAATTTCTCCCGTGATTTACATACCTGCTGACCGCTGGACTTTATTGAGTTTATTCAAATTAACGATCTTGTCCAATGCGGTCCACCATACGACAACTCCATAAGTGAGTATCCGTCTGATTACCGAAGTGTATAGCCAGTGGATGTAGTGTCCGTGGCTTAGTGGTTAGGTGCGTTGGCTGCTAAGCAGAACGTCGTGGGTTCGAGCTTCGAGTCCTACTCGTGCCCATAGTCTTTATTTCATCTTTCACGGGCACTGCCTCTTGCGAAAAACTAACAAAACTTCCAAGAGTAGGTATCAATCTGTCATGAAAACGTTCTTCTCAACTTTGCCGGAATCGGCGGTAAATTGTAGGTCCCCTCAATTTTTCACACGCACCCAGAGAATTGTCGATAATAAAATAAATAACAAGTTGACTGTGTATTTACAGACTTTAGCAAAGCATTTGACAAACTAAGCCATAAAGTACTTTTAGGGAAATTAGAAAAAATTGGACTAAATGATAAATTAATAACATGGATATCTTCTTACCTTACAAACAGATATTATTGTGTTATGTTCAAAAATAACTATTCCAATCCGTTTATTGTCAATTCTGGTGTACCTCAGGGTAGCCATCTTGGTCCATTGTTATTTGTTCTGTTTATAAATGATCTCCCATTTGTCTTAAGAAATTCTATGTCCTTAATATACGCTGATGACGTGAAAATATTTCGAAAAATTAATTCCCTAACGGACTGCGAATTGTTACAAGATGACTTACTTCGTCTATGGGAATGGTGCAATACTAATCGTTTATTGTTAAACATTGACAAGTGTAAAACTATGAGTTGTAAAAAAAGCTAATAAGACGCTTGGCTTTATAAAAAGATTTGGTAGGGAATTCCGAGATCCTTATGTTTTAAAACTCTGTATGTATCGTTTGTCAGATCAGTCCTTGAATACGGTTGTATAGTTTGGGCCCCTTACTATTCGAATCATATTCATAGACTTGAGGGTGTCCAAAGAAGATTCCTTAGATTTATTCTACGTTTTTTCCCATGGTCTCACGAATCAGCTTTGCCTCTCCATCAGTTTTGAATCGTTTTCAATTTAATATAAGCCGAACTTACTTAAGAAATAGAGTGCCAATTCGAGCAAATCTTAGCCGATCAAACTATGGTTCCAACAAATTTATAATGAAAATAATTTTCTTTTAAATTCTGTCAATCAAAGTATAAAATCAGATAACTTCAAAATACATTTTTACTTTCATTATTTAAATTCTTAACTTTTTATTTGATCTAATTACCAGTACCTAATGTATGTATTTGTGAATAAGTATGTAAAGATTATTACTTTATTATTTTATTGAAACTTTATTATTAAGCAAAGTAATCTTAAAATCAAAACCTAATGTCTATTGAATCAAACAATTTTATAATTTCATTTTGAAAAAGAATTTTGAATTGAATACTTCTAGTGTAAAAATAAACTTTAAATGTCGTTTCTTTGTTTTTTCAGGTATGTGTAAGATTGTTTTTTGAGATTGTATTAGTAACTTTTTAAGATATAATGTAATGTTAACAATAAAATCTTTGTTTTTTCAGAGCAACACATTAAGTTTATTCTTTTATTGAATTGTTTTCAAGCCTTCATAACAATTTGTCTTATAAAACGACATTTCTCGTAAAACAACATGGACAAATTAAGATTTACATTCGCGGTATTAGCGACAACAGATGAAAAAACTAACATGATTTGCATAACCGCAATCGAAACTCCCGATGGTCGTGTGTATGACCTTCCAAATGATCAAAGACCTGCAAATAAACATTCTAGCATTTTAACCTCTGAACAATTTTCGAAGATTAAGAATTCCCTTAAAAAAAGACACCAATCACGAAAAATATGGATCCCATTGACTCAAGAATTAAGAAACATCTATTTGGATGAAGGCGACAATGTGCAATTTGGTAATCAATATCTTGACGAAGTTTCAAATGGATTTCAAAATTCTGATGATAGCGATGAAAAGTCTAAATCACAAAATAAAAATCTTGGTAAGATAGCTGAAGGATTTTTGCTAGAAAAATTTTCTGGAAAAGCGTCAAATGTAGATCAATGGATGAGTGAATTTGAGAATGAGTGCACACGGTTCAGAATAGTTCAAGATGAAGAAAAAATTGAAATTTTAAAATATTTGTTGGATAAACAGTGCCTAGATTGGTATACTAGTATGCTTATAAAGTATTCTATGAGTTCAGATTGGGATATATGGAAAAATAATTTCTCGGAAGCGTACAGAAATAAAGGTTGGTCACAGATTAAATATGCATTTGCATTTAAATTTCAAGCAGGTTCTTTACGAGAATACGCTACAAAAAAAGAAAGATTGTTGTTAGAGATAAATAAACAAATTGACACACAGACTATGATAAATCTAATTGTAATTGGTCTACCAGATTCTGTAATAGAAAAAATTGATCGCGGATCAGTATCATCTACCGCTAGCCTCTACAATGAAATCGGTAAATTTGAGCATACAATCAATAAAACAAATTATTACAAAACAAAACGAACTACTTATGACGAAAGATTAAAGACAGAAAAAACTCCCTGCAAAATTTGTGAAAAATTAAACAAAGGTTCCCGTTTTCACTTGGAAGAAAAATGCTGGTTTAAACAAACAGACAATTATGACAACAAGAGAAACAATAATAGAAATGTAAACAATGCAGTGTTAGATGTTGAATTGAGTGATTACGACCAAAAAAAACTATTAATTACACCATTAATTGAAGTCAAACTAACGTTAAATGAAAAATTAGAAATATTTGGAATTTATGATTCGGGTTCTAATGTTTCTTTGATTAATTCAAAATTATTGAATCTAAAGAAAGAAGAAAAAAAATATATCAAAAATGCAAACTTAGTAACGATTAATGGTGTTAAAAGCACAAGAGGTTTGACAAGAATAAAAATTAAAATATTAGATATAGAAAAAATATTGACGTTTTCGTGGTAGATGGAAGTGAATTTAAATACAATTTTTTAATTGGACTTGACATGATAAAAGAGTTTAAATTGACTCAGAATGCAAACCTGGAGATAACACAAAAAACTGAAGATATCTGTACAAAAAAAGAGATAGATGAGAATAATGCTTCTAAGGAAGTTAACAATAAATCGCATTTATGCACTATAAATTACAATGAACACATTACAGAAGAATTTAAAATGAATATGAATAATCTTAATACTCAACAAAGAGAAGAAATATGCAGATTAATTAACAAATATAAATCCAGTTTCGCTAAGGATAAATATGATGTTGGAACTGTCAAAGACTATGAAGCTCGTATTGATCTACTTGTTGACAAATACTGCAGTAAAAGACCTTACAGATGCTCTATAGAAGATAAAAAAGAAATAGAAGAACAAGTTGGAAAATTACTAAGTAATAACCTTATAGAAGAATCATACAGCCCATTTGCAGCACCCGTAACCTTAGTTTTCAAGAAAGAAGAGAATAAAAGAAGCAGATTATGTATTGACTTTAGAGACCTCAACAAAATAGTTCTACCACAAGCTCAACCATTCCCACTGATTGATGACTTAGTAATAAAGACAAGAAACTGTAAGTATTTCTCTACACTAGATATAAACTCTGCATTCTGGTCTATCCCACTACGTGTTGAAGATAGAAAAAAAACTGGTTTCGTAACACAGGAAGGTCACTTTCAGTGGACATGTTTACCTTTTGGCTTGAAAACTGCTCCAGCAATATTCCAAAGAATTTTAAGTAATATTCTGAGAAAGCACAAATTAACAGATTTTACCGTTAACTTTATAGATGATATTTTGGTATTTTCTAAATCATATAGTGAACACATTGACCACTTAGCTCAGTTGTTAGAAGCAATAAAGAAAGAAGGTTTGAGACTGAAGTTTACGAAATGCACATTTGCTTCGGAATCTGTAAAATATCTTGGTCATATAATACAAAATAACACAGTTCGACCAGTGAGAGATAATTTAATTTCAATAAAAGATTTCCCAATACCAAAAACTCAGAAGAACATTAGACAGTTTCTAGGAAAAATCAATTTCTATCATGAATATATACCAAACAGCACAATTATTTTAGAACCACTTCATAATCTACTCAGGAAAAATCAAAAGTTTATTTGGACAACAAACTGTCAAAAGTCATTCGAAGAAGTTAAACAGCTACTCTGCTCGCAGCCAATCTTAGAAATTTTTGATAAAGACTTACCGATAAACATATATACCGATGCGTCATTAGAGGGTATTGGAGCAGTACTGAAACAAGTGCAACCAAATGGAAAAGAAAAGCCAGTAGCATATTTTTCGAAAAAATTAAATACGACTCAAAAGAAAAAAAAGGCTATATACTTGGAATGCTTGGCTATTAAAGAAGCAGTAAGATATTGGCAGTACTGGCTAATAGGTAAATCTTTTACAGTATACTCAGACCATAAACCACTGGAGAATATGAATATCAAATCCAGAACAGATGAAGACTTGGGAGAATTAGTATACTATCTATCACAATACGATTTTAAAATTAAATACTCTCCGGGGAGACAGAATGTAGAGGCAGATTGCTTGAGTAGAAATCCAGTGTTGGAAAAAAATGACGATGTAGATGAACAATTAAAAATAGTAAATTTAATTACATTACAAGACATTGTAAGAGATCAAGAAAAAAATGAAAATGTACAAAATTATAAACAAAAATTAACACAAAGACAAAACGTATACTATAAGAGAGTTAAGAAACAAGAGAAAATTTTACTGACAGAAGAATTTAGTATTAAACTAATCAAGCAAGTACATGAACACATGTTTCATATAGGTGTCAAACAAATGCAGAAGACGATAGGAAAACTATATACAGCAAAGAACTTAACAACAAATATAAACAAAGTTTGCAGAAAGTGTGAGATCTGTATTAAGAATAAGACAAGAGGACAAATTAAGTGTGGACTAATGTCACACTTAGGCCCTGCCACAAAACCATTTGAAATAGTCTCCATAGACACCATTGGAGGTTTTGGTGGTTCGCGATCAACAAAAAGATATTTACACCTTCTAGTAGATCATTTCACTCGATATGCATATATAGTAACCTCAAAAACACAAAATGCACAAGATTTTATAAAACTTATCAAGAACGTAGCAGATTATAATAAAATTGGTATGATTCTCAGTGACCAATATCCTGGAATAAACTCGAATGAACTGAAAACATTTTTAAGAGAAAAATCAATTGCATTGGTTTTCACTGCAGTAAATTCACCTTATTCAAATGGATTAAACGAAAGATTAAATCAGACGTTGGTAAATAAAATAAGATGCAAAATAAACGAAAATAAAAAAAAATCGGCATGGACTACAATTGCTCATAATTCTGTAAAAATATACAATAACACTGAACACACAGTCACAGGCTTTGCACCAAGATATTTGCTTGACGGTACAGATGTTTCACTTGCACCAAATGAACTAAAACAAGAAAAGACCATAGAAGACTGGATTAAAGACAGGCAAATAGCATTGGATAATACATTGAAGTCACATAAGTACAACAAGACATTAATTGATAAAAATAGAAAACATCATAATTTCAATACGGGCGATATGGTTTATGTTGAGAATGGACATAAATTAAATAGAAGAAAATTGGACGAGCTGAGGATGGGTCCATATAGAATTGAAGAAAAAATCTCAGAATCAGTATATAGGATCGATACAGGTCATAAGAAGTTGGAATCCAATCTTTTCCATATCTCAAAAATTATTCCAGTACCCACATAGAACTTTTATACCTTAAAAACCAAAACTTTGAATGCTGTTTAACGAAAATTTAGGGTAAATTTTCTGGCCTGGTGGGGGAGATGTAAAGATTATTACTTTATTATTTTATTGAAACTTTATTATTAAGCAAAGTAATCTTAAAATCAAAACCTAATGTCTATTGAATCAAATAATTTTATAATTTCATTTTGAAAAAGAATTTTGAATTGAATACTTCTAGTGTAAAAATAAACTTTAAATGTCGTTTCTTTGTTTTTTCAGGTATGTGTAAGATTGTTTTTTGAGATTGTATTAGTAACTTTTTAAGATATAATGTAATGTTAACAATAAAATCTTTGTTTTTTCAGAGCAACACATTAAGTTTATTCTTTTATTGAATTGTTTTCAAGCCTTCATAACAATTTGTCTTATAAGTATTTAAATATATTACTTTGTATATAAAACATATTTTTTTTTAGATATAAGTTTTTGTTAGATATAAGTTTTTTTGTTTACCTAGCGTTAGTATTTAACGTAATGAAATAAATGAATATGAGAGTAAGCCACTTAGGCCTTCGCTCTTCAAGAGCTGTCGCGCCACTCTATTTATATAGCCAGTATGGGTAATTTTTGGGGAGAAGGCAATCACTTTGAAACCCTCTGCTTCCTTGCTTCGTATTAGGATGTAAGGAGGTCGTTTATTACCATGTTCCATAAAAGAGGCCAAAGGACCCACCTTGAGGGGGTACCTCGATTCACTGATCTGGTGGTTGTAAAATTCCTCATGGTGGAATTTATTGTCCTGCTATTAAGGCTTATTAGATCGATATGAATGATTTCTCTATTTAAGGCTTGTCCATTGCTGTTGTGATCGCTGGTAGTTGACGTTGTTGAATGCTCCCTCGATATCTAGGAAAACATCAACGATTTCGGGCGTGGATCGCTTTAGTTGAGTTTGAGTCGTTTAGGAATTGTTGATATAGAATCACTAATTCGTGGTTCTCTAAGAAAGCGGAATCAACATCGGTAAGCAACTCATTTCGTTAAACGAATGCATGATATTCACTTTCTGTCCTTTCATAACACCTTTCATAACAAATGAGTTTCAAAATGATAACGACGGCGCACGTTTTACATAGCTCTGGAAATTATTCAAACACAAGAAGAGATATCTTCAACTTGTCACATTCCTCATCCATGTCGCTCAAATACATCTCCTTAATTGATTTCTGGTTGTGTTCAACCGAAATAAGCGTGGTTTGAAGGAGGAACACATTATAATACACTTGTGTGTGTACTGAGGTTCCATTCAGCACTTTCCGCAAAACCAAAATAAAAAAAAAGAAAATAACAATCCAACCAGTCTGTAATTAACAACTCCACATATAAGATTTTAATTGCTCTGATATTGCGTAAGCATCAAGCGATTAACATTAAACAACCAAAAAACACAAAATTAATATCGATAAAATAAAGCCGACAGAGAAGCGCCTTCATTAGAGATACCTCCCAAATTCACTTTTCCCACTTACTCGTACAGCAACAGCACAAGACAAACACTTTGATCTTATCACTTTAAGAGAAAAATGTTTATTACACTCCTGAGTTATTCAGAGCCTTTCCATTTTCGCTGTAAGTCGTTTTGGGGATAATGAATTCAAGACTTCCCGTTCCTTTGGCTCTGGCATCATCGTCTTATTTAAGCCTTGTTGGGTTTATTTTTTGGTACCCGAAAATTCAACTTCTTTAAGTCTCATTAAATCGCGGCACAGAATAATGTGCTCCAGGGAAAAAGGGTTTGATTCAAATCGGAGGGCGTTTAATTAAGTGCCGTCGAGTCAAATTATTTCATATTTGCGGAAGAGCGCGCTGAAATAATTCCGTTTCCCCTTCTGAGTTGGAATTTGGTGAATTTTTTGGCAGCACCACGCCTTCCCGTTGCTAATTATTGACACAACACTGCCTAAATGCGCCACGGGCGGGTGTCTTTGTGCCTTGAGGAAGATTGCACCTTATAATGGAGTCGTCCAGATTCTTACAGGCTTCCTGAGATTCCTTCAACAGGATGCCACCGCCAATGCAGAAGTGTCGGAATTAGAATTTAAATTCAGCAAGCACTCGGAGAAGGACCATTGTCTGATTTTTCTTTCGGATTCAGCCTGTGGGTGTGTATTTTTCTAAGTGCTTTTTTTTTGCCAACCCGATTTTCTGGTAGACTTTATTAAGTTATTCAGTTTTAAGGATATAATTTCATACACTGGCAGGACAAAGTTTTGCGAGCACAGCGTGCAACAGACCTGCCACCATCATCAGCAAAAGGCACAAAAAATGAACAAAGTCGAAATCAGTGCGACTCGCCTCGAAGAAAAAGTCGAAAACTGCGAAAATGAACCATGGCTCTCATAATGACACAAAACTTCAAGAGTGTGTCGGTCGGTATATATAGACACCCACTACTTGCATTCTGGCAGAACCGGAAAAATCTCCAAAAAGATTTCACTCCTCTGTGAGTGTCAAGGAAGAAAAAGAAGAAAATTGGGATGGTGTTTGTGTCGTGTCTCCTCGTGTTCATTTATTCTTTGGAGAGTTTTCATTTCGCATAGCATCAAGGCTTTGCCTTGTTGACACTAATGTCTTTTTGAAAATTTTTCAATTTGAATAATTGTGAAAGTTTACGAAAATGTTCCCACATCTAGTTTTTTTCTTTTCTTCAACGAGTCTGCAATTCGATGGAGGCGTGCAGCTTGGGCGTGGTTGGTTTGGGGGTCCTCGTTTAGAATGAGCGTCAGGAGCAGCAATGCCAATTCGACCTCGGCGGAGATTTGGATATCTGCTTGTGCATACACTAGCTCATCATCATTCGAATAAGTAGACTTAAAGAAGTTCTCCTTGAGATTTTTTTTCGTATTGTGAACTTTGAAGACAGACAGACAAAGTTTTGTGTAAAGAGCGAAGCATTTTTTGGGTTTGCAAGGGGCGAAATGTCAAAAGCAATTTTTGAAAATTATGTTTCGTATAAAAAGGATCAAAACCTAATTGCTGCCATCATCGATGACTATGGCGAGGTTCCGATTTTTGTCGAAACCGAAGAGCTCATAAGAAATCGAAGTTTCAACTATCGCATTAATCAATATTGATTGAAATCTTTCTGTGAAAATGCGTTTTCTTGCCTTGGGGAGTTTTTGAAAAGGAAGAGTCGGTGATCATAGAAAAAACAGAATTTTGAATTTGGAAAATAAAATCACATTCGCGTCCCACGGGTTTAGAACTGTGTGTAGCTCGTTATCAAAGGCTGGGGTATCTTCTTCATATATAAAGTTTCATTTGCGATATATCAGAATAAGTTGACTCGAGTTCTTCCTGGTGATAGCTTTCTTCCTTCACGGCTCGGAACTTCATGTATTCCTCTGATTTGTGATGAAATAAAGATGAGCACGACATATGCGTGTGTCCCTTAGCTCTTTAAGGTTTCCCCTAGTTTATCAACGGAGTTTCCTCCGGCTTTCAACGGCTTGTTAACCGGTTATCAACAAGATTTCCCTTGGCTATCAACGATCTTTTGATCAGCTATCAACAAAGTTTCCCTTGGCTCATCAACGGATTTGAACAGGTTTATCAATGAAGTTTCCTCCATCTTTCAACGGCAACCGATGTATCAACGGAGTTTCCTCCGGCTATCAACGATCTTTCGATCGGCTATCAACAAGGTTTCTCTTGGCTTATCGACGGAGTTTCCTCCGGCTTTCAACGGCGGTTAACCGGTATTTCAACGGACAGGTCCGGGAATTATACTTTGACCGACTGATCGGCTTCCGTATCTTAGAAGGCAGGGAATGTTACCACTCTTCAACCTGATTTTGTCGTCGCGGCTCACTCCCTTATGCACATTTCTTACAAAAACTTTGTTGAATTATATTCGGTCGAGTTGTTGGTATAATTCATGCTATTTCATTACAGATCGAAATCTTGTACTTGACAGTACGACCGAAGTTGATTTCAAGGGCAAACTTATAAGCATTCCTAGAAACGCGAGTATAACGGCTTAAATGAAAGTCGAGATCCTTGCTTTTCGTTGGGAAATATCAGTCTTGTTGATGCTTCGCAGCAGATTCAAGCTTTTGAGTGGAGTGTTTTTAAATTCCAGGTGCGTACTCTCAAAGCATCAACTTTAAGCCATTAAAACTTTGCTCATATAACGACGTCCCTTTTTCATTTGAAGCACTTTCAATTTCCGGCAACAGTTTCCACTAACGACCGAAAAACTAATTTCAAAATCAAGAATCCTGCTTTTATTGTAATTTGACATTTCCTCGTTAGAGAAAAATCACATTTGTTCGGTATATTCATTTAACAGTTCGATTTTTCATTCTTATTGAAGAAAAGGGTTAAAAATAAAAATCTTCTTATTCACATATGGCCTCCAAAGCAACCCAAAAATGGCTTCCTATTGATTTCGCCAAACCATTCGCTTGAGAACAACCAAAACAAAATCAAACTACTGCTGCACTTGCCTCGACTTTAGAGGGTCCTTTCACATTTTTTTTTCCTACTTTCCTGGTGGGGTGGAAGAAGTCAATGCAGAAGTTTACACAACGCCAAACTTTACAAGTGTCGTCCCATTCTTCTTATCTGAAAAGTTTAAAATCATATCCTTGGGCTACACGTTTAGCTATATCCTGCGTCCATTCTTCTTCTGCGAACAGTGGTTTGAGCTCCACGACAACGACATGTACACCAAAAAAACCCACAAACTAGGACCTTACACGAAAAGAATCATCGAGTGCACAAGCGATTTCCCGCCCATTCAACAGACACAAAATGCCAACGAAATTCGACCACTCATACTCTCTTCATATGGAGTACTCCAGTAAGGAACCACCAGCTTTCAGTGTTGTTATTCCTTCTGGCCAAGAGAATTGTTTGTGAGAGCATACTTTGGTCTGGGAAATGACCACCAGCAATTCGAATTATTTGTGGATATACACTCTGTGCTGTGAAGTTGCTTCTACTCGCCTCTACTATTCTCGTTTTATAGAAGCTGCGGCGACGAGGAAGGATGCTGGAAATGAAACGAAACTTTGGTCATTTATTAAGATGAACGGTTGAGGGCCCCTATCCTTCCTTATACGAGACCCCCAGCAGTGCATTCGAAAGCCAAACACAAGAATTGCACACATACACGACTCGAGCATGTATATGAATGGAGAAACACATTATATTCTTCTTAAGAGAAGAAAACTCTGAAAATTTACTTGGATTAATTCCAAAGAAAAACTTTGTCGCATTCTCACATCGTTCGTCGTCGTATTAGTTGCACGACACACGATAATGAGAGAAAGAGAGACACAATATAAGAAGCCAACAATAAGACTAAAGGATCAAGCCAAAGACTGGATGGGCGAAACTTGTATACAATCCTTTTGTGTTGCAGAAATTTCCTTTACTTCCTCGCCTGGTCCTGGGTGGAAAACTTTTTATCCTTCTGTCGAATGTGTATGTGGGTATTTGTGTTAACTGTGGTTGAATTGTTGTTAACATTTTATACACTTTTATATACGATTGCTTAAACAAAAAAACTGTATACCCAACAGAAGAAGGAGCCAAAAAACCAAACTCGAATCCCTACAAAGATCCTTGAGGCCAGATAAAACAACTTTTTCACCAAAAATTGCAATAGAATTCCATGTGGAATTTTTAATGAGTCGAGAGCGAGTCAACTAAGTTAAGTTGGGTTCTTGGTTGTTGATGCTTGCAGTGCGGTGCATGTGTTGCCTTGCCATTGCTGAAAGGTGTCAATAAAAAGATCTTATATGGAACATTTTAATTTGGATTACAATTGAATTTTGGGAGGGAGGGGGGTGTCATGAAGTTTGAGTTATAGCTCGAAGTGTCGGAAGTTAACAACTAGTTGCGTTACGTAGTGTGAAATTTAATATCGAAAGTTTTGGGGGCAAAATGGAAGCTGAAATTTCCTTAGGGCGCCATTTTTATGCAAGAAATGTGATGAAAATCTGAACTTTAAGAGAATAAATGAATACGACTTGAAATTTTACCATTACACTAAGGTGCAGGAAGATTAACTGGAACAGACTGATACATAACCTGTAAGGTAAGGTGCTCTTGTGTACATCCAAAGCGTGAACTCACGAAAACGTTGAGAGCTGGACTCTCAGTATTTACGTTTACTTAATCAAAGTTACATCATGGTTTCTGTCTGACCCTCAAGCAATGAAGAAAAGTTCAGGCTTTATTATTGACCAAAAAAGGTCCACGCACATTTCAGACCATCATATGTGAGATTCCGCCAGTCTGTCTGGCAACAGAATTTCTTTGTTTAGCCCTGGAGCCACTTTGTCTGCCACTTCATAGTTCACTGGAGCAAACATATTCTCCGGTCTTACCGCCACCGTGTCTCGTGCATCGTCGCTGGGTACACCAGCCGCTGCCGAAGTAACAAATTGTAACACTTGCTCCCACGTCATGTTTGTTTATGTACACATCCCCGTGTATATCACCCTTTTCCCTGTTGACGAAGCATCACTTTGTGGAAGTCGGTCCCCGAGGGCCATTTCTACCCAAAAAGTGTTGAGTTGTCTTCTTTTTGTTGTTGCCGCTGCCATTCTCATGCCGCAAAGAAACTCTGTTTAACTAATTCGTAAATGAAAACAAACATAGAGGAAATTAGGTTTATAGCATTCTATGCTCTGCTCCCAAACTAAACTACGAAACCAGCAGCACCATGTGGAGGCAGTTTCCTTGTTATTTTTTTTTGTCTTTGAACATTCCGGATGCTTACCTTCTGTTCAGTTCCAGAAACTGACACCGTAACTGAAAAACAAGCAACAGCAAAAGAGTCAGGTGGCAGAAGAAGGCACCTGACGAGATCATAACACTCCAGGGTATCCATCGGTGGACCTTTTTTCGGTTGTCTCGTCTCTGGACCGTTTTTCAAGCCTCATCGGCTCATGTGTATGTGTATGCAGCGTTTGCCAATTCATTTGAAAGAGTTTCCCTGAGGCGGCTGGGGTGGCAAGCAAACACCCACACTACGCCACCTTCACTGTGAGCACCCCTGGGGGTTGGCAGTTGGCACACGAAAACCAAACACTCGACTCTTAGGCTTCGAGCTTCATCTTCGATCAAAAAGAAGAACAAAAATTCGACTATTCATGGATTTTTATTGATTCTGACAAGACAAACGCAAACAAACGCAAAATCATTCTAAACGGGGGTGAGGGGGTTCAATAAAGCAAAGCACTGCTGCAGTCGAAACATTATCAGAAAAAATCAATCAAAACCGAAATGTTGTGTGTGTTTTGATTTGTTTAATTGCTGACGGTCGGTGGTCCTCTTTTCTGGTCCTTTGCTTCTTGTTGTGTGTTTCTTGGAACTCCAATCGTTTTGTACCCGTTTGTCTGCTGTACAGTCAGTCCCCGAGAGTCCAGAGCTTTTGTTTATAAAATGAACGTGCGGTGGTGGCGGTATCTTTTTACTTTCTTTGTTTTTTGTTTTCTTTTTTTATTTGCTGCCATTAATTCGATCTCTTTGAGGTTTCGTTTTCGAACATAAAAGTTGTTTTGTTCTTTCGATTAGATTCGATTTGTGTGAATCGATTCTGTTGGATTCCGTGTTTTGTGGAAATATTCACAACAATGTTGCAAATAATGTGTTTTGGCGCTTTTTGTCTTTTGTTTTATTCTGTGTTTTGTTGTTGTGGTAGTGTTTTATTGGTTTAATAAGGTATCGTCTTCTTTGATTTGTAATTATTGTTAGTTTCGATGTTTGCGCTTTTTTTATCATAAATTCCTAAGCCCTGTGAAGAGGGAGCACGTTAATAATAATTTCAGCAAAGCACAGTCACACATGTGCAGTACGAATTCGAAGGTGATCCGCAAAACTACTTAGCCTTATCACCTGATGGGCCAATTATATAGCAGGAGCAGTAGGTACACATTCCCCTGTTTGGAATTTCAGCCGAATCAGACCAGTAGCTTGTTTCGGATTTAAGATTTTTTTTTTTATTATAATTTGGTGGTTGGGTGTTGTAGGATCTGGGGGCTTATGCTGTAACTTTTCCTACACACCAAGTGCTTACTTTACCTCCTCGTGGTAGCCACCGGGTACTGGTTATATCTTAGATATAACTTGCGAAACTTGTAAGCGCGTGTGCAAATCGGGAAAAAAAGCACCTTACCTACGGCCCAACAAATTTGGAGGTTAGTGCGAGGTGCTAACAACCCCTCCACAGTAAAAAAACTTGAAAGTTATGAGAGAGATACCAGCCTCGGATAATGAACCTCCTCTTATGGTAACCAGACCCGGAACGACAACGGACTACGCATTGAGAGTTTGTGCCTGGAATGTAAGAACCCTCTACACTCCAGGTGCAACTCAGAAACTTGAATCTGTCCTCTCGCAGTATAAGGCAGATATTACTGCGATCCAGGAAATACGATGGATAGGATCAGGGACAATGAAGAGAAAAAATTGCGACATTTATTATAGCTGTCATCAAAGATTGCATATATTTGGATGCGGATTCGTCGTGGGAAATCGGCTTAGATCGAAAGTCATGGATTTCAAGCCAATAAGTGATCGCCTGGCTGTGATCCGCATCAAGGCCACATTACAGAACATCAGTATAATATGTGCACACGCCCCTACCGATGATGCTGAGGAGTCTAGCAAGGAGGATTTCTACGACCTCCTGGATAGAGCCTACGGAGCCTGTCCAGAGTACGACGTCAAAATCGTACTCGGAGACTTCAATGCAAAAATCGGGAAGGAAGACATCTTTGGCGGATTAGTTGGAAAGCACAGCTTCCACGAAGAAACAACAGATAACGGTTTCCGACTAATCGACTTTGCTGCAGCTCGTAATACGGTGATAAGTAGCACTAGGTTTCCAAGACGGAAGATCTACACAGCAACCTGGCGACCTCCGGATGGTCGAACCACCAACCAAATCGACCATGTGCTAATCGGCGCATCCAACATCCTGAACGTGCGCACTTTCCGAGGAGCAAATGTCGACTCTGACCACTTTCTGGTAGTGGCTAAGTTTAGAGCTCGAATATCAAACGACAAAAAAACACGTGCGGCCCAAAGAAAGAAGTTCAACATCGGTTGCCTTAGCACTTTGGAGAATGCCAGAGACTACAGTGAGCGCCTGAGCGAGCGACTCTCCACCACCGTCCTCCCAAATACTAGACGTCAACACATTGTGGAACCAATATCGCGAAATAATAAAAAATGTAGCCGAGACCACCATAGGTTACCAGCCACCCCCGAAAAAGAACCCGTGGTATGATGATGAGTGCGAGATATTGAAAAGAGAGACGGAAAATGCACGTGTGCAGATGCTGCAACGGAAAACAAGAGCAGCAAGGGAAGAGTACCGCACGAAAAGGAGAAATGAGAAAAAGACCCTGCGAAGGAAGAAAAGAGCATCCGCAGTTTCTCAGCTCAAAGATCTAGAAGAGTCTCGGGCCAAAAACAACACCCGTCGTTTCTTTAAAAGGTCGAAGCAATTAGCTTCTGGTTTCAGAATCGGGACACAAGCTCTTCGAAACAGTGAAGGAAACCTAGTCACCGAAGCACAGGGAATTGTAGATGTTTTCAAGCAGCACTTCCAACAGCTGCTGAATGCGCGAAATGTCGAGCAAGATAATGACGAAAGAGAAGCAAGACCAGTCAATGAAGACCCAGTCCCAGCCCCCAGCAGAGAAGAGGTAGAAAGAGCCATCCAAAAGCTAAAAAATAACAAGTCCGCCGGGTCGGATGGCATACCCGCGGAACTCTTTAAACATGGAGGAGGTGTTTTGATGAACCGCATGCACCAGGTCATCACCAAAGTGTGGGAGGAAGAATGCATGCCCACTGACTGGTCGATAAGCTCCATATGCCCCATCTACAAAAAAGGCGATCCGATGTTATGCAAAAACTACCGTGGCATATCCCTGCTTAATGTTGCACACAAAATCCTATCCAACGTACTGTGTGAGCGTTTTAAACCTTTCTGCAGCACAATTATCGGCACGTACCAGTGTGGCCAGGCAGAAAAACGATAGACCAAATATTCACACTGAGGCAGATCCTGGAAAAGACCAACGAATTTCAAGTCGAAACCCACCATCTTTTCATCGACTTTAAAGCTGCTTATGATAGCATCCACCGCCAAGAGCTTATGATTGCGATGTCTGAATTCGGGATCCCGAACAAACTGATCCAGCTGTGCCGCATGACGCTAAACAATACGCAGTGCAGTGTGCAAATGGGTAACAGCTCATCCGAGTTATTCCAAACTTGCGCAGGGTTTAGACAAGGAGATGCGTTGTCATGTGACTTCTTCAATAAGTCCTGGGGCAGATAGTGCGCAAGGCAGGTGTGAGCACGGAGGGCACTATCTTCAACAAATCCACCCAGCTCCTAGGCTATGCGGACGACATAGACATCATCGGTCGATCCAAGAGAGCTGTGCTTGAGGCCTTCACAGCGATTGAAGAACAGGCGAAACTAGTTGGTCTTGAAGTGAATGAGGACAAAACGAAGTACATGTTATCAACAAACAAAGCAACATCTGTCCACCACCTAGGACAAAACGTCACTGTTGGTAGCAGCAATTTCGAGGTAGTTAAGGAGTTCACCTACCTTGGAACAAACATCAATCCCACGAACGACACCTTAGTGGAGATCCGAAGAAGAATAACCCTAGCGAACCGCTGCTGCTTCGGTTTGGCCAAACAACTGGGTTCAAAACTCCTCACTCGGAAGACAAAGTGTCTGCTATACAAAACTTTGATTTTACCAGTCCTACTCTACGGCGCCGAGTGCTGGACGATAAGTAAAAAAGGGGAATTGATACTGGGCACTTTCGAAAGAAAAATTCTTCGACGGATTTTTGGTCCCGTATGCGACGATGGCGAATGGAGAAGAAGATACAACCGAGAACTGTATGAGCTGTACCAAGATGTGGATGTAGTCCAGAAGGCCAAGAAAAGACGACTACATTGGCTCGGCCACATCGAGCGAATGGACGACAACGCTCCAGCCAAGAAAGTCTTCTCATCCCAGCCCCCAGGTTCAAGACGACAAGGAAGACCGAACCTACGGTACAAGGACCAAGTGATTGCGGATGCCAGAGCGCTTGGTCTCGGTGACTGGAGAGTGCATGCGAGGGATCGTTCACGATGGAAGACTGCAGTATCTCAGGCTGAGACCCTTCATGGATTGTGAGCCGGATAAGTAAGTAAGTAAGTAATTTGCACCCACTTTAGGGATTTTTTATACCCTTGAAAGATAGAGTGTGGAAGAGAGTTTAACATTCCCGTAGTACGGCTAAAGAATGATTCTCTATACTTGAGAGTGCGTCCGAAGTTGGGCTCGGGGGTGAAGTGATGGGCATTCCTAGAAGCTTAAGTATTACGGGTGAATTGCTTGAGGGGAGAAATGCAACTGGCTATTTATCTACAGGACTTACCGTAACGATAGAATATAGAGAGACATGAAACGTTACGACGGTGATCTAATGAATGGAATGACTCAGTGATGTCTCTGTCACCGATCATTCGTAGGGTTCTTTTTTGAATACCATCCAAGAGGCTTGAGTATGTAGTTGGAGCTCCAGCCCAGAGATGAGAGTTGTACTCAAGCTTTGGACGGATATACATAAGTCTTATAGATAGTAGCCAGATCAGATGGGGAAAAGAATTTCTTGCACCGTCTTAAGAAACCCAAACATCTTGAGGCATTTTTGGCGATATCGCAAATGTGCTCATTCCACAAGAGGTGGTCAGTTATGCACATACCGAGAATCTCGAGATGTTAGGTCTCATTGATGCAAGCGCCACTCATGGACAGTGGCAAAGGGGGTATATCTCGCTTTAACGATACAAGACAGCATTGGGTTTTCGAAGCATTAAAGTCTTCACGGTTTTTTTCCCCATTATCATATTTTGCCGTTGCAGTTCCACATTCGAAGAGGAGGGATGTGAGTCTGGGAACGAATACAAAAAACTAAGGGTACTATCGTCAGCGAAACAATTGATTGGATTAGAAGTTACAGACAAGAGATCATTTATGAAAAAGAGAAAGAAGGTCGGAGACAAAACGGAGCCCTGAGGCACAACAGCATTTATTTTGTGGGTTTCAGACTCGGACTCTTCCAATACAACTTGTAGAGAACGGTTCGAAAGAAAGTTTCTAATCCAACGAAGGAGGGTTTCATCGACACCGAAAGCACGCATTTTCGATGAAAGAGCAAGATGCCAAACTTAATCGAATGCCTTTGAAATATCAAGTGCAAAAATTTTACTTTCTCCAAAACGATATAAAGATTTGTTCCACTGTTCGGTAAGATAGACCATCAGATCACCAGTGGACCTGTTGCTGCGAAAGCCCTACTGCCGGTCATTAAGAAGGTTTCGGTCTTCGAGATATTTCTTGAGCTGAAAGCTTATCAGCGTTTCCATGACCTTAGAAAGAAGGGACGTAAGTGCAATCGGTCGATAATTGAAGTGAGAAGAAGATTCGCCTTTTTTGGGATTGGCTGGACAAATGCTGTTTTCCAACTGCTCGGCATGAGTCCAGAAGAATAGGATAGATGGAAAAGCGTACACAAGGGTTTTGCCAGCGTGGAAGAACATCTCTTCAGAATAATAGCGGGAATACCATCCGGACCATCGGATTTATGTATGTTGAGATCCCTTAAGACTCTCGCCACAGCACGAGTGCGGAAGAAGATTTGTCTCATGGAATCATTGACGCACTCAAGAGCTGGAGGAGTCATGACACTCTCTGGCAGCGAAGACTTGGCGGCGAACTGCCTACCAAAAAGGTAAGCTAGAGCTAACAACTGGAGTGTCATTGTCAACGAGCGTTGGGACCGAGGAAGAAGAAGAATTCTTCATATTTTTTAAAAATTACCATAAATTCTTACTGCCTTTGGTATTTGCAGTATTTTTTGCCTTAATTTTTGGTCATGTAAAAATTTGGTCCGACGAATATGGGCATTGCATTGAAGACAAAACGATGAGAGCGAATTATATGGTTTTATGTAATGAATACAGTTTGACGCTGTTTCAGAGCAATCGGAAGAAGTTTTTGTGTCGTTTCGTGACAGTCGACGAAACATGGACCACTGATATGCATCAAAGACCAAGAACGGGCTCCGAAAAAGGGCAAGCCCGTCCTATCGTCTGTAAGGCTGATCACCCCACGTTTTCTAGAATTCACAAGGTGTTTGATACACTTTTTTTTGCGAAGTGACGTAATTGTGGGTTGTGGGAAGGCTCTTTGAACTGGAGCACTATTTCTCATGGAGCCATCTATGCTTAACTTTTCTGGCTATTTTCTTCCTCTATTAAATTTTGTGCAAAACAAAAAGACTTAAGATCAAAATGCTTATTGGTAATTTTCTTGGCTAAAGTGTTGCACTGTTGCCAAGGCATCGCTCTGCAAAATGAATATTGCAGGAATACAAAGTACAAAATCCTTCTGCACAGAATACCTACATTCATACATTAAACGTTAGAATCAGCAACAGGAAGAAAATTAATTTTCTCCATGAACGGAACGGCATTGGACAAAATAACAACATTCAGCAACAAAATAGTGCTTATGGGGTAGCCGATAGACGAAGCCAAGAATTAAAGTTACCTACAGTCCTCAACAGGAGCGTATTTTTCAACTATCATTTGAGAGACCCAAAGGGCTCAAAGGCATGGATTCCTCGCTCACTTCGGAACCCCCCAAAATACAGCCACCCCTGGTTTACTTGTTCAAGAGGAAGTCCTGTCTGCTGCATCGAGCAACTCGTGTTAGAAATGGGTTGCGGCAAAGTTTGAGGTACAAGCAACGGCACCAGTGGCCCTTGCAAAATCAATTTTGGCAACTGACCAAAGAACAACCTCTATACACTCTACATACACACACATTTTGGCTAGGTTCTGCTTAATAGATAGCTACGGCGGCGGTGTAGCATCAATTTGGAGAACTTTGCAACAAGACAAGTACGACACGTCTATACGAGCTACGACCGACTCGAGGCAAGGGAATTCTGGCATTGTTGAATGTGCAACATATCAACAAAGTCCGCAAAAGACTCGAAGGTGTTTCACCATCACCATTCATTTTCACATCCAACAACAGGCTAACAGCCAGTGGGCACCTTCGTGACACACCCCACCAACACAGTCCTGAATATCCTATTAGGTCAGTGACAATAGCGCTTGTTGGCGTTAATCTAGATTTCTCTAGGCTATTAGTATAGATTGCTTGACGAGTGTGCGAAAGAAGGGGTGTTTCCTTTTTTTACACTGCGAAAAAGTTCGAAAGAGGTTAACGCTTGTGTACTTGTACTTGGATCTACCAAAGTTTCATTATTGATTTAACAAAGGCGCCGCCGATTCTTCCTCGCAAATTCAAAGGGAAGATGAAGTGAAATACATTCCAGGGCCCAAACAATTTACCAGCACACAGAACCTCCGAAACCCTAACCTTGCTTTGCTGAACCACGTTGATGATGATGATTTTTCGGTCAGGAACTACTACTATTGGGGCAAAGTAAAACCAAAACTAAACTATCAGAAAAACCCAAAACAAAAAAGCAGAACGGCAGCAATAAAAAGTTGGAACAGCAAGTTATAGAGTTCCACTTAGTGAAACGAATTGTAGTACTCCCAAGGCATCCTACAAAGTACATGAAAGGTCGAAAAACAAGGAAGGCTTTTCCATTGTTCCTCCTGTCCATCTGTCCAAGTTTTATTTTTGCAAAAAAATGGGAAACACAACGATGCTTGTTTTAGGCAACGGTTTTTTGCTTTCCACGGAAAACTGAAAAAAAAGGAGCTCAACGAATTGAATGCCAAAAATCGCTTGGTTGGTGGCCAAGCTTGTTAGCTCGGCTCGTTGGTGATGGCCTGTTTGTGGTGCACACACATACACACGCGCAACACGAAAAAATGAAAGGATTTAAAAATTGCGAAAAAAGGATCAACGGATGTAGTCATTTTGGGTCGGCAAACTTTTTCAAGTGAAGGTTTTTTGGCTATTTCCTGTTGTTTGATATTCGTTGTTGCGTTTGGCAAAAAACTATGAGGATTTTAACAAAGAGCAAATCATTATCCTGTTAAGGCTTTCTGTGGTACTTAGGCGCTGGGATAAATTGGTTTAAGGGAAAGGCAGATGATGACTTGTTGCACAAAAATTCTCAATTGAACTTTTCAAAACAGATTTAGTTTTTGACAAGAAATCTAAACGCATTTGAGTTCCTTCAAGCCGTTAAGGGATAACGACTGTAAAATCCTTCAAAGCCCAATTTCCATAAACAGTCTTGACATGACAGTTTTCTCAAAGCTCCTGTTATCCCCCAGATTACAGCTCTTTTAATGAAATCCTAGTTTTTCATTTACTTAACCCCTTTAATCCCTTCCGGCAACAATCCTCCAGCATACTTGATTGCTTCAATATCAGAATAGAAGCTCAGACGTCCATTCGAAATCATCTCCCCGCCCAACTTCAACCTTTCGACTTTTCTTAATTCAACTTATCATCATGGATTAAGCAAAAAACTCTTCTGGTTAAGAACCAGGAAACCGCACACTGGCTGCCGACTGGTGTTTCTTCTAGTGATGCTATACAGCTCACAAAATTGTCTCATAACTATAGTTCACCGCGCATTAGCGGTCGCAACATCACCACACTTAAGCGTAAGGTTTCAAATTGGTTTATTAAGAACTTAATTACACCGAAAACACTTAAAAATTCTTTTTGTTCCACCCGTCGGCATAAGGACACAACAGAGTGGTTACAATCCACCTCCACCTTCTCGTGATGTTTAAGTTCCTTAATGTGCATAATTGCCCTCTCCTCCCGCCAAATACCAAGAAGAAAATACATTTTCATAAGGCCTCGCGCGTCCGCCTTCGAGAGGTGTCGCTAATAGTCTTCGAGGTCTATTTACTTTTTCCTTGGGATGTTGAAAAATCCTTAATACCGTTAAATGCTTTTACTTTGGGCGCCATTAATGTTTTATGCAAATTTAATTCGAGCACCAAAAGACTTTCACGATGATGGCAGCCGAAGTTAAGTGCCTCACTTGTCCCGCACACCATTCCAATGGCCATTCCGTTGCTTTAACCTTAACCCCATCATTATATTCACTATTTTAACGGATTTCAACTTGATCCTTTAATAATTTCAAAGAAGCTTCTTGTTTTCTGTTTGAGAATTGGTATATTTTTTTCTTCTTGTGTTGAATATATGAAGGTGGCTCTGTGGACTCTCACAAGAGTCGTTCATCATTCTTGGAGGATCGTGTGTTCCTTCTTCGCAGGACCAATGCAATGGACCGATGAGGAAGAACCATTAATCACATCATCTTCGAATGCAAACAATCGCAGAATAAGGAGGATAAAGCATATCCTGTTCAACAAAGACTGAATGTGTGACTGTGAGTGTTTCTTTCTATTTTTTTGTAATTTTTTTGAAGGGGGAAGGACTAAAAAAGGACGAAGAAATTTTTCTCATGATAACCGCGAGAAAATTCATTTGTCAAATGCCACAATGCGCTGCCTTCTGCATATATCTCGATATAAATTTTAAGTTGAAAGAATTTCAGTGAGACCATTGAGAAAAAAAAGTCCTTCTCAAGGACTACTCTATTCGATTTTCAATTGTGTGAATTGTGCAATATGCAATGGGAGAGCTCTGAATTGTACAAGAATTTTATTTCAATGGATTTATGCGCACTTAATGGTGGCGGCGGCGGTGGATCTTGTGTCTGCGAAAAAAGAGAAACCCCACTGTTGTGGGGATCTAAACAAAATTAACGACAAGGGCTCCAAGGATTTTTAGTCTCGCTCGGTAGTTGTTGGTTGAGAGTTAAAAAGGAAAAAAATCCAAACCCACTCAGTTGTATCAATGAAAACTGTTGGCTCACAATTTTAAATCCCCAGACCGCATTGACAACAGCAACAGTAAAAAGACAACAAAAGAAAAAAAAACTATAAAATGTGTTTTTGCAACTGACAATTTTCTCGGGCATTTTTTGGTTAGCGCTGGGCATCTTTGCCACCAAATCGTGTACAAAACATTCTCTAAGGGATACCCTATAATTCCCTTTGGGAGGATGGCCCCATTTCAATGACAACACAACGCTGTTCGGTGATGCATTGGCTGAGTTGGACGGTAGGTGTTTTGTGTTTTATGGTATGCTTGTTTTATTTCGTTGTCTTTTTGTGCTCCAAGGATAGCGTCTTGGAGACACAAAATATACCAATTCCTTTTTGTCACCTGCCATCACATGCATCTGTCCCTTGACAGTCTGTAACCATGTCCCTCTGTTACTCTGTTACTCTGTTACTCTGTCCTTCTGTCCAACTGTCTCTATTAAGTAGAAAAATAGGAAAAGTCACGCATTGGTCTATGGTCACCTTTTCTGGACCGCTTCAAACTTGGCTCGTTTTGTTCCTTCCTGCTCTTTGCTGCAGTTGCTTCTATAGTCTGCTAGTCCCCGGCTTTCACTGACTGGTCTTATGGTTTGCGCCGGCTGCTCTTACGGCTTTCGCCGGCTAATCTTACGGCTTTTGACGGCTGGTATTACGGTTACTCCAGCTGGTTTTACGGCTTTCGCCGTCTGGTCTTACGGCTTTCGCCAGCTGGTCTTACGGATTACTCCGGTTGGTCTTACGGCTTTCGCCAGCTCTTCTTACGGCTTTCACGGCTGGTCTTATGGCTTTCTACGGCTGGCCTTACGCATTACTTCGACTGGTCTTCTTAGCCGGATTACTCCGGCTTGTCTTATGGTTTGCGTTGGCTGGTCTTTCGGCTTCGCGGGCTGGTCTTACGGACTACTCCGGCTGATCTAATGGATTACACCGGCTGGTCCAATGGCTTTCGCCGGCTATGTACACCTTGACTGCTGTTGGATGACTGTTGGTTGTTCTGATGAATTTCCCTCCTTCTGTATAATTGATGTTTCTTGCTGGACTGACTTGATGCGACTGAACTGATAGAATGATGATCGAGGTTAATAGAGGTCTTCTTATAATACTTTCCTTGCACACTGAATGTGAAGTCAATTTGTCGAACGATAATTTCTAATACAGTTAGAGTCGAACAGCTGCTTAGTATCCTCAATGGGTGGGTGTGAATGTTATTATCAAGTTTTAAATAATTCTGCACATTAGTTGTTGCTGAATGTTTACTCCTGCAATTCCACGCAACAGCGAATAGTCAGGGTATGAGATTCAGTCTGAAATCGTAGATCAGCGTGACATCGTCTTAAGCGTGACGTCGTCTTTCTGAATTGATCGAAAGTTACTCGCGGGGCAGACATTTCAAGGAATGCGGAGGTCATCGCCGCTGCCATGGAGGACTTCTTTGTAGACTTCAGACGGGTTAAAAAAGAAAGAGAATCGCTGTATCGAGTTAAAAATAAATCGCCGAGTTAAAGAAGTCGTTGTGTTTCTCTCGTATTCCTCTTTATTACGTTAGTACGTATATATGCCGCCAAGGCTGCCGGCTGTCCTATCTAACAAAACGAGTGAAAGCAAGTAAATGCGACCCTAAAGACCATTTTAAAATTGTTTTGATGGTTTTTTCTCAATCCGTAGATGATGCATTTTACTTCAAGCAAATGAATAAAAAAGAACTTCTTCTCCTTTTGCATGCGATGCCAAAAGAAAATCGAAAAAGTAGAGTATATGTTTTTGTTCTTTTTGGAAGGATACTAGAAATTTCCATAAATCACAAGTTATCCGTTACACCACTAAATTTAATAAAATAAATTATTATAACCGAAGCTAAAAAGAAAACCACAATATTGCAAAGTGAATAAGTCGATTCCAAAACTGCACACATACAAACATTCACACACATGAACACAGTAAATGTATGATTTGTAAAAAGCAAAACGTTTAAGGTTGGCATCTTGATCACAACAGGATTCAAACTGGTGTCCTTATTGGAATTTCATGTTTGAATAATTTTCACAATTTTCCTTATGCGGTTTCAGAGTGCGTTTTGTTCTTTTTTCGTTTTTTAACTCGCTCTGGATCTTTATTCGAGGAAAATGTCTTTTTGAGAAAAAAAAGGGTCAGGAAGTAACTGGGTAGGATTTCTTTGCATGTAGAAGTAATTTATGAAGGAATCTGTTTGAAAAACTGTGTGGAAGGACGGAAGACAACCGCATTCTATGGACACTTTTTTTCTGTATTTTGAAAGTTATGTTTGCCAAATTTCAAAAACCACAAAACGACATTTGAGCGAAAAGTAGAAATGTTTTATGTTTTCGTTTTTCTTCCTCGTTTATTTTACTTTGAAATTTTCAGTCATGTAATATATTGATTTGGTTTGGAGAAGGGATGCAAATTCTGTCAAAACATTTTGATTATTGCCAATCACAGATTTCGATGGTAAACGTCAACTTTTTATAAGGATTTTTTTTTTTTGTTAATAAAAAATAGTGGCTCATCAGATATTTTCGGCGCCACGGTCTTTCAATTAAATTGAACGAACCAAGAAGCGAACAATGTAGGTATACAGGCTACGACAGGGAAACTAGCTGGTTTAAATCGGGTGCCGCCGTAACTGGACGGCAATCGATTTTTTTATTAGGAAATCTGGTAGTGGCAGGAGGTCAACAAACTTCCAGGACTGTGGAGAACGTCGAGAGGGTGAACGTGTAAGCATTCTTTACAAATAATAAATATCACACTCTACCATCGACGATTGACGACAACCCAGCAGCAGCGGCGCACAGCCGACCAACAACAGCTGCATACACAACCAAAGCCAAGCACAGTCAGTCGTTTCTTACAATCAGCCAACAGCCAAATTTGCTATGCATCAGTGAGATACATAATGTATGGAATCATTTCGTTTGCCAAGTATAATTCACATTCATGTTTTGGCACGAAATTGTCTAATAGAGTTGAAATTTGAAGACAAAAGCAGAGAAGAGAGGAGACAGGAACGGCGGCTTCTCAGGAGAAAAAGAGGGAGCATGAAAAGCGTCAGACATATCGAGGATGTTGAGAGAGCCAACAGCAGGAATGAAATTTGGAGGTTTTATGCGAAGGTAGAACACTAGTAGAATCGCAGTCAATGCTGGGGTTTGGAAAGACCACTTCTGTAGACTGTATAACGGCGACGACAGCTAAATCCCGCCGTCAGGCAGAAGCCTTTCATCGGACACGATGATAGCCAACAATTCTGTGAACCCGACATAGAAAGGTGAAAACGGCAATATCACGGCTAAATTCCAACAAAGCCGCTGGAGCAGAAAGTCTAGCTGCCGAGCTGTTCAAAGTAGCAGGCGACAATCTAGATAGGAGCATGCACCAAACCAACTGTAAGATATGGTCGGAAGAATGCATGCCCGATGAATGGAACCTCAGCATTGTATGCCCGATCCTGAAAAAGGGAGATCCTCTTAACTGCGCTAACTACAGAGGAATCAGCCGACTTAACATCGTCTACAAGATTCTCTCTGCCGTAATATGGGAACGTCTGAAGCCTTTCGTCAGCAATCTGATTGGTCCTTATCAATGTGACTTCAGACCGGGAAAATCAAACATCAACCAAATTTTCACTTTGCGACAGATCCTGGAAAAAACCTTTGAACTCCAAATCGATACCCACCACGTTTTCATCGATTTTAAGGCCGAGTATGACAGCATCTACAGAGACGAACTGTATAAAGCTATGTATAGTTTTGGCATCCTTGTCAAGCTCGTTCGCTTGTGCAAAATGACGATGGAGAACTCACGCTGCGCAATCGGGCGGAGACTGTTGAGGGCCAAGTCCACAACGGACTGTAGCGCTACCTTATAGTAAGTAAGCAGAAAACAATATCCCAGCGGTTAATTACCAGACTTGTTGTACTAGGGGAGGTCCTCTCGTAAATTCTGATAGACCGTGGAAGTTCATTCACTGGATCTTAAAAAGTTGCGTCTGCTGTCAGACTGTAATAATCAAGTGGCATCTGCTTGCTCAGATTGTAATAATCAGTCAACCCTTGATAAAAAGTAACCCGTCTTACAAAGGTGTTCATCTTGCAGTCTCATCGGCCGGTGGCGGCGGGGTTTGGCATTCAAAGATTCAGCTGCGCTGCGAATTTCTGATCTCACAGTGAGATGAATTCTCCACACGGAACTGCAAACTGCGTGTGAAGTTCTCTCGCGTTTTTCAGTTAATAGGACTATTTCCACCTTTCCGGACCCATCAAGTTTCTTCCAAACCTTAAACAATTGGATCATGCAGACGTTTACTTCCAGCAGGATGGAGCTGCGACCAGGGAAGGCTTTCACAAGCTCCTCATTTCCTTGAGGATGGAGTTTCGTTGCCGGCGGGCTTGGCTAATACCTATTTTCCAAACTTTACGTTGAGAGAATCCTTTACTTAACGAGTATACGCATAAAATTTAAAAATCAACTTAAAATCTCGATTTAAAATCATTAAAATTCTCCAACCCCATTTACAAGACTCTAGAACGCATTTGCATTAAACATACGTCCGATTTGTAATCAATCAATGTCATGCCTAAATGAAGTCGTTATCAATACCTCAAAATCTAAGTTGCCTTAATATCCTTTTCCGTTCTCTCCGCACACAACATAACAGGTTCTCAATGTGTGATGTGCACAAAGTGATTTGCTTAAAATAGCCATCCTTCAATATGTTATGGGTCTCTTCATTAACCCAACAGCACTACCAGTTACCGCACAATACAAAGGAGAGTCGACAGTATGTTCTCTTCGCCCCCTATTCCCTGCTCTGTGGGATCACAAAAAGCTAGTGTATTGAAAACACACAAAAAAATAAGGAATAAAGAAGCTCTATTAAAAGGACAAGGTATTGAATAGATTTTCATCATTAAAACGCTTTTGGGACGATGAATATTGGGATTATTCCTTCAGGCAAGGGACAGTCCCTCCAGTAGCCGCCCACTTTTGTCATTGAGAATGAGCGACAAAAAACCCTTTTCAGCTTTCAATCGACAAACACTACTTATGATGGTCCTGATGGTCGCTTCCATTATTCTATGTCCTTCGTGTCTTTCAAGACAAAAAAAAAAAACCCTCAATGATATATGATCGAAGCGAAATTATTAATGGCAAGTAGTTGTCAATTGCGTCCAAAGGGAACCCTAGTCTCATGATGATGGCGGTAAAAAATTATATTCTTCTATTTTTTATGGAAGTGTCATCAAAGTTTCAATTCGGCGTGGTTGGTGATTCACAAAGGACGTGTTGGAACTCTCAACCACCCACTTTCAGAGATGCACATCCTTTTTAATAATTTATTCTTTGTAATTTTGTTTTTCAACATTTTGTCCACATTGATGCTGGCTGATGACATGACAATGGTAATGGATGTGTGTTTTGGGGATAGTGTCGACTTAGGAGTAATCTGTAATTGTCGTCGTCGCCTTTTGTATTCTATCGATGACCAATCAGCTTGGGAAAGTGTGAAAAACTTTTGTCCAAGATGTTTTCCTTGAAATTAAACAATTTATAAAGTTTTGACGAGTTATGATGGGAAGAGCAGATGCATTGTAAGAATTATTTTGCAATTTGAAGACAAAGTCCTTGGTGACACTTGGAAAAGCGATGTCCTTGCAAAATTTTCAAGATGTTTTGACAATTTCTGCTATAACAATATGGGATACGCAATGCTTGGTCCTTTGACGTTCCTTCCCCCATTCGAAAACTCCTCCACTTATTAATCGCCCAAATGCAACATATTAATCCTAAATCGGTATGTCACATATCCTTTGACAAACAATAAGCACTCATGTCAATCGATCGTTTATCCTTCACTCAAAGCTGCGCCGCTTGTCGACGAATTGACAAAAAAACGTCTGAGAATACTCTTTAGAGAGGAAATTAATCCAATCAATGAGTCCATTAATTATACCGATTATTGCTATCCCTGAAGATTTATTAAAAGGGAGTCGTGCCCGCCCCATACCGGCGAGAACAATCCGGCAACAGATTAATTCCCTCCTGACATCATAATCAACGAAAATGGCCATTCGTCGTTGTTGTCGTCTAAGCCATAGTCGACGAAGGACGTCGTAGGCATTAAATTACATATTTTAGGATGTCTTTTTTGCTGTTGTTTGTTGAACATCCTTCAGGGTCTCCCTATAGCTGAGCCCCAAACCGCATTATCTTCTCAAAAATTTTATATGACAACGACACAGCAAAGCGAATGAAGCAAAAGGACAAGACGGACGGACGACGACAACGACGACGATGAACAACCTAAAAGCTAAAAGTAAAAGTATCTTATGGGAAAATTTTCTATTTTTTTATGAATTTATAGCGCAATGGAGTACAAGTCGTAAGTTATCGTATCAACAATTTATAGCATAAAACTTGATGTTGTCGTCGTTCTTTTGTGTTTCTTGTTGTTATTATTGTTGAAATTGTTGTTGTAACTGATATTGTCGCCTAGAAAGTTTCCGCCAAACATAGACCATTTCGAAGTCGTCCTGTTTTCCCCTTCAAAGTTCCTATACCTCGACGACAACAACTTGTAGTTTTGGAATAAAATTGTTAGCAAAAAGTCATTTAAATGGCGCCACAAAAACATGGATACTCTTACATCCGTTTGGCTGATAAGGATGTAGATCTTTTGCTCTTATAACAGCGAGAGGCAGTATTTTTTCGCACAAGAAAAAAATAAGCGTGTCGGCATCAGAGAAGGACAATAACACAACAAGAAACAAGAATTAAATTATGTATAAAAATTACCATCGGCAGTGATGAAACAAATGGGGCTGTGGCAGTTAAGGCTTTCAACTTATATTCAAACATGTCACAAAAAAGGATGCGGAGAGGTAAATAAACTACAATAAAGTGGAATGTTTTTGTGTATATGTTCCGCTCCGCTCCCTCAAAGCAGGCACCACCGCCAAGTGCTAATTAAATTTAATTGAAATTTTCATGTAAGAATGGAGTTGTGGAAGCAAACATTCCGTTCGGAATGTAGAAGTCAGAATTTCCTCCTACTTTCGAAATGAGAAAGATTAATGAAATGTCTTTTTTATATATGTGTGTGTGTGTGTGTGTTGTGTGCTTGTCGTTTTGTTTTGCAGAAATGGGTCGTTAAATTTATACTTTTGGCAGTTTTTGAAAAGGAAGTTCGTTATTTTATTTGTGCAGGATGCTAAATGGAAAAATTAAAAGATGTGGGCGTTCTTCAAGGCTTAGAACAAAAATGTTTTATAGGAAAAAGTTGAGAGACCATTTGGAAATATTGTTTTTCAGTAGTTAAAATTTAAGAAGAAAAAGTTAAAATGCAGGTTTGTTCAATTTATTTCTGGGAAGTTATGAAGGTGAAAAGTCTATCGCGGTTCGAGAAGAGAAACATCTTTGGACTATTTAAATGGCAACCATGATGATAATAGAGGGAGAAGAGTCGGAGAAGAGTCATTCAAAGCAAACTCCACACGGATGCATGGTTACGCAGACGAAGACGAAGCTTAAACGTGTTTGTGTTTCAGCTATAAGCTGTCAAATAGGAGTTGCCTACAAGCTAAAATTGACAAACGGTGAGATTGTGTGCTTATTTTCCACAAATAGGTACATACATTGTTATAATTCGCCAATTCAGTAGACCACATCTATTCATGTACTTACTTACTAACTTAAAGTGTTGGGCCCAACCTACGGTCTTCGACAGCCAGCTCGGTCCCTAACAAGCTGTCTCCAATTTTTCACTTCAAGTTGATTGAGGTCCTCTTCCACTTGAGTGCGCCAACCGAGTCGCGGTCTTCCTCTGCTTCTACGTCCCTCGGGAATAATGTCGAAGGCTTTCCGGGCCGGAGCATTGGTGTCCATCCGCTCTAAATGACCGAGCCATCTGAGTCTTTGGATCTTGACCCTTCTGGCTGGGTCCACTTCCTTGTACAACTTGTAAAGTTCACTGTTGTGTCTTCTTCTCCATTCCCTTTCAACGAACACGGGGCCAAAGATGACCGAAGATCTTTCCTCTCGAAACAGTCTAAGGCATAATTCATCCGGTTTTGGCAAGGTCCACGCTTCTGCACCATACCGCAGGACTGGGATGATGAGGGTGTTATATAGTTTTACCTTAGTTGATCGAGAGAGGGCTTTTCCCCTCAATTGCTTTCATAGTCCAAAGAAACAGCGATTAGCAAGAGTTATACTTCGTCTGATCTTCGGCGCCTGTCGAATTGCCCGTGTTAATAGCGGAGCCAAGGTAGACAAACTCCTCAACTACCTCGAAGTTGCATGCGACATTGACATCACGCTGCTTTGTTCTTCCCATTATACCAACATCATCGGCGTTCGCCAGAAGTTGAACAGACTGTTGGAAGATAGTGCCTCTGGTGTTCTTCTCAAGAACGATGTTTAAGAAATCGCATGACAGTGCATCGCGTTGTTTGAATCCTTTTTTGACATCGAAAGATTCCGTAAGCACATTGCCAACCTTGATAGCGCAGCGTGAGCTCTCCATAGTCATTTTGCACAAGCGAACGAGCTAGTTAGAGATGCCAAAACTAAACATAGCTTAATACAGTTCGTCTCTATAGATGCGATGTCATACGCGGCCTTAAAATCGATGAAAGGGTGGTGGGTATCGATTTGGAGTTCATAGGTTTTTTTTAGGATCTGCCGCAAAGTGAAAATTTGGTCGATGGTTGACTTTCCTGGTCTGAAACCACATTGATAAGGACCAATCAGATTGCTGACGAAGGGCTTCAGACGTTCCCATATTATGGCAGAGAGGATCTTGTAGACGACGTTAAGTAGGCTGATTCCCCTGTAGATGGCGCAGTTTAGAGGATCTCCCTTTTTCAGGACTAGACCATCAGCGCCAGCTTCTTCGTTGGATTTCAGCCGTGATATTACCGTTTTCACTTCTTCTAAGTCGGGTTCACAGAACTGTTGGCTATCATCGTGTTCGATGAATGGCTCCTACCTGACGGTGGAATTTCGTCGTTTTTCAGTCCACAGAAGTGATCGTTCTAAATCCCCAGGATGAAGGAGATAAAACTTAAGTGAGTTTCTCTAATCTCTGGTTCAATGATGAGAGGCCTCCGAAACGGCGATGACTTCCTTATTTGTTTTTTCGCACGCAGCCAAATCTGAAGAAGACGGTGCATAGGTCACCCAAATAAGATCGATTTGACAGTGGTGATGGTCGAGGTGACAGCCGCTACGTTATAATGGTGAAATAGCACTTTTTTCTTTGGCAAGTGTTTTTTCTACAATTCGAAGACAAATCGGCTCAATTGAAAACAGAACAGCCCTGTTTACCATTTTGTCCTTATCTTAGTATTCGAAAAACAGTCACCATCACTTTTTAGCCGATGCGATGGGACAGTATTCGACTTCTTCTGAGCCCGTTCTCCGAATAAAGTCCACCATTTCCACTATTTCTTGGTTTCTGGCGTGTACCAGTGGATCTTTGATTCGACGACTGAGACAAAACTCTTTTGGATTGCGCTCAGAGAATGGAGAAACTAACTAGGTATAATCCTTGTACTTTGTGAGTGTTTTGAACCCGAAACCAGCATTTATAAGCTGGTCACTTTACGGCCCTCCAAAAAAGTTGACCATTGAATGCAGACACATTACCAAAGCTCGGATTTATCACGATTTCAGTTTAAGTCTCCTTCAAATGAAATTTCCCCTTAGAGAAGGACATTCACTAAAGTATTCGTTAAGTTAATCCTTAAAATCACTAAAGTTGTGGTTTAAGGATATATACTTCCTTCCAATTCAAAGTCAAAATTACTTCATTTCGAATTCGAATTCAACACCAAACAAAAAAAATATCTCAGTGCACTCATCAACACCCAATATCGTTACACGAAGAAGAAAAAAAACAACTAGCTAGCACACGACAAGTTCTTATCCCCATAATCGCTAAATTGATGGTTGCCAATAATGACCCATTTCATCGACATTACTCCGAGTGTCATCGATGTTGAAACTTCTCTATCGACTTTGAACGATTTTCTTATGCCATTCGAGAAAACAACTTTGACAGAGGAGAAAGAGCCAATTGAGTTAATTTTCCAAGGAAACAATATAAATTGCCGGACAATGTCCTGTTCAACTCTATGAAGTAATCTAAAAACTACCAATTCAAGATTATACAGCAACAGAGCTTTATTCTGTCTGACTGACTGTCCCTGTCCCTTGGACAACTTGGCTGATATCGTAGTTTTGCTCATAGTCCTCGTCGTCGTCCATTGTTGATATTATGGAGTTATCCTTTTTGTCGTCCATACACACGCACACTATTCGAATTTTGTTCCAATGCAATAGTTATGCCAGAATTAAATTAAAGCAACCGGAATTTCATTTCAATTTCTGGAGTTCTTGCGGACGACATACACAAGCAAAACACACACAATACGGTTTCGAAGTGAAAATCCCTGCTGAGAGAGGAACGAACACAACAACTTTGCTCGTCTGTAGGAGTAAAATCACTGTGGTGACATATGTTAGCTAATTCCAAGGATCGAATACATCCACACGAATGAAAGAAAGAACGAACCTCGTTCAACAGACCAATATGGGTGTAATGTATGGCGCTGGTGGAGCATCCTTTTTGTCCATTGGAATTGCAAATAAAACACCATCAGTCGTCTGGTACTGATACACACCTTTCCTGGGTACAGAAAATCAGGCTTACTGCGATAAGTGCTCAGAAATGAGAAGAATCACTTGGCCCCCGCTCACCATAGGCTAGGCGCCCACAAGGATACCTCTCTAGTCTGCAAATAAAACAAATAGAAATCTTGAAATAAAGGACATACACAGAACCAGGCACAAGGGACTTCCTGCTATCAAGGTGTGGTTGAACGTACATTTAAGAAGAAGGACAATTTAAGTCCAAACATACACCACCAGTGCTTTTCCCAGAAAAGAAGATATATAGTAGTTTGCCATTGCCACTGAACAGGACACCATTATCTGATGAAATTGTGTGTAATTTAACGCCCATTGTGAAATTCATGAATAATGGCGACATCTAGGATTACCACCTGACAGTTAAACTTATAAAGGTGTATAAATATTCTGCTGCTCTGTTTTAAGCAAGGATTTAATTAAAATTTTACAACAAAACCTGTGGCATTATTGCTGTTGAATGTGAGGAACTATAAAAGGCATTTTTGAAGACTTAATAGGAAATTCTTCCTAGAAATGTCCACAAAGGACATGTCCATACATTAAACTCAATCATTTGATGTGCATTCTCTTAGACTCTAATCAAGAATTTAAAATGCAAGACAAGATGTGTAGATCTTGCCTATATGAACCTTAATTTTAATGGAGCAGTTGTGAGTTGAATCCTTGTGGTCAGAGCGGCTTGTGTCCTTAATATTTGAATTAAAATTTGTTCGTTTAATTTTCCGGGAATCTACTGTTGGGTACATTTTTGCATATTTCATCCTAGCACGACATTTACTTTCCGAAAACGTTAAACATGACATCCCCCCCAACTCACTGCTTTCCAAAACAGGTAGTCGAGTTACAGACCGAGGCGCCAGATAAGACAGACCCCTCGAGAGAATTTGTTTCAAAGACAAATTTCATTTCACACAAAAAAAAGAGCCTGGCGGCGAAAATACAAATCACACGTTCGCGTGTATTTGCGGCGACAGGCGACAACTACGACAAATGTGAGCCATGTGCTTTCTTTCAGAATGCATGCCGCGTCGCATATCAATGAGGCAATGATATCAAACCTCTCCTCCTCCAACTTTACTAAACGTTCCTGTGATATCCTTATCGCTTCTATTCACGATGGGAAAAAATTAGAAAGTATTCGTTTGATATTCCAGTGAACTCGAAGAGATGTCAAGTGCGGCAGAGAAGGTGGAAAAACCCCTGCAAGGAATTAACACTTCATACTTTTATCTAGTGCGTGCGTGGCGTATGCAAAGCAAGGACACAAATGAAAATGGGGTCTTTCCACCAAAAAAAAAGAAACACAATCAGAGCCCGCACGATTAATTTTTCAAGAACGATATCTTTGATAAATTTACCAAAAAAAAGGATGTTCCGAAGGGGGGCTAACACAAAAGATGCCAACATAAAAGGAAGACACACGAATCCCTGCACGTGGGCTGAGTGCAGACATGGTACATGGACTAGCGCACCTTCTATCAAGAAAAAAAAAAGAATTAACAAAGACATGAACTCAAACAAACGAATATAGATATACGAAAGCGAAAAACAAATGTCCCAAGATGAATTGCAACTCACAGTTAAAGTGGCACACGCTTTATTAGAGAACACCAGGATGGATGTTTAATCCGAATAGAACCCGACAGCAACACCAGACCAGACCAGCCAGAGTAGTAGCAGTGCCAATAGCAGTGGAAGTAGAAACATTCAAAGCCAAAAAGGATATATAAAAGCAGCTAGTAGAATCAGCAACAGGATCAACGTCAGTATATCCTTCAGCCACTGCTCTGGTCCCTGTTTTCATTCTCGAAGAAGACAGAGTGTTGCGCGACACTATTAGATGCGAAAACAGAAATCTCCACAGTCCCCCTCCGGTTTTTACTGCACAATACCCATATAGTTCCGAAGGATCTTCCATCCAAATCCAAAAATGAAAAGAAAAAAAAAGATGAAGAACGAAAAAAAAATTATATCCTTCAGGGGTGTGATATCATAAAAGCATTTTTCATTTTCCGAAATGAAGCGACATATCGTTTATCCTGTTTGATTTATCTGAACTAAAGAGCTTTGGAATGAGGAGTAACAGCAGCGTAGAGTTTGTTGAAGCACAAGCAAGCAAGGACGAGGACGCGCGATGCAGAGTTTGATAAATGTCATTCTGCGCGCTTGGTGTCAGGATATCAGCGCAGTTTGTTTTAAATGGATGTTTGAGTTTTTTTTTTTTGTTAACATGGTTAGACAATTTTTTTGTTTTATTTTTTTCTCGTGCTCTAAGTCCTTTTGGCAAACAAAACTTGTCCAGTGAGGACAAAATCAAATAATTGAATTTCCCATTATTACGGCGACTGCCGAAACGACGACGACGATGCTACTGTAGCATAATTTATTGCATAAAATTAATCCTTAATCTTGTTGTCAGGAGGTATGTATATGTTTAACCGCGTCACGTAGTCGTTTTCGGTGAGCGGTCGTCGTCCTTCTACACAATACAAAGAGTTTGTTACAGTAACCTATTATAATTCAATATCTTACCGAAAAAATAAACGTTTAGTTATTTACAGGAACAGATGAGTCGGTTAGCCTAATTCAAAAAGCGTCTATCGAAATGGGTCCCTAGCAAGCTGTCTCTAGTTTCGCACGTCAAGTTGAATGGTCTCCCACCTGAGTTGTAACCTTTCTCTTTTGTGACGTCCTTCTGGGTTAGATTCGAAGACTTTACGAGCCGGAGCGCTATTCTCAATTCGTTCCTTATAACTCAGCCATCTGCATAAGAGACGGACTATAACTTTTCTGGCTAGATCCCAAATTCTTTTCATCAGATATTGTCAAGGTCCATGTTTCTGTACCATTCGGAGAACAGGGCCGCATACTTTACTAGCTTCAGTAGATTAAAGTGGTACCATGATGGTTTATTTTTTGTTTGAACTCACACTATGCAAAATCCTGGGCGGGAAATTGTCCAATAATTTACATGAATGTATGCACTTGCTGTCCAAATTTCAGAAGGCAGGGGGCGTGTACTTAAGTAGCTACAGAGGGTCAAGGGGGTGCGTACGTTCATATCCCACATTCTTGTGGTCTGAATCACCAAAGTTGAATGGTTCTTTATAACTAGCGAACGGAAATTTGTTCCTCATCAGCGTTACAGCGCTTGGAAAGAAGGTCCTTAACACTGTCAGGTTTTGGTTCGAGACATAAAACTAATGATGGGCACATTCGAATGATTTAATCGATTATAATCGATTCAGGCAACTATTCGAGATCACTCGATTATACACTGTTAAATCATTTAAAAGATTTCTGAAACCTATGTACGACTACTAATTCTACTACTAGGTGCCGGTGGCCATGGCTAAGAAGATAGTGTAGTTGACTGCTAAGCCAAACGTTGCTGGTTCAGGCCCCAGCTTCGGCAGCAGTCTTTTTCTACAATAGTCACCAGTTTATTTGAGGTCACCTGTGCGATAATATGAGACAATAGCCGTGTTTTATTGGGAACTTAGCTCAGCTCAGCAATAGGAATTACATGTCAAACAACAACAACAACCGAAAGCTAAGTAAAAATAAGTTAAGAATTTTAGTTAGGAATTTCCTGAAGATAAGGTTTCAGCAATTCGACACTTGAGTTTTTCGTTGTGTTTTTCGTTTATCAAATGTCAAAACCTTTTGGAAGAAAATACTTTTTCACCATAGCAACTCAAAGTAAAAAAAATTGCTTTCAGATAGGTGTAAAGATGGCGTTTGGAATGTTTCGATATTTGACATTCTGGTGAACGAAACTCTGTTCAAAACTGACTATAGCGTTTTATTCGAATTCCTATTGCTGAGCTAAGCTAAGTTGTCAATAAAACACGGCTAATATAAATCTGTCTCCTCCTCTGTGCCACGTAGGTTTATGTTATGTGTTCTTTTTCTTTCCTTCTAATTGTCTATCTGTCTCTCTCTGTCTGTCTCTGTCCTATGTCTTGTTTCAGTCCCAGCCAATGGCCTCAGTCGCCAGTGCTGCTATGTGTCTGTAGTTCTTATCATTCATGTGCGAAGTACTGTATAGTCAATGTCAATGTCTACTACCAGGCACTGCTCTTCAAATTTCAAAAGAACTCGAATGCCGAAAATTCGAGTGACGATAACGAGAATTCGAATTAAAAGAATTCAATTCAATAGACGAGAACAAGAATTAAAAGTATTCGAATGACGATTACAAGAATTCGAATGAAATGTTCTCGAATTTGAATGATAATTACTCGAATGCCGATTACGAAAATTCGAATGAAAAAGAACTCGAATTACGATTACGAAAATTCGAATGAAAATACTCGATTGACGACGACGAGAATTCGAATGAAAAGTACTCGAATGATGATTACGAGAATTCGAATACAAATTATTCGAATGACGATAACGAGAATTCGAATGAAAAGTATTTGCATGACAATTACGAGAATTCGAATAAAAATACTCGAATAACGATGACGAGAATTCGAATGAAAAGTACTCGAATGACGATTACGAGAATTCGAACGAAAACGTACTTGAATGATAATGACGAGAACTCGAATGAATAGATTTCGAATTATGGTCTCTTTCATACGATTTCGTAATTCGATTGATCTTTCGATCATTCAAATCATTCGAGTACTTTATTCTCGATTATTAAGATCATTCGATTATGCCATCACTAAATAAAACATTCGGTGGATTGTTTTACCTTTTCGTTAAACATCCGAACTTCATTCCTGTTGTGGCTTCCCTCTATCTCTTCTCGTGCTCCCTCTCTTTTCTCTCTCGTTGAGCTCGCGAGCGGCTCAAGTCCTTCTTTGCAGCGCCGCGCCCGCCCGGTCGCTCTTTAGTGTTCTTGTCAAGCTGCATGTTTTCGCCGGCACTCATAGTCAAACCAAGGGTTTCGTTGTGGTGGCCGTGTAAAGCCTATCAGCTAAGCAGGTATCACTGATGCCTGTATGGCTATGTTCCCTCCTAGCATCTTAAATTCGATGCTCTTAAAGCGGTCAAAACAGAGAAAAACTAATAGAAGATTAGAAGGTCTTTTTCTGGTATAAAAATTCGCCTTGCCACTATTTATTCCCTTTCCTTCCATCCTTCAAATAAAATCACTGAAAACGACTCCGAATGTTCCTTTCTTATTTTTTGCTGTCACAGAAGGCAAATAACTTAGAGCTCAATCTCGTAATAAATTCGATCTCATATATTGCCATCATGGCCTACGCCTTCCTCTACACATAGCACCACTCTCTGAATTTTGCTGCCTTAATCAATCCTCAGGCGATATGTGTGTGTACACAAAAGGAACAAATAATAGTTGTTGTAAGTAGCTGTGGGAGGAGAGATGATGTTGATTTCGATTTTGGGAAAGCCTCACTATGTCGCAGTGCCCCATCCCAAGGGCAGAGAAAAAAAAAACTATCGAAAAAAATCTGGCATCCTTCCATGTGCTGGAAATCACGTTCGAAATGAAATATTCTTTTCAATCGACATATTGGGCTCAACACTTGTTTTCAGCATCGTGTTGGGGGTGGTGTCAACCCAACTATATTTTGAGATGATGGACAATGTGTCTAGCTTATGCCACAAGTTGCTAAGTAAGTTCGTTATTCGTTATGATATCCTCTTAAACAGCCAAACTGCATTTGACTTTGAATTCACGTTTGAAGCGGGGGCGAGATGCTCCACGCGATAGACAAAACTTGCCCCGCGCACAATTTCGCTGTCTAAAAAGAATGATTTTGCTGTTCTCATCCTACTTTTCCAGCTTATCCCCCGGTTTAGGGTGGCTCCGGCAAAGTCTTGGGACTTTGCGCAAGAAAAACTGTTATTTGCCATCCATTTGGAAAATCAAATTCCATTAAACAAATTGGAAAAACATGCAAACCTCGTGAAATTGCCACCACTTAATGTTCCTTCGGTTGTTTTGTGTATTTTTTTCATTTTTCTTTTGCAGGACTTATGGAGAAGTCCTTTTGTTGAGCACTTGCTTGCGTTCCCTCTCACTCGCGCTTTGAAGGAATTTCGACGGTTAGTGTGTTTGTTTTCGAATGTCTATTACTTTTTTTTCGCCATTCTTTTGTTTTTATTATTGAAAATGCCAATAAAAAGTAAGTGCAATAAAAATCAAAAACAGGAGAACAAATTGAGTGGAGACAAGAACCAAAAGAAGCGATTGGAAGAAAAACAACGACAAAAGACATCGATATCCGGAGAGGGCTTGAACTGTGCAATTCTTTCAAAAGAACACGGGGATGGGGTTTTTCGTTTTTCAAAATAAGGGTGAGTTAAACTTTTTTTTTTGTATCGAAATCCCTTTCTCCAGGACTCGCTCATCATCATCGTTCTGGCAGCAACAGAAGGGATTACCAATTCTTAATGGCGGTTCACTGATCAGGGGAGCGGTAAGAGGGGGTGGAGATGGCGATACCAGCGGCTGATTGCGGGCTTGTGGCGTATGACGACTAAATTTGTTAAGGAACCATCCATCCGTTTAAAAAAGGAGAGGGTGTCGCGAGGTTATCTCTTCCTCCTTTAGCCGTCGTCGTCGTTTTCGTCGATTTGCAGATGAAAAATTTCGACTTAGCAGAAAATGGCAATCGCAAGAAGGCACAAAAATGGGTAAAAATAAAAAAAAGAGGTCTCATCTCATTGCGGTATATTCTGTTGCTCTGTCTGTTGCTGGTGGGTGGATGGGTGGTGCTGGTGGTAGTTGTGGCAACAAACGAGATAAGGGTTCGATTAAGCAATATGTCTGCCATTAGGGATCTAATTTGATTCTCATTTGCCTGCAAGAATGAATATTTGAGTTTCACTTGATTGGATCAATTTCTCTTTTTGATGCTTTTGTTTTGTGCTTTGGTTTTTCGATATTTTAATTGAGAGAGTTGGTTTTGGACGTGGACGTGGAGCCGTAGAGGTAGATAAGAAGGAAAAAACAGGAAAACAGATAAACAAGAAAATGCTTAGCACATCCTTAATGGGATGGCATTATGCAGCAGATGGAAGATATAAGTATAGGGTTATCCATCATGAGGTTCCATTTACAAACTTCTTGAAGATGTTCATCATCATCACCGTCGTCTGCTTGGTCGATGAGGTTTCTGCCTTCGTCTGAGCCAGAACCGGACCTCCTTTAGCAAGTTCCTCCATGTATCCCGAATGACGGCCTGGTCTACACCATCTTTCTAGCGCAAAATTGGTCCTCCTGACACTATGTCTCTTTCCATGAATTCTACCGCGAAGGATTTTGCCGGAAGGCTATTCTTCGCTCTTTCGATCTAGTTGTCCATCACACTGGAGGCTACCAAGTTTCGATTTTAGTCAGTATTTCAACTTTGTGGAAAGTTCATGATTACATCGTCTCCGGAATCGTCCTTTCTCACTCACAAAAAGGCAGAACTATTCGCCAGGTTGAAGGAGGCAGACCAGACCATTGCCTTGTGGGAGTCTATTGAAAGAGTTGGCCAGATTGTCTACCGCGGTAAAACTCGACGGCCAAGCTGAAAGATTGTGGCGGCTCTATTCATTCAAAGCCACACATCGACCAACGTTCTGATTTGGGTCACAACGACCCCACCAAACACCCCTCTAGAAAATTGTTTGTGCAACTAATCACATCATACGCTACATTTGATCCAAACACAAAACATAAGGGTTTCCAAGTAGCATGTGTCTGTCCACCGAATTGTTTGTAGAGAAGGCTGGGTTGATGTGCGACTGGTGTCTGACTCTGACAGGGGTTAAAGCTGTTTCACGATATTTATATGAATATTCTGCAATCCAACTTGTTTGACAATTCAAAATTAGTACAAGTCACCCCTATTTCCAATTCCACACATGACACACTATTCCGCCACTGCGTCTCACCACATTCGAAACGCGATGCATTCAATTATAAATCGCTCAATTAAATCGAACAAAAAGTGTTCAAATTAAATCGATTTAACATTAATCATGAATGATGATCATCGTCAACCTTGTTCTGGAGGTTGAATGTGAAAAATTGAATCGAAAACAAAACAAACGAAAAAAGGTTGGGGCTTCTAGGTAAATACGTAAATGTGGAAAAAAAAAGTTTCCAAATTTGATTTTCACCATTTTCACAGTTTTTATTGATAATTTTCATGATTTTCATTTCCAGCTGTGGCAACTACAAGCAACAGAAGATGGGCGCGCTTGGCTCAGAAACGAGTGGGAGATATTTCTGTTCAACTTTTCCATCACCTTGTGATGGAATAAATAATTCAAAATTAATACGAATTTCATAAACGCACAGTACTCATTTGCCGAGGAGGTCAGTGTGGTGTGGTTTATTATTTTTTTCTGGTGACCAGATTGGCTGAATTTGAAACTACTTACTCTGACCAATGACTACATAAACCATAATGTTACTGAAAATTGTGGCTTTTTCCTAAAACATATCATGTCGACGCCTGGTCTTTGTGTTGCAAGATCAACTTATTATCGTGTAGTCCATTCTCGTAGACGGCTACTGTCGAAATTTCAGCCGGATCGGTCTTCTAGTTTTATTTTGACCGGGTGTTGAAGTGGGGTGTCCCCGGTTTTATTGAATGCCTTATTGCATAGGAAGAGAGTTTAAATTCACTAAGTTAGGAGAATCTTTAAAGTAGTCATAAAATGTCCTCCACGTCTCTCTAATATTTCTGCTCTGTGGAAACACAATCTTCTAGGCTTTCATCTCTTGAACAACGGTTTAAAAACCGATCCCTCCCCTTCATTCACATATTATTTTTAAACAAATTCAAGATAAGAAGAAAACTTCCCTTCGAGATGACTTTTCATCCTTTAAGCACGTTTATTTAAATATTTGCTTTCATATTTAAATTTTCAATTTGTCTTACAGCAGCGGCGCTGCGCCCATACAATCAGCTATACGAGTATTTCCGCAAAGTTAGCCTCTCAAAAGACAGAGCCCTTCGTAGAAATAACACAATTCGTTGCCAAGACGTTCTTTCATCTATAGATTCAACATCTATGAAGGCTATGGAATGCTCAGAGCAATAGAAGAATATTGAAGGTAGTAAAGGGAAAAGAGACTTAAACCTTTTTTGGAACATTTTGTTTCCTAATTCGACACTGTTGCACGCTAGCTCCTTAACGAAGACCAAAAACCAATTTACATTCCTTGCATATCGTTTCGAAAGTTCACCACAACTCCCCATCCATCGGTTATCAACCAGAAATAGACAAAGTATCTTCCTTATACTTCTATTGGGGAATATTGGCGGGAGAGTGACGAACGAAGGCGCATGATGGTGCTATCAAGGGAATTATATAGATAAGATGGAAGAACTAACTGTACAACATTTTCACAGACAATGAATTCAAAGTAGGAGTGTGTAGGTCAAGAAAAAAAAAACCTAACAAAATAGGAGAAGCAATGGGCAACAGGTTCTGAGTTGTTTTCTGATCCCAGTTACCACTTCCAGTTCCCAATCCCAGTTTCATATTACAATGAAATTTTAGTTTAAACCTGCAACCCGAACCACATAACGATATTCTAGCTTTGAATAGAGGTGAGCTGGCAGCAGGGGAATATTTCAATGACGCACAGGCAGCAGTCAGGATTCCATCTCTCCCTCTATGCAACAACACATGTTAAAACAATCTAAAGGAAATTACACCCCAGACTATGATCGTTTGAATGAAGTGTACTTTTTTTCTGCAGTTGAAGGGTGTAATGGGTTAGGTCCATGGAAGGTTACAATACGATTTTCGTAATATTGTGCTTGGGAAATGCACGGAAAAGGACATAAAAACTATATTGAGTCCCGGTGTTAAGACTTTCAAATGCAGCACACCGAAGACTTAAGGAATAGTTTATGCCTATAGTACTGGTGGGGTCATGGCCAACAAGAAAATATAAAGTCAGAGAAGAACTGATTCTATAAGACTTTCAAAAAGAATACTGAAACAATTGAAATGCTTGCTTAAGCTTCCAACCAGGGATGTTATTCTTTGAGAAATTGATCATCATCAAGAACATAGGAGGCTTGATCTGGTGCTTTTTCAGCCAACACCACCCATGTTCGTACCCCGGAGCATGGGTTCACTGATCAACTGATTCGTACAATGAAAAAGAACATTCTAGGTTTCGGATCCGTATGTGAGTTGTGAGTACTATTAAGTCCACAGGTTCGAAGTTACGGTTGGGATAAGGAGCGTAGAAGGTTCTATGTTGTTATCATCTGGAACTTTTTCCCAAGAGAAAATTCGCCATCCCAAATAAATGGTAGGGTGACCAAGTCAGGTATCCAGACCCGTTAACATTTTCTATGGATTCCGACAAGGTTGACCTGCCTGCTCTTCAACTATCAACATAGAAAAGCGCGAAGACGATAGTCTTCAACCAAGATGCTTTAAGACGATAGCTTCATGTCAAAAGTCTAAGCTTACGTACCCGAGACTTGGGCGATTTAGCAAAGGTACTCTGAACTCTAAGCCGTGTTCGATATAAAAATGGAAGGCAGAATAGTGAATTTAGACCAAGACGCCAGAAGCCTTGGGGTACGAAATTGGATGGCGTAGGCCAGAGATTGGGATAGGTGGAAGAAGGCCGGGGGCTATGCAATACTATCTTTTCTTGTTTCTTGTACGAGATTTTCTTCTTGAAATGGAAAGCTGATTTCCACGCTACGTTGACAAAATAGCAATGTTCCACGAGTCCAAGCGCGTGATTGTGGGTGCAGATAGTATGTGGACCAGGCGTCCTGGCGTGTGTCGCTCTCGCTATCAGTTTCCAATAGTGGCGTAGCCGGGTCTGTATGCATATCAGTGACTTCTGCAGGAGAGAAACTAGAAGTCACGCATGCCTGTTCCTTGCCCTTTCAAGCGTTTATTTCCATAACTCTTAAAGCAAATCGCTTTTCGTCTACTTATCGACGAGAATGTCAAGCGGATTCCATGTGACTTGCCCAAAACGAAGCAAGTGATGACGCGCCGTTTGCCTTACTATTTCATAATATCCATTATTTGAAAATCAATATGTACTTGTGAGATGAGGACTATCCTTTCATACAAATACTTCTTCAAAACCGGTAAAGAAAGTAGAGAGCCTGCAAGCCTATGGAGTATGTTTAGTATGTACCTACTCCTACTTTTGGATTCTTCTTAACAACCCTGTTTAACATTCCCTGCCACTCAACCTCCGTTTCAAGAAGAAATTGTTAAAGAATTTCCATATTAGTTCAAAACTTAACTCACACCCCCATAGCTTCTCTACTGTAATATACTTTGTGATGCTTTGCAATGCAAATTGAAGCTACCTGTACATCAAGACGTGTAAAAAGGATTTCCCTACATCACCGAAAAAAGAACACCGGGATTTCGCCTTCGAACTTTTGAAGCAAACTTTTTCTCTTGACTCCTCGTCGTACTTTCTTGTATATGAGAGTATGAGATTGCCATTATGTGGTGTACACAAAACTAGAAACATCCTTAAAATAGGATCTGTTGTTCCGAGAGAATTCTACACCGTCATTCACAGGCAACATCATACAAACGAACGGTGGCGCCACCATCATTGTTGTCTCTAACTTCTCGTTTCTCGTCTGGTGCCACCCGAATTTTGATTCTCGATGTGTGGGTTAAATCGAGCTAGGTACCTGGTGTATGCCCTCTAGACATCCTTATAGCGATCTCGGAGGGTAAAAACGATGTAAGACTTGCTCTTCTTCACTGTCTTAGAACGTGGAATTGCAAAGGATTTGGTAAAAGTTTTTGTTTTGCATTTGCAATATTTTGGGTTGGAGGATTTCGTGAAGTCAATACTGCCCCACGCCCCCATTACTAGTACACGAATATTGCCAAATGTTGAATTCGTGTTTTCTGTAAGTGTTTTTGGCCGTTTTGGCACTCGTTCAGTGGCAAATCCTTTGCTGCCAAAGTCACTCGCTTGGCTTGTGTATTATGTGTCATTGTGTGGTATAAGCCAGCCCTGTTGCACCGCATCTCGTCGTCGGTCGTCCTCCATCGATGGTCTGCTGTGAGTGTGTGTGCGATGCTTGTAGACTGTCTAATCATACAAATTTGGTTCGTTATTGTCTAAAGTTTGGAGTGAAATGGTTTTGCTGTGTTTTTGTTTATTACTTTGTTGAAAAGAAAATCGTTCGTTGATTATTTTCCGGTCCAGATTGTTACAGACGAGAAAAGGTGTAATTCGTTGGGGCGGTGTTCAAGCAGAGTTTTGATGTTTTTATTTCGATATACTTTGTCGGTTGATTTTTTTATTTTATTTTGTTAAAAAAAAAAACTTTTGTTTCCTTGCGATCTCTCGGATTCTACTGCCACTCTCATTGTAGACAGAATGTTCATCTGTCTGGGGACGAAGGACTGTTGGAGAGACAAAACTTTGTCGTATTGGGAACGAGACGAAGACGAAACAAAACCACAAAGTTTCCCTTTTGTGTGTCCTTTTCGATTTTTGTAATAATTTATTGAGAAATTGATTTTTATTTCATTAAGTTAATTGCCGAGAATACACATGGCGGGGATTGGATAAAGTTTCAGTCCCTATTTTTTGTTGCTTCTTCGTGTGGTGGTTGACATAAAAGTTTTGGTTTCGTATGGCATTGATTTTGAAAGTAGGTTATTTCGAGATTTAAGTTTTGTCCCTCATTTTTGCAGTGTTTTTGGAGATCGATATGAGGGAAGGATTTTGTAAAGGGGAATTTTGGGTTCGCTACGACTTACGTTTTGGAAACCAACATTACTCTTGTATAGCATAAAGTCGGTATGCTTGGAAGAGTGTTCCAAAATTGCACTTTCCTGCAAAGAAGGCTTTCGTGGTGGCGATCAAATTTATCTTTATCAGCTTTGCTATTCTTTAAAATTACTGTAAAGTAGATTTTTTTTGTTGTTTCAAATGTTATCAATCAATTTGTTGTTTTATAATGCTGGTCCATGGTGTGGTGAGTTCTCTCTCTGCTGTTCTGTTGAGACAGCATCCACAGATCGCAACAACAAACTATTGTTTCGCGAATATGTGTGAAAGGAAATTTAGAAATTATTGTAATCTTCACTGAAATCGACAGATTAGCTCTTCCATTTCGATTTGGACCACAGAGCACACCACACCTTGGAACTGCGATAAGTATTCATCATTTATTTAATAAACCTTTTTATAACGTGGTAATTGAGAGTTTTGTTTTACCACCAAGCATTGAGGTTTTCATCGTAAATTGAAATTAATTAAATGTACCTACAGTTTGCATCAATCGAAATCATATTGGTCCTTCGCATTAGCCGAATTTAATTATATGGATCGGCAAATTAAATCTTGATCGCAAAGACTGAAAAAGTGCAATTTCTTGACATCGTGTGGTTTTCATATATATGTATCGTATATTCATATATATAAATCAATATTCGAACTCGTTTGCTCCTCGTGGCGACATATAACCACATTATATATGAATTTTTCATAATTAATATACATATTCGTGAACAATTTAGTTATTGTTAATGACATTACGTGTTAATCAATAGAATTTTCTCTCGTTTTTTCATATTTCACCGTCGAACCTTTCATATATTTTCTTTATTTTTTGTGAAATATGAACGTCATAAAGCAAAAGCGTGGGTTGGCAAAGGCCACCTTAACTCGGGCGGCTGAGTTCGTAATAACCATAGAACAATCGATACCGTTGGAGATGCTAGAAATTCGTTTGAAAAGAGTAGATGAGGCATGGACAGAGTTCACTAATTTGCATTACGAATATCTGCAGCATGCAGAGGAAGATGAGGTCGAAGATTTTAATAATGATTTTGCGGTATATGAAAATAAATATTTCGAGGCACATGCGGGATTGACTGCAGCCATACGCGCAAGAAAGGCCAATCAACCAACCAATAATGAGGTTTTAGAACGTATTGCAAATGAACAAAAAGCGTTCTTAAATTCGTTAGATTCTTCTGCGAAGACTCCTGGCAAGATCAACTTGCCACCGATCGTAATTCCAAAGTTCTCCGGTGATTATAAGGACTGGCCGTCCTTTCGCGATCTATTTTTGGGCTCGGTGGATATAAAAGAAAATTTATCATCCACTCACAAGTTTCAGTATCTGAAATCTTTTCTCAGTGGAACTGCCGCCGATCTTGTCCAACACATAAAGGTTTCAGATGCAAATTACACGGAAGCCTGGGACAGGCTGGAAAAGCGTTTCGATCGGGGGAACTTAGTTGTTCAATCGTTTGTCCAGACATATTTGTCGTTGCCTTCAATGAATGCTCCAAATCTACAAACTCTTCGAAAGATTACAGATGGTGCAGATGAGGTTATTCGCGGTCTTAATGCTTTATCGAAGAACCAACGTGATCCGTGGTTAATTCATATTTTATTAAATAAATTGGATAGCGAGACAAAGCAGGCTTGGGCAAAAGAAGTCGGTGTTCGCGAAGACATGACAATATCTTATCTAATTGACTTTCTCGAGCAACGGTGCGATGCATTAGAGTCGTGCCAACCACTAACCCGTTCGTCAACATCTCGTGGGAAGCTGGCAGGGCCAATTCGAGCTCTGGTAGCTAAGCCGATGGAAAGTAATTCGAAGTGTCCTATGTGTACAAGCAACCATAATTTGTATCAATGTGCAAACTTTCTCGAATTAGACATTTCGGCGCGTAGAAACTTTACGAAACTCAACTTGATTTGTTTCAATTGCCTTCGGTCAGGCCACTCTGTGAAAAAATGTCGTTCGACCTATCGCTGTCGCGTATGCAAAGCTCGTCATCACTATTTATTACATCAAGATGAATCAAATGATAGTGCTTCAGTAGAAACTACTCTAAGAAGTCAAACTTCGTCCTCAGCTGTGGCTGAAGCCTTGCACTCAGGGACATCTAATCCTCATAGTGTTGCACCCTTGATTACTAACCTTTCGCGTGAGCTTAGCTTTCGAAAACATACAGTGTTACCAACAATTCTTGCTAAACTAGAAAATAATCAAAACCAACTCATCGATGTTCGCGTTTTATTGGATACAGGGTCTGCAGCCTCACTTATTACAGAATCTCTAGTTCAAAAACTTGGACTTCGGCGTTCGCACTCTAGAATTCCATTGTTGGGAATAGGTTCTACTGACGCTGGGCACACTAAGGGGGTTGTATCTCTGACACTTCGGTCTCGTTATAATACCAATCATTTAACGATAGATGCTCATGTATTGGATAAATTGACATCGCATCTACCATCCAAGTCATTTAATATATCGACATGGGACTATCTTTCCAATTTGGATCTCGCAGATCCTCTATTCAATGTCTCTGGTGCCGTGGATCTTATTCTTGGGGCTGATAAGGTTTGGTCTATTATAAAACCAGAACAAATTATTGGGCCTCAAGGGAAACCTATTGCTCAAAACACGCTATTCGGTTGGGTTATCTCTGGAGGTTTCCTCGATTCAAATACTAGCAATTTGGAATTATCTTCATTCCATTCCACTACTGATGTGGATGTTCTTCTCCAACGATTTTGGGAACTAGAACAAATTTCGCCTCATAATACGTTCGATGCCTTTAACGATCCAGCTGAAAAACACTTTCAAAAAACATTCAAACGCGCTTCTGATGGAAGATATGAGGTCTCACTTCCGTTCACAGTTGCATCACCAAAATTCGATGGATCACTACATTCGGCGGTTTCTCGTCTGTATTCGATGGAGCGTCGGTTCCGAAGTAACCCTGAATTGAAAGATCAATATTCAAAATTCATGCAGGAATACCTGGATCTCGGCCATATGGAACTTATTCCTCAAAGTGAAATTCAAAGAAATACATCTGAACTATTCTATTTACCCCATCACGCTGTGTTCAAGCCCGGTAGTTCGACAACGAAGCTTCGCGTCGTGTTTGATGGCTCCGTCAAAGACTCTCAGGGACAATCGTTAAATAGCAAGTTGTTAATCGGGCCGCCTATACAACGCGATCTTATTGGTGTCTGTCTTCGTTTTAGACAGCATCGTTATGTATTCACCTCGGACATTGTTAAAATGTTTCGACAAATATGGGTAACCGAAACGGATCGTGATTATCAACGCATCGTGTGGCGTCAAAATCCAAACAACCCAATTGAACATTACCGTTTACGAACCGTAACATACGGTACCGCATCGGCTCCATTTTTATCGGTACGCGTACTGCAACAACTCGCAGAGGATTATAAAACGATGTTTCCAAATGCAGCCCGTGTTTTGCTAAGTGATGTCTACGTTGACGACGTCATGACTGGTGAAAACTCCATTCAATTGTTGCTGGAGTTGCAGTATGAACTTATTTCGTTGTTATCAAAGGCTCATCTCGAACTTCGTAAATGGAGCTCCAATTGTTGGGCTCTACTAGCTCAACAAAATCCAGAAGACTGTGAGTACTCTTTCGTCGATCCTGAACGCTCGCAGTCACTCGTAAAAGTCTTAGGAATGTTCTGGAACCCGGCGTCTGATGTGTACTCGTTTCGCCTAACAATTTCAAAATCTTCCGCGTTGGTAACAAGACGGACCTTGCTATCTGAGGTGTCCAGTATTTTTGATCCTTTAGGGCTATTAGCTCCTTCAGTTATACTTTTCAAAATGCTCTTTCAGAGCCTTTGGTCTTCGAACTTGAATCTTGGTTGGGATGACCCCCTTCCATCTGATCTCGCAAACAAATGGTTGAACTATCGTGAACAACTGAAATATTTTGAAAGGATTTGTGTGCCGCGAAAAGTGTTTTCATCTTTAGACAATATCGAGCTTCACGGGTTTTCAGACGCATCATCTCTAGCTTACGCTGCAGTAGTGTATGCCCGCTCAAAAAGTGCGAATGGAAAAGTGAACGTGGTAATCGTTTCCGCGAAAACTAAAGTAGCCCCCTTAAAACCGGTATCTATTCCCCGACTCGAGCTCTGTGGCGCGGTATTGCTTGCGCGGTTAATAAAATTGGTACAATCATCATTCAATAAAAACATTAAGAAAACCGTCGCTTGGTGCGATTCAGAAATTGTTCTCCATTGGTTGTCTTCGCCTCCACGTCGGTGGGCAACCTTTGTCGCTAACAGAACCGCTGATATATTAGAAACTTTACCCAGATCAGCTTGGCGACATGTTCCCTCTGAATCGAACCCGGCTGATTGTGCGTCACGTGGCGTGCTACCTTCAAATTTAACCGATCACACTCTTTGGTGGACGGGTCCATCTTGGCTGTCCGATCCAGAAAACCACTGGCCAAAATCGAACATTTCTTCTTATTCTTTGGATACGGAATCAGCTAACTTGGAAGAAAAATCAGCTGTAAGGCATGCACTCGTCACGTCGTTTGATGGACATGTCTTTCAAGCACTGATAGAAAAGATTTCGTGTTGGAATCGCCTGCAACGTGTAGTAGCATACATCTTAAGATTCATTTCCAACCTGCGACCAAAATTAAAACCACGGAATATTCATGCCCTGACATGTGTTGAGCTCCAAAACGCAAGAATCAGCATCTTAAAATTCGTTCAGTTTAACTTCTTCAAAGATGACATCCTCCATTTGCAAACCAAAAATCAACTACCTGCGAAATCGAAACTTTGGAGGTATGCCGCCTTTTTGGACAGTAATGGGCTTCTTCGCATCGGTGGGCGTATAAAAAACGCAAGCGTATCGTTCAATATCAAACATCCAATCATTTTGCCCAAATCTAATCCAATATCTAGTCTAATTATTACAGATTTTCACCGCCGATATCTACATGCAGGAGTTTCCGAAACTTTTGCCTTCGTTCGTCAACAGTTTTGGATTTTGGGCAGTCGGAACCTGATACGCAAAATTGTCCATAAATGTAAACCATGTTTCATGCAACGTAAAGGAAACAGCCATCAGATCATGGGTAATCTTCCGTCCTACCGCATCCAACCTCATCGCCCGTTTACAAACACAGGATGTGATTACGCCGGGCCTATTACCATCAGGTTATCTCGATGTCGTAAGGCTAAGATGTCTAAAGCCTATATCGCTTTGTTCTTGTGTATGTCTACGAAAGCCATACACTTGGAGCTAGTAAGCGACCTCACGACCGACGCTTTCATCGCAGCTCTGCGTAGATTTGTATCCCGCCGCGGCAAGTGCGCCAACATTTACAGCGACAACGGTACAAACTTCCATGGAGCTCGTCGATGCTTAAATGAGATGCATACCCTGATGATGAACCAAACCAATAATGATATGATTACTGCCGCCCTTGCAATGGACAACATAACTTGGCATTTTAACCCTCCATCTGCCCCACATTTTGGTGGGTTATGGGAGGCTGGCGAGAAGTCAGACAAGCTTCATTTGCGTCGTGTTGTTGGAAGTTCAGTTCTAACATTTGAAGAACTATATACTTATCTTACACAAGTAGAAGCCATTTTAAATTCACGTCCTTTATGTTCTTTGTCCGATGTTGATTTAAACCCTTTAACCCCTTCACATTTTCTTGTAGGCGAACCACTCACGGCAGTTCCTGAACCAAGCCACCTGGATACTCCAAGCAATCGTCTTTCAAATTGGAATCATATCCAAAACATGGTTCAGGGTTTTTGGAAACGATGGCACACAGAATACCTGACCTCACTGCAAGAGCGACCAAAGTGGCAAAAACCTACAGACAATTTTAAACCTGGGGACCTAGTGATTATAAAGGAACCGAACCTTCCACCAACGAAGTGGGTCTTAGGACGAATCGTCTCAGTCAACTCTGGTGCTGACCAGAGGGTAAGAGTTGCCAGCCTACGAACAGCAACAGGAACATTTGTTCGGCCCATATCAAAATTGGCGTTGTTACCGGTATCCTGAAACTAGTTCCAGGGGGGCCGGTATGTTTGGAAACCTACAGCCAATCGTCATCCATCAACTTCCTAGCTTTGATTATTTAAAAGACTCTATTATAATTTAAAAACATTTCAATAGTTCTTGATCAATTATTTAATTCTCACTTGTAACTTTGTACAGTGTACGTTCATATTAACATTTTCATTATCTTTATCAGCTTTGCTATTCTTTAAAATTACTGTAAAGTAGATTTTTTTTGTTGTTTCAAATGTTATCAATCAATTTGTTGTTTTATAATGCTGGTCCATGGTGTGGTGAGTTCTCTCTCTGCTGTTCTGTTGAGACAGCATCCACAGATCGCAACAACAAACTATTGTTTCGCGAATATGTGTGAAAGGAAATTTAGAAATTATTGTAATCTTCACTGAAATCGACAGATTAGCTCTTCCATTTCGATTTGGACCACAGAGCACACCACACCTTGGAACTGCGATAAGTATTCATCATTTATTTAATAAACCTTTTTATAACGTGGTAATTGAGAGTTTTGTTTTACCACCAAGCATTGAGGTTTTCATCGTAAATTGAAATTAATTATATGTACCTACAGTTTGCATCAATCGAAATCAAGTATATACATAAAAAAGCAAAGAATCTCCAAATACAAATTTTTGTTTGCCTTTAAAAAAGTAAATAAAAATCATAAACAAAATTCCATTGCAAAGATTTGCAAATTTAACTAGAAATAAAATCGTCATTCGAATTGAAACTTAAAATAGTCATCATTCGATTTGTTTTTATGCGAATACTAATAATCGATTCTTTTCATTCGAGTACTATTTTCATTCGATTACTATTTTCATTCAATTAATATTTTCATTCGAGTACTATTTTCATTCGAGTACTATTTTCATTCGAGTACTATTTTCATTCGAATGATTTTTCATCCGATTATTAATAATCGATTATTCATTCGAATACTAATAATCGATTATTTGCATTCGAATGATAATAATGGTCATTCGAATACTAACAATCGTCATTCGATTTTTTTTTTCATTTGAGATTTTAATTTTGAAGAGTAGTAGTTGTAGCAGGGTTTGAGAAATCATTCGAATGATTTCAATAATCGAATGATCTCGAATGATTGCCATAATCGATTATAATCGATTATATCATTCGAATGATCCCACCACTAGTTCGTAGTCCTATTGATGAAGTTTAAAGCTGGCGCGTTATCATGGTGGAAGAGCCTATTTATTTCACCAATGGCCATTCTGGCTGATGAGACAGTCTTTGTCGTACACCCTGAGGTGCTGAGGATATGGAAAGACCACTTTTCCAAGCTGTACCTATACCAGACCACCAATTCCCCCCCCCCCCCCCCGATATTGACGAAGTGAAGATAACGATATCTAAGCTTAAGTGGACCAAAGCCGCTGGACAGAAAGCTTAGCCGCCGAACTGTACAAAGCAGCTGGAGATGATTAGGAGCATGCACCAGCTCATCTGCAATATTTGGACGAAGGAAAGCATGCCCGCCGAATGTAACCTCAGCATCGTATGCCCAATTCTCAAGAACGGAGATCTCCTGAACTGCACCAATTACAGAGGTATAAGTCTCCTTAACATCGCCTATAGGATCTTTTCTGCCGTGCTGTGTGAAAGTTTGAAGCCCTTTTGTCAACAATCTGAAGGCATCCTTATCAGTGTGGCTTCAGACCCGGAAAGTCCACCATCGATCAAATATTCACTCTAGGGCAGATCTTGTGGAGAAGACCCAGGAACTTCAAATCGATACCTACTACCTTTTCATCTATCTCAAGGCCGCTTATGACAGCGTCTTTCGAGACCAGACTCGTCCGTCTGTGTAAGATGACAATGGAAAACTCACGCTGTTCCATCCTGGTCGGTCATGAAATCAAAGGAAGGATCACCCTTGCCAATCGCTGCTCCTTTGGATTTAGAAGGCAATTGAGTAGTAAAGTCCTCTCTGGAGCAACTAAAGTGTCTGGGATGATTCCCTGGTCCGACCTGGACTGTAGCGCCACCATAAGTTAAAAAGTCCAATATTTTGGTTGAAACAAAACCACGAGTACGATTTGGCTGAAATTTCGACAGTGGCCGTCTAAGCAATAAACTCCACGATATTGCTCTTGCGATACTGGCGCCATCTGGTGGCGAGGATAAGTAATAATCGGACCATCGTTTTAAATCAAACCCCACGCTGAACCGCCGTTTATTATTTATTAATGTAATCAAACGATTTGATTTTTTCATCATGAAATGATAAACTGTACAAATGAACTTTTTGTTCATTTCAAAAAAACAGTCGATAGGATGTGAAAACATCGATAACCCTGCATAATGTCACTTTCAAAATAATTTTTATCATATTTTTCATTCAGTCGACTTAATTTGATTTTATGTTTCGATTTAGTCGTTACATGCTCACTTCCGGTTTACCAAAGAACTGGTTACAATATTTATGATTGAAAATTTGTATAACAATATTGTTATTTCGTTTTGGTCATCGATTGATTTGCAACGATTTTCACCCATCGAAATGCCGATTAATAGACATTCACACCATTCTTTCAAATTTGGGCAACATTTAGTTCATCCATCCTACCTCGGCCTCAATCAAAGGATTATCAACAAATACCAACTAATTGTTGAAATTACAATGAAATTAGTTTCAAAACCTTTTATTTACAGAACCGCAACAAAGCGAAAAGTGAAATTAAAAAATTGTTTCCCTCATCAATTCAATTGTGTGCGATTACGATAAATCCTCGACATTCATATGAACATGAACAATGGTCTGATACCACTGGCACTGGCACACGCTAATATCCTCGGCAGCACAGCGATTGACTAACACACAACGTGGGCGAATCAATGAAGAATGGGAATTAGGGGATGCAGGACAATGAACACACACGCCATATCGAGTGTATCTACATTTGTGTGTTTACACTTTGCACACCTTTAAGCCCACAACATCGAGGTACACAAAGTGCAATTAACAAAACAATCAAAATTGGGTGCACCATAACCTCAACTCTGCTATGCAAACAATTATAAGCTTTGTGTGATGATTTGGACAGGACTTGTGCCCGCATTATTGCATTTGTATATGTTGGATGGTGTGCTATCGACAGTCAAAACGCGTGTGTTCAGTGGGTGCGTGCGTTTGTGCACCAGGGTGTAACTTTCAATGGTCAATTGATCAAAGCGAAAAGCGGCTATAAATTGACAGGACCTGTTGACTCGGTTGCAACTCGCAATGTATATCGAATGACCATAGTCTGATGGTGGACATGAATGGGCTGAATTCAATCATTCAAGAGGGATGTTTCCAATTCATTAAGTCTTGATCTGCAAGTCTTGTCACACTAATTTTTCAGTCAAACATTTTGCAAGGGAAACAATGCTTCAAACTCGTCTTAAATGTTAAACATTCAATCTAATAATGTCGGAGCTCAAGTGAAGTATAATTTAACTCGAGCTTAGGTGGTGTACATTTCCATCCGAACATCAATGCATGCTTCTAGCTCCCTTAATCATTTTTGATTCCTCCACTTTACATTTGAGCAGGCAATCTAGATCTATATTAAAGAGCAGGGGACTTAAGACGCTCCCCTGAGGTACGCCTAGTGCGATTTCACAGTGGGTCATAGCTAGCTAGCAATAAGAGGTATCGCAGTGACTGGGATAACTAAGTCACATCAAATGCGCTCAAATGGTCCATCAGCTCGTTAGATCTTCTGTATCAAACTGTTAGGACACCAGAGTGGCGGAAATTAAATTGGCGCACTCAAATAGAGATGGAACTGAATAAACTTGGATCATGCAACTTAAGACAACTTAGGAGAGGTGAGGATTGTGTCTCATCTTGGCTCAACATTTGCCTTTGCTCATAAAATGCAAATTTGGTCATTTCAAGAGTTATTTTTATTCTGGAGGATCTTTCATCAGTGCAATTTCTTGTGAGATAATCAAATTTAAATTAAAGTAAGCAAAAATATAGCAAACAATTACGTAGGTTGAAAAATGCTTTTGCTGACTGATGATGTCAACCATTTTTTATTTCCCTGCAGGGCGTCTGAACCCTGCTATAACCCGGCAAAACAAATATCTCGCTTGAACTTGCTCATCAAAAAGGATTTTTCATTTTGCTGCAAACGAAAGAAATTATTTTGAAAACATTCCAACTTTTTGCAAAAAAGAAAAAAAATCCTCAAGAGTAATCTCCTCAGCAAGACAACTTGAAAACACGCAAATCGTCAAGTCGAACAGAGGAAAGCGAAGGGCATCAGGGAAGTCAGTGCTAGTTGCAAGGAATTCAAGATTTGCCTGATGCTTGTTGCAAAATGGAGGACTCTCAGCATCAGCAACAAAATATACAAACCAGCCAAAGTGCACAAGAAGAAAAGAATAACGTAACAAAATGAATTGAAGGCTTTACTTATAGTACTAACCCCAGTCCGTCTCTGGAGGGAGACCCCAACCCCAAATGAGGGAGAGGCCAACTCGCGGATGTATACCGAGTGAATAAGTAGAAGATAAACGTAATGTAACAGGACGTACATCTTATTCAATGCCAGGAGGAGGGTGAGCTTTCTCAGACACACTCTCGTAGAGTAGTCGTCGTCGCGTCCGCCATCGGTCGGCTCTTAGAGAACGAAATACAACTGCTGGATAGAACCGTCATCAGACACTAGCACAAGCAACAAAGTGCAGAGATTTATACTTCTCGTGTGTTTTCTTTAATCTCTTAAGCCGTTCTGCTTCCATTTTTATCTGCATCTATTGGTTTGGGGGGCACATGTCTCCGCCGTCGCGTTTTTGTTGTTCCTCTGACTGCATCTGCAGTAGATTCTCAGGAGAGGCTATCTTCTTGTCTTTCAACTTCGTACCCCCCACTCCAGACCATTCATCTGATTACAGTTCCTTCTTTTTTCATACCCACTTCCGCTTCCCTCTCACTTTCGAGTCGAGTTTAAATCTAAATGCGATCACGAAAGCAATATATTTCCGGGCGAATCGCAAGCGAAAGGAAAACGAACCAGCATCTTTCATGATATACTGATGGCCACCTCTAAATTGGAGAGGGCAAGACGAATTTAGGATTTGTTTCGGAAACAGGGACTGAGGGGAGGAAATTTGCAGCATTTCGTTTGGCTTGCCACTTCAACAACGGCAGGAAATGGAACGAAGAAGCAAAAAAATAGAAAGAAAAACAGTGAAAAGGATATTATTTTTGGAGCACGAGGATTTTAACTTTACGTAAAGGCGGCAGCGACTATAGAGATGCTTGCTTCATCTTTAAATGATAGCCCGGCTTCTGCTTTGCAGCTCTTCGCTGCGCATTGCATGAAAATTCCTTTTAGAGTGCACAGTTCCTGTGCCCATAGCCGTAGCTAGGATTTTGTTTCAGGGGGGGTTAAGATAAATGATAATTTTTTCAACATTCTCGAAGTACGGCTAAAGAACGATTCTGTATAAGTACTTGAGAGTACGTCCGAAGTTGGACTAGAGGGTAAACTGATGGTCATTCCTAGAAGCGCAAGTATTACGGGCGAATTATTTTAGGGGAGGAATGCAACTGGCTGTTTGACTTGAGCACTTACCGTAAAAGTAACGGTAAAACCGAAAGAGACATGACACGTTACGACGGGGTTGGGGTCAAAATTCTGCCGGGGTCAAAATTATTTTGTCAAAATTCGGCTTTCAAAATTCTGCTTTTCAAAATTCTGCTTCTAAAATTCTACTTTTCGAATTTCTGCTGCTCAAAATTCTAAATTCTTAAATTCTGCTTTTCAAAATTCTGTTTACCAAAATTCTGCGAATAATATAGAAAAGAGAGGTTTGAAAATATTAAAAAGCGCGCGCTTTTTAATATTTTCAAACCTCTCTTTTCTATATTATTCGCAGAATACCTTCTCCCATTAGAGATTAGCAGGAGATTATTTTTTGTTTGCATAGGTACAATGGTACATAGTTAAATCAGTATGTATAATGTGTACCTACTTTATCTCCTGTAAGCTGTAAGCACAGATAATAAATTTATACAGATGTCTCACCCTTATGGCGAGAAATGATATATGAAACTGAAAGCTACCAAAAACAGCTTTTTCCAAAAGCTTTAACGCATTCACTTAATGCATTAAAAATCTATTTTCGCTCGCCTAATTGCCCATAAATGAATATTTAGGCAATTAAAAAAGCTTCAAAAAGCTCTTTGTAAGTTAAGGTGTTGTCAGTTAAGAGCAAAATATGTTTCATTTTTTTCTGCAGGGATGAGACATCTGTATTAATTTATTATCTGTAATGTAAGGTTAGTCTAATTTGTTACGCCTTCGAGTTAGTGTTCAAATTTTACCATGAATATTTCGATTGTAAAATCCAATAAGGGAAAAGATAAACTTTGTGTTGATGGATGTACGTTTTATCTTGAAAAGTTACACAAATTTAAAATTTGCTAATCGACTAAGAGACAAGTGCAAGGGACGAATAGTGACTAAATTGAATTTTGACCCCAACCCGAATTTTTTTTGTGTTTATGAATAAACAGACATAACAAAAGCAGAATGTTTTTATTTAAAACAGCCAGAATTTTGCAAAAGCAGTATTTGAAAAAACAGAATTTTGGTGACCAGAATGCCATAAAAAGCAGAATTTTGAAAATCAGAATTTTTCGATTAAAAAGCAAAATTTTGAAAAGCAGAATTTTGAAACCAGAATTATGACCCGCTCCCGTTACGACGGTGGTGGTCTAACGAGGTGTATGAGTTGGTTATATTTCTGTCACCAATCAATCTCAGGGCTCTTTTTTGTACACCGTCCAAGAGGCTTAAGTAAGTAACTGGAGCACCAGCCCAAAGATAAGAATTGTACTCAAGTTTTGGACGGATATAAGTCTTAAAGATAAGAGCCAGATCAGACGGGGAGAAAAATTTCTTGCACTGTCTTCCGAAACCCAAATATTTTGCGGCATTTTTGGCGACATCGAATATGTGCTCGTTCCACCAAAGGTGGTCAGTGATGTACATACCGAGAATCTCGAGATGTTCGGTCTCATTGATGCAAGTGCCACTCATGGACAGTGGCAAGAAAGGTATGTCACGCTTTGACGATACAAGACAGTATTGTGTTTTCGAAGCATTAAACTCTACGCAATTTTGTGTTCATCATTGCATAATGCTGTTTAGGTCAGAGTTTAATGAGCTTATCATATTTTGCCGTTGCAGTTCCATATCCGAAGAGGAGGGATGTGAGTCTGGAAACGAATAAGAAAAGCTAAGGGTACTATCGTCAGCGAAACAATTGATTGGATTAGAAGTTACAGACAAAAGATCATTTATAAAAATGAGAAAGAGGGTCGGAGACAAAACGGAGCCCTGGGGTATACCAGCATTTATAATGTGAGTTTCAGGCTTGAATCCGTCCAATACAACTTGTAGTGAACGGTTCGAAGGAAAGTTTCTAATCCAACGAAGAAGGGATTCACCGATATCGAAAGATTTGTTCCACTGTGGACCTGTTACTGTACTGCCGGTCATTAAGAAGCTTTCGGTCTTCGAGATATTTCTTGAGTTGATAGTTTACCAGCGTTTCCATGACCTTACATGGAAGGGACTTAAGTGCAATCGAACGATAATTGGAGGGAAAAGAAGATTCGCCTTTTTTTGGAATTGGCGGGACAAATGCTGTTTTCCAACTGCTCGGAACGAGCCCATAAGAATAGGATAGATGGATAAGCTTACGCAAGGGTTTTGCCAGCGTGGAAGAACACTCCTTTAGATTAAAAGCAGGGATACCAACCGAACCAGCAGATTAATGTATGTTGAGAACTTTTAGAACTCTCGCCACAGCACGAGTGCGGAAGAAGATTTTTCCCATGGAAACATTGACGCGCTCAAGAACTGGGGGAATCATGACACTCTCTAGCAGCTTTCGCGAGAGAGCTAACAACTGGAGTTTTTTATTGTCAACGAGCGTAGGAACCGAAGAAGAAGAAAAATTCTTCAAGATCAAAAATTCTTACTGCCTTTGGGACATTGCAGAATTTTGTGCCTTAGTTTTTGGTCATGTAACGACTTATGTAAAAGATATATGGTTATCTCTGCTTGTAGGTAACTAGATGGCGAGAGCAGAAATGATATCTTGATTATACCATAAGAAATAAATATACAAAGGTTTCAGGAAGAAAATAGAAAAATATCCTTAAGCTTCAATGGAAAAGTTATAAATTCAGTATTAGCATGACAAAAAAAAAATAAACATTAAGTTATTAATCAATAGTTATTTGATTTTGCTTTACAAAATTATTTCGGGGAGGGTTAAACCTCGTAACCCTCCCCCTAAATACGGCTATGCCTGTGCCTAAATAACTTGAATGCGTTCAGAGAGAAATTTATAGAGAAGTGGTAACAGCTACCGATGAAATATTTATGGTTGTTGCAATAAAATTACTTTTGGCACAGTTTTATCTCAAAAGTTTGTTCTTTTTCGACTTAGTTTTGTTTAATGGAAAGAGTCGACCTTTTGCTAGGAACTCAAAAAGGTCACTTGAGTTTGAAACATTTTGCATTTTGGCAAGTATTGCGTGCTCTCTTGCAGTTTTATTTTAAGGCTTAAGTTCTAATTTTATAAATTAAATTTAATGAAAATTTTTGCGGACGCTTCTGAGAAGGCAAACTCAAGGGGTCCATAAGGCTGGACCTAGCGCGCATGTTCTGCCAAGCAGTCGGAAACATGACGCAGTAACGGAGATCCCCGATCACCGATGTCTGATTCTAGAGCCCGATAGGAAGTGCACTTTAATGATTTGGTTACCGAAGAAATGACTGCTCCACCATTTCAATACGACACTCTTGTTAAGCAGCCTCGAAACACTGAGGAAGTCAAAAAAGCTATCAACTGGCAAAACTGACAACATAGACACATGCCACCGGCACATGCCAGCTGAGCTGTATCACGTCTCGAGGAATTGTTCATTTTCTATTTGCAAAATACATAGGTCGCGATTGAGAACCTCCTTGCAACTTCTGAGTCTCCAAACATAAAAGTTTAATACGAAATAAAATTAAATAAAATGAGAAAACGCGACTGCAAACTCTTCATTCCGAACAACAACGTTCAAAGTCAATATTTCAATGGAAAATGTTTGCGTTGACAATTCTGCTCTTGCCATGTTGATTCTCGTACCATTTACTCAAAGATAAAGATAATAATCCAAAACTTCTAATGGCACTCGAGCATCGACGACGACGAACTGCGGCGATTATTCACTGTTCCTTAATTCGTATTCCATTGACATGAAGATGTTCTTATTCCTTCTTATGCCAATATAACCGCAAAGAACTCTTGTTTATAGGAATAGGATAGGAACCCTTTAAACTGTTCACCCTCGCTGGTACACCGTGCGCCGTCGTCGTCGTCATCGTATTCGCCGCCATCATTCGAAGTTAACCGCACTAAGGCAGCTTATACAAGTTTACTTAATTTGCATATTCGTTTTCGAATTATAGCAAACTCCAAAAGTACGTAATGTACAGCAAATTTTCACCATTCTGCATTGCTGTTTAGACGCGAATTAACATCTTAAGATTGTAATTAATCTTGACGTGGGATTTTAGTCTTATAAAAGCTCAGATCCTGTGGAGATAAACAACAACATCCTGCAGTCTCAAGCTCTCAAGTGAAGTAAGTATAGTAAAGGAGCAGTTTCCGAATTTGCGAGTTTTGTTTAATTGAAAACAGACCAGGAGATAAGGAGTTATTTTGGTCGAGGTCTTAAGGCTCTTAACGGTTTTTATGCAAGCATCTAAACACCGCCTGCTATTGTGTACCTATTGCTTGGAATTGCGCATTCTTCATGCAATTTACCTGTGATCTCAAAATTGCTATGGAGACTATAGAATTACAACCTGAAGCCATGTTTTGAATACAAAGATGGCTTGGTCGAGATTTTGGTTAAGATTTCAACCTGGGGTGTTAAATTATTCCAAACATTTTTGAATTGTCTTTTGTGGCGAAGGAGCTTGAAGGTATTTTAGTTTTCGGCGACCGAGTACTTGGATGTTTATGGAACATCGTGTGGATTTGAAAGTGCAGTGATTGGAGATTAAGGCGTGATCTCTAGGAAGTTGAACACAGTCATTTAATGGATAATGTAGTCGCAGAAAATTGGCATTTAATAGGATTCAAAGAACAAAGGTAAACAAATAAGGAAATGCTCGACTCAGGTTTCTAATGCCAACAATTCTAAGGGGGTGTAACTTGGAACAGAAATAAGAAATTGTTGAAGATTTGCTCTAAAGTTGGTGTGGAAGGGCCGTTCTACTTTTATCAAAACAATTTTATTTGATTTTGCGATATTTGATGGCGATATCTAAACTTAAGTCGCTATATACTCAGATAACAACACCAGCGCTGAAATCGAACGTAGGATCACTCTTAGGAGGCAATTGAGTAGAAAAGTCCTCTCTCGAGCAACTAAAATGTCAATTTACAAAACCCTCATCATCCCGGTCCTAATGAATGGTGGAGAGACATGAAGCATGATAACATTCGATGAAAACGCTTTGGGCTGCTTCGAGAGAAAATTTCTTCGAGTGATTTTTGGTGCAGTCTGCATAAATGGAGAAGAAGATTCAATCAGGAACAGTACGAGCTGTTCAGCGACACTGACTTTGCCAGAAAAGATTTCGCAAACCAGAAAGTTGTTGAAAATGCAAAGTGTGTTACACTTTTGTAATGGAAAAAGGAACAATGATCTCTTGATTTCCAAGCCTACTGAAGCTATTTCAAAATTAAGATCTATGTAAGATTTTTTCCTCTCAGTAAAGTTCACATCGTCACTTAATTACTGACAGAAAATAAGGTCACTATTAACTTTCCTAGCACCTTCTCTGCAATCAGCATCATTCATTTTGGGTAATTATTTGTAATATCTATTTTCTCATCCACCTAACGGGTCATTAACTTCTCCTTTAATTTCCGTTCGATTGTCAAACACTGTCCCCTCCCGAGCTTCAATGCAAATGTAATTGATTTGCCCGATTCATTAAGATTTGTTTAAATGTAAGAAAAACTTCCAGAAGGATGTATAAAATTAATCACTTCAAGTTAAAGACAAAAATAACGAAAAACAAATTGAAAAGAAAAGGAAACACATCAGCACACACGACAACACGTACCGTACATATGTGCCTGATGTCAACTATTGTGCGTGTCCTCCCTCTATCCTGCATTGGCCCGGTCATGTCGTTGCTCCCCATGGCTGTCCCCATTCAAAAAACAACAACTACCCATTTAATGGTATTAATATCAATCCTAATCCGTTTTGTCCGACTACCAGGACTCAAGAAAAAGTGGAGAGAAGAAAAAGAGCACATTTCCGAACAGTTAAAGTGTCATTTGAAATAATTAAGGTACACACGCATTGTAGATACTCTCTTCCACATGAGTAGGACGCAACAGTCCGATGTACTCTATATTCCCATTTCTCCCCCCTTTCCCCACCCTCTTTACCGTTAAAACTCTACTTATAAGAAATTAATCCTTTTTTCCTCTCCAAGAACCAACAGCAAGGGGGGGGCGATGGGGATAATGTCACAAAGAAAGACAAATTTCCTTATCCTTCTATTGTGTCTTTCTTTTTGGATCATACACTCACACAAACGGGCGTGTATACCTATGGAGCGGGATATAAGAAAAAACGCAACGCATGTGGGTGTTTGTTTCGACATTATAATGTTCCGTTAATAAATCCCATAAATACTCAAGGAATTAGTAAAGAAGAAACATTACAGTTATCCAGGATCACGCACAAGGTATTATGTGTGTGGCTTCGTGAAGAGTTCAGGGGCTTTGTGTTTGCGTCTCGCTCTCACTTCCTTTTCGATGCGATGGATTTCCGCTTGGGCGCCAGTTAACCCAAAACTTAACCCTTTTTGACAGAAAGCACATCTATACAGACACATACGCACTTGACATTCAATATATATCTACTTAAGTATCTCATGGTTAATATTTAGTTAGAGGGGAAGGGGTATTTTTGGTAGCTCATATGTGCCGAGTTAAGAACGTGCCGGGTGGGTGGTTGTGTGTGTTCGTTTGGGTGTGCGACAACAGTGTCTTTAGCAAAATGGAAGCGGAATTAGTTGAATGACGTTAATTTGCCTGGAATTGTAAATTTTCGAGGACAAACGAGAATGAGAGTTGAATATAGAATTACTCTGGAGGAACACGCTTGCCTTCATTTCATCTCTTTTCTTCTTATTCAGAGTCTATACACATGTAGAAGAGCGTAAAATGTAGCAACATAGAAGGTCATGTAGCTAAAGATTAATTATGCAAAAATAAAGGGTTAAAGCGTAGCCGTTAAGAGTTGGTTATAAAGTACACATCGGGATTAAGAAACCGGATCTCTATATTCCTATTCGCATGGAATGTGAACGAGGGGAGGCAGGGTCTAGTCGTCAGATATTTATATGCAGCAATGTATCTTAAAGTTGTTTACATTTAAATGGCGAAGTAAGACCTCACTTCTTGTCACTAGCCTGCGAGTCGTGTGTGTTTGTGTGTGGGCCCGATTAATTAAAGACAAGTACTCGGGCTTAGAGTGGGTGACTTTTGATTCTATCGTCGTCGTACCTTCTTTCCAACCGATGCGAGACGAGACCAGGATATACGTGAGCTACAATCCTTGCGTGGATTATGTTTGTAAACTGTTTTTAATTACACCATTCTCCCGTAAAAGTCCCCGAACCTCACAAACCAACCAACCAAATGGTGTAGGAAAGTCGAGTGTATAGTTTCGTCGTTGGTGATATCTTATTGTGGAGCTTAATTTGAGGTAATTATGTGATTTTCACAAATTTACATTATAATACACATACAGCTATATTTACGTACCTTTAAACAGCCATAGCACTCAAAGTCCTAGAGGCATGAATGTATGGATGATGCGAAGGTATATTTTGCATATATTATAAATTATTTCGCAAAAAGGCGAACAAATTTTAATTGATATCGCATGTATAGTGTCGCTTTTATTAGTTTAATGCGCGGTGTGACATTATTTAATTATGCCCCATGGGGGGCAATATAGCCGTAATCGGTAGCTACTTATGTGAGTAGTTGGGTGAAGGTGCTGTCAGGCTATGGCAAGCGGCAATTAAAAATAGAAGCTGATTGCCTTAAAAGAGCATCAAGATTTAAACGATTTTACGTGAAGTATTTTAAGACGTGATTTACATTCCTTAGAAATTTGAAACATGACCTTTAAGTGGTTTTGTGACTCAATTACAATTTTGCTTTCTCGTGGAAGTATGTAATTTGACGATCGAAATAATTGTTTGCTAGAAAAACATTTCAAGCTGTACAAACTCTTCATCTAAGTGACAACAACAGAATCCGGTCCCAGGCTCTTCTAACAAGTTCTTCCAGCTATCGTTGGCCGACGTCATCCAATCTCGCACTTAAGGAATTAGGCCGTACCACGGGGCTGTCTTACTTACACTTACATACTTATGGTGGTGCTTGAGTCCAGGTTGGACCAGGGCATCATCCAACAAACGTCTCCAGCCAGCTCTGTCCCTAGCTAGCTGTCTCCAGTTTCGCACAGTTTCCTCTACCACCTGTGTGCTCCACCTGAGTCGCGCTCTTCCACTTCTGCGACATCCTTCCGAGTTGGAGTCGATGACTCTACGAGCCAAAGCATTATTTTCCATTCGCTCTACGTAACCCAACCATCTAAGTCGTTGGACCTTAACTTTTTTTGGCAAGGTCAATGGCGCTGAACAGCTTGTACAATTCTGGATTGAATCTTCGTCTCCATTCTCCATTTATGTAGACTGGACCAAAAATCACTCGAAGAATTTTTCTCTCGAAGCAGCCCAATTAGGACCGTGATGATGAGGGTTTCGTACAATGACACTTAAGATGCTCGGGAGAGGACTTTACTTTACTCAATTGCCATTTAAGTCCAAAGAAGCAACGATTGGCAAGAGTGATTCTTTGTTTGATTTCAGCGCTGGTGTTGTTGTCTGAGTTTATAGCGGATCCTAGGTAGACAAAGTCCTTTATTACTCGAAGTTTAATCTGTCTATGCTGACGTTGGCTCCAAGACGTCGACGTTGGTTGTCCTTTCTTGTTGACATAGCATTAACTTGGTCTTGCCCTCGTTAACCACCCATCTTCCCGGCCTCCGTTCCAATTATGTCAATGTCGTCTGCATATCCTACTAGCTGAACGGACTTTTAAAAGATTGTGCCTCTGGTGTTGACGTTGGAGTTTTGAACATCTTTTCAAGAATGATGTTGAAGAAATCGCATGACAGTCCATCGTCTTCAACCTTCTTTGACATCAAAAGCGTTCGTTAGGTTTTTTCCGACCATGATGGAACAGCTTAAGTTTTCCATTGTCCATCTTACGCAGATAAAACTAGACATTGTCCATATTAGTTGGTATCTATAGACAATAGACGCTGTCATACGCGGCCTTGAAATCCATGAAAAGGTGGAAGGTTTCCATTTGAAGTTCCTGGGTCTTATTTCTTCTCCAAGATCTGCCGTAGAGTGAATATTTGATCAATGGTGGACTTGCAGGTCTGAAGCCACACTGATAAAGACCTATTTATGACGAAAGGCTTCAAACGTTCACACAGCACGGCAGACAAGAACTTGTAAGCGATGTAAAGGAGACTTATTCCTCTGTAGTTGGTGCAGTTTAGGGGATCTTCTTTCTTGAGGACTGGGCATACGATGCTGAAGTTCCATTCGTCGGGATGTAGGTAAGGCTCTTCAAGTACGAAGAACACTGCTTTTCGCTTTTCTTCCTCCTCACTATCATGGAATGAGTTCCACAGAAGAACTGCAAAGGAACCGAAAGATATTGCGTGAAAAAGCCTAATTTACAATTGTTTTCAACATTCCCATCAACGGATTACAACAATCCCTGACAAACTCGAACGTTAATCACAAAAAATATATGCGCGAGTACCTCCTCGTATTTTAACATTCACATTCACATTAAGGAGAGGAAACAAAAAAAAATGAAAATAAAAATGCGGATCACTTTTTATGGGCAATAAAAATGCCATTTGCGTTAATGTACCAAAGTTTTTTGGCAAAACATTTTTTTTTTGTTCGCCGACAAAAACGCAAATCTGATGACTACGGAAATACTCCTCCGCACCATAATTCTTATCTAATCGCCTTAAAACATCTTGACACCTGTAGTCACCCCTTCTCTATAAGAGGAGGCCTCCTCCTTCTGCTTTTTCTTGTTACATCCAAAGTACAGAGGAGTCATTAATCTGCAATTGGCACACAAACATCAACACGAATTTATACATTTTTTTTGGCATCTATCTGAAAGATTGAAAATAACTTAAGAAAGTATCGATAGGTGTGTTGGAGTGTTTTTGGGGCGTGGTGAGATGATGTTGTCGTTACTTGCTTGCATTGGCACACTTCATGGCATAGGCCAGAAGCAGTAGCTTTATCCTTTAAAGATTTATAGGTATCCCGTTTGGTTATTTTTTATGTTCTCTCTCCTGTTGGCAGAAATAAAAGTGATGAACGTCTTTTGAAAAGAAATGGCGTTGCCGAACGTTGAGGAGAGCAAAAAAAAGAATTTAAATGAAAATTGTTCGCGTCTCACGTGCTCTAAACGACTATTAATGTGATTTAGAAACAGGAAACTCTTCAGATGTAGCTTACGCTCTTTTTTCGACATCGTCGTAGTCGCTGTCGTCTTTCGTAGATAATGCGCTGACGATATGGCATAAGGAATTTTCGGGATTTCAAGACGAACGTTAACCTTCCGTACTTTTGAGCAAAAGAATAAATTCGACAATGAATGATTCATTTTCGATAGCTCAACGCACACAAGTGGTGGAATTTTGTGTTTTTTTTTCTGTAACTTATTTTTAACGAGTTTTATTTATTTGCTTTCGGGAACACAGGGGGTTCTGTGAATATGGTGGAATAATATTTTTGTCCATGTGTTTTGAATTCGGAAATAGTAATCAACGGCTAATGGTTTTATTTGGAGATTTTGAATAACATCTTTTGAAAGAAATACGAGAATAGTCCAATAAGTACTCTCCGCCTGATGGGGCCAGGATCGCAAGAGCAATTTCTAGTACCTACACCCGTGACGGCTACTATCGCAATTTGTGTTCCTGAAAAACGAAAATTCACGGTCTAGTACTGGCAGACCTCCGATTGAAGAAGCACGAGAAAGTAGAAACAGTAGGCATATCAAAAGATCGCGTAGGTTATATCCTGCATGAAGATTATGACATGAGACAGCTGTCGGTCGTCGCGATGGGTGTGCCCCATGCGGCTTCATTTTGTTTCAAAGTAGGATCAGCAGATATAATGTCCCTGGTGGCATAGATCAGCAGTAACCAAAGCCCTTAGTAGCAATAACTGTGGATCAGCAGGTACAGCCCTGTAAGGAATCAAAACGGTCGGAAAGTCATCAAGATCGAAACCCCTTACCGATGGTGGGGGATGTGATGATGAAATTTTCGGACTCTTTCAGGCGAAGCGATCCTAGTACGATAGAACTAGTCTACTTGTAATATTTTCCGAAGGGAGTGAGCGTGAATTGTGTAAATAAAGTTCAATTTCGTCTGGGAAAATATAAAGATTGTGACTTAGGTATTCCAAACATTTTGGATTCTGTTTAAGCCTTTTATATTCCTCTTCAGAAGGCCCTGCTCCCTAGGCACAAAGCGTGAAAAAGTCACTCGCCGACAGGAAGAAATTTCAGTCGAATAAGGAGGACATCGCCGCCGACACGTAAGTCTAACTTGCTGATCAACTTGCTCAACGAAGTTATTTATTGGCTCAGTAAACAACTTTTTCTAATTCGATAAACTATTCATTGGCTCAACAAACAATTGTGCTTGAAGCAGTGAAATAGTTTATTGGCCCCAAGGCCGTAGCCAGGGGGGGGGGGGGGGTTAAGGGGTTCAAACCCCCCCGAAATTATTTCAAAATTCTTTTTATACTTTTCCGCATCAGTATGAAATTTGTACTCACTCTGTGCTACAGTGAAAAATAACTTTTGATGCGACTTAATGTGGTTGGTATGGTTGAGTAGGAACATCATATTAATGAAGAAAGGTATTGGTATAGTAGTGCATAAATATCATGTAGGTACTCAACCATACCAATAACCTAAACTAAGTCACATCAAAAGAAGTTACAATTTTTATTTTGTAGCACAGTTTAAATATTGATTATTTTCAAGATTTCTGATTTTGGCTTTAGCCGAAATTTTCGATGAATTAAGTAAGGTAACTCTGACAATTTTTAAATACAACCCCAAACGAAACAGCTCCAGGATGCCACGTAACTTTAGCTTGGATTCCACATGATATATGTACATTTGTACATACATACATCTAAACAACTCAAGAAAATTTAGTATACCTTGATAGGTATGTACCTATACCTACATGAAACAATTTGTTTAGTTTGATGTATTTTTATTTTCCTTCCTAATAAACAAATGGTTTCTTTGTATGCGTTAGTTTTCAAATTCTTTATTTCACTTCAATTAGTAGGTATAGCAGCATTTTTCCCAGTTTATTGAATGCGTTTCTATTCTCTCGCAAAACCAATACCTAGGCAAAAAGCCAAAAAGCAACATAAGCAACGCACTTCTAATTTTTTTCTTATTTTTACTCTCCCATACTTACACATTTCCAGTGCAAAATCACAAGCATAAGCAGAATGAAAAAAGTACCGTTACCGCTACGGCTACTGTGCCCTTAGAATAAGAAAAACACACTCGGTTTTGATAGTAAGTAATTATAATGAAAACAAAAATTGGTGTATTATTGCTTTTGTTCACTACCACATTGTAAAAAATCTATTTTTTCCTTTTTGTGAGTTGTGAGTTGTGACACCTTTGAACATTGAAAGCCAAGAACGCGAAGCGGTCGGTCGTATATTCAATTTTGATTTTCAAGCTCAAAAATAAAGTTTTCTTTCAGACAAGTGAAATAGGTAGGTATATATTTATTTTCAGTGTACAAAATATTAGATTTCTTTGGTTCGCCTTCGCTTATGTTCTAGATCTATTTGAAAAATGTCAAAGAGAACACAAGAGAATACATTGTTTAAATACATGGTAAAAAAACCTAAGCCAAATTCTGATGCGGAGAGTAGCACTGTTCCTGATGAACGAAAAAATTCGGACGTCCCTGAATCGACAGATATTTCTCAAGAAAATATTGAAAAAGATGATTTTATAGAAAATATTCAAGAAGATGTTTTGGATTTGGGTAAGTTTTTGTGTCCCAAAAATAAAATTGACGATGCCTTGAAGTATAAATTGTTAACTTCACCTTGGAAACCCGATAAAACATTTACTTTCCCTATTACGGACACCAAAAGGAAAATAAGGTTTCAAATGCATTGGTTTGATCAATTCTCATGGCTAGTTTATACGACAAAGGAGGGGCAAGGTGCCTTATGTAAATATTGTGTACTATTCTCCAAAGAATGTGCGGGTAAAGGCTGTCATCAAAATGTTAAATCCTTGGTTACAAACCCTTATAACAAGTATAAAAAAGCAATAGAGGCTTTCAAACACCACAGTGGATGTCAATATCATAAAACTTGTATGTTAGCAGCTGATAACTTTATTAATGTGCACAAACGTTCACAAAAGAGCATCATAAGCCAACTTGACACTGGTCGTGCTGCTCAAATTAAAGAAAATAGAAAAAAACTGGTTCCTATTGTTGAAACAATTAAGCTTTGTGGACGGCAAGAATTGGCCTTGAGAGGGACATGTGACTCCGGTCCGATAAAATTTAATGAGCCAGAACCCAATGTTAACGACGGTAACTTTCGGGCTTTGCTACGGATGCGAAGCAAATGCGGTGATGCAAATTTAAAAAAATATTTTGATAGTTTGTCGCTGAACGCTACATATTTAAGCCCAACTATACAAAATGAATTAATTACTGTGTGTGGGGAAATCGTTCAAAAAAAAATAGTTCAAACTATCAATTCTGCAGAGTGTTTCGCAGTTCTAGCTGATGAAACTACTGACATCTCACGTAAGGAGCAGATGTCAATTTGTGTTCGATACGTCGATTATAAAGACGAAATTTTTATCTTGCGTGAAGATTTTTTGACATTTATTCATGTAGAAAACACTACTGGAAAATATTTAGCCAGAGAAATTTTGTCTGCACTTCAAAACATGGGCATAAATTGCAGAAACTTGATTGGACAAGGGTACGATGGTGCTTCTGCTATGAAAGGCAGTTTTAACGGAGTTCAAGCTGTAATTCGCGAGTCTCATCCAGAAGCCTTATACGTGCATTGTGGCGCACACTCTCTAAACCTTGCCTTAGGACATTCTTGTCAAATTCAGCCTATTCGCAACACTATCGGTACCATAAAATCCGTTGGAAGTTTTTTTAAACTGTCGGCAAAGCGCACACATTTGTTGCAGGAAATGATCAAACAAAATTATCCGCAAAATAAATGGAAAAATTTAACAGCAATGTGTGAAACACGCTGGGTGGAAAACCATGATGGTTTGATGAGGTTCAAAGAAATTTTCAAAGCGATAATTGATGCTTTGGAAGAGTTGTGTAGCGATAAGGACTCTGATACGTCATCAAAGGCGAGTTGCTTTTTAAAATCAATTTTAGCTAGTGAATTTGCAGTAAGTTTGTGTTGTTTGAATGTTTTGTTTACGTATACATTGCCACTTTGTAAAATCTTACAATCCCCATCATGTGACTTAGTGTCTGGATTGGAACATGTGGAATTAATAACAAACACTTTACAAAGAATACGCGAAAGCATCGTTCCGGAATTCAAAACCATTTTTAAGACTGCACAAAACTTGGTAAATGTAGTGGGCGAAGAACTTAAAATTCCACGAATTGTGTCAAGGCAACAGCACAGACAAAACATGAGCACAACAGATCCTGAAACTTATTTTAGGATAAGTATAATGATTCCTCTTTTAGATGACTTTTTAAGTCAGCTTAAAATGAGATTTGAAAACCATAAGTCAATACTTTCCTCTTTGTGCATTTTGATTCCATCGATCCTTGGTAAAAACGAACAAAATTATAACGAAGAAAACTTCAAATTTTATAAATCTTTTCTGGATTGGGACACTTTAGAAGCTGAATTTACGCTGTGGAAGACAAAATGTGTTACACAAAAAGATACAGAGCGTGCAAAGAGTGCAATAACAGCTCTTGGGGAATGCAATAAGGATCTTTTTCCTAACATCCACAAGCTTTTAAAAATTTTAGCGACACTACCAGTTTCAACATGTACACCGGAAAGAACATTTTCGACAATGAAGCGTCTAAAAACTTACTTAAGAAATTCTACCGGTGAAGAAAGATTAACGGGACTGGCGTTGATGTCAATTCATCGACAAATTGAGATTGACACTGAGGAAGTCTTGGACATATTTGCTGCGCAGAAGGCCAGAAGGTTAAATTTAATTTTATAAAAATGATTACTTTTACTATCTACATGTTACTTAATACTTTTTTAATCTTAAATTCTAATATCTAATAAATAATTACATAAAATATTGAAAAAAATATTGAAAAAGTATTTTAGTTTTTTCTAATTGGTTTGAGAGTTTTCTTGGTAAAACTAAGTATGCAATTTTATTATCAATAGTCTACCTAGGAACAAAAATATTGAAAGTTACTAAAGCAGTTTTTTAAATTTTGATTGAAAAATATTTAGCAATTCTGTAAGTAAGTATTTCATCTGGAAACAATTCGTAAAAACTCAATCAGCACGTTTCCAGCATATTCAAAAACCAAAAAAGATTTGAATGAATTCAATCATGAGAGCCTTCCTAAATTTTAAATTTAACTGAAATCAGCTTTGTCATTAGCGAGAAATTCTGATGTTAAAATGCGGTTCTGTAGGAGCTCCCGTTTGAAGATAAATCATGCAAAACCCATTCTTACCAAAAGGTAGACTGTTTTATCTAAATCGTGAATGCTGTTTTTAGAATAATTAGGTTTTAATTAGCTTGCGAATCGGCCCATCCATTTGGGCTGCAGATTTGCGAAAAGGCAGAGGGACAAACAGAATTTTTCAACCCTTTTTTCTACTTCTCACCAATCTATAAAGTGCATATATAGATAGTATAGTATCATAATCCTAATTAAAATATTCGTGTTTGATCGATCTTCGGTTAAAACGGACTGTATCAATTTTTTTTATTACATCTACCATTTAAAAAGGTACACACTGATTGGTGTATTGGATATATATAACCCCCCGCGAAATAATTGTCTGGCTACGGCCTTGATTGGCCCAACAAACAAAGCTAAATTTATTTATAAACAGGATCAATGAACTAAGTATTGCTTATGACTTTATGAGTTATGACAATTAAAGTTTATTAAAATTATAAACAGTCTTTTATTGGCCAATACTTGTTGGACAAATATTGTTAAATTTTTTATAGTGTCTACGTACCGTTTTGTTTCACTGTTCCCTGCAAACCTCCAGAAAACGCAATATTTTTTTTAAAAATGTTAAGGAAATTGCAGCATCAATGGAGTAAGTGTATCAAGTGAAAAGCAGCTTGTATATTGAAAAATAATATGCGACTTTTTAAGATTTTAGTTTTTCTTACTTACTTACTTAGGTACTTACCACTGGCTAAAAGTAAGAAAAAAATGAAATTCTTACCATCAACTGCGTAGTTTCGGCCTTATGATTGTGATATTCTTATAAAAGTCGAAAAGCATATAGATGTGTTTAATATTAACCACCACCCATCCCTTAAGCTCAATTTAACAAAACCCTCTTAGCTCTTCCAGTTAACGACGTATAGAGCTAAAGAAACTCTGGTATGTGTACAATACATAAAAAATAACATAATTCCATTACTTAACCTCTTTTCTTCATCCTTTCCGTAGGGACGTGTTGCTTTCGAATATTGCCTCATAAGGCCCATATCAACAAGGACTTTATATACAGGACCAAGAAGACAAAAAAAATTAATCAATGAAACCAAGAACCGTACAGCAAAAAAGCAACTGGTGTGATTCCGTGGACCGGAAACAAAGCGAAATTTAATAATATGACGATAGAAGCAACAGGACGAGACCCAAAAAAAAAATTATATTTGTATGAACAACGAAATACTCTCCGTCAGCCGCATCGTCCGTCGGTCGCTGGAATCGTACAAGCTCTGGTACATTCAAGCTGTCGGTCGGGCGTTCAAAAAAATATCCACCAAACTGTTTGCGAAATTGTATAAGAAAACAGAGGGGCAAAAAAATAACACTTCTTAAGCCATTTCCATTCGGAAAATCCTACCGGATCCTCTTACCAATCCTCTCAACGGAAATTACACCTCAATTATTATACTCTTGCTGGACGATTTTCACCGCGAGCTCCAGTTAAAATAAAACGTTCCTTCTTCGCCATATCGTCAGAGCCCACAGCCCATCGCGTCGACCAACCATCAAGCAAAACCGTCCAAGCAACAGCTACAAAAACAACAACAACAGTTGTGCTGCATCCATGAATATATAAGAAAATCCCTGTCAGAAAAAAATAATTATCATTACTATTAAAAGGATAATCCCTTAAGTTTTCTCTTTTTTTTCTCTGTTTTATGTTTGCTTTACGTTTTCCTTCCGTTTGGTTTCCTGCCGCTAGCACACTCGCTTATTTTTTCCTCATTCAATTTTTTTTCCTTCTTGTGATATTTCATTTGTAGCCGTTCTTGATCCCTCGTCCTTTGAATATTCTCTACTTTCGAGCTGGGTTTGGGTATGGACTGATAATATCCAGTGGCACACTCGCTCTAGCCAGGTATGTAGATGAAAGCATATTATGACGCTTCAGGTGGGGGCTTCAGAGCAAACGAAAAAAAACACTCCCCACTTCGTTTTCAGATATTTATATCCCCACTGAAAAAAAAAACGAAAAAAGCAGAAAAAGATTAAAATACGAAGAAAAATACACGAATGCAAATGTGAAAGCGAGCTCATCATCATCCTTAAGTTATTACTGTAATTAAACGCTGCTAATAAACCATCTACCATCTTGATCTGGAAATCCGAGAGTTCGGGAGGTGGAACAAGGAGGAAAAAATTAAATAAAGAAAACACTCAAGGTGCTGATTCTGAGTACCTAGGTATCAGCAGAGACTTGAAGATGCTTTACAAGGTGAGACTGACGACCGACCGAACGACTACGACAACTTTTCCAAGGAAGAAAGCTCGAGGCCGCATTAATTCACCAAGTGGAAGCGAAAATTGTGTCGGTTCGGTTCGGTTCGGTTTGGTTTGGATCATGTCGTGAATGAATTTGTCCTTAAGAAAAAAGAATTAAGACCGAAGATGTTAATTCCTTTGAAAAATAAAAAAAGACTCTGGAAGTGTGATGATGTGAAATTTGTTAAGCGGTTTTCGTGTTTCCTCTGGAAATTTACTGCTCCGGATTAAATTATTATTATTTTTAATTTTCCTTTTTTTTTTCTTGGGTTTTTTTGTGCCGTCAACTGAAATTAAATAGCTGTTTTGAGGATATGCGGGATATGAAGGAGCTTAATGAGACTTTAAGATTTGTTTGTGCTTCAAGTTGTTGGTGTCGTTTGGCAATACTGACACTTTAGACCGTAAATAAGAGAAATTTTCAATTTGTTTTTCTTTGAAACCAATGTAATGAGGTGAAGATCGTTCTTTGGACCATTTGCAAGTCAAAAGAATGTTGAGACCAGTGGCGGCATCTAAGAAAGAAATCAACTGCTTAGTTCTTAATACAAAAAATACTATAATAGGGACTACCTTTCAGTTTTTAACAAAAAAGCTTTCATAAAAAATAATAAATTTCTGTAGAACACAAACTGTATAGGTTAGTTCTTGAATTAACATTCGCATTTCTTTAAAGCATACTCAGTACTTTCGGTCAGTAATTTTGTACCAAAACCACCACTACCACTCCCTTTTATTAAAATTTTTAGTACAAAACCAGTGTTTTTGGTTATTTCCGCCGCCGACCGCGCAGCAATCGCCATTTCACCAGTGAGTGGTTAAAAAAACAAAATAGAGTGCCGCGACATCTCTTGCAGAGCCAAGGCCTAAGTGGCTTACTCTCATCAACAATTCTCTGGGTGCGTGTAAAGAATTGAGGGGACCTACAATTTAACGCCGATTCCGAACGGCAAAGTTGAGAAGCACTTTTTCATGACAGATTGATACTCTTGGAAGTTTTGTCAGTTCTCCGCAAGAGGCAGTGCCCGTGAAAGATGAAATAAAAACTATGGACACGAGTACGATTTGAACCCACGATGTTCTTCGTAGCAGCCAGCGCACCTTAGTGGTTACTAAGATACGGACACTACATTTTTCACCAGTGGTTAGGGGTTTAAATATTGAAGGAAATTGTCCTGAGTGTCACTTACTTACTTACTTAAGGTGGCGCTACAGTCCGTTGTGGACTTGGGCCTCAATCAACAGTCTCCGCCAGCCAGCTCGGTCCCTAGCTAGCTGTCTCCAGTTTTGCACTCCAAGTTGATTGAGGTCCTCTTCCACTTGTGTGCGCCACCTGAATCGCGGTCTTCCTCTCCTTCTGCGTCCCTCGGGAATAGTGTCGAAGACTTTCCGGGCCGGAGCATTGGTGTCCATGCGCTCTAAATGACCGAGCCATCTGAGTCTCTGGACCTTGACCCTTCTGGCTAAGTTCACGTCGTTGTACAACCCGTAAAGTTTGCTGTTGTATCTCCTTCTCCATTCCCCATCAATGCACACGGGGCCAAAGATGACCCGAAGAATTTTCCTCTCGAAACAGCCTAAGGCACATTCATCCGATTTTGTTAGGGTCCATGCTTCTGCACCATACAGCAGGACAGGGATGATGAGGGTGTTGTACAGTTTAACCTTAGTTGCTCGAGAGAGGGCTTTTCCACTCAGTTGCTTTCTTAGCCCAAAGAAACAGCGATTAGCAAGAGTAATTCTTCGTCTTATCTCAGCGCTGGTGTTATTGTCCGTGTTGATAGCGGAGCCTAGGTAGACAAACTCTTTAACTACCTCGAAGTTGTATGCGTCTATTGTGACGTTCTGTCCGAGCCGTCGATGTTGGGTGTCCTTACTCGAAGACAGCATGTACTTCGTTTTTCCCTCATTTACCGCTAAACCCATTTTTGCCGCTTCTGTCTCAATCCTCACAAAGGCGCCATTGACATCACGCTGTGTTCTTCCCATTATATCAATATCGTCGGCGTACGCGAGAAGTTGAACAGATTTATAGAAGATAGTGCCTCTGGTGTTGACGGTGGAGTTTTGGACTATCTTCTCAAGAACGATGTTAAAGAAATCGCACGACAGTGCATCGCCTTGTCTGAATCCTTTTTTGACGTCGAATGATTCCGTAAGCTCATTGCCAACCTTGATAGAGCAGCGTGAGTTCTCCATCGTCATTTTGCACAAGCGAACGAGCTTGGCCTGAGTGTCACTAGAGACATAAAATAAACCTGCTGATCTACCAGCGCTATTGCCTACCATGCTGAGTGCAACCAAGGGACTTTAATAAACCTGTTGATCCACCAGATATCTATTGCTTGAACCTGCAATGAAGTGCTAACAGGGGCCTAAAATAAACCTGTTGACCCACCAGATCTATTGCCTGCCGTGTAGTACCCCCAGGGGCTAAACGATCATCACGAGATGTGATATCAGCTTAATCGAAGAGTACCTAGTTATCAACAGCTTCGCTATCACCTTTAAAGATTTGGCTTCTCAAAATAAACGATGATTTTAAAAAGAAGTACTAAGTGGTCAACCCTGTGGAATCCCAAGTAGGTACTCTTGAATCCGATCCACAGCTGATTACGAAGGCGTCTATCCTATGCAACAAACATAATGTTGATCCTGAATCTCTCAAGAGTAAATTAAGTTTTAAAATTCGATTTTAAACTCTAATACCCTCATAGAAAAAAGATATGCCTTCGCCTCTGGGCAAATCAAATAAAGCCCATAATCAACAGAAATAAATAAAATCGAATAAATTACGATAAACAGCCAAAACAATATTGCCTGTCATAAGCAGTTCATCTGTTAATTTCTCTCTGGTTAACATGTGAATTCCATGAATTCCTACAAATATTATAATCCCCCCACCCCCCTTCCCGCAAAGAATTCAAACCCCAACCCTGAACTTCCTCATCATCGTCGAATCTTCATCTTCATCGTTAAACTAACCATCCAACCCCAAACATGAATTCAATTTGATGATTTCACTTGTAACAACATGGTGTTGTAGATGGGGGAGAGGGGAAAGAGAGCGGGTGCGAATGGAGCCGTAGGTTGACGGCACTAAAGTCAATTGAGTAAACACCTTCCGCCAATACAAAACCCAACAGAGACAAGAGGTTTTGGAATTCATCTTAGGGAGTAAATAAAATTTTCACCTTCACTTACCTCCCAAAGGACTTAATAAAAGTATGAAAGGAAAAAAAAAAGAAAACAGTGAGTCTGAAGAAGGAAAACACAGAAAAAAACACCATCATTCGGCAAAGAGTAAACTTCCTTAATGGGCCAAGAGGAAAATAAATAAGAAAATAAAATACAGCGACAAAAATGATGGAACACAAACACAAGATAAAGAAAAAAAACACCAAAAAATCGAGCAAAAAAGGACATCAGCAGCTAAAAACTGACGAAAATTGTCACTTTTGATTCGTGAACAAATATTAGACTTTTTTTTCGAGAGTGCTATCTTTGTTGGAATTATTTCTTGTTCTTCTGTTTTTTTTTGTTCGTCTTGAACCTTTTCTTGATTTTATTTTCGACATTCGCGCAAAAGAAATCCTTCAGGACATCACAAGGACGGATAATGGAGGAAACAACTTCAAGGGCCTACGTACCTTTGGTGTACTTCACATTCACACAAATCGCAGAAAAAAAGACATGTTAACTTGATTTTCGAAAAAAAAACCGGAGCACAAAGCGAAAGAGTTGAAAGAGGGGAAGAATTAGGGGGGATACACAAATTTGAAAGAATAAAGAGGTTGTGAAGGCGACAGGCGTTATTATCCCATCAAAAAGAGGCTATCTGGGCCACCGAGCAAACAGGAGCAAGTTATAACTTGATGTTTATTTACATTTCACAGTCAAATCACAGTGGAGTCGAAAAGGGGCAGGGGACTTTGCACCTTTTTTTCGGCTTTTGTTTCAAAATTAAGCTTGGACTCCACAAAACTAGAACGGAGATTTCGTATGAAATATTTTCACAAATAAAAACGTTGAAGCCATAAAAACAGCTGTGACGTCATAATGTGGTAATCGGCTATATACCATCTGAAGAAAACAAGATTAGTTTTCTAGGTTTGTTTTTTTCGTTTTCCATATAATGACCGTTCCAACGTTCTGTTTGTTAATGAAGAAACTAAACGTCAGCTTCATTTTATAGCAAACAAAAAATTTAGCAAGTTAAAAATCAATTTCAAACCTCTTAATGACGCCACTGTCCAATTTAGGTACATATGAAAATTAAAGTTTCAGCGGAATTTGGGAATGTTTGAGCTTCACGCCAAATGTCGAGAGTTTGTTTGTATTTGCATGAGTGTATTTTTTCCGTTCATTTTATGTTCTATTTCCACCGAGTTAATCCCTCCCGTCCCCCGTCCTTCCTGCCGCGCGCTCAACAAAATGCCTTTGCCTTTTTTTTTCTCGAAAATGCCATTCTTTATCGCATAACTTCCCATGGCAATATAACTCTGCTACTTGCCCCGGTTGACTCTAAAGAGCTCACATACAGTCAAATTGTAAAATTTATTTATGGGAAAATTCTATTTGAATAATTTTGCTTCAAACGAGCACCACTACTCGGCTTACAAAAAAATAAGCCAACGAAAAAAAATGTGTAACGAAAAAAATGGCAAGAGACGATGAATCTTGGCTTTCATGTTTTGAATGCTTCGCTTTTTTGAAGGGCTTTATTTTTCTTTATTCTGTTTTTGAAAAGAGATCCACAGGATTCTAATAGTGAATGAGATTGTCGAGAGATTAGATGTAATTCGATTCGCTAGGGTTGAAAGGAGTAGGATGATTTTGGAGTCAGTCAGTAGTCATCGTTGTCGTTGTGTCGTCTCGTCTTCAAAAAAAAAAGTTAAAAAAAACAGGCTTTTCCAAAAGACGACAACAAAATGCAGATGGGGGATATTTTCGACATTTCAAGTGTTTGAGAAGAAAGCTGATAATCCGAGTGTTTCTCTATTCATTCTTCGACTTGTATTACTCTTCTCCTGTGTGTCCTTTTATGTTTGCTGTTTTGTGAATTGATTCAATAGAATTTGCTGCAGAATCACTTTGTGTAAACCAACAAGTTAGAAGGAAAATCCTTAAGGCAGACGAATTTGATATATTAATTTGGGGGAAATGGCATGGAATTTGGAGTATTGTGTTACTTTTTTTTGTTATTGACAGTTTTTTATTGTTTTCGAAATTCATGAAAAAAAGCAAGAAATCGCAGCCAATCAAATCATGCTGCCTCAATTGACGAATATCAACTCGCTCATGTTTCGACGTTCTTTTCAAAGTCCTCTCCTTTACTTACTTACGTATGGTGGGACCAGGTCCTCATCCATCAAACGTCTCCAGCCAGCTGCCTCCAGTTTCGCTCGCCAAGTTGGTTCAGGCCCTCTTCCGCCCGTGTGCTCCACCTGAGTCGCGGTCTTCCTCTTCTGAGTTGGATTCGAAAACTATACGAGCCGGTGCATTATTTTCCATTCGCTTAACATGAGCCAACCATCTTAGTCGTTGGAAAAAATTTTCTCTCGAATTAGCCCAAAGCGTTTTCATCCGATGTTGTCATGGTCCATGTCTCATTACATTAGGACCGGAATTATGAGGGTTTTGTGCATTGAACCTTTAGTTGCTCGAGAGAAGACCTTTCTACTCAATTGCCTTCTAAGTCCAAAGAAGCAGCGATTGGAAAGACTCTTCGTTTGATTTTAGCGCTGGTGTTGTTGTCTGGGTTTAAAACCGATCCTAGGTAGACAAAGTCCTTTACTACCTCGAAGTTAAATCTGTCTATGCTGACGTTAGTTCCAAGACGTCGATGTTGGATGTCCTTTCTTGTTTACAGCATCAACTGGGTCTTGCCCTCGTTAACCGCTAGCCCCATCATTCAGGATCTGAATACTGGATCGATGGTGGACGTTCCAGATCTGAAAACACACTGATAAGGACCTATCAGGTTTTTGACGAAGGGCTTCAAACGTTCCCACTGCACTGCAGACAAGATCTTATACTTATACTTATACCTCTGTAGTTGATGCAGTTCAGGGGATCTCCTTTCTCGAGGATCGGGCATACGATGCTGAGGTTCCGTTCGTCGGGCATGCCTTCCTCCGACCAAATTTTGCAGATGAGCTGGTGCAACCAGTTCATTTCCACCACCAATGTCGGATGGGTGGAATTGGTGGTCTGCTTCATTCAAATTGAATGGTTCTGTATAGCTGGCGGAATTTGGTCATCATCGTCGTTATACAGCTCGGAAAAGTGGTCTTTCCATATCCTCAGCACTGACAGTGGTTCCACTACGATGTTCCCATGATGGTCTTAGGAGGTTTTCGGAGACACCATCGTTTGCCGTTTGATGTCCAATTTTCTACTATCCTTTTGATTTTCAATAAAGCTAAGCTTTTTCCTCATTCGACAAGTTGACAGACATGAGTCTACTACTACAGCCTACTTAACGTTTCTTTTTTTTAAGGGTCTGAACTCAGAATCAACACACCTTTACCCAATTTAGTTTGTTTGAGTTTGAGTATTCCTTCTCTCATCAACAAAGCACTTGTAGCATTTCGCTTAAGTCAATTATTCCAGTCCTTGAAGTTTTTTTTTTATAAAAGGGTTTAAGATGTTTTGTTGATTTGCCTTCTCACAGGTTCCAAACGCAAATCTCCAACTCAAGTTCTCGCTTTAATCAAAAAAATTGAGGCGACTTGCCATTGCCGTTTGTTGCTTTTCCCAAAATCTAGCGTTTTATAGGTGCGTGTCTCGATGTGCTTTGGACGAGCTGCTGCCAAATAAGGTGACATTAATTACTCTGCTTTATTTCCCATCGCAGTTCCTTACATTTCTTCTTTTTTTCCTTCCGAAATCTGAATTCGTCGTCTTGATTTTGACTTGGTAGCTGGTCGAGTCGCGTATTCAATAATACCAACCCCACAAATTCCTGTTCTTTTTGAATTGCTGCTGTAACATTTCCACGGAATGGTCGTAAATATCGTTGTAGTGTCTGGACTCTAGAGTCGAGTCGAGTGAGGGTCAGAATTCATTAATTTAGTTGTCGCAACAAATGGCTTCCTGTGTGTCCCAGTCTACCTTCAGACTACATTACTTTCAGAGCCTATTATCGTCACGCTTTGGAATATTACAGAGCTCTCTGAAAAAAAACCTTCTTCAACTTTATTTTTTCTTTTCATTCAGCTTTTTTTTTTTGCTCCTGCCCGGAATCGACAATGTGAGCCCACAACATCCTGTAACCGAAGCAGGAATGAGTATTTGTAGCTCTAAATCGTGTTTCCCTCTTTAAGCCCCTTAGGTTTCTTAGCAAAACGGCCGATGTGGTTATAGTTAGGGTTGAGTTAGAGCAACAATAGAAGGCCCCCAGGATGATGGAAAGTGTATAGAAGGATAGAAAGTCAGCAACAATTGTTAGGCAAGCCTTTTGTTCCGGATCAGCCATCAGCCGCCTTCATCTTCATCTTCGAAAGTCCTTTTACCCAAAACAAAGTCTTTCTGTTTTGTGCTGGTAATTTTTTTCTCTGTCTCTCTCTATTTGTATACAAATTAAACACAGAAAACGCTGGAAAATCTTAAGGTCCTTCAGAATAGAGTTGAGAGCACTATAGGTATAATTTCATGAAACTTAAGTTGCAAACTTCCATAAATCACTCGTTTTATACCAGAACCGTGTCACTGTCGGTCGTCGTCGTGCTATTGTTTATGGAACTTGAACTGGCACAATGAAGCACCCATCTAACTGGCTGTCATTCAGCAGGGAATCTCTCTATTTTGTGTCCGTTCATGGAACAATACCCAACACGGACTCTATATAAACTCCAAAGACAACATGACAAGCAAAAAGAAAAAAGAAACAAAATCTGTTTGTCACTACACTCTGATGCGCTAATACAAAAGGGTACAGCGTTGACAACGGTTGCGTTCCATAGGGATACACCCAGCACTCAAGAAATCCATACAGCTATTCCTCTGCACATTTTGCTCGAACACCAGATTTCAATAATTCCCATAAAAATTAGTCTTGCCGCATGAAACTTCATTAGAGCAAGGATAAAGGATTCGAATGAGAGTGGGGACCGATATAATGCTGGTTGGCCGTTTTCTCCAGCTCTAGCGCTTTTTGATGGTTTCAGTCTTCTTAAATGTCATTAAGAACGTATTTTGGATTCGATTGGGCGCTGAAACGGACGGACGGACGGGTGTTGGTATGTGAACAAAATGTCAAAGCCACCAGAAGAAACGATATTCCAAAGGGTTACAGCAGCAGCAGTTCTTCCTTGTTGTTTTGTTTGCCGATGGCAATGGCATTGCTAATTAGAGACGCTTCATAAATTTCGGGAATGGTCTATTCATTTGCACGATATCTTCATTGCTGGCAACAGTTTCCTCTGGTGTTCTCTTGCTTCTCACATAGTCAGCGAGTTGTGATGCCTGTCCGTTTCATATATAAAGACAAGGATGAGAGGGAGCCTGCTCGTGTTGACAGTAGAGTCCAAAAGTCTTCAGCCGAAAAGACAAAAAAACATTTTGACAGTGAAAAAAAATCAAACAATTTTTTGTTTCGTTTGCATTTTTACAATTCACAGTTACCTCTTATGGAAAATTTTCTCTACTACTACTTTTCGTTAGGAAACTTTAACTGCCATCTATATTGATGTTTAAGAGTATATTACGTTGTCTATTACATCGAATTCCTTACCATCGCTTCAGCCTGCTGTGTTGAGTGCCACAAGGGTTTGTATTCACCTCTAGTTGGCCTTACAACTCAATGGCCTTAGAAGCTACTCTGCATTGGAATCAATCTGTTGTTGAACGCATTTTAAACCCCACTGTTTAGCTCTTGGTCGCTTAAGCCAAATAGTCCTTAACCACCAGAAGGATTAGATTAGAAAGCAAAACAATAACGATGGCATCGAACCGTCACTAACTCGAACGAGGCAATCGTGTCCTATCTGATTGTAGATTGGATACACAGCCAGATAGCGAAACACATACCAAAAACCAAATCCACCCAAAAATAAACGACCTCTCCGCACAAAGCCCAACAATACACACCCGAAAAAAAATAATAACGTTAACAATAAGATAACGTGTTGTATGCTGTCAAAGTGCGAGCGAGCGCTTGGATTTTGGTCCAACCAGTTAAAGTCTTTTGTTCCGGATAGGATGAGAGCGCCACCAACCATCACCCATATCTCGGCCTTTGTTATATCCACCATTACCACAAATGATGGGTGTCGTCGTCGTTAGGGTTGTTGTTGTCGTCGTCGTCGGATTATGGTTTGCCTGAGAGAAAAAAGCATGTTCTCCAGATTTATAGAGCCGCACATCTTTCAAGCATCGGCTATCGAATGCCACCAAACTGCGCGCCTCGAGGAATGAAAAGACAAGGCTCAGACTCATCTGTGATGTGGGGTAACCATTCGGCTCAGTGAGCGATGTTCAAATCGCCTTATCATCCCTTTTGTTTGTGATTTGATTTTACCGGGAAATAAAGAGTGCCTCGACTGGAAGACACCCTGGCCATACCCAGCGATCATCATGCAACAGATATCGGGCAGAGTAGACGTCGACGTCGTCGTTAGGGAATAATAAAATGGAATTTCCTAAACGTGGAAATAATTTCGCTATGAAAGGAGACATTTTCCTAAAATTTATTCGTTTCGTGTCAAAAGACAAAGCGGGAGAAAAAATGAAAAATACAAAAATTTAGATACTAACCGGGAGATATGAGTTGCGATGCTCTTCCTCTTCCTGTTTTGATGAAGGGTTCGTTGAGACTCACCGATGACTTTTCATGGGATGAAAGGATTTGTTGTTATTTCCGTAAGCTTATCTCGTTTTTGTGAGGATAGTGAAAGGATAATTTTTGAATGGTGTCCTCGTGTTTTTGCAATTTGAAAATCGCGGTGGAAAAACAAATACGCACAGAGCAAGGATAATGCAACCAAATTGACTGCACGCACGTGACGTAGGTAAATGATAACAGTTTTGGGAGTTATTAACCAGGGGACGTTGAGACTTGTGGATAATTAATGGTTGTAGATAGTGAGCTCTGAGATTCATTTTTTTGGGGTAAGAATTATGGTTTCAATTATAACAAAAGTGCACAGCCGAGTGGAAGGAAATTATGGCCTTAGATTTGGCTGATAAGGACGTTTAAAATTTGAGCCGTCAGCGAAATTTGCTGGATGTTTTGAGAGGGTGAACTCCGCTCAAGGAGAACTTGTTTTCGAGTAGAAATATAAGAATTCCGTGAAAACTTGCTATAACGAAGAAATATCAGTCAAATGATTAGCCATCGACGACACAGAGATTTTTCAAAAAGTTGGAATATCGCTCGTATTCTTAAAAAAGTTGCAACCAATTACAAGAAAATGGTACTCCTAAAGTCAGTTAGTTAACTGGCTCCCAGTCCATGAAGGATCCCAGCTTGAGACACATCAGCCTTCCATCGGAAAAGGTCCCTCGCAAACATTCTCCAGTCACCGAAAATAAGCGCTCTGATATCCGCGCAGTCATTTGGTCCTTGTACCGTAGATTCGGTCTTCCTTATCGTCTCGAACCTGGGGGTTCTCATGAGAAGACTTTCTTAGTTGGAGCATTGTCGTCCATTCACTCGATGTGGCCTAGCCAATGTAGTCGCGGCTTTTCTAAGCTTTCTGCACTACATCCACGGTTTCCGTTTAACCATCTTCTCCATCTCCATTCGCCATCGTCACATACGACCGAAAATGCGTCGAACAAATTTTCTTTCCCCTTTTTTACTTATCGTTCAACACTCGGCACTGTAGCGTACGACTGGAAAAATCAAAGTTTTGTATAGTTCGAGTGAGGAGCTTTGAACCCAATTGTTTTGCCAAACCGAAGTAGCAGCGGTTTGCTAGGGTAATTCTTCGTCGGATCTCCACTATGGTGTCGTTTGTGGGATTGATGTTGGTTCCTTAACTACCTCGAAATTGTTGCTACCAAAAGTGACGTTTTGTGCTAGGCAGTGGACAGATGTTCTTTTGTATGTTGAGAGCATGTACTTTGTTTTGTCTTCATTCACTTCAAGACCAACAAGTTTCCCCTGTTCTTCAATCGTTGTGAAGGCCTCAATCACAGGTCTCTGGGTTCGACCGATGAAGTGTTTGTCGTCCGCATAGCCGAGGGCCTGGGTGGATTTGTTGAAGATAGTGTTTTCCGTGCTCACACCTGCCTTGCACACTATTTGCTCCAGGACTCTGTTGAAGAAATTACGCTCACACAGTTCGTTGGATAGGATTTTGTATGCAAGCATTGGAAACCTGCATTTTCTGTCTCTCTTTTCAATAACGCGGTTTCATCATCATACCACGGGTTCTTTTTCGGGGTGGCGGGAGTGGAGTTTAGAGTGATCTTACAATCCAGGTGCAAACTCTCAATTCATAGTCATCATATGAGGGGGTCATTAAAGGAAAATAGGTACTGATTGCAAATTTCTACGACACACGTGAACCTTAAATTTAGAAAATAGGCAAAGTATTTCCAATGAATATAAATTTGTGCAACCTGAACGACAAAAAAAAAAAACATCCTTCTGTAAGCAATCAAAGTAAAAGCATTTTTTATCGTCCTTATTATTGTAAAATACATTGCCACACATTAGTTTACATTTTTTATGACTGTGTATTAGTAAACATTCTCTCTTTCCACGGAACTTGTTAAACAGAAAAAAGAAATAGAAAAACTTCTTCCCAACAACGACCGCTCGGCCAAAGTTTCAACACGTTTTTGTCGATTAAATTGGTTAAGAAACTGCAAGAAACTCCTTACAAAGAAAAATACTGCAAAGGACGTTACTTTGTTCTGTCCAGTTTTTAGTTTTATTCTTCGAAGTGATGTGTACCCGGGTGCATGCAAATTCCAACAGCACCATGAATATATCGGTACACAAACACAATATCAGCAAGCAACAATAAGTGGATTTTTATAATCATTTTAGTTTTTCCTTATGCTCTCTCCATATCGTCCTTCCCTTCAATGTCCAGACTCAAGGGAACTTGCCAAAAGTGGGTACATCTTTGCAAAGTCAAAATAAAAATGCATTGACTTGAAAAACTTAACATTTTTCTTCCATCATACTTCATACATAAAAACATATTCAACCCACCTACATGCCTCACTGTCCTCTTTGGTTCGAAGACTATCGAAGTTAGGTTATGTTTATTTTTTAAAGTTTTGTTTGAGAGTTGGTGGTTCGACTTTTCGGGTCCACCTTATGGGCAGAAAGGGAACATCTTGACGGAAATGCCCAAAACAAACTTTGCGTTATGGTTTTTGCTCTCTCTCTCTCGTTTTCTTTTATTATTATTTGTATTTATTTTCCTTTCTGTATGGCTACTCCATCAGGAAAAAGGCAAAGAAAGTCATTCTTATATTTTTTTTTGGTCTTGATGTTTTGAAAAAAATATTTTCTGACATATAGAATAGGAATTATAAAGTGAGGGGGTTTTTCGGGATGTGGATTAACTATACTCGTTCGGCACACACAGACACACATATTCAGTCATGTGCCTGTTGTCCTGTTGTGATACTTTATTATTATGGGAAAAGTTTTGATTTTAAGTAAACTTTGCTGGTAGGAAAAAAATGTAAGAAAGTTTCGAATGGTATAGAGCGAGGGATTGAGGCAGAGGGAGGGAATAATAAAGTTGAGAAAGAAAGAAAGAAAATTATAGAATCAAATCGGTAAATCGTATTTACTAGATTTAAACAGCTTTGACAGAAAGGAAACAAGAAACAAAAAAAAAAAACAATCGGGAAAAAAGGGGAAGAAAAATCAAATTTATCAACTTGAATGGTTAGGGGGAGAGAATTTTTGAAAGTTTACTTTTCTTTTCGTTGGGGAAAGGGTACCAAATGTCATAACTAGGGCAACCAAAAATATGCTCGAGCATGTTTTTTTTGGAACGTCGAATTTGACAATTGACAAGATAGAAATACGTTTCATGGAAAAACAAACATTTTGGACCCTATTCGTTAGAGCATATTTTAGCATATTTTGTTATAAATGCATATTTTTGCATATTTTGCTTTAAAATGCATATTTTGGCATATTTCATCAATATTTGTAATTTTTGTTGCAAATGTTAGAGTAAATATTTTTTTTTAAACTTTTTTTTTCAAAAAATTCGCGATGCTATTCAAGTATTTTATCCAAAAGTAACGCATATCACTTGTGAGGCCCACAGGCTCCATAGAACTTGTGAAACACTTCGAGGTCAATTTCCAAAAGTTGATAGTTTCATCGCAAACGTGAAAAAAGTGTTTAAAAGCTCCGTCAAGAATAAGGGTATTCAAGGATATTGTACCGGAAACACCACTTCCTTCGCAAACGATTCCGACTAATTGGGTATCTTGGAGGGAAGCAGTTTACTGTGTAGAAATGTTTAAAAAAAAGTGGAACACTACATGAAGAGGAATTAGCTGCAATACGAGTTGTTAAAAAATTGTTTTAATGAAGTGGCATTAAACGTGACTTGATATTTCTATCATCCAATTATACATTTTTATTGAAATATATTGCACAACTGGAAACAATCGGCCTTCAGCTAACACAAAATTATTGATCGATGCCCAAGTTAAAATTAATAGATACCATCGACTCCATGAAGGAAAAAAAAATTATCGATATTTCGGAAAAATTAGAGGGCTCAAATTGTTTATTATGGCAGCATTTATTTGTAGAAAAAAAAACTGCATATGAAATAATGGCATTAAAGTTTGCACGTATAACTTTTAAGTAAAACTGTTTTCCTTTATTGCAACAAAAATTTTAGCAAATATTTTTTTTTTATTATTCTGGTTTATATTTTCAATTTTGATTTTTTGTATTATTTTTTTAGCTTTTTATGTTTTTTTTTTTGTTCTTTTATTTGTCTCTAAAGATATTTTGACCTCTGTTTTTTTTTTTTGACAAGTCAATAAACTATAAAAAAAAAAAATTTAAGATTTTTTACTATTTCAAAATTTTTTAGAGCATATAATTGGCTTTTTAGAGCATATTTAAAGCGCTATAAATGGTTTTTATAGAGCATATTTTTGGTTGCCCTAGTCATAACCATTTGAACTCCAATACGCATGGTTGGGTTAAATTATAACTTTAATCTTTGGTGAATTTATTGTTTGCAAATATTGCGAAATAAGTTAAAGTTTTAAAGAAAGATTCAACTCAGTTTTTGACAACAAAAATTAATACATTTTAGGCAAATACTTTTGCAGGATGAAACAAATAAACAAAAGCAATTTCTTATATGAAGTTATTTGAACGAAGAATTATTTTGCTTCGTTCTCCATGATTCTCAGCATTAAGTGTCTCTTAAAATTTCTTTTTTTTTAAAAGGTTGTGACTTAATTCAGGGCTGTTAGAAAAATCGAAAAATGTACCAGATTTCGATCTCATAATTCTCATCACTTTGAGTAACGCAAAGGAGTATAAATTGCCAGGTATGATTTTTTACGATCAATTGACATTCGGCAAGAATTTCAAGTCGAAACCCACCATCTTTTCATCGACTTCAAACTTGCTTATGATAGCATCCACCGGAAAGAGCTTATGATTCCCATTTACACAGCTCATCGGAGCTGTTTTAAACATGCGCAGGGCTTAGACAAGAAGATGCGCTGTCATGTGATTTCTTCAACATAGTCCTGGAGCAGATAATGTGCAAGGCAGGTGTGAGTACGGAAAACACTTTCTTCAACAAATCCACCCAGCTGCTAAGCTATGCGGTTGTCATATACTTCATCGGTCAATCCAAGAGAGCTGTGCTTGAGGATTTCACAGCGATTGAAGATAGGGCAAAACTCGTTGGTCTTGAAGTGAATGAGGACAAAACAAAGTCCATGCTATCAACAAACAAATCAACATCTGTCCATCGCCTAGGAGAAAACGTCACTGTTGGTAGCAGCAATTTCGAGGTAGTTAAGCAGTTCACCTACCTTGCAACAAACATCAACCGCTGCTACTTCGGTTTGGCAAAACAGCTGGGCTCATACTCCTCACTCGAAAGACAAAGTGTCTGCTATACAAAACTTTGATTTTACCAGTCCAACTGTACGGCGCGGCGCCAAGTGTTGGACGATAAGTAAAAAAGGGGAATTGATACTCGGCATTTTTGAAAGAAAAATTCTTCGACGAATTTTGGGTCTCCTATGCGACAATTTCGAATTGAGACGAAGGTTCAACCACGAACTGTACGAGCTGTACCAAGATGTGGTTGTAGTCCAGAAATCAAAGAAAAGAAGACTACATTGGCTCGACCACATCAAGCGAAAGGACGACAACGCTCCAGCCAAGAAAGTCTTCTCATCGTAGTTCCCAGCTTCGAGACGACAATGAAGACCGAACCTACGGTACAAAGACCAAGCGACTGCGGATGCCAGAGCGCTTGGTTTTGGCGACTGGAGAGTGCATGCGAGGGACCGTACCCGATGTATGGCTGCAGTGTCTCAGGCTGAGATCCTGCATGGATTGGGACTTGGATGTAGCATAGCAATAAGAGCGGTACTCCGTTTTATCCCTAACAAATAATTATTTCAATAAATTAATTTCAATGACTGGTTTCCTTAGTTTCAGCCAAATACGACGTCATCAAGGAGCTCTCTCTCTCCTGCAAGCATGCACTGTCCAAAATTTGAAATATCACGCAGCTATCAATCAATCTTCAAAGACAAAAGTCTTTTATTTTTTGTTTTCATTTGAAACAATTTAAGACTCCTTGCCGCGTTCGCTTTTCGTCTTATCCCCAGCGACGAAAAAAATTCATTCTTCTAATACCCTGCTTCGGCACTGTGTATGTACAACTTTCTAAACCAACTCGATCCTAGATAAGTCCCATTTTCCTGCAGCGTCAAACCAAAGCTATATGCACACATAACTAACTATAATAAACCCCTACTCCCACGTTCCACGTGCCAATCTCTCCCCACCTCCGCCGCTGAAGATTTAAGAATACCTACAACGAAAACAAAACAACAAAACGACACCAAAAAAACAAAAAAAATTGAATAAACGTCTTTGCAGAAGAATCATGCAGTGTAGCTCTACCCGGTTGGGGGTGTGCAGTTATTTCGTTTGCTATTTTTTTTTCGTATCAGCTACGCAACGGATAATGAGATTTCGAGTGAATTTCATACAAAAACAAAGGAACATTTTTACGGGTGGGAAATCGTTTTTCCAAAGGGAAATTTCTTAACTGTCATGCGGAGGAGGCGGTGCGATGGTATGGCGGGCGGGTGAAAGTTTATTCGAATATAGGGATAAAGCGAAGCATCCTTTCACCGCAAATCTGATTTTAGTGTTTTACTCAGCTTCTTTTAGATTTCTTTTTTGTCATCGTAGTCGTAGTCGTCGTCGTCGACTTGCCTTATCTGCGGTTGTTTTCTTTTCCCAGCCCTCAACCCATCAACGACCCCTGGAATCTAAGCAAACGACGACGATACGACCGATATACATATAACGACAACACCCTCATACCCGCCCTTATCAACTGTTCTGATGATAATGCACTCTTGTTGCTGATGGTGGGGATACTATTGCCCGTTAGTCGAACAGAGTATAATACCAACAAAACTTCAATTTAAGAGTGTTTAAGCCGCCTCCCACACTTATCCGCACTTTTCATTATCCTTTTGTTAGAGTGTTAAAAATCTAGCGAGATGCGGGTCTCGCTGCTCGTTCTCCTGCTCTCGACTTAGATTTTAAAATACGTCCTTAGAACTTGAGTAATTGGAGATTTAAGGGATTCCTTTGTCATTCGCAGTAATCGATTTGAACAAGAGCAATGGAAGAGTGGTGCTAGAAAAGCTGGTGACAGTGATTTCATTAGCTTGAAAGGACGAAAGGAGGTTATGTCTTTTCTATCGTGCACTGTGCGATCTCTTTCTCTCGCTAAAAAATGACTCTTTTAAAAAATAGGAAAAGAAAACTTAACGAGAAGTTTTTAGTGAAAGGAGATTTACTTGAATGTGGCAACAAGTTAGCCACACTTTAATTAGCGCAAAATGAGAGAGTTTGCAAAATGAATTAGGGAGTTATTTTTCTTTCCTTTTTTAACTTTGGTTTCTGGAGAGAGCATCGGAATTTCGCTTAAAAAAATTAAATTCTTTTCGAAGGATAACACTGTTTGCTCTTCGATTTGATTTAGAATCTGTGGTAGATTTCGAGTCCAGGTAGAATCTGAGTCAGTATTCAAATCCCATTCTGAGTCCGAGTTTGAGTAAAACCGCAAGTTTGAGTCCAGTTTCTAGTCTGAGTCCGAGTTCGAGTTCGAGTCCGAGCTAGAATCGGAGTATAAGAGTTCGAATTCGTGTCTGAGTCAAAGGCTGAGTCCGAATTCGTGTAAAAGTGCGAGTTTGAGTCCAAGTTCGAGTTCGTGTGCGATTCAGAGTCCGAGTCCGAATCCGAGCCCGAGTCCTAGTCCAGTTTCTATTTCAAATACAAATTCGAATGCGAGAACATCATTTCAAATTTAAGTAGGACACCAAGTGTCTTAACCTTGATTCTGTATTTTCGAATATAAACATTTCTTTATTTTTAGCTTGAGATCGACGCACCGACTGAAAGTTCTGCTAGTCAAAAATATTCTTCATTTCGGATATCGGATTCCACAACTGTTTCGCATCTAATTTTTGTATATTAGATTCACGGAAGAAAACGAAAAGATACAAAACACTTTGCTTCTTAAAAAATCTATTCAAATACAAAACCTTAAAAAATGACAATACTTAAGTTTACATAAATTTGTAGATATCGAGGTACGGAAGGTTGCTGTTTTTTTACCTTGCCTTTGAGTATCCTTTTCTTTCTCGCGACAGTAATTCGATTGTTCGCAATTTGATAACCAATATATGTTTTTACTCAACTGTCATCGTTCAAGTGTAAGGAGAAAGAGAAAGGAAAAGGAAGCCTTACCGTTTTCCCCTCCCCAGTTTATTGGCATTTCTTGAAATGAAAAATAAAAACTAAGAACGAATTCCATATTGTCAACTCAAGGAACTACGAATGAGCCACAGTTTCACTTCAATTTTTCCGAATGCATAAGCATGATCCTATTTTTGCATTTCTGAACAAATACAGAGCCGGCACTGTAACTCTGGAAAAGTGGGGCTCAATAAGTAAAGAGGGCTCCACATATGCAACAGAGTACCGCTTTTTGAATCCAGTTCCTCTTCAAGTAGGCTGACAAAAGGATAAATACTTTTTTAAACCGTAATTAGCGCCCTTTAAGAATCTACGGAAGAGGGCCATTAAATCATCTAATCCGTTTTTGCTAGAATCTTTCACCGAAAACCCAGGAATAAAATTTTTTAACATATTTTTATTTTATTCTCTGATCATTTCTAGACAACATGCACGAACATTGTGGAAAGGGAATCGATACCTTCATTTATCCTTGTTGAATATCATTCCACATGTTTTGGTTACATTTTTTTACTTTTTTGGAATCTGAAGAGAATCAGTTGCAATTGCAATGTCGTGTATGTTTTCGTCAACGTCAATGTCGCTGTTGTCGTCTAGAAAACCACGACTTTTACTTACCACCAAACCTCCCCTCCCCCAATGCTGTTACCACCTACCGTTCGTCGCCGTACAAGTTGTCGAAGAAAACTTTGCACACCGAAAGGCATTGAATAACTTCAATTCCTCATATATTGTGTTTGGAATTTCAAATGCATTTTTATGATATGCATGTGGAGCATATTTGCCATACTTTTCAGCGATTAAAATAAGAATTTCACGAGTAAAGGTAGATGAATGGTTAGAGTCGTGAAAAAATGCATGAACGTTATGTTTTTCCCCTGTTATTTGCTTTCACATTGACTCCGACTCGAATTCGGATACGAACTCGAACTCATAATCCAACTCATACTCGAAATCCAACTCGAACTCGAACTCAGATTTGGGCTCGAACTCAAACTCGGACTTGGTCTCGAACTCAGAATCGGACTAAGTTTGGACTTTGACTCGGACCCGAAATCGAACTAGAACTAGAACTCAATTTCGAGCTTGAACTCGAACTCGAACTAGAACTGGAACTCGGACTCGTGCTTGAACTCAGAATCGGACTTGGACTTGGACTTGGACTCGGACTGAGACTCCGGCTCGAACTCGGAATTTGACTCGGAATCGAACTAGAATTGAACGGAATCGAATTAGAACTAGAACTCGAACTCGAACTTGTACTCGGACACTGACTTGCACTCGGACACGTCCTTGGACTCGAACTTGAACTCGAACTCGGACTCGGGCTCGAACTCGAACTCGGAATTTGACTCGGAATCGAACTAGAATCGAACGGAATCGAACTAGAACTAGAGCTCGAACTTGTACTCGGATACGGACTTGCACTAAGACACGGCCTCGGACTCGAACTCGGAATCGGACTTTGACTCGGAATCATACCCGAGTTCGGCCATGATATGGATTTAAGTGGTCTAGGTAAGATTTGATAAAGTTGGTATAGAGTAACAGTTTCTCTTTCATTCTGCAAAGCAACGCAACGCCTGAAGAAATTCACAACAACTTGATTCATCTCAGACACCAAAAAAACAACTCTACATCGATCGTTTTGCTATTTTAGAGAATCAGCGAGTGGAAGAAGCTAAAATAAATACAAAAAACACAATCGACATATATCCACATAACTCTAATAGAGACAGCAAGGAATTCGCTCATCCTGTTGCTGGTTCTGATTCTGATGCCTGCCTGCTGATATACTGACTGCACATAAAGGCAAGCCATTTTCTCATCCTTCTGTATGAAGTGCAAGACGGCAATCTTTTTTCCGGTCGCTGCTTTCGACATGCGATGTGCGAGCTTCTTCGTTTTTGTCAATTTCAGTTTTTATTTTCCGTCTTTGGATTATATGTAAACTTTCAACGACAGTACGAGTCTGGAGTAAAAGTTTGTGTGGTGTGTAATGCAAGAATAGCACTGAGTGCGGTGTAGTTAAAGGATGTGAATCACAGAAATTTATGAAGAATGACGATGACATTCGTTGTGTCTACAAATGTCACCGCAAGAAAAATCCATGCCCATCTGATATTGAATGGGATTTTTCTGCATAATTCTATGGGGGAATTACTATCAAGCGAACGATTTGTGATTGTGGTTTGCTTTTTATGTGGTGTAGAGTTGGGGGAAGGGAAATCGTTTTACATTTACAAACTATCGAATATGGCAATGGAATACAAAGTATACGTTCCTGGTTTGAGTTATTTGAACATTGAATGCGAGAATTGAGTGCCTCGACTTCTCTGCCAGAATCAGGATAAAAATGATAGAAGAGGAAAGAGAGTATGGGCAAAGTTATATCCTTACAATGGGATTATGGTTTGGCATCAAATGCACACGTTTGGTTATGGATTTTTTGTTAAAGTTCAAATTCCCTTACATGCGCTTTCTATTTTTTGTTTTTTCCAATCCTAATGACGTCATTTTATTTTTCGTGAATTTTTTTATTTTGAGGGAAACAGAATTTAATAAAGTGGCGCCTTCTTGCTGCGAGGTTGTTAAGTCTAATGTCTTTTTTTTCTCGCACTCTAAGAGGCTAAAGGTGGTACATTTCCTGCCAACAGATCATCTTTACGGCCTTGAGAGAATTTAAAAGCTTTCTTTTGCTCACATCTCACATGAGAATCCTTTCAAACATTGTCGTATAAAAAAAAATAAAAATAAACATATTTAAGTAAATCTCATTTTCTTATCATGTTTTACAATCTCATTTTTATGACTTCGTTTCAGCCGCAGAGTTGTCAATAAAAAAAGAGAAGCGAAAGAGAATGAGAAGAGCCTTGAGTTTCACTTGATCCCTTTAGAACTCACACAATGATGAGAAGAATATGACGTTAAGTGGTGGATTGGGGGTGGGGTGGATTTCTTGCCAAAAAAAGAGAAAAACTTAATCAAAATAAAATGTTTCCATCAATTTGATTTCCATTAAATTAAGGCACAACATTTCACATCTTTTGTATATGGCCAGGCCACACGTTGGTTTATTGCCATTTGCGGGATGAGTGTGGGTGTGCCTCTCAAAGGATGAACACTATCTCATATGAGTAACCACAAATTCTGTGCATTTAATTTGTTGCTTCGTGGCGGTATTTTAATTTCCCATGGAGGACTTCAATGAAAAATGCTCCTGCAACCTTCCGCTGTTGTATCCCTTGGCATCCTTAGGGTAGCGATGAAAAAAGAACGCCCTTTCCCCAGTGGCGGTGCAGATAATTACATTCTCAAAGATAGGTCTGTACTTGGACGAAGGATTTATCTGCAATCTTCAAGTGCACGGCAGATTCATTTATTTTGATTTAACTTCTATCCTCAGCTCGTTCGTCCTTGTTGTGTTCTGCTGGTGTTGATACTCGCCATTGTGTCAATGCATCAATTTGACGGAAGTCAGAGTTGCCAATTTTCAGAGTTGAAAGGTATTTTTGTAAATTTTTTGTTAAGGAGCTTATAACCTCAAGGAAATGAAGCAACCACAAACGCAGCAGTTCTCAAAACTCTCTACTTACATTCCGAAATGATGTGCAATAGGTAAGGAGTAGAATTTTTGTGAAGGATGTGAATGTGGACGTTGGGAGTATCTTCTAATTAAAACGAAGGTTAAAATGTAAGCTACGAGTTGCCTTATAAAAAAAGAACCCGGTTGAGGAGAGTATGAGGGCGACTGGAGGAGCACTGAAGTTGTTTATTTATGCACTTGTACTGCACCGGCACGGCTACAGAACAAAATAATCAGATTCAATTCGGGAAAAAAGTAAATTAAAATGTTGCTAAGGTCTTTTTTTTGTCTTCACCGCTAACACTGCAGACCTAAAGTTAAAGTGCAATCTACTTGGCATAAAATTAAATTAGCAGCTTGGTTGCAGCTAGCAGCAGAAGATGCCGATGGATGTTGGTGGAAAAGTAAGTTTATTTAGATAGTGATTAAAACACATTTTCAACTTTAAATAAATCGCAAAGAAAATATTCAACACGGTTTTTTGTGTGCTGTTTGAAATGCAATCTAGGACTTTGTTGTGGAAATACCTGAAAGAAAATGTTTTTAATTAGCTTCAATTTTGTATGCGGTGATAGGTTGAATTTGAAAGGTTGGTCTGTATAGGTTTTATTGTTTTGTGGTTTTGTTGCTTTTTATGGTAAATTCTTCTTTGATGATTTTCAAAAAAACAGTGAAAAGTGGGATGAAATTAACAAGAAATTTGAAATGGAACTGAGAGAGTGGACGGAATTGTCTTGAGTTGACTTGATGCTCAGAAGGCTAATAAGGAGGAATTCTACTACCTCGATTATCAAATGACAAAAAAAAAAAACACGTGCGGCCCAAAGAAAGAAGTTCCAACATCGGTTGCCTTATAGCACCCGGAAGAATGTCAGAGACTACAGAGATGATGTTTCCTTAAAGGCCGAAGCAATTAGCTTCTGGTTTCAGAACCGGCACACAGGCTCTTCGATACTTTGTCACCGAAGCACAAGGAATTGTAGATGTTTCAAGCAGCAATTCCAACAGCTGCTGATTGCGCATAAGGTCGAGCTTGCCAATGACGAAAAAGAAGCAAGATCAGACAATGATCATGCCCCCAGCACAGAAGAGGTAGAAAGAGGCATCCAAAAGCTAAGAAATAACAATTCCGCCGGCTCGGGTGGCATACCTGAGGAACTCTAAATATGGAGGAGGTGTTTTGATGAGCCGCATGCACCAGGTCATCAACAAAGTGTGGGAGGAAGAATGCATGCCCTATGACTGGTCGATAAGCTCCATATGCCCATTCTGTTTCTTGCAAAAACGAGGCATATCCCTGCTTAATCCTATCCAACGTACTGTGTTGGCGTCTTAAACCGTTCTGCAACCCAATAATCGGCACGTACCAGTGTGGCTTCAGGCCAGGCAGAAAAACGATAGACAAAATATTCATACTGAGGCAAATTCTTGAAAAGACCAATGAATTTCAAGTCAAAACCCACTATCTTTTCATCAATTCAGAGCTGCTTATGGTAGCATCCACCACCAAGAGCTTATGATGGCGATGTCTGAATTCGGGATTCCGAACAAACTGATCCAGCTGTGTCGCATGACGCTAAGCAATACGCAGTGAAGTGTGCAAATGGGTAACAGCTCATCCCTGTTGTTTCAAACATGCTCAGGTCCTGGACCAGAAAGTGCGCAAGGCAGGTGTGATCACGGAAAACACTATCTTCAACAAATCCACCCAGCTCCTAAAAGCTATGCGGACGACATCATAGGTCGATCCAAAAGAGCTATGCTTGAGGCCTTCACAGCGATTGAAAAACAGGTGAAACTCGTTGGTCTTGAAGTGAATGAGGACAAAACAAAGTACATGCAACAAACAAAACAACATCTTTCCACCGCCTGGGACAAAACGTCACTGTTGGTAGTAGCAATTTCGAGGTAGTTCAGGACTTCACCTAGAGGAGATCCGGCGGAGAATTACCCTACCGAACGCTGCTACTTCGGTTTGGCAAAGCAACTGGGTTCAAAACTCCTCCCTAAAAGACAGTCTGATATACAAGACGTTGATTTTACCAGACCTGCTTTACGGTTCCGAGTGTCGGACGATAAGTTAAAATGGGAAATTGATACTAGGTAGTTTCGACATAAAAATTCTTCGACGGATTTTCGGTCCCTTATGTGAGAGAAGAAGGTTAAACCGCGAACTGTACGAGCTGCACCAAGATGTGGATGTAGTCCAGAAAGCCAAGAAAAGACGACTACATTGGCTCGTCCATGGACGACAACTAGCCTAGAAAGTCTCCTCACCGCAGCCCACTGGTTCGGCACGACAAGGAAGACCGAACCTACCGGTCAAGGACCCAGTAACTGCGGGTGAAAAAAGCGATTGGTTTTGGCGACTAGACACTGGAGAGTGAATGCGAGGGACTGTACCCGATGGAAGGCTGCAGTGTCTGAGATCCTTTATGGATTGGGAGCTGGTTCGATGTAAGGCTACAGTGTCTCAGGCTGGTTAAGTAAGTAATTACGTTCGTCTCTTATTCTACACTGCCACCAAGAACTGGTGAGCTCCTTGACAATTGGATGAAAAGTAACCTACAATTATCAGTGCAGTGCCATACCCAGTGTACACAGAGCGAGGACGATGAGTCAAGACAAGAAAATCGTCCGTTAGAGCATTCCCTCCGTAAATTATCAACTAATAATTATTCAATAATATAATTTTGGTATCAAGTATGATTTCCGTTTCAGTCTACAATCAGCTAATTTACGCAACCCTGCCTCCATCCATGAATTTCCACTTCTTAATTGCTTCTTTCTTCAAACAAGTATTGACTGCACTTAGAATGTTATCACTTATCAGTAATAAAGTTGTCACCCTTTCAACTTGAACTTTTCTTCGAACTCCTTACCCATCCCTCCTCCCTTCTTACATATTTATATCGTGTATTATCAAAGTTGTCAATACTTCTCTGTTGTCATGTTTGTGCTCCAATTTATTCGTTCGCCTTCAAAGAAATATATTCAATTATTATGCTCTTCTCTATACCATTCGTCCGTTTCGAAAAGAAAATATAACCAAACAAAAGCAACAACCCCTCCTCTCATCCTTTCAAATACAACAGAAAAAAAAGCCTTAAGGAAGAAATAAAACTACAAATAATACATCCAATCCACTTGTAATGTCCATTGTTAGAAGTCATTCAGGATAAATCCAAATTGACAAATACACATGTCTCCTAATTCGCATATTAATTGAAAAGTCCACTTAAGTTCCGTTTGGTTTGGTTATGAAAGTAGCTTCCATCGTCGGTCGGTCGTCCGTCGTCCTCCGATTCGATCCCGTTCAACAACGATAGACATTTATATTCATTCTTATTCGGTTTTGGCCTGCCTTGTTGTAGAAAAGGTATTAACTTGTTATATCTTTGGCTTTGTGATGTCCTTGTTCGAGGCAAACAAGTTGTTGTTTGTTGATAATAATGTATAATATTTTGGGGTGGGGAGAGAGAGAGAGAGAGATGTGTATGTGAATGTATTGATTTTGGGGTATAATCCAATTAATTAAGTTTAGCATTAGTTTGGCGACGATAAAAACTAATAGATGTTGATTTCGCCCTTCGAGGCCATATTATTGGAACTAATGTCCTTTTATTTTCTGACAGTTAATGACAAATTCTCGATAGTTGTTGGCAATGAACTATGAATAATTTGAGCGAAAAAGTTGGATTTCATTTTTACATAACAGAATTAATTGAGATGTCCTTTTTTTGTTTCTTCTTCAAGGGTGTGAACAAGTTAAAAAGTCGAGAGAGTACCATAAATTATGTTTTCTGTCAATCTGTTAAGCTCCTTTTTAGAACGCACAAAATTGAACTTCTTGTCAATTCACCAAGTTGTTTAGGTATCACCTTGAACAACGTTCCCATCGTGTAAGCCAGAATCTGACATAATTTTGAGAGATCGACAACACGTTTCGTTGAATAATTTTACAACATTAAACTTGTGCTCCTTACAGTACGTATAATCTTTTTTTTCGAGAGCATCAAACGCTAATTCACTTAAGGATTCTCATACTCATCCTGCATCACGGCCGAAAAGGCAAATATTCTATCTCTCTTGTCGAGGTTGCCAATGAAGAACAAGGACAACGTAAAAGTGACGCCAAAAAGCGCCGAACCATAAAACGCACATGCAAGCATGTTCTAATACCTGGGCGCCCACAAAGAAGCCAGGTGACATGCACTAGAAACCACATTGCCCAAGGCAAATGCAAACATCTCTTCTGTCAGCTTTTTTATAAGGACACCATTCTCTAGAAAATTCATACCCGCCTACTCTATGTTTCAAGTAGGGTACAACATCAAGGATATCACTTCGAACGAGTACACGATAGTGAAATCAAAACATGCCCACTTTGTGCAATGTCGTAATCGTCGAAGCGAGCGCAAATGCTGTTTTGCTGTAAAATAAACCAAAATCTGGCTGTCGAAAATAGTCCGATGATGTCCTTTGCTAGTGTAATCCACTCTGAATCCCTTTTAAAGCATGATTGTTTAGATTATTGTTTTGACCACATTTTATATGGAAGCAGCAACATCTCATCCTTAAAGGCAGATCAAAAGAATGAAAGAGCCTTTGAACATTATTTTAAGTGCATCGAACATGAGAAGTCCATATCTCGGCTATTGGAAGAACACCAGACTCAGTGAAAGGATTTGATGATGGAAGAGTGATAATTTATGAGTGCACCTATATCGTTCAATCGAGAGTAGTAAATCTCCTCTCAAATTGACCCCAAAATCTTATATGAATTACCTACCATAATAATAGTGGTCTATTTTGTGTGTGCTTGTGAGTGTAGTGGTATTGATTAAAGGACTCGGAATGGCAACAATGCCAGTTTGATTTGTATCCACTTAATCACTGATTGTAAGCATTTAATCAGAATAACTTAAATTGAAATTGATCCAAAATGTCATCGGATAGTGTTGCCACGCTAGGTATATTTTCTCATTCGTTTTCACAATTGTTCTTTGGTTTCGTTTTAGAGGCAATAGTATATGCGCTTTATATGACACTAACATTCTGTTTACAAGCAGGAATGACGCCCTAGCCTAGCATGGTCAAACTTAATTTAAATAGTTTTGAATCATTAAAGTCAAGAGCTTCCGTAAAGCTTCGATAAGCCTTACATACATGGTTTAAAATATTTGCTTTGCTTAAGGCAACCGTAAAATAGCTTGCATAGGTCTTTTGCTGTCTGCATTCTTAACGAAGTTTAACAGGAGTAGAAATGAAGGTCAAAAATGCCAGTTAGAACTGTCATAAGAAAGTATTATAACGTTTTATTCTTGATGACAGCTTACAAGTCGGTGTTGTTTTTTCTGAAAGCTTGTGGTGTTGCTCTTTCGCAGCTTCCAAGGTTTTTTTTTGCAGTAAATTCAGCAAGAACAGTTCTGTTTTGTTACCTTAAAATTCTATAGAAGTTTTAGCGAAGCTTAATAATGATAAGAATAGCAAATGATAGCTATGACATCTCTCGTTATGAATCGCGAAGTTTGGATTCATTACAAAAATTGTTCCAGCTTAAACACCTTCTTTTAGAACCTTTTATGAGTCTTAAATGAAGAACAAAGTATCATTTAAGCTTCGTTAAGGCTTCTATAAGAACCTAAGAGTATTAAAGAACGCCTTCCTATGGTTTAAGTTTTATATTTGAAGCTCTTTCAAACTGCAGTTTGTTTTTCAACTTAACATTTTATAGAAGCTTTGTAAGACTTCTTAGAAACTAAATATTTCAAGTGACTTGCAAAAAGAAGTCTCATCTCTATGAGAAATGTTGTTTTTCAAACCTATTTTTTTTTTTTATTTATTTCTTAAGAGAACAGCTTTCATATGAACAACTAAGCCAATTTCGACAGCTTTGAACCCAACAAATTTGCAAACCTGTTGGCAACCATAAAGAAGTTTTTGGTCATATTTGAGGACCTATAAGCATTATTTCGCCTATCATTCATTGTATTGCATCCACATATGATTGAAACTCTAGACTTCTGTGATTACAAATGCCTGAAATACCCTCATGTTAACCGTTGGACCTGTGTGTTCCATTAAACATTTATGCACACGTAAGCATTTAAATGGGATCGTTTATTCAATTGAAATCTGCTCGTCCTGCAGCGTGAGTCTCTTTGCAACCACGCAACTAAAGCACGACCCTGAAGTGGTACCGCAAAAATAATTGACCACCTCTGATGATGGTCATTCATATACAGGGTGGGTGTGTTACGTTGAAGTGAAGCCAGACCTTATTGCCAATGCATATTGTGTATACCTTGGCAAAATGCAAGGACACGTTGTCAGATGTGTCCTCAGAGGATTAATACCTTCAGATTGCGCATATATGGACGATTTCCAGACGAGCCTGTTTATGTCCTCGTTCTCGATGAGTATATAATCTTCTGCTCCTCGAGGTAGTGGATGTCCTGCTTGACGAACAACGTAAGTATTTATCTTTTAAAACACATGCATACAGGTGGTGCTCGGGCCTTCGGAGGCCATATATTTGCTTAAGAACGAGCATATTAGGGCGGGCCAAGTACTTAATGTGTGTGCTATGTAATTTTAATAATAACTTGAATAATTGAATTCACTTATACTTGCAATTTGTCCAGAGAGTCTTCCTTAAAGTAAGGAAGTATGGTGGCGGTCAAAGACTAACTCAGAGTCATTTTCGAATGAGGATATAATTTTCAAAGCAGGGAAGCATTTTGAGTTGGCCTAAAGAAGCTTAGTGAATTTTATTCTCTGCGGACATGCTTTTCGAATTGTTTTGTGATTAAAATTTGGTTTTTGACATTAGAGGGTCTGTTAGTTTGGTGTGCGATTTTAAAAATTCCACTTCATCTTTTATCGCTAATAATTTAAAAAACAAAAACAGTCCTTTTTGTCCACATTTCGTCATTACTGGTCACTACGGCGTATACGTAACAAAAAACAAAATTACTTTCAGAAGTTGTTAATTACACAATTTCCCACACATTTGACTGATCTCATGAAATCTCTAACTCTGATTAAATTTCCTCAATTCAGAAACAAAATTCAATTCCATAAAATGATTCCATGCTTAGTCGTACCGCAAATCCATCAAAATTGAAGCCTAAGACAGCAATGAGGCTAATGCAAAAGTTATCAGTTCTCTCAGAGCCCATAGAGAATCATATCGCTCCGCACTCTCCCACACCACAAACGACCGACCTCTTGCTATAGCAAAATTATTTAAATCCTTCGAATTAAATTTTCACTTTGCTGTTGAATATCTAAGCACATTTCATGAACGACCATCCATCAATCTTGTGCAGCCATCCGCATGATTCATTCATAACAATTTCTCTATATCAGGAATGATGCCTTGCCCTAGCTTTCTATATCTCTCTCAGCCTCGTGCCCAGCCTCGCAACGTCTTTGTGTGATGGTTTCCTTGAAGCTGTCAGTCTTGACGGTGAATATAGGCACTTTCCAACTGACCAGACTGTCCGAATGCAACAAATGCGCTCCTCTAGAAGAATCAAGGAAATTTCAGTGACCCCCCTCCTTCCAAACAAAATAAACCAACTTCTTTGTGGCATAATGAACAGAGATATTCATTTCCTTTGCTATCTACAACACGCTGCCACCATCTAACCTCACTAAACAGCATCAACACTTGCTACTCACCATTTTATGGTCCTTTATTCGTGATATATGTTGTAGTCCTTGTAGTTCCCGTACTTCCTGTGTTATTAGTTTGTTCGTTCGTTACCTCATTCCCGTTTTATTATTTTTCCCGTCATGAATGTTGTGTAGCTGAAATGGATTCCATGAAGTACACAAAATGGATATTCTGTACTGCACTTTATCCTTTTCATCTCCTTTAATCATTCCGTGTACGGTCGAGCGATTATTTTTTTTTTCCGCCATTGCTCCACCAACAAAACCAGCCTCATCCATGAATGTTGTTTTTTTTTCTGCTAATGGATGAGTTATACAAAGTCCTCGCCTCCGTTCCCGACTCGACCGACCAACAGAAAAGGTCCAACCATATATCGTATGTTCTTTCGAGCAAAAGAAAATTATGAGCAAGTTGTGTGCGTTGTTTGGAGGTAGAGTTAAGAGGGTAAACAGGATGTTGCTTAGTTGGTGAATTGAATGGCGGAGTCTTTCGTTTCTAGATTTGCAACATCAGCATCATTAAATGTAGATCTTTCATCGCATTTCAAAAGAAGACGCAAAGAAACTCACTCAAGACATGCACCGACCCAACTCATCGCAGACGTGCAATACAATTCTATCATCAGCGAGGCATGTCAATGAGCTGGAACAATTATGTGCAAGCGGAACGCATGCATAAACAAAAAGACAAAAAACCCAGGTAAAAAGTATGCAGGAGCTTTCGAAGGATCTGCTCCTCATTCACATCCGGCAACAGTTAAAGACATTTTACAAATTACCAACCAATAACAATGCCAAAGAATATCCTTAGAATTCATTCCTCTTTAATCTATAAACGTACCTGCGGAAGTATATATTCTTGCAGAACTTAAAAACGGGAATTTTCAAGATGGATGGAAGACGCGAGTATTTTTGAGAAGAAAGAAAAGGATTATCATGTTGTAACCGAACGAACTACGTGAAAGGATTCCGTTTCATTTTGTGTGTTAAACACAAAGTGCATCTTTCATTTTCTTCATCGTTTTTCTAAGACTAATTTTTCCTCGTCACTGGCATCCATGACGACTCTGCCAGTTGAGTTGAAAATAAAAGAACCGAGGGGCTGGAGAAAAAAACGGGCCATTCAATGAAGGCTCGTGGAGTGCGCTAAGCCCGAGAATCAGCTGTACCAGGGAGATAAAATGGAGGATGACGTGTGATGGCTGCGACTGAAGACAGAGGGGACTTTTTTTGATGAAAGAATATTCACATCATCAGTTATGTGTTCCTGAAAGGTTTGTGAGTACTTTTTTGTTTTAATTTTTTGTTAAGAAAGTTTTGCTTCAATTGATTTTTCATTTGTCTTACTGGGACCGTTATTGACAGTGGGACTCCATAGATTCGCAAAAACAATGAGGAGCTTTAAAATAAATCGTTGAATGTCTTGAACAAAAATCTTTTAAATAATTAATTTTAATCAATTTGTCCCCAAACAATGTCTTTTCACCTAAGCCGTTCAGAATCGAGTTAAAATTGTAGGTCGCCTCTTCGTATAGGTATTGTCTATCTGTCCAGATTTTTAACGGCAAACAGCTGCCACACAGAACCTACTTAATGCTGTCTTGAACTTCCTTTATTAACATACAAAATATCCCATTTTCCATTGAGAAATATCCCCTCTCGTCCTTTATGAATTTATTGCGAGCTTAGCCATAAATACTTTTTCATAAAAGGATTGCGCAATAATGTTGCATTAGAAGTCGTCCTTCTGGGGCATTGCACACATGGCGAGAGAGAGCAACAACTCAGGAGGATTTAGATTATTCACCAGCTTCAGTCTCAATCCGGATAATTCGAGAAACACTGCCTTAAATTTCCATCAGATAAGCATAAAAGATCATCTTAGGTATTTCGTTAATTTTTTTTTCCTGCTCAAGTTTTCTTTACTCCTGAAGAAGAGCGTGTATAGGATGAAGTTAGATGGTTGAATGTGTCAGCAGTTAATACCTGAAATACCTACTATCTAGTGCTTCCCTCTCTACTGGATATCTGGGTATGGATAGAGGTTTCGTTTTTTTGTGCTTGGGGTATGGGAGACCGCATCAAGTCCAAGGAAGCTCAAAAAGCAGGAAAAGTCGAAGCGGAAGCGAAATGTCAGGGACGTTATTTATTACAATTGCTAACGACTCGTAGACCATAAATCTTCGCATTCCTTCGCACCAGAGACCTCACATAGAGGAGACAGCAAGAAAGATGTGACGAGAAGGATGAGAGGGGGGAAATAAGTTGAATATAAAGAACACATCTTTCGTGTCCTCTAAAGCGATATCATACAACTTGGTGGTTGGAAAATAATTTGTGCATAAATTTTGATGATGAGCACAGACAACGTTGTGGCATGGGGTGGAGTTGGTTTGAAAAGGCGAATAAAAAAAAAACGATTCCTTAAACTTTGTATCCACTTTCTAATGCCAAACTTTTCCACACCGAATCTATTCAGTTGGAAAATAACAGTCAGGATGAAGTTTTAATTGTGTCCGCAGTACCATTGGCCTGGATTTGCGATTTAGGGACGATAACCACACAGTTGCCATCATTACTACCTTCCATCCAGCAACTCTCCCACTCCACTGACGCGACGACGAGAGATGTCACTGAGGTCCTTCTTCCTTCTTCTTTTTCTGCATTATTAGAGGCTTAGGCTTGAGCCCTCTAAATCTGGAAATTATTTTGTTATATTTTGCCTACGCAACAAACTCGCCATCATCGTCATCATCATCAGGGCTACTTTTCTAGGCCAGCCAGTGATGATTATTATTCTTCATGATCCTGATAATGGAGAGGACAAAGTTGCATATCCTTTTTTCTCTGTTCGTTTGTTTGTGTGAGTGTTTGCGTGAAATTGAATTTTCATCATATTGTGCACGCGCTTTTCGCTACTTCTTGGCCCCCCTTTCACAACTTTAGCGTTTATGTTTTCATTTTAATTAAATTCACGCAGACGACATTTTATCGAAGTCGTTTTTGCTGGTCGCGTTTTATTAATTAAATAAGCAATTGCGTTTGTGTTTGTGCCAATGCTTTCTGTATGGAGATGAAGCACACGACAAGGGAGGCCAAGTTAGAAGGATTTAGTTGGAGGATTACGCGAGTCTTTGAATATTTGACAAGATTTTGAAATGATGAACCAAAGTGCTAGGCACTAAAATAAATGAAAATTGCTTATAAGATTTAATGGGGGCGAGGCAGTTGGCTTGAGATTTTGTGGTTAATTTATTCACTCAATTAAATTCATCAGGTTGTCAAATAGTTTTTGTTACCTTTTTTCTATTTTGCTTTTCAGAAAAGTTAATCTAAATCTTGAAAGGGTTTTTGACAGTAAGACAGGAAGAAATAGGATTAATGTTTTTGAATGCCATGTCACCACGTGGAATTAATTATAAATTTAAATTTCCATTAAATTGAGGGCCTCTTTATTGCGGAAGTACAAACACCTTTTGACCTGAAACTATCAACCGAAACGAATTCCTCAAATAACTGAGTTGAATCGACATTTTTTGTAAGCGAAAACCCTACCAATATTTCAACTTTGCTAAGAACTCAAAATGCTCTCAGAATTAAAATTTAGAAACACTGGAAATCGATGATAGAAAAAAAGGTAAACAGAAATTTTAGAAGACTCGAAATCATGAGAATCATGGAGAACGAAGCAAATTAATTCTTCGTTCATCTTTGGAATGTAAGTCAAAAAGGAGGAAACCATAGGGAAAATGGTAGCAAATCTTGCAAATCAAATCACCTTTTTCAGCGGATGATTACTTACTTACTTATTTAACCGGCTCGCAATCCATGAAGGATCTCAGTCTGAGACACTGCAGCCTTCCAAAAGGAACGCTCCCTCGCATGCACTCCCAGTCGCCAAAACCAAGCGCTCTGGCATTCGCAGTCACTTGGTCCTTGTACCGTCCTTGTCGTCTCGAACCTGGGCATTGCGATGAGAAGACTTTCTTGGCTGGAGCGTTGTCGTCCTTTCGCTCGATGTGGCCGAGCCAATATTGTTGTCTTTTCTGGGCTTTCTAGACTACATCCACATGTTGGTACAGCTCGTACAATTCGCGGTTGAACCTTCTTCTCCATTCGCCATCGTCTCATACAAGACCGAAAATCGCCGGCCGTAGAGTAGGACTGGTAAAATCAAAGTTTTGTATAGGAGACACTTTATCTTTCAAGGGAGGAGTTTTGAACCCAGTTGTTTTGCCAGACCGAAGTAGCAGCTGTTCGATGGGGTTATTCTTCTTCGGATCTCCATTAAGGTGTCGTTTGTGGGATTGATGTTTGTTCCAAGGTGGGTGAACTCCTTAACTACCTCGAAATTGCTGCTACAAACAGTGACGAGTGACGTTTTGTCCTAGGTGGTGGATAGATATATTGTTTTGTTTGTAGTGAATGTCCTCATTCACTTCAAGACCAACGAGTTTCGCCTGTTCTTGACCGATGATGTCTATGTCGTCCGCACAGCCTAGGAGCTGGGTGGATTTGTTGAAGATAGTGTTTTCCGTGCTCACACCTGCCTTGCGCACAATCTGCTCAAGGCCTATGTTGAAGAAATCACATGACAGCGCATCTCCTTGTCTAAATATTGCGCATGTTTGAAACAACTCGGATGTTGCACAGTGCATTGCGTATTGTTTAGCGTCATGCGGCACAGCTGGATCAGTTTCTTCGGGATCCCGAATTCAGACATTGCCATCATAAGCTCTTGGCGGTGGATGCTATCATAGTCGATGAAAAGATGGTGGGTTTCGATTACGGAAAACGTAAAATTACTGAATCTCTTTTCAAAATAGTTGAAAGAAAATCAATAAAAAAATATTGGTCAAAATCCAGTTAACTTGATAGCTTCTCAAGGCATTCAGTTACTCTATTGAGGGCAACCTATTAGGGACAATGCCTTTCGAATCCTAAGAAGCCGCCGTTATTTGCAAGAACTACTCCATTCCCAATGGAAATGAAAACAATGTCAAGGACAAATTCTAGAAAATAATTTCTTCCGGCTTATTTCCGTCCGGTCAGTCAATCCCGAACTGGACGTTGTTCGTGGCATAAGTCCTCTTATCTCAGGTAATTATTTCATTCGATAAGACCATTACATTCACATCAAATTAAAGCTTAATTAACTCATTTAGACAATAATAACAAAGTGCTTGGGTAGTGTTGGCTTTGGTGTGGCCTTAAAGGCTTACATCGCATCGCGTGCACATTATTGCGAATACTTCGATACAAAGTCGCTTTTTTAAGGAATCAAACACACTCCTGTCCTTACAAAAAAACAAAGAAGGAAAGAATGCTCAAGATAGAAAAAAAACACTGCGACACACTACTGGGAAAGAATGAGAATGACATGCCTTAGGTTAATAAGTTTCAAAGAAAAACACAACAACAAAGACAAAACAAACAAACAGAGTAGCAGAGGCGCGATTTTGCCGCAGGACATCAAAGGAATGAGTGACTTAGTCAATTTCCGTCCGAAAGGAAAACAACACAAAATGAAACCACACCACAATCCTTGTAGAGAGAAGCATTTTTGAAAGGGTTCGCTGTGGGAAAAGTTTTTTTTTTCCAATTTTTGTCGTTTTGTCGCATTTTTTTCTTGCTCCCGGTTGCCTTCTTTATGGAACCCAATAAGTAGCTTATGCCCAAAGTTTCTTTAAATAAAAAAGAAGCAAAACGGGAAGAGAAAATCAAAATTTAACCTGTCGGAAAATTCGAATATCCTGGAAAAAAAAATTACGAACAAGTTAAAAAGCGAAAATGGTAATGAACGAAAAGTAAAAACTTTTTAGCGCGGTAAATAGACAAAGGAGCTGAATTTTTGTCCAGAATTCGACCATTTAAAAATTTCCTTCATTGTTGGAGAGTTTTTTTTCTTTGGGGCAACGAAAAGACCTCTGGCGGCTATTGTCCTTAAAAAAACAGGACACCAAAATCGCTTCAAGGGAAAAAAAGTGAAAATATCAACGTAAAATGGCAAAAAAGGTCAATTTATTGTTTTCATTCATAACAATTTAAGAATACTTTTAACTTTTTTTCCAGAATTTTGAAATACAGATTAGTAAAAGCCTTTTGTTTTGATACGCATAAATTTTGCGCTGTTCAATTTTTGAAGAGTTAAAATTTTCCAGCCTTTGTATTTCTTTGGAAATATTTTTCAAGGTTTGCATATTATTTCGGGCTAATTAGACATGGCTCGGGGGTTAATTGTTGTTTGAATATTTGCTAAGGGCCAATCAGTTCTGATGTGAACACAATAGCCCTTGAGAAGCCTAAGAATTAAAAGTGCGCAAAATTTGATTTGTTCTTTCTTTTGGCTTGAATAAACCTTTTAAATTTCATAATGGGTTCAATTCAGGAAATGTGATTGGATGGACCGGGCGAAAAGAAGATGAATAACTGCGACATCTACTATGGGGATTGCTACCGGGAACAGCGACTCTTTGGATGCGGATTCGTCGTGGGAAGCAGACTCAGGCAAAAAGTCTTGAGCTTCAAATGCGTAAGCGAACGCATCACGACCATCCGAATCAAGGCTAAATTCGGCAACATTAGCTTAATATGCGCGCATGCCCCCACAGAAGAGAAAAAGGACGACACCAAAGACGAATTCTACGAGCTCCTCGACAAAACATATGAGCAATGTCCTAGCTATGACATGAAAATTGTCCTCGGCGATTTTAACGCAAAGCTGGGAAAAGAAGGCATCTTTGGAAGAACAGTCGGAAAGCACAGCCTGCACGACACCACTTCCGACAACGGATTCAGGCTGATCGATTTTGCTGCGGGGCGAAATGTTGTGGTAGCAAGCACCTGGTTCCCACATCTCAACATCCATAAAGGTACATGGAGATCTCCTGATCAATCAACCGTCAACCAGATTGATCACATTGCGATCGACGGGAGGCACTTTTCCAGCATTCAAGATGTTCGAACTTTCCGAGGAGCCAACATCGACTCGGACCACTACCTCGTCGTAGCCAAGGCAGTGCTACGAATATCCCGACAACGGCCAAAACAAAGAAATGCTGCAAGAAAATTCGACGTCGGACGGCTACAATCGCAAGAGATCGCCAGATCCTTCTCTGATCGAGTGACAAGTAACCTCTAAAGGAGTCCTATGCCGCCAACATCAAGTATCGAAGACCAGTGGCAACATTGCAAGAATGCAGTTAGAGATGCCGCCTCTAATGTGCTGGGTTTCACACAGCCACCAAAACGAAACCCCTGGTTTGACGAAGAATGCAGGCAGGCCCATGCAGCCAAGCAGGAGGCATACAAAGCGGCGCTACAAAGAAGGACAAGAGCTGCTCGTGAGCTCTACGAGCAAAAGAGGAGAGAAGAACGCCGGCTTCTCAGGAGAAAAAAGAGAGAGCATGAGAAGCGTCAGATCGAAGATGTTGAGAGAGCTAACAGCAGGAATGAAGTTCGGAGGTTTTATCGGAAGGTAAAACAGCTGGCTCAAGGTCATCGAGCAAGAACCGAAGCCTGCAGAGATCAACAAGGGAACATCATAGTAGAACCGCAGTCAGTGCTGGGGATTTGGAAAGTCTGTAGACTGTATAACGGCGACGACGAACAAAACCCCGCCGTCAGACAGGAGCCTTTTATCATACACGATGACAGCCAACAATTCCGTGAACCCGACCTAGAAGAAGTGAAAACAGCAATATCACGGCTGAAATCCAACAAAGCCGCAGGAGCAGATGGTCTAGCTGCCGAGCTGTTCAAAGCCGCAGGCGACGAGCTAGATAGGAGCATGCACCAAATCATCTGTAAGATATGGTCGAAGGAATGCATGCCCGATGAATGGAACCTCAGCATTGTTTGCCCGATCCTGAAAAAAGGAGATCCTCTAAACTGCACCAACTACAGAGGAATAAGTCTGCTTAACATCGCCTACAAGATCCTCTCTGCCATAATATGTGAACGTCTGAAGCCTTTCGTCAACAATCTGATTGGTCCTTATCAATGTGGCTTCAGGCCAGGAAAGTCTACCATCGACCAAATTTTCACGTTGCGGCAGATCCTGGAAAAAACCTATGAACTCCAAATCGATACCCACCACCTCTTCATTGATTTTAAGGCCGCGTATGACAGCATCTACAGAGACGAACTGTATAAAGCTATGTCTAGCTTTTGCATCCCTGCCAAGCTCGTTCGCTTGTGCAAAATGACGATGGAGAACTCACGCTGCTCTATCAAGGTTGGCAATGAGCTTACGGAATCATTCGACGTCAAAAAAGGATTCAGACAAGGCGATGCACTGTCGTGCGATTTCTTTAACATCGTTCTTGAGAAGATAGTCCAAAACTCCACCGTCAACACCAGAGGCACTATCTTCTATAAATCTGTTCAACTTCTCGCGTACGCCGACGATATTGATATAATGGGAAGAACACAGCGTGATGTCAATGGCGCCTTTGTGAGGATTGAGACAGAAGCGGCAAAAATGGGTTTAGCGGTAAATGAGGGAAAAACGAAGTACATGCTGTCTTCGAGTAAGGACACCCAACATCGACGGCTCGGACAGAACGTCACAATAGACGCATACAACTTCGAGGTAGTTAAGGAGTTTGTCTACCTAGGCTCCGCTATCAACACGGACAATAACACCAGCACTGAGATAAGACGAAGAATTACTCTTGCTAATCACTGTTTCTTTGGGCTAAGAAAGCAACTGAGTGGAAAAGCCCTCTCTCGAGCAACTAAGTCTAAACTGTACAACACCCTCATCATCCCTGTCCTGCTATATGGTGCAGAAGCATGGACCCTAACAAAATCGGATGAATGTGCCTTAGGCTGTTTCGAGAGGAAAATTCTTCGGGTCATCTTTGGCCCCGTGTGCATTGATGGGGAATGGAGAAGGAGATACAACAGCGAACTTTACGGGTTGTACAACGACGTGAACTTAGCCAGAAGGGTCAAGGTCCAGAGACTCAGATGGCTCGGTCATTTAGAGCGCATGGACACCAATGCTCCGGCCCGGAAAGTCTTCGACACTATTCCCGAGGGACGCAGAAGGAGAGGAAGACCGCGACTCAGGTGGCGCACACAAGTGGAAGAGGACCTCAATCAACTTGGAGTGCAAAACTGGAGACAGCTAGCTAGGGACCGAGCTGGCTGGCGGAGACTGTTGATTGAGGCCCAAGTCCACAACGGACTGTAGCGCCACCTTAAGTAAGTAAGTAAGTTCAATTCAGAGTTACGACGTCCCCAAATCAAGTCGAATAGCAAATCCTTTCAACTTACTTACTTATGGTGGCGCTACAGTCCAGGTCGGACGAGGGCCTCATCCAACAAGCGTCTCCAGCAAGCTCGGTCCCTAGCTAGCTGTCTCCAGTTTCGCATACCAAGTTGGTTCAGGTCCTCTACCACCTGTGTGCTCCACCTGAGTTGCGGTCTTCTTCTTCTGCTGCGTCCTTCCATGTTGGATTCGAAGACTCGAAGACCATTATATTCCATTCGCTCTACATGACCCAACCATCTAAGTCATTGGACCTTAGATACTTTTCTGGCAAGGTCAGTTTATGTAGGCTGGACCAAAAATCACTCGAAGAATTTTTCTCTCGAAGCAGCCCAAAGCGTTTTCGGATGCCATACATAGGACCGGGATGATTACGGTTGTGTACAGTGACACTTTGGTTGATCAAGAGAGGAATCTACTACTCAATTGCCTTCTAAGTCCAAAGAAGTAGCGATTGGCAAGAGCGATTCTTCGTTTGATTTCAGCGATGGTGTTAATTGCAGATCCTAGGTAGACAAAGTCCTTAACTACCTTGAAGTTATATCCCTCTATGCTGACTTTGGCTCCAAGACGTCCATGTTGGTTGTCCTTTCTTGTTGACAGCATTAACTTAGTCTTGTCCTCGTTAACCGCTAGACCCGCATCTTCCTGTCCTCCGTCTCAAGGCTCACGAACGCTCGACTGACATCACGCTGTGTTTTTCCAATTACGTTAATGTCGTCAGCGCATCCTAGCAGCTGAACGGACTTTTGAAGGATTGTGCCTCTGGTCTTGACGTGAAGATGTGCACAATCGTCTCTAGAATGATGTTGAAGAAATCACATGACAGCGCATCTCCTTGTCTAAAACCTTTTTTGACATCAATCGCGTCCGTTAGATTTTTTCTGACCATGATGGAACAGCGTGAGTTTTCCATCGTCATCTTACACTAACGGACGAGTTTTTTCTGGGATGCCAAAACTAGACATTGCTCTTTATAATTGGTCTCTATAGACGCTGTCATGCGCGGCCTTGAAATCGATGAAAAGGTGGTAGTGGTATCGATTTGAAGTTCCTAGGTCTTCTCCAAGATCTGCCGTAGAGTGAATATTTTATCAAAGATGGATATTCCACATCGATAAGGACCTATCAGGTTGCTGACGAAAGGCTACAAACGTTCACACAGCACGGCAGACAAGATCTTGTAGAAATGTAGGCGATGTTTAGGAGATTTACCTATACCTCTGTAGTTGGTGCACTTCAGGGGATTTCATTTCTTGAAGATTGGGCATACAATGCTGAGGTCCCATTCGTCGGGCATGCTTCCTCCGACCAAATTTTGAAGATGAGCTGGTGCATTGATGAATTGGTGGTCTGCCGAGGTCTGTCGAGGAGCTCGTAATTCTGTCTTTGGTGTCTTCATCCTTTTCCACAGTGGGGGCTTGAGCACAAATGAAGTCTACATTGGTGAATTTAGCCTTGTTGCGGATTGTCGTGATGCGCTTATTACTCATCCTTTCAAAAGTTTACAAATTTTTCAAATTTCAAAGAGAAAACTCTCCTTCTCCATATAGCGCATTCCCGCTGGCAAGCTAATATTCACAATTTAAAAATTTGTCGGTTGTGCTGTTGTCATCCAGATGTGAGCATTCAAGACGAATGCAAAACAGAGTGCCATCCTCAAGTGCCTCCAAACCTCCTATTGTCTAGCTGCACGAGACAAAAGTCTGTCCTGCACAACTGAAAAGAGTGTTGACAATTTCGCACACACAGCCAATTCAGAAACACACTCCAGAGAAATTCAAAAATTCCCACCCCAAACAGCCTCCAAACCTGGTGATGCATGACAAAAAACTAACTCTTATACGAGCATAATATTATATTCAAGAAAAAAGAAGTTGAGTGTGAAATAAAATTTAGGATTTGTTTCCCATTTATTGTGTCCTTTTTATATCCAATTTGGTTTATTGCAAAATTCCTGTTGAAGATGTTTTGTCTCTGTGTATACAGTAAAGTGTGGAATTCACTTGTCTTACGGTCGAGTCTCGAGTGTTCTAAGCACAAAAGTAGCAAGTGAATGCAAAAAAAAAAAAACAGAAATTCAAGAAAATCGCTGAACAGACAATTTTGTGCAGCTTCAACTTTGTTCTCGTTTTCTCGGAAGAAAAGCAAAGAAAAAAGAAAATTCTTTAACAATTTTCATGAAAAGTTTCTTTCTTCCTGGTTTGTCCTCCTATCGTGTCGGCAGTCAGCGTCGTAGTTGCTCGTGGCGCATACCTCGTCCTCCTCATGCTCAATCTAATAACGTTGTATGAATGAGAGTGTTCAGGACATTTTCATTGTTTCGCATGTGAGAATTTATGAACGTACTTGTGTACCATTATACACCCTCTCGTGTATTATGTACGACTTCAAAAGGAGCGATCCCGAACACACGAGATTCAGGATTCCGTATGTAAAAGTATAGATACGCTTGTGTTGTCGGTGTTGCTGGCATTGTTCTATGGCACCCACCTGTTTAAACGGTTTTATGCGATATATTTTATGTGAGCAAAAGTACGTATAACACACAACACACTTAATCGTAAGTTTTCTTGTGATTTTACTCTTTTTTTCCTTGGGTATGTTTTGGTGTTGCAAAGTAAATCGGGTTTAATATAACTTATAAGGATATTCTCCTTTTTCCAGGTTTCTTTGGCTGTTTTGGGTTTTAACATCTTATACGAAAAGAAGGTTTGCGAAACACTGTTTGTGATGTTATTTGCGCCTCGAGAAAATAAATTATTTTATAAGGACTTTAATAAAATTGAAGTTTTAATGTTATTTGAATAAGAAACTGAGCATGGTGGCCACTCAACAGCCTTTTTCCCATTGGAAAAACAAACTTCTTCTGCTTTGTTCGTCTCTGCACACTCAGGTACCTCACTTCGGAATGTCGTGAATCGTGATCCTTATCATCAGCAACCAGGAGAATGCCAAAGACTACAGTGGGCGCCTGAGTGAGTGACTCTCAGCCGTCCTACCAAATACCACAGATGTGAACACCCTGTGTGACCAATATCGCGAAATAATTAAAAAGGTAGCCGAGACCACCATAGGTTACCAGCCATCCCCGAAAAAGAACCCGTGATAATATGATGAATGATGATGAATGCGCGTTATTGAAAAGAGAGAGAAAGGATCAAGAAGAGTCACGGCTCACGGGCCAAGACCAACACCCGACGTTTCTTTAACGGCACAGGCCCTTCAGTGAAGGAAACCTAGTCACCGAAGCACAGGGAATTGTAGATGTTTTCAAGCAGCACTTCCAACAGCTGCTGAATGCTCATTAAGTCGATCGAGCCAATGACGAAAGAGGAGCGAGACCAGTCAAGAAGACCAAGTCCCAGCCCCCAGTACAGAAGAGTTAGAAAGGGTAAATTGCAAGTCCACCGGGTCGGATGGCATACCTGCGGAACTCTTGGTTTTGGCAACTGGAGAGTGCATGTGAGGGACCGTTCCCGATCGATGGAAGCCTGCAATATCTAAGGCTGAGATTCTTCATGGATTGGAAGCGGGTTAAGAAAGTAAGTAATCGCAACAGGCGCCTGGTTGATCTGGTCCGGGCCTAATTCAACAAGTTCTTCCATCTTTCCAGACTATTGGCTGACGAAATCCAATTTTGCCTCTCAAGGACTTGGGCCTCCCCAAGTCTTCAGCGCAAAGAACCAAAAAGAACAACTATTATCTGTACTAATTTTCTCTCGACCGCGGCTTGGAGATCATCAAAGTGTCGGATCCATATTTGTGGGGATTATGGCTTCATTTTCTTCTAGATAGAGTTACTTCCCTCAGGCCTGTTCTTTCTTGGAAGGGACTAGCCTCCGGATCATTCACAAAACGTCATCAATACTTACATGTTGACACGTATTTGCACATTCCGGAGGCCACATATCATCAATTTCTGCTCACTTAAAGCAAATAACGACATCTGCAAACAATATTACAAACGATGATGATGGCAAAGACATTGCAGACAAGACAGTGACAGTGTACATCATAAACCATCATGCAACAAGGATTTCCATATCTCAACTGTCTCCCACACTTACTTTATTCTCTATACCCAATCTCCAACTCCGCCAAAAGTTGCTTGTCGAAAATTTGTATAGAAAGAAACCCAGCTACACTAACTGCTGTGACATTTGCTCATATAGTCAACCAACGTAATGGCTGAAAAACAGACATCCTTTAGATTTGTCTTTGTCTACGTTACGATTCACCTGCTTCGAGTTTGCTTTGATTGACATTTCTCCCTCATCATGAGCCCGCCAAAAACAAACGATTTTTTTTTCTTAACTAACTTTCTTCTGTAGTCACATTACGTAACATTACGTTCTTTTCCTTGCGATTGTCAACGTGAAACGTCGCGTCGGGCGGTTCGTGGTTTTTGTTTCAGCCATAAGAATTCGCTAGCTCCAGCATCATCAAGCAAACAACACCAGAGTAAAAAAAAGGAGTAAACTCTTGCGAATGGTGCACATGTAGGATGCGAAATGCCTGATGTGTGTGTACGTTTGATGATGGTGTCGTGCATGATGAATATCAACGTTTTAACCGAAACGCATACGAAAAGTCATGTGTCAAAGTTAAAGCGAATAAATAACTAACTATAAGTGATGAAAAAGACTCCCTCTGTCTGTCTGTTTGCATAAAAACGCCATCAAAAAAAGGATTCATAAAATAAACACAAGGACGAGTTTTAAATGTCTGACTGCGGAACGGATATTCTACGGGCGGCCTTCGCTTCCTGTTGTTTGTTTTTTGTTTATGCGAAGGCCAAACAGACACAACACCAAAAGATTATTCTTCTGAACAAGGATCATAAATAATTGATTTGGCGATGATTTGTCATTTTCTATTCCTCATTCTTCATGTGAGAGTTTTGAGACGAGAACAACTGGACGCTATCCTCGACTTTGAAGATTTTGTCACGAATTTAAATGCATAAAACCTTGGAAAGCACAATCTAAATAAAAAAAAGGACTGAGATTGAAATGAGCAATCATGGCTAGGTCCTTCTTTGAAGTTTATTCACTCATTTAGAAGCAAAATATAATAAACAGACATGACACGATGATGGGAGACATTGAAGATGCACGCGCAAGCAATTGTCAGATTGATCAATTTATTGAAAATTATGTTTATCCCTTAATATCCTAATGAGGCTACTTAAAATCAACAGGGATGAAAGTCAAAGTGGGTTGAAGTCAAGGGTGTCAAATCATTTCCGACAGAACAATGGCAGTGACAGTGAAATGACAGACAACGGAACAGATAAGGAGTTCCTCATTGAAATGAAAACAAAAATTAAATCAAATTCACCCCTCAAATTTGAAACAAATTGCAACTAGACGATAGATCTTAACAGCAAAAAGGGAAACAAGGATTACTACACTTCCTTTTGATCAAAATGAGACTGCACGGGTGACTTAACCATTTAATGCAAATTATTTGAACGATTTTGTATCTCAGATTTTTCGAGAGGATTTCAATTATATTCGAGAGTTTACAAACTGAACTACTTCTTATAGTAAAAAATATCTAAATTTAAAAAGGGTTGCATACATGTTGGCGTTTCATATGAAATTAAATTGACAGTGTACAGAAGAAACACGATTTGACAGCAAAATGACAGACAATTCAAAATGAAAAACAACAAGCATACCAAATACAACTTTTTATTACAATTACAATAATCTCTTAACGTACGTTTTGACAAGTTTGTGCTCCCCTGGCGGGAAAAACACCTGCTCGTCACTGCCCATCTCACGATAATCAGCAAATGCACACACATTCACACAATCCATGCCCAAACGATCGCAAAGTTGAGCTGAATAAACACTCGTACAATCGCTGCTATAAACCGGAAATCCCAACTCTTTCGCCCGCTCCATCGACTTCTCAAACAATCTTAATCCGATTCCCTTGCCTCTGAATTTCTTATCAACAGCCAGAACATGCCCATGTATCGCCTTATCAACATCATACCTCTGATAAATATTAGAATCTCTCTCGAGTGCAGCCAGAAATATCAAAGCTCTTGCCCACTTTGTATTGGGAATGTGAGAGGCTTCTTCGAGTAGTTTTTGCTCTTCGTCGGGGTATTTCGGGCCAGCAAGAAATGCGCCAATGATTTGATGATTATGCAAAGCAATTAAACACGTTCCATGTGTAATGTTTGACATGTTGGCCACTTCGTCGTGGGAATCTTGCTCAGTCGGGTGGGTAGCGATGGTGAGGGGCTCTTCTGGATAGTAGTGAAGACGAAGAAAATCCAAAACTGGTTCATAATCTTCTTGGGTAGCTACACGATATGTTATTTCAGTGTCCATAGTAACTAGTTTCAAGAAATGCGAAACGAATGCCGGGAGAAACGTCAGTGGTCAACAGATGTCAACAAACAACTGTTTGGATTTTACTCAACGTCAGCATTCATGAATTGAGTACCTAGAATTGATAAATTAGTGAAACCGATGGCTTATCTTTTTGCATTTTCTTTCAATTTAATAGTAGCGGGGGTAATGTTTCAAATACGAGTCGCTGATTCTCTCAAGGGCTAACTATAATAAGCGGAAGCAAACGGAAGCTAATGTCAGAACCGGACGAAACGTTCCCTTCCGAACTGTCAAGTGAACACTTTACCCAATCATTTTCAATAGTTTGTGAATTTTGTTAGCTACTCAACGAATAAACAAGTAAGAGAAATAATTACGTAAAATCTACAACAAATTGAATTTCTCTTCAGAAGAATAAATAAATCCAATCAGTAGTAAAATGTTCGTCCATAAAAAGCGAAAGGGAGCGCAGTTTACGTCCGTAAGCAAAACTGATCGAAATTTGACGAAACGGAGCAATCCGCCATTTAGGGCACAATATATGAATTTTTTGTTCTTGTTCAGTTATGGACGGCTCCGTCCACGTCGTTCGCTTCATTATATTTCTGGTTTCAGTATTTATTCTTCCCATAATTTGCTATAATTTGATAAGTAGGTTATATTCAGCTGAATTATAGCAACAAGTCTGTACTGCGTAAGTAAAACTAAAAATTATCTCTCATTTCTTGGTAAATTGCAAAGAATGTGTCCCACTGTCAAATGAGGACGCAAATAAATCCACCACTAGTTTTACTATAACTCCTTGCTATAATATTCTTTTTGAAGGCTGATTTACATGAAATTGATGATCTGCAGAAAAGTAGAAAACTCAATTTTACATCGAACACGTAATTAGTAGTTTTGTATGTTCCCATAATTCCCTTTCAGATTCCCCAAAAAAATAAATAATTCCTTACCTCACACTTACAAAATAGGTACGTTTTTAACTAAATCCGGTGTTTTAACAATATGCCATCTGACATTTATGATGTATCCAAATGCAGACTTCCTGAAATTCGCGTTAACCATAATCGGCATTTTTGATCTTCCATCTTTCTCTTTCACACGCATTTTTAGAATTGTGTGTCTATTCTCTCTTTTTCGCAGATCTTCAAATGCAGACGATATAAAAACACAGTTTTTTTTCAAACAAAATTGCCTCAATAACATCCCTGTTATTATTTTCACAGCGAACTGTCATTTAAAATGTGTGTTGTCAAAATTTGTTTGGGAAATTGAAGTTTCGTGTGGCAATTTTGTTTATTTTTTGTGTAGTTCGTTGTTCTTTTGTTAATTTCTATGGTTTTCTATTTAATTTTGTAACATTTTTCCTCCGAATTTATTGTCTTATTAATTATTGTTCAATATGAGTCTAAAGGAAATATTAATGGAAGCCTGCGAATGCGACAGAGCTGGAAGAATCCTTCAAGCACAACATCTCTACAAAGATGGCATTCTGGTGCTGCTCGCAACAGCTGAAGGTGAGGTTCCCAATCAACAGATAAACTCATCACGTCCAATAACGTAATCCTAACCTCTTCAGCTGAAAAACAACCCGAAAAACGAAAGTATTACATAGGAAAAATTGATGAATACAAAACGCGTCTCGAGTTGATTCGAAAGAAAATCGATGCTCATGCAACAAAAGGCGACGTAGTCGATAATATTCCCATTATGGAAGGCTCAACTGGTCACAGTTATCGGCAGCTGTTTGGAAAGTATTTGGATAACGAGGTGAAAGAGGTCGAGTTGGATGAAGCATATTTAATGGAAAATCATCAGGTAAACAAACAACTACACTTCGGCATCTGTTGACCATGTCTAAATCTGCTTCTTTCTTTAGCTACAAAACCTCGTAATGTTCCTAGAGTTAGTTGTAAAGAGTTGTCACAGTCTGCGGTACATCCGAATAGTAACGAAAAAGGACGAACGTTCGGGGAGTAATCAGAGTACTTCATTTGACAGCATCAAAGCTGACCTTGCGCGTAGAAATATTCAAATGGCTGTGGAGTATCAGAGCAATTTACACGATAGGAAAATATTGTAAGGTTCTTTTGAGACAGAGACAAGAGTCTTGGATACTAACAAATTCCTTTTCCAGATTAAGCAATGGATATATTATTAAAATCGGCAGAGGTTTGGACATTTACAAACCAAAAACGAGTCGATTTTGTCTCGGACTAACAGATTACGACTTCCGGGAGTGCCGGAAGACAGAGGTGGACATCTGGAAGTGCAAAAAATACGATTGATACAAAGTTCTCATTATTGTATTTAAGATCAAATAAATATAAGCGAAAATATTCTTATTTTGTCATAAAGAGCTCGCCTTTGTTGTTTTAAATTAATCACCCCGCCGTCGATGCTTTAATTGGGTTATCTATCCTCCCGCAAGGTTGACTGACCAATGCAAATTTAAAAGTTCACAGACGAACCAACGAGTACAACTGCACCCAAAAAGCAATGACAAAGAGCCGCAGTCGAGTCGGTACAATCAGAAAAGTTGGCTAATGACCCAAAACGCCAATTGCGAACTCTATATTGGGGTTGCAATCAAAAAGGACGTAATCCACCAATCATTCAAACACTCGTTGTAATTAATTCATTCACTTGCACTTCATTCTCTCCCTAGCCTCCTTCTTGTCGCTAACATAACAGAAAACAGAACATTTTTTTTTGTTGCTGGCCATTCGTTTGCCACTTTACTTGTGATCTGCTGGTCTGCAATTCAGTCGACCATGTCTCCCGACGAAAATCGGGGGCTAACGCTAATTAAGTTTATTTGGTCGTTTGGGAGCAATGCCGTCATCATAAACCTACCAACTGCCTTCCAATTCCAACTCCCTGCCATTCATCTCTCGACTCTCTCATCCCTTCGCTTGTTGGTTCTTCTACAAATGAACTGTGTTGTTGTCGTTTTTTTTTGTGTTTTGTTGGGTGCTCGTGTCCAATGTTGGAATTTTTCAACATTTTTTCGTTTTGATGAGCCGGAGAACACACCATCGCTCTCCAACTCCAGTGACAGTTCCAGGGCGGCGCATTTGTATTTAGAGCGATGTTTGTAGTTTTTAGCTGGAGCATTTTTATATTGTGTCGGTCAGTTTTGAAATTTACTCATCGGTTTTTAGTTGTGCGTTTTTTTGTTTTGTCAATTCTGGAGCTGGAGGAGGACATCCTGGCGACTACACCCTCCTCTCAAGCGAACCAACAGAAGCACCTCTTCGTAGATAAATTTGTAATGCTCGTTTTTTTGTTGACATTTTTGTTGTTGTTGATTTTTACAGAACCGGAAGTTAGGTGTATAGTGGTGTGCGCTGTGGAAAATGGTCTTCTCTTCGGTTCACTTAATTTTTATTGCCAGTTAGTGTTTTTTCGGATGCTCGTTTTGTGGGCCATGTGACGAAAGTGCGCTGGCATGCAAAACGAATGAGGCCAGGACACACACGTGGATGTACAGCGGCATCCTGTGTGTGGAATCAGCGACTCGGTTATGTGTGGGTGGAACATGGAACTGAATTGCAGAAATTGTCAACATATTTTTTTATGGAGGGTGACGCTTTTCGATATTTATTCAAATTGATTTTGGAGGTTTTTTGGGCTTAAGAGAATGGAACTCGGAATGGAATTAAGTTTTTAAGCGATGAAAATTGTTAAATGTTTGGAAATTTCGTTATTTTATTTCAAAATGCTTTTGGATCGTTTTATGGGGGACAATGGATACTCTGGGACCCCTGAATATAAGGTGTCTCGTTCTTACGTCAACCATAAGTTGTTGGTTTCATGAAAAGCTCTACGGGCAGAGAAGGACAAAGGAGCACATACTTCTCAGAAAGACAAGAAGGGAGCATGAGAAGCGCGCGATCGAGGAGATAGAGGGATGTCACAACAGGAACGAGGTTCGAAAGTTTTACAAAAAGGTAAAACAAACCAACAGGAGTTGTACATCCCGAACCGAAGCCTGTAGAGCCCATCAGGGGAACATCGATTGGAACCACAGTCAATGCTGAGGATATGGAAAAAACATTTTTCCATGGCTGTATAATGGCGATGACGAGCAAAATTCCGCCAGCTATACAGAACCATTCAATTTGGATGAAGCAGACCACCACTTCCACCCACCTGACATTGATGAAGTGCAGATAGCGACATCTAAGCTTAAATCGAACAAAGCCGCTGAGGCAGACGGCTTACCCGCTAACTGAACAAAGCAGCTGGAGATGACTTGGTTAGGAGTACAGTACCTACGCGCCACCTCATCTTCAAAATTTGGTCGTAAGAAAGCATCGTATACAGAGCATAAGTCTTCTAAACATCGCCTACAAAATCTTTTGTCCGCTGCCCGTACTGTGAGAACGTTTGAAGCCTTCAACAACCTGATAGGTCCTCATCAGTGTGGCTTCTAACCCGGAAAGTCCACCATCAATCAAATATTCACCCTACGGCAGATCTTGGAGAAGACCCTAGGAACTTAAAATCGATACCTACCACCTTTTCATCCATTTCAAGGCCGCGTATGACAGCGTCTAGTTTTGGCATCCCAGAAAAACTAGTCCGTCTGTGTAAGATGACGATGGAAAACTCACGCTGTTCCATCTTACTTACTTACTTAAGGAGGCGCTTCAGTCCGTTGTGGGATTGAGCCTCAATCAACAGTCTCCGCCAGGCAGCTCGGTCCCTTGATAGCTGTCTCCAGTTTTGCACTCTAAGCTGATTGAAGTCTTCTTCCACTTGTGTGCGCCACCTGAGTCACCTTCCTCTCCTTCAACGTCCCTCGGGAATAGTGTCGAAGTCTTTCCGGGCCGGAGCATAGGCGTCCATCCGCTCTAGATGACCGAACCATTTGAGTCTCTGGACCTTGACTCTTCTGACTAGGTCCATGTCGTTGCACAACCCGTAAAGTTTGCTGTTGTGTCTTCTTCTCCTTTCCCCTTCAATGCACACGGGACCGAAGATGAGCCGAAGAACTTTACTCTCGAAAGAGCCTAAGGCACATTCATCCGCTTTTGTCAAGGTCCAGGCTTATGCACCATACAGCAGGACTAAGGGAGGGCTTTTCCACTCAATTGCTTTCTTAGCCCAAAGAAACAGCGATTAGCAAGAGTTATTCTTCGTCTGATCTCGATGCTGACCGCCACTGCTGGTAGCAAAAATTTCGAGGTAGTTAAGGAGTTCACCCCATGGAACAAACATCAATCACACAAACGACACCTGAGTGGAGATCCGACGAAGAATTACCCTAGCGAAAGACAAAGAGCGCATTCCGAAACCTAGTGACTACGTAGTCAACTCGTTCTGATTGGTTGAAAACAACTTATCGACCAATCAGAACAGGTTGACTAAGTTTCGGAATGCACTCAAAGTGTCTGCTTTACAAAACTTTGATTTTACCAGTCCTACTCTACGGCGCGCGCCGAGTGTTGGCCGATAAGTAAAAAAGGGGAATAGATACTGGGCACTCTCCAAAGAAAAATTCTTCGACGGATTTCGGTCCCGTATACGACTATGGCGAATGGAGAAGAAGGCTCAACCGCAAAATGTACGATCAGTACCAAGGTGTGGATGTAGTCCAGAAAGCGAGGTAAAGCCGACTACATTGGCTCGGCCACATCGAGCAAATGGACGACAACGCTACAGCCAATGAAGTCTTCTCATCGCATCCCCTAGGTGCGAGACGACAAGGAAGACTGAATCAACAGTACAAGGATGAAGTGACTGCTGATGCCAGAGCGCTCTCGGTTTTGGCGACTGTGATTTGCTGTACCCCATACTTAGTATCAGCAAAGAGGAACCAGCCCGGAGTTAGATCTTAATGTTAATATAAACGACGCTGACGATTAAGCATGGTTCGAGATGAAAATTTAAAAAAAAAAAAAATATGAATGCGGCCCATGGAGTCCACACGACTAAATTTCCAGAGTAGAAAAATACTTTAAAACATTAGTTGTTTTGCAAAATTTTGAGCCGATGCATCCCGTTGTAGTTGTACACGCACGTTGATTCAAAGTCAAATTCCATAAAACTGATGATTTTAACTCGTGGACTCATGCGCAACTACTTTGCAAAGTAAAATACAGCCTATATTGCTCCTGAATATTGTAGTTTTCTATTATTGAAACAATTTTTCTAATCGGATTAGTATTTCCGAAAATTAATATTTATATAGAAAAGCAGCGTTTGGTGGCTCAGCTTGTAATCAAATATAGTCTATGATACTCCTGAATATTGCTTTTTTTCTCACACTAACTATAAGATTTTTTGCATTATTGTTGAAATTATTGCAGAAATTATCATAATTTTCATTATATTAAGGTTGGCTTAGATTTTTGGTTGCCATTAAAAAACTGCTAAGCCGATTTCGCTCAAAACCTAATCAGCTCTTGACAACACAATACCGCGTCGAATGAGACTAATACGATGAATGGTTCGCGAGATAATTGAGCTGAAAAAAACGTAACGCACGTCCGTACATACGAACATACGCACATACGCACATACGCACATACGAACACACATACACTCACACAGACATCATCATAAAAACTCTGGATTCGGATTCTAGTGACCTCGAAACGTGGAGATATGCAAAAATTGGAGATTCACAAAATCGGACCCATTACAATAACTTCCTCTGGAAAGTTAAAAATTCTTTGAAACTGGATGCAGCTATTAGAGGAACAAGTAAGTTGAAGACGCTTGATGATAAAGCTCTGATCTTTCACTGGACTGTAGAGCCACCACGCTTAAATTATGTATGTAAACCGCTTAGAACCTTTAGCAAAGTCGGTAAACTACACTTTACACCTCAAATACATTTCGCTCAGTTAAACTACATTATTCTCCTTTCCTAAAATATTTATTTTTTCAAATATGCAATGCAACAAAAAACAACATCCTTTTGTTGTGATCACATCATGCATCCAAAACGAACTCAATCCCAATGCATGTGTGCTGTTTTCAGTTACTACAAAGAGAACAACAACAACAACAAATAAATACTTCAACCCATCACAACATTCCTTCTCTTCTGATTCACATCTAAAAATGGCAATGTTGCTGTTGGTCCATTCGGTGTTCAGTGCCACATAAAGGAATCAAAATCAAGGCTGCCGGAAAGTATCCCGCCACCATCGCCGGAAATGGAAAATAAATGAAAAACTATTCATCTCAATGCAACCACTCGTCGAAAAACAACAACAGAAAAAAGGTGCCAATGAAATGGGCTACTACCATCCACAAAATGAACCATTTGAGAAGAAGTGTATTCAGGACGTGTGGGAGGATTTGGCGAAAGTCTATAGCACAGGATAATCATAACTACAATGATCAACAGCTTCACTGGTCGGGCATCGTTGTCGTCAATATAATATACAAACGAATGTAGTTATAGTCAGTCGTGTATGCTTTAAGTTTCAACAAAAGAACCAAAAAAACCACATCCAATCGCTCCCTCACCGTCCTCGCTTGGCCAGCAAGCCAAACTTTTGGGTTAAAGCCATTAAAATGGTTTCACATAAAAGTTAGCTCTATACTCTCCCAGTCCAATACTATTCGAGTAGATAACATTTTTGCAGATACATCTGCATTCTGGCGGACGATCTGGAATTGGTCAGGGGGTGGCCGAAAAACTGTGGTATCTGCATATGCTCAACAATGCTCAAAATCGAGTTTAACTCTCATTGGCAACAAGGATAACTTTATAACAACTAAAAGTTAGAGTGGCAAGTCCTCGAAATTCCCCAAAGAATGCGAGCCTCTCTCAATGGGTGAACCTGAGCAGTAGGTACTTTTTTGCTGGCTTGGTTTGGGTTGCGGATGGCACAAAAATAGTGCAAAACGGATGGGCACACATCCTTGATATATGGTTATACAATGACCATTTATTACGATAGCATTATAAATTATATTTCGCCGATGGTCGTGTTGTGTGTGCGGCACATATAAAACAGGAAGAGAACGCATATAGTGTGAACAACTCCCAGAACTATGGAAGTGTGAGCCAACAATCTGATTCTCGTGGCACACTCGCAGTTTTGTGCCTTTTGGTATGTTTCTATGGATTGCATTGCACCGAGGGAGAAGTGCGAGTGGGAGTGAGTTTGTTCGTTGGACTTCTGCTTCGCATTCGAAAAATAATCAAATTTTGTCGTTCAAAAAGGTTAGTTTCCTGTGTGTGTGTCGCTGGAGGAAATTGATGGTCCCAACGGTAAGTTAAGAGATAGACTACCAGCGCAGTTTAATTTTAAATTTAAGAACGGTTTACATTCAAGCTATTGGTCCTTACTTTTCCTTGGTTTTCGCAAAACAATTATTCAAAGCTTTTCAAAGCCTGATTGACGCTGTTTACCCACGTGAGTTATCTCCTTAAAAGGCACGCCTATAAGGACCTATCATTTTGTTGACAAGATGGCTTCAAACGGTTTAGAAAGGAGCAGAATGCATGCCCGATGAATGGAACCTCAGCATTGTTTGTCTGATCCTGAAAAAGTGAGATTCTCTAAGCTGCGCCAACTACAGAGGAATCGGCCTACTTAACATCGTCAACAAGATCCTCTATGCCGTAATATGTGAACCATCACCTAGTCAACCATCGACCGAATATTCACTTTGCGGCAGATCCTGGAAAAAACCTATGAACCCCAACACGATACCCACCACCTTTTCATCGATTTTAAGGCCGCCCATGACAGCATCTACAGAGACGAACCGTATAAAGCTATGTCTAATTTTGGCATCCCTGCCAAGCTCGTTCGCTTGTGCAAAATGACGATGGAGAGCACGCGCTGCGCCATCTAGGTTGGCAACGAGCTTTCGGAATCTTTCGATGTCAAAAAAGGATTCAGACAAGGCGATGCACTGTCATGCAATTTCTTCAACATCGTTCTTGAGAAGAAGTGCAAAACTCCACCGTCAACACCATAGAGGCACTATCTTCCAAAAGTCTGTTCAACTTCTCCCGTACATCACAGCGTGGATTTGTTGAAGATAGTGTTTTCCGTGCTAACCCCTGCCTTGCACACTATCTGCTCCAGGACCCAGGAGTATGTTGAAGAAATCACATGACAACGCATATCCTAGTCTAAACCATGCACATGTTTGAAACAACTCTGATGAGCGGTTACTCATTTGCACATTGCACTTCGTCATGCGGCACATCTGGATCAGTTTGTTCGGGATCCCGAATTCAAACATCGCCATCATAAGCTCTTGGCGGAGGATGCTATCATAAGCAGCTTTGAAGTCGATGAAAAGATGGTGGGTTTCGACATCGGTTTAAGAGGCTCACACAGTACCTACGTTGGAAAGCATTTTATATGCAACAGGTATATGACTCGGTAGTTTTTGCATGACATAGGATCGGGCATGTGGCAAATGGAGCTTATCGACCAGTCAGTGGACATGCATTCTTCCTCCCACACTTAGTCCTCTTCACGACCGCAATAGACCCCAGTGGCAAATTTCATCCTCAATGAAAAATTTTGGTGAAAAGAGCAAGGAATTCATTCCACACTTTTAAGAGGAAAAATAAGGAAATGATTTCATAGGAACAAAGTAATGCCCTTTTTCCTCTGTACATTTTCTCTATTCCATTAACGCTTTCGTTTCTTCGCATACCAAAACGTTGTGATTTCAGTAAGGAAAAGTCCTGCACAGCTTCACGAGTTCGTAAATGGCATTGAGCGCTGTGTGTTGTTTTCATAAAAAAAGAATAAACGAACAATAGTCCAGTCAATAAAGGTTTTCACCTCAAAAAAAATCCAACAGTTTTGAAACTTGGCACACTTACTAAGGGATGTCTGGTGATGACCCAAAAAAAGTCCCCAAGAATCCGACGTGAGCTCTAGCGGCAGTTAAGAGAAACATGGAGTTTGTTTCAGTTTTTCACGTTTATCTCAAAAACTATTTGTCGTATCAAAAAATCTTGTTCTACAAAATTAAAGCTCATTAAATTTTATAAAAAAAAGCTTTCATGAACTTTTCGTATCTCTTATAGTTTATAAAATAACTCTAGCGGCAGTGAAGAGAAACATACGGTTTTTTCGGTTTTTCGGGTTTATCTTGAAAACTATTTGTATTATCAAAAAATAATCTTCTACAAAATTAAAGCTTATTAAATTTCCGAAAGAAAAAAAAATTAGGTTATAAATATTTCGACCCACATTGACGGAAAACAAGTAATTTTTTCATGCTTATCTTGGAAATGGTTTCTCGTATTAGTCCAGACAATAAACAATAAACATTCGCATTGAGCTGAAAATTGGTACAGAGCATTAGAACACCGATTAAAGTAAAATGTCAAAAGTCCCCAAAAATCCCATGCGTGCATAAGAAATTATTCAAGGTCAAATGTCGAAAATGTTGGTTTTTCATGCATATCTTTGAAACGGGGGAAGCTATCAAAAAAAGTATATCAAAGGCTTGTACGTCTTATAATTCTCTAAAAAAGAAATTATGACACTTTTTTTCCTACGAGCAAGCGTTTAGAAAATATTGTATTAAATCTGCAGAGTTAAATATAAAAAAACAACATATTCGACATTTAACCTTGAATAATTTCTTATGCACACATGGGATTTTTGGGGACTTTTGACATCTTATATAAAGAGATGTCCTCATGCTCTGTACCAATTTTCAGCTCTATGCGAATTTTGTACAGGGCTTAGGAGCTAATTATAAAAAATTCGAAATTTTGAGTTTTGACCAAATTATTTTTTTTTTCTGACAGCTTAAAAAAAATGTTTTTATATAGAAAACCACATAATCTACAAGTTTTTCATAGAATTTTTTTCAATCAATATATTCTAAACGCTTGCTCGTAGGAAAAAAAAGTGTCATAATTTTTTTTTTTAGAGAATTACAAGGCGTACAAGCCTTTGATATACTTTTTTTTGATAGCTTCCCCCGTTTCAAAGATATGCATGAAAAACCAACATTTTCGACATTTGACCTTGAATAATTTCTTATGCACGCATGGGATTTTTGGGGACTTTTGACGTTTTACTTTAATCGGTGTTCTAATGCTCTGTACCAATTTTCAGCTCTATGCGAATGTTTATTGTTTATTGTCTGGACTAATACGAGAAACCATTTCCAAGATAAGCATGAAAAAATTACTTGTTTTCCGTCAATGTGGGTCGAAATATTTATAACCTAATTTTTTTTTCTTTCGGAAATTTAATAAGCTTTAATTTTGTAGAAGATTATTTTTTGATAATACAAATAGTTTTCAAGATAAACCCGAAAAACCGAAAAAACCGTATGTTTCTCTTCACTGCCGCTAGAGTTATTTTATAAACTATAAGAGATACGAAAAGTTCATGAAAGCTTTTTTTTATAAAATTTAATGAGCTTTAATTTTGTAGAACAAGATTTTTTGATACGACAAATAGTTTTTGAGATAAACGTGAAAAACTGAAACAAACTCCATGTTTCTCTTAACTGCCGCTAGAGCTCACGTCGGATTCTTGGGGACTTTTTTTGGGTCATCACCAGACATCCCTTAGTAAGTGTGCCAAGTTTCAAAACTGTTGGATTTTTTTTTGAGGTGAAGGCAATTTTTTTCGTTCATTGACTGGACAACAAAAAAGAAACACATATATTTTCTAGCTACTAGCACGGTTGCCGTTTTAGCGACATTGTCACTATATTTAGCGGAATTTTCAAAAGTTCAGCGACAAAAAATTATTTTTTGGCGCTAGATAATTCTAGCTACTTTTTCTAGCGACTTTTTGAAAAAAAAACATGTTTTGTGCAGTAGAGCGCATATTCAGCATGATGAACCATGTGAAAAGTAAGCTCAGAAATGTCAACAAAAACTCTGAATTCTATAATGCTCATCCGAAAAAAGCTTTAATTACTGAATAAAAATTGTAACACCTATGAACTACCCGAAATTTTGCTAACGCAAAATGTTTTTAAAAATGCTGTAGAGGAAAGTGAAGGTGAACATATCGATTTAATTGATATAAATTTATTGAAGTTTGTTAATTTTTGAATTCAGCTACTTAGGTATAAGTATGATATATTTTTTCGCAACTATTTATTTTATTTATTTTTCTTAACTTTATAAAACTAGAAACAATAGGCTGAATTTATTTGTTTTTTAACTAACTGTAAAGTATTTCTGAGGAAATGTATTTATTTTCTCCTTTTTTTGTTTTATTCCTGACAATCTCTAATGGCTGATAAGGAGATAAGAGACTGAATTTATTTATTTTGTTGTTGTTTTTCACATAAAAAAAGGCAAAGAAAAGATTTTTTTGTTTATTATTTTGCAATTTTTTCTAGCGACATCTAGCGACTTTTTTCTCCGAAGTTTAAGCCAATCTAGCGACTTTTATAGGTGTGCCTAGTGACTTCTTATTTCAACTTACGGCAACACTGGCTACTAGCGCAGCTGATAATTTTTTTTGTTTTCTTTTAAGGGTGGAAATGACCTGCAAGAATCCGTGTACATAAACATTATGTACTTTCTACCTTTATTGATCGAGGACGAGCGACGCGACGACCGTTGACGACGCAATTGTTTTGGTTTTTTCCACTGTCTATTTTTGTCTGCGATCGTTAAAAAAATGTTTTGTTCTATGTAAACTCAGTGCACTCGAAATCTTAGTTAAAGACGGTTGATGTGAAGAATGTGTTAACTATTTTTAAAAGTGAATTAATAATTATAAACAGCACAGGACAAAACACGAGGGAAATCGAAAATGTTAACCAGGTACTCAAATATAAATATTTATTTTCGGCTTAGAAAAGAAATTAAACTAAGTATCTTTACATTTCTTAAAGGTATTCTGGAATCTGGAATGTGGAGCCTAAAAGGAGTCGTTTAGCGGCAAAGATAGAAGAAGATTCAGCCAAAGACTTGAATTGTTTTTATATACTATTATTTAAAACAATATTGTGTTTTTTTCAGAAATATTTCAATAAAAAAATTTAATAAATTTGTTTTGATATTTACGTTTGGTGAGATCACAGCTGCATTTTCATAATATTTTTCATACATGAAAAAAGTAGTGGAAAATTCAACTTTCAAAGAAGAGATGAGTTCACCAATGAGCTTTCATTTAACTTTTCATCGGAGTTAGAGAACAAATGAAAACACAGAATACTTTTATTCAATGATTTCACTGATGCATATTCACCAAGAAATTCACTTGGTGAACTCCAATGACAGCCCCGTGTTAATTTCACCAAATGATTCACCTTCAAATTCATGAGTGAAGCTTCCATTCCTTGGTGAATCGCATGGTGATTCCTTGGTGAAAATTGGGAAATTTGCCACTGGGACTTCTCAGAAGATTATTGGTGACGGAAAATGACGTGAAAATTTCTTTCGATTTTAGCCGTTTGATGACATTGCAGTGTTTATTAACATTTTTGTCTCAATCATTGTCTAGCAGAGCAGCAGTTAGTTTTTAGGTACAACTGTTGAATAAACATTGTGGAACAAACCCAATAATATTCTTTGTAACAAATTCGATAACACCTTATTGAACTGACCTATTTTCTCGATGTTGTTGTCACATATATATGCGTCTCTTTCTGAGCGTCAAATTTCAAATGCTTGGTTTGTGTTTGTTAACGAATCACTTTGTCTGCTTCGCAGTTGGTTTTTGTTCCTCGAATCAAGCACATTAATAAACACTCTTGATTGTAAAACCTTTATTTTTGTCTTTTTATTTTGGTTGGAGCAAATGTTGGTAACACGATATCTTTTTGTCTGGAGTACTGCCTTATGCCGATCCCAATGAGGTCAATCTTATAAGTGCATCAAGAGATTCCCTAATCTCCTCGGGGACGCTAAAAGTAAAAAACCGTTATTTGAATCACTGCTTTTAGGAATAAGCCCTTTCATTTGATACCAATTTCACCAGTTCAATTTGTTCCCCACATAAAAACCCCCATGTACCTTGCCAATTAAAAGAAACTTCATTAAATTGGATTGAATTCGAAACCCAGTAATTTCCATAACTGCTAAGGGCTATCGTTTAATCCTTGTCCACAATCAACCGCACCAACACCATCATCTACATATAATTGCAACTGATTTTATCTTGCGATTGACATTCACTTTATTCAGAGAAGACAATCGACATTATAATTAGTAATAAGTTCGCGTGGACACAAAAACCGCACCAAAAACGATACGAACAAAAATTGCAGTTTTCAATATTTTCCACATTCGATATCGTGTTGATATAAAAATAACGTCCACCTTGGCTCTTTTCATATTTTTAGCTGCCGCACACGAGAGGGAAAATTAATACAATTTACGTAGCGGTCAATTATCGCTTTTGATAACATATTAAATCCAATTTTAAATTTAACCTAGCGAATCGACTGACGCAACGCAGGAACTGCATCAATAGCAGCAACAGCGACACTGCAGAGAGCCATATTTTGTCGGCCTAGCGATGCGATGGAGTCCCGTTGCTCGATCGGAGTCTGTTTCTCAATTACCAAATCGTCCATTTTCTGTGTTTCGAACAAACTCTCACTCCGGATTCAAATGTGTCCATGATGTCCGCGGAATGGCCAAACCAGTTACTTGTATTGCGCCGCGGCGCGACGAGGATGTCCTGAATAATCACCTTCCATTTCCATCGTCAACTATTCGAAATCCAACTTTCAAGCCTAAACGTTGTCCTGTTCGATGAATTTTCAATTGGAATTATTCCAGGAGTTTTAAATCCATTGTTGCACACTTTCGCTTACGGTCCGCTGACGGACCGATGATGGAGGCAGTGTATAACCCTATTCCCGAGTTCTAGTTTTTCCTGCTTCTTTTTTGTTTCGATTCATCAAGTCCTCGAGAACGATGACGGAGCCAATGGCCGACGTTCATTAGGGTTCTCGGGGAAGTGCATTTTAGCTAATTGCAAGTCGTGTTGACTGTTTAAGTCCGCTCATTAATAGAAGAGCGGCGAGGTGGACTGTCTCGAACAATGCCTCCTACCACTTGAGAACATGCAAAAAATAACACTCTTAATGCAACAATCAGTTGCGTGTGTTTCAAGGGGAGAATGGGGGGAGTGGAGTAAGCGCTCGCAGGACGATGCTTCAAATGGAAATAAAATGCAATTTGCCCTGACGGCACCGTAATTGGATATCAGTCATATAAATTTGCTTTGAATGACAGTTTCTGTGATAATATTGGCCAGCATGGTGCGGTGGAGGAGGAGGGTGTGAACGAGTTTTATTCAAGTTTTTCCCTCTGATGTGTTCTCCGCTTCCTGTGCAATGTTGCAGTGTCTACCGCCGGCCTGTAGCACTTTTTTTGCACGAAAGTCTGCTAGAGTGCAGTTTGGTCTTTTGTTTTCAGACGATCAGCTTGAGGGGAGTGGAGGAGGGAGTGTGGTTTGGTGATTTATACCCATAACCTCTAAAACACTACGAAATAAACGGTTTCCGCAAAATTTTTAGTCTATGCACTTTTAGAGGGTGGCATTTATGATTGTAATGGGGCACGATGGATGGCGATGACGATGATGCGATGATGAAAGGGTTGCGCGAGGATGTGACGGAATTGAATAGCGCACACACATGCGGACGCATGCGAAGGCTGCCTTTTTTGACAGCATCAAACCTTGGAGGTTGATGGCTTTTTTGTGTGTGGCAGCTTAACGATTTCTCTGTGAGGTGTGTGAGAGAAGAAGGGCGAAATATTGTCATAAAATTTTGGATTTAAAGGTTAGAGAGTTGTGTCATTAATTTGGAAGCCTGACAGCTGTTAATTAGAGTTCGGCTGAAGGTTTTAAGCTGTTGACACTAACAATTATTAATCTGACACATAAGAGGTGCTTGATCTTTTGTTGCGTTTTGTGTAAAGGGGTTGAATACTGGTCATCTTCACAAAAACACTTTTTTTCTTAGCATTCAGACAATCAGCATTGATAAACTGGATTCAATCAATCACAATCCCAATCATCATCGTTTCATGTGTAAATCATTCAATCCGACTCATCTCTCAATTGAAAACTGGTCAGTTAAATGAGCTGTATTTGAAGACTTCGGTGTCCTGTAGTTTGTGTTGTGAGTGAATAAACTAAGCCTCTTAATCAATGACACCAGATAAGAGGCTCACTTTCGCTATCTCACCTGTTCATTAAATCGATTGCCATTGCCAATAAACACCCTCATCAAGGAGAAGGACGAGCAAAACAGAAAAACCAAGACTTGAATTTATTTACCGGTTATCCTTTGATAGGTGACCAAATGACCAAACACACAAACAGTCAGTGAGTTCTTCTGTTTTTGCGTCCACATCATTTGCCTTGCCTCAAAAGACAGAAGTTGGTTGGTAGTCCTTTTTTTTTGTGTGATTCGAAAAGGAATGATAGCATAAACTTGGACTTTGACACATCTCTGTCGGGATCTCTGTTGGCGTTTTGATGTGGTGCTGGTAGTTCAAAATGTAATCAATGCATGAGTGAAATTGTGCTCCCTCACTCGTCATTTGGGTCTCTAGTTGACTTTGGTCTTGGGAGAAGCTGGTAAGTGAATGTGTGAGGGACTCTATGTTATCCCTTAGAACAACATATCCTTTTACGCTTTGTCTGCACTGTTGTGGTGCGATGGTCGATGGTCGTCGTCGTCCTAGCCAATTGATGATATTTCGGAAGATGGACTAAAGTTGGCATTAAGAGGGAGTTTTGTTTGAAGGAGTAAAACACAACATCCTTGCCATGAGTATCATTTCAAGTTGACATGAAAGGTTCGGCTTTGACCAGCTTTAGTATCATCCACTCATTTAACTTCTTCAAATTTAAGATATAACAACAACACAACTACCTACTTATACAGTTGGAGAATGGACAATACTCTCCTTTGATAAGGCATTCAATCACCTATTTTAAGCGTTCAGGTAAAAATCATGAGCCATCTATACCCGTGAAAAATCGAGTAAACGATTTCAATGAGATCAATTATTGGTAATTGGTAGACTGTCTTTTAAAAGACGTACAGCCAAATTAATGCACACAGAATAGCGAAGGATTAACCCTTATTCTGTGGACTAAGTAGAAAATTCTATTGATAAAATGAAATTTCTCTTAACTGAATTACTTATGGTTATGGTGGCACCAGATCATTTACTGTTGTTTGAGTTCAAAGCGGATCCTAGGTAGACAAAGTCCTTTACTACCTCGAAGTTAAATCTGTCTAAACTGACGTTGCGTCCAAGACGTCTATATTGGTTGTCCTTTCTTGTTGACAGCATTAATAACTTGGTCTTGTCCTCGTTAATCCATCTTCCTGCCCGTATCTAGGCTCACGAACGCTCCACTGACATCACGCTGTGTTCTTCCAATTATGTCAATGTCGTCTGCGTATACGTAGTCCTCGCTGGACGGACTTTTGAAAGATTGTGGCTTTGGTGTGTTGACGTTGGAGTATTGCACAATCTTTTCAAGAAATTGCATAACACCCAATCGCCTTGTCCAAAACCCTTTTTGACATCAAATTCATCCGTTAGGTTTTTTCCGACCATGATGGAACAGCGATAATTTTCCATTGTCATCTTTTACAGACGGACGAGTTTTTCTGGGATGCCAAAACTAGATATTGGTCTATATAGTTGGTCTCTAAAGACGCTGTCATACGCGGCCTTGAAATCAATGAAAAGGTGGAAGGTATCGATTCGAAGTTCCTGGGTCTTCTCCAAGATCTGCCGTTAAATGAATATTTGATCGATGGTGGACTTTGCGGGTCTGAAGCCACACTGATAAGGACCTATCAGGTTGTTGACGAAAGGCTTCAAACGTTCACACAGCATGGCAGACAAAATCTTGTAGGCGATGCTTAGGAGACTTATACCGCCGTAGTTGGTGCAGTTCAGGGGATCTCCTTTGTTGAGGATCGGGAATACGAGATACGATGCTCATTATAGTTGGGCATGCTTTCCTCCGATCAAATCTCGCAGATGAGCTGGTGCATACTCCTAACCAAATCATCTCCAGCTGCTTTGTACAGTTCGGCGGCTAGACCGTCTGCTCCAGCGGCTTTGTTCGACTTAAGTTTGGATATCGCTATCTTCACTTCGTCACTGTCGGGTGCGTGGAATTGGTGGTCTGCTTCACCCACATTGAATGGTTCTGTGTCCATATGCTCAGCACTGAATGTGGTTCCACTACGAAACTTTTGATTGTGACATCCCTCTGTTTCTCGATCGCGCGCTTCTCATACTCCATTTTTTTCTTTTTGAGAAGTTTATGCTCCTCTCTCCTTTTCTGCTCAAAGAGCTCGCGAGCGGCTTCAGCCCTTCTCTGCAGCGCCATTTTGTATGCAGCCATATTAATATGGCTGTTAATTATCGAAATTCATACGGTACTCTAGTGGCCAATAGTCACCCTAATACAAACCTTGATCTGTGAGTCAACTCTAAAATTAAAATCTAATAACAGCCACTTATTTTCAGTGCACAGTAGCCAGCACTGTATCCAAGTGCAATAGTTACATAAAACGTCGAAAAATGTACCGGAGGGTTGCGTCTCGAATATCAAAATAGCAAATACTTCAACCTAAGAGAGTTCATAACTCAGATCATTAGATTCGCGTCACGAAATAATTCTTCTTAACGCCCTCAGCGCTGTTTTCATTATACAATAATTGAAAATTCTATCGCTAATTTCTTTACTGGCCTTTTTATCGACTGCAATCCAAATTGTTGTTGTTTGCTACGGTAAATTTCGCTGTGCTGCCTTCTGAGTAGTGAAAAAAACACGGCTGATATGAAGCCGGCCAAGTCAGTAAAAATTCTACAAGTTCCCAATTTGGTTTAAGGTAGGAGGTACTCAGGACCCAAAAATCCTGCGCTCAATTATTTAAATAAATGCTTAACACAGAATTATTGTAAAGCCTTGTCTGCCTAAAACAAAGTATCTTAACTAGGTAATGGATCCAATTGCAGAAAGTTGGGATTTCGTAAATTGGACTTTTTAATGTATTTTTTGTCAGTCGCTCCTTTTCACCCTCAGCTTTGTTTGTGCCTTTTTTTCTCCCGCATTGAATCGCATTAAAAGAAAATTGATTAGTAATTCAATCCTATTACACAACCCAATTCAGAGTTAGCATGTGAACGTCGAGCGACTGTTTTCTTCCACTGTCGAATATCCTTGCAAACGCATGCTAATTCTGACGATTGACAAAGTGGGTATTTAAATTCGAAAGTGAAAACATTTAATCTTGATTTAGGAGGTCATAGCAAATGAGATAAAAACTCAATGTGTGTTGTCGAGATATTGAAAGGAAAAAAAACAGCATACCTCCTATATCACTCTTTTACAAGGATCTAAGCGAGGCGGCCGGGAGGCGCGATGGTGTATGAGTGGAGAGTATGTTTAAATGTAACTGCTTTTTGTATGATCATAAATTAAGAACACATCTGAGGTTTAATTACAAAATAAATGGGTTTAATGTCTCGGCAATGAATGGATGTTTGCCTCACCAATACAAAACTCTGGACATAATACACACAGTGGCTTTTCTAAATGGTCCTTGAAAACTGTCTGTGTCCTAGTTAAACACGTACGCACTCACATTGATGTTGGTGTAGATAGACATAAGCACTAAACAGTTAATATAAAGGCAACAGAGTGGTCATCAATTATTCGTTTTTCATTATAATTTGGAGAAGGACTTGTTAATAGGGGAGCCGTTATTTAAGCTCTTTCTGTGTTGCGTAGTCGTAGTTAAGTACTGAGGGCATTATTGGAACTTGAATTTAGTGTGTTTGAAGGTTTTGTATAGAAAGAATACGATTTTTTACGAATATCCTTAATTTTTGTTCCTTCGTTAAGATGTTAGCTGACAAGTGTCCTTTTCAACCACAAAAATACCCTTTCGAGTTATTTATTTGTTCATAAACATCCAGACACAATGACGTCTGTGTATTTCATTTTCACAGACGTTTTTTTCCTTTTAAATATTCGTTTGTCAATTCATTCAGTCGAAAAATAAAACTACTAAAACCTCTTGCCGCTCCATGTCGATTGGAAAACTAATTTTTTGTCGCTGCTGTCAGGCGCAATGCCATTGCATGAACCTTTTCCCACCCATGAAAGTCATAAATCTTTGACAGAAGCCAGTTGGTTGGCTATTAACATGCATTCATAGCTCAGTGCCAGCAAACCAGCAGGATGCATTCCAGCACACCGAAACATCTCTCTCTCCAAACTTATATACGACAACCTACAAGGACGAAAACGACAGAGACTCTACGACAGACGATGCGATGGTGCAGTGATTGCAGTTGAATTCAATATGAACAGAACACATTCCATTTGGGAAGTGCGGTTGGTGGTGTCGCAAAAACGTTTTCTTACATTATACTCGTAGTCTTCCAGGAATAGTGCCAGGACAAGAAGTGAAATATATGTGCGATTTCATGTTTTTCATTTCTTTTTCTTCTTGTTTTTAAATATTTTTTTGAGTCTCCTCCTTATACAAAAATTACTGTGTGCTGTTCGCAGCCAAAAAACGAAATCCTGCAAAGGTGTTCGAATTTAATGAGAATCCTTGTGCTGGTTTCATAAAGAAAAAGGGCATCAGGGCCATTTCGACACACAATTTACTGCCCGAAACGAAAACCGTATAATCATTTAAGATAAGCACCCGCATACACCGCCAACACACATATGGAGGAGGCACAGAAAGAAACCGCTTCCGTTTTCAATTTAACTTAATTGATTCAAGGAGGCAGCTCACAATGGTGGTGCGGTTTCACTTTTCAGATTTATATACCAGGACACAGCAAAACGTTATCCTTAAAACAGACAGCACAAAAAAAAAACCTTCTAGGTCGCACAGCAAAATTTTTGTATCAGCAGCAGCGATATAGTTGTCCTCTGTCGAACTGAAATTATAATTTTTTTGCAATTTTGAACGGCAGAAGTCCTGTTCGTTGTTTTGCCATAACTTCCTTCCTTTGTTTTTTTTGTAAATTTTTGTTTTCATATTTTTTTGGAAGGTGGATACGGAAATTTCCATTTCTACCTTGATTCACCGCCATCATGAATAAACGGTTACAAAAAATAAGCAAGGCGAATGTATTAGCTGATGGGAAAAAATATGCAATTTTTAAACGGATGCACACACGAGCGAACATCCTGGTGGCTTGCTCGCTTAGAAATGCTTGCCAATAGAGCTGTTTTGTGGGATGATGTTGTTATTTAAAATTATATGCAGACGTGAAAATAGAGCAAGTGCAATACGGCACACGATTTGCAACGGTTTTGAATACAAAATGGCACATCAAGCGAGGAAAACATGTAGCATGTTTTTTATCTATATATTGAACGAAAGTAGATTGGAGTCTCTGATTTTTTTGGTTTTGAGAAACGGAAGTTAAGGCTTTTTGGGGTTGACTTAATTTTGAGCTTATTGAAAACAAAATGGATTTGTTTGACTTTTTGTTCGAAACGTTTTGTGACACCAATTGCGAATGATCGACAGTATTTGCAAAACGGTTCTCCAATACAGCTTTGGAATCGAAATCTTACATCGCTAAGGTTCCAATGCAGAAATATTCAAGACCAAAACCCAAACAAAGTTCTGCTTACTTATTAACGCTCCCAATCTATGAAGGATCTCAGCCTGAGACACTGCATGTACTCTCCAGTCACCAAAACCAAGCGCACTGGCATCTGCAGTCACTTGGTCCTTGTACCGCAGGTTCAGTCTTCCTTGTCGTCTCGAATCTGGAGGCTGCGATGTGAAGACTTTCTTGGCCAGAGCGTTGTCGTCCATTCGATCGATGTGGCCGAGCCAATGGCTTTCTGGACTACATACACATCTTTGTACAGCTCGTACAGTTTCCAGGTAAACCTTCTTCTCCATTTGCCATCGGCACATACGGCGACGCAAGACCAATGAGTTACGCTCGTTCTTCAATCGCTGTGAAGGTCTCAAGCAAAGCTCTCTTGGATCGACCGATGATGTCTATGTCGTCCGCATAGTCTAGGAGCTGGGTGGATTTGTTGAAGATAGTGTTTTCCGTGCTCAAACTTGCCTTGCGCACTATCTGCTGAGGACTTTGTTGAAGGAATCACACGGTAACGCTTCTCCTTTTCTAAACCGTGCGCATGTTTGAAACAAATATGTAACTCATTTACACACTGCACTGCGTATTGTTTAGCATCATGCTGCACAGCTGGATCAGTTTGTTCGAAATCCTGAATTCAGACATCGCCATCATAAGCTCTTGGCGGTGGATGCTATCATAAGCTAAGCAGCTTTGATGTTGATGAAAAGTATTTTGACATGAAATTCGTTAGTCTTTGGCTTGGCCTAAATCCACATTGGTACGTGCATATTATTGTGCTGCAGAACGGTTCAAGACGCCGACACAGTATTTTGGATAGGATATTTTGTATGCAATATTAAGGAGGGATATGCCTCGGTAGATTTTGCGTGACATAGGATCGTCTTTTTTGTAGATGGGGTATATATGGAGCTTGCCGACCAGTCAGTGGGCATGCATTCTTCCTCTCACACTTTTTTGGTGACCTGGTGCACGCGGAACATCAAACACCTCCTCCATATTTAAAGAGTTCCGCAGATATGCTACCGACCCAGTGGACTTGTTTTTTCTTAGCATTGGGATGGCTCTTTCTACCTCTTTTGTGCTGGGGGCTGAGATTGGGTCTTCATTGACTGGTCTTGCTTGACATTATGCACATTCAGCAGCTGTTGTAAGTGCTGCTTGAAAACATCTACAATTCCCTGTGCTTCGGTGTGCTGAAGTTTTCTTCACTGTTTCGAAGAGCCTGTGTCCCGGTTCTGAAATTGCTTCGACCATTTTAAGTAACGTCGGGTGTTATTCTTGGCCCGTCAATCTTCTAGATCGTTGAGCTGAGAAACTGCGGATGCTCTTTTCTTCCTTCGCAGGGTCTTTTTCTCATATCTCCGTTTTGTTTGGTTCTCAGCAAGACTCTTATTTTCCGTTGCAGCATCTACAAATCTGCATTTTCCGTCTCTCTTTTCAATAACGCGCATTCATCATCATATACCACGGATCGGCGACGGCGGCGATTTTGCAGACAAAAATTGAGGAACCAAAGTTTTTTTCACTAATTAATGTTCTAAAATGGTAGGGAAATCCCGATTTACAAATTTTACAGGAAAACGAACCACACCACCAATGTCCTTCTGTAGTTGAAACTATCAATTCCAATTCCAGCGGAAAAAAAGATCTAAGCTAACTCCTGTACCATGTCTTAAAAAACGTTTCTCTTTACCTCAATGTTTTGAGACTTAGTGCATTGCTTGTCGGAACTTTTCCACCGATATGGGACTGCCTCTTAACTGTTCAGAATATGCATTTGTTATGCCACCAAGTCAGAGTTCTAAGCGAAAAAGAAAGATTCAAAACCAATCACCGCAATCCTCGAAATTCTGAAAGCAAACAAAAAGTCCTCCAAAATTGGAACAACTGCGTCCGATCCGCGAAATGCAACGCACGAACCTCATCAGAATTGAAAAAAAAAATCAAACTGAAAAGGGAAATAGTGAAACTTCCCTTCAAAATATCCAATCTAAATGCAGATCCTGGCAATTTGAAAAAGAAAAAAAGCAACCATTGCGCCATTCAATCACATTTCCATAGAAAAATCTGTCAGCGTTCCTTCAATACCAAAACCACGCACACAGCTCTTTCCCTCGTTTAGTTATGAAAGGAAAAACCATAAAAACGCATAACGAAACTCCATCATGTTCGATAAACCGGAAATTAGTTGCAAAAAGCCTTTTGGTCGATAACTTTCTGACCAAGCAAACATCACTAACATAATGTTTACATGGCACTTTGCACAAAGCCAAAACCATATAATAAAGAAGACTCTCGATTACAAAGGATTTCAAGATGTCCGTCCGTCCTGTCCGGTTGCGTTCTTCGACGTCACCATCATCAGCAAGTTCAATAGAAAAAGAAAAATATTCATATCAGAGTCCTTTCCGACAGCATAAACTTCAAGTTGTGTAAGCCGATAGCAAAATGACACACTGTTTGCTTTAGTATGTGTCTGTGTGCTTACTAATAATAATATTGTAATAAGGTCGCATAAATATATACTTTTAAAGGATAACGATAACAGGATCAATTGCAGATGCACTATACCACCAGAGAAGTAGACCACACCACCAATAATGACAGCGCCAGCAACCGACTACTGCAGAACGTCCACTACATAGGAAGAGAGCGCTAAGACTATAGCACCATCAGGACCGGATCAATAGAACAAAGCCAGTAACGACAAGAAGGACAAGATGAAGACTAAACAAACAAAGTCCAGCCTTGCTTTCATCTTCATCGCCTTAGCTTGTTGTCCCTTTGGATCAGAAATCAGTTGCAGAAAATGGATGCGGTGTGGAGTAGTAAGAGAGGAGTGAATGATGTTAATGTTGCACTAAGTACCAAGTTTTCTGGCATCACCCGAAAGGACCTGTTCATCGGCAGTCCGAGTAGGGAGCAAAACATATCGAGTGCGGTTAGCAAAAGGATTTTCTTATAGTCCTTTCCCATGCTATCAAATGGAATTACGAATATTTGTGAATATACTTAGAACGAGTTCCATCAGTGCTATTGTATCTGTATACACAGGATTCGCATTATTGGTGGTGTCCTTCATTGTTGACTACACTATGGCGAATATTGATATTGTGGCTTTGCAATTAAACAGTTAAGTGGCTTCTTAGCCCAGAGAGACTGGAGCAGAGGCAAGGAGACTCTTGTTTGTGTGACGCAACAGCAGGAGCAACATGTTCTTCTTCTTCATCCACATTCGGATCTATTTTTAGTTATATCCTTTCAAGAAGGAGCAAGAAGGAGGAGAGGATGTTTTTGCTAACAATTTCTGGATGAGGTCTTTCAATTCCCATTCAAGCATGCCAAACATGGCCGCAAATGCATTTATGGCAATCGAAAATACAAGAACAAGCTGGCTAGTGGCTATATCCTTCAGGAGTAGGTATATTGGTTTTGTAAGAATAACATTTTATTACTCAAGAAGATATTTTAAGGATAGATAAATTCTTATATAATTCGCAGGATTTCTCTTGAGGTCTCTTATCCTGTTGCGTCCTTCGAATGGAAACTGTTAAGATGTGTACCTAAGCTCAATTTAAAGAGAATGTCAGAGCACACTTTTCTGAATTCAGGAACAAATGCATTCTTTTTTGTTTGCCGTCAAAAGGAGAGAGTTTTACAGCTCCAACTCATCGCCTTTACGGATTCATATTTTTTGTGAACATCTGCCTCTCCAGGTTGGGATCCTGTGCAGGTGAAAATGACGATTTCCGGCTTAGGTCTCTCAACAGACGATGTGCAGCCAAATAGGTTGCGTGAGTCCTAGAAGGACTTCGACGCAGGAGCTTACTTCTGACCCTGACAGACGTAGTCCTTACACCTTTCAGAACTCTTAATGGAAATGGAAAGGAGAACATTATCGGGTTTTCGAGTTCAATTATGAAAAACCATTACCAACACCACTCAAAAGGATTAACATTCGAAAATTATTGGAATTAATCATTTCAGTGCTTCCCGTCTGAAAACCCCTTAAAAACGGCTTAAAACCGCAAGCCCATAATTCCAAATGGAAATTGCATTACATTTGAACTTCCATCTTTTCAAAAAGGGACAGGAATTCAAAGAAGTAGAAAATCCATAAATTAAACGGCACCCTTAAATTTCCTTCAAAAATTTAAGGTTCATTTAATTCGATTCCAGTCTAAGCGCAAAAGGCCTCATATCGATTTCTGGCGGCTCAATTTTGAACAAGGGGATTTTTCGCATTTAACTGTTGTAACCCGGTGCGTCGAAAATTCATTTAATTTTTTTCCCGTTCAAACTCTGCGATATTTGTTCAACGCTGTCCTTGCAAACCAAAGAAAAGGTTACTCGAGAAAAAAGGACGATGAAACGAAAAAAAACCTTGGAAAAAAAGAAAAAAACCTGAAATAACAGTGAAACTAGAAAACATGGCATTTTTGCGGCGAAAAAACAAAACGTATGCTCTGCAATATTAGAGAACGGTTTAAGTTCAGAGCAGAGTCTTTTGACGTTCCACAGTTCGCTTTTATGTGGTGACTTTCATTGGACCAAAAATGTTTGCGGTCGTGGCTTTTAATCTCTGGCCCCTGAGGCCCGTTCTTTCGTGTACTGGAACACTATATAGCCAAGCAAATAAACATACAGAGGTGAACCTTATATACAACAGCAGTTCTGTGGTTAAAAGAAAAAAAAACAAAATTGTGAAAAAAATGAAAATGTACAGCAGGACCGCTTTTTCCTTTTCCTATTCATGACCCGAAATGGTATTTTCCGCCGCTATTTTCTTGTGTAACATCATCAGACTGCTGCAGCTAATACACTTTAGTGAGTTTTTTTTTTCATTTGAATCCGAATTGGTCGACACGGTGGATGGGGGAGGACTTCCCGCTCCATGGGTCTTCAAAAGGATTCGTTTTGTATCATGATTCCTTTCTTTTAGATTTTTTTTGTCATCGTTGTTGAGGAAGAAACAACATTTCACACATGTCGAGCGGGTTTGTTTTGTGAAATAAATTTCGCTAAGTTAAATTTATTTTTATTTAACGCGAATTTAGTGAACTATATTCTGAGCAAAGACAACAGCTATTTTGCTTGCGGTAACTGATATCTTTCGCATCGACATTTCCATTTCTGTACCTACACAAAAAATTCCAAGGAAGGGGTCACTGTATATTTAAGAAATGATTTATTTTAGGTGGATGGTTTCAATTTCGCAAATTTTCAACAAAAACATATAAAAACTGATTCTAGTAATTTAATTTTAGTATTACAAATGTGTAAATTCTAGATGTTCGAACTTTCCGAGGAGCTACGAATATTCCGACAACGGTCAAAACAAGGAAATAAAATTCGACGCCGGACGTCTACAATCGCAAGAGATCGCCAGATCCTTCTCTGATCGAGTGTAAAGTAACCTCTTAAGAAGTCTCTTGCCGCAAACATCAAATATCGAGGACCAGTGGCAGCATTGCCATGTGGTGGGTTACATACAGCCACCAAAGTGAAACCCCTGGTTTGACGAAGAATGCAGGCAGGCCCATACAATCAAGCAGGAGGCATGCAGAGCTGCGCTGCATAGATGGGCTGCCCGTGAGCTTTACAAGCAAAAGAGGATAGAGGAACACCGGCTTCTCAGGAGAATAAAGAGGAAGCATGAGAAGCGCCAGATCGAGGATTTTGAGAGAGCCAACAGCGGGAATGAAGTTCGGGGGTTTTATCGGAACGTAAAACAGCTAGCTCAAGGGATCGAGCAAGAACTGATGCCTGCAGAGATAGACAAGGGAACTTCAAAGTAGAATCGCAGTCAGTGGTGTGGATTTGGAAAGACCACTTCTGTAGACTGTTGAAAGGCGACAACGAACAAAATCCTGCTAGGAAGGACACTCAAATGGGACAGCTAGGACAAAACGTCACAATAGACGCATATGACTTCGAGATAGTAGAGAAGTTTGTCTACCTAGACTCCGCTAGAAACACCAGCGCCGAGATCAGACGAAAAATAACTCTTGCTCATCGTTGTTTCTTTGGGTTTTGAAAGCAATTGAGTGGAAAAGCTCTCTCTTGATCAACTAAGGTAAAACTAAATAATACCCTCATCATCTAAATCCTGCTGTATGGTGCAGAAGCATGGACCCTGACAAAAGTATCAACATAAACATATACAACAGCAAACTTTACGGGTTGTACAACGACGTGGACCTAGCAAGAAGAGTCAAGGTCCAGAGACTCAGATGGATCGGTCATTTAGAGCGGATGGACACCAATGCTCCCGCCAGGAAAGCCAGTGACACTATTCCCGAGGGACGTAGAAGTAGAGGAAGACCGCGACTCAGTTGGTGCACCCAAGTGGAAGAGGACCTCAATCCACTTGGAGTGCAAAACTCTTTACAGCTAACTAGGGACCAACCTGGCTGGCGGAGATTGTTGCTTGAGGCCCAAGTCCACAACGGACTGTAGCGTCGCTTTAAGTTAGTAAGAAGGTGGTCCGATGGCTACCTTCTTTGCCTCACGATCTGATGGTTCCAGCTTGCTATCGTGTAGTACAGTTCTGTAGAAGACGAATTTCGAAATTTCAGCTGTATCAGACTTGTAGTTAAATTTTGCCAAAGCAAACAAAAATTTAATTTAAGTCCAAATATTCAAGCCATTGCGTTATCTGGCTCTCAACAAATACCTAGATCCAAAAGCTTGTTTGCCTGTTGTTGTTTTTTTAAATAATTAAAATTCGAGTTTACCTAAATCATTCAACTTACAAACAACATCACAGGAGCCCTGCAGCACTGTAAATTACAAAAATCATACCAGTCGAACATGACGTGTCCACCACCATGTTGCTTTCTCTCTCAATGAATGGCAATCCAATTTCAGTATCACAATGCAAATTATATGATCCACACTCCTGGCCAACATGCTTTTATCAACAGACCCCATTTGGCTCATTGAAACTCAATGAGCCCGTCTCCTCCCCACCCACTTGCCAAAACCAACTCATTAAAATAGTAAAATTAATTTATCGCAAATAATTCAATCGACTTTTTCAAAACAATAAATTTATTGTCCATGCTGATGCGACGCACGACGAACGGAGCGAGACGCGCATCCTGTGTCGGTTTTAAAAGGACTTCGTTTTATATGTTGTTTGCCGAATAATGACGCGGATGCGTCTGAAAACAAACAAAAAAAACAACTCGCCCCAAAAATTATCTTCCCCCAAACCAGGGCGATTTACATTCAATGCACCTGCGAGCAATTTACACGTGTAATCTGCATTTTTGGTGGACCGCAAACGATTGACTTTAAATAATTAAAATGTTAAATTGACAAATTTGATTAAATCCAATTAAATTTATTGATATTTCTGTAAAATTTTACGCATACTTGAATCCTATACTTCAGGAATACAGTCCTGAAAATTGAGCTGGTGATGCGGTGAGGTGCGATGTGTGGCGGTTTAATGAATCTACCTTCATCGTTCAGTTTGGCTTTGCTATTGTTGCTGCGATGCATGATGATGGTAGGCTGCGAGTAGGTATATCCTTTGAGTCTCTTAAAACGGTGACTGACTAAATGGGATTTTCGATGTGTGAGTATATGTGTCATATGTGTGTTTGGCTGATTGCCGATTGGGACAGGATTCTATCGAAAAAAAAAACAACCGAAATCAATACAATGTGGCGAGTGAGTTCAGAGTGCAATTTGTTGCTGACGCGATGCCCAACCGAACGCGAAGACGAACCCAATTTGCAATGGCAATGACTAGCCTCATCAGAGGTGGAAATTGCAACAACTTGCACGATGAGGGCATTTGTTGACTTTGATAATATTTTGTTTCGAGGGTTCCGTTCTGTTCGGTTTTGAATCGGTTTTTGGCATGGTCAGGCGGAATGCCTTTGAATTGGTGTCTCTACACATTTTACAGTGAGGTGAAAAAAAAATTGTCGATGTCCATTGGGTTACCTATGGCTTTTCACTTGGCTGAAGCATTGGCCATAGCGCTCCCAAGCTTCAGTCTGTGCTTTTTTGAGCCATACCATATGACTTATTTCTTTTTTACGATGGCGCTGTAGGGTCAAGGTCGAACTAGGGCCTCATCGCTCATCCATCTACAACCAGCTCGGTCCCTAGCTAGCTATCTCCAGTTTTAAACGCAAAGTTGATTGAGGTCGTCTATCAATTTTGAGACAATGTTGAGAACTCACGATGGACATCTTATATTCTATAAGTGCCGTGGGTCCGTCGTCGGTCGGAATGTTGTCAATCTTGTTCATAGGTGTTGATTGATCTAGGACATTTCTAGGACATACATCCGCTATTATTCTGAAGAGGTGCTCTTCCACGCTGGTAAGCGTAAGCTTTTGTATATATCCTATATTTCTGGGCTCGTTTCGAGCTGTTGAAAAACAGTATTTGTCCAGCCAATTCCAAAAAAAGGCGAATCTTCTTCTCCCTCCAATTATCGTCCGATTACACTTACGTCCCTTCGATGGCGCTGTAGGGTCAAGGTCGAACTAGGGCCTCATCGCTCATCCATCTACAACCAGCTCGGTCCCTAGCTAGCTATCTCCAGTTTTAAACGCAAAGTTGATTGAGGTCGTCTATCAATTTTGAGACAATGTTGAGAACTCACGATGGACATCTTATATTCTATAAGTGCCGTGGGTCCGTCGTCGGTCGGAATGTTGTCAATCTTGTTCATAGGTGTTGATTGATCTAGGACATTTCTAGGACATACATCCGCTATTATTCTGAAGAGGTGCTCTTCCACGCTGGTAAGCGTAAGCTTTTGTATATATCCTATATTTCTGGGCTCGTTTCGAGCTGTTGAAAAACAGTATTTGTCCAGCCAATTCCAAAAAAAGGCGAATCTTCTTCTCCCTCCAATTATCGTCCGATTACACTTACGTCCCTTCTTTCTAAGGTCATGGAAACGCTGATAAACTATTAGATCAAGAAATATCTCATAGACCGAAAGCTTCTTAATGACTGACAGTACGGTTTTCACAACAACAGGTATACTGGTGATCTGATGGCTTATCTCCACGAACAGTGGAACGAATCTGTACATCGTTTTGGAGAAAAGAAGATTGTTGCACTTGATATTTCAAAATCATTTGACAAAGTCTGGCATCTTGCTGTTTTATTGAAAATGCGTGCTTTCGGTATCGATGAATCCCTTGTTCGCTGGATTAGAAACTTTCTTTCGAACAGTTCAACACAAGTTGTATTGGATGGATGCAAGTCCGAAACCCACGATATAAATGCTGGTGTTCCCCAGGGCTCCATTTTGCCACCGACCATCTTTCTCATTTTCATTAATGATCTCCTGTCTGTAACTTCTAGTCCAATAAATTGTTTTGCTGACAATAGTAACCTTAGCTTTTTTTATTCGTTTCCAGACTCACACCCCTCTTCTTCAGATGTGCAACTGCAACGGCAAAATATGATAAGCTCATTAAACTTTCATTGGAACAGCATTGTACAATGGGGCATAAAAAACCGCGTAGTTTTCAATGCTTCGAAAACTCAATGCTGTCTTGTATCGTTAAAGCGAGATATAGCGCCCTTTCCACTATCAATGTGTGGCACTTGCATCAATGAGACCGAACATTTCGAGATTCTCATACTGAAGCTTCTTGGGCGGTATACAAAAAAGAGCCATGAGAATGATTGGTGATAGAGACATAACCGACTCATTCACTTATTTGGCCCACCGTCCGTCGTAACGTTGCTTGTCTCTCTCTATTCTATCGTTACTTCTACGGTAATTGCTCTAGTGAAATAGCCGGTTGCATTCCTTCAAACAATTCGCCCATAATACTCGTTCTTTAGCCGTACTACGCGAATGTGGAACTCCCTTCCACACTCTGTCTTTCTCGATCATTCTAATGTGGAGGAATTTAAGACCAATGTACGCCGACACCTCCTTTCCAACTCATTGCTTCCATCTCTAGCATAATTAGGCAATGAAAAACCCTTGCCTTGGTGCAAATTATAAAAACAACGAACTCACCCTTACATCATATTCTGTTTCTTTTTTTTTAATTTTTTTTTTCACAGCACTTTATTACCACAGAATTCACAGAAATCATCAGATGCATTCAAAATTTCGACCTTTTATTATTTATTTTATTTTATTTTCGCCTTTTTGTTGACCAACTGGAATTTCAATGAAAAATTCATTGATTGCCCTTTTTTGCTGTTGCGCGCGTCCCGTCCGACCGACACAGTAGGGAGGTGAAAAAATAAATACACAAAATTTGCAATGTTAATTGAAGTGGCGTCGAAGGTGGAATGGGAAGCTGATGCGCTCGATTGTCAGAACATTCGGTAATCGTATCGAATACAGGGTGAGAAAAAACAGGAATTTATATAGACAAAGTGGTCCATGGATTAGGTAATGCAATTATTGATTTAATCGAAATATTTGCTTTCCAAAAAAACACACATCCGTTTTAATAGTTCTTGAGGGATTACCATGTTGTTTTGTGTCGAAGTAGATAATGAATGTTAGGCTTTTAAAACATCCAAAATGGACACGCGACGAGCGAGGGTGCGAGATGATTAAAGGTGTCGTAGCGGAAAAACACAAATTATTTTGCAAATCGATCAATATTTGATTTTCATTAAAATCAATTAAAAATTAAATTCAAGGAATTTTTGCAAACGGCACAACTGCTGAATTTTGTACAAGTCCTTTTTGAAGTTCTTTAAACACATTGAACGAAGGACCGAACTACAATTTGAAAAATTAATAACTTTTTCCTTGAAGAAAAATAAAGCGAAGATTTATTTAAAGATCTCAAGAGCAGATACCACAGCAGGATAATATTCTCCTTTAGAGGGCAGAAAAAAAAATATGAAATCAAAAAATTACAAAAAAAGCAAACACACTCACACATTTATTTATGCATAACAAAACTGAAGGATATTAATAGACATTCTGTCTGGCATGATATAAGAAAAGAAAGACACACATACCTACAAGTGTTCGCAGGATTAAAATGAATATTTGTTTTGCGTGTAGCTGTAGGCATAACAAATGGGAAGTTGTGTTTTACTGGAATTCATAAGTGGGATTGCCTTCAAATGTGAAATAAACTTGAAGTTCAAGCAGGGGGTTGGGGCTGATATGTATAGTGCCTAAAATAATAGCAGATAGTGGCTTATGACAGGGGACAGAATCGTCCTTTAAGATTTATGGCGATAAATTGAGGGTTGACGCAATGTGGTTATCAAATTCCAACATATAAACAAAAAATTCAGTTTCTTTTTTACATATTCACTATAGGAGAAGACAGGAGATTTGTTTTTCTGTTGTGTTTTTTTTTTGTTTATTATTTTTGAGGTGGTTAACGATTAAAGCTGTGAGCAATTACTTGTTACGCTTTGCGTTTCGTTTAACAGAAAGTTAAGTTTAACCAGCTGTTTAGCTGTCATCTGTTGGCGTGTTGGGTGTCACATTTGCACACTCTCGCAACAATCACAACCGTAAGAGTCCAAATGAGTTTCTAGGTCTTTTCGTAACAGTTGGACATGGATCCACTGTTATACCTCAGAAATAGTGGACTTCAGCTGGTGAACGAGCTTCGAATAACACAAAGATGCCCGCATCGGCAGGTAAGGTTAAGGCCAACGTTTTTTGGGATTCACAAGATTTCACAAGTGCAAAACGGTCATAGACCTGAAGTTAACTCGGCATAGGGCACAGATTCGACGCTGAATTGAAGAGAAAAAGATTCCACTTCTCAAAGTAAAAATTGCTCTTCCACCACAATATGGCACATGATCCCGACTCAGCCATCATCTTACTTACTTACTTAAGGTGGCGCTACAGTCCGTTGTGGACTTGGGCATCAACTAACAGTCTTCGCCATCCAGCTCGGTCCCTAGCTAGCTATCTCCAGTTCTGCATTCCAAGTTGCATGAGGTCCTCTTCCACTTGTGTGCGCCACCTGAGTCGCCGTCTTTCTCTATTTCTACGTCCCTCGGGAATAGTGTCGAGGGCTTTTCGGGCCGGAGACTTGGTGTTCTTCGGATTTTAATGACTGGGCCGTCTGATTCTCCGCACCTTGACCTTTCCGGCAAGTTCCACGTAAAGTTCCATGTTGAATCTTCTTCTCCATTCCCCATCAACGCACACGGGGCGAAAGATGACCCGAAGACCTTTCCACTTGAAACAACCTAAAGCACATTCATCCGATTTTGTCAAGGTCCACGCTTCTGCACATACAGCATCTTGTAGGGTAGAGTATCTTGTAGGCGATGTTAAACTCGCGGATTTCTCTGTAATTGGCGCAGTTTAGAACATCTCCCGCTTCTTCAAGATCGGGCAAACAGTGCTGAGGTTCCATTCAGCGGGCTGCATTCATCCGACCATATCTTACAGATGATTTGGTGCTTGCTCCTGTCTAGATCGTCGCCTGCTGCTTTAAGCAGCTCGGCAGCTAGATCATCTGTTCCAGCGGCTTTGTTGGATATCAGCCTTGATATTGCCGTTTTCTCTTCTTCTAGGTTGGGTTCACGGAATTGTTGGCTATCCCTATCATCGTCTCCGATGCCTCCTGCCTAACGGTGGGATTTTGTTCGTCGTCGCCGTTATACAGTCTACAGAAGTGGTCTTTCCAAATCCCCAGCATCGACTACAATTCTACTATGATATTTCCTTGCTTACTCAGCCATTATTGCGACATTAAAAAACGTGTCTTTCAGGCTTTAAAGGTTGAAATAAGTTCGAGTGTCGGTGGTTGAAGTGAATAGATTTGAATCGCTAGGGAAGTAATGAACATCCGTCGGTCGTTATTCACCCTTATTCTGACATTCTCTTTCGTTGGAAAGTTATTCAAATTCGTATGATACGTATATACGAATTTGAATAACTTTCGAACGAAAGAGAATGTCAGAATAAGGATGATTAAACATGGAAATATCCATCATGCCTTTTAGAAGTAGAAATCAAAGAGGTACCGATTTTCTAACGAAAGACTTACCTAGCGAGCTCACTAACCATCTCGATTCATTTTTTATTGTTTCTCGGCGTGTTGTTCTACAAGTAAATTCAGACAGAACCACTTTCCATCTCAAACAATTTAATGGCTTTCGCAGAAAAATTGTCTTGACCATTTCAATTATTTCCTTTTCCCAAAAAACCCATAAAAAACAACATGTTCATCTCAACATTTCAATATAAATCGCCCATTCTCCAAAAAATCGCAAGGACAACAACAAAAACTAAAAAAAAATTACACCAATTCCAAAACAAAACAAAAATTTCCCAGACCATCACTTAAACCCCAATCAATTGGCTTCACTTTACAACTTGAAATTGATCTAGAACCCGTTTCAAATTAAATTCGCCATAAAACAAATGCCGACTTGAGAGAGCACAATCACGTCAAATACCCATTTCGAGACTTTTCTCTTTTTTCTGTTTTTCAAAAAAAAAAAAATCGAAAAAAACAACAAACAGCCGAAAGAAATAAATAAAATCATATAACACCAAACAACTTCTTCGGCAACAAGGACATTTCGGTAATCGAGCTGTAGTCGTAAATATTATTCGATGGCTTCAAAAACGAAAAAAAACAACAACTAAGAAAACGAAGAAATTCGGGTAGACACCACTCCCAAAAAAAGACATCAAAATCAAACGAATGACGCAACAAACAAACAAAAATAAATTCCCGTTAAAGGACCTATACGACTAAAAAAAAAAGAATCTCCAAACTGTTACAATTTGTTACATGTGTAAAGCTGAAAGCACTCCAGGGACTTTTCAAGCCAATATAAATTCTTATCCTCATTGAAAAATAACAACAACAACAACAACAACAAGTCAAAATACACACAGTTTTCAAGTGTGAAGAAATCAGAGAGAATTACTTTGAGGGGGGGTTAAAATAAATAGAAAGGATAATCGAAGAAATGGCAATCACTTCAAATTCCAAAACTCCCAGCAACCCTTCTCCTTGTTATCCTGCTGCCACCCCACTCTACATCAAATGTAAGGCAAGCAACAAACAAGGATACATGCTTTGCAATAACGAGTACAGGACGAAGGAAGGCAAGAAGGTCGAACAAATCTGTGGCAGTAGTTAAGTTCTTATACTCACTTGGCTTGCGAATTCGAATCCCCAAAACTCCTTCAAATGTCACTGAAACCAAAAATAAAGGACCACACCGAAACAACAACAAGACAGAAGCCCAAAAAAACTAAAAGGAGGGCACTCCACCAAATCGAAAATCATTTCTCTTTAGAAGTTCCAAATTCCAATTTTTATTATGTTTTTTTTTTGTATTGTTTTGGTTGCTGGTTGGTAACCTAAAGTTTAGCAATCCCATATAATGCTGTATTGAGGGCGTCCTGATGTTACAATCTCGCAACTAGTTCATATGAGTGTCCTTATTTTTCGAAGGATGATGCGTTGCTTGTGTGTAGTTTGCTTTCGTTGGAAAGTCGTGTGATGGCAATGGCATTGTGTTCCAATCCCTAATGTCATATCGTCGTGTGTATCGCTTACGTTATGTGTGTGGCTCTGGAATCCCCAAAACAATGTTGCGATGGACACATAGCAATCACAAAACTTCAATTCTATGTTCTCAATCCTTTAAATCCCCCAGATGGAGCTATTGTGCAATGCAGAGCAACAGAATTGTGGACATGCGAAGTTCGTAGATGAATTTCACTTTTGTTGTAAATGTATAAGGAATCGCCCGGTCAAGTCCATCTGTTAGCTGTTTCATAAGAAATCATTTCTAAATTTTGTTGGCAAATAGAAATAGAGACAACTAAAACAGCTATATGCGACAAACCTTGCTCAAGAAATTCCCCTTGTCCAATTGCAATTCAAGTACCTACACCCATGCGACACTATTTCATTCGGTCAACCATTCAGCATTTGCGGGCGGCTCGTGAATTCATCAACACGAATATTTTCTCGAGGACATCTATTCTCTCAAGGATCTACCATCTTCCACAATGAGATAGCAGTAACACGAACTAACCAACGAATAAACAAAACAATAGCAGGGAGGTCGCATCAAATGCTGACCAAGGACTTGAATCACTCGCCCAACAAGCAACATCTAGCAAACTCATACATTCGAGTCAGATTCAGAGTGTCGGATAAATGACATTCAAGCAGAGCTCGTCCTGAAAATTGCTATTAAAATATTGTCTGAAAGCTGATGGTATAGTGTGGGCGGGTTAAGGATGGTTGAATGGACGCAAGGAAAAAATTCACAGTCTTGTGCGCCGTCTGACATGTGTGTGGGTCTCAGCTTGATGGAATGGATCAGCATCCTTGCTGTTGATTCTGCTTTTACTTAACGGATGTCGTTCTTCATAAGAGAGAGAACAATTTAGAGAATGACTGCTGTTGGATGGTGGCCCTGAATTTAGGTTCTTCCCTACTTCAAAAGTGAACACAATTTTTTGATCAACGATATGGCGTGAAGAGTTGTTGTTTCTTCTTGTTGATGATGGCTGCTTTGATGCCGTGGTGGCGCGGGCAATCCTTGTCCGAGTTACATAAGTTGTTTAGCTTTTACGCAGTCTGATGTGATTATTTTAGCGAATCCTTGTCCGAGTTACATAAGTTGTTTAGCTTTTACGCAGTCTGATGGATTATTTTAGCGAATTTCACAACAACATCATAGAGTAGAAGAGGCAACATTCATAACTCTCAGAACTCGTATTCTGTGATAAACATCCGCATCGATTGTGGATTCTTTCAAAACAAAGACGCAGCGTTTACATTTTAACTTTTCGTCCTTGAAACTCACAACCGTCTGAGATGATGTGGATTTTTTCACGATTTAGCCATATTGAGAGTTTTTAGTTATGACAGAAGGTCCAAGGAAATGGCTTTATGTGTCTTAAGTCGAACCTTTGTAGGATCGTAAAAAAAATCATTAACTCCTTCGGAAAAGGTTTATTTATTGAGTTTAATAATGACCCTTTATAACAAAGGTCGAGTGCCGGTTTGATGGGCTCCAATTCTTCGACCAAAAGGACAAATAAAAGGATTTTATTCTTGGTGAACATTTGAACGGGATCGTAAACATTTTAATAGCTCAATCTTTGTTTACAACAGGTTACATCATGACATCAAAATAACGTGAAAAATGTGGTGTTTAATTTTTTTTTTCTTAAACTTCATTAAGTATAGATTCTTCAAAGATGCACTTTAAAGAAGGACTCGAGCCGCTCGCGAGCTTTTCGAGCAGATAAGGAGAGAGGAACACAAACTTCTCAGGAAGAAAAAAAGTGAGCATGAGAAGCGCGCGATCGAGGAGATAGAGAGATGTCACAACAGGAACAAGGTTCGAAAGTTTTACAAAAAGCTAACAAACCACCAGGGGTCATACACCCCAAACTGTAGCCTGTATAGACCATCATGGGAACATCAGTGCTGAGGATATGGAAAGACTAATTTTCAAAGCTGCATAATGGCGGTGACGAAAAAAATCCCGCCAGCTATACAGAATCCTTCAATGTGGGTCGAGCAGACCACCAATTCTACCGACCTGACATTTATGAAGTGAAGATAGCTTAAGTCGAACATAGCCGCTGAAGCAGATACGGCCTAGCTGCCGAACTGTACAAAGAAGATGGAGATGGAGATGATTTGGTTAGGAGTATGCACCACCTCATTTGCAAAATTTGGTCGGAGGAAAGAATGCCCGTAGAATAGAACATCAGGATCATATGCCCGATCCTCAAGCAAGGAGATCCTCTGAACTGCAATAACTACAGAGGTATAAGTCTCCTTAACATCGCCTACAAGGTCTTGTCTGCCGTTTTTAGCCTTTCCTCAACAACCTGATAGGTCCTTATCAGTGTGGTTTCAGACCCGAAAAATCCACCATCGATTAAATATTCACCCTACGGCAGATCTTGGAGAAGACTCAGGAACTTCACATCGATACCTACCACCTTTTCATCAATTTCAAGGCCGCGTGTATGTATGACAGCGTCAGCGTCTATAGAGACCAACGTTTTGGCAGTCCAGAAATACTTACTTATCCCTCTACGTAAGATGACAATGGAAAACTCACGCTGTTCCATCATGGTAGAAAAAACCTAACGGATGCATTTGATGTCAAAAAAAAGTTTAGACCCTTGTCCAGTGCGCTGTCATGCGAATTCTTCAGCATCATTCTTGAAAAGATAGTGCAAAACTCCAACGTCAACACCAGATGCAAAATCGTTCAACCGTTCAGCAAGGATACGTAGACGACATTGAAATATTTGGAAGAACACAGCATGATATCAGTGGAGCGTTCGTGAGCTTTGAAACGGAGGCCAGGAAGATGGGTCTAGCGGCTTACGAGGACAAGACCAAGTTAATGCTGTCAACAAGAAAGGACATCCAACATCGACGTCTTGGAGCCAAAGTCAATATAAACTGATTTTACTTCGAAGTAGTTGAGGACCTTTTCTACCTAGGATCCGCTAAAATCTAAAACAACAACACCAGCGCTGAAATCAAACGAAGAATCACTCTTGCCAATCGCTGCTTCTTTGGAGTTAGAAGGCAACTGAGTAGTAAAATCCTTTCTCGAGCAACTAAAGTGTCGCTGTACAAAACCCTCATTATCCCGGTCCTAATGTAAGGTGCAGAGACATGAATCATGACAACACCCGATGAAAATGATTTCTGCTGCTTCGATAAAAAATTTCTTCGAGTGATTTTTGGTCCACTCTGCAAAAATGGAGAATGGAGACGAAGATTCAATCAAGAACTGTACGAGCTGTTCAACGACACTGACCTTTCCATTACCTCAGAATGCCCTTAAGATGATTGATAAGATTTTCCTCTCCGCAACCGTATTGATTCGAGTTTGAGAAACGGATTTATAGTCCTCGGACCACTATACCAGCACGATGGAGGTCAAAGTCGATGTTGGCGTCTAGATAGGAGCGTAACGCGATCAAACTGAAGGCGTGGCTTCGTTTTGGAAAATTGTGACTCCATCAGACAGGGGCCTTGTTAATTCTCTTATGGGTTAATTGTACAAACCTACTTGCAGCGACCATGTTCTTCGATGCTGGCATTTCTATATAAGTATTACGTCATAGTACGAGTTTTAATCTATCATCGATACTTGTAATTTTTTAACATGAATCATATTTGATTCATGGATTGTTTTTGGATGAGATGAACATTAGAAATTAGTTTTGACTGACAAAAACACACTGAATGTAGACAATTTTTCTCACTTTTTACTTTTTGAGTCATATGTGATTCATGGTCACTAAGAAACACATAAGAACTTCTGTTTTCATATATACTTGTTTGTCAATCAAATCAACGCTATCTTAAAATCAAAGACTGCAACAATTGGCCGTCTCATAAGATTCACATCGTTTCTCGAAAATAGCATACCATTCATCAACTAATTTCCAAAGCCTATCCAACCATAAACAGTTAACAAAAACTTCAATTAGTTTGCCTTTCTGAGTTCATCCTAAGGTAACAAAAACTTCGAAGCAAACAAGAAATCGAAAAAGCAAATAACCGTAACGACTATAAATCAAAACACTTGACGACTAAACATAATCCTGATCCTTTGAATGCATTTCATTGCCAGCACCTGTAGCGAAAAGTAAATTAATCAAATAACCCGATTTTACCTCTCATCCTCTTTGCCACCTACACAACCAAATTTGCAAACAAAAAACCAAATACTCAGAAAAAAAACGATGTATGTAAATTCAAAACGATTTTGTCGCTGAATCCATCCTTCAGTCATCCATCAAGGACTAAGTGCACTTCAAAAAATATCGAAACGACAGACAGTAGCAGCGCAACACTGTCACCACCACCCACCCGCCTTCAATGTATAGCAGCACAATTTTTATTTCTTTTCATTAGAGGGAATCTCGGTGGGGGAAGCACAAAAACAACCTCTGCCATTTTACGAGACCTTCGAACCGTTATCGACGAACAAATTCGAAATGACAGTTTTTTATGGAGGAAAATTAAAAATCAGAAACACCAAAAAAAGCAAATAAACCAACACTTTTACGACACATCCACCAACTTGTAGGATACAAATTTGCAAAGGTATGAGGGCGCTTGTGATGTTGGCTTGCATTCAGCGTTCCTCCAGTATCCTTCCTCTTGATTTCATGTCAAACGGAAGCGCAATTTCTATGTCATCGATTGGGAGGTACGTGTGTATACGTACATCTCGCACAAGCACCCATCAATCGCTGAAATGTCGAATGCTCCTGCAAGCCATTATATCCTACAAAGGACATTAAATTTATTTAACAGGATATATGGCTTTTCAATGATTTAAATACAAACGAAAGCCTTTAGCTACATTATTTGGCAGTTTGTTGTAAATTGCGCAGTGGTTAGGTTAGAGTGAGTCAAGTCCAATTGTGCCCCCTCCCCCAACTGCAGAAACCGACCGTTAACAAAATCGTTATTACAATTTGAAATTGAAAAGTGAACAAAAAGCCAACATAGACACTCTCAAAAAGGACATATAAAAAATGAAGATGGCCGCATGAGAGTCTGATTCCACCATACTCCAACAGCAGCTCTAAAGCGACAAATTTAATGGACACTTTTTGTATAAAGACAACCAGCGCTCGTACGCATATCGATACGAATGAAGGACCAGTCGAGGGGAACGTACCATTCAACAATGCGCTGCCGGTGGGGTCTGGTTCCGTTTAATTTCGAAGAATTTTTTATGTGACATGGAGACGTTATAAATGCCCCGTCATTTGGGGAGGGCCCGGCCAGATAGATATCGAAATGGTTTATTGAGTGATTTGTGACATAATTTTGATATTTTATGGCAAACCGAAATCGAGTCCTGCGGATGCGGATGCTTACGCGAGTCCCGACTTTATTGTGCCCACACCAGTGTGACGCGCTACGCCGCGCCGCTGAAAGGACAATGCCACAGGAAAATGGTAGTTTATTTCCTCTTCGACGAAATGTGCCTTTTTATTCGGCTTTAATGAGGCTGTTGTCTGTTTTTATATGTTGGCAGGCTAAAATTGATGTTTTTAAACTTTATTGCTGGATTGATCCGCTGTCGTTTTTTTGTTGGTTAAAGTTGCCACGAAATGGGCTTTTTGGCTAACAATTTGACGACGGGCTCGGTTTCGGTTTGTGTCTAGACTTAATTGTGGCTATATATAATATTTTTTTATAATATAAAATGACGTTATTTTATCGCTTATTGACATTCAGTATAATATTCGATGGATTTTGTTGAGGAAAAGGAAGTAAATTTTAATAATAAGAACGGTTTTTGGAGGGTTGTGTATAGATTCACATTAAAATTGTTTATCGTTTCCTGTTAAGGAGGCGTTAATAATATGTATTTATGTGAAATCATAACTTGTGTGGGTATTTTGCTGGGCAATTCGGAAATAAAGGATGACTTAAGGGGACGGAATCAAATTTAACTGGCACTTGTTGACAATCATAATATTTTTTAGCAATCATAAAAACACACCGCTGCTGTAGTCTTACTAAGGACATTTGGAGGATGGTGGTTAGAGTTGCCACTTAATGAAATGAATTTTAATTTTTCAGAGGCATCTGAGTACTGGGGACGAAATTCCATACCAGTATGTATGGTTTGGGACACTACGGCGTATACTTACTATTTTTTTTTTTAAAGATATGCTGAAGAGTCTAGCAAGGAGGATCTTACGACCTTTTGGATAGAGCCAACTGAGGCTGTTCCAAGCACGACGTCAAAATTGTACTCGGAGACTTCAATGCAAAAACCGGGAAGGAAGACATCTTTGGCGGATTAGTTGGAAAGCACAGCCTCCACGAAATTCCGATAGAATTATCTGCAGCTCGTAATACGGTGATAAGTAGCTCTAGGTTTCCAAGACGAAAGATCAACGCAGCAACCTGGTGATCTCCGGATGGTCGAACAGCCAATCAAACCGACCATGTGCTAATCGGCGCAAGGAACGCATCCAACATCTTCAACGTGCGCACTTTCCGAGGAGCAAATGTCGACTCTGAGTAGGTTGTGGCTAAGCTTACGGCTCGATTATCAAATGACAAGAAAACACGGCCGGCCCAAGAAAAAAGTTCAACATCGGTTGCCCAAGCACTCCGAGAAATGCCAGAGACAGCAGTGAGCCCCTGAGTGAGACACTCTCCGCCGTTCTTCCAAATACCACAGATGTCAATTTTGTTTAACCAATATCGCGAAATAATTAAAAATGAAGGCGAGATCACCAAAGGTTACAGGTCACCGCCAAAAAAGAACCCGTTGTATGATAAGAGATGAGAAAATACACGTTTGCAGATGCTGCAATGGAAAACAAGAGCAGCAAGAGAAGAACCGAACAAAACGGAGAAATGAGAAAAGACCCTGTTAAGGAAGAAAAGAAAATCCACAGTTTCTCAGCTCAAAGATGAAGAAGAGTCACGGGCCAAGAACAACACCCGACGTTTCCTTAAAAAGTCGAAGCAATTAACTCCTGGTTTCAGAATCGGGACACAGGCTCTTCAAAAAAGTGAAGGAAACCTAATCACCGAAGCACATGGAATTGTAGATATTTTGAAGCAGCACTACCAACTGCTGCTGAATCCGCCAGGCAGAACAACGTTAGACCAAAAATTCACACTGAGGCAAATCCTGGAAAAGATAAACCAATTTCAAGTGGAAGCCCAACATCTTTTCATCGACTTCAAAGCTGCTTGTGATAGCATCCACTGCTTAAAGCTTATGATGGCAATGTCTGAATTCGGGATCCCGAACAAACTGATCCAGCTGTTCCACGACGCTTAACGATACGCAGTGCATAGCGCAATTGGGTAAAATCTGATCCGAGTTGTTTCAAACATGTGCAGGGCTTAGACAAGGAGATGCGTTGTCATGTGATTTTTTTTAACTTCCCATAGGAAGTTATTGTAATGGGTCCGATTTTGTGAATCTCCAATTTTCGCATTTCTCGATGTTTTGAGGTCACTAGAGTCCGAATCAAGCGTTTTTAAGATGACATCGGTGTGTGTGTATGTGTGCTCGTATGTGCGTTACGTTTTTTCAGCTCGATTATCTCGCGAACCACTCATTGTATTGTCATAAAATTGGTCTCATTCCACGCGGTATTGTGTTGTTAAGAGTTGATTAGATTTTGAGCGAAATCCGCTTAACGGTTTTTAAATGGCAATCAAAAATCTAAGACAACCTTATAAAAAATGAGTTATCTATACTAATATTATAAAGAGGAAAGGTTTGATTTTTTGTTTGTTTGTTTGTTTGTTTGTTTGTTTGTTTGTTTGAAATGAATAGGCTCCGAAACTACTGGACCGATTTAAAAAATTCTTTCACTGTTGGCAAGCTACACTATTCCCAAGTAACATAGGCTATGTTTCATTTTCAACAAAATTAGGGATCCTTGCCAATGTTAAAAAAACATACTTTTTCCACCACATCAAAAAAAAAAAAAATATGATCAATTTCAAATATTGAAAATTATGTTTGTCAATTCTGAAATTATTTTATGTAAGTGAAGAAAATATATATTCGTCAAATATTGTTTTCCATCGACAAAAAAACGTACACTTGACATTTTTTGCAGTCGATATAGCTATGTATTTTCTTTTTTAGATTTATTGTTCTTGAGATATAATTGGCGTGGGAAGCGGGTAGTGGAGTAGCGGCTAAGTAGGTAGCGGGTAGCGTATAGCGTGGTGATGGGTAACGGGTGTGAGTAGCGGGTAGCAGCGTGGTAAAAAGGTAGCGGTTAGTGTGTTGAAGTAGTAGGTAACGGGAAGCGGGTAGTGGGGTAGAAGTTTAGCTGGTAGCTCTAGAGGGTAGGAGGGAAGCGGATAGTGTGGCAGCAGGGTAAAAAAGTGAAGGCACTGCGAAGCGTGGCGGGGTACTGCTAGTTTTTATTATAAAAAAGGGTTTTCCATTAAGAGGTGTTATTTTGAATAGCCCGCTATTTCGGTAGTTGTCACTTTTGAAGCTGTCATTTTTGGCATTTGACAAGTAGAAACTACGCCATTAATAAAAATGGAACGATACACGCTTCAACAACGCATTGAAATTATTAAAATTCACTATAAAAAATGGTGAAAATTTGGCAGAGACGGTTCGCACAAATAAAACATTTTTGGGTCGTCGTGAAGCACCTTGTTGGACCGCAATACAGAAATTGGTGGAAAAATTCGAGCTGTTGGGACAAGTTAGTGATGTGAAGAATAAAACCCGTGCACGTCGCTCAAGAACAACTGAGAATATTGCTGTTGTAGCCCAAAGTGTTGAAGAAAACCCAGGTTTGTCCATTCCTCGTCGTTCTTTAGAATAAGGCATTCCACAAACGTCATTACACCGTATTTTGCATAAAGACTTGAGTCTTAAGGCTTATAAAATTCAGTTAACATAAGAACTCAAGCCGGCTGATCATCAATAACGTCGTGTCTTTGCTGGTTGGGTCCTTGAAATGCATGAAAATGATCCGGAATTTCATCGAAAAATCATCTTGACTGATGAGACCCATTTCCACCTCGGAGGCTACGTCAACAAGCAAAACTGTCGCATCTGGGGCTCGGAAAATATAGGAGTTATTGTTGAAAAGCCTCTCCATCCTCAACGCGTGACTGTTTGGTGCGGTTTATGGTCCCGCGGGTTCATTGGACCTTACTTTTTCGAAAATGAGGCTGGAGCAACAGTTACGGTCAATGGATTGCGCTATCGAGAGATGATTAATGATTTTAACTTCCCAGAGGAAGTTATTGTAATGGGGCCGATTTTGTGAATCTCCAATTTTCGCATTTCTCGATGTTTCGAGGTCACTAGAATCCGAATCAAGCGTTTTTATGAAGATATTTGTGTGCGTTACGTTTTTCAGCTCAATTATCTCGCGAACCACTCATCGAATTGATCTCATTCGACGCGGCATTGTGTTGTTAAGAGCTGATTAGGTTTTGGGCGAAATCGGCTTATATTAGCGGTTTTTTAATGGCAATCAAAAATCTAAGACAACCCTAATATAATGAAAATTATGATAATTTCTGCAATAATTTCAATAATTAGTGCACAAAATCTTATAGTTAGTGGGAAAAAAAAACAATATTCAGGAGTATCATATACTATATTTGATTACTAGCTGACCCACCAAACGCTGCTTTGCCGTATAAATATTAATTTTCAGAAATACTAATCGGATTAGAAAAACTGCTTCAATAATAGAAAACTACAATATTCAGGAGCAATTATATGTAGGCTGTATTTTACTGTGCAAAGTAGTTGTGAATGAGTCCACGAAATGGTACGATCAACTCGGCAGTGGCAGATGGTGCCACTATTATTCAATAAACTTAATGTTTTTCATAAAATCATCAGTTTTATGGAATTTGACTTTGAAGCAACGTGCGTGTACAACTACAACGGGATGCATCCGCTGAATATTTTGCAAAACAACTAATGTTTTTACGTATTTTTCTACTATGGGAAGTTATTCGTGTGGACTCCATGGGTCGCACTCATATTTTTTATTATGGTCCTGGATCGTATAGGTGTGAGCACGGAAAACCCTATTTTCAACAAATCCACCCAGCTCCTAGGCAATGCGGACGAGATAGACATCATCAGTCGATCCGAGGCCTTGATGCCCATAGAAGAACAGGCAAAACTCTGTGGTCTTGAAGTGAATGAGGACAAAACAAAGTACATGCTATCAACAAACAAAACAACATAATGTCCACAGCCTAAGACTAAACGACACTGTTGGTAGCAGCAATTTCGAGGTACATAAGAAGTTCACCTATTATGGAACAAACATCAATCCCACAAACGACACCTTAGTGGAAATCCGACGAAGAATCACCCTTGCGAACCGCGCTTCATCGGTTTCGCAAAACAAGTGGGTTCAAAACTCCCCACTCGAAAGACTAAGTGTCTGCTTCATAAAACTTTGATTTTACCAGTCATACTCTACGCTGCCGCCGCCGAGTGTTGGACGATAAGTAAAAAAAGGAAATTGATACTGGGCACTTTCGAAAGAAAAATTCTAAGATGGATTTTCGGTTCCGTATGCGACGATGGCGAATGGAGAAGAAGGTTCAATAGCGAACTGTACGAGCTGTATCAAGATGTGGATGTAGTCCAGAAAGCCAATAAAAGGCGACTAAATTGCCTCGGCCACATCGAGCCAATCGACGAAAACGCTCTAGCCAAGAAAGTCTTCTCACTGCAGCCCCCAGGTTCGAGGCGACAAGGTAGACCAAACATACGATACCAAGTGACTGCGGATGCCGGAACGCTTGGTTTTGGCGACTGGAGAGTGCAAGTGAGGGACCGTATCCGTGATGCAGTGTCTCAGGCTGAGATCCCTCATGGATTGGGAGCTGGTTAAGTAAGTAAGTAAGTTTCGGGACACTTGGACGTTGCTCATCCAAAATCAAAGTGCAACCACGCTGAAACATGTTTATCTAAATTTTGACGGTTGCCAACTTCGAAGAAGAGTCTCTGTACGCAGTTTTCAAACAAGGCAAATAAAGAGCACATTTATAATTCTAGCTCAAATGAACTTAAATACCAAAATAGTTATCCTTAAATATGAATGCTTGGTAATTGGATAAAGGTTAGTACTCCTAATTGCTGGCATCATTTGAAAAACGCCTCAGGTTCATTAAATATTTACTTTGACACACACAACCAAGGCAGGACTAATCCTTTTAGCACCTTCAAGTAACTCCAGATTACATAAGACTTTATCCACTCCCAAAATAATTCAAAACACTTATTTAATCAAATTCTATTTAATCTTAATCGAGCTATTAGCATTCTCCATTTTCTTATTTATATTTACCTTTAATCCGAGCTTAAGGAAGTCATTATCACACATTAAGTCCAAGATAAACGTCTACTCACAATTCAGTTCAATGGAAAATATCCTTCGCATGCATAAAATTCCTCCTACATATCCTTTTACAATATACAAAACAAGTCAGTCCAATAAATATGCTAAGCGCACACAAATAACATTCTGCAAAATCAATACACAACCTATACCTGGTCAGGTCAATCATCTTCAACATTCATCAGAAGGATTTTCCACAACTCAACTCATTGCACTCGAGTTATCAAAATCCTTATGATGAAAATGCAAAAATCGAAGAAAAGTAAACCTCCCAGAGCAAAGGTATACCGAAACAGAGACGAGACCAACCTGCAGATGGACTTTCATATTTTAATATCCTTGCACAAACCATAGAATCAGCATCACAAGAGAAATGAACAACAAAAAGAAGGCAAAAAAAGATATAAGGAAGAAAAATGTACCATCATCAAAAAGTACTTAAGCAAGCCAATTATTGACCTAATGAAAAGGGAAGTAAATAATAGAAAAGTCCTAGACCTCAAGCGAAACAACACAAGCAAAGGATAATGGGGGCCAGCAACAGCAGTCGTCGCCAGCCGCCACTACCGCACCGCAGCACCCCCAGCAAGACACGGCAATCGTAGAGCTCGTAAGGTAAGGGATGACGCTTGTTGGTGAAAGAAAACCAGGAAGAAAGTCTACGACGACGACTATGCAAACATCAGAACAAGGCAGTTACGCAAAAAAATGTAGCCATCGTACAATTTTTATATTATTTATGCGGGAAGAAAAGTTTACAGTTTTCTTGAATTCTGGATGAACATCGCATTCCATTTGACCAGTCCAGTTCGGTTAAGGACAGCCCCATTCAACTGTTATGAACTCCGTTGCGTTTCCGGCCTTCCTCATTCTTTTTTTTTTCTTCCCTGAACTGAAAGAACTTTGTCCTTTGAGGAATTTTATTCTGGCGTGCGTCAGTCTGTCTAGTTTTCCATCTCGTTTGTTGGGGCTCTTCTACACCAACACTTCAAGTAAGCCAAAGACTAAAACCTTGAGGTGGGAGTAAGAGGTCCAAAGTTGAACTGACCATACCGGAAGGAACCAGAACAACATTTGGTCCTAGAAAATCAAAAAGCTGGCTGTGACTGCGTGTGTCTGTGAGAGTGAAGGTGGTTTTGGGCATCTATGTCGGCCGCACCGGCCGGTCTCGAAATAAAAATTATCCACTTAATTCTGCTCGTTATTTTAGGTCCTTGAAAAAGTTTTTTTTTTCTTTCATAAAAAATCCTCTCTTTCATATTTTCATATTTTTCCTGGTGCTTGCTGAAAAGTTTTCTTTTCTTTTCTAGTAAGGAGATGGTGGTGAAGGGAGAAGGGAAATGGGAGAATGCCTCGTAGTCTTCGACAACATAAACTTGAATGCGAAAATGAGGTTGAATTTGTATGCGTTCTCATGTCTACTTATAGACATTGTAGAGGGTTTTCAAAAGTTCAAAAGAAAGTGGAATAAACGGGGTGTGTTCCACATTATTTGGGAATTAGGACTCGTGCGTCGTTTAGGAGTGGAAAAATTCAAAAAACACTGGAAACAGTCGATGTAGACACCAATAGCCTTCCGCAAGAGAAGACTTATCAAGCACAGCGACTGGTATGTCGTGAATAACACGTCGATGGTGGCTGCCGCGCTATCGCTGTATTCTACCATAAATTGTACGGCCGGATTCTGTTCACCCATGCAAGCTATGTAGGTGACCAGCTTGCCAGAGTCAGGGCGAAATTTGTCCTCATAAGAGGCGCCAACTGTTCTCCGTACGCTTTTTATTCGATCGAGTGACTTTGGCCAAGCATTCAAATCTCGAACCCAAAAGTGAGTACCTTGCCTTGAAATCGATAAAGAGGTGGTTGGTATCGATTTGAAGTTCCTGGATTTTCTCCAAGATCTGCCATAGAGTGAATATTTAATCGATGGTGGACATGTTCTTAACGAAAGGCTTCAAACGTTCACACAGCATGGTAAGATCTTGTAAGCGATGTTAAGGAGACGTATACCTCTGTAGTTGGTGCAATGCAGAGGATCTCCTTGCTTGATGATCGGGTATACCGTATACGATGTTGAGGTTCCATTCGTCGGGTATGATTTCCTCCGAACAAGTTTTGCAGATGAGCTGCTTTGTACAGTTTGGCAGCTACGCCGTCTTCTCAAGCGTATCCCCTGGATCGCGCGCTTCTCATGCTCCTTTTTTTTTCTTTCTGAACAGTTTGTGCTCCTCTCTCCTTTTCTGTTCGTAGAGCTCTGGAGCGGCTCGAGTCTTTCTTTTCAGCCCGCTACTACTTCTGTTCCAATGTATTTGAAACTCGAGGTCCTCATTTTTATAAATGTTCTTCTTCTGCCAATGTTTTCTGCTTCACTTTTAAGATGTTCCAGAGTCACGGATTGCTCTGCTCTCTCCAACTCCGTCAGGTTGAAAGGAGGCAGGCCATCCTCCTGTCTAAGTCCATTGAAGATGTTGAAGTATCAGGAGAGAATGTGTTCTTAATGTTTGAACAGCTCGGTCGCTCGCTGCAGTTTTGTTGTCTTTGAGCCAGTTGAAGCGAATTTTTGGCCGTTAGACTCGCTGTTAATTGTCTTCTCAAGCCAAACAAGAACAAATTTTTTTTGAATTTTACAAAGTGAGGTTGTTGTGTTTTCACTTTCAAGACTCAATTGACATCCTGATCTACCTCTTAAGGTTTTCAGGTTAATCCCATATTCTTTCCCCTCTCAAACAGTACTGAATATTCGTTGAAGTTCAAAAATGAGTTATCATGAACACAAAAATGTTCCTTTTTCATTTTTCAATGATAAAAATTTATCTCCAACAAAATTGTTCACTAGTGCACAGCACATTGCGCAAAAAAAAAAAATTCGATTGAAATTCGGAAAAATTCAACACGTTGTTGCACAGGAACTGAACCTCGCCTCTTTCCGGTTTGCTTGATTAAAATTGAAAAAGAAAATAAAACTAACTGAAATTCCTATTCCAGCAATAACGATTTTCCAAAAAATGAGAAATTGATTTCAATAAATAATTTATGACTCCAACAGGGAACACTGCTAGACAAACCGGATGCGCCCAAAATTGTGTGGCTTGCATGGTTGCCGTTGTGCCTCCCATCTCTACCTCTCTTTGGTGGTGTTTTCATTGCAGTATTTTTTTTTTCACAAAAAAACGACAAAGAACAGAATTTCCGTAAACCAAACTATTTTCATATCCGCTTTTCAGATAGATTTGGAATTAATAATAACTACAAGCAAGGGAAGCTCTGGAGAGAGAGAGAGGACCGGCAGCCAGTGGCGCTGGCGGATCATCCCTTTTGGCGATGGTTTTTACTGTAGATATTTCACACCCAATACTATTTTCGGTGGCCGGTGGAAGCTGGACGTCCGTCGGCGTTGACTTTGGTGTCTTCGTTGTCGGCATGTTGGGGGCAAATATGGCAAAATAGTCCTCGTGAGTTGTACAACATCATCCACAAACATGTAAAATTTTGTGGCAAAACTTTGGACGCTTTCAGACTACACAATGTCCATAATGTGGATATTTAAAAACTCTGACACGAAGCGGTATGGTGGCGAATTCATGGTCAAGCTTTATGGAAAGTTGCAAAGCGAGCGGCGAGTATGGTGTTTTCTTCCTTGGCATTATTTAATTAAATATTTTCAATGACCAGAATTTGATTTTTAAAGGGAGTTTATTTTGTTAAAGACCTGCATCGACAAGGGATTAAGGGCGGGCGTCTACTGTTCAATGAAAATGTTCAAAATTGTTACATATTTGTTTTCTATGGCGCCCCATGGTGTTGACTTTGTGTAACACAATGGAAACCACAGACAAGTCAATAGAGGCAGATGTTTTTGAAAGTAAAGTTTGTTTTGCCGTCGGTGTTGGGATGTTTTAGGAAACTCAAAGGGAACTTAAGAAGCGTTTAAGAGCGTTACCAGACGTCTATGTCGGTTATTTGCGGCAATATTAGAAAAGAACAAGGCGATTTCTTGGTATCAATATGCTAGGAACATACATTTGTTAAAAACCTCTTTAAATTCCAGAGCCTTTAAACTAAGACAAGTAAAACCATTTCAAAAAACATTGCCAATTGAAAAGAAGAATTAGCAACAAACAATGACAATTTCCTGCCATCTTTTAACATCAACTTCATCTCGAAGAAGTGTTTTTACTTATTTTCCAATTGTCTTTCAATTTCTATAGACTCTCTCCCATCCCTCGGCTTCACGACATCCATCGAGCTCTCAACTTAACTTGGGGTTGGTGATAATGAAAAGAAACGATTGTGCAAACACGGATGAGAAAATTACCCCTGATGAGTTGCACAATAAAAATATCTCAACACAAAAACAACAAAAAAATTCCTGGTTAATTGAAACAGGAAGCACTCTGGCTGCCGCTTACAAATAAGCCTGCCTAGCAGCCTCAGCAAAAAATATCCTTCGTTTTACAATTTTCACACATAATGCAAGTAATTAGATGTTTTATTTTTTTCTCCCCCATTCTCCATCGTCTGCCTTCAACTCGAACTCCAGTCAGCTTGCTTTTTTCTCATGTTTCAGCGCGTAGACTTAAGTACTTCCATTCTGATCCTTCAGAATCTGGATGCGGTGCAGTGCGTAGCGACAAAAACAACAGACAGCAAAAAAGGATAAAAGCAACTCCAGACATCATTGTTGTTATAGTGTGTGCTCTTCCTTCTGGCCAAAGTCAAGCATCGAATTCAGTTGCTGATGTGCATGCAAACCACTGTTGCATTTTATGAATAGGATATCAGAGAAGCGACAGGATAACGATGTTTCTTTTTGCTTTCTGTCAACTGGCAGCCATCATTTGTGATAAAGGAGATTGAAGAAGAACAACATGCCCACACATCCCGAGCCTAATCACAACACATGCAATGGCATCATCTTCACAATTCCAATGCATGTTTATGTGTTGCAAAGGATGAGAGCAGGATTGCCATTGAAAGGAGGAAAATGCACCTCGCCCATACCAAAAATTATGAATGTGGTCCTTCGAGCCGGATTTCAATGTGACATTTTGAATAGAAATCCTTACGCGCCCAAACACACAACAAAATGACATGGCTGCTGAATGTTTGACGCGAAGTTGAAGCTGGAAGAGTGCTCGTCGACATTTTGTCGACACAACGGAAGCTTCACGTTATTGCCAAGGGACCCCCGAACCCCAGTTGCGAGTTATTGTTTTTAATTCTTCTCATTTTTATTTTCATCTCACTTGACTACTGCAGGATCATAACGATGAGGACGACGACGACGTGTTGTACTGCAATGTTGCACCCTTAATTGTCTTAAGCATTTAAGTGTATTACAGAGTGTGAGAAAGAGAGCGACGTTCGTTGTCACCAAGGAAAACACTACAAGAAGCATACAAACAGGAAAAAGGACCAAGGACCAAGCAGGCACTGGAGAGGAAAGAAGTTTAAAAATTATAACAATAATAATGAAGGGATGCAGTGAATGAGAAACAGGACTGGCTATAAAATCCTTTTTTTTGCCCTTAAGAATGAGATCAACCCTCTCTTGGCTCTAGATGGGGTAGCACCTTCATTTTTTCTCTAGGAGAATGGGGCTACATTTTATTATGTCTTCCGGCAGGACTGCAATTTACAAAGTGCACAAAAGTTTTGTCTCTATTGTTTTTCATTCATCATCGTCATCATCATCCTTTTTCTCATGTACCATTGGGGCCTCTTGGCTTGACTGGGTTGTGTCGCCTTGGAACTCATCCATAGGACCCTTTCTTACATTTTAATTCTCCTCATCCGTGTCCCATTATGAAGCTCAAGCCAGCTTTTCGAGAGGACTTTTGTTGCATACCTACTCCTCGTCGTCCCAGTCGTCGTCGTCGGTCGTCATTGTGTCGCATGTCCTTGTGTTATTTGATAGCGGCAAATTGGAACAATTGTCAGACCGGATGTCTACAAGTGAGTGCTTTATAACACTACAAACTACGTTAGGCAGCAGTGAGGGCGGGCACTTTCTATGTCCACCTTCCTAACGTTTCTTATCATAACGGCCGACGACGACGTCAACGACAATGAGGATGAGGATTAAGGATGTTTGGAGGGTGACGACGACGATGATGATGATGACGACGATGATGATGCATCATCAAAAAAGAGAAAGTGCCTTGTTGCACTTAAATTGTTGTCCTGTTTCGCAATTTTCTTGCCTTTCCTGTGCCTTGGCACGCCTTCTTTCTCTCAAATTCAATAGCATAGGCTCATACCGTTATATGAAAAGACACATATCATCATCAAAACTACGGCAAAGTTATGTTGAAGAACAAAAAAGAACGAAAATGTAAGAAAAGAAAAAGGACTTGAAGCGTCTTGTGTTTTATGTTGCTGAATCATCATCACGAACACCAGGACTTTGGAACTTTATGGTACTCTTGCCTTTTGGCATACATATCTGCTTGTCGCAACACATGAGCGAGAAATGTCCGCATTGAAAACTTACTGTTTAAGAATGTGTGTGGACATTTGCTGAAGGTGGTTTGGATGTATTGCAATCGAAGGAAACAAAAAGGACGCATCTCTTTTGAATCAGTGAATAGCGAATTCTAAAGGAGGCACTTGAACTTAAATCATATTCAGGCCTAGTTAGTTGTTTTGGGGATAGAAGTGGTGTGAAAGTGGGGAGCATTGCTAGTTAAAATCGTTCTTGAAATGGATCTATTACTGTCCGTATAGTATTTGCTGTTCACTGTTGGTCCTTATTGTCATTTTTATTGCAAGTGTGATGTCCCCTCGGAGCTATATGATTTTTGTAAGTCCCGACTCGGAAGTGAGACTCCTGATAGACAAAGGAATTCGCCGGATGGAATTTTAAATTCAACACATCCCTTCGCGCAACAAATTAACTTTGAAGGACAAACATTTAAACATTCTGGAAGCCTCATCAAATCGTTTCAAAACCTTTGACGACAAAACAAATATTTAGCTAATTGCGACTCATTTTTACTCCATCGCAAGACACCACATCAGAATCGGGATAAGGATCGATGATGAGACATTGGAGACATTGGGACTCACAGTCTCCTTCCGGTTGAAATGCTGTATATGTGATTAAAGACGTGAACGACTATACTGAGTCCTTGGAACTTGAAAGAAGAAAAGAAGAAGATGTTGCATACAGAGGATACCTACGTGCCGTAGCACTTTTTACTTCCTTTGCTTTCTTTGTCAAAAGAATCAGCAGCTTCAAGAACACATCACTCGTCTCTCTTTGTCCTTGGCAGGGTTCCAAGACTGTGAAAACCTTAACAATCACAAATGAGAAAAAATGATTTTTTTTTAAATGATGTCCTCAATATCCCTTCTTGGAATCTATACAAAATTAAAAAAGTAAAAGGAAAAAATAATTTTCAAGTCTGCGAGCACTGATCCCTCGATATTTCCTTAAGATGTCATAGATGTGTCTTGTCGGATGTGTTGGGGCGGGCGTGCTCAAGTAGTTATGATACAACACTGCCGCTGGGGCTGGCTGGCAAGGGCAACACCATTTCGCTCACACATTTCCCGTGTTCCGTGCGATGTTAAGTGTCCGCTTGTAAAGAAACTGTCGGTAGCACTACATATACAGCAGGCGGCCGCCAACAACGACATAAAATAAAAGAAAAAAGAAAAGGGGTGGTGTTGAATGAGAGATCAAGAAAAAAGTTTCCGGTTCGTTTAACACGATTCAACTTCAACCGGGAAGCAGAAATAAAGATGACAACCGTCACATGTAGCTACATATCATCTCTAGACATCATTGAAGAAACGAGAACGAGCACAAGATCCGGAATACAAATCCATTAGAGAGCGTTTCGTCTACGCCTTTTCCCGGTCGGATTCTCACCTTGCCCTTGTATGTTGGGTATCTAAATTCTCAACTGCAACACAGAGCCATACCATCCGTTTTATGTTAAGCCAACTCACGAATTAAGGATGCTCAATGTTGACATTTTTATCATCATCCACGATTGCAAATGTCTTTTACAACGTTCTTTAAGGTACAGTCACATTTTTTTTCTTGCAAGTTGGTTTGTGTTTGGCATAGGAATGGAATGGGGAGCCTAGACTGAGCAAAAGTTTTTTTTTTTCTTTGTTAAACTAAAAGCATGGTAAGAGAACTGCAAGTTCAAGGCTTTTATGAATATTCAAGGTGTTTCGTATGGAGGCGAAGGCAATTACAGATTAGTTGACATTGTTCTGTTTAAAGAAAGGACAGAGCTTATTGCAATTCATTTTATCAATAAAGCGAAAACGATTCGAAAAGTACTGAACCTCATGACTCTGACGGCGGCGCCAGGTATCGCAATATCAGAACGGCTTCTGTCGAAATTTCAACCGGATTGGTTTTGTTTGACTGCGGTTCAAGCAGGAGTGCCCACGGATTGAAAAAGAGCAATATTGGTTGGTTATTCGATTCATGGTTTCTACTTCCAGGTGCCCCGAAAACAACAACTACTACTGAGGATACCATGACAAAAATCTAGGATCTCGTATAAGCAGACCGCCAATTGGAAGTGCACACACTGAAAAATTTTCATGCATAAATAGTACGAAAATATGAGTGCATCGTTCGAATTTTTTTCGTAGTTTTCAGCCACGAATAAATTTGTACAATGTACTCATATTCGTATATTTAAAAAGAGCTTTGTACATTGTACGAATGGAATGACAATATTTACGTTTCCTTTCGTACATTTACAAAGAGCGTTAGTACATTCTACTAATATTTCGTACTATTTACCCTCAATTTGTAAATTAACAGAGCGCATTAGTACATTCTACTAATACTTCGTACTATTTATTCCCCATTTGTAAATTTACAAAGAGCATTAGTTCACCCTACTAATACTTCGTACTATTTACTCTCGATTCGTAGATTTACCAAAAGCATTAGTTCATTTTACTAATACTTCGTACTATTTACTCACTATTCGTAAAACCAGCATAAGCATTAGTATATTCTACCAATACTTCGTACTATTCACTCTCCATTAGTAAATTAACGAAAAGCATAAGGTCATTGTACTAATACTTCGTACTATTTACTTGTCATTCATAAGTTAACCAAAAGCATTAGTTCATTGTACTAATACTTCGTACTATTTACTTACCATTCGTAAATTTACCAAAAGCATTAGTTCATTGTACTAATACATCGTACTATTTACTTGCCATTCGTAAGTTAACCAAAAGCATTAGTTCATTGCACTAATACTTCGTACTATATACTTACCATTCGTAAGAGCATCGCAGTCGTTTGTTTTGAGATCGTCGTTTTTTATAATACAGAATTGTATAACAGCCTCGACCAAAACTTTCCGCAAGTTGTCTGTTAATTTGGGTGTCCTATTAAATTTCTTCAAATACAACTTACCTACTCGTTCTTTCTGTCATCAAATACTTAGAACTCTTAGCACGCTTTTTATGTTATTTTAATTTTATTTAAAAAAAACTCACAAACCAAACTAAACACGATCAAAATCACAACCAAAATGAGCCATTGCCATGATTTAAAAACAATGACGCAATCCGATTCGAGTAGCGGCAATGTACTAATGCTCTTGGTAGATGTACGAAGTATTAGTAGAATCTACAAAAGCTATTGGTAAATGTACGAATGGAGTGTAAATATTCACCCTTATCACAGGCCCCGACGTAGTAGATTCGTACTACGAATCTCGAAAAAAAGTATCATAGGTCCCGTCGTAATAAAATTATTTGCTACGAAATTCGGAGTTCGTAAAATCGACATCACAAGCCCCGAACGAATAGGAAGATTGATAATTTTTTCTACGAACATTTTTTTTGATCGGAGCTGTGCTTCATTTAAACTGCTTTGAAGACTACCGGGCTCCAAATGCTTCTTTAACCTTCCCGATATCTTCTTTAGAATAAGGACCACACATGGGAATAATTTTTTTTTCGCTGAAAACTATCAGTTCTCAATCAAGCAATTTCGCGTCGAATGAGACCAATATATCAATATCATTAGTGGTTCGCGAGATAATCGAGCAGAAAATTTTTTAACCCACATGCATACACAATAAACATTCAGAGACATCATGATAAAAAGGGTTGATTGGAATTCCAGTGAGAAAAACTGGGGATTCACAGAATCGGCCCCATTACATTAACTTCCTCGTGGAAAAAAGTCCCGAAATTGCCAAGAATTAACAAAAGCATCAAAAGGTGGAAGTGAACGCCTATTGGGACCAAGTGAGACCAGACCTAAATAGGATGCAAGCAGTTGGAGAAGATGCATATTTTTTTCAACTGAAACCGTCTAAAGGTATTCCTATTTCTTGAAGGTTTGGGCGTTTGGCTAGATTTTAAGAAAACGCCTTGTTTTTTAAGAAAACTAGTACATAATTAATGAAAAAGAAATTTAAGCTCAGGTGGTCAGAATAAAACGCACACTTTTTCAGACCTAGAAAAACTGTAGATAATTAAAATTACTGTCCTGGACACGTCAACAAATGGCATCCAACATCCAAAAAACTTGAAGAATCAAATGATTTGAATGCATCTTTTAACGTTTTCTTTTATATTTTTAATGCACGTTTTCGCTGTCGATTTCCTTAAATAATAACAACAACTGCAACTGCTATTCAGTCCATTTTTAGTTCAAATAACAACTTCAAATCCGCTTTGCAAAAACTTCGTAGATATTTAATTTATTTGAATTTCATATTTTGAAGTACGTCAACTGATTCCGAAATTCGGAATATTGATTTGTGTGTGGCAATGCCTTTATTTATTTCTTTCGGGCCTTATGATTATAATTTGTTCGTATTCGTAGCGTGATTACTTAATAATAGTACAATGTACTAATGCTCTTGAGAAATGTACGTATGGAGTGTAAATAATACTACGTATTAGTAAAATATACTAATACTCTCGGTAAATATACGAATGAAGGAAAAATATTACAAAGTCATTAGTAAAATGTACTAATGTTTCGCTTAGTGTTAGAATGGAGGAAAAATAGTACGATTTATTAGTAAAATCTACTAATGCGTTTAGTAAATATTCGAACGGAGGTTATGATATACGAAGTATTAGTAGAATATACAGATAAAGAAGTTGCATTCTACTTATAATGAGTAAATCCTACGAATTATTCGTAAGGTCAATTTTCGAAACTAAATTTTTTACGAATATTAGTTTTGCTTCGTACATTTAACAAATGCATGAGTAAATCTTACGAATGAATTTGGAAAAATTACGAAACCATTCGTACACGATGATTTACGAATGATTTAGTTCAATACACGAATAAATTCGTACAATGTACTCATAATTTTGTTTTACGAATAATATTAGTACATAGAACGAAAAAATTCGTGTATTTTACCAAAAATTTAATCAAAATTTACTAATACATTCGTAATTTTCTTATTACAGAAAAGCTTCGTACAATCTACGAATATTCGTTCAATGTACGAATTTTTCTCGTACGAATGCTATTCGTAGCAATTTTACTAATAAAATTTTTCAGTGCAAGATAGGTGAGGAAGTAGACATTTAAAAAGACCGCGTGGGTCATACCTGCATGTGAAATTTAGGTATGAGATCGGCGCTATGGGTGCCACGTTCACTTACTCTTGACGACAAGCAGAAACGTAAGACCAGAGGAGTGTTTGGCTCTGTTTAAGGGCAATTTAAAAACGTATTTTTTTAGCTTTTGATAACTGCAATTTTTTAACGGTCAATCAAACATGACATGGAGCTAGAAACTGTCCCAACTGCTGCAAACCTGATATCTACCATTTTCTGGGATTCACAAGGCAAAATTCACTTCGACTGTTGGAGAAGAGCGAAACGATGGCAGGCCTAAACTTTGCCGAATTATTTGACCGACTCAATGCGGAACTACTTTGCGAAGAAAAAAGTGCCATTTCACCGTGATAACGCACCAGCTAATACGTCAGCCATCGTCACGACCAATTGGGCTACAAACTGCCGCCCCATGCAGCGTATTCTCAAGTCAAGACACGATCTAGAGTCTAGACAGAGGCTTATTTGGACTGTGGAGTGTGGACTTCACCGCCACGGAGGCTCACTTTGAAGACCTCGAAATAAGTATTTATTGGTCTAGCCATGCACATCAAAACAGACCCGCACCGAGGCTTGGTCGAACGCTGCTGGAATCGTCTACGCAAACTTTATTTCTCGAAGCAAACAACTGAAAGTATTCAAAAAAGACAATCAATCTGAAATTTCTTATGAAAATAGTCACCTCCCAAACTTCTGTTCCCAATATTTCTAAGAATCCTTCTATCAGCTGTAAAAAACCTTGCAAGTATGCAAGTTCAAAGTTCGAAACCTTGACTTGTTAAATCCCTCTTCAAGTACCTTCACTCAACGTTTTACAGTCTGATAAACAAATAAGTGTATATAGAAACCCTTTTTCTTGTCATTAAAAACCTCCTCATCAGAACATTTAACTCTGTTTTCGCACAATTCTCCTATGAACCCAGCTTCCACCCCCACCCTGCACAAAGGACAAAAAAAAATTCAATTCGAATCATGTGTGCACGAACAGGAGTATTTCAAACTGATTTCCAAGTATCAACATGTAAACGAGTTTCTTGTCTTCTTTAAGTATCAAAAGCTTTGCTTTTGGTATCGCTAGGACTTGTGGTTTTCAATATGCAACACACGTAGCGTCGACTGTTAATTTAGCCTCATCAGCATTTTGTAACCATGAAAGTTCTTGTGTTGAGTTTTTGTGTCTTTCTGGGTTGTTCTGTACACAAAAACATTGTGCATAGGGTTGGGTTGCATCAAAAAAACAACACAAACCCCTTAAGAGTTGTTGCCAAATAAACGAAGAGATGTGATAGTTTTTTTTTTGTCTTTCATTTCTGTTTGTTTTAGTTTTTTGCACAAAAGACACAAACACTTGAATTTTATTTTCCAGCCCTTGCTGTTTTCGAGTTCCAACCAAATATTTAGGTGCATCGATCCAAAACGGATATATCAGTGTGTGTTGCTATTTTTGTTAGGTTACATTACCCAAACTCTTGGTATCACCCAAAAGTCTGCTTCGAGAATGTGTGTCCTGCTGGGTATTCCATGCTTAGATCTTTCGTCGCTTAGAAGCGCTCCATGATTGTAGGTATTTCCATCTTAATGTGAATTGCGGTGGCGGTTTGCCTTGCTCTACACAAGAAGAACACAAGACGACACAAGGAGAAGACAAAACCAAAGACCCAAACCCACCCGGACGCCACTTACAATCTCTGAAACATGTTCTAATTTTGAGTGTGTTATTGTAAGATGCAGGAATATTTTTCAAATGTACCTGGCAAGATTACCCATTCTTCTGGATGCACCTTAAAGTCAACAGCATGGTTGCCAGGTTGGTTTTTTCTCTCATCTTTGAAAATGAAGATCTTAAAGGTTAGTATGCTTCTACGTCGTTTCAACAAGATTCTTGACAAAAGACCGAAATTGCTCTGATAGAAATTTCCAAACCTGGCAACCATGTCCCATGAATGTAGGTGGACTTATTTTGCACAAACTCTCTGTCCCTACTGCAAATTTCAGTGGTACACAAAACTATTTCAAGTTGTGTATACCTTAATAGTCCTGCTGTCATTCCTCTCGGGTAGTTTGTGGTTTCTTAGTTAATGCCGGTGATATTTGCATGCTTGAGAATGAAAATGCTGCTCCTTCAAGAAGTATAATATGCGGTTTAAGTTTCCAAGAGAAACGATACTATGGCATTCTTACAGGAGGCGGCGGCAGCGCGGCGGGCGGTGGCAGGAGTTGAAGTAAACGTCGAATGTCCTGAATCCGGTGAGACTAAGCAAAAGGACTATAATGGAGTACAACGTGGTAACAGTGGATTAATTTGGAGAAAATCGAATGTAATTGGATTAGTTTTGGGCCATAATGCACCAAGGTTGAGACTTTTCATTGAGGAAGTAACCACATAACCGCCACCAGCTTCCACCGAGAGAGTATCCCCATCTTTTTCAACTCGAACCGGCAAATGCAAAGAGACACAGCGACAAGGACACCACTGGAAGACGTCGTCATTTGAGGAAGATATTCAAAAAAGGATATTCCTCTGCCAAAGTATCGTCTTCTATTATACAAGTTCATAGGTAAAAGTCGTTTATTTGAATGCATTAAGGATGCGAAGGAGCATTCGTTGGAAATTCGTGTATGCCATCATAGCAAGGATATCTACGTTTGAGGACTCGCAATAATTGCCAATTGAAGTCATAAACAGGAAATTAATGGCTCAAAGTATGGTCCTAATGAATTGTACGATTGCGTTTTATCCGGTCGGTCGTTATGAGTAGCGACAGAGAGAGAGTGTGTGACAGAAAAGTGAATTCCGCATGGATGGAAGTTTCCACAAAAAAGGGAATATTTTAATGTCTAACTTCTGGTTCGGTTTCGTTCGACATTGGGCTATGGATATGAGGAGGGCAATTTAATTAAATCCACAGAAACGGATTGCGATTGTGCGATTGTGATTAAATTTGAATGTGGACAGGAGGGATGTTGTGTGTGCAAGGATGTTTGTAAGGATATTGCAAAAGAGATGTGGCACATGATAAAAATCATTAAGTATAGTCAATAAATCTAATTTTGATGGTTTATTTTAAGCAAGTGCTAACCACCCTGATGGCGCGGTAGTGGCAGTGCCTGTTGTTATTGAAAGATTTATTTCGACAAAACGAAGAAAAGAATTTTATTGCTGTGAGCCTTTAGTTTTTGTACAGTTCTGTACTTGAATATGATCGTTTTTCTAAAAGTTGACACTTCTCACTTCCAAGTACTATTGTTAGCATTCTAAAAGTCCAATAATCTCAAGAACAAGTACCAATTGCTTTGAATGTCATGGTCTACGCCATCCTTCTAGCGAAAATGTGGTTTTCTATAAATTGCACTGCAAAGGTTGCACGGGACCAAATCTGAGGAATAAAAAGACAAATTCGATCAATTTGGATGACGGAGACATGAGCCGTTGCGTGGGCCGCTTTTTTTACCATTCGACGCAAAATGGCCCATTGATTAGGTAAAGTACAGACCTGTGACCGTTTTCCCTTCTCCAAGTAGTCCAAGTTTCCACAAGGGGACATGAAAATCTCCTGATCAATCAACCTTCAACCAGATTGATCACATATTGTGATCGACGCATGACACTTTTCTAGCACTCAAGATGTCCGCAGATTCTGAGGTGCCAACATCGACTCGGCAAAGTACGAATGCGGATATCCCGTGAAAATACTAAGAGAAAATTCGACGTCAAACGGCTACAATCGCAAGAGATTTCTTAGAAATAGAAATAGAAATCATTTCTAGATCCTTGTAGACCTTTGAGGTCATAAAGAGTGAAATTCAGGATCTTTATAAAAATTTTGTAGTTCCTCCGGGTAGTCATCTAGGGCCCCTTCTATTTAGTTCTCATCTTTGCAGTGATCCATCTTGAAATCCAAGTAGCACACCAAGTTAAAAAAGTGCAAGTATATGACTGTAACAATTTTGAAGACCAACAAAGTGATAAGAAAGGACACAAACAATATTATGATTCTCATTTTTTCTTACCTATTAACAATTTATAAAAATTCAGAGGGTGTTTCTGTTTTCAAACGTTTTAGAAACATATTCAACGGCACATTCTTTACATTTTTATAAAAACATTGGGTACGTAAATAGAGGCTGAGTTCGTAATTGTAAAACTTCCGCAGTTCTGCCAAAATTGTGTTCATAAATGTAAACAATCAGCAATACTTCTGCATGAGCATGGCAACAATTGTGTTCATAAAAGTAAAACGACTGTAATTTTGCGGTCAAGTCGGCATTTGTTTTTATTTTGTTGCTGATTTTGCAGGAAAATGGCAGGGAGCAAATGTGATGTTTGTTGCTCAATAACTCCAGAAGTACTTAACGGATCTGGATGAAATTTGGCATACAGACAGATTATAGTCTAGAATATCACATAGGCTACTTTATATCCCGGTAAAATCTATGGGCCAGTGGGAAACATGTGTTTTAAGTTACAAAAGAGCATATATGATGGACATAATTTTCTGTAGTGGTGGTTAAGGTGTCAGAAAATGACAAAGGCTACAGAGAGAGTATTGAGCTTAAGAAAGGACATATAGGAATTTGAATTAAAGGGGATAAAAAGTTTGCAAGTGGTTGAAATAGTTGGCCAGAGTTTGTATGGAAGTTGGGTCAGTCTTGATAAACAAAATACAACATTCAAATTATGAAAACATACGATGAATATCATACATATGTATATCATACGAAAAGTGAAAGAGTTTTCCTATTTCTTAACTTTTCAGTTTTCTTATTTCCGCAAGTTTTGTATCATGTTTTCGAAAACGGTTTCTTCCACAAAGCTTAGAACAATGCGTTTTAAAATATTTATGTTGAAAGCCATTTTTCAAATGAATACCTACAAATCAAATCAAAAACAAATAAACTTTGTTTCTCGTTTTGTCAACGTTTGCTTTTATGAACTCATTTTGAATAAAGTATGATGACCGCACACATGCAGTTGTAATTGAGTTCATAAAAGCCTTTGAGCATATTTAAGGCAGGGCATGGGCAACAAAGCCTGCAATTACGAACTCAGCCAGAGTCACCATTTATTCTTTCCGTGGAATACGGGACCTCCATTGTTGTTTTGTTCCTTGGAGTCGGAAACTTTTTCTCAATAATTTCAAACTCATTATAGTGAAACACCCTCTAAACCATTCCTTATCGTTGACAAAGTTGTTGCTCCCGTGTTCATCATCCTCGTCATTGTTGAGTGTAATTGAGTCCTGTCTCCTATACCGTTTGACAAACACTCCAAGTAGTGCCACTCAATAAAAGCGAACGCATGTCCTTGCTCTTCAGGACTTAAGGCCAGGCATTTCAAGATCCTGTTCTATCATAAACTCTCACACATACCCGCCTCCATCGCATCTACAGCCAAGTCTTTCAGTTTAATATTTGCACTTGTATACATCCTTAATCCTGCTGTTGAACAATGTACAATCTTACTATAGTGCACAATAGCCAGAGGGCTTTGATCAGCAGCGTGTATAGGGTGGTGTCGCAACAAAAAAACAAAATAAGAGTAAACTAAGGAAAAAAATAGAACAAACAATTTCGAGTGAAAGAATGAGTTCAGGGAATATATCAGCGGGAAAGGGGAAGCACGAAGCAAACAAGAAAACAACCCCCCCGGAGCCAGGAAAATGAAGCGAAAAACTTGTGATTATTACAACACACATCACAAGGGACTCGTAAAACGTAAACGAATCCCCCGAAAACCAGAGTTGAGTTGAGTTTATGTACAAGTACCTACCTCCACCTATACACATTTATACGGCGAAGATGTCAAAAGAAGAAAAGGACCTTAACAAAAAAAAAAAGAAAAAAAAAAACCATAACCATGCTTAGCCATGTCGTTGGGCTATAGCCGGCTTATATAGGTGGGACCGGATCCAACTGCTTGTGATGATGATGGCGATGGCAATGATGGTGATGATGAGGATGATGATGAAGAAATGAAATAAAGGACCTGGACCTGCAAGCGAAACTTTAGCAAATGGTTAACTTTCCAACCGAAGGATTAACTGCAGTGGGTAAATTGCAATAGGGCGTGAGCATGGGTCATTCCGTTGGGATTGGACTCGAAGTCCTTTCTTAAACTCTTACTTCTTTAACAATGAGACTAAAAAGGGTTATTCTGTGAGGTCCAATGTGAATGTTTGTTCTTTTTTCGGTCGCTGATTATTTTGGCTGCTAACGAGAGTGTCTGCACGTGAGATTGAGGACCATGAAGAGCACGTATATATTCAGCAACCTGTTGACTTTACTCAGAAAGTTCCTCTGACTATGAAACTAAACAAACAAAGTGGAAACCTCCACTTAAGGGGGTTAATTTTTCAAGGACAATTGAGTCTAGAAACTACCGAAACCTTTAATCGTTCTTAAAATGCTTTCATTTTAAAGCGACTTCGACTTCAAATCTTGGTGAGTTGAAGAGAAAAACCAAACAAAAAACAATACCTCAATCAATTATTCACCTTTCGCAGTCGAAAATGAAATTCCAACAAATCAAGACCCTTACCTTAAAATTTATCACGAAATCTCAATTCTCCTCTTAATGCCATGGCAATCCAAGTTCATGAACACCCGATTACCAGCAGAGCAACAATTTCTTCTCTGATTGCAAACCCTAACTACCCAGTCTTGTCCTGTGTGATTACCTGTTGTACCTTTTTTTCGTTGTTGTTGTTCCAATTCGAAGTTGAAAAGCTGTCCCTTAAAATATTTCAAGGCGCGTCCTTGTCCTTTCTGTTGCGTGTCTTCTTAAATTCTTTTTTGCTTGTTATAAATTATCAGCCATTAATATTCCAAAGTAAAACTTTCCACATCGTTGGAAGTGGACCAAACGAAAAAAACAAGAAGACTCCAAAAGCTCGCAACAGAAAATAGGCGCCAAAATTAATTTCCTGTCCAATCAGTGAATTTATTTAATTAAATTTTACTAATACCTAAAAAGCAAAGGCACGAAGCAGAGGGGTGGCAAAGCAGCAACAAAAAATAAAAGCTACAAAATCGGATGGCAAAAAAAGAATGCCCTTCTTTCTCTGCTTTCGTCCTTAATTAAGGCAAATATAAATGATTATTAAGTAGCCCTTAGTTGACTATCGAAGTGGAGCGTAAGGATAGTCTTGTTCTCCATCTTGGGTTGGCCTTGGTGCGGTAACAAGAAATGAAAGCACGAGGGGAGCGAAATAGTCCTGTATACACACTTGAGGCAGATTGAGTGATGGGGCAAATGTACTTCGTCTCCTTAACAGCTATATTTAGGATATACGCGCGGACCTAATTCCGTTGTTTTTTTTCTGTATTTAGTTTTTTTTTAATGCCACAATTTAACAATGCTGAGTGCTGCGCTTTGCCTGCGGGCGAAGAAAATCCTTTATGCCTTCTTTGAATTATATGAAAAATCCAATGCGATACAACGATAGCAGAGATAGTCTTAGAAATACAGTCGAGGCGATAAATTTCTGAACTTCTTAAAAAAACAAAAGTAAGCTTTTGTTTACTGATTCTGTCGAAATTACTTACTAACTAAGTTAAGGTGGCAATACAGTCCGCTGTGGACTTGGGTCTCCGACAGCCAGGTCGGTCCCTAGCTAGTTATATAGTTTATTGGTTCACGGAATTGTTAGCTATCACGGTGTCCGATTAATGGCTTCTCCCACGTCGTCGCCATTATACAGTGTACAGAAGTGTTTTTTCCAAATCTCCAGCATTGACTGCGATTCTACTATGATGTTCCCTTGTTTATCTGTGCATGGCATCGGTTCTTGCTCGATGACCTTATGCCAGCTGTTATACCTTCCGACAAAACCTCCGAACTTCATTCCTGCTGTTGGCTCTCTGAACATCAGCGAACATCAGAATGCTTCTCGTGTTCTCTTTTTTCTTCTCCTGAGAAGCCGGTGTTCCTCTCTCCTCTTTTGCTGGTAGATTTCACGAGCAGCTCTTGTCCTTCTTTGCAGCGCTGCTTTGTATACCTCCTGCTTGGCTGTATGGGCCTGCTTGCATTCTTCGTCAAACCAAGGATTTCGCTTTGGTGGCTGTGTGAAACCTAGCACATTGGAGGTGGCATCTCTAACTGCTTTCTGGCAATTTTGCTACTGGTTTTCGATACTTGATGTTGGCGGTTACTTGACACTCGATCAGAAAAGGATCAATCGATCTCATGCGATTGTAGAAGGCCGACGTCGAATTTTGTTGCAGCATTTCCTTGTTTTGGCCGTTGTCGGGATATTCGTAGCACTAACTTGGCTACGACGAGGTAGTGGTCCGAGTCGATGTTGGCTCCTCGGAAAGTTCGAACATCTAGAATGCTGGACAAGTGCCTTCCGTCGATCGCAATGTGATCAATCTGATTGACGGTTGATTGATCAGGAGATCTCAATGTTCCTTTATGGATGTTGAGATGCGGGAACCATGCACATACTTGCTAAAACAACATTTCTCCCCGCAGCAAAATCGATCAGCCTGAATCCGTTGTCGGAAGTGGTGTCGTGCAGGATGTGCTTTCCGACGGTGCCACCAAAGATGTTTTTTTTTCACAGCTTTGCTCGAAGGTAGCAATTTTTTCAAAATAAATTGCCTTTATGTCTTTATAACCAATTACACTCAAAACAAGATATTAATTTCACTTCCATAAACCTGAGTGTCTTGTTATAATGACCTCCACTGTAAAAGTGAATTTAATGTAAGAAAGTGGGATTTTACTTTTTTTTTATTTGTTTTTTTGAGGAGGCCTGATAAATTAAAAATGCTAAATTAGTCCAATTAAATAGAATGATGTTTTGCCATCGGGTGGGATTAGATTGCAGACATTGGCAGGATTTTCTTTTTACCCTCTGATTGGAGTGTAAGTGTGCTCTTTAAAAAAAAGCGTAGTAAACCAAACAACCCACAATCTGTCATTATTTTGTTAATCCTAATTAATTAATTTTAAGTTTTACACTTGGTTGTGACTTGGACGACTGTTACTTCTAGTTCTATCTGACTTCAAAGTGCACAAAATAGCCTTCTGTTGCATCTCTGCCTCCTCTAACTCCGAAATCAACTCACTAAATCCTCTTATTCGAATTGTAACCAACTGTTCCTCAATCCAGCTTCATAATTATGCATTTCCAAAGATGTCTCACGAAAATTATAAACTTTTCCGTCCTCATCCTCATCCTTTATCCACTCAAACAATTTACTTTTGAACCGCTCAAGATTTTCAATTTAAAATGCCAACAAAACCTCTTCAATCCCTTCATATATCCTCGCAAAAGCGACTATCTTCCGCATCCGCCAAAAGCAAAACTCTTGCATCCTGTCATTATTTTGGCCTACCCTCTGCGTTCCAGTTCTTGTTGAGCATCGACGATCACGTCTAGAAATAGCAAAGTAAAGCAGAATTCCTAATTAATCATCGGGCATAATCGCACGCCAATCTCTTTAATTTGCGACTATCAATCATCTGCTATCATTACTCTTCTCTTATTTTATTTCTTTTTTCTTTACTTTTTCTACTTTCTGGATAAGATGAAGAACAAGAAGATGAAAGCGTGTGCTTGATGACTTCGCCATAAGTAAGACACTTTAACAGATACTTTTTCTACTTGAAACTTGAAACTTTATTTCAATCTCTGTTGGTTGTTAGATGGCTCTAGAGAATGGCTCCTGAAATGAGACAAAAAAGTAGAAAAATCCATCTTCTCGAGAGAGAAAAAAAGATTGCAGTGATTTGCTTGCTTTTAATTACAATCTGCGCATTTGCATTCCTGTTTTCTCTGTTCCCTTCAAAGGGGCTACTCTGTCTACAAGACTTTGGCTCCCAAAAGGGTGAAGTCGGCTGCCGGTTTGTGTCAAAAACGAAGAAAGATCATTTTTATGTAAAATCCAACACAAAACACAATCTGGGTGGAATAATAATAATTTTTGGTTTGAGATAAAATAAAAAAGGACGAAAAACTTCGCATAAACACCATCAACAGACCAAGCGACTAAAGGACATTCCAACAATAGCCGCTGGCATTTGAAGGATTTCGCAGTGAGAAAAAAAAACATAAACATCTTTGGTCCCCTTCTTGGGGCATCATCTTAATTTTTGAACATTTTTTGCCACCAACTTTGTGTAACTGTTTAAACAAGAATATTACTAATTAAGCTTAATAATTAGTCGGACGTTGTATTTTTTGTTTGCCTCTCGATGCGATGCGATGCGATAGCAGCCGACTTGCTGTAACTCCTTTCGGGGCTATCCGGACCTGTCTGTTACAATTGTATCTGTGATATAGCTTCTCTCGAGGAATGGGCAAAAGGATTGCATTTTATCTGTCGCATTGTCCTTAAGAGTCCGTCCTTTCACAATAAACAAACGAATCGCCGCGGGAATGTTGCTTCTTCTTTTTTGTTTTTGTATTTATAATGTCCCGTTTGTTGTTAGTTTACTCCTTGAAGGACGCACAACAACTTACACAGGGATATTGGCTATGCCATCCTCATTTGTGTTTGTATTTTTTTCTGCTTGTCCCCAACTCTCCCCAACGGAAAAAAAGAACCGGAATCGGGTAAGTTAGGTTAGAAGTTAAAGAAAATGACGATGGGTAGACGCAACGAAGAAGAAAAGAAAAAAAATTACACTAGGTGCCATTATGGAAGTAATCTGGAAAATTGTTTTCGTTTTTCTTACATTAGCATTATCCTTGTGCCAAAGTACCACTGCCCGCGGCTATTCTTAAGAAACATAGAAGAGGTCGCGCAATAAACGAGGAGGACTCTGAAAAAAGAAGAACGAGAAAATTAAGATAACGACACGACTCGGGCACACAGTGTACACATCAGTAGCAGTTAGCAGAAGATAGCACAGAAGTCAGTGTATAGAAATATTGAGGGTCTTCTTTTTTAGAGAGGGTGGCTTAGTGCTCCCAAGTTCGAGGACAACGACGATGGCGATGATGGCAACGACAAACTACGAGTTCTATTAGACGAGAAAAAAAAGGTCTCTCTGTAAATATTCGAAATCTGAACCCAAATTAATATAAAAGCAAGCGGCTTGAATGGGTTCTTCTTAATTCCGTGTAATTAGCTCAATGGAATGGTCGTTGTTCGGGGTTGTTCATGTTTTGTTGTTGTTTTTGTTTCTCATCATATCAGGACGACGAAGTCATTTAAATTTTTTTCAACGAGAAAACGTTTTAACGGAAAATTGTGTGGAGGTGGGGTACATTCAAAAAGGGAAAAAGAAAAGCAATTTCTGTCGAAAATTTCGTCAATTTGTTTTTCTAAAATTAGCAGCAACATTTTTTATTATTCCCAAGTATTTAAATATTGTGCAAAACCCTGTCCGTTCAGTCCAGTGTATCTTTAAAAGGAAATTAAAGGTGACTCGATTGCATGAGAATCAGGGAGAACGAAGTGTGATTTTTCATTTATTTGAACAAAACCCTTTATTCTTTTTCGACAAGAGCAGTAATGGTGAGACAAAAAAACGAGTGAACCTATTCGGAGTCATTCTTAGCAGGTTGGCTTGTCGTATTCAAGAACTAGGCGTATTTCCGTACCCCTAAAACGGAATGGGTTAAGGAAATACTCAATGAATATCCGATGCTTTGTCGTGAAATTATGTTCACTAGTGGATCCCATACTTGGTTAAATGGGTGCGTTAATGAACAAGATTGTCGTGTTTGGGCAGATGAGCAAATTGAAGAGAACCTAATATTGAGCTGGTCGAGTCAATGGTCCATGTTTCTTCGAAAATGAGGCAAATCAGAATGTGATCGGCAATGGTTACCGTCATCACGTCATGTTAACGGACAGTTTCACCATTTGCATTTTTTTCCTGGAGATATGTCAGGTCTTAGGTCTTCAGGAATAAGCCGGGTACGATTGATGCTTTGTCAACAAACATAACTCTTGTTATTCGCGAGGTACTAGTCGCTAAACTCGAACGGGTCTTTCAAAATTGGACCTTCAACGTGTTTCATTTTACATTTTAAATCAAACCCGTTTATGAATCACCGATACATGTTACCGTAATAGCCCCTTCAAAACTCCGCTGTTTAGCTAATTTTCGTTTTCAAAACTGGAATTTAGACTTAATACCTAATATTGCCCCAAGAAAAATATTGACTTCAAATCGAATAAAAAATTGAACGAAATGTCGATACTGAATCCATTACCCTTCCATACAGAGTTGCTTACGGCCCTAAACATAGCTTCACACAAAGTCCAATGCAAACATACCTTCCAGCCCTCAACCGAAATCCCCAAATAAAGTTTGCCAAATTCCGTAACACTCAACTTTTTGTTCTGAGCAAAAATTAAATTTTCAGCAAAAACCTGCTTAAAACAAAATAAATTCAATCAAAAATATCCATCAACTAAATTCAATAGAACCGATTAAGTTTATATACAAAATTTATATCCAAAATGAATCCATCGACAGAGCTACGTATATCTAATCTAACCAAGAACGTTTGCAGTGAATTAGTAAAATGCATTCAATTTTATTTCTCTTCGCCTTTCAATGAGTTGTTATAGAGTGGTACAACAAAGGAGAGCCCATCGCTCGTCCTGCCCGGAATACAATGCTTTGAATGTGATTGTGATGGGGCTTTTGCTGTCCGCACACCCTTAGGAAAACTGAAATGATTACCCCATCGCATTGACAAATCCCATTAAAATTCCTTTGTACTCAAAATAAAACAGATTTAGATACAAATCCATCAGAAACTACACAGTCATGGGTCAGCAATCTAGGACGAGTCGAGTATGTACATAGGTACATTGGAGAAAAGGGATGATTTCAGGGATACAAAAGCTTGTTCATCATCTATGCATTCAGTCTTTCAGTCGCCCTCTGTGTGTCTGGTAGGTGGATCAGACAACTTATTGCTATAAATAAATGAACACTGCAAAGAGGAACAACTACTATATGCCAGCCCATCAGCCTTGTCATCATTTTGTATTCGGGAAGAGCTGAGGTAGACCGATTCAGAGAGACAACAAGACCAGGAAAAGGCTGCAGCGGCAGCTTTTTGAATTTGTTCCGTTCGGAGGTTTGTCCACTGACCGAAGACCATTCGTCCATTTTGGCATTTCCACACAGCCACACACACACTAACAGAAAAATAGAAATGACAATGGACCAAAAATGTTCAATGATTTAATCGTCTCGGTTCATTGAGTCTGATTCGGTTATAAATGCGGAAATCAAATTGAATCGAACAAAACATGGGAAATTGCTGTAACGAAAACACAACAAGGACATGGCAACATGCGATTTTACACACCTCACACTCTTTTACTGCCACCGCCTCCAGCTAAACTATCACCAATTGTATCGCTCGCCATGCCACAGAGTCATACTGCTCTCATAGCATTTGGTAAGGGTTTAGCCGAGGGTGCTGGTCCCGCATAGAGTCCCACGGGCAATATTGATGGAGGACTGACAACAATTCCGAGGTAAATTTGGCAACCGCATTAAGGTGTATTACCAGCGGCTCCGATTCCAACCGTAAATAAGTATACAAAGCTAACATTACAATCGAACCTGTGTTGTGTGTCGAATTGCAAAGCGATATGGTACGGGGTTCGTTTCCTATAAATATGGTCCGATCGATTTGGGCCAAAGCAAGACCGAAACGAAATCAATTGAGGCCGAATGGAGAGGTAACAGGTACCTTGAGTATCGAATATGGACAAAAAAGGTTTCATTGATGGTGAGATGGAGGCGATGATGAAAAAGGTGAACCAGATGAATGGCATACAAAGTCGAGGAGTTTACCTTCAAGAGTGCGCGATGATGGTCGATGATTGTGACTGTAACAAGAACGATGATGGAAAGCGAAAGGTATAACAATTCATAGCTTGGTTGGTGTTTGGCAACGATTCCATCTTCAATTTGTGTGTGTCGGACGCTGGTTGCTTTGAGAATCAAAACACCTGTTTCAAAAGGTGTTTGAGACCCGGATCATAACCGAAGGAGCTTGTATCGGCCTAAAGTGTAATCCAAACTGTCCAGAGGTCTTTTGAATTATGTAATGGAAATGTAGAACCCAAAAATCTGGCCATTTGAGGCCGTATTGCAATTATTTCAATAACGACTAGTAAATGACGGACGAATCCGGTAAATCGCAGACGAATATTGTAAATCACTGACGGATCTGGTAAATCGCAGACGAATCTGGCAAATCGCAGACGAATCCGGTAAATCGCGGACGGATCCGGTAAATCGCAGACGAATCTGGTAGATCACTGACGAATCCGGTAAATCGCAGACGAATCTGGTAAATCACGCACGAATCCGGTAAATCGCAGACGAATATGGTAAATCACGGACGAATCCAGGAAATCGCGGTTGAATATGGTAAATCGCGGACGCATGCGATAAATCGCAGACGAATCTGGTAAATCACGGGCGAATCCAGTGAATCCACAGAATGAATTCTGGTTACAGGGTTAGTATGTGTGACAAGACCCCTAACCATTGCCCGGGGGAAGTCTATGTTCGATCAGTCTGGTTTTTTACTTCGAGCTCTTGATTTTGAGTTTTGACTGAATTTACTAGATCTGGGCTGGTAGCTGGCTATTTATAGGCAGCCTGCCGGTGACGCTAACTTGCCGGTGGTTGATTGATGACTTTTTGTTGCTTGCTGGGTTCTGCTTGACAACCGGTTTGCTACTGGTTCGGTGCTATTGTTGATGGTTGGTCGGTGTTGATGTTGCCGAGTCGGTGATCGATGCGATGTTTGCTGGACGGTGGTCTATCGGCAACTGATGTTAACCCGATTGAGGTCGGTCGGCAACTGATGATTATTGCTAATTTGGGGTCTATTTATACCCCGAACAATAGGCAAATGATTTAACTCATATTTTGTTAAGAAAAAAATAGGTTTTTGGCGGGAATATGTAATGACTTATGAGTCATTACAACTGATTTCGGGGATATTTTGCAAGTTCTCTCAGTTGCCCGTAGCTTAGTTGGTAAGTGCGTTGGCTGCTAAGCGGAACGTCGTTGGTTCGAGTCCTACTCAGGCCAAGTTTTTCTTTCATCTTTCACGGGCACTGCCTCTTGCGAAGACCTGACAAAGCTTCCAAGAGTATCAATCTGTCAAGAAAAGGTGCTTCTCAACTCTGCCGTTCGGAATCGGCGTTAAATTGTAGGTCCCCTCAATTCTTCACACGCACTCAGAGAATTGTTGATGAGAGTAAGCCACTTAGGCCTTGGCTCTTCAAGAGCTGTCGCGCCACTCTATTTTATTTTATTTATTCTCTCAAAAGTTGCAGCATGAAAGTTCTTCGGAGAAGTAGGTACAACATTTGCGTGGAAGGAAAATTTCTACCTCGAGTGGCATTTTTCTCGGAAACAACTGAAACAAAGTTTGTGAATTTTTTTCAGACTAAACATTATTAAAAGCTGTTGACAGGAAACCCCGACTAAGCCCTCCCTGCTTGATGAAATGAGACCTTAAAATAACTTTCAATGGAATAAAGTAAATTGGAATTGTTTGGTATTTTACCATCATCCTAACCCCACGCAATGGTTCCACAAGTTGTAGCAACCGAATTTTTCACATTTTCACAATAAAGAAGAAAAAAACTTTAAGCCATTGAAACAAATCACCAAATTGACAAAATAAAGCAACACGAAAAATTCCCAAGGCCATCAACGACAACAATAATATCTTTCATAGGTTCCCTCTCTACTCTGTTGTTGTTGTTGTTGGCAGAGCACAAAAGCCATTAATGGCAAACTAATGAAACTCAAATGGCTTTATCGTGGCAATAAAAAATAAATCACTCTCGAAGCTCAAAACTTCTAAATGAAGGAAATTCTTTTCCATCAAAAAACAAAATATACCAAAACTTTTGTATATATGAACGCGAGACTCGATTGCTTACGTTTATAGGTTCACATGCACTCAAAAAAGTACAGAAAACACGAAAATATTAAACACGAATTACAAGCATTTTGGAACAAATCATTCGCCTCATAAAACTTCATAGAAAATAATACTCGTAATCGTAATCGTAAATGTATAACCGACGAACTACTGTACTGACACCAAATCGACCGAGCATATGTGATGGGTGGCTTGGCTATTGAAGTTTTGAGCTTTCCTAGGAGGTCCTAGTCAAGCCAAATGTCAGTTGTCCTATTCCTAAAGTGCATCGCAAGCATTCTCTGGAAAATGTTTATCTTTAGAAAAAGTTATTAGCACGTAAAAGCGTGCAAAAATAATGACCACAAAAAGTTATTCCCCTCGATGGGACAGATATACGGGTCTTGGTCGTCGTCGTCGTCATCTTTGACGTCCTGTCTTCAGACTCCTCCCTGAACGTTTTATGACTTCCAAAAGTTTTCCCTACATCAATTCGTCTATCGTCATTCATAGCTCTCTCGTGCCTTCCGCATTCACGATTCTGACAATCACATATGGTCTTGTCACCACCGCACTGCACTGCACACATCCAGCCAGAGAACTCACTGAATATGGAACATTCAAAATGGGGAAGGAAGGACTTTCGAATATATTTCGTGAATGTTATGTGCAATTACAGTTCCAACAATTCGAATGCTGCAGTTTTTATGGAGACGAAATAAAACCAAAAAAAAAAAAATTAATTGAAGCCAAAACACAAAAATCCGGGCCAATGGAAGGGTTTTTTTTACAGTGCGAGCCAAGTGGACATTACAATGAATAATAAAAGAATCCTCGAGGAAAGAGGGATCACGATTCTTGCACTTGAGAGATTCTTGAATAATGGCGCAGCATGAAAGCAGCCGGAAATCGACCCATCACCAGAAATGTTTATCGCTTAACTGCAGTTAGCCGCAATTAAATTCTCTTGGTGGCGATGATGATGGTTGGCCAGTTTTTGTGTGTGCTTTTCTTAAAGCATCTTGAATTTTTTTTAAATTTTAACGATAAAACAGAGGGGATGCGACTTCAAACTGATTTCGGAACGACATACATGACGAATGATGGGCAATGCAACGCCCAATAATGGCGGGGCAAACAAACTGTCCTGAATGAGTTGATCGCATTCATTTGATATTCATTGCAATTGGAACAACTGCATCAGGCTACAAGCGACAACAACGACAACGAGAATGGCTAGACAGAGGGAATAATAAATTTCCGGATGCACTGCATTCATCACTTTTGGGCGTGTGTGTGTGTCTGTTTTTGTGTGTTAATGGAGTATGGATAAACTTCACTTAAACACTCTTTCCATTAAGTACCTATGGATACTGACTTTATAAATAAAAAAGGACATATACCTGCTAGTATTATTTCAGTGACGACTTAATTAAGGCTACACAAAAGGCGCACGTTTTCTTATTCAAATGCGCAACGGAGTTATAGGCAGAGACTAGAGTTGTCTGCCTTAGGCACATTATATTTTAAGATAATAAAAAAAGACTCTTGGAAAAAACGGTACCCATACCAATTTATCAAAATCATTCACAAATACAATTGGCAAAATCAATTCAATCATGAGATTTTGACTTCCAAATGAGAAAATGCAAGAAATTGCCTTGCAATCGTCGAGCCTTACTTACTTGCATACTTATGGTAGTGCTACAGTCTATGTCGGACCAGGGCCACATCCTTGATTACGCGCTTCTCATGTTCCTTTTTTTTCTGAGAAGTTATTTGTGCTCCCCTCTCCTTTTCTGCTCGTAGATCTCGCGAGGGGCTCTAATACTTCTTTGCAGCGCCGCCGTTCTAAGGAGGTTTTCGGACACAAGCGGAAAAGGATCTAGCAATCTATTGATATTGTAGCCGTTTGACGTAGAATTCTCTCCTAGCACATGTTGGCCTTGGTCGGGATATCCGCATTCGTACCTTGGCTACAACAAGGTAGTAGTCCGAGACGATGTTGGTCCCTCGGAATGGGCGGATACCTTGCATGCTAGAGAATTGTTGTGCGTCTATTGTTTATGTAATCAATTTAGTTGACTGTTGATTGATTAGGAGATTTCAATGTCCACTTGTGGATATCGAGATGTGGGGATCGCTGCCATTACGTCTCACCCCACAGCGAAGTCGATCAGCCTAAATTCGTTAGTGGAGGTGTAGGTACTAGTGTAGGCTAGTATGTCGTCCGATTATTCCACCAAAGATTTCTTCTCTGCCCAGCTTAGCATTCAAATCTCCAACGACAATTTTAATGTCATAGCTGGGGCATTCCTCGAAGGTTTTCTCGAGGAGCTCGTAGAAACTGGTTTTGGTGTTTTCATCCTTTTCCTCAGTGGGGTGAGCGCAGGTGAGGCTAAAATTGGTCAATTTAGGCTTAATGCGGATTGTAGTGATGCGCTAATTCACTGAATTGAATCTCTAGACATTCCTCCTGAGTCGAGTCCCAACTACAAATCCACATCCAAATAGACGTTGATTTTGTTTCCGGTAGCAGTTGCCATATGGTAGATATCTCAGTTGTTCATTTCTCGGCGAGCCGCAGACTAATTATTTATGCGAATAAGTCGACATTTCTCAAAATTTACCATCCTCCTGGTTAACAGCACGAAAGAGCTCACTCTTCTCTTAATTTTTTGTCTTCCTTCATTGAGAGAATAACAAGGGAGCTACTCGTTCTATCCAAAGAAAGAAATTATTAAAAGAAAAAACCTTCGTTCTCCATGATTCTCATGCAATCGAGTCACCTTTAATTACAATTGGCGAAGTAATTAACGCAAATTTTTGATTTTGACTTGAAGGATTTCTCGTTTTCAAAGTTTTCAATTTAACAATTTATCAAATTTGAAATTCCCGTTATTTATTGCTTGCATTTTATATTTTGCTTTGTATGAACCTTTCGGGTAATTGGAAACATTTGGTAAGCAATGATTCTGATTCTTTTTCACACAAAATGTGAGTAAAATACTAACATGAAAATTCCGACTATTAGATAGAATCAATTGCTTTCAACTTCCTTGAAATCTTGACATTCTGAAAGCCAAATTTTCAAGAACCTATAGTCTTCCTTCTATGAATAATTCATTTCCTCCAGTAAAGCTTCCAATGAATAATGCTCATTTTGCATAGAAACGAGTTGAAATTGTATTTTTCGGAAATCAAAAAACAAACATTTGCAAAGTCATTAAGAACAACAACCGCTCTAGAATAATTTAAATTTAAAATTTCGTCAACATGTGAAAGGGGAATGTTAATTCACAGACAAGAAATAAAAAGAAAACGGCCTCGTGAAAGTTCAAAAACTCAAAAGCCTAATAACTATAACAATCAAACGACAAAAAATCATTGAGACACTCTCGAGAAAAAATTGAAAACCACAGCTCAAATGAGACAAAATCTCTTTCCGGGCCATAGAGCATAGCGAAAATGAAAATAAGCCGTCCAATAATTTAGCATATAAATTGCCGACTTATTGCGAAAACACGCACAAATAAAAACGCAAATAAAAATTGAAAATAACCAAACGACGACGCTGTTGATTATGCAAAAAAAACTAAACAAACAACAAAAAAAAGCGTGGGGTTGAAGAAAAAATCAACCACCCTGACTGATTTTTTAATGAAATGAAAGGCAATTGCTTACGCAACATAAATTTTCTATCGCCACCGGAACGACAAAAATGCCGAATAGTTTGTCAATGTAAGTTAAAGTTGATTTTAAGTTGAGTCTAGTCTCTCCCTGTGGGCCAACCCTCTTATTCATTCCGCAGGCAATCATTCTTGAAAACAATTTCTGAGCAATGGCTCCCTTGTGACCTGTGCTGGTTGTTTGTTCCATGACCGTCAGATCTCCATCAGTGCAGTGCTTCTTAAGAACCAAATTAACGTGGGGGATGAAGAACAAACAACACCCCCCAGAAGAAGGCAATCCGATGAAGTCTATAACTCAGGTTCTCTCCTGGAGATGGTGTTTCATAGAGCACTGCAGGCCATCAGAGCCCAGCCGCAGTCATCATTATTCTTTTGCTCCTGAATGGGCCAAGGGATGTGGCTGTATCAGCTGCATTCAGTATCCATGTGGTAAGTGAAACTGTTGATGGGGTCCGCCGGTCAAGTTACTGCAGAGCACATAGTTATAGTGGGTACTCTCCAGATCTCAAGCACATGTCTGTAATTTGTTAAAGCATCGAGACGAACCAGGTCCCTGCACGTTTAGTCGCAGGTCTCTTAATAGACCGTTTTGAGATGGGTCCATTTTATGCCCTGCAGCTTTGCCTGGGCTCCATCTCTGTCGATGATGAAAGGTCTTGGCTGATGGTGCACACGTTGTTTGATGGATGATTAAGATATTACTTGGAGAGAGGACGGGAGATGAGAAGAATTAAATTCACTGCTATTGCATGATCCCCAAAGAGAAATGCCAGCGTTCGTGGCATTTGCAACAGAACCAGAACCAGGCATCGCAAGCGTTTCGCTTTGCCTCGAAGGTCCGGACAATAAAAAAAAAAACAAAGCATCCTCATCGCTCGTCCGTCGTCATCGCACTGATGCTTGTTCTGGATCGTGATGTGACGTGCAGGACCTGCACAGACACACCTTCGAAATTGTGCACTTTGGCTTTCATCTTCTAAAGCAAAAAAATAAATAAATGGAAGCAGCATCGCCAGCGTGACATAGAACACACAAAGCATAGCTCTGCGTTCGTTGCTGTAAGCTCTCGAGGAGCTGCATCATCACATAGTGGATAGAAAACCCAATTGTTATACTTGGAGCGACTGGAATTTCGTATTCAGGAAACAAACTTTGCAAAACTCGCACAGACAACCAAGCGACAGCGAAAGTTTACGAAAAAGCGGAAGGAACGCACTTGGTTTGGTCGTTTTTATTATGGCTGGCGTACAAAACGAACCAAGGAGCAAAAGCAGGAGGTGCACCAGTGGGTGCAACGTTTATGCGGAATTTGCAACGTTTTTCCTTAAGCATACCAAATTGCTGCGAACAAAATGAGATTCTTCTGCTTCACCATGAAGCCCGCAAGGGAGTGGAGGACATACTTGTATATGCATCAAGTGCATGGCGAAGGACGACTCGGTCTGTATAGGTTATCTTCTCTCTTTTGTGTGAAGCAATGTTTGGCGTTTTATTGTTGCTGCTGCTGCTTTGCATTTTGCTGCGGAAATGGACACTCAAAAATGAAATAATATGTTGTTAGCTTGCGTTCCACACAACACCTGAATTGGTTGAGTTCAGCAAACGGCGATGTTGGGAAGGAGTGTAACGATTGCATGTTTGGAAATATGTGCGAATTCAAGGCGAAATGATTGCAGCAGTTGTAGTGATTGGTATTGAATAAATTTTCAATTCGTAAGGAATTTTTCATTGAATCTAGAAATTTCTCAAAATAAAATAAAATTTTACAAAACGTGAATAAAAAAAGCAGATTATGCTTTTTGAGAAACGTTTGCTGAACATCACGATGAAATTTCAAATTATACAAACACGAATACATGTTTTTGAGACCACCTTTGTGCATAAGTTCATAGAATTCAGGGGACTCAAAGTCATAAGAATCATGGAGAACGAAGTTGAAGTAATTCTGCGTTCAATTTCTTGTCTGCTTTGCAATCAACCATCTGAAGCTTGTCACGGAAATTTGGGCTTTCCTTAGAACAATTGAATAAAGCGTAGTTTCGCATTCGTTCTCTTTCATTCTCATGATTTCTAGTCTTGTCTAGTCTAGTGCTTCTGGTTACATAACCGGGACAGTGAAGGAAACCTAGTCACCGAAGTACTGGGAATTCAAGCAGCAATTCCAACAGCTGCTGAATGCGCATAATGTATAAGGAGCCAATGACGAAAGAGATGCAAGACTAGAGAAGGTGTTTTCATGAACCGCGCATGCATCAGGCCTGTAAGCTATCTATGCACCATCTACAAGAAAGGCGATCCCATGTCATGCAAAAACAACCAAGGCAAATCCCTGCTAAATGTTGCATGCAAAATCCTACCCAACTAGTGTCTTAAACCGTTCTGCAACACAATAATCTGCACGTACCAGTATAGCTTTAGGCCAGACAGAACAACGATAGACCATAATATTCACATATGGAAAAGAAGGTTCAACCACGAACTGTACCAAGCTGTAGCAAGATGTGGATGTAGTCCAAAAAGCCAAGAAAAGACGACTACATTGGCTCGGCCACATCGAGCGACAAAGCTCCAGCCAAGAAAGTCTTCAAAACGCAGCCAACAGGTTGGAAATGACAAGTAAGACCGAACCTACGGTACAAGGATCGAGTGACTGCGGCTGCAGTGTCTCAGGCTGAGAACTTTCATGGATTGGGAGCCGGTTAACTGAACTGAACTGAACTGGATACCAAGTTCGTATAAGTGAACAGGAATCAGGCTTGAAATTTCTTTGTGGTGCAATTTATGAACGTATTGAACCAAAATTTTAAACAAAAAAACCAAACATAACAAAACCAAACTTACCAATAAGGCAATTCAATCAATTCAGCATCACATCGACTCTCTAGATATCATATTATTTTTTAAGGTGTCCACTATCATCTGTATAAAAAAGTCCATTTATTTGTATTTCCTTTCAAGCAGGAAGGACCTTTTGCATGGTACCGGCAAATTGTCATTCTTTTCAATTTTGTTTAATTAAAATGTTAACCGCTCGACTGATTACATTCATTGTTATACAAAACACGCCAGACAGACAGGCGCTTTAAGTTTGTGTCTTGATGTTGAAAAAAAAAACCAACAAAAGGACAAAAAACTATGCACACAGGAAAAAAACCAACATACATTTTTAAGGACACAAAACACGAGACAAAAAAACAACTGATAAAATTAAAACACTTTGCGCACGAATTAACAGCCTCTAATTTGCATTGGTGGTCACCCTAATTGCGCTTGTCCCCCTGGTGATGGTCAACGCAACACAGAAAAACCCATCAACCGATGCGATTGAAATGGGGACTTTCGAATAAAAAGGATATAAATAAAAAAAAACATTAATTCGATTGTGGTTTGGGAGGCCGACCATATCGCTTCGACAGCAGACGCATGGCCTCCTTCACCAAAACCAACACAGACAAGCGGCTTGGTTATAATCCGCTGGGCATAAAAATGGATCGAAATATACATACAGATGAGCTGGAATGGGGAATGAGGGGTGTCTTCTTGCACAAAAACAAAAATTACAAAATTCTAGCTGCAAATAATTTCAGATTCGAGAGGCCGCCACTGAGGTAATGCGGATGTAAAATGTTTCTCTGGACACATCCGATATGCTATCGCGTATAGGGTTCTCCTTTTCCCAAAAGTAGCGCCACACATTCGCGTTTTTATTTTTCAAGTTTACTTCGTGGCGGTTATTAAATGAATGGGCCCTTTAATGGACTTTTTGGAGGCAGTATGTGGTTGACCATTGGATTGTGAATGATACATGGCTCAGCCAGGTTGCTTTCGCATAGATATCCCCTGCCACTGATATCGACCAAAATACCTACTGAGCTGATTCGTTGTTCCATGTCGTTGAAGTCTCATCGGTCGTCGTTCTGTTTCTATGGTGCAAAAGAAAGGACTTCGATGTATCCTAGAGCCAGCGATTGGTCCGGCGGAAAAGGAATTATGCAGATTCGAATTGAAGTGGGTCTTCGGTTCGGTATGTGGAATTACCTTCTAGGTTCTTATGGTCATAACTCAAAACTCTCCACCTGCTCAGAAGGAGTTTCTATGTATATTTGTAGAGCCAGGGGGCAACGCCAGAGGAAGAATGTCACTTTGTGTTGAGCAACCATTAATTGAATTCATTTCAATTTTTTAAGGATTATAAGAAAGAGAAAAAAGATTTTCTGGAATATTCGGGCTTCCAGTTGCGAGTAACAAGGCTTTCAAAATGGCCGGATAGAGAGCTCAGAACCCCTTTTCGAAAAGTCATTTTTAAGATCAGCCTTGAAATAGGATGAAAAATTGATTCATTCGAGAGAGATGAAGGTATCACTCGAAGAACACCCTAAAATGTCACTTAATTTTCAAACTTCTTCAAAATAGAGCCGATTAATAATTGAAGAACTTGACAAAACACACGGCACACGAGTTCATTCCATCACACACACAAAATTCTAATCCTGGTTAATATTTAAATCTCTCCTTAAGCCCTCCTCCTCATCAAATATGTGCAAATCTCATCTCTGATATCTTTTGCAAATATCTGCCAATATTTCCCTGAAAATCTATTTTCAATTTTGCCTTTTTCCTCAAACAAAAAAGGAGCAAACAGAGAAAAAAAACTTAACAACCAAAACTCTTTATGAAAGGTTCAACTGTCAATCCCAAACATTTCTCTCCATTTTGTCGATTCCATGTATGAACATAAAACTTTTCATAAATCAGAACCACCCGAATTCTCCTTCTCGTTTAGATGAACGACAATCTTATTCACCTGCTACACAATTTTAATCAAAAACAAAAACGAGAAATCTTTTCTGATGTTAAAGAAGTCCTCGTTTTCTTCGTCATTGTCGTTGTCAATCCTCTCGGGAGACGGTAGCAGCAGTTGAAAAATATGAACTTTCAGAATTTCAAACAGGAAGAGGAACAGCCGAACACCATCACACACCGATGGATGACGACTTTGACGCACGCCCTATTGTCAAGAGTCACGAAACCCGTTTGTGATATTATTTCTTGCCCTTTTACCACCTTGATGTCTTGTCAATGAAAATGAAACAAACAGAACAAAATCTCAAACGGGTGTGTATCGTGTCTAATCCTGAATATCCTGGAGATCCATAGATCCCTTAGTAAATCAATTTCAAATTCCAACTCTAAACGCTTCACAATTGACAATTCGGTTTGAGAATGTGATTGCTATTTACAATCGTCCTCGTCGTCGTCGTTTTCGTCCTTGTTGTCATTTTCTTCACTTTTTTTTTATTGGAATCAAGGCGAAAGTGTTGTTCAGTGTATCGAAATCCTTTTTGCCAACTTTTTTTTGTCTTCCGCTACCTGGGGAGTTCCTTCCAATACCTTGCCAACCTGTTGTATGCGACAGGAGCTCACACACAACTTTTCCGGGTACCTCTCTCTCGAGCAAATTACACACGTAGCAACATAACGGTGTACCCAGTACGATTGTAGACGAATCAGGACTCGCAGGAGAAAACTGCCATTACTGACTCACTAAGTGTCTGTCAATCAATTTAGAGGACTGCCTGGTTGGCAATCGATTGCGATTCCTTCCACCCTCACCCGATGACATTTCTTCGTTTTTAGGGGGGAATACAAATTTCAATTGTTTCGATGTCACCAGCACACATCCCCGAAGGACTTGCTCACGCTACACTGACTGCTACGACAGTGATGATATGGCGACACCGAGACACTGGTTGCAAAATGGAGAACGCTTCATGCCGTGTGGTGTGTGGAGCACTTCCGTTGCAAGTGTTGCTTGCACCAAAAGAAAAAAAATTGAAAAATGTTTGACGAAAAAACAGCAAGAAGGAAGAGGTGACTTCCATTATTTCTAGTTATCCAACCCCCCCCCCCCCCACCAAATATTAGCAGACAGCAATGATGTCCTTGATGAAAAGGGTTCACATATGGTCATGAATTTGAACATTTCTTTTTGTCTTATTTCGTCCTTTTCTTTGAGTGAACGGCAGAACATGACACGGAAGCCAGTCCGCCAGTTGCTCGTGTTGTTGTTTTTTCCATGTTTGGCGTTTTGGTTCGCTAGTCTCTTTATATTTTGACACTTTATTGGGGGGGTTATGGGGTCCCCAGAAAGCCAATTCCGAACAGAAATACCAGCGCAGGGCATACGAACCACGAAAAAAAGGATAACAGATGATGGAAGAGTATGATAACAAGAGTTTGACAAGACTGATGAAAAAATGCAAACCTTGTTAATAAACTTTCACGTGGCACCTCATACTTTCAGTTCTACAATGCACAGAGGACCTTAAGTGTCCTGTCAATGAGAAATTGTCATTGGGTGTCTACAAATTTCTAAAAGGGGTTGATCTGCTGTACCCCTGTTAAGATTGACAAATGGTTCTGCTGATGGTCAGAAATATTGCCTTCGCGTTTACCGACAGCCACAATCGTCCTTTACACCCTTTTGTCAGGATGTGATAAATTTTGCCTCATTTTAATGTGGTTTCTGTTACAATCAACGCACTCGAGACTATTTCGAGAGCCAAAAATAAAAAAACAAAAACACATTTACGATTCCACAAGGACATACAGAGAGATACATATAAAACACTTGAGCAAAAATTACATCCCTCTAATCTTGTTGAGCATTTTTAGAATTGCTCTCCAGAAGCAATCAAATGTGATAACTGCTTTTGGGAGATCTGTTCCAATCCAATAAAAAATTTTGTGATGATAATCTACAGCAAGGACCAAAAACAACAACAAAAAGTAAATAAACAACACAAATGAAATCAAGAAGAAGAAGAAAAGAATTTGCAGAAAACAATAAAAAGGATATGAGAATTCTGGAAAGCGATGAATCGGCAAGAAGATATATGTTGCAGGGATTGCAGATTGATTCGCAACCATTTTTAGAAATGCGATAAAGATAAAGGACTATTTTTATCCTTAAACTTGTTTGTTTTTGGTTTTCTCTATTTTTTTTTTTTTGAAACAACCACACCCTCGCTCGCCTCGCGTCAAACTAGAAGAGACACATCTAGATCGAAAAAATGTCCCTTTAAAAATAATCCGTTTTTGGGAAGATATCAACCCAACGATTTGTCAAGACAATGATTGCGGGTAGACCGAAATAAAGGAATATCTTGAAAATTGCGAAGAAGACCGACCGACCCTAAGTGAAAACCGAAAACCAAACAACCGCACAACTGCATGAAATTGTAAATAAATTGCAATCAATTTCGAAATCATTGAATCCTTTCTTGGTGGGTATCCTTTCAGAGAGGTTAAGATATCCTTCAACAACAAACGAATTACAGAAAATGATGTTTGGTTTGGTTCTTGTTCTTGATGTTCTTGTCCTTGGCCATCATCCATCTCAAATCCGCATGTGAATGTCCATCTTCCAACGATGAAGAAAAATCACTCATTGATTTAGAATGAAGAGCGTGCTCATTAATTAAAGCTTTATCCTTTTGAAAACACACATTAAGGCAACAAAATAAATTTACCATTGTCAATTGTGATAATACGTACCGTACATAATATTGAGGGGCGGTATGGACATTGAGACAGCAACGGGATGAATACAATTTTGTGTGTCTGTAGTATATCCTTTTTGCACTTCCGAAGCCGCTTAATGTAAGCCGCCTGTCGACATCACAATCAATTGGAGTATATTTAACCAGCAAAAAACGATGCCTATATTTCGGCTCTCAGGGGCGGCCTTTCTGCATCCGAATTTGAGTCATACTTCAGATTCAAAATTTAGTTAGGTTCACAAGCGGCCAAATCCGCCCCTTGCCACATACGCAATGCCTTACATCGGGACGCACATACATTATCCTTTCGCATGACTAATGATAATACATTGTGTGGAGACAATAGGCAATGTTTTGTGTCCTTGGCAGGATCTGTAAGCTGATAATGATGTGCGTTCGCTCGTTGTTTTTGGCTTTAGCATCAGCTTCTGTTTTTCGTTTTTCCCTGCCAGTCCACTATTTTATTTTGTTTTTGTCGTGTTGCTGATGCTCTTGTTTTGTTTTCGATGATAAATAACGTTTTATCTAATTTAATGCCGCGTTATGTGGTTATTTTCCAAAAAAGAAAAAAACAAAAACAAACCAGGGGACCATACAAGAAAAAAAAAAGACACAAGGATTTCGGTTCTCCGGTTTTATTGTAATCACATGATTTGACCGCCCAACGCCAACCGGCCAACGTGTGTCCTCGCTGTTGGAATAATCAGAGGACGATGCTGATGTAATTAATAAATTAATCATTGTTTTCGATTCGTTTAGGAAAAGTTCTATGGAAAAAGATTCATCTTCTGTAAAAAGGGAAAATGTCACTTTCGTGTCGTCGTGTGTGTTTGGCGTGGTGGGTTGATGAAGATAATGACTAATGATTATGCTATTGTGCGTGTGATAGGAAAGCAACATACGGGGACGTGAAATTTGCCCAAGAAGGATATTTCTTATGAAGGACAACATTAAACAGTACGATATAAGGAGATTCTGAGGAAATTTTAAGGATTTACTGAAAAACCAGCAAGACAATTCGTTGAAGTTAAATTTTTCGAGCACATTTCTTACTTACTTATGGTGGCGCTACAGTCCAGGTCAGACTAGAGCCGAACAAGCGTCTCCAGCCAGCTCGGTCTCTAGCTAGCTGCCTCCAGTTTCGCAAGCCATGTTGGTTCAGGTCATCTACCACCTATTTGCTTCACCTGAGTCGCGATCTGCATCTCCTGCGACATCTTTCCTGCTTGGTTTTCAAGACTGTACAAGCCGGAGCATTATTTTCTATTCGCTCTACTTGACCCAACCATCTAAGTCGTTGGACCTTAACTTTTCTGGCAAGGTCAGTGTCGCTGAACAGCTCGTACAGTTCTCGATTGAATCTTCGTATCCATTCTCTATTTATGCAGACTGGACTAAAAATTACTCAAAGAATTCTTCCCTCGAAGCAGCCCAAAGCGTTTTCATCCGATGTTGTCGTGATCCATGTCTCTACACCATATATTAGGACCGGGATGATGAAGGTTTTGTACAGTGACACTTTTGTTGCTAGAGAGAGAACTTAACTACTCAATTGCCTTCTAAGTCCAAAGAAGCAGCGATTTGCAAGAGTGATTCTTCGTTTGATTTCAAAGCTGTTGTTGTTGCCTGAGTTTATAGCGCATCCTAGGTAGATAAAGTCCTTTACTACCTCGAAGTTAAGCTTATCTAAGATGACGTTGGCTCCAAGATGACGATGTTGGTTGTTCTTTCTTGTTTACAGCAATAACTTGGTCTTGACTTCGTTAACCGCTAGACCCATCTTCCTGGTCTCCGTCTCAAGACTCACGAACGCTCTACTGACATCAATTCCAATTATGTCAATGTTGTCTGCATATCCTAGTAGTTAGACGGTGCTTCTGGTGTTGACGATGGAGTTTTGCACAATATTTTCAAGAATGATGTTGAAGAAATCGCATGACAGTATATCGCCTGTTCTAAAACCATTTTTGAAATCAAATGCGTCCGTAAGGTTTTTTCGACTATGATGGAACATGGAACAGTCTGAGTTTTCCATTGTCATCTTACACAGACGTACGAGTTTTTCTGGGATGCCAATAGACTAGACATTGCTCTTTATAGTTAGTCTCTATAAACGCTGTCATACGCGGCCTTGAAATCGATGAAAAGGTATCGATTTTAAGTTACTGATAAGAACCTATCAGGTTGTTGTAGAAAGGCTTCAAACGTTCACAGAGCACGGCAGACAAGATCTTGTAGGCGATACTAAGGAGACTTATAGCTCTGTAGTTGGTGCAGTTCAGATCAGGGGATCTCCTTTCTTGAGGATCGGGCATACGTATGCTGACTGCTGAGGTTCCATTCGTCGGGCATCTTTCCTCCGACCGAATTTCGCAGCTGAGCTGGTGCATACTCCTAACCAAATCATCTCCACCGGCTTTGTTCGACTAAAGTTTAGATATCGCTATCGTCACTTTGAAACGTCTCGGGTAGGTGGAATTGATGGTCTGCTCCACCCAAATATAATGATTGTATATATCTGGCGGAATTTCGCTCGTTATGCTTGGAAAAGTGGTATTTCCATATCCGCAGCACTTACTCTAGTTCTACTACGATGTATGATGGTCTATTCAAGCTTCGTTTTGGGGTGTAAGACCCTTGGTGGTTATTATTTATTTTACTTTGAGCAACAAAAATGTCTGAAATAAATCACAGGAATAAAAAGACGTCCGATCTGTTCGGAAGTACACAATCAAATGAATACTTTATTTTCTCTCTTCTCTCACTATCCCACACAACCGGTAATCTCTCTTTTCTTTTGTCTTAAATTTTAATTCTGGTACATACAAATTTCTAATAACTGTTTTAAGTGGTAAAACAACGTTTTTTAAAGTACTTTCCAGAGACTCTTTGGGTAAATGCTTCCAAAAACTTCATCTTTCAAATTTTACCACCACCACGGACACCGGACACATCCAATTTCCATCACATTCATATAAACCACTTAAAAAACTCGTCAAATCGCGGTTTAATGTTAAATCATAAAATATTTTTTTATTTTTATGTCTCTGGATTCAATTAAAATTAATTAATTTATTTGTTGCCTTTCCAGGAACTCAACAGCGCTGGTGTCCAACCAAACAACAAACAAAACAAAAAACAACATTAATGCCCCACAAAATGGACATTTAACAAAAAATTTCTTGCACAAATATTTCGCCTCAAAATCGATGAATTTTAATTAATGTTGGGTTTACACATTACTTTTATTTTCATAAGCCTACACTTTTACCTGTTGCTGGAAATGTTTTTATAATTTTTTTTTTTTTATGTAATTGTGTCCATATTATATTTGGCAGCTGTCAAAGTGAAAACGCAAGCAATGGAGAGTCCGCGTTAATGCTGTGGAATTAAATTCACGCTTCGCATGGTCCTTAAATAAAAATAATTTTTTAAATACCTCCAGCAAGTGAGTAAGGTATTTATTTTATATTTCGAAAATCCTTTTTCAATCGATTTGGCTGAATATAACGGATTTTTACATCTGGCGAATTTTTACACGCACATTCAATTTTTTCTGTTTTTCTCTTAAAAAAAAAAGAAAACCATCCGCTCGGCTGGTGGTACTTGTACACCTATTGTACGCAATTCGAGGAGTCCAAAACGTTAAATTCCCATTAATTTTAAACTGCTGCATTTGCTGGAGACAGGAAGGAGTTTTCTTTTCAAAAAAGGATCCACCGCCCGCCGATTGGTTTTGTGTACAAAAAGAAATAGAGACCCGAAAAAAGGATGCCAATAAATTATCAACGGTTGTCAATTTTTAATTGCACTCCATGGAGTAATTTTTTTGGTTTTTTTCTCACCCACGAAATTCTGTTTTCAAGGAGAACACCAACAAAATTAACTGACGTCTCTTTGTTCATGAACATATTCTAATTTCGTACTCAGCTTTTTTTACTGTTGCCGTTGTAATTCATTCAGAAGACTGAGTAAGTCCCGTAAATTAAAAGACATAAAACGAAGTTGTGTATAAATGTGTCTGTGTTTTTATTCTGGTGGAAACGAGAGCAAAAGCGTGGATGGATGTTATAATTGCATGTCAAGGATACGAATGAATAACATGAGAGTGACAGCGACACTGAAGATTTAAGCTACTTACGCTTGGTTCCTAGAGCAGCTCCTACAGTATATGTATGGAGTCGAGTTGTAGCTCATTGCCCATCATCATAAACTCTGTAACGAAATGAATATATTACTGTGAACAAGTCAGACGAGAGACACGAAAAAATATATAACCACTTACAGTCCGGGAAACAGAAATTATGAGTATTCTGGGAAATTTATTTTAAGTTGTATGATTTTTTGATTTGTTTATGCTTGGACTGAAATTATATCAAATTTTAATCGTGATTTGAATAAAAAAAAGTAATACCCGTGAGGTGATTGTGTGTGTTTTCGTAACCAACTCTTTCTTAAATGGTGTCTCTCATCTAAAATGGAAACTGCGACTTGCGGATGATCTTGTCTGCCGTGCTGTGTGAACGTTTCGCCTTTCGTCAACAACCTGATAGGTCCTTATCAGTTTGGCTTCAGACCCGGAAAGTCCACCATCAATCAAATATTCACTCTACGGCAGATCTTGGAGACCCAGGAACTTCAAATCGATACCTAACTATACCTAACTATAACTTTTCATCGATTTCAAGGCCGCGTATTACAGCGTCTACAGAGATCAACTGTATAGAGCAATAACTCGTCCGTCTGTGTAAGATGACAATAGAAAATTAACGTTGTTTTATCATGGTCGGACAAAACCTAAAGGACGCTTTTGATGTCAAGAAATGTTATAGACAATGCGATGCGCTGTCATGCGATTTCTCCAACATCATTCTTGATAATTTTGTGCAAAATTTTAACGAAAGGACCAGAGATACAGTCTTTCAAAAGACCGTCGAGCTACTAGGATACGCAGACGATATTGACAGAATTTGAAGAACACAGCGTGATAAGAGTGGAGCTTTATTGAGCCTTGAGATAGAGGAGAGGAAGATGGGTCTAGCGGACCCAAGAGGAAAAGACCAAGTTAATGCTGTCAACAAGAAAGGAAATCCAACATCGACGTCTTAGAGCCAGCGTCAACATAGACAGATTTAACTTTGAGGTAGTTAAGGACTTTGTCTACCCTAGATCCGCTATAAACTCAAACAAGAACATCAGCGCTGAAATCAAACGAAGAATCACTCAGCCAATCGCTGCTTCGTTGCACTTAGACGGCAATTGAGTAGAAAGAGCAACTAAAGTGTCACTTTACAAAAACTCCATCATCCTGGTCCTAATGTATGGCATGGACCATGACAACATCGAATGAAAACGCTTTGAGCAGCTTCGAGAGAAAAATTCTTAGAGTGATTTTTGGTCGAAGACGAAGATTCAATCAAGAACTGTAAGCGCTGTTCAGCGACACTGACCTAGCCAGAAAACTTAAGGTCCAATGACTTACATTGCTGGGTCAAGTAGAGCGAATGGAAAACAGGTAGGATGTCGCAGAAGAAGAAGACCGCGACTGAGGTGTAGCGCACAAGTGGTAGAGAACCTGAAAAACTTGGAGTGGAAAGTGGAGACAGGTAGCTAGGGAAAGAGCTGGCTATACACATATGTTGGATGAGACCCTGGTCCGACCTGGAATCGGAATAAATCTTCTCGTACCCTCGATTCTTCGCTCATTCCAGATTTGTTCAATAGTTTTACATTCAGGCCTTGATTTCTTGAAGCTGTCGCTGGACCGCTGGAGTAATGTCAGAGCTACAAAAAAATGCACATACGAAAGCACCTTTCTTCGGTAAAACAGTGCTAACGACCATCTTCTTGGACCACGAAAGCGTTCACATTTGGCAACAGTATAATAACGGACTTTTAAATCACCAATTAAGATGCACTATATTTACCAATAGCTTAGTATTCGATGTCACAGTTGAAAGTTGGAGTTTCCGAAGAATTTGAAAAAAAAACAGGAGGTGTACCTCAGGGAAACGTCTTGATGCCTCTACTTTTTATTACAGTCCTTGATTGTGTATTGGTATCATCAGTTATTCTTTGCTGAAGCTGGTTGGAACTATCATAAGAAGAGAATGCAACAACACCAGCCATTATAGGCCTCACAAATGGAACAATACAAAACCCGCAAACCCCAAATGCTGTGGTGTGCTGTCACATTAAAAACGAAGAAGGAGAAGATCTTTGTTCCAAATCTCTAATACCAAATTTTCTTATAAAACAACACCCGACATAAGGAACTTTTGAAAAAGTAGGTACATACCACTTCATAGAAACTTTTCCCCCACATAAAAAAATTTCCAAAAATCAAAGGACTCACACTCCCAGGAGTCCCTGTAGATAAATATCTCGGGAAAACCATATCAATTCTTTACTGCCAACACCTTGCAAATAAAACATCGAAAATTCACCCAAAACCACTTCATCCGATGATAGTGACACTCCAAGCTCACACTTGAACCACGCCATCCTTTCACATCAAGGAATCAAGGAAATCCTCAAAAAACTTTATAGTTTTCTCTTCAAATAAAATAAATTATTAGATTATAATCTCTTTCTCTATCTGTTCTGTCATTTATGGGACCTCATTGGAAATTCAAAAATCACAACGACAACACAAACACCACTTTACAATAATTCGATTTAAGGCAATCAAAAACTCTGCAGCAATCTTACTCCCTTTTTCAGAAATATGTGTCAGATTTTGTCGTCTTATTGTTATTTGACCCTATCCACCGGCGTCCATTCATATCCATCCATGCGTCTCGCTTATTTCCTTTTTCAAAACAAATTTGAATCACAAAACAAGGATATTCGAGTGATTAAGGACCTTAATATCAAAACTATGCACTATTTCAGTGTACAAAGGACAAATTATATTTTACATCACCACCGAGCTATTTAAATTTTTGCCCCAAAAACAAAATCATTTCCAAGGACGACCGTCCGTCCGTCCGCCTGTCCGCCTGCCAGTGTCACAGCGTAGAAAAAAAAAACAACAACTCACCCCATTTCGGATACCTTCCCACATTTCTGGACTAAATTTTGCTTTTGTCCTGAAGAAATAACAACAACGACGAAAACGATAGATAGCTCCTCGAACCGTAGATTTCCATTCAAATTGAATGGGTGCCATTCCCGTATCTGTTATGGTGAATCTCAACGCAAAACCATAGATTGTTTCCTCTGTGTCTCTCGCCTTTAGTGGAAAAGCAAGTGTTATCCTGAATCAGGAATAGTGACGACGACGAAGACGATATTGTTGTCGTTCGCTGATAGTGTTTGTTTCGGTGGTGTTGTGCCGTTTGCCAGTCGACCATTCCCCTACCCCCGAACCCTTTTCAATATACAATTTCGTTTTATCTGTCTTCCACTCTTTCGGGTTGGTTCAAATAGCTACTATCAATATATCCAACGGGATAATTTGATCCTTTTTGGTATTGAGCTTGAGCCATAGCGATATATCGTCCATCGTAGTCGTCGTTCATCGTATTGTTGTTGTTATTTTCAAAATGATGGCCATATCAAGAAAATCGGGGTATAGTGAGATATGTTTGGGCCTCTGGGGTCTCTTCCTCTGCCTATTGTTTTCCTCCATCGGAAAATGATTTTTTCTAACAGTCGATCAGTTAAGAACGGACATTGTTGATTGGTCCTTTTTAGCTCGATAGATAAAGTCTATTTGTATTTTTGGAATAAGATGACGGAATTTTCATAAACAAAATCATTCAGCACATTGTAAAATTTAATTGCAGTTTTATCTCACATTTGTTTCGGGATGTCTCGTCGTCATTTTACACCCAAACTACTAAAATTTTAACTCAACATTGAATAGAGATATGAACACTACTTTGGTGATGATATGATGATAAGAATTGAGGAATTTATGATTTTATTCATAAAAAGGAATAAATAGCGGTTGAGTTCTTGAAGGGAAGTAGAGTAATGGGTTATCAAAAGTAAGGAGGAGTTAATGATCCATTAAACAGAATTCTCAGTTAAGAAGTGTTATGGAAAAGTCAATAACAAGGTTACGAGTTTTCTGGCACTGTTTAGTGTTTCTGAAGTCTGAAGGGTACATTCCAAAGGGTAAGAATAAATTGTAATTTGACAAACTGCAAAGCTATTCGGTTTTCTTCTAATCAAAATCGTAAGCTAGCTGAAAAAGACGCTTTTTCATGGTCTCCTTAGTAAGCATGATGATCTTCCTTAATCGATTGAAATTTCTTCCCAGCAAGTGACTGTTTGGAACCAAAACGAAGTCAATCGGGGCCAAATTTGGAGTTTAGAGGGCTGCAGTTCGTTGCCCAATTTGAACAATTTGGTCGTGGCGATGGTCGACGATGAGTGCCGACAAGCACATGCAACTTAACCAGAGGCATACAAAGCGGCGCTGCAAAGAAGGACTCGAGCCACTCAAGAGCTCTACGAGACGAGCAGAGAAGGAGAGAGGAACACAAATTTATCAGAAAAAAAGGAGCAAGAGAAGCGCGCAATCGAGGAGATAGAGGTATGTCGCAACAAGAACATGGCTCGAAAGTCTAACAAAAAGGTAAAAATAAAGCCCCAAGGGTTTTACACCGCGAAATAAAGCCTGTAGAGACCAGCATGGGAACATCGTAGTAGAACGACATACAGTGCTGAGGATATAGAAACCACTTTTAAAAGATGTATAATTGCGATGACAAGCAAAATGCCGCCAGCTATGCAGAACCATTAAATTTGGGTGGAGCAGACCACCCGACTTTGACGAAGTGAAGATAGCGATATCTAAGCTTAAGTCGAACAAATCCGTTGGAGCAGGCGGTCTAGCCGCCGTACTGTACAAAGTAAATGGAGATGATTTGGTTAGGAGTACCATCGCATCTAGAAAATTTGCATGCCCGATACTCACGAAAAGAGATCCCCTGAAATGCACCAAATACAGAGGTATAAATCTCCTAAACATCGAATACAAGCTCTTGTCTGTCATGCTGTGTGAACGGTTGAAACCTTTCGTCAAAAACCTGATAGGTATTTATCAGTGTGGCTTCAGACCCGGAAAGTCCACAAGCGATCAACTATTCATTCTACGGCAGATCTTGGAGAAGACCCACAAACTTCAAATTGATACCTACCACCTTTTCATCAATTTCAAGGCTGCGTATGACAGCGTCAATCGAGACCAACTATGTAGAGCAATGTCTAGTTTTGGCAACCCAGAAAAACTCGTCCGTCTGTGCAAGACGACAATGGAAAACTCACGCTGTTCCATCATGATCGGAAAAAACCTATCGGACGCATTTGATTTCAAAAACGGTTTTAGACAAAGCGATGCGTTGTCATGCGACCTCTTCATTATCATTCTTAAAAAGATTGTGCAAAGCTCCAACGTCAACACCAGAGGTACAATATTTCAAAATCCCGTCCAGCTACTAGGATACGCAGCCGACATTAACGTAATTTTAAGAACACAGCGCGATGTCAGTGGAGCGTTCGAGAGTCTTGAGAAGGAAGCCATAAAGATGGGGATGGGGTTAATGAGGAAGAGACTGTCAACAAGAAAGGACAACCAACATCGACGTCTTGGAGCCAACGTCAGCATAGACATGTATGGTGCAGAGACATGGACCTTGACAACATCGAATGGGCTGCTTCGAGAGAAAAATTCTTCGAGTGATTTTTGGTCCTGTCTGCATATATCGAAAATTTTGACGAAGATTCAATCAAGGACTGAACGAGCTGTTCAGCGACACTGACCTAGCCAGTGGCGGATTAAACGTTGAGGGCGCCATAGGCAAGCATCTCACTGGCGCCCCTATATAGAAATATCTCGTACTATAGTTTGACCGAAATTGCTGCACCGCGCCTAAAGAAAAGGCGTTGAAATAGGGGCCAAGGAAAAAGAGACTTTGTTAACATGAGATCTATTAGTATAGTCCGAAAGATCTCACGAACTTGGTTAATTAAGATCTGCAGAACCGTAAATTTTGTAAACCAAGTTAACTCGAGTTGGTTCTCATCAAACCGGCAACTCGATTCTCAAATCGGAAAGAACTTAAAAAGCAGAAAAATTAGGTTTTAAATCCGTTGAAATCTTTGTCATCCGCTGATGTACTTCGACCATTAAGTTATTTGCCCCTTCAATAAGTAAAATCAATACGTATTTAAAAACGCTTACAAAATTAGAAGAAAGTTAAGTCGATTTCCGAGTTGGCAAACCGAGTTAACTCTGTACTGTAAGAGGAATAGCTCAGGACCGATTTTTATTTCAACAAAAGATGCAAGTGAAATTCCAGTTCACAAGTTTGTTACTTTAACAACCACGTTTGAACTTGGATTTTTTTGCAACTTTAAAGAATTACTGCGCCCGCGCGCCCCTTTGTTGCCGCTCCCCTAGACACGTGCCTAGTTTGCCTTTAGGATAATAAGCCACTGGACCTAGCCAGAAAAATTAAGGTCCAACGACTTAGATTTGTAGAGCGAATAGAAAATAATGCTCCGGCTCGTAGAGTCTTCCAATTTAACCCAGAAGGACGTCGAAGAAGAGAAAGACCGCCACTCAGGTGAATCACACAGGTGGCAGAGGACCCGAACCAACTTGGCATGCGAAAGTGGAGACAGCTAGTTAGGGACCGAGGTGGATGGAGACGCTGGTTCTATGAGGCTCTGGTCCGACCTAGACTGTAGCGCTACCATAAGTATGTAAGTAAGTAAGTATATAAAATCTACCTGTGTCGCTGAAATTTGGTTACTCCGGAGGGCTGGACACCTAGCTAGTATTTGTGAAGAGGATTCGGCTTGAAAATTTCCTTGAAGCATTGCTAATGTTAGGAGACAGACAGCGACAGTAAAGTTTTTGCACAAAAGTATTGCCGAAAGTTCAAAAATCCATTTTTCGATTTCTCAGTCCATTCTCAGTTAAACAACGCTTTAATTCTTATCATCCCCCAGGCTATTCCAAAAAAAAAACCAAAATCCAATTTCCCAGCCTAAAATAATTTTAAAAGATTTTCCCAACTAAACAAATTAACTACTTAACTTTGGAAAAACTCACAAATCATGATTTAATTATTTGGCTACAGGTTTCAAGGCCCCAAAAACCGCCAAAACAACATTAAACTCCTACAAGTGTTTTTTTCTTGGCATAAACCTTAACTGCTTTTAGTAAGCCGACTCTTTCCTTAAACTCGAGTGAGTGAGAGACAGACACAGAGAGTCAGGAGTAAAAAAAGAACACAAATACCAAGTGAAAGTCTGAAAGTCTGAAAGTGCTAACTCAGCAATTAAAGTCGATGCCGAAACCAAAATTAAGAAAACCACAACTTTTCAAAATATTCTCGAATTCGCTCTTTCGGTGCGACCTCTCCTCTTTGTTCCATAATCTTTGGGTTATTTTAATCCACTTTTGAGTCTTCCAACCATCGACACCTTCAGGGAAACCACTGATTGCTCGACTCTTCCTCGTTTTGGTGGAATAAGGTACATAAATCCCAATTCGAAAGGAAACCCTTTATCTCGCCATCAGAGGACGCCCGCCGATCGTTGTGCAAATTTCGAGGCACGCAAAAAGTCACAAAATTATTTCAAATTAAAACTTAATTAAAATATCATCAACTGGATGCATATTTTAACGATTATCATTGACCGAAATCGAAATTGCTGAATAAAATTTCGGCCTTACCAACAAACCCGGTATACCACCCGCAGACATAAAGATGACGCACCAGCCGCGGCGCGCCCGCGAGAAGCTGAAAAAGTTTTTACTAGGGGGAAAACTTCTTAGATTGCTTTTATTATCATCGTCCTGGCAGTGCCTTTCCTTTCGAAACCAAACCAAACCACCATTAACGGTGTGGGCTTCCTTAATCTCATCCATGGTTTTTCGGAATACCGAAACTTGCAGCACTGTGCCTGCCTATCTATCGAAGCCCTCCCAACCATATCCCGCAGGTTCGATGTTGGTTAGTTTGTGTTTGGGTTGTGTTCATGTAAGTGATGAAGGGGCAATAATTCGCGGGTTTGAATTTAAATTCTTATCAGGCGATTACCTTCCTGCGATGGATACTCTAAGCTCTAAGGAGCCATTAGATGCTCTCCCACTCTACGATGGCTCCCATCACGAGGCTGTGTCGTTGTCGTCCTTAAATCACCACCGATTCGAGGATAGTGGTTTGCGGTGCAATCGATTATATCGCAGGCTTTCGTAGAATTTACGAGTAGGTACTCCGTAAAATTTGACCCTTCAATCTCTGTACATCACATCCTTCCTGGCTGGCTAAAGCTCTCATCAGCGAATTAGGATTTTTCGATAATGGTATATGAGCGGTTGGCGGGACTAATTTAGCCCATCACCGCCACTTAAGAAGCCATTACGGTGTACTTGAGCTTGAGATTATCTATTTTTTCAGCTCCTTTCATTCCATCATCATCGTCGTCTATTAAAGGTGGTGTGGGTTGTTGTATTTTTTAACTACCTGGAGTTTTCCGCATCGGCATAAATTGCACACAACTTATAACGGTTTATTTTTAAGTGTGCACATTAACCCTGGATAGAGTATCGCGCTCGGGCGGCATGGGAAGCCCCATATATCCCGAACCAAAGATGCAGAAACGAATGCCGAAAGGACGAAGTTTTTTAAGCACAGTAATTACCGGCGCTCGCTGTTTGTTGTAGGGTTCGGATTTGTTATTTTTTTGCTTTCATTTAAGAGTTTTGCTTTTTTTAAGTTTATTTTTCTATCCGTTAACGATAATCCAGGAGTTTCAAGGATAATAAAGAATGATGGGAATTTTTGTTGTCTTAGAGAGCTGAAATATTTACCGTTGCAAATTTGTTACGATTATGGTTTTGATGCAATAAAGTCAAGAAGTGGGGAAGAATGAGTGAAGTTGTTATGATGATGTGTGGGTTTCATCAAGCGGTTGGCATAGCGGTAGCGAATTTGGTCCCCAGCTGTGGATGCATTGACTTGCGACACTAAAGTGTATTTTTTTAAAACTTGTTGTCTTAAGTTCAAGCTACTCAAATCCCCAACAAAAAAAGTTGGTTTTACGAGTTTCAACGTAGTCGAACATACTTTTCAATGACCCACGTCCGGGTGCCGTTAAAATGGCTGACACGGATCAATTATGAAAAATCCATTCAAAAGATCAAGTGGGTCATACCAGCATGAAATGTTTGGCAACAGAAAGCTGTTGGAGAGATGGGTACCACGGTCCTATATACCTATAAGTCACATTTAGGTTAGGTGCCCCTCGTTCAGGATAATCATCAGTTGCCGACCGATCACCGTCCAGTAAACATCGAAAAAAACATCAGTTTCCGCCGAGTCACCGACCAATCAGCTACAATCAGCACTGAACCAGTAACAACACGATTGCTAACCGAATCGAAATAGAAGCAAACCGGTTGCTTGCCCAACTCCAGTAAACATCAAGCTGTTGCCAACCTACAGCTACCGACAACTTATAGCATCACAGGTGGGCAGGGGCTAAAAATAGCCAATATTTGATCGATGGTGGACTTTCTAGGTCTGTAGCCACACTGATAAGGACCTATCAGGTTGTTGACGAACGTTCACACAGCTCGGCAAAAAAGATCTTGTAAGTGACGTTTAGGAGTTTTATACCTCTGTAGTTAGTGCAGTTCGGGTGATCTCCTTTCTTGAGAATCGGGCATACGATGCTGAAGTTCTATTCGTCGGGCTGCTTTCCAAATGATCTAGTGCATGCTTCTAACCAAATCATCCCCAGCTGCTTTACACAGTTCGGTGGCTAAGCTGTCTGCTAGAGTGGCTTTTTCGACTTAAGCTTTGATATCGCTATCTTCACTTCGTCAATGTCGGGCAGGTGGAATTAATAGTCTGTTTACCCAAATTTAATGGTTCTGTTTAGCTGGCGGAATTTTGCCCGTCATGGCCATTGCACGCCTTGGAAAACTGGTCTTTCCATATCCTCAGCACTGACTGTGGTTCCACTACGATGTTCCCATGATAGTCTCTACAGGATTCGGTTCGGGGTGTAAGATCCCTGGTGGTTTGTTTTACCTTTTTGTAAAACTTTCGAACTACGTTCCTGTTGTGTCATCCGTCTATCTCCTCGATCGCGCACTTCTCATGCCGCTTCTCAGCGCAGCTTTGTATGCCTCTTTTTTAGCTGCATGTGCTTGCAGGTACTCATCGTCAAACCAGGGGTTCGGTGTTTAGTGGAATTTTCACTTGTTGTCCCTGATCGGGATATCCGCATTCGTACCGTGGAGAGATTTAAAGTATTAGGAATCAAGTTAGGCTTCCAAATGCCTCTGTGAGTCAAAAAGCATTATTAATCCAATTTTACGGAAAATGTCGTCCAGAAACGATATGTGTGCAGTGTACACCCACTCCTACCTTACCCATCAAACATTTGTAATTCGCAAAAATTATTTGAGTTAACATAATAGACTTCCTCTTTATTTATAGCTGTCAGCAATTATAAGTTTGGCGAAGTTGAAAAGTTGAAAAAAAAAAACGTATACGAGATGATGATGAACTGGCAGTTGTGTGTTTTGAAGCACTCAGACCAGTCTAAGCCGCCTTCAGCAAGCTCCACTGAACGGCGAACATTTAAATAATAATCCTTAATGCGCAACTTGCGTTGCGACTTTGACAAGGGTTTTGTCATCGTTCCTCGTCGTCGTCGTCGACTCGACATGGCAACAAATGATGATTTGCACATATCCGCCTTTCCTTCTCTAAATAAAATGCGAATAAGTATCTTTTCGAAAAACCTCTAAGGGTTGGACTTGTTTTTTTTTTGTCATCATACGAGCTCGTATGAAATAAGGGCGGAGGGTTGGAGGAGGTGGCATCTACTCAACTTGTGAATGGATGGCAAACAGCAGCAGCGCCCGGTGCGCCGCGCTGTGCGGTGAAAAAGTGAAATTTAATTAAACCATGTCAACTGATGTGGCAAAAAGTCGTCGCCATCGTCATCGTCGTCGTTGTCGTTGTCGAGTTCCATCACAGCGAGAAATATACGACTTTTTGTTGGAGAACATGTTTTTTTTTTGCTTTATCGAAGATGGGAGGACTGAAGAGAGCTTACTCCCATTCAAGTCTCGGATTTATCCAGAAAACAGAGGTAGACTAAAAAATTCACAAGAAAAAAAGTGAAGAAATGAAGAGCCTGGTTGCCATTCCGTCAGTCATCTTGTTTCTCGTCAAGAAAAGACGATGACGAGCAACAAAATTTGGCCCCTCAAAAAGAATAATACAAGACAAGAGTGTAAGATGTTTCGCGAGATCCTGAGTGAATGTCGTTTGGCAGGCAGTTGTTGGCAATGGCATTGGAATGAGGAAGTAGACGGAAGCGCTTACTTGTTGTACCTTCTCGTCATTGTGTGTCGTTTTCTGTCTTCATCGTTTGCGAATGAAGAGGACCCGCTCGCGCCCACCACGTGACAACGATGATGAGAGGATGATGACAGAAAAGTGGAACAAGCTGGCAGCAGATGTAAAAATTCACTTCGACACTAAATGAACCGAGCAAGTTATAAGAAACAACTTTGTGCTAACCAGGGGTGAGGGTTGGAATTTACGTTTCATCGAAACGAAACGAAACCCATTCTTCCGGGTTGGGTGGGTGCGCTGAGAAGATTATGCTTAATACCTATTTGAAGCCGGCAACAGTTGTCATATTCTCAGCTGCCTTCCTTCACGTCGCCGTGCGTCGTCGTCGCGTCGAGTCGTCGTCCGTTGTTCGACAGCAGCGTCGTTGTTCGTCACAAAAATTCCATCATTGAGAGGAGCTTGCTTACAACCCCCAACCCCTCACAAACCCACCGACCCCTTTACTTATTTAATTGCTCGCTTGAAGTGATTTCTACCTGTTGTCGCCGCCGTGTCGCTATGAAACGTCGCGTCGTCGATGGCGGCGGGCGTTGTCTTGACAGATAAGAACGGATGTGTAAATACTCTACGAGAGTATATTTTTTCCAAGTCACCACCCTCCTTCTAAGTCCATTTGTTGGCATTGTCGGCGGCCCGAGTCCCCCGTCCTCGACAGTCAACGAAGACGACGACTGTTCTCATCGTCACATTTTCGTCGTTTTAGACTTAATCACTTTTGTTTTAGGCTCTTGTCATTCATTGTGTCACTTCAATTTCAAATTCTATTTGGATGGGAAATCTTGTAATGCCTTCAGATTGCGACTAATTGTCTACGTTATTCTATTTTTTTTTGTCGTCTTATGAAATTGAGAGGGGGGAAGGGGACAGCTTGAAGTTTACAAAATAAAAACGTACTTAAGAAAGGGGAAACGACAAGGTAGAGGCGAATGGGTATATAGACTCTTGAAGATTGGAATTTTTATTTTATGAAGAGGCGAATTATGACGATGGGAGAGGGATGGGAGGAAGCTTATGAGTTTCATGATTTCCGGTGATATTTTCAAATGAAAAGGTTTTCGGCATAGAAGAGGGAACAAAAGTTGACGGTTTAAAGATGGGGTTAGGGTAATGTATGTCATTGATTTTGCGGATGTTTCTGCTATGAGATCGCTTAAAACATTTAACATTTGTCGGATTGGGGATTTGACATCGACTTTTGGTTGAATGAGAAAATGAAACACGAAACTTTATGTAAATAGTTGAACCTTTCTTAGACTCACGTTCAATTTCAATAAAAAAAAGTGCTGCGATGTGTCTAGAGCTGAGGTATGCTTGACGGAATGAGTGTCAGATTTATGAGGACCAAAACTAAAATATTTCGTCAAATCAACAGTCCGTTGTGGACTTGGGCCTCAACCAACAGTCTCTGATAACCAGCCCGGTTGCTAGCTAGATGTCTCAAATTTTGCTTTTCGGGCCGGAGCATTGCTGTCCACCCGCTCTAAATGACCGAGCAATCTGAGATTCTTGACCTTGACCCTTCTGGCTAGTTCCGTGTCGTTGTACTATCTGTTGAATCTTCTTCTCCATTCCCCTTCACATATTACGGCAGAAAGGATCTTGTAGGCGATGTTAAGCACGCTGATTCCTCTGTGGTTCTTCTAGGTCGGGTTCACGGAATTTTTGGCTCATGTCCGATGTAAGGCTCCTACCTGACAGCGGGATTTTGTTCTTCGTGGCCGTTGTACAGTCTACAGAAGTCGTCTTTCCAAATCCTCATTATTGAGTGTGATTCTACTATGATATCCTTGTTTAGCTTTGCAGGCATCAGTTCTTGCTTGATGAACTTGAGCCAGGTGTTTTACCTTCCGAACTTCATTCCTGCTGTCGGCTCTCTCAACATCCTCGATCTGACGCTTCTCATGCTCCCTCTTTTTTCTCTTGAGAAGCCGACGTTTCTCTCTCCTCTTTTGCTCGTACAACTCACAAGCAGCTCTTGTCCTTCTATGCATCTCAGCTCTGTATGCCTCCTGCTTGGCTGCATGGGCCTGCTTGCATTCTTCGTCAAACCGGGGGTTTCGTTTTGGTGGCTGTGTGAAACCTGAAGTGCCATCCCCAACTGCTGCCAGAAGCAATGTTGGCCGTTGGTTGCCTACTGACGTGCAGCTTATTCTGTGTTGATTGAGACGGCGTGTTTAAACCGGTTTATGTTGGGTCACAGTTGATCGTATTCAATTGGTGGTGTTTAGGATTTGGCGATCGGTGTTGGGCAACTGATCTAGCTTTGTTTTCTGTTCTGGTCTGATGACTGCACCTCGATGTTTGTAGTAGGACGTTCGGCAGACAACTGCTGATGATTCGGTTTTCGAAGGTCTATTTCTAATGGGGTTAGGAGGCTCGTTGTGTCATCTGTAGATATTTGTTAAAAGTCTTAAAAATTGGTGGAAGGAGGGAATTTATAATGTGTCATCACAAAAGCCAAACAATTCTTCAATCTTTCCCCGATAACAATGTCTTTCCTTAATGCCTGATCCCTGATGTAGGGCAGTCAATACCCCTGACGTATAGGTTTGTATTTCCATTCACCATCAGTCATCCCCAAATCAAACTTGTTGCCCCAAAAATTTTGAGTGCTTACTTGCACTAATATCAAACAACTTGTCAAACCGCATGACTCCACACAAAACCAACTCTCCAAATTTGACCAGCCGACCAACCGTTTTCACCCACCTCAATCCACTTCCGGTTCATTTTCCGAATACGATTATTGACTTACTTTGGGTGAATCAACAATTTGAATATTTTTGTTTGTTTGTGTGTTCGAACTGATGTTTTTGTTTTGTGTTCTCTTTTCGGCTTTGGCATATCGACCTTACAAGGCTTATGGCTCGTCATCCTCGCAAAACCATCCTGAAAAAATAAGGTAACTTTATGCTAAACAGACAACCTTTCTTTTTCTCAGCCCCTTAGTCCCCTCAACGACATAAAAAGGATGAGAACCATAGCAAGTGGCTGTCATTGAGAAAACCACCCGAAACCTCCTGATATCCTTCGATTTTCAGATTTGGCCAGTCTGTCTTCGTCTTCGTCAGTAATTTGCAATACACACAACAGAACATTGTGCTTATGTTGTGCTTTGGAGTTACTCGCCTCAAAGATCCAAGCGAAATGGTAAACAGGTCCTTTTTCTTTTTCTTCCTTTGTGGACACACAAGTGGATCGATTCCTCTCTTGTAGGGGAGAGAGAGAGAGGCAGAGTCTGACCGAAAGAAAATAAATTCAATAAATTTGCAAAAAGTCAAGAGCCCTTGAAGTCAGGCACAAACGCCAACAAAAGGATGAGAAAAGGAGCCGCACTCTTCGATCCGATAAAGAGAGTTAGGCTCGATAATCAACCCCATTTACAAGGGTTAAATCAAAGGTCATCGTTGCCATCAATCAACTTCCATCTAACAACTTGTTCGTCTCGAAGTTTTTCGCAGAAGGAGTACCTGTGCCTTAGTACTCAGCCTCGGCGAAGAAGGAGGTCAGAATGTCCTGCTCTGTCTCGATGTACCCATTGACTTGAAACGAATATAATTCTGTTGGCATTTTAAACTTACCTAATTCTTCCTCAGTTACAAGGATGAGGAGGAGAGGAATAGGAAGGTAAACATTGCTATCTTCTTCTCTGTCAACCGAAAGGTCCTTCGTCCTTGCAGATTCTGTTTGTTGGGAGCAGGAAAATAAGGTTTTGCATAGTCCTCAAGCCAGTGGCATGAGACTTGGAAGTCCTTTCTAAGTTGTTTGTTCAATGTTCATGCCTCATCAAGAAATTCGTCCTTATTGACTTCATCCATCCTTTATTTTTTCTTGCTCTACTATAACTGTTGCTTAAGGAACTCGCTTAGGATATCATTAAACCGTGCACTTGCCCCGGTAGGTTGGTCCTTAGAATAACAAAGTAAGTGAGTACCGCTATTCTCATTATTTCCAAAAGTTCCGGTCGATTCGAGCCAACAAAAAAGGATGTTTGACATCAAAAGCTATTTGAGTTTCGACTTTAAAAGGTTCCTCTTGAATGGCAACGACCGTCCGACTGATGTGGCACGATGATGTCGTGTTCATCAACAGTTTCGAAGGCATAAAATTCGTTTTTGTCGGAAACGAGTTTTTAAAAAAAACGTACCGCAAACAAAAGAGGTGCGGATGCGGGAGGGTGGAAATAGAACAATACTAGGAATGACGAACGAGTTGGGGGACAATTGAGTCCCAAGAAAAATGAAATATTGAGATCTTGGGGTTGATAAAGTTTTTTCTCTGATTCCAAAAAAGTTAACTGGGAAAAGGTATTTTTAGGGCTTAACTTGGGCTATCCCGAAGAGACGCTATCAAAGAAAGTGCAAAATATTTTGTGACTAGAAAATGTCACAGCTTGTCGTCGGCGACAGGTTTGTGATTAAGGTCGACAGTTTTTGGTAAAACTTAAAACAAAGTCTCACATTCAGATTTCCAGAGATGACGTCAACGGAGGGGGTGTAGACAGGGGCTTGAATGAAGAAGACGTCTGTTAAAGAAGTGAGTGAACAAAAAATTAACATTTCACTTGGGAAAATACACGATTTGCTGGTCGTTTTCCCCCAAAAATAAAAAAAATTGTTGCTTTGATTGTTGTCATTCACCCCCTCGTCGGTTCAACCCCCATCCGCTCCCAAGTGACAATGTATCAATAAATAATTTAGATTTTTTCCGTGTAGTTGTTGTTTTTTTGCTTGTATTGTGTGCGCCTACACACACCTTTCCCCATAACAAAAATACATAAAGTCTGCGTTGATTTCGGGTGTCTGTTGAATGGAATTGAAAACACCGAATGATGACGGGTTCTGTGTTTTTTTTTTTCTGAATAGGGTTTCCGTGGTTAATTTTTCTTCCTGCTTCGTTTTGATTAGATACTTTGCCTTTTTGAACGAAAGAAGAACACGTGGTGGTGGCGTGGGAGTGACATTCGATTTTTGTGAATTTTTTATTTGTTCCTTTTTTTTTCTGAAAATCGGCAACAGAAAAGGTTTAATTTATGTGTGTTGTAGGTCATGTTATAGGGATAATACCAAAATGTTTTATTTATTTAGATGCGGATGAAGGAATGGTATCTTCGGGAGGTAGGGAAAAGAGGGGATTATGTGGTCCGTTTTGAGGAAAATCTGATAGGAATATTTTATTATTTTATGATAACTAGATGGTTTAAGGTTATAGTCAACAATGGGGTCACGTTCGAAACGAAAAACTGTTTTTTGGCCTAAATCCTCTTTAAGTTATTTTTCTGTTAGATTTGAGGTAGGAATTTAATTCTTGAGTTGTTGGTCAGGAAAGTTGTAAATTTCTGTGTATAAATTGATTTTTCCGTTAGTGGCTGAAATATTCAATATGGTCTTAGAGTTTTTTTTAACTTACTTGCTTTAATTAACCGGCTCACAATTCATGAAGGATCTCATCCTGAGACACTGCAGCCTTCCATCGGAAACGGTCTATCGCATGCAATTTCCAAACTGAGGGCTGCAATGAGAAGCATTTCTTGGCTGGAGCGTCGTCGTCCATTAGCTGGATATGACCAATCCATTGTAGTCGTCTTTTCTTGGCTTTCTGGATCACATCCACATCCTGGTACAGCTCGTACATTTCACGGTTGAACCTTCTTCTCCATTCGCCATCGTCGCATACGGTACCGAAAATCCGTATCATTTCCACATTGTTATTTATCGTTCAACATTCGGCGACGCCTTAGAGAAGGACTGGTATTTCGAGTGAAGAGTTTTGAACCCATTTCTTTTGCCAAGCCGAAATGGCAGCGCCAGCGGTTCGCTAGGGAAATTCTTTGTGGGATTGAAGTTTGTTCCAAGGTAGGTGAAATCCTTAACTACCTCGAAATTATTACTACCAACAGTGATGTTTTGTCCTAGGCGGTGGACTATGTTGTTTTGTTTGTTGATAGCATGTACCTCGTTTTGTCCTCATTCACTTCAAGGCCAACGAGTTTCGCCTGTTTTTCAATCGCTGTGAAGCACAGCCCTCTTGGATCGATCGATGATGTTTTTGTCGTCCGCATAGCCTAGGAACTGGGTAGATTTGTTTTGAAGATAGTGTTATCCGTGGTCACACCTGCCTTTCGCACCATCTGCTCCAGGACTATGTTGAAAAAATCACATGACAGCGCATCTCCTTGTCTAGACCCTGCGCATGTTTGAAACAACTCGGATGAGCTCTTACCCATTTGCACGCTGCTCTGCGTATTGTTTAGCGTCATGCGGCACAGCTGGATAAGTTTGTTCGGGTTCTCGGATACAGACATCGCCATCATAAGCTCTTGGTGGTGGATGCTATCATAAGCAGCTTTGAAGTCGATGAAAAGATGGTGGGTTTCGACTTGAAATTCGTTGGTTTTTCCAACGTTCGAGCAGGGATATGTCTCAGTAGTTTTTCCATGACATAGAATCTCCTTTTGAGTAGATAGGGCATATGGAGCTTATCGACCAATCAGAGGGCATGCATTCTTCCTCCCACACTTTGTTGATGACCCGGTTCATCAAAATACCTCCTCTTTCGTCATCTGCTCGCTCGACATTATGCGCATTTAGCAGCTTTAGGAAGTGCTACTTGAAAACATCCACAATTCCCTGTGCTTCGGTGACTAGGCTTCCTTAACTGTTTTGTAGAGCCTTTTTCCCGGTTCTGAAACCAGAAACTAATTGCTTCAATCTTTAAAAGAAACTACCGGTGCTTTTCTTGGCCAGTGACTCTTCTAGATCTTTGAGCTGAGATGCTCTTTTCTTCCTTCGCAGGGTCTCCTCTTTGTTATGTACTCTTGTCTTGCTGCTTTTGTTTTCCGTTGCATCATCTGCAGACGTGGTTTTTCCGTCGCTCTTTTCAATACCGAGTATTTTTAAGCCTTAGATTTAATAATGCATTGATCCTTACTTTTGTATCTTCAAAAATAGTAAGTATACGCCGTAGTGTCCCAAAGCCTAGATCCTGATATGAAATTTCGTCGCAATTACTTAGAGGCGTCTAGAAAATTAAAATTCATTTCCTTAAAAATCAATTCAAGACTTTTGAAAAACAGCTTTTTGACTTAGTTTAGGTGGCTGGTCTTCATCGACCTCATAGACAGCTCCTGTTCAAAGAAAATTAATTTTGTTTAAAATGATTTTTTGAATACTTTCCGTCAAAAATGTCAATCTTTCTTTCAACCTGTTTCTGGAGAGATACCTTTCATTGAACGAAAAATTGACATTGAACGCTTCATTCTCGACGAACTAATGACAAAGTCGTCGAAAGAACACCGAAACCACAATGATAAATGACACAGAGAATAGAAGAACAATACAACCATAACAACAAAAAATAGCATAAAAGGAAATCTACTGCCAACAAAGGAGAACACAAAGAAAAAAAAACTTCCACATCATTGGCAATGACTTTCATTACTCCACGATGACATCATCAATCGACTCTCCCATTCCAATCAAAATAATAATCAAAACCAAGTCCTCCCCTCACCCCCTCCAACCTCACGTCTCTAATCGAAAAAACACACCAAAGTAAAAGTCGAAACAAATGGAAAAAAAAACACACAGGAATCAAGCCTCTGCGAACCGTTAACGTTAAGAGAAATTGATTTCCCATTGATTAATATGTCAGAAAGCTGATTATACATCGCACTCACGCAACAACAATGACTCCTCATATTTGATGGCACCCACAAAACGGTACCTGCTCGTCGATAAATAGAGGAAGTACAAGCAGTCAACTAATGATACTCCATTCAAGCCAGGATATATGGGGGCGACAACGATTAAGGTGGCATCCCCATCATCATCGTTCGTTCTCGTCCTTGTAGTCATCGTAATTATCAACTTCATCAACATCATCCATCCGTTTGGTTTGTGCAGCAGCCAGCGTTAAGCTATTAGGATTCAATTGTATGCTGCTGATTGGATGGCAAACGGTAAAGTGCGTTCGCCGAAACGGACCGTAATCTTTGGCCGCAATATTTTTGCCGACAAACATCCGCAAGTATCGCCGCCGCCCCACAGCTTCCGCAGACCCAATTAATTGTGGACTGCGACGCAATTGCGGACGTTGCTGTTCTCATTGTCGCTCGGTCGGTTGGTTTGTGTTGCGGTGAGTGGAGCTGGCGTAAATGGATTTTTATTTTTTTTTTACGACTGTCTCGCTTGCGTCTCTATCGGGCAGGTACATCTCGGTGTGATTTCAAAAGAATTCGCTTGCACAATGTCTGGCTCCAATTTTAATTCCCAGTCTCAGTCTGGTCCTGTCATGCTACTCGTTGTCATTTATGTTCCTGGAACTCGGTCTGCGCACTTTTTGCATTTTTTTACCTTTTCGGAACGTTTTGTTTGCTTCGTTTGGCTCAAGTTTTTTTTACGCGCTTCAAACTTCTGTGACGAACGACCTGGACTTGTTCGAGAACGAGACGACTCTGATAAGGACTCTGTTCAAACGAGACATCGAGGACAAACAGCTGCAACAGGACGAGGACGACAAACTTGCCCAGGGTTAAAAATTATTTCCATTTGAATCAACTTCCGAGAGTCGGCTTCCGATGCGTAGAGAACGGTTTCGTAATGCTCCCCTGTTGCTGTCGCTGTCACTGATTTTCATCCTTCAGCTAGCCTCCACCCGTGACAGAAGGAGGAGGAGTGTGCTGGGTGCTGCTGTCGCAGAGGCCGATAGTAATTAATATTAAAAGGTTCATTAAGAGAAATGTGCACACAGAGAATCGCCTCTGTGTGTCGACTGTGTCGGTCTTCATGTTTGGAGCTTTAAGAAGGTAGGAGGCTCACACCTCGTCCTGCGAATCATTGTTCCAGCGCGCGTATATGTGTTCGTTTTTCTTCTGTCTACAAAGCGGGGAACTCAAAGTTGCGTTTTAGTCCCTTATGAGATAAAGTCACTGCTGTTGCCATTGAAAAGTACATCCCAAGCGGGTTTTGTCGCTAACGGCTAGACGCAAAAAATTCCTTAGCCTGCTTCCATGGGGATCAACGCAGACGACACGACGACAATGTTGAATGTTGTGCTAGACTGTGAGTCTACCGAAATCTTGGCCCGCATCCCGCATCATAAATTTAAGCTTCCGAACAATTTAGGCTTGAATTGAATAGCCCGCTTCTCTGACAGTGGAAACGCTTTACGCGAACAATAGTCTGGCCTCGAACAACGAATCGTGCTATTGTCTCAACCAGCTCGTGGCGCGTGCAACATTGGGGAGACTTTTGAATGGTGTCTTTGATTGTGTGTAGAAATGGTCTTAAAGTGAAGAAGGAGAGACCGGGACTTGAAAATTAAAATCGCAAGTTATGACAGGTTGAACTGGAATGGGCGCTAGGGGATGGGTGGACTCATTTTTGATAATTTGCTGCAAACGTGGCATAATTATCGCATTATCTCTGCTTGATAAAGACTTTGTGTTCAGACACCAAATAGAGTAAAATACATGAACTTGAATCGTCCTTGTTGAAAGGAATATATCTTCTCAAACCATAACTGTCGGTTTGGTTGTTGTCATCGTGCTGGCTGGCTATGGTAACGCAGGCTTTTAGAGGCTTTTTATCCACTCGCATTTTGATAGAGTCATTCGAATGCTGATGCTAAGCAGCGATACTTTATGGGATAAGGTGCTTGTATAATTCTTCACGGGATTGATCTTAAACAATTGTGAAAGACAGTCAGGCAAAAACACAGAGGAACAGAATTTCTGAACCCTCATTAACAGCCTGTTTTATAATTATTATCCAAATACCACACATTCGTATAGCAGAGCCGAATGTATGGTATGAAATAGAGACCAAAATGTCATTAAGAACAACTTAAGCGCTATCGATACAAGTTTGCTCGAACGCAGTTTGTTACAAATTTTGGTATAAATACGCCTGCACTTCAATTTCAAAATCAGACATCTCAGAAGCGAGTACTAGTTCATACCTCACTAGCAGCGTTTTTTGAGTTATATCACAGTCCCCCAACAAAAGTCTTCTTCAGACCCATCACCATGAAACTCTTCGTTGCATTCTCAACTCTGCTAGCAGTTGCTTCTGCCAGTCACTTGTACTTGGCTCCAGCTCGCCTTCTCGCCCCAGCTTCAAGTCAATACCACTCTCAGGATGGCATCGGCCAATACGCCTACGGATACAACGACCACCTCTCAACCAAACAGGAAGTCAAGTCATTCGACGGAACCACCCGAGGATCATACAGCTACATCGACTCAAACAATGCCCTCCAAAGTGTTGACTACATTGCCGATGCTGGTGGTTTCCGTGTTGCCGCTACCAACCTGCCAAAGGCTGTTGAAGCCCCTGTTCAAGAACAGCCCAAGCAAGTTTCTGATACTTTTGAAGTTGCTGCTGCCAAATCTGCTCATCTCGCCGCTGTTGAACAAGCCAAGTTGCAAGTGTCTGCACCACTTGTTATTGCTGCTCCACAACAAGTTATGGACACACCTGAGGTTTCCGCTGCCAAGGCTGAACATTTCGCTGCTGTCAATGCTGCTAAATTGAAGCTTGGCTACCAGCCCATTGCTATTCCAGCTCCAACAGAACTTCCCCAACAAGTTGCTGAAACACCAGAAGTTATGAAGGCCAAGGCAGAACACTTTGCCGCTATTGCAGCCGCTAAGGCGCGTTACACCGGATACTCAGCAATAGTTGAGCTCCCACGACCAGTTGAGGACACTCCCGAAGTAGCCAAGGCTAAGGCTGAACATTTGTTGGCCATCGAACAGGCGAAAATTGGAAACTCTCATAGTGAAATATCGTTGACCCAAAGGGCACCTCTGATTGTTGGACAATATGGTTATTCTGCTTACAGCTTGCCTTCCACTGGATTTGCATACGCGATAGGTGGTTGGGATGGTTCAAAAGTACTGAAGGCTCCAATTGAACTCCCAAAACAAGTTACTGAAACACCAGAAGTAGTCAAGGCCAAGAAAGAACACTTTGCCGCTATTGATGCTGCCAAGGCACGTTACACCGGGTACTCAGCTGCAATTGAGCTCCCACGACCAGTTGAGGACACTCCCGAAGTAGCCAAGGCTAAGGCTGAACATCTGTTAGCCATCGAACAGGCGAAAATTGGAAACTCTCACAGTGAAATATCGTTGACCCAGAGGGCACCTCTTTTTGGTGGACAATATGGTTTGACTGGTTATGGTTATAGCTTGCCTTCGACTGGATTTGCATACTCGACAGCACAGAAGGCTCCGATTGTTGCTCAAGCTGTTCCAGTCACATTGCCTTCTCATGGATTCTCGTACTCTACCAGCGTTGTCAATGCCCCTGTTTCTCACGTGAGGTATGCTCCATACTACACAATCGATGCCCAAGGTATGCTAAGGGTCTGATTCTATTCAGAAAAGAAGTTTGTTAAATTTGTTCAGTACTGATTTGTTCAAGTTTTGTTTTAAGTAATAAATACAAACAATTTGCAAGAATATTTGTTCTTTTTGATTTGAGTATAGTAAGTTGCTTCTGCAATATTGACGGTATTAGGTGGTGAGGCGAAATGCTAGTCGGCCAACCCTTGTAGAGTACTTAAAGAAAATGTCTTGCTTACTTACTTTTTACTCGAAGAATTTTTCTCTTGAAGCAGCCATAAGTGTTTTCATCGGATATTGTCATGATCCATGTCTCTGCACCATACATTAGGACCAGGATGATGGGGGTTTTGTACAGTGACACTTTAGTTGCTCGAGAGAGGACCTTACTACTCAATTGCCTTCTAGGTCCAAGGAAGCAGCGTTTGGCAAGAGTCATTCTTCGTTTGATTTCAGCGCTGGTGTTGTGGTCTGAGTTTAAAGCGGACCCTAGGTAGACAAAATCCTTACCAATCTCGGTGATAAGTCTGTCTATACTGACGTTGGCTCCAAAACGTCGATGTTGATTGTCCTTTCTTGTTGACAATACTAACTTGGCCGTGTAAACCCTAACACTTCAGAAGTGGCATCTCTGATGGCTGCTTGGCAATGTTGTCACTGGTTCTCTACATTTTGTGCTGGCAGCAAAGGACTTCTAAGGAGGTTTTCGGAGACACGATCGGAAAAGATCTAGAAGTCTCTTTTGATCGTAGTCTTTGACGTCAAGTTTTCTCTTTCTATCACATTCCTCTTCTGCAAACGAAAACTCAACTACACTACACCCAGTCCGTAGGGTATCCTCCGAACTTAGAATTCACTTACATACGTGCTTATGGCATTTTCATGTTCAAAAAATCATAACATGTCTTAATTCCTTATAAAACATGTCCTCCCTAAACTCCCAAGCTCGCCCTTCGAACAGATAAGATTTCCCGATAAAACGAACCCCACGTATCAATTATTGTATTAAATTCTATAACGATGTATAAATTAGCATATCGAGGACCTTTTCTTGGGATTCCTTGTGGTCAATATATTATTTTCAGAAAAAGAAAATGATAACCGTATCAGCTAGTGAACACGGGATCCCACCGCATCATCATGTGCACCAGACCATTTAACTCGGTCTCCCAGTCGAAAGTACAAAGAAGCCACGAAGAGAACTTTTAATTTCCGCCTCTGGGGGAATACTTTCAGTCCAGACTTATCCCTTGAAAAAGAAACTTTTCCATAACTTGATTCTGTATCTTTTGGAATTATGAACGTGTATAATCTTGACCAAAGGAAATGTACCGAAATTGCAATCAAGTGGAAAATTTGCAACGTTGCCATCACCGCAAAATTCCAGTGAATCGAATTTCACATTTGATCCCGATTCCTTTGGACAAAAAATCCCCCTACGAAGCGTTCCGAAATCTTTTAAGTCAGCTGCAATTGTCGATTTATTAATACAAATGGGGGGTATGAAGGTAGGGAGCGAACATACATTCCGTATTCCATATGCATCATAGCGGAAATCTTAAAGCCTGATAGTTTATGAGAAATTTCCCGAAACATGGTACGCACCATCTGCTAAAATATGGGGTGTCCTATTTCCAGATGGGTATTGCTGCGGAATGGGTAATGACGCCCCCATTCCAACATCATCAATGCCATTTTCAACTTCTTCGTCTATTTCATCGTGTGTCTTCAAAAAAAAGAAAAAAAAAATGAAAAGAAGTATCCTCTGCTCTCTAAGTGAAAACGAAATCTAATCCCGAAGAGCAATCAAACCAAAATCGAAAATATAGAAATCCATTAAGGTTGCTGATAGCGTTATCTTTTTTCGGAGTCGGAGTCGGAGAGTGTGCGATTCACTTTGCACCCCCCCAAGACAACGACGATGACGACTTCTAACGAAATGGCTTTTCTTTCATTTCACAACCGCCGTCGCCGCACCGGTTTTGGTCCAAGTTCCTCGTCTTGTTCTTGGCTTGGCACGTAATAGTTTACGGCCATTACAGCATCAGCGGCGGCGGAGCGGGTAGAGGACACACATGCGTTTATGAGAACCGCACACATGAATTCATTATTCTTCTTCTCTCGTTGCCGAGGTTCGGGGACACAAACTGACGCCGCCATATCGATGCGATGATGGCTCGGAAAATTGAGTTCCATCTTCGAGGCTCTAAGCGCTGATGATGATGATAATGATGATGATGGCCGGAGAGTCCTTGATTGGAGGGCGGCGATAAGTTTTTCTTTTTTTTGTTATGCTTGTGTGTCTGTCCGAGTCCTTGCTACAAAGACTGTGTGTGTCCCTCTTCGAAGATGAAGTAGAAAAAAAATTAAGTAACCGAGGCCAGTTCGATATAAACGGTTTCCGAAATTCGATCAGTAGCGTAAATGGATTATATAGATATCAATTTTTTTCCAATCCCCCTATTTCGAGGAATTTCTTTAATATTTTTTGTCGTTGTTGTTGCTTTTCTCTCTTTTTGTGTTTTGATGTGAAATCCACCCAAAACAAGTGTTATTATGTTTTTCACCATACCCATCAGCAGTTCGAGATGAAAAAGGGGTGGGGGGTTGAATTTAAGTTGCGTTCTTCGGTTTTTTTTTTTTTTTGTGGACTTCTATTGTCAGTTCGATTATTGCCTTTTGTTTGGTTGGGGGAGCCTCAAGGGCCAAAAGCTAGAGTGTTGTAACATCATTTCGGACTTTCATATCTGGAGGCAACAATCCTCCCCCCGCCCCCATTCGCAAACCATCAACAAGATAAATAAATATATAACACGGTGCTTTCAGAAAATCATCAACAGTTATCCTCTTTAATGTTGTAAGTTTATGACTTAAGGACTTGCGGCTATACACATTTTATTTAACTTTTTTTATGATTTAGGGTCTGTCACGGGGGGGAGAGGGGGACAGGGGAGAAAAATTGTTTAGTGTGTGGTTGGAAGTTAGTTTTGTGTTATGTGTGGGTAGGGGTTTGGTTTCAATTCTCTTTAATTTTGTTTTTCAACTTCAATTTGTTGATGTTTTTATTTCTAAAGAGAAAAATTGGGGGAAAGAGGGGGAATAAATTCAACTTTGGCAGTTTTACACTTCAGAATCTTTCGAGGAGGAAGTGTTTTATTTTTGTTTCATTTACGAAGAATTTTGAGAAAATTATAAGAGAAGTCGGAAAACGTCATGCAGACACATAAGGGTGGTCCTATAAGTAGCCCAAATGCCTGATAGCACAAGTATCACAAGTTCATTCCGCGTAGACAGCTAGTGCCGAAATTTCAGTGGAAGCGAGCTAGCGCAAGTTGTTGCGGATGCAAATCATATATACTGTATGTCTAAAATTGCTTAAACGAGTTTCAACGTCCAGTCGCCAAAACCAAGCGCTCTGGCATCCGCAGTCACTTGGTCCTTGTACCGTAGATTCGGTCTTCCATGCCGTCTCGAACCCTGGAGGCTGCGATGAGTAGACTTCCTGGATTGGAGCGTTGTCATCCATTCGCTCGACGTGGCCAATCTAATGTAGTCATCATTTCTTGGCTTTCTGGACTATATCTACATCTTCGTACAACTCGTACAGTTCGTCGTTGAACTTTCTTCTCCATTCGCCTTCGTCGCATACGGGACTGTATCAATTCCCCTTTTTGACTTATCGTCCAACACTCGGCGCCGTAGATTAAGGCTGGTAAAATAAAAGTTTTGTGTAACAGACACTTTGTCGTTCGAGTGAGGAGCTTTGAACCCAGTTGTTTTGCGAAACCGAAGTAGCAGCTGTTCGCTAGGGTAATTTTTCGTCGGATCTCCACTAAGGTGTCGTTTGTGGGATTGATGTTTGTTCCAAGGTAGGTGAACTCCTTAACTCGAAATTGCTATTACCAACAGTGGCGTTTTGTCCTAGGACATATTATGTTGTTTTATCCTCATTCACTTCAAGACCAACGAGTTTCTTTTGTTCTTCAATCGCCTCAATTTGCCGAAATCACAACTCTCTTGGATCGACCGATGATGCTAACGTTGTCCGCATAACCTAGGAGCTGGGCGGATTTGTTGAAGATAGTGATTTCTGTGCCCACACCTGCATTGCGCACTATATGCTACAGGACTGTTGAAAAAATATAATGACAGCGCATCTCCTTGTCTAAACCCTTCGCATGTTTGAAACAACTCGGATAAGCGTCATGCGGCACAGCTGGATCAGTTTGTTCGGGATCCCGAATTCAGACATCGCCATCATAAGCTCTTGGAGGTGGATGCTATCATAAGCAGCTTTGAAGTCGATGAAAAAATGTTGGGCTTCGACTTGAAATTCGTTGATATCTTTTCCAGGATTTGCCTCAGCGTGAATATTTGGTATATCGTTGTTCTGCCTGGCCTAAAGCAACACTGGTACGGGCCGATTGTTGTGTTTCAGAACGGTTTAAGACGCTCATCAAACCACGGGTTCTTTTTCGGAGGTGGCTGGTAACCTATGGTGGTCTCCGCTACATTTTTAATTATTTCGCAATATTGGTTCCACGAGTTGTTGACATCTGTGGTATTTCTGTGGACGGCAGTCTCCCATTCAGGCGCTCACTGTAGCCTCTGGCATTCTCCAGAGTGCTAAGGCAACCGATGTTGAACTGCTTGCTTTGGGCCGCACGTGTTTTTTTTTTGTCATTTGATAATCGAGCTCTTATCTTAGCCACTACCAGAAAGTGGTAGAGTCGACATTTGCTCCTCGGCAAGTGCGCACGTGATGATGATGGATGCGTGCCTTGCATCGAATATAGCACATGGTCGATTTGTTTGCTGGTACGGCCATCCGGAGATCGTCAGGTTGCTGTGTAGATCTTTCGTCTTGGAAAACCTAGTGCTACTTATCGCCGTATTACGAGCTGCAGCAAAGTGGATCAGTCGAAAGCCGTTATCTGTGGTAACTTCTTGGATGTCTTCCTTCCCGATTTTTGTATTGAAGTCTCCGAGTACGATTTTGACATTATACTCTCGACAGGCTCCGAAGGCTGTATTCTCCTTGCTAAACTCCTCAGAATCATTATTAGGGGAGTCTGCCTATATTTGGCTGAAGTTTTGTAGTGTTGCCTTCATGCGGATTACAGCCAGGCGAACAGTAATTGGCTTGAAATCCATGACTCTTGATCTAAGCGACGAATCCGCATTAATATATTTCCTGGATGACAGTAACAGTTATGCTTGCCTTACGGCGTCAAAAGTATTTTAAAGTAAGCAGAGCAAAGTGGTCTTTATCTATGGCAAGAGACAAGTTTTTCTGGGAGTGATGCTAATATGGAACTACGTTTTGGTCAGCAACCAAACTGACACTTGCTAAGTTGTTGTAACGGCAACCTTTTAATGGCAATCCGTGTTTACCACATCACAGATTATTATCTTTTTACCAGCCCCCCTCCCGATCGTTTATTTGTGTATTAATAATCCATGTGTACATTACTTCCTGACAATTACGCCAAAACAATGTCCCTCAGATGTCCCCTCCCACACCTCCAAAGTGTGCAGTTCTCTTAATCAACTTTCAACCCTATTTTCCTTCTATTTGGGTATATTTATGACTTTGCAATATAGCGACTGGACCCCTCTGATGACTCAGCCAAAAAGGAAAATACCACATAATTAATTTCAAATCCAATCTCAGTCAAGGTATATCCAAAGCTATGCCTTTCCATTAAGAGAGTCCTCTTGGCTATTAACACTCACCGAACCGAATAAAACCCCAACCGGACTCCCAAATCGGTGCTATTTTCTATTAATAAATACGTTAAAAGCATAGGTAGACCTTATTTACGAGTTCGGCGAGCGGGATGACGATGAGTATAGGCAAAAGTTAATTTAGACCTTTAAATAGTTCACAGGACTCCATTCTTATAGCGAGTTCCATTGATAACGGAACAAAAAAAAATAAAGAAAATGAAATAAATTTCGATTTGATAGAATCAAAATCGCACCAAACACCATTATCACCGCTCGGACAGCCAGCCCTTCGGCTTGGGCTCTGGCCAGCTTGACCTAGTAATTACTTTCCAGTTGGATGAATGTTATGTTGCTGAATCACCAGCACACATCGAACTTCGCACCACACATAAAGCTCAGTCGAGTAATTATAAATGCCGCTCTTGCATATATATATGTTGGTATGTGTATAAGCCCATAACATTGGATTAAGGTGCGTGCCAAATGTGGGCTTTCCTCAGTGATTTTCCGCGTTTAGCACTCAACTGACCGCCATCATATGTACTGATAACCACCTGCCAGCCAGTTTAAGAGTGATTACCGAACACGCCCCGGACCAGGGAGCACCTTTGAACAACAAAACACAACTCTGGCAAAGTCCGCTAGCAGTTATAGGTGCATATAATACCGGAAGCGTATTCATACGTCACGCGCCTTTGCTACGCACAATCGAATATCCTGCTTGCCAAATCCGATTCCAATTTGCTTGTTTTATCGCTACATGATTATCTGCGACGATATGAGTGTGTGTGAGGTCAGCAAAAGGAGAACTAATTTGCATCACAAGGATCTGACTCCTTTGCACTGCATGTATGCACTTTGCAAGACAAGACAAGATTTGAAATTAATTTCATTGCAGGATAATAATTTATTGAATCGAGTTGCGACTTGCGAGTGCGAGAATGGTTGCGCCTAGGTGTAAAATCTAGGACCTATTTCCGCAGTTGCAGCAGAAATTGCACTCGTAATTTCAGTCGGGCGGTTTCCTACGTTTATACAAAATGTTGCCATAAATCGAGTAACATGTGTATGGGAATATCCATGAGGAATGTGTTTGCTGCGTGGGCTCTTGCCTCTCACTCTGTGAGACTGTGACGTAAGGTGTTTTGGTTGCAGGAGATAATAACCTTTGGCCAATATTATTGCATAGGGCAGGGCGATTGGCTAAAAGCTAATTTTAGATACCAGTTGCCGTTGCGTGCGTGTTGCAAATATATTTCTCAGGAAGTCTCAATGGAGGGGGTTTAGTTGTGTTTTAAATGTTTAACTAAGGTGTAGTCTGTTTTTCTCTCTCATTGGAAAAATGACAACAACGTCAGAAAGGATTATTCAATAGGGTATAGTTTTTTGTTAAAATATATACTTAGGGTTCTATCCACTTAGTTCTCGCTTTGTGTCTCAGAGTATATTTGCAGAGAATATCTCTAACGTTACCTCAACTAGTTTATCACGAGAGCAGAAAGCAAAAGAGGCAACTTAACTGCAAAGTGGAATAATATCAAATGAAGCCAGAAATGCCAGCAATGCCCATATTCGACGCACCAAGTTTTTCCATGACAAAAATTATAGCTCTCCCACGGAATCTTATCTATTTACAAGCCAGTTCGCACCAACACTACGCCGCCAGATAGTGTCATGACTCCCCCAGATTTTGAGCACTTAAATGATTGTATAGGACCTGCTGCAACGAGAATCCTAGGAGATCTCAAGTTCAACATTCGTAAATCCGGTGGTCTTGATAGAATTCCCGCCATTCAATCAAGCCAGGGAAGTTCTTCCATCTAACCTTTTCATCTAGGCTAAATGCTAGAATGCCTCAGGGTTCCGCTATGTCCCCGACACTCTTTTCAATTATTACAAAAGATCAATTGCCTGCAACTTTTAATCCAATTAATTGTTTCGACAACTTCTGATGTAGACTGTATATCGGCGACGATGAACAATATCCCGCCGTCAGTCAGGAACCATTCATCGGACAAGATGAAAGCCAACAATTCCATGAACCCGACCTAGACGAAGTGAAAACGGCAATATCACGGCTGAAATCCGATAAAGCCGCTGGAGCAGATGGTCTAGCTGCGGAGCTGTTCATAGCATTAGGCGACGATCTAGAAAGGAGCATGCACCAATTCATCTGTAAGATATATGGTCGCAAGAATGCATGACCGATGAATGGAACCCCAGCATTGTTTGTCCGATCCTGAAGAAGGAATATCCTCTTAACTGCGCCAACTACAGAAGAAACAGCCTACTTAACATCGCCTATGTATGTGAACGTTTGAAGCTTTTAGTCAACAATCTGATTGGTCCTTATCAATGTGGCTTTAGTCCAGGAAAGTCAACCATCGACCAAATGTTCACTTTGCGGCAGATCCTGGAAAAAACCGATGAACTCCAAATCGATAGCCATACGTATGACAGCAAAGCTATGTCTAGTTTTGGCATCCCTGCCAAGCTCGTTCGCTTGTGCAAAATGACGATGGAGAACTCACGGTGCGTTATCAATGCTATTCGATGTCAAAAAAGGATTCAGACAACGCGATGCACTGTCATGCGATTCTTTAACATAGTTCTTGGAAGATAGTGCAAAACTCCACCGTCAACACCAGAGGCACTATCTTCCAAAAGTCTTTTCAATATCTCCTGTCGCCGATGATATTGATATAAGCGGAAGAGCACAGCTTGAGGTAAATTTGCTTTTGTGAGAATTGAGACAGAAGCAGCAAAAATGGGTTTAGCGGTAAATGAAGGCAAAACAAAGTATATGATGTCTTCGAGGAAGGATACCCAACATACACCTTCGAGGTAGTAGAGGAGTTTGTCTACCTAGGTTCCGCTATGAACGGGCAATACAATAAAACCAGCGTCAAAATCAGACGTAGAATAACTCTTGCTAATCGCTGTTCCTGCGTGGGCTAAGAAAGCAATTTAGTGGAAAAGCCCTATCTCGATCAACTAATTTAAACCTATATAGCAACTTCATCATCCCAGTCCTGATGTATGATGCAGAAGCATGGACCTTGACAAGATCGGATGAATGTGCCTTGGGCTGTTTCGAGAGGAAAGTTCTTGGGGTCATCTTCACCGTGTGCATTGATGGGGAATGGAGAAGAAATGTCAACAGTGAACTTTACGGGTTGTACAACGACATGGACCTAGCCAGGAGGGTCCAGAGACTCAGAAAGCTTGGTAATTCAGAGCGGATGGACACCAATGCTCCCACCCGGAAAGCCTTTGACACTATTCCCAAGGGACGTTAAAGTAGAGGAAGATGCCATCAGGTATCGCACCCAAGTGGAAGTTCCACTTGGTGTGGAAGTTCCACTTGGTGTGGAAGTTCCACTTGGTGTGGAAGAGGACCTCAATCAACTTGGAGTGCAAAATTGGAGACCTAGCTAGGGACCGAGCTAGCTGCCAGAGACTGTTGGTTGAGGCCCAAGTCCATAACGGACTGTAGCGCCACCTTAAGTAAGTAAATGTTTCGCTGATGAAAGTACACTTAGATTTTCGTATTCGTTCGTTTCGGGCTCAGTGCTTTTTCAAGCGAGACATATCCCCTGTGCCACAACATCAATGATTCTTTCTGGATTCTTACCCTGGTTTCTCGGAATGCTCATCAGTACAGAGATTCGTTTCGTACCGTACTACAAGAATGTGGAAGGTGGAACTCTTTACCATACTCTGCCTTCCCCAGTCATTGCAACTTTCGGATATTATAGACCTGTATACAACGACACCTGTTATTAAATACACTCCCAATTTTCTGATGCTCGCACTGTGGTCCTTGCAAAAAGAGGGTAAAAGAAAAGTAAAACAATAACAATTTCCAATTCTGATGACTTTTATGAGTCGACTTCCCATCTTCTTCCTTTTTTCTATTAAATTAAACAATTCCTTAAACTTTTCCCATATCCAACTAATTACTAATTGAAACGAGCTTTCGGCCATCAAGCCGTTCAAAAACAAAAACCAATCTCTTCCAAGAAATAAGCTTCCTGGGTTAATACAGTTTGATGGTGTTATTTCCTTAACCACAAAAAGGCTTCTCTTTAATTGTCTCAATTCTAAACACACTCACACACACACCCAACCGCCCATTGCTGTATTTATAAGGATTATCTCATCTGGATTAAGCATGTTTTTCTCTCAAAATATATGAGTCTATTGTTGATTTTCATTGTTCTATCAGAAGTAAGACCAAAAACTATACTCTTTCTGTCGAGTTGAATAATTTACATTAACAAAGTCCTGAGTAAATGTCCCAAAATAAGATTCCAATTGACTTCAAGCTTACACCACACACATTAATTAACGTCTAACGGCACGATTATGTCGATCAGTTGCACGAACAATACGCCAAACACACACATGAACAGTGTAACCCTTAAAATTCGTTCCACAAATGCCACAGGGCAACATCCATTGCTCGATGGCACTTCCAATCTCGCACCAAGCACGCGTCTTAGATCCAACATTCAATTATGTCCCTCGATTTAATCCATCGCATCGCTCAGATTAATCGCTGCTTTTTTGATAGCTATCTCTTTTTCCAAATGTGTTTGTTTGCATGTGTGTGTGGAGACCTATCGAGCGAGTGTAATTCCCGCCAAAACCCCTTAAGCAACGGCATAAATCCTCCTCGAATACAAATGCCCTAATTTTACCAGCAAAAAAAAAAAAACAATACCCATTCGGGCCCGCCTTTCATTTACCCTCCCCTCGCAACTCTGTTGCCCCCTTTTTAAGGATTGCCATTGAAATTGGAAAGGGGGACAAGATGAGTTCGAGTATGAAGTCTTATTTGTATCGCAATCAAGAAGGCAAAGCCAAAGCCGATGCGATGTTGAGGAGGATATGTAGAGATGAAGATACAAATGTGTATCCTGCTTTATCCCATAATGAGATGAGATACCATCACAAGAACAAGTTCTTAATTTGCCTCTCTGGCATCAGGAAGATGGTATCGCGCGCATTTAGCTTTGATGATACTGATGCTGGCTGATGCCACACATACCTTCACTCTGGCACAACAGAGAATTTGACAACATCAGAATGAACTGGGTAGAGAATATCGCTCTTGTGGTATGAGTCTCTCGAGTAGTTTACACAAGTTAACAACAATCTTTTGCCGTATAACCCTTGACACATTTAATTACCCAACTAAGCTAGCTAGGATTTGAATTGCCACTAACCCTCTAAAAGAAAACCCCTCCCCGCCAATGACATCCTCAGGTTCATTAATTTAAAAATAATTAATTTCTCTTAATGTCATCCACAAGTTGTAAAAACTGGACGAGAACACTTATTCTAGTTATGTCGAAAGGAACGCAAAAAGTGTACGAAAGTCAGTGCTTCCGTAGTACTAAGTTTGACAATTACCATCTTGTGACGTCACATCCATGCTTTTGAATGAATGCAACTTTGTCCTTTGACAGATTATCTCGAAACCGATTTCATTATTGATTTTGTAAAGCCCAGTTAAAAACTCCATTCGTTGTGCTGGGTCAATCTCTGTCATCCTTCGAATGTTTGCTGTCCAAATAGTATTGAAAACTGTCATCGGTACATCGGTCATGTCATTCAACATTAAATCTTCTTCTGTCACCACAAAGTCAAGAAAGTAACTTCAGCAAGTTCTTCTTTTCCCTCTCATGACCACTAACCACCAAACCAAAAGAATTCCAATGTTATACTTTTCGTTTCCTGAGGAAAGGTAATCAATTGTAAATTAAAGTTTTCTCCTTCAAAGACCCCCCCTCAAACTGTGACCACAGGTTTCACCGCATTCCCGCTATGTCATCAAAAAAAAAAGACCCATCCTCTCGGGCTATCAAAATTTACCACAGACCACCCCGAGCTCTTGAAAGAAATGGCTATTGTTTTCCTTCAAAGCGGCAACGTTGGTCAATAAAAGAATTTAGAACTTCACTTACTGGCCGCTTGGTGGCGGCGATGGGTGATTGGGTTTGGTGCTGTCGCCTCGGGGATGTGTTCATAAAAGTTCTTTAAAGGAAAAGGAATTGTTTTCTATTTGGTTGAGTGGGGGTTTTTGCCGGTGGAGGGGAGACAAAAATTTCGATCTAAAGTTCGATTGTTCATTTTCAGATGACATCCGTCAATCGACTCGTTCCAATTTTTTTTCTTTGTTTCTTACTTGTTTTTCCATTTTATTGTTGTAGCATTTTTGTGTTTATCGCAGTTGTTGGAAATGAGGGGCCATTCCCGATGTGATTACTGTCATTGGTGTTGTCGCTGTCCTCGATGTCATGTCGGGGTGTCGCTGTTCGTTCATGTGAAATGGCCAATTTCAAACGTGTACCTGTAGTTGGCCCCCGCTGCCACCGTCATCAACACCCTTGTAGCGCAATCCAATTGTTACTTTCAAATTGAAAATTTTTTAACCTCTCAAGGGGTGTTGAATTCGTTTTGGATATGACCAGACCGACAGCAACAACAACAAGAGGGCGGGGTAATTTTTGTTTTGTTTAAAGGCCAATTCATTCGATTTCATAATTATACACAACTTTGTGATGTTGTTGCTGTCGTTGTCGTTGTCGCTGACTGTTAAGTTGTTGGCAATATAATTTCGTGTCGATTTTTAATTAAATTGTTTTTCGATTGGCATTAACGATACCAGGAAATGGTCTTATCTGTGTTCATTTTTTGGAGCAGTTAAAAAAAATATTTAATAGCAGAGAGATAATCAATCAACAATAATTGAAAACACAATTCTGTTCCGAGGAGTATTTGATTCGGGAATCGAAACGAATTCCGGTTCTGACTTGGAAAGCCATCATTTACCTTATCTGCATCTGGAAAAGGATGAAAGGCACTAAGGTTTAAGGATATATTAAGTGCATGTGGTCATCACATATGGGGCCTTTGGAACAGTCTTCGAATTCTTTGGAACAGAATTGAGGGCTGAAATCCACTGTTTCGGCAGTTCTTTGGTTTCTGATGTGTAACAGTAGATTCATGTTTCGACGACTGAGACAAAAATACGCAGAAAATCTTTCATTGCGCACATACAATACCTACTCACGGTATCACGGTTGTGCACGTCTACGAAAAATGCACGTTTACAGATGCTGAAATGGAAAATAAGAGAAGAGCACCGAACGAAAAGGAGAAATGAGAAAAAGTTCTGCGAAGGAAGAAAAGAGCATCCGCAGTTTCTCAGCTCAAAGATCAAGAAGAGTCACGGGTCAAAAACAGCACCCGATGTTTCTTTTAACGGTCGAAGCAATTAGCTTCTGGTTTAAGAACCGGGACACATCAGGCTCTTCAAATTTTGAAAGAAGCCTAGTCACCGAAGTACAGGGAATTGGAGATGTTTTCAAGCAGCAATTACAACAGCTGCTGCACATAATATCGATCTAGCCAATGACGAAAAACTAGCGAGACTAGTCAACGAAGACCCAGTCCAAGCCCCCAATACAGAAGAGGTAGACACAGCCATCCAAAAGGTGAAAAATATCAAGACTGCCGGGTTGGATGGCATACCTGCGGTATAGTCTTTAAATATGGAGGAGGTGTTTTGATGAACTGCATGCACCAGGTCATCAACAAAGTGTGTGAGGAAGAATGCATGCCCACTGACCAGTCATAAGCTCCATATGCCCCATCTACAAAAACGACGATTCTATGTCATGCAAAAAGTACCAGGATATATCCCTGCTCAATGTTGCGTCTTAAACCGTTCTGAAACTCAATAATCGGAACGTACCAGTACAAAACAACGATAGACCAAATATGCACATGGAGGTAAATCCTGGAAAAGAATTTCAATTCGAAACCCACCATCTCTTCAACGACAAAATACATGCTATTAACAAACAAAATAACGTGTTTCCACCGCCTAGGACAAAACGGCACTGTTGGTAGCAGCAATTGGAACAAATATCAATCCCACAAACGACACTTTAGTAGAGATCCGACGAAGAATTACCCTAGCGAACCACTGCTACTTCGGTTTGGCAAAACGGTTGGGTTCAAACCTCCACACTCGAAATACAAAGTGTGTCTGCTATACAAAACGTTGATTTTGCCAGTCCTACTCTACGGCGCCGAATATTGTACGGTAAGTAAAAAACGGGGAGTTGATAGTGGACTCTTTCGGAAGAAAAATTCCTCGACGGATTTTTGGTCCCATATGCGACGACGGTGAATGGAGAAGAAAGTTCAACCGCGAGCTGTACGAGCTGTACCAAGATGTGGATGTAGTCCAGAAATCCAAGAAAAGACGACTACATTGGCTCGGCCACATCGAGCGAATAGATGACAACGCTTCAGCCAAGAAATTCTTATCTTCGCAAGCCCCAGATTCGAAAAGACAAGGAAGACCGAATCGCGACTGAAGAGTGAATGCGAGGGACCGTACTCAATGGCAGTGTGTCAGGCTGAGATTTTTCATTGATTTGGAGCAGTTGAAGTAAATAAGTAAGTCCAAGTTGACCCAGCGATGCTACAACTCCTTTTAGCCGCCTGAAAAATATGTTTTCTCGAGGTCTGCATAGTATGTCCTTGGATTGAGCATTCAACTGAAATATACGATTTTTCAAGTTTGGAAAAAATGAAGTTACATGGAACCAAATCTAGAGGATACGATGAATGAAGCAGCAGTTCGCAATCCAATTAGAACAATTTAAGGGTAGCTATGCTGGAGGTGTGAGCTAGTGCATTATTATGGTTGCACCACGCCAGTGAACTACCTACTTTAAGAACAACCATAACCAAAGCTTTTTCAAGTGCCTCAAATTGAGTAAGCATATTCACTCATGTCTTAATGACATAAAACCTCAATTAATAAATCAAAACCAACAATATGACTCGCCTTTTCTATTTCCAATAACTATTTTCCCTACTTGAACTCATAAACAAACAAAATAGAGTTTTCATTTCATAGCCCACTCTGACAACACAACCCCACTTTAAGACGTAATTACTTTCAAGCGTTTAAGGCGTTTATCCAGCGCTCCAAAAGTGTTTATTTTCATTCTCGAAAATCTACTTAAGCACTCGTATAGTTGAATTTCCGAAATTGTCAAATGACATCCACTTCAAGGCACTCAAATACCATATCCCGAAGGCTTCCCGCATTAAAGTAGTAGCAATCGCGAACTCTTGAATTTGAAACGCCATCCTATCTCAAAGTCGTAAGAGCTTTCCCTCTGACGAATGGCAATATATCAAAACTAACACCTTTTTGGCCTCACTTCCACCCGCCAATCTTGTTGCTATTGCCGTACTTAGGCGTGTTATGAGACGCACTGATAACACGCAGAAGAGTTGAGGATACCCTTTAATACGCCCAAAAGGCAATCGAGGGAAAAGGATCCGTCTAAAGTGAACGAACATTTATCCCAAAAGACGCACGATATGTCTCGATGGCAAAACAAAAACAACATTTTTGGGAAAACATTTGTGTTTATCCTTTTTCTCTCTTCGCGAGCTGATTCTTCCCGATTGACGACATATTCTTCCCCCCCTCACTGACAATTCTTAACAACTCAAGTATGGATATAGAGATTTGCTTTTCTCATCAGCCTTCAGCCCATCAACCAAACAGAAACCCCTTTTTGACTCACGCACAATATATCTCCGAAGATATATAATTTGGACTTAAGACTCCCCCAACCCTTCAAGCTAAAACGCATAAACTCCCACAAGGATATCGAATGGTGTACAAACACTTGAACCCCGATCCCAATCCAAATCGTCAAATTCTGCAGATGAGGGTGCACCCATTGACAGTAAATCCCAAATTCAATGTTGTAGTTTGGATAAGGAAGAACTACAACACTCCCCCCCACCCCCACCATTTCAAGCAGTTTAATGTCATGATTGCCGGAACTTTCAGGCCTGGCAGAAGCCACAGCACCAGACCAAACATGATGAAATGAAACTGTTGAGAGATTGAGAGGAGGGAAAGGGGGTGCGAGCAATGCGAGAACGACGATAGGAGCAAAATTTAAATAAGACCATAAAAACTTATGATATGTGAAGAAATATTACGGCATTTACCGAATTGCTCTATTTATTCATTTATTTATTCCCGTTATTCGTCCTTGTCTTTCCTCTCTCGCTCTCGTACTCAGTTTTGCAGCTAGCTCCATTGTCTGGCTCATTGTCATGTGAGCTCCGATAGTGGTAATCCGGCTCCGCATAGCTCTTCGTTTTTTTTTACTACTGTCGCTTGGATGGGGGCGCCACTAGTCACAGTGGCACACTGGCACACAAAATATAGCCGAGGAGAGATTTTACGGATTTTGGAAAATGTATCATTTCTGTGCGCCCCTTTTAGTTCGTTATTGAGCCGATAAAGGATATTTGGGAATAAACACAATTGGGGGTCGTCCTCATCGTCCTCGTCCTTGTGTAGTTGGTTTGGTGCAAACGACACTCGTCATGTTGTCGTGCGTCGTCCTCGTTGTATAGTTTAGTAAGGAGCTCTCGATAAATTCATTTTCATTCCTATTTTCTTGTGATATCTTCATAAGGACATTTTTTCTCTTCTTCAGGATTCGTTTTTTATGGCGGTGTATTTCTGTGTTTGTTTGTTTACTGGCAACACTGACGGAATTCTCTAGTTTACGGGCAGCAATAGAATATTATTTTTCATGAAAATCCGTGCGGATAATTTCAATTCGGCCTGTGAGAGTGTGTATTATTTATATCCCCTTTTTTGTCCTTATTCTGTTTTGATCTCATCGAGTTAAGGTCGTTTTCTAATTTTCGTTGAGATGAAAATTGTCCTGTTTTCCAATAACACCACCGACCGACATGAAAAGAGGCTCAACTCTGTTTTGTGGGAATTTGTTAAGTCTTTTGTGTGGTGGTAAATTGTGTTGGTGGTGGTTTGAATTAGGGTTTCATCAGTTAAGGCGGTTGTTTGTTGAAGTTTTGAAAAATAAATTTTTTGCCCTCGCTGTGGGGCGAAAACTTCCAAGTGGTTTTCAATTATTATTGCATATTGAAAACTTAAGCTGATGGAATTTGAGAGGCTTCAAACTTAAACGAGAATTGATTCCCGTCTTCCTTGGAATTGAATTTTGGTTGGAAGATGGCTTTAGTTGGGGTCAGCTTGTTTGCTGTTTGTTTTGAGATTTCACCTTTTGTGGAAAGAAGAGAAGAAAGGTGAGTTGTTTGATCTCGAGTCTCCTAATACCTGCTCGCCGAAACCTGATAGAAATAGCTAATTAAGGTATCATTACTCTCTGAAAAGCAGAAGCTATGAAAAATGAATTTTGGGTCATTAAGAACAGCTTTGTTATGAAACCAAATTTTCGGTATAAATAGGCCTGCATTTCACTTTCAAAATCAGAAATCTCAGAAGCGAGTACTAGTTCATACCTTACTAGCAGCGTTTTTGAGTATACCACAGTCCCTTTACAAAGTCTTCCTAAGACCCCATCACCATGAAACTCTTCGTTGCATTCTCAACTCTGCTAGCAGTTGCTTCTGCCAGTCACTTGTACTTGGCTCCAGCTCGCCTTCTCGCCCCAGCTTCAAGTCAATACCACTCTCAGGATGGCATCGGCCAATACGCCTACGGATACAACAACTATCTCTCAACCAAACAGGAAGTCAAGTCGTTCGATGGAACCACCCGAGGATCATACAGCTACATTGACTCGAACAATGCCCTCCAAAGTGTTGACTACATTGCCGATGCTGGTGGTTTCCGTGTTGCCGCTACCAACCTCCCAAAGGCTGTTGAAACCCCAGTTCAGGAACAGCCCAAGCAAGTTTCTGACACTTTTGAAGTTGCTGCTGCTAAATCTGCTCATCTCGCCGCTGTTGAACAAGCCAAGTTGCAAGTGTCTGCACCACTTGTTATTGCTGCTCCACAACAAGTTATGGACACACCTGAGGTTTCCGCTGCCAAGGCTGAACATTTCGCTGCTGTCAATGCTGCTAAATTGAAGCTTGGCTACCAGGCCATTGCTATTCCAGCTCCAACTGAACTTCCCCAACAAGTTGCGGAAACACCAGAAGTAATGAAGGCCAAGGCAGAACACTTTGCCGCTATTGCAGCCGCTAAGGCGCGTTACACCGGATACCAAGCAATTGTTGAGCTTCCACAACCAGTTGAAGACACTCCCGAAGTAGCCAAGGCTAAGGCTGAACATTTGTTGGCCATCGAACAGTCAAAAATTGGAAACTCTCATAATGAAATATCGTTGACCCAAAGGGCACCTCTGTTTGTTGGACAATATGGTTATTCTTCTTATAGCTTGCCTTCCACTGGATTTGCATACACGACAAGCGGTTGGGATAGTTCAAAAGTACTGAAGGCACCAATTGTTGCTCCAATTGAACTCCCCCAACAAGTTACTGAAACACCAGAAGTAGTCAAGGCCAAGAAAGAACACTTTGCCGCTATTGATGCTGCCAAGGCACGTTACACCGGGTATTCAGCTGCAATTGAGCTCCCACGACCAGTTGAGGACACTCCCGAAGTAGCCAAGGCTAAGGCTGAACATTTGTTGGCCATCGAACAGGCGAAAATTGGAAACTCTCATAGTGAAATATCGTTGACCCAGAGGGCACCTCTGATTGTTGGACAATATGGTTATTCTGCTTATAGCTTGCCTTCGACTGGATTTGCATACTCAACAGCACAAAAGGCTCCGATTGTTGCTCAAGCTGTTCCAGTCACATTGCCTTCTCATGGATTCTCGTACTCTACCAGCGTTGTCAATGCCCCTGTTTCTCACGTGAGGTATGCTCCATACTACACAATCGATGCCCAAGGTATGCTAAGGGTCTGATTCTGTTCAGAAAAGATGTTTGTTAAATTTGTTCAGTACTGATTTGTTCAAGTTTTGTTTTAAGAATTAAATAAAAACAATTTGCAAGAATATTTTTGTTCTTTTTGATTTGACTATAGTAAGTTGCTCTTGCAATTCTGACGGTATTAGGTGGTGAGGCGAAATGCTATTCGGTCAACTCTCATAGAGTACTTAAAGAAAATGTCTTACTTACTTATACTTATAGTGGCGTTACAATGCAGGTCGGTCAAAGGCCTCACCCAACAAACGTCTCCAGCCAGCTGGGTCTCTAGCTAGCTGTCTCCAGTTTCACACGCTAAGTTGGTTCAGGTCCTCTTCCACCTGTGTGCTCCACCTGAGTCGCTGTCTTCCTCTTCTGCAACGTCCTTCCGGATTGGATTCGAAGACTCTACGAGCCGGAGTATTGCTTTCCATTCGCTCTACATGACCCAACCATCTAAGTCGTTGGACCTTTACTTTTCTGGTTAGGTCAGTGTCGCTGACCAGCTCGTACAGTTCTTGATTGATTCTTTGTCTGCAGACTGGACTAAAAATAATCACTCGAAGAATTTTTCTCTCGAAGCAGCCCAAAGCGTTTTCATCCGTTGTTGTCATGGTCCATGTCTCTGCACCAAACATTAGGACCGGGATGATGAGGGTATTGTGCAGTGACACTTTAGTTGCTCAAAGAGGTCTTTACTACTCAATTGCCTTCTTCCTAAGCAAAAAAAAAACAGCAAGAGTGATTCTTCGTTTGATTTCAGTGCTGATGTCTGAGCTTATAACGGATCTTAGGTAGACAAAATCCTTAACTACCTCGAAGTTAATTCTGTCCATGCTGACGCAGCGTACACTGGCATATTTCATTGTGAACGCAGCATTCGCTGGCAAATTTCGTTGCGAACGCAGCGTACGCTGGCAACTTTCGCCAAAGCTATCAGCGTATTCAAATTTGTTTATATTTTGTTGTAGTGAAAAAGTATGTTTTTTTAACATTGACACCGTTTGTAATTTGTAAAAAATCAATTTCGTTTTTCCTTAACCTTCTACCATTATTCCTCTTCGTTTAAAAAAAAATTAAGAAAATCGGTCATCCGGTTTGGCCGGTTAGCGAACGAACACAAAAATATGCTGTTCTTATACAGGGTGATTCACGAGCGTTGTGCCAAAAAGCTAGAGCGTGTAGGTTGAGTTGAGACAAGAAAAAAATCGTATCGGAGGGGGGGGGGGGGTCTATTCCCCCCCGTTTAGCCGGGAGGGGCAATTTTCTGAAAAATTGACTTATTTTGTTTAAAAAAATATTAAAAATCAACGGCTTCGTTTACAACACCGTGCTATACCTTTCTGAAAAGCCAAAAACTTTTTCTTTCACTTTGTTTTTAAATTAAATTGTTTTAACGAATAGTTTAAAAAAAATAAATTTTCAAACTCAAAATTTTCAAAAAAAAAACGCAAACAAAAATATTTTTGAACTAATTTTTTTCAAAATTTTATGTAATTAAGTACTGATTTTGTTTTAAAAATTCAATGTGTTTGTTTATTTTTAGTCGAAAACAGAAAACCGGATGCAAAACTGTCTTTTCGTTTTTGAGAAATTAAGAAAAAACCAAAACCACTTTTTTCTTAAAAAAACGACCGACAACATAAAAATGATCTAACCAAAATATGAGAAATGCTTTCATTATTGTGAACTTTGGAGAACTGATAAACAGTTTTTAGTGGATTTGTTTTAGATAAAAAATCAAAATAAAAAAACAATATTTTTGCAAATTATTATTATTTATTACTGTAAACAAAACTTATTGACAAAATTTAACAAACTTCTTTTCTCAACAGATTCACAACCTTACCAACCTTGGCCATCGACACGGTAGTATGGCGCATACCTCACATGTGAAACGGGGGCATCGACAACACTGGTCGAGTACGAGAATCCATGTGAAGGTAATGAGACTGGAACAGCTTGTGCAACAATCGGAGCCTTTTGCACTTCTGAACCATGCAAAATACTTGTCGAGTATGCAAATCCAGTCGAAGGCAAGCTATAAGCAGAATAACCATATTGTCCAACAATCAGAGGTGCCCTCTGGGTCAATGAGATTCCACTGTGGGAGTTTCCAATTTTCGCCTGTTCAATGGCCAACAAATGTTCAGCCTTAGCCTTGGCTACTTCGGGAGTGTCCTCAACTGGTCGTGGGAGCTCAATTGCAGCTGAGTACCCGGTGTAACGTGCCTTGGCAGCATCAATAGCGGCAAAGTGTTCTTTCTTGGCCCTGACTACTTCTGGTGTTTCAGTAACTTGTTGGGGGAGTTCAATTGGAGCAACAATTGAAGCCTTCAGTACTTTTGAACTATCCCAACCGCTTGTCGAGTATGCAAATCCAGTGGAAGGCAAGCTATAAGCAGAATAACCATATTGTCCAACAAGCAGAGGTGCCCTCTGGGTCAACGATATTTCACTATGAGAGTTTCCAATTTTCGCCTGTTCGATGGCCAACAAATGTTCAGCCTTAGCCTTGGATACTTCGGGAGTGTCTTCAACTGGTCGTGGGAGCTCAATTGCAGCAGAGTATCTGGTGTAACGCGCCTTAGCGGCTGCAATAGCGGCAAAGTGTTCTGCCTTGGCCTTCATTACTTCTGGTGTTTCAGCAACTTGTTGTGGAAGTTCAGTTGGAGCTGGAATAGCAATGGCCTGGTAGCCAAGCTTCAATTTAGCAGCATTGACAGCAGCGAAATGTTCAGCCTTGGCAGCGGAAACCTCAGGTGTGTCCATAACTTGTTGTGGAGCAGCAATAACAAGTGGTGCAGACACTTGCAACTTGGCTTGTTCAACAGCGGCAAGATGAGCAGATTTAGCAGCAGCAACTTCAAAAGTGTCAGAAACTTGCTTGGGCTGTTCTTGGACTGGGGCTTCAACAGCCTTTGGCAGGTTGGTAGCGGCAACACGGAAACCACCAGCATCGGCAATGTAGTCAACACTTTGGAGGGCATTGTTCGAGTCAATGTAGCTGTATGATCCTCGGGTGGTTCCATCGAACGACTTGACTTCCTGTTTGGTTGACAGATGGTCGTTGTATCCGTAGGCGTATTGGCCGATGCCATCCTGAGAGTGGTATTGACTTGAAGCTGGGGCGAGAAGGCGAGCTGGAGGCAAGTACAAGTGACTGGCAGAAGCAACTGCTAGCAAAGTTGAGAATGCAATGAAGAGTTTCATCTTGTTGTGGTCTTAGGAAGACTTTTGTTTAGGGACTGTGATATACTCAAAAAACGCTGCTAGTGAGGTATGAACTAGTACTCGCTTCTGAGATGTCTGATTTGGAAAGTGCAGTGCATTGGTATTTATACGAAAAATTGCAACCTATTTTTTATTTTATCAAACTAGTTATTCTTTTCACTTTTCCTAAAGACAAACAGAAATAGCTTCCCACTCATTATCAGTGACATAGTCTGAGCGCTATTTTGCTTATTACATTTTAATTTTCTCTGATAATCATTTCCAATCCCTAGAATGTTGCCTACCAACTCCTAAAATAACATGTTTATTATGAATTTCTGAATTGTTGAGCTATTTATAGATAAGCTAGAAATACCTTAAGCCGGTTCAAGTCTATTTTAAGTTTCGTCGTTCCGCATAGTAAATTTTTTCAATCGTCAAATTTAATCTAATTCCAATAATAATCACCAGTCTAACTAAACTACCTTCCCATTTGTCAGATTGAATATGTCGTGTTCTACTTAAAATCAATAAATCCATTTGTTGCCACAATAAAGTGTAACTTAAGTTTATAACTGTAGCTCTAAGGTGAGCCAGGAATGGTAACTTGGGTCCCCACATAGTCTAACCGACCGACACACAAATTACAAAAAAATATCCCTCCGTTCATAAATCACCTCAATGTCATAAATCTGTTAAAGGACATCGGTAGCGGCGGGTGGTAGCGGTGTTGGCGTCATCGGTCGACCCAAAATCAGAAGGGGTCGAGATTGGTAAAAACAACATCAACGCCAACCAATTCGGCATCTACTTTCACTACTGTTGCCAACAAAACGCCTTGAAACACACGCTGGAAAAGCACTTCATCACACATTTTGGATGAGTCCCAAATAAAATTTTGTTCAAACAAATCAGTACCTCTCATGGCCGAAAAGGACTCTCAAACAAACACATTTATAAAAAACGAGCAACCAGTACCGATAACCAGGAACCCTCTCTCGCCCCTCTAGAGGTCTATGAAATGTTGAAAATTGAATTGGAATTAAGATAACAAATGTTGCTGCAACCTCAAGCCCGCAACCTACAGTGGCAGCGGCCAACAATTTCAAACCCTTTTGTCTTCTATGCCATCTCGTAACTGGGACCTGTTTGCAGCTTTATCCTAAGGACGCATTGTAATATATTAGTTTTCGAATTCATTGAACAAAATAATCCGCTCCCCTCTGGAATGGGGCACTCTGGAGTTGTTGTTTTTTCGAACTGGCACAGTTTCAAACGAGTTTCTATCCTATGCCAAAATCTGGCCTCCCCAAAAAGCGACAAAGACTCACAATACACAGCATCGTGCATAAATATAGGATAGTAGTGCATTCGAACTAAAAACCATTAATGTCCAAAATGCGACTGTCTGGTTCTGGCCTTTTATGTCCTGTCCATTCATTGGTCGTCGTCGTCGTTGTTTCTGTGTTTCGGTGCTCTGTTTTATGACTTCTCCGTATACTGGCAAAAATATATTTTCAGAAGGTATCAAGACTGGTTGAGGTTGTCTCTGCATTGTTCTAGATTTATTCTTGGAATAGATTTTTCGAGAGATAGTTGATGTGCCAATTGTAAACGGATTCTGTTCTATTGTCTGTGTCTCTCTGTCTGTTTCGGTCTGTGTTTTTCGGTTCCCAGAAAAAGCATGGTTTGGTTAACTATTTCAATCGATGAAATGATGCATGTTGTGTCTGATAGAGAGATAATAATTCAATTGTTGCATTTTGGGGAACTTGAACAATAGGTGTGGTTGAGGTGAATCGGTGTTCAGACCAAAGGCAATCACACGTTAAAGCTAAGTTGCTGCTTTTAGTGGACCTGGCTGGGAAATTGAATGGAAGATGGCTTTTCTTGACCGGAAGTGATGCGGTGACGTTCTGGTTTCAGGTGAATCCTGGTATTGGTTTAGAATGTTCATATTTGAATTGTTATTTTGACTCAACAGTTAGTACAACAAAATTAAGGATCACGAGAATGCAACTTTAATGAAAATGTGTACAAAAATTTGAAACTGATTAATGATTTAACTTCTATAAGCAAACAGCTTCCTTAAAGAAAAAGCAGCTTCTTAGAAAATCTACAAGTCTATTCAACAGCTTTTTTAAGTAAGCAGTAGTTTCGAAAAGAAGTTTCAAACAGTCCTTATAATAGCTGCTTTCTTCTATCAAGAAATTTGAAGAAGACTTCAAAACAGCTTCCTTAAAGAAAAAGTAGCTTCTAAGAAAATCTTAAGGGCTTTACAACAGCTTCTTTAAGTAAGCAGTAGTTTCTCAAAAGAAGTTTCAAATAGTCCTTATAATAAGTGCTTTCTTCTATCAAGAAATTTGAAGAAGACTTCAAAACAGCTTCCTTAAAAAAAAGTAGCTTCTAAGAAAATCTTAAGGGCCTTACAACAGCTTCTTTAAGTGAGCAGTAGTTTCCCAAAACAAGTTCAAACAGTCCTTACAACAACTGCTTTTTTCACAAGAAAATTAAAGCAGACTTCATAACACTTTCCTTCATGAAAAATTATCTTCAAAGAAAATCTACAAGGCCTTACAACAGCTTCTTTAAGTAAGCAGTAGTTTCTCAAAAGAAGTTTCAAATAGTTCTTACAAAAGCTGCTTTCTTCTATCAAGAAATTTGAAGCAGACTTTAAAACAGCTTCCTTGAAGAAAAAGTAGCTTCTAAGAAAATCTATAAGGCTTTACAACAGCTTCTTTAAGCAAGCAGTAGTTTCCCAAAAGAAGTTTCAAACAGGCCTTACAACAGCTTTTTTAATGAAGCAATACCTTCTCACAAGCAATTGCAAGTAAGCCTTTTAACAGCTGCTTTAAGGAAGCAATAGTTTCCAGTAAGGAATTGAACAAGCTTTTTATTATCTGCCTTAAGGAAGCAATAGCTTCCCAGAAGAAACTAAAAGAGCAATGCCAACACAGCAGCAAAACGGTAAGACATCTCCTTCTATGGCATCCACAGAAAGCACTTGCCAGGAAAATTGCAAGTCAGAAAAGGGGCAGCATTGAAATACCGAGGTTATACTCAAGGTCGAACAGAATTTTATTTCTTAAATCATTTTTTCTTTAATCAAACCCCAGTAGAGCTCCAACATAAGTCTTCTATTGTCCAAATGTGTCCACCAAGCACCCACTTTATTTTATTTCCCAAGTCGAACAACAGACGGTCACTTCGCATGAATACCAAATAAACCAGACAAAAACAAGATGCAGCCAAAACAGCACTTTTGCCATCAAAGCTACGAGCTACGACAAAAAGAAGCAGAGAACTACACGCAGCAGCAGCAGGACCATCAAAACACTTCAATATAACATTCTCCAAATGTTCATTCACTCCTCTGTAACCGCCTCGCAGCCATTGCCTTTCGTCGTCATCATCGACTTCTAGACAAACCACTACACTATCTGCTAGAAACTTTTCATTTCTCAAGCATCCTCAAGCCATGTGGATACGAATGTTATTAAATATGATTATTGAACACCCCCAAACACCCTTACGAATGGCTTGGACAATATTGGCCAACTGCAGCTAAGTGCAATAGTTAGCCGGACCCGCCCGTTCCCTTCGACATATTTTATATTTGTTCAGCTTTCCAATGCTTCAATTCAGCACCATTAATGCGAAGATAAGTACACGACCGAAGCCTGAATGTCAGAGAGTTGTATAAGCTGTCCGTAGTGATGATGATGACGATGAGTATTCAACTCGGATTGAAATTGGGATGGCAGCGGCGTCATCATCTTCATTGACTTCAAGCTTCAACAACGGCAAATGGCATGGCGTTGGGTGAATCCGAATGGCGCGACTGGCTTTGTCGATTTTTCGAATAAATTCAATTCGTTTGAACAGCACTTCACTAATGTTATTGCTTCTTCTTCGGTGTAGGGATGGTTCCGTCATCCTGCTGCCCATTCATTCATTCATCCCCTCATCTATTGAAATTATATCCATTTTCTCATCTTCTTTTTTTTTGCAAAAACATTTCATACACCAAATGAGTGTGAATGAAAAAAGGAAGATCCGAAGAGGATACTCTTCGCCCTCAAAAAGTTTAAAATGGAAAAAATAACTAATTGATTTCTGTTTTCCAATTTGAGGATTGCTTTAACTATCGATGGTTGTTGGTTTTCATTTTCATTTTCATTATTTTTCCCGCCAAAATGACTGACGAGGGAAATAATAATAAATTGAAGTTTGTTGGTTTAATGTGTGGAAATGCGGATGTGTTCTTTTTTTCGTTTTTGGTTCGAGAGGAAGATTTTGAAGTTTGTTTTGATGAGGAATTTTATGAGGAATATGAAGAAGACAAGTTTTTGTCGAGGAGACGAATTCTTGTGATGTTGAATTGAAGAAGAAACTGCAAATAAGTAAGAATGGTGCTTGTAGGGAACTAAGTGAAGAAACCATTTGAGAACAACGAGTTTTCTTAAAGCGGGGAAAATGTGGAATGTAAGTCATTGTGTCGGATGAGAATGCTTTGAAGTTGTTTTTAGAATGCATTTTTTTTTGGACCAATCAACATTATTAAGAAAGAGGTCAGTTTGCACTTCTGACACTTTACAAGGATTCTCCGAAAAGTACTAAGCCTGATCTCTAGAGGTTTCAGAAAAGCAATGAGTAGGTACATTTCTGTAGACGCTAACACTGAAAATTTTAGTCGGATCGGAGCTGTAGTGAAAGCAGAAGTGTCTGCGGAATTGTCTGCGAAAGTGTCTAAGAGCATTATTCGTCGGTTATTTCGTTTTTGTTTTTTGAACTGACATTGCTCAACTCGTCTTCTTTGTGCAACCGTCAAATATTTGTTTAAACGAGTTCTAACGTGGTCGCACTTCTAGAGTGCCTGAGTGAGCGACTCTCTGCTGGCCGTCCCTCCAAATACCACAGATGCCAACACCTTCTGGAACTAATACAACGATAATTAAAAATGTAGCCGAGACTACCAGCCACCCCCGAAAAATAACCCCTGGTATGATGATGAATGCGCGTTATTGAAAAGAGAGATGGAAAATGCACGTTTGCAGATGCATACCTGCGGAATTATTTAAATATGAAGGAGCTGTTCTGATGAACCGCATGCACCAGGTCATCAACAAAGTGTGAGAGGTAGAATGCATGTATAACATAGTTTACTATGTTGGCAAACCGTTGGTCGTCTCGTAAGACTGTGCTTGCTATAAGTTCTCTTCGACCAATTCTGATAGTGTAAAAAAAAGAAAGTCTTCTCATCGTAGCCCGCAGGTTTGAGACAACAAGGAAGATCGAACCTACGGTACAAGAACGAAGTCACTGCGGATGCTAGAGCGTTTGGTTTTTTTCGACTGGAGAGTACATGTGAGTGACCGTACCTGACGGAAGGCTGCAGTGTCTCAGGCTGAGATCCTTCATGGATTGGAAGCCGGTTAAGTATGTAAATAGCACTTCGGTCTCTGATAATCTCTAAGTATAGAGACTTCAAAGCTGTTGTTCCCGAAGAGCTTGAAAATGACATCCGGCAGATAAACTGGCAGATAGTATACTCTCTAGCCTCACCTCACGATCAAATAAAATTCTTTCAAAGCTGCATATCAGATTTATTTGAAAAACATATTCCTCTGAAATCCAAAGTTGTAAATGCTTCGAGGAACTCCTGGTTTACATCTGAAATCCTTAAACTTATGAGACAACGTGATCACGCTTACAAACGTTGGAAACGGTTTCGAGTTAATGAACTACTATCAACATTCCAAACGTTGAGAAATAGTGTGTCCAAAAAAATACGAGAAGCCAAAAGTAAATTTTATTCTGATCGTATTAATACAAACCTATCTTCAAAAACTTTATGGAAGAACATACGTGAACTTGGTGTTGGAAAGCAAAAGCAACATTGTATTACAGATATATGTCCTAATTATCTAAATGAAGAGTTTGCAAAAGTTCAAAGCAATCAAGATGAAAATGATACCTTTGATGGTCCGTCTGTATTTCCGGTTGTTGACCCGGCAAATATGGATGAAGGCCATCAAACTATTGACTCAGATAATAGATCTTGCTTTGGATTTGTAAGTGTAGATGAAGCGGAAGTCCTTAGTGCTGTCTTAAAAATTAAATCTTCATCTGCAGGGTTAGATGGGATTCACCCGCTTTTCATCAAAATGATCTTACCTCAAATTCTTCCAACACTCACACACATATTCAATTCTATCATAACGACATCAACTTTTCCGGACATATGGAAAACTGCGAAAATTATACCTATTCTTAAAAAATCTGAAACACATTCATCCCCAAAAGAGTACCGACCAATTTCAATATTACCGTTTCTATCTAAGGTTTTAGAAAAACTTCTTCATAAGCAAATAAGCGATTTTCTGAGTGCTAAAAAGCTCCTATCTGAGAAGCAATCTGGCTTTAGGCCAGGTCACAGTTGCGTCACAGCTATTTTAAAAGTTGCAGATGATATTCGTAATGCGATTGATAATGACCTGATTTCATTTTTGGTTTTATTAGATTTCTCCAAAGCATTTGACACTGTCAGCCATAAAAAGCTTGTTGTCAAACTAAAAAGTCAGTTTCAATTTTCGGATAGTGCCGCCAATCTAATTTTGTCGTATCTTGTTGGCCGAAGCCAGGCCGTTGTCATTGGTGAACAAATTTCTCGGCCCCTCAATCTTTATTCGGGTGTTCCTCAGGGTTCAATCCTTGGTCCACTGTTGTTCTCAATACTTATTAATGATCTCCCGATACAATCAAATCACTCATCTATAGACCTTTACGCTGACGATGCTCAAGTTCGTTTAAGCTGTAAGCTTGGAATGATTGAAGATGGTGCTAACAAACTGAACTCGGACTTAAGTAGAATACTGTTGTGGTCTAAAGCCAATTGTCTCAACCTTAACCGAAAAAAATCAAAATGTCTAATTATCTATAAGACCCCCCTTGATTTAGATTACTTCCCTTCCTTGATGCTTGGAAATGTTAAACTTGATTATGTAAGTAAGGCAAAAAACTTGGGTATACTTTTTAACTCAACTCTAACATGGGATGATCATATTAGAATGGTTATTGGGAAAATGTATGCTTCTCTGCGTAGTCTTTCCCTATCTAAACATTTCACACCACAACACATTCGGTTGAGGTTAGCAAAACCCTTATTGTGCGGTCACGTATGGTTGTCAAATTTTCGTAAGCCAACAATGTAACTCGATATGTTTATAATCTTAAGAGATATGATCATATTTCAAACTTTTCAAGCAATATCTTAGGTTGCACCCTATACGTCTATTTGGAATACTTGTCCTTGAAAACACTCAACAAAATAATTATGTCTTTTACACCATCATATCTTTTTAATAAAATTAAGTTTTCCAACTCATCTCGGTCATTTACGATACTGCCGCCCAGTTACAGTTGCCGAACTTCAGAAAATCACTTTTTCGTCTTTGTCATAAGGCAGTGGAACAAATTACCTGTTTCAGTCAGAAAATACCGTGGTACCATTCAGTTTGAGGCAGTTTTATTTAAGTATATGGATTTAAAGTAAATGTAAAATCCTTTTTATATTGGTTGTATTTGAATGTGAAGACGATAGCTTTAATAGTGTAAAATAGTTAACGTATATTTAAATGTAAAGTTATCTTATTCTCTTATCTTGCTTGATCTGACTCAATGTATTAGTTTATTATTCGTTTTAAGTTTTTTTTTTTTTTTAATTTAATTAATGTACATTTATGTTAACTTTTGCTAATCGAAAGTCTTTGAAGCCCACTGTAAAAAGATACAATCAAATAAATAAATCTATATATATGTATATAAAAGAACAGCCTAATTTTTGTGTTCGTTCGCTAACCGGGCACACTTTTTGACCGATTTTCCTAATTTTTTCTCTAAATGCTAGAGGTATTAGGGTAGAAGGTTTAGCAAAAATAAAATGTATACTTTTCAAATCACAAATGGTTCAATTGTTAAAAAATGTTAAAAATTTTGTATTTCGCACTATAACAAAATATAATCTTAACTGATCAATAAACATACGAATACTCAAATTTTTACAAAAATTTTGACAAATAGAAAATAAAATATTTTCATCAAATTAAACAAGAGATTACACTAGCTATTGCAGAAAATATGTAAATATGTATGTACATATGTATGTATGTAGGTATGTATGTTCCCGCAGGACGATCCGCAAATGTCATTTCCAAGCCCGATCACATTCGTCGGCATCTAATGTCAGCTGCCTATCAAAGCAGATGCACCAAAACGACCAATTAGCAAGGATATTGAAGTGCAAGTGGTTCGCGGCCATTACAAGCGCAACCAAGTTGGAAAGGTTTTACAATATCTACTATCGTAAGATATTCGTTGTTTACATCGAGAAAATCCTGCGTGAAAATGCCAGCGGTACCAATATCTATGTTGGTGTTCATCCATCCAAGTGTTTGACAGTTAAATTGAAATAATTGGATAAGGACTGTAAAAGCTATTCTTGGGAAGAAAGGCAATGGACGTTTGGCTGCTCTCGGCAAGGACAAGGGCAGTAAGGAATATGAATATGTAATAATACCTACAAACATACATACATCGAATTAAATCAGACCTATTACGTTAGTAAAATATGTATGTATGTAAGTGTAGTGCCCGTGGTTTAGTGGTTAGGTACGTTGGCTGCTAAGCAGAACTTCGTGGGTTCGAGTCCTATCCGTGCCCACAGTTTTTTATCTTTCACGGGCACCGCCTCTTGCGAAGAACTGACGAAACTTCCAAAAGTATCAGTCTGTCACGAAAAAGTGCTTCTCAACTTTGTCGTTTGGAATTGGCGTTAAGTTGTATGGCCTTTCAATTCTTCACACGCACCCTTAGAATTGTTGAGAGTAAGCCACTTAGGCCATGGCTATTCAAGAACTGTCGCGCCACTCTATTTTTTTTTTATTTTTTTTTATGTATGTAAGTACCTACAAATTATGTACCTATATCTTTTACGCTGTCTCTGTCTTCAAAAAAGGGAAAATACATTTCATTGTAATCTGGGTCAATTTTAATTTCAGATTACGCACGGCATGGAGCAGACACGAAAAGGTGTCAACAAATTAAAAGAAACATTTCAAATATAATTATAGCGTCAGCCAGGAACCTTTGCAAGATGTATTAGTACATCATCTTTATCGTCATGTATATAATATTGCCTATCGGTTTCTTCTGTGTCTTGATAAAATTATTTATCAACAATAAAACCAAAGCTTCTATTCACCAACATTCTTCTTTTTCATTTCACAGATTCTCGATATTCTTTACCACAAATCTGCATTTAATTCTTTTCGAATTTTCAACTTCTCGGAGGAAATAATTAATAGGCGATTTTGTGAATCTCCAGTTTTTATTCAACAAAATTATGTGTATGACACTGTTATGCAAGGTTTGAGTGGTGGTTTGTAGTTTTTAGATCCGGTGTTGATCTATAGGTACGATCTGCAAAAAAAAAACAGCATTGGCTCTGGCCTGGAAATGTAGCTAAAGCTACGTTATAAAATATGGCCTAAAGCGCTCTTTAATGGCCTTTGAATATGCAGGTTAGGGGAAAGACCTACACGTTATATTCAAAAAATGTCGGCAATGGCTAAAGTGGAACAGTATCAAGTTGTTGTGTGGAATGAGAACACAATTGTACACAAAAAATCATTTGAAGCCTTAAATCGCACCTTGAAGGATTTGTAACGAATGCAGGAAACTTACACTGGCCAGATTATGTTCGTGTGCACTAACGAAACCATAATATCTGCGGCAGAATTTTGAAAGCAGTTTTTGGACATTGGAAATGGAATAATTCCACTTGATTCTGAAAACCAAATTATTCTTCCAACCCATTGATTCAAGATGCCTTCCTAAGGAGAAATTACAAAAATCACTCTTAGTTTAATGAAGGTGCAATAATGGATTGAACACATAAAAGTGTTTCTGAAATCGTTGCAATTTTGAACGAGATTTAAAGGATTTATCTGCATACTCAGTTTTCGGTTTGGGTGTCCAGTTCCAGGGTGTTAGTGCTAACTACGCATCAAGTAAGCACTACCAGCAGTCAGTTTCGCTACTTACCAGCGACAAAATCACGACAATTATCTGCATACTTAGTTTGCGGTTTTGATGTCCAGGTTAGCTAATCTGGGGTGGTAAAATAAGTACGCGAAAAATTTGATTGTTTCACGAAAAATTTACGACAAATTCACGACAGTTAATTGCATACTTACATTTTTTTAATTTCCAAAGTTGTAGTGCTAACTTGATGGGCTTGATTTTTCATCAAATCGTATTGGAAACAACATTTTCAGGTGTAAAATATACAATTTATATATTCTCCAAATGCACTGCTGGATACCTTTCATTTTTTGAAATTAAAAATATGCTAAACTGCTTCGTTCTTGCTGACTTCATCATTCCAATCAACAGCAACAGCAATAAAGAATTTTCAATAAAGTACATACATATAGTTAAAACAATTTTATTTAAATATGTATTTTATGCCCTGCGAAGCGGGCGGGGATTTGCTAGTATAAATATAAATAAATATAATCTTCGGAGAATAAAAATGCACGATTTCGTATTGGCAGACCGACACGGTTGAGGGTACGCGAGATAACTGAGACACTCCAGACAAAAAGTGCAAACCGAAGGAGTTTTTTGCATCGTTTGATAGTCGAAGAAACATGATTCCTCTGGAACCTTAACCTTCACACCAAAACCGAGGAACAGTCGTTACAGTGGACTTCAGTCGTCGAACGTGCTCCGAAGAAAGCAAAGCAGGGACTGTTCTATCGGGCGGATAAGTGGGATGGTAGTCTTCATCATCTTCAGATTCATTTTTTCGATATTCTTACGTGTTACATTGACTAAATAGTCAAAATATAAAGAAAAATACAATTGCTACTGTAAGAAGTCTTATAAATTGTTTCTCAGGTAAGAGAAGGGGGGAGGCTACTGTGAAAAAAATGTTAGTGTGGACTTTGAATTTGAAGGACAAAAAGTAAGTTTGTCTTCCTCTTTTTTATTTGTCTAAAGACAGTTTTTTTGTTCTTTCGAAACCAAACCAACATCCTGAAAATCCTGACAATGAAAGACGAAGAATTGCATTTTTACGATAGAACTCCTTGAAGTGTGCAAACACCTTGCCATGCCAACGATGACGACGCCGGACGACGAACGACGATACTTTGCATTTTTCTTATCCTTATTGCCGGCCATTTTTCGAACTATCGGAAGAGATAACTCTTTCATCTACTTTTTTTTTGTCTCGGAAGAGATGACTACTCCGCACCGGTAATACCTGTGTGGACTTGGTATCCTCATAGATATTGGGTACACATATTTTTTTCTAACAATCTCTTCCAGTTGCCACTTGGTCGTAATTCTTTTTGCTTGTGTATAATGTCCTTTTATTGCATAGCCCCCACATCCGTCGACGACCATCTCGTCCAAGGAAAAAGTTCCAATTCAAGGAACCACCACCGCCCGGCAGTAGCAGTTGTCTCAGTGTTTACTTCCGATTTGAACCAATGATTATTTTATGGCCATTGATCTTTTATGGACGATTCCGTTTTGGAGAAAACGTTTAAACGCACCTGAGTGGCCTCCTCGACCTCGGGCTTCGGCTGCTTCCAATACTATTCTTTTTTTCTCCACTTTTGCTTTTTTTTGTTCATTTAGCTCATTTTTCTTTCAGCTAGAAAAAAATATACAAAGGACCTCTTCGGGCTAGAAAGGTCGTTCAGTGATGTTGTGTCGTAGTGCAGTGCTTTTGTGCGCACTGCAAAATGGAATTTGTTTTTTATGGCTTGTTGTTTTTTATGTTTGTGTCGAAATCTTTTGTTGAAGCTTTTTTTTCTGTCTAGTAGTGTGGTTGGTGTTTTAGGAGAATTCTTTGATATTGGAGACTTGAGTTTTTTTCAACTCCAGAGTAGCAATAAGAAGACACGGGTAGTGGCAATGAATATTTACAAGGAGACGCAAGTTATGCATATTTTTGACGAAGAGAACCTGAAATGTGTGTTTTGTATCTTCATCCAAGGTGATCCTATTAGAAGGTAATTTTCTCACAAGTGGCGCCCAACAGGCAAAGTACGGCTTTGTGGCGGTTTTGCCCTTCTCCAAATAGACGATGTGGATCACATCTTGTGCATCCCAGAAAACAATTAAATGAAAATCAATTAATCCATCCCTTCCAATGCGAAATGACATTTTTTTCAATATATTTGTTTTGTTCTTCAAAACCGATTCCTACAGCGAAAGATCAATAACTCGAAAGAGTACCTACTCTCGCTCCGCGCTCGCCTGCCGGAACAACTCGAAAAGTCACTGTTGAATGCCATTCCTTTCATGCCATTAAGCTTATTTTTAAGTGCGTTAAGATACCATCAATATCGCATTAATAACTGTCTTATTCTTATGTATTCGAAAAGGATAAAACGTTATATAACGATTAATTCCAGCCGTCTCCTTTCCACAGATATTTTAATGTTTTATTATTTTTATTATTTCCCATTTTTTCATAATTCTTTTTTTAATTTTTGAGCAAACAATAAACAACCAATAAATTGCTGACTGCAGCAGAAGCAGCTTCATTGATGACGATAGCAACGGCCCGAGTCGGAACAAACAAGCCGTAACGTCCTTGTTCTTGTGGCTGATTTATCTTCCAACAATACATCAATGAAATTTAATGCACATTTAAACAATAATTTCGCGAACTTTATGAATCATAATATCCCCCCTCGCCCTCCTGCTGTGTTCTTTGTTCGGCTGCGAGAAACTCTCCATAATCCATGCCAACTCCATGCAAACAGTGAGAAAACAGCGTCCTTCCGAACGGCCGACACCTTCAAGAGCACGAGACGGTCGAAACACTGGCTGAACGAAAAACGGATGCCCACCATTTTGTGCTATCAACATTGCATTATAAATTCAAAATGTCCGTTTAATTATGTAGATGCGTACGATATTCGACTGCGAACGACATCGGGCGACGTATAATCCTGTTATTAAGGACACACAATTTACTGGCCACAGTAAACACATCACACATAAACATTCACACACACAGAGCTCAACAAGGCTTGTCCTCTCTGATGTACCAGCATTTTATAAAATAATAACGAACCCGCGAACTCGCACCACACTGCTCCTTGGGGCCGTAATAATTTTTGATCACCGCATTAAAAAGCGATTGTAATTGAAATATGAACAGAACGAATAACGGCACTAAATGCACATTAAGCAAAAAAACAAAAACATATAGCCCGGAAAGAATGGCAGAGGACGAAAAATTGAGGACATGCTTGCTGCTAAAACTAAACTATAAAATGTAGGTCCTCGCCTGACCGCAGGACATGTTTTTCAAATGATGGAAAATTGACTGCGATGCAGTCCGCCAAACATACATCCATATATTGCTGCTGTACCACAGAAAAACAAAAAACAAAAAACAAAAAACTATCGAAATAAATGCTCTCTAATGCAAGCCATAAACTTGATGCGATCTAAGTGTATTTTGTTTCACGCAACAACTAGTCGAGTAAGCCAGTTTCCCGGCGACAATATTTACGGTTTTGTTGTTGAACCGAAAATTCGATTTGATGTTTTTTTTTTAAGTTGAGTTGAGGCCATTTTGGATGGTGCTTCCTCTTATGGAAAGTCAAGTGTAATAATTCTTAAACTATTTCTAAATTGTTTTCAAGATACAATCTGAACGTCAGAGCTTAAATTACACTCAAGTATATACACGGATGCCTTTTGACTTTATCAAAGGGGGATGCAAGGGGATTAAGGGGGGTTTTCCTTCTCATCTGGTAGGCAAATTGCTCGGATAGATTGGTTTATCTTAATAAAAATCTTTGAATATTGCTTAGAAGAAAAGAAAACAAAGCAATTTAGAAAGTTCATATTTTTGGGACTGGGTTCGGCTAACCAAGGCCAAAGTATAGAGAGGCGGTGGGATTTCTAATTCTTGGAAAACAAGGAGGAAATAATTTTGTGACAAATGGTCTCATATTCAATAACGTAAATCAAATTTAATAAGGAAATCTGTTTGTAGATGAAGATTGTGACGTAATTTCTTGGAGACATTTTGTTCAACCGAATTACGTAAGCGGCCTTTATGAAATTCAATTCAGATCCTGGTCAATTATAAATGAGTTTCTACATTCAAAGAGAGGAAAGCTTTTTGGCTTTCTTCATATCATTCCTATATCCAATATTTTCAATTCATAAAGTACCTAAATACATACTGAAAAGTGAAAGTTATTGATTATCACTTTTTTATTGTTGGGTTCGAAACACCTCAATCCGAGAATAATGGAGAACGAAGCATTGAAATTCATCGTTCAAATTTTTATATAAAAAACAGAAATCTTAGGGGACACACAATGCTGAGAATCATGGAGGACAAAGCTTTAAAAATCTTCGTTCAAATATTTCTGTATAGAAAAGTGAAATCTTAGGAGACACCAAATTCTGAGAATCATGGAGAACGAAGCACTAAGATTCTTCATTCAAAAAATTCTGTATAGAAAACAGAACTGTGCTGAGAATCATGTAGAACGAACATTAAAATTCTTCGTTCAAATAATTCTGTAAAGAAAACAGAAATTTAAGGAGACACAAAATGCTAAGAATCATGGAGAACGAAGTACTAAAATTCTTCGTTCAAATAATTCTACACAGAAAACAGAAATTTTACGGAGACACCAAATGTTGAGAATCACGGCGATCGAAGCATTAAAATTCTTCGTTCAAATATTTCCTTATAAGCAGTTGCTTATACTCTTGATCACTCAAAGTTATGAGAATTTAGGAGATCGTTATCTGGGACCTTTACTGATTTTTCTACTTCAGGGGGAATTTGGCCAAGCCCATTTTCAAAAACTGAAATTTTAAGCGACACCAATCGCTGGGAATCATGGAGAACGAAGCATTAAAATTCTTCGTTCAAATAGCATTTGCTTTTTGGGAAATCAGTCAGTTCAAGGTTGTTCAAATATTCATGCTAGGGGGCGGGGGCACGTAAAATACAAAGTTATCGTGTAAAATTCGCCCGAACAGCTGGCTAGCATTCTGAAGGTGTTGATGCCTGATCCAGAATTCAGTAAACGCGTGAACCTGAACATCAAATATTCAATCATAGAAAATGACTTAAAGAATTTCGTAAAATCCCTGAAATAAGTTTGAAAATTAGTTGATTTGAAGTCTAAGCAGAACCTTCTGACCAAGAAAACTTTCCTTTTTCACAGTTCCGAACAACTCCAAAATCTTGAAGGTTTTATTTAAGGTTAAAAAACTTCTAAGTCCAATGTCCACTTAAACCCTCAAATCATATTGAAATCACCCACTTTACAATAATTCCCATTAACCTTTACCATTGGACAAAAATCATTTAGTCCATATTTTTCAAAAGACTCTTGCACTTGACTGAGTTTCCCCTTGAAAACACATTTTCCGCATAATTTTAAAACTTTTCATTAATTTAAAGTTTCCCAACTATTTTTATGTATAAAATTGAATTAATACCTCCAGCAAACATCGTTAACTCATTCCAAAAGTAATAGCATACCAAAGAGAGGGTGATCTGGTGGCCTGGATGAATGGCGAGCTTGTTGAACGGAAGTAGTCGGACAGAAGTAAAAGTTTAATTGTTTTTATTTATTTGCATTGAAAACAATAACACGATGTGAAATCAATTCGAAAGTGAATTTATTGTCAAACAATTTATTATGGACTTAACGTCGAGATTTATGGCACTTGATTCTTCATGCAACAAGACTGGAAGTCAGAAGTTTTGTGTGTTTGACATTTTTAATGCTTTAACCACTATTTTTGTGCCATGAAAAATGTCCCAATTAAAGTTTTAACTGAATTCAATTAAGAAAGGGTTCGCTCGGCGTTCAAACTAAGCCAGGCAGGACAGAATTAGCCAAGTGGAAACTATCAAGACATAAAAAATTTTCTATGGACGCGAGATTTGAAATTCTAAAGTTTATGTGTCTCATTTGGGGTTTCCATCAAGTAATATACCTCCATCCACTGAAAAAACAGGACCTCAAGCCCCCTTTTCTCAATCAGTTCCTGCAAAACCCCAAACTCTATTTTTCGCACTCTGTTTGGAGATGTTATTTGACTCGGGGCACCAATAGTCTGGGGCGAGAATAATAGAGTAACGAATATCGAGACTTCAATCTATTGTCCGTTTCCACCTCTTATGCTTTCCGACCCAACAAGGAGTCATACAGTCAGAGAGGCGAGTCTGGTTTTATGGGCGAATATGGAAAATTGATGAATAATGGATTCGATATCATTAGGAAAATGTTTACTTGTACGAATTTCAATTATCCCGAAGTATCCTTCTTCGATCTCCATTGAAGCTAGGTTATAGACTCAAAGTCAGGATGATTTTAACCTAAACGAATACCATAGTCACCCTTAACCTCTTCGAATATCCTTCGATGATGCTTTGAGATGAGTCTGACTTCTGCACCGAAGAGTCGGAGAGTGAGAGGTTTTTGCAAGTTATGAAATTTCGAAAGAAACATTTTATCCTCTTTATAATAGCTTTGGAAGGGAGGTTGGTTTTGTAAAGAGATGTTCATAGCTGACCCCAAGTACCTGCATTGTAGTTTGGGAGAAATCTTGGTATTAGATAATTCGATCTTTTGGTTTGTTTAGTTGAAAGCAATGGGAATGTCTGTCTATTAAAAGAAACATCGAGTATTTGTGAGGAAGGCAAAGAGGGAGGAAGACACATGGATTATGCAAAATTTAAATATAAGCAGCTGGGAGAATGTTTTTGGGTGGGTACATAGGAGAATGCATAAAGCAGATATGTAGCTCAAGAAAAGGATTAGAAGTTAGGTGAGCATCTTAAAGGCTAGCAAAACTTTGCTCTATGTTAACCCACTCAACCGCTTCAGTGAAAATCGTAAGAAATGAAACTCGATCTTTTTGAATTTCCCGAAAAAAAATCGCAACAGTCGCTTAATCGACCATAAATCCTTTCTGTAGATAGGAAACAAACCATTCACTCTTCTTAATGTGTTTCATCTCCCACGAGAGTTTGCTTCTCTCATAGGTGGGGAGCCCCCATACAAGAAATTCCCGTCATCGCGCCCACTAAAATTTTTGATGAAGAATAAAAGTTAAGGCCAAGACGAATAAGATTCGCTTGGTCGGCGTGAATTGGGTTAGCCGGAAAGGCCGCGCATACCTGTTGCAATTTTGTGAATGACGTTGAAATGTCTCCATCATCACGGATTTTATTTCCGTTTCTTTCATTACACGCGTCCTTATGTTAGATGTTGAAATACCTTGGTTTGCTTGCTTTCAAGCTGCCGAAAGTACCGCGCAAACAAGGTTTTATTATGCCCGGCAAAAATCCTCATTCAAACCCTCCAAGTGGGTGCCAGGCGGGCAATGATCACTACAGAGTCCTGTGCGTTTTTGGCAGGATGGTGATTAGCTAAGGTTGAGTTGGGTCGCCGAATTGTTGTAACTCCTCAATAGTGCAACGTTCGGAAACCTAATTCAATCATAGTTTAGAGGTTCCTAATTTCAGTGGTGGTGTGAGCGTACTTTGTACGAAAACCGTGCCGAAGAATGAAAGGCTGGGGGATAAACCAGTCATTAACGAGCTCTTTCGGATGCTGTGGCGAGGTCCGTCATATTTCTTGCCTTGCCCCGGTAAGCGGCTCTGCCGGGGCTGACTGTCTTTCCGCTTCACTCGTGGGAACAAAAATGAAACCAAACAAACAATCTAACAGAAAAAAAATACAAAACATAAATAGAGCCAGGGCTGACAATGCGGTCACATCTCCTGGAAAGGCTGTCGAGCCAAATCAGAGGTGTGAACGGGTTGTTAACCCTGTGGTTGCCACTAGCAGCGGGAGTCCTTCTCCCTCTACTAGCCGCAGCCTCTACTTAAAGGAATTGCCCGTCAGTGGAACAGTTGTGACGCTCGACTGTCCCAAGGGCGGCAATTCCAAAACCCACATAAATAGAGCCAGGGCTGACAATGCGGTCACATCTCCTGGAAAGGCTGTCGAGCCAAATCAGAGGTGTGAACGAGTTGTTAACCCTGTGGTTGCCACTAGCAGCGGGAGTCCTTCTCCCTCTACTAGCCGCAACCTCAACTTAAAGGAATTACCCGTCAGTGGAACGGCTGTGACGCTCGGCTGTCCCAAGGGCGGCAATTCCAAACCCCACATCTTCCCCGCCCCTGCTAGGACGTTGCAAGCGACCCCAAGAAGGGACGCCCCATCCGGAGAGACAAAATCTGCGACGCGTGGAAATGAATCGAAGGGTGAGGGCGTTCCCCGATTGGTATCGGTAGCGACCAATTCTGGTGGTGGACCCACATCTGTGTCACACGGACATAGCTCTGGGCCGGCCAACAAGAAGTCCTGGAAGTCACAGGTCAGTCGAGACCAGCGCAATGCTGAAAGGATTCGGGCCGCAGTCAGTGTCATACCGGCGGCGGAAAGAACCCCTGAGCAAGCGCGGAAACTCGAATGGGCTAGTGGCGTCCTCAGCAGAATTACCAAATCGACCTGCAGCGACTCAACGTCAAAGCGCAATAGGTCTCTCGAAGGCGACAAGCCTGAACCGAAAAGGCAGAAAATGCTTTCCAGTAGCACAGCAGCCTTCAATAAAGATCTGTCTTTCAGCGACGCGCTCAAAGGCAAGATCATAGCCGCGGTCATTGACAGAAGTCATGCAGATGGTAACATCTCTCATGATCAATGGGCAGACGTCAAGGCTCACCTCGGTTTCAGATTTTTATCTGTCATCGAGGAGAATCCGGGGCCTCTCCCAGACACAGCCGATGCAGGATGGTACCAAAATCGTATCAAACTCATCGCCTGTGGTGATCAGAGATCTTTCGATCTGTACAGGACTGCTGTTAATGGCCTGCCAGAAGTCTGGCCGGGTGCCAAGCTCGAAGTTGTTACAAGGGAGAATATCCCTTGCCGACCGAGAGCACGTATAATGGTCCCAGCTCTACACAACTGCCCAGACATGATTATGAAATTAATCAAAACGAGCAATCCAAACCTGCCTACTCACGACTGGAAAGTCCCAAAGGTTGAGAAGGAGACAGTGGGTCGCTATAGATCAGCTCTCTTGGTGATCAATAGAGAATCACTGGCTCCACTGGCCGCGACCGAGGGCGTGATTAGGTATGGTTTCGATGAAATCACTGTCCGAATCTATAAAAAAGATGAAGACTCGTTCAACGCACCCCCCATAGAAGCCCCTTCAGCGGAAGGAAACGCTTCACCACCCCCAGAAATGGAAGTCGATCCACAAGTGGAACCATCGACCTCAGCACCCCCAAACAAGCCATCCGACGTGGAGGCTCATCCGATAGTCGACAGTATTTCCGACATGGAAACTGAAGACGCCATCTTAGGCAGCACTCTGAGCGAGGAAGACCTACTTCATTCCTCCTCAGACGATGATTATGCCGACAAAACAGTGGTGGAGGTCAATCTGAGTAAAAGTAGCAATGCTGCGAGTACTTCAGATTAATCTCCATCACGCCATCATGGCCGCAGACAACCTGTTACTCCGACTGCATAGTAAAAAGGAAGACATCGTCTTGATACAGGAGCCGTGGGTCTCTAACTCCATCATCAGAGGCCTCGAGACTCCTGGATATAAACTATTGTATGCATCGGAGAAAGGTGAATCAAGGTCATGCATGTTAGTAAAAAATAACTTAAATGTATTTTTACTCCCCAATTACAGCGACAAAGACACCACAACAGCTGTTCTAACAACGGATATAGCCACCTATTGGCTTATATCCTCGTATCTTGGCCACGACAGCCCTGCTCCGGGAGACACCTTGAGGAAGGCAGTTGCAGACGCGCAAACGAGGAAAGTTGGCCTAGTAATTGGATCGGACGCTAACGCCCATCACACGGTATGGGGTAGCTCTGATATTAATGAGAGAGGTGAGTCCTTATTTGATTATCTTTTAGGCACTAACCTACTCATAAGTAATATTGGTAATGAACCCACTTTTGTTACCAAGAATAGGAAAGAGGTACTCGATATTACACTAACCTCCGACTTTATCCACAACATGATTTCAAACTGGCATGTCTCAAAGGAGAATTCCTTCTCTGACCATAGATATATTCAGTTTGAGTTCAATGATGTGGCAAATATATCTACGGGTTTCCGCAATCACCGTAATACTAACTGGGAACGATATAGGGAGGTACTAGCACAACTGCTTGATCACAACCTTCTTAAAAGTCCCTCCACTAAAGATGAACTAGACCTTTCTGTGAATCATCTCACCGACGCCTTCAACGAATCAATGAGAACTGCTTGCCCTACAACCATTCCAAAGGGTAAAAAGAAACCTCATTGGTGGCACAAAGAACTAGAACCATTCAGGAAGAGCTGTCGCAAGCTCTTCAATAGATCTAAGTACACTAGATCTCCTTCTGACTGGGACTCATACAAACAAGCTCTAAAGCAATATAAGAAAGAATTAAGAAAGAGCAAGAGGTCTTCTTGGAGAAACTTCTGTGGAAAAGTATAAAATACTTCAGAAGCCTCAAGACTCAGGAAAATTCTCTCAAAAAGTCCAACAATACCCAGTGCTTTAAAGACAGATGCAGGTACGTGGACTACCACAGATGAAGAATCTCTTAATCTGTTATTAGACACCCACTTTCCAGGTAGCTCTAATATACTTAGCGACTTAACATCAGAGTCTCAAGCTTCTACAAGCGATTTAGTGGATCTAATAACGCGGGAAAAATTGCAATGGGCCGTAGATAGCTTTGATCCATATAAATCTCCAGGACCAGACGGAATCATTCCGGCCGAATTACAAAAATGCTCAGATATGATCATTCCACCATTGGAAATCATTCTGACAAGCTGTTTAAGGTTGAGATATATTCCAAAAGCCTGGAGAATGGCAAAAGTAGTCTTCATTCCTAAAGCAGGGAAACCCTCCCACGTCAACCCTAAAGATCTACGACCAATCAGCCTATCATCTTTCCTTCTTAAAACCTTGGAAAGATTGATTGAAATTCACGTCAGACATAAATTAAAACCATGTCTCATTTCCACAGCTCAACATGCGTACTCTAAGGGAAAATCAGTAGAAACAGCACTTCATTCGCTGGTACGTAGTATTGAACATTCCCTCAAATACAAAGAATATAACCTAGTAGCTTTCCTAGATATTGAAGGAGCCTTCAACAACGTCAGTTATCAGGCGATCACAACAGCAATGGAAAAGCTTAAATTAGAGAAACCACTCATAGATTTTATAAGTCTCATGCTCAAAAGCAGAACAATAACTTCTAGCATGAGAAGTTTTACTACCACCAGATCGGTGAATCGGGGTACCCCCCAAGGTGGGGTCCTCTCGCCTCTCTTATGGAACATGGTAGTAAACGACCTACTAACATCATTGGAAGCAGAGGGTTTCAGGGTGATTGCCTATGCTGACGATGTTGCAATATCTGTATCTGGAAAACATCCCCAAGTTCTCTCGGAACTCCTACAAAATGCCTTAAATAGGCTAACAAAATGGGCTAATCAATGTGGCTTGGACGTCAATCCACATAAAACAGAACTAGTACTCTTTACGAGAAGGTACAAAATTCCTCAGTTTAGCCCACCCAAGATTAAAGGAATACCATTAAGCTTTTCCGACCAAGCTAAATATTTAGGCCTCATTTTAGACAAAAAACTAAATTGGAAGGCAAATATTGATGAAAGAGTAAAAAAGGCTACCGTAGCGCTTTTTACTTGTAAAAAGGCCATAGGATCAAAATGGGGCTTCTCCCCAAAGATAACCCACTGGCTATACACTTCGGTAATCAGACCGATACTCATTTATGGAGTTGTCGTATGGTGGACCGCACTGGACAAGATGGTAAATCTAAACAAGCTCATCAAAGTTCAACGGTCAGCAGGTATGTGCATCACAGGAGCACTTCGCTCAACACCAACCGCAGCCCTGGAAGTGCTTTTAAACCTAACACCTCTCGACATCTTCTCCAAAACGGTGGCAGCCAACACATGTGTGAGGCTTAGAGCCACCTCTCAATGGAACAGTAACAATACTGGTCATACTACTATTCTAGACAATTTCAGATCTATCCCAGATCGCTTAGATTATACCACCCCAAAAATGGTGTTCGGTAAAAGCTTCCATGTCTCTATCCCTTCAAGATCCTCCTGGGAAGAAGAAAGACCCCTGGAAGACAACGCGGTACACTTCTATACGGACGGTTCAAAGACCGACTGCGGAGTTGGAAGTGGTATCTATTCAGAACAACTGAATCTCAGTCTATCATACAGACTTCCCAATCAATGTAGTGTATTCCAGGCAGAAGTAATGGCGATTAAAGAGGCACTATCCTGGCTCAAAGAAAACGTTATATCTTGCAAGGATAAACGAATCTTCTCGGACAGCCAAGCCGCTATCAAATCTCTCGCGTCTGTCTCCATAAACTCTCAAATAGTCCACGATTGTCGATCATCTCTGAATGAGATGACGGAACAGTTTAATATTCACCTCATTTGGGTGCCGGGCCACAGAGACATTCCGGGAAATTGCAAAGCCGACGAGCTCGCCAAAAACGGAACACTTCTGCCCAATGTTAGACAAAAACACAACATAGGAATACCACTCGCTACATGCAAATATCTTCTCAAACAATATGCTCTAGAATCAACCAATGCTAGATGGTCGCAGGGTACCACCTGCCTAGCAACAAAGCAAATATGGCCAAGCATAGACTTAAAACGGTCAAAAGGCTTGATATCCCTGAGCAGACAAAATATAAGCTCTACAATTGGAGTAATAACAGGACACTGCCTCATAGGCAGACATGCTCTGAGGCTAGGGGTCTACACAAATGACTTCTGTAGAAGCTGCATGGACGAGGAGGAAGAGGAGACAGTCCAACACCTTCTATGTACATGTCCAGCACTCTCCATTAGAAGGAACAGCTTTCTAGGTAATCACTTCTTCGATAACACCAGTGAACTGGCAACAATCGACACAAAATGTCTCTCTAACTTCATTAGAAGCACGAATTGGTTTGTTTAAGCTCATTACTCTCCCATGAGTATTTTATGGTATCACAACGGACCCTTGAGGTCTAAGTGAGTCAACAACATCTGGACAGCCACTCAAACCTAACCTAACCTAAGGTTTTATTATGACCTAAAATACTGTATTTTTATTAAAAACTACAGTAGTTTCGTTTATTAAAAATCTTGTTTGCGCAATACTTTCGGCAGCTTGAAAGCAAGCAAACCAAGGTATTTCTACATCTAACATAAGAACGCGAGTAATGAAAGAAACAGAAATAGAATCCGTCATGATGGAGACATTTCACCACATTGCAACAGGTATGCGCGGCCTTTCCGGCTAACTCAATTCACGCCGACCAAGCGAATCTTATTCGTCTTGGCCTTAACTTTTGTTCCTCATCAAAAATTTTAGTGGGCGCGATGACGGGAATTTCTTGTATCGGGGCTCCTGGGCTATCATAAGTTCGTTAAAAGCATCTTCACACACTAAATCAACCATAAAACCATTCTCTCGATGGCCATTTCGTTAAATGTTGTTTAAACATATTTTTTCTCTCTTTCTAACCACTCGACATCTAATTCCAGTTTACTTAATATTCAAGTAAACATTTCCAATGCAAACAGAAAGTATCAGTTTCCAAAAAACTTCTCAAACCCCCCACCACTTCAGCAGGACGTCCGACAGCCACTTAAACTCGATATAAAGTATATCGAATGGCTCTAAGCGTAGGCGGGTCCTCCAAAAAAAAAAAAAACAGAAAGTCACTTAACTTAAAAAATAAGGACAACGATAGTAAATAATAATAACAATAACAGCAAGGTAAACACCATTCGTGTCTTTTGTGTGACTGCCTCCAGTGCACCAGTTGTGCCTTGTGTGTCAAAAATCAATACTTTTCCAAACTGTGTTATTAAAATCGAAAAAAAAAAGGAATGATACACGCACAATACCATAAGAAAAAAGACGAAAAACAATAAAAATATCACACGGTATCAGGACGCTCTGCTTTTATTTCTTTTGTCAATCGATAAAGAGGACGCCACAGGTAAACAGAGATGATAGTCTACCGCGGGTTTTTATAGCGGCGGAGGGGTATGGTGTAGTCGATTGTGTCATTGCTAGTTAGCTGTAATTACAATCTCCAATGGATTCCTCGAACTCGGTACACAAAGTAAAAAACTTCTTTTTATGAGTTTCAATCAAGGTCGAAGTCGAAAACGAAAACATTAACAAGTTGGAATTATCCTTTTGTACAAGTTTAGTGCTTAGACAGGGGTCCTGGTTTGGTTTTGTGTTTTGATGCGGATGTATGAACCTTATGCAAACAAGTTCTAATGTAAACAGCTTTTTTTAACAACAGGATTGTCATTTACCAGTGCCGCCGCTCGCAGTGACTGCCTAATATTTCTTTGTGTTCGTCAACCGTTTTCGGTGAACCGTACTTTTCATGAACGAGGTGTTTGGTATCTGTCAAAAAGTCAAGTTTTCTAGGAAATAGGCGTTAATATACTCAAAAACTGTACTAAACAGTTCGTTTGCCTCAGTATAATTCACATTCATGTTTATTTTGGAACCACTAGTATACCTACTAGTGACTCGGTCTTCGGCAGAAGTTCATAGGTTTAATGATTATCATGAATACAAGCCGATCGTCCGAATGTACCTAAGAATGTTGCATACCTTTCGAGAGAAAAGTCTTTTGGAGAATTAGTTGGACCCGTTTGTGTGAAAGGAGGATACAATAATGAACTTTATATCAAATGTAACACGAAGCAGGTTACTTACTTAAGGTGGCACTACAGTTTTTTTTTCAAAATTCATTTTTTATTCAATTCACTTGTAACTTATACTAGACAAAGGAATTCAAAACTAGCTTATTATCTAAAATCTTATATTTAACTTACTGGCCCCAACCGGGCGCTCTAAGTAGGTGGCACTACAGTCCGTTGTGGACTTGGGCGTTAACCAACTGTGTCCGCCAGCCAGCTCGGTCCCTAGCTAATTGTCTCCAGCTTTGCACTCCAAGTTGATTAAGGTCCTCTTGCTCTTGGGTGCGCCACCTGTGTCACGGTCACGGTCTTCCTCTACTTCTACGTCCCTCGGGATGTCGAAGGTTTTCCAGGCCGGAGCATTGGTGTCCATCCAATCTAAATGACCGAGCCATCTGAGTCTGTGGACATTGACCCTTTAAGCTTGGTCCGTTTCGTTGTACAACCCGTAAAGTTCGCTGTTGTATCTTCTTCTCCCTTCCCCATCAATGAACACGGGACCAAAGATGACCGGAAGAACTTTCATCTCGAAACAGCCTAAGGCATATTCATCCGATTTTGTCAAGGTCCTTGCTTCTACACCATACAACAAGACTTGGGTGATGAGGGTATTACATTATTTTTACTTAGTTGATTGAGGGAGGGCTTTTCCACTCAATTGCTTTCTTAGCCCAAAGAAAAAGCGTCCTCGTCTGATCTCGGCGCTGGTGTTTATAGCGGAGCCTAGGTTAGGTAGACAAACTCCTCTATTATACCTCGATGTTATATGCGTCTATTGTGACGTTCTGTCTGAGCTGTCGGTGTTGGGTGTCCAATTGTCCATCCTTGAAGACAGCATGTACTTCGTTTTTCCCTCATTTAGGTACCGCTAACCCTTTTCTGCCGCTTCTGTCTTAAGTCTCACAAAGGCGCCATTGACATCACGAGAAGTTAAACCGACTTTTGGAAGATAGTGCTTCTGGTGTTGACAGTCGAATTTTGTATACTATCTTCTCAAGAACGATGTTAAAGAAATCGCATGACAGTGCATCGCCTTGTTTATTTTGCATTTTGCACAAGCGGACGAGCTTGAAAGGGATGCCAAAACTATACATATCTTTATACAGTTCGTCTCTGCAGATTCTGTCATACGCGGCCTTAAAGTCGATGAAAAGGTGGTGGGTATCGATTTGGAGTTCGTAGGTTTTTTCCAGGATCTGCCGCAATTAAGTGAAAGTTTGGTCGACATTTGACTTTCCTTGTCTGAAGCCACATTAATAAGGACCAATCAGATTGTTGACGAAATGGCTTCAGACATTCACATACCAATATTACGCCAGAGAGGATCTTGAAGGCGATGTTAAGAAGGCTGATTTCCTGTAGTTATCGCGGAAAATAAGGAAAACCTAGCTTGGTAGAATCTGGACCCCTTGGTCTGATACCCGCGAATACAAATAGTGGGGCGAACTGAATTTGCACTGGAAAGATAGCGTGGACCAGGGCGTAGTTGCATTGCGTTAGCTTACGATCGGAATAGATGGAAGGACATTTTGGGGGAGTCCCGGAACGGATCCTTGTTGTCACGCAGTTGAATTGAAAGACCCCAATGGCTAACATCACACAAAATGGCTGATTGGAAAACAAAACGAAAAATTCTTCCCCTCGCTTTTTAAAACTTAGCTAAACAAACCTACGTTTAATCGGAGACCACCCAAGACCCTACCAGGCCCTATACACTATAAAAGACAAACAAAACAAAACAAAGTGCCAACCATCTTGTTGAATTTGTTTGCTTATACCAGTTTGGTCCTTTAAGCACTCTGGCTCTGTTGCTCCTTGTTTCCTAGAAAGTGACTCCGTGTCGGTCGCCACTGAGTTCCTCTTCTCAGATGTTGTGTATCGGATTACAACATGTCAAAATAATAACAAAAAGTATCCTTTTTTGCTTTTTCTTACAGTTGGATAGAGTCCATCCTTAGCACCTTCCCCAGCTCTTTTTTTTTTTTGCCTTTCTGGATATAAACAAGTGTACATACGTAACATAGGGACTTTCTCACTAAACATAAATTTTAAGGTCTTTGTTTTGTTATTTTATTCTCCAGGAGCAACAAATAAGTCGAAAGTCCTGCCGGATGGAGTGTGGGGTCGATGCGGAATGCTTTTTTGTTAGGAAAATGATGGGCTTGTTTGTGTTTTGGTACAGCAAGGATTTGTATAGTCTCCTCGGATTAGTGACGGAGCTTGTTGATAATATTCCCACCATCACCGCTTCTACCTCGCCGCTCCATCAGGATATACGTACATTCAATCTGAATTTTACCATAATAAAGCCATAAGTACATCCTTATTCCGAGGACTTATTTATGAGTTTCGGTTTATATCCGCTTGTGCTTCCACTTCCACTTAAAAGCGCTTCCTATCTCCGTATCGTCGTCGTCGTTTGCATCGATTGTCTTTGTTCTAAATGGTTCTGTAAAGCAAAAATATTATTATTTCTGTACGTCGACGTATGTAAGTACTTTACTGTCATAACTGTGCGTCGTAAACCGCTAAACTGATTGTTTTACATCTTCGAAACATGCACTCAAGGATATTCCAATTTCGATATCATAATCGCAAGACGTCCTTGCTTGCTAGGCTTTTCAGGCTCCTTTTTTTATCATCTGTTGTTCAGCGAATTCGAAAAGCAAAACGATTTTCAAATTTCCGTATCAATTGACACAAGAGTGAAGGAATATTGAGAGGCTTATTCAATAAACAAACACATATTCTATTTCCAAAAAGGAAAACACAACACACAAAAAAAGGACCTCACTCTATTTGTTGCCTGCGGCGACCGACGACTAGGCACGCACGGGTTATGGTTTGACTTTGAGCTGTTAAACAAAATATTTAAGACGAAAGAGATGTTGTTTTTTTGGTATTTTTGTCAAACTTCCTGTTTTGTCAAAGCATTCGTCTTGGGGTTCAAAGAAAAATAAAAGAGCCGAACGCAATTGGGGCGGCCTTTATGGAATTGACAGTAATCGATGGCAAAACGTTTGTTGTGTCGGAAGTTCAGTGGAGTATATTTTTGGGCTTTTTTTCTCGTTTTGTTCATATTTTAGTGAATAAAAGAAAAAAACATGAGAGTCAGCATTTTGCCAAAAAAACATAAGGAAGCGCTGGAGAATTATGTTATCGGTTTTTGTAGGAACAGGGTGATAGTATTTCTTATGCTTCTTAATTTTGACCTTTCATCCGTCCGTTGAAGTTCACCTTACGAAAGCAATAACTCGCAAGAACTTTTCTGTTTGTTTTCAATTGACGAACAAACGAGTTGTACCCTATCTTTAGTGGGGGAATAAAAAAGTTCAAACATTTAAAAATAATTTCGGTTGAGTGATTTTGTGTTTTTTGTTTGTGATGGAAACCTACCTGATGGTGTAAGCCCTTTAATTCCATCAAGGGACCGACCAAACTTTGTTTTGCCTTTTTCATTTCTTTCCTCCGGCTAATTGATTTAATCGAGCGAGCTCTAAGATGACAAAATAACTTTACCCAAATTGGAAAAAGGTTTCATTTTGTTTGGATAATTTAACATAATTTTTCGTGGAACAGTTTTCTCTGTTTGAAATGTTAAAATGGATTAAATATTTATTTTTTTATAGAGTTATCGATCCTTGCGTCCAAATTGAAGTTGTAGAGTTTTACTAACATGCAGACGGACACATTCAATGACAAATCGGCCTTTTGATGCGTTTAAGACTGACATAACGATAACTTGGGAGACACCACTGTTAACTAACAGCAGTGCGTGATGGAGATGAAACCCAAATTTGTTGCCATGTATGTTATAGGTGAGGTTTGATTTTCGTTGAAAACAGTGTCTCCAAATTCTTAAGCTGTATTCCAAAAATCAGTAATGCTTAGCGTTGCCAGAACCGTTCTCGAATTTAAGTGTCCGTTTCGATAGTTGATTCTACTCGACCGGTAAGGCCACATCCAGGATGAAATGGTGATACTAGGCAGCAGCTTTAGCTGAGAGTGTAAGTACACGAGGACCGTGAGGAACCGATTCGACGTAGATTTTAACAACTTGGCTTTTTGAATTCGACTGTATAAAACGCCAAAACACTGTTATCTATGGAAAAGTAATTAATGCAGCTTGATTCACAGGGAAGCGTCTTGAGGTCTTTGGTCTTTATTACGGTGATTGTCTGCTTGGAGGTAACGTAACGCGACCAAAAGTTATTCTTTGATGACAGTGGATAATGGAACCATATCAAAAAGAGAGATCCGAAGTCCCTATACAACGAGCATTTGACGTATGCATGTTCTGAAAGTAAGTGCGTACTGCATTAGAGTGAAGAAGACCAGGAAACATATGTTGCCCTAAAGGCAGCTTTTTTGTATGAAAGCAGAAGTAACAAAGCTTGGTCCCCCGGCTCCCAATCCATGAAGGATCTCAGCCTGAGATACTGCAGCCTTACATTGGGCACGGTCCCTCGCATGTCCTCTCCAGTCGACAAAACCAAGCGCTCTGGCATCCGCAATCACTTGGTCCTTGTACCGTAGATTCGGTCTTCCTTGTCATCTCGAACCTTGAGACTGCGATGAGAAGACTTTCTTGGCTGGAGCGTTGTAGTCCATCCGCTTGATCTGGACTAAATCCGCATTTTGGTACATCGCATACTGTTTTTCTACATTCGCCATCGACCGAAAATCCGTCGAAGAATAATTCTTATTAATTCTTCTTCTTTTTTCTTCTTATTTCTTATTCTTATGCCTTATTTTTCTTGCGAATGTGCCCATATCGTCCAATAATCGGCGCCGTAACTCGTAAAATCAAAGTCTTTTATAGCAGACACTTTGTCTTTCGAGTGAGGAGTTTTGAACCCTGTTGCTTTGCCAAACCGAAGTAACAGCGGTTTGCTAGGGTAATTCTTCGTCGAAGCTCCACTAAGGTGTCGTTTGTGGGATTGATGTTTGTTCCAAGGCGGGTTAACTCCTTAACTACCTCGAAATTGCTGCTACCAACAGTGACGTTTTGTCCAAGGCGGTGAACAGATTCACTTCAAGACCAACGAGTTTCGCCTGTTCTTCAATTGCTGTGAAGACCTCAAGCACAGCTCTCTTTGATCGACTGATGAAGTCTCTGTAGTCCGCATAGCTTAGGAGCCGGATGGATTATTGTTGAATATAGTGTTTTCCGTGCTCACACTTGCCTTGCGCACTATCTGCTCCAGGACTATGTTGAAGAAATCGCATGACAACGCATCTCCTTGTTTAAGCCCTGTGCATGTTTGAAACAACTCGGATGAGCTGTTGCCCATTTGCACACTGCACTGCGTAGGTATTGTTTAGCGTCATGCGGTACAGCTGGATCAATTTGTTCGGGATCCCGAATTCAGACATCGCTATCATAAGCTTTTAGCGGTGGATGCTATCAGAAGCAGCATTGAAGTCGATCATAAGATGGTGGGTTTCGCCTTGAAATTCGTTGGTCTTTCCCAGGATTTGCCTCAGTTTGAATATTTGGTCTATCGTTGTTCTGCCTGGCCTAAAGACACACACGTACGTGTCAATAATTGTATTTCAGAACGGTTTAAGACGCTCACACATTACGTTGGGGATGGAGCATATGGAGCTTATTGACCAGCCAGTGAGCATGCATTATTCCTCCACACTTTGTTGATTGACCCGGTGCATGTGGTTCATCAAAACAACTCCTCCATATTTAAAGAGTTCCCCAGGTATGCCATCCGACCCGGCGGACTTGTTATTTTTTAGCTCTTGGATGGCTCTATCCACCTTTTCTGTGTTGGAGGCTGGGGACTTGGTCTTCATTGACTATATGGTCTTGCGGAGGTTCACGTAACATAACGTAACAGAAATCAACGATCTTGTACTGGCAGACCGCTGCCGATGTACTGTATGATCATATTCTGCTGTCGAGGCGATGGCGATGGGTCCAGCTCCCTTTAGACAACAAACGCAACAGTGAGACTACTTCACAGCCGTGTTTGACGCTATTTAAGTGCAATCTGAAGGCTTTTTTGTGTCGTTTCGGGTAAGTCCACAAAACATACGTCCACTGATATACAAAGTAAACACCAGAGACCAAGGAACATTCGACACAATGGTCTTCAGCCGACGAACGTGCTCCATAGAAGGAGAAGATTGTCCCGTCGCCAGAAAGACGAAGAAAAATGTGTTCTTCCACTATGCTAAAAGCTCTGCCTCGTCGCCATGTCCAAATTGGTCGAATTGGCAATAGAACTGCAACTCCACCCCTGAATCGTGCGATTTTGCAGAGTCTGCAAGATTTATTTTTCAGAAGGCTAGCCGATTCTTGAATCAATTTGAAATTAATGACCGAGTTGCATTTCAATGTTGAAAATGTCCCTCTGTCAATAATATGACATCAATCCGCATATTCCGTCACCAATCTCTTGAGATTTAATCGAAATCCAAGCATTCCATTCTGGAATTCAGCCTTTGATCTTATCAAAATTATTTCACTTATCCTAATAAGCTAATGGCATATCAAACGCAACGCTAGGGGACCTGTTGTACGTCGTCGTCAATCAGCCCTGACAACTTAGTGTCTCTCTATGCCAAATCTCCCCATAGCCACGCATACATCAGCCAAGTTTTAGCATAATTGATTTTCGCGCGTATAAAGTCTTAGCAGTCTGTTGCTCTGCAGAGCTTCTCCTCCCCCCTTCATAAGGCTCAACCTAAGCCGCATAATTTCGTAGTGGGACTGGGACGGTATCAGATTGCACAGCCAGGGTCCCACAGAAACAACCGAACTTGAACTTGGTATGTTCACCGCAGAGGGTGAGAGAGGAACGCAATGCATGTGAAAAAACCCCCATGCCTTGACGTGCCTATATGAGACTCGCGCAAAAAAGCGAGTATAACGCTTGGACTTGCAATTTTCCGCCTGCCAGAGCGTTTGTTTATTTTCTTTTATATTTTCTGTTGTTTTCGCTTTATTTCCCTTCATTCAAGCTACCCCACGAAGCGGAGTAATCGAGGGCATACTTTTACAAGTGCACGCGACTTTTTATGGCTTCGCGTGTCGCACCGCGCATCAAGTGCACCCGCAGAAAGAAACATAGCCAGCATAAGAGGGTAGAGTCGCACCAAAGAATAAACAACGAAAGCGACAACGACACAACCCTGGCTGGCTCTAAAGGTACACCCTTCTGTTCAACTTTGTTGGATTTCTTCTCTTCGTCTTTTTTCTGTTTTGTATTTGTTTTTACTACGCAGTCAGTCTTAAGCCATTAATCCGATTTCCTACCATCACCTTAACTTAGTTTCATCCTCAAGTGAAGATTAATGAGATGACGTTGAAGTGGTCGGTCTTGTTTTCTCACCTAGACCATTGAGACGACCATCAGCCAGCGGAATTGCACCTCTTCAGAGTTGACATTTTTATCCGTCGTCGTCGGCAGCGGTTGGGGGACTTGTAAAAGGGTTAGATAAAGGGTGTTTCTTTTTTCTTATTTGAAACTTTTTCCCTTTCTCCGGTGCAAGTTCTTTGCTCGCCTGTCGCATTGTTCCACACTTTCGCATTGCTTACTGCCAGCCGGAATGATAAAATTATCATATTTCATTTTCCAACTTTGTCGTTTCGGAATTTGGTTCCTCCAGTTTTTCGGTATGATATGCGAGTTAGGTTGCGAATGGGGGGAGGGGGCGCTCACAGAATGAATATATGTTCACTCCGTGCAACTAGGCACTTTGTATATGGTGCCCCACACTCATACCCGCCCCCTAGCTGGCTGTACCCCATCGTTGTCGTCGTAAAATATGCATACCAATGTCGACATAAAACTTTTGGCTAACTGAAATTCCACAAGGGGATGATGATGTTGATGTTACTATGTACACATTGTGCAGCCTCTCCCCCACCCACGCTTCTTTAATTCTTACTTTCTCATCGGAATGTGGAGCATTCGAGAGAACAAAAAAAAATATCAAAAAAATAAGCCATACAAAAATTAAAAACAAAAAATAAAGGCGAACAACATTTTAGTGGATGCTGGGGCAGCATTGCCAGGTTAACTTTCTTACTACATATTAAAATTCTAGTTTTTTTGAAGAATGGGTTTAAAGCTTTCTTTTATTTTATTTATCCAAACCGGAAAGAGCGGGGAAGAAGGTGCAGTTCAAATACCAATTTTAAGCTTACAATTCTTCAGATTTGTCAGATTGTTTTGCCTTTATTAAGACTTTGAAACATTCTGTCATCAAATTAAATTGAATTCGTGTCTATCTGACTCAATTCCTTCTAAACGGCTGGACCGATTTTGATGATTTTTTTTTTATTTTTTCCAGTGGATTTGTAATGGCATAGATTCACAATTGTGCTTGCTAGTAGACCAAAACGATATTTTTTCTTTAAAATTCGAAAACTAAAGCTACAAAATGCAACGCTGCTATGAAACGGTTCAACTTGTGTTAAGAACATTTGTAGGTATCTATGCATCCCGCTTGTCTAGTGAAACCGATCGATTGTGTCTTAAAGGATATCAAAGAATACAAATGGCGTAACCAATTTTAAAGAAATTTGCATGAAATTCAAACTCATTCAAAACCGACTTCACGATCCAGCATACTAGCTGGCCTGGCAATTGTTGCCCTATGAAAAATTCTTTAAAACACTGAGATGTCAATATCTGTATTCAATTGAATAGGACGACGACTTAGATTTAAAATTCAGAAAACTAGCGGACCCGATAGACGTTTGAGGGAACAAAGGCCAAATAATACAGCTACTTCTACTAAGTGGCTTTAGGACTAGGAAAATCCTGTCAGGTTAGCTGGTCATATTCAATCTGAAAATTCGTTGAAATTTACCGGACAATTGTGAGACTCATTGTGATAAAAGATGCATAAATGATAAAATAGATGGCGCTGTGTTTAACGCCATAACTCGATTGATGGGTTAAGCTGTGTCATTTTAACGTTTTAAAGAGCAATGTCACCCTCGACCGGATGCTTAGTTACCAAAATGTTTGCCATTTTTCAAATCATTCATCTAAGTAAAGCGGAGCAAGACAAAGTTCGACGGGCCAGCTAGTTATTCGACGGAAACTTGTTTGTTTGGACAGGACATTCAAAACCTACATCTCGTAGGTTCGTAAAGTTCAACCGCGATAAAATTTCAAATTTGGCAATACTCGCCGGCCATTTCGGAATGAGAATTTAAATTGGCCTATGTGCGTATTGTCATGCAGATGAATGTATTATTCAGCCAAACACAAGGACGTTACGTTACAAATAAAATCAACAGACCCACACAAGGCACCATGGAATGTAGAATGAAAAAAACTATACAAAACATCAGCAGGACTAAAAGGACCAACAAGCGACAACAACGCCAACCCGACTCCGAAAAAAAATGAAGAATACTCGAGGCACAAGAATAAAGGGTCCGTGGACGAAAAACCAAGGCTCATGGGCGATTTCATGTCATACAAAAGGACTAGAGATGAAGTGGGGCAATAGTAAAGTGAAAAATTGAGATTATATTTGCTATGAAACTAATGCCATTCACATCAAGTATCCGTACCATGGTTTGCATAATTTTAGCCACTCATTCACATCGCCGAGATCTCGAGATGAAAATTATGAGAGAATATCCAGAAACGAATACTGAGGACGGTGGTGGAGTGAGGACTGAGTGATATATTATAAAAGCAGCAACTAGCAGCACACCTTATGTAGATTGTGCCAACTTAAGGCGCTCCTTTGGCCATGATTTATTCGGAAGAGAAGAGCCTCTTCTATCTCATCTTTGATGGCACGCTCAAGAGTAGTTAGCTGCAGAGAAGCACTCACTCACTCATTTCTCACCATCATCGTCGTCGTCATCGCATCTAACTAACATGGCCCAAACCCAATTTTTACAGCTTTATACCTTCGCCAGAAAAACGGACCGCCAATTCATTAGTATGTGCATACGTTTTCGAGATTATTTATATTTTTTTTCGGTTTTCTTTCGGTTTTTTTTTGTGAAGGGGTGTCATTGTTGGGGAAGAGAGAAAAAAGAAGTCCTCTTCCTTTCTTCAATTTTATGATCTGTGTTCTTACATTTCGGATTCGTTCCGTTTTAATTTTTGTTGTATCCTGCACAACACAAGGCCATTATGTGCACACGTAGAGCAAAAGAAAAAGTACGTGGAGTGTTCACAGCCCCCCAACAATTTCGAAACTGCTATGCTGTATGTTGTTCCGATTTCGCCTCCCCAAAGACTCACTCAAGTGGTTTTGCGTGATTCTTAATATGGAATTTTTGTAAATTAGGACTCGCACAAGGATGCGAGCAGTTATTGGGATATAAAGAGTGAAACAAAGTCATTGTTATGCAGATGAGCAAAGTTTTTGGTTTTCGGTTGCTGTTTCTCTAGAGACTCGGTAGAGTGAGTGCACATACTGCTGTGTGTGTTTTTTTGTTTAGTGATTGCGAATGTGAAGCGGGGGTCCTGTGATTCACTGTGGCACCGAAGCAGCATGGAAATTACTCAATTTGGATAATTAGCCAAGTATTAGGATTTTTTTTCTGTTTGCTGTTGTGGATGCTTGCGAAAGTTTTGCTTTAGAGTCCTTAAAGGATACAGAGCAAACTTTTCACCCAACGAATGTGTGCACTTGTCGCAGATATTATTTTCGAAAATTTCGTGCAGTTTATCTGAACCGAAATTGTTCTGAGAGTGAGGTTAAAGTTATCACTTTTAGTAGGTTGGTTCCTAAGGTATATGGAGACAAACTTATGGGACGATATTGTGGATGGAGCATGGCTTTTTGAATTTTCTTCAAAGGTCACGTGAGGCAGGGTTATCGTGCTGTTTTGGGGATGTGCGTGAGTTGCGTATAATCGATGTTTTCCATAAAGAGACAAATTGTGAATAATTTTGGTTTTGTGTGTGTTGTCATTGTGCTCATAATAAATTTAAGGAAACAGTTTTCGAACGTGACTTTGGCCGTCGAAAAGTTTTGTTTAAGTTTCTGTTTCTGTCTATTTGGGTTGTGGGTTGAGGGCTTTAAAATTTAATTCGATGAAAAATTGAGCTTTGGGGGGGTTTTGTGGAAATTGTATGCCTTAGAGGCCATTTGTGAAGTAAACTGTCAAATTATTCTTATACCAATTGTTGCTTCCGACGTAAACTGTCACGCAATGGAAGATTGGGGACGTGTAACAAGTTTGAACAAAATGGCGATTTAAATTGGAGTAGTTTTGGCGGTGGTTGTGGAAAGCCTGAAGCAAAACTGATATAATGCTGATTTAGGACGAGTTGGCTTTATATTCTTGCTTTTTATTCGACGCTGTTATGATTTCGATGCCGAGGGGATCATAAATCTCCTACGTATGTGCTTAACTATCGCGATCCCCTGTAGTTTTGGCCGGGCTGACTCCAGAAATCGGCGCAAGCCCCAATGCTGGTACTTGCATACTTTTATTCTTACTTCGGGCTCGTATCGGAACATTGTATGATATTACCTCTTTAACACGGTTCTCAGGGCCTCTCTTTGGGAGATGTGGGAGATGGTGTTCTGAACTTGTCCCTGGGATAAGGAAGAAAGAGCATCCGCAGTTTTTAAGCTCAAAGATCTAGAGAAGCTAATTGCTTCTGGTTTCAGAACCGGGATACAGGCTCTTCGAAGCAGTGAACGAAACCTAGTCACCGAAGCACAGGGAATAGTAGATGTTTTGAAGCAGCAATTCCAACAGCTGCTGAATGCGCACAATGTCGAGCGAGCCAATGACGAAAGAGAAACAAGACCAGTCAATAAAGAAAGAGCCCCAGCCCCCAATACAGAAGCGGTTGAACTCTTTAAATATGGAGGAGGTGTTTTGACGAACCGCATGCAACAGATCATCAACAAAGTGACGGAGGAAGAATTCATGCCCACTGACTGCTCGATAAGCCCCGTTGCCCCATCTATAAAACAGGCCATCATGCAAAAACTACCAAGGAACATCCCTACCTAATGTCGCAGACAAAATTTTATCCAAAATCCAACGTACTGTTTTAGCGTCTTTAACCGTTCTGCAACACAATAATTGGCACGTACCAGTGTGGCCTGAGGCCAGACAGAACAACGATAGAATAAATATTCACACTTAGGCAAATCCTGGAAAAGACCAGCGAATTCCAAGTCGAAACTCACCATCTTTTCATCGACTTCAAAGCTGCTTATAACATCATCCACCGCCAAGAGATTATGCTGCAGCTGTGCCGCATGACGCTAAACAATACGCAGTGCAGTGTGCAAATGCTTAACAGCTCATCCGATTTGTGTCAAACATGCTTAGGGCTTAGACAAGGAGATGAGCTGTCATGTGATTTCTTCAACGTAATCCTGAAGCAGATAGTGGGCAAAGCAGGTATGAGCACGGAAAACACTATCTTCAACAAATCCACCCAGCTCCTAGGCTATGTGGACGACATAGACATCACCGGTCGATCCAAGAGAGTTGTGCTTGAGGCCTTCACAGCGATTGAAGAACAGGCGAATCTCGTTGGTCTTGAAGTGAATGATGACAAGACAAAGTACATGCTATCAACAAACAAAACAACGTCTGTCCACCACCTACGACAAAACGTCAGTGTTGGTAGCAGCAATACCGAGGTAATTAAGGAGTTCACTTACCTTGAAATAAACATCAATCCCACAAGCGACACCTTAGTGTAATTCCAACGAAGAATTACCCTAGCGAAACGCTGCTACTTCGGTTTGGCAAGACAACTGAGTTCAAAACTGCTCACTTGAAAGACAAAGTGTCTGTTATACAAAACTTTGATTTTACCAGTCCTATACTTTATGGGGCCGAGTTTTGGACGATAAGCAACAAAGGGGAATTCTTCGACGGATTTTCGATCCCGTATGCGACAATGACGAATGGAGAAGAAGGTTCAACCGCGAATTGTAGGAGCCGTACCAAGATGTGGATTTAGTCCAGAAAGCAAAGAAAAGACGACTACATTGGCTCGGCCACATCGGGTGGATAGACGACTACGCTCCAGCCAAGAGAATCTTCTTATCGCAGCCTCAAAGTTCCAGACGATAAGAAAGACTGAACCTACGGTACCAGGACCAAGTGACTGCGGATGCCAGAGCGCTTGGTTTTGGCGACTGGAGAGTACATGCGAGGGACCGTTCCCGATTTATGGAAGCCTGTAGGGTCACGCTGAGATCCTTCATGGATTGTGAGCCGGTTAAGTAAGTAAGTAGTAAACCCTTCGCGATATGACTATAGACTTTACTTTTTATCCGACCTTTAGGACTCTTACCGCAAGGAATTTTTAGAGCTTGTCCTTCAAGCTGAAAACATTTTAACTTAGTTCAAAAGCTGGAACCGCTTGATTTTTGAAAATTAACAAACAAACCCTGACAAATCCAATCCATTTAATATTATTTGTCAAAAAGAGATCTCTTTCAAAATGATGTCAAAAATCGTTTAGTTTTCTGACATTCATTTGCATTCTGGTCATTAGAACATAATTCACAACACAACAGGATTTTTGAGGCCATCACATGACAGTCTGTCTTAGTCAAATTGCTCCCAGGGACACAAAATAAATACCCACTGGTAATGTCCCAGTGTCTAAGTACCCAACAAAGCATTCCTACGACTGTTTTTTCGTTTTTCTGTCATTATTCTTTCCAGTCGTCCATTGTGTCAACGTGTCTAACTTTTAAATAATTCATTTGACAGGGTTAGCAATTAGCAACTGGTTGCTTTTTTTCCTATTTCTATTTTTTGTTCATTAAACACGACTGTCATGTGGTCGGCTGCCGCCAAACTTTTTATATATCCTAAACAAGAGTGTCAAAAACGACCTCGACAGCACTGCCTCGTATTATAATATGTTGAACCCACACTTGCCTCCAAAACGCTGTCAAAAAATTAGACATATTTAACGTTTCATTTTTAATCTATCTGAAAAAACCCAAACCGCCAATTTCAACACCCCATCCCCACCCCGTATCTAAATATTAAACAAAACCGGCTGGCGGTGGTGGTGGTGGTGGAAGTGGAACGAACAAAAGCGTGCTGCATAATTCACCACAATAATAATAATCAGCCAACACAGCATTATTCCATGACGTATTATAGGGGTTTATGGAGGGATATTTTTGGCTGCTGCTGCGAGCATACGGTTAACGTCCCACAACGTCAGCCAGCCAGCGACCCACGACCATATCGCACCGCAGCACCCTTGGCTGCGTCAAAACGTCATCGTCATTGCCATTGAACTACCCACCACCCACCGCACGACCACCGGAGTGGTTGGGCAATTCTAAATCTACCCTCTCTCGTTCAAACGACCGACGCAACGACGACTGCGACATCAGCTGCTTTGGAAGACTTGCCTAACCTCTGCGTTGAACAATTCAATTTTTGATGTCTCGTATATTTTAATGCCATTCGAGAGTGGTGTGCCCCGGACGGGGTCGCACGGTACATTACAGACAGTCTCTCCATTCACGTGAACATAATTCCGGCCACCTTACCGGAAGCCCGCCATTTTTTATGTGATTTTATCTCTTCACCCCCTCTCGCTCTGACTCTGTCTCTCTGCGGTTGATTGTCACCATCAAAGTTCGAGAACGAAAGAGAAGGGCTATGGGTGGGGTGGTATGATGGTTAGATGGTGCACGACTTCAGCTGCAGCAATATTAACAATTCCAGCAAATCGATTCTTCTGACACCTGTCAGAGTGTGCTCCGACAGAAGCCAGAAGAGAGCTTTGAAATGTCGCATGAGTGAACACCACAATCTGGAATTATTATACCAAAAGAAGGTTCGAGGCAAATGTGGGCCACATTATTTATGAAGGCAGATATATTGTCAAAAGTGGTGGTGGGGGGGAGGGGGGAGGTATACTAGAGAGCCCGCACACGAATACCATCGATGTCGAGTCCAAAGGAGATTTGGTGGAGATTTCTCATTTCTTTCATATCGCATCGAAATGTGCTGTTGCCTAAAATTAAAGACGTCCTTATGATCCTCGGACGGTCGTCGTCAGTCGAAGTCCGTGCCGTTTGGTCGATGGTGTGTGGTTTGGTTTATGTGTGTGCTTTCTTTCGTTTTGTGCCTTTTTGTTTCAATTACTCGAATAAATGATTCAGCAAAAGTTATCGGACCTGCACCTGCATGAAATCGAATTCATTTAAGTCCTCGACACCTCCGTTGCCTGTCCTCCATTAAAGGGAGAGAGAACCATTTTCTTTTTTGGGGGGGAATGAAGGACAGGGAAAACGGTCGGTGACATAGAAGTCGTTGTCAAGTTGACACTTCACGACACCTGGGACACGATAGCAAGACCCAGCAATGAATTTGACTCGAACGGCGATTGTAAATTGAGTGCAGTTTTGCTCCAGTGTCAGCAAATTTTTGACGTTTAGATGAAGAAGGTCCTGTTTAAGATTTGAATGAATAAACAATTTGAGAATAATCGGAAACTGGAAAGAAAAAATTGTTTCGATGGCGGAAAGTTGAAAGAAATAGCTGCAAGTCATCTGATCGGCCACATTGCCGATGATGTCAGACAGTTCTTTTTTCGCAAAATTGGACGTCCTAAAATTAGATCTGAAAATGCCACAACATTAAGGACTCCTAATGCCAAGATACGACCAAGGAACAGACAGCAACATCACTCAACAAATATTTAATGTTCCTCTTGAATAAAATTGCCTCGTGCATAATTCCGAGTTTCAAAAAACTGTTTCTTATTTATAAAACCCAAAGAATACGGTAAATCCCATAAATTTTGTATTCTCCACTCTTCATTGCAACAGCCTTCCAACACAAAACCCAAAATAGAACGAAAACGAAACAGGACCAAGGAAGGACGATAGAAACATAGAAACACCAAGTTCGGCATCCACCTCACTGAATAATTGAATCTTAAACAAAGTGCAAAGTTGTAATTAAACATCATGGAATCAGCACAAATACTCGGACAATAAATCAATTCAAAAGGACTATGCATTCGTACTTTACAATCGAGGGAGTGCCGACGAAACAGCAGCACCTCCCACGGTGCAGTACAACTTACTAGGAGACAGCACCTCCACCAGGCTCATCCTGCACATCGACCGTCAACGTGCCCAATCACTCGAACTGATTGTATAAAGAGAGGGGGCAGAAGGGAAGTAGGCACTCATAGTCGTCCTAACTCCGTCCACCGCTCGACAATCATTCACACTGCAGAGGCACTCTCATTTCATAGACACCATTCAGAATCATTGCAAATGTAATAAGATGAATTTTTAATTTTTCAATCAAATCCAAATTCAATTTTCTCATCCTGGCTCCTCTCGGTCGTGCCCTTCTGTTGCGACTGGATTCGGAGTAAGAGAGTAGGTATACAGAGACACCCTGTAAAAGAGCAAGCAACATGGCCATTCGATTGACAATGGATGGGGGGTACATGCACCCTCACTTAATCAAAGTTGCATGCTGAAGAAGGGGTCTTGAACCAGGCATTTCGCCCATTAAAATGACATATGCATGACGGAAGTGGAAAAGCTGATGATGAAGAACAGTCAAACTGACAGGAACAGCGGCAGTGCATGAGATGAAGAGGATGACAAAGCAAAAAACTATACAGAACTCGGCATTAGCTTCGAGCCAGAACCAGGGAGAGAGCCCGAACAAGCAACTTGTAACTTATTTCGTTTGTCAAAAGTTTATCCTTGCCAGTAGTTGCCTGCATCACGTCAGCACTCTCATACGAGTGGGGGTCCCGGCCCCCGCCCCACACAAAACATGCCAACACAATCATGCTATTCCCAAGTAAAATGCAGATGCAAATCGTGTAAGTGTAAGACATACAATGCATCGACGAAATCTAATTTCAATCGCAAATACCTAACTCAAGTGCTTGAGGAAGGGGGTGTAGGGTGTTTGTTGGGAGCAAATAAATTCCCTATGGTGTTGGAATGGACAGAAGGTTCGGTCGGGTAATGAGCAGAGAATGCAACACCATTTCAGAAGTTTGAACTTTAATCAGACATAAAAAATCATACATGAACTGAAGAACTTACTGGTGAGCGTGACCCAGAAGCAAAAGTGTTGAAATAATATTTGAAGAGGGAGAAATGTTGAAAAATTGTTGTTTCGTGTTGAACAGAAAACAACGGAATTGAACATTACACAACATCAGCAAATAACTGCATTGCAGGTCATAATTTTTTGATTAAGTATTTGGAGTTTGTTTTTTTATCAGTGGAAAAGGAAATGAAAGAACTAAGAAGCGGACTACGAGGAATTCTAGTGGGGTGGGTAAAATATTTTCCGTCAATTTGTATGGTCCGTCAAATTGTGGTTAGCGGCCAGCCAAGTAGAATCAACAATCTCTCTATCGCGGGCTGGTAAAAGCATCAGCTTAGCCTCCACCAATCCTCGAGCCAGATCAATTCTGATCACTATCTGGGAGGATTGTTAAGAGGAGACAACAACTACCAGGTTCGAATCAGCATGGCTTCTTCAACAATGAAAGCACCAGAAACACCTTCAGTAATGCGCTGGGACTAGCCATCGTAACTCGTTGAAGAAGAAAGAATTTGTCCTGAAACACAGTATAAACCGCGCTTCGCTATCGAAAAAATGACGGTTCAACTATTTCAAGATGGCAATTTAGTTCTGAAGGCACCTTGCTTTAAGGTAATCAAAAAGGCTTTTAACCGGCTATGAGACCACAAAATCGCAGAAGCAGATGTCGATGTCATTCCAGACGAGCTGAGCAAACCTAGAAGACCATCATTCGACCAACTAATCCATGAAATGATTTAGCTCGTTTGGGAACAAGAAGAAATTCCGGAAGAATGTCAATCTTTAACGGGATCTCTAACTGGTCACTTTGCTCTGTCGATAGTGACGTTGACTCCAGCGCAGATATGATGATTATTCTGGGAATGAAAATTTTTATCCCGAATAGGGTCCAAAGTATCAAACCGAAAGAAAAATCATAGTTTTATTTTATCTATTAAGAGGTTATCAGGGAAAAAGAAGTAAGTTTCCGGTAGCCAATCCAACGGAGAAAATCTGAAAAAAAAACAGGAAGGCGTGCAATGACCATATTCGACGGACCAAATTTCAGTCCCAAAGGCAGTAAGAATTTTTGGTCATTTGTAAAAAAATAATTCTTCTTCTTCCTCGGTCCTACACTCGTTGACAATGACACTCCAGTTTTAGGCTCTCTCGTGAAAGCTAACTTTTCTGTTACTGCCTCCAAATCTTCGCTGCCAGAAAGTGTCATGACTACCCCAGTCCTTGAGCGCGTCAATGGGACAAATTTTCTTCCACACTCGTGCTGTGGCGAGAGTCCTTAAGATCTCAACACACATAAATCCGCTGGTCCGGATGGTATCCCCGCTATTATTCTGAAGACGTGTTCTTCCACGCTGGCAAAACACTTGCGTAAGCTTTTCCATCTTTCCTATTCTTCTGAGCGAATCTTCTTCTCCCTCCAATTTGTCTCCTCGTCTGATCTGGCTATTATCTACATCAATTATGTATATCCGTCCAAGATTGAGAACAATTCTCATCTCTTCTAATACTTAAGCCTCTTGGACGGTATACAAAAAAGAGACATAAGAATGATTGGTGAAAGAGACATCACCGACTCATTCACCTCGTTAGACCACTGTCGGTCGTAACGTTTTGTGTCTTTCTGTTCTAGCGTTGAAATAGCCAGTTGCATTCCTCCCCTTTAACAATTCGCCCGTAATACTCGCGCTTCCAGGAATGCCCATCAGTTTACCCTCGAGCCCAACTTCGGCCGTATTCTGAAGTATAGAGAATCTTTCTTAAGCCGTACTACGCGAATGTGGAGCTCCCTTCCGGACTCTGTCTTTCCAAATCATTACAATGTTCAAAACAAGGTAAGGGGCTCTTTTCCAGACCCATCAACATTGTCAATGGACTCCACACTAGTCTGACGATTCACGGTCATTCGCCCGAAAACACCCGCCCGAATGGTCATTTGCCCGAAAGTGAAAAACCCGAAAAATACAAACCCGAATCTAAATGCCCGAATGTTATTACGCCCGAACGAAAATGATTATAGAACGGTTATTGTTGTTGTAATTCAATGTATTTTTCTTCTGTATTTTTAGATAATAATTTCAAGAAAGCAAAATGTTGTGCGAAATGATTTTGCAAATATTCTATAGTTTGACCTTTGTCGTATGCAATATCTGTATCTGGGAAACATCCCCAAGTTCTCTCGGAACTCCTACAAAATGCCTTAAATAGGCTAACAAATTGGGCTAAGCAATGTGGCTTGGACGTCAATCCACACAAAACAGAACTAGTACTCTTTTTGAGAAGGTACAAAATTCCTCAGATTAGCCCACCCAAGAATAAAGGAATACCATTAAGCTTTTCCGACCAAACTAAATATTTAGGCCTCATTTTAGACAAAAAACTAAATTGGAAGGCAAATATTGATGAAAGAGTAAAAAAGGCTACCGCGCTTTTTACTTGTAAAAAGGCCATAGGATCAAAATGGGGCTTCTCCCCAAAAATAACCCACTGGCTATACACTTCGGTTATCAGACCGATACTCATTTATGGAGTTGTCGTATGGTGGACCGCACTGGACAAGATGGTAAATCTAAATAAGCTCATCAAAGTTCAGCGGTCAGCAGGTATGTGCATCACAGGAGCACTTCGCTCAACACCAACCGCAGCCCTGGAAGTGCTTTTAAACCTAACACCTCTCGACATCTTCTCCAAAATGGTGGCAGCCAACTCATGTGTGAGGCTTAGAGCCACCTCTCAATGGAACAGTAACAATACTGGTCATACTACTATTCTAGACAATTTCAGATCTATCCCAGATCGCTTAGACTATACCACCCCAAAAATGGTAGGTATTCGGTAAAAGCTTCCATGTCTCCATCCCTTCAAGATCCTCCTGGGAAGAAGAAAGACCCCTGGAAGACAACGCGGTACACTTCTATACAGACCGACTGCGGAGTTGGAAGTGGTATCTATTCAGAACAACTGAATCTCAGTCTATCATACAGACTTCCCAATCAATGTAGTGTATTCCAGGCAGAAGTAATGGCGATTAAAGAGGCACTATCCTGGCTCAAAGAAAACGTTATATCTTGCAAGGATATACGAATCTTCTCTTCTCCGCTCTCAAATCTCTCGCGTCTATCTCCACAAACTCTCAAATAGTCCACGATTGTCGATCATCTCTGAATGAGATGACGGAACAGTTTAATATTCACCTCATTTGGGTGCCGGGCCACAGAGACATTCCGGGAAATTGCAAAGCCGACGAGCTCGCCAAAAACGGAACACTTCTGCCCAATGTTAGACAAAAACATAACATAGGAACACCACTTGCTACATGCAAATATCTTCTCAAACAATATGCTCTAGAATCAACCAATGCTAGATGGTCACAGGGTACCACCTGCCTAGCAACCAAGCAAATGTGGCCAAGCATAGACTTAAAACGGTCAAAAGGCTTGATATCCCTGAGCAGACAAAATATAAGCTCTACAATTGGAGTAATAACAGGACACTGCCTCATAGGTAGACATGCTCTGAGGCTAGGGGTCTACACAAATGATTTCTGTAGAAGCTGCATGGACGAGGAGGAAGAGGAAACAGTCCAACACCTTCTATGTACATGTCCAGCACTCTCCATTAGAAGGAACAACTTTCTCGGTAATCCCTTCTTCGATAATACCAGTGAACTGGCAACGATCGACACAAAATGTCTCTCTAACTTCATTAAAAGCACGAATTGGTTTGTTTAAGCTCATTACTCTCCCATGAGTATTTTGTGGTATCACAACACAACGGATCCTTGAGGTCTAAGTGAGTCAACAACAACTAGACAGCCACTACAACCTAACCTAACCTAACCTTGACCTTCGTCTTTGTATTTTTGGTACAACCTCGATGTTTAGTGCACGACCTTGGCTACGTTGGCAAACAGCGAGTATATGAGTATTGGTACAACGAGGAACAAAATGACCATTCGGGCAAATGACCATTCGGGCAAGTTGATTCAGGCACGTGGATTCAGGTAAAGCCGTTCGGGCAATTAGATTCGGGCAATTGTCCATTCGGGCATGCTGATTCGGGCGTGTATTTTCGGGCAAATGGGCGGATACCAGTCTGCTTTGTTTTCAGCTTGGCATTTGAATATCTACAAGAGGGACTATCGGCACCAAGTCATATGCAGCTTATGTGGGGGCTGCATATAAATTAAGGAAAAACCAAGAAGAACAACTATGGTCTCCATGAGCTCTATTTCTCTTAAGAAATGTTTAAAACCAAACCTCTTTCTTGATCCATTTTACAAAATCCAAATGCGGTTTAACACAAAATACTATGTGGTCCCATTGTTCCTGTTTACTTAAGACATAAAATATTTATCTTCAAAATTTTCCAAATAATTTGCAAACACCAATTGCAAACCATTTGAGGCCAGTTCTTATCCTTTTTCCGACAGAACTCCAAGAACATCATTAAAATGCAATTCTGATTCGATAAAAACAAAAACCGAACATCCCCTCCCCCCACACAAAAAAAAATATTTCCCATTTGTATCATCTGTTGCAATTCCTCCCCAAGCAACATTATAAAAAAAAGTTAAATCGTCCTGTTTTGCCATCATAAATGCTTCAGGTTGTTGAAGACAAACTCTGTTAGGAAAGAAGTCCTTTTCCTTTTCCTTTATTTTTATTATTCCTGTTTCAATTTTTTTTGTTTTGTGGTGAGGTGAACGTGTCAGAAACAAACAAACAAATAACAAAAGTAACTTTGCAGCTGAAAAAGACGAGAAAAAAGAATTAAAGAAAAAAACAATACCCAAAGACAATTTTGACCTCGAATGGGAAAAGACCGAAAGGGGCGAACGGGCGGCGCTGGTTTTTCTTTTTTTGTTAAATCGGAGAGTGGCACAAGAAGGTATAACAAAATTACACGACGGTGTGCCATAAATCAGCGAAACCAAAGCATGAAACTTTTTATTGTAATTTTTATCATTCCCTCGAGTTAAAATGTCATAAAAAGGACGATTCGGCGAAAATCGTTTCGCATATTTTCACGCTCTGTGTGCTCTCGAGCCATTATACACCGGCCGTCATGTTCCCCTTCCCCCTCTTGCTCTACTCGCCCAGTCAGAGTTTTTCGGTTAAGCAGGCTGGATTGTGATATGGGCCCAAATCGAGACAGGAGGCGTTTTTTCTAAGGATATGTCCTCTCCAACTCCTAGATATACATTATATTCGCGAATATGTGAGATTTTGGGGATGGGGGAGATTTATATGGAATTGGCCTTACGTGCGACAGCCATTGTTTGCAGAAATATCCACTTAAAGAATTCGACAATGACTTGTTAGAGGATTTGAGGGGTATGGTGGAGGATATGGATATTGCAACATTATAGACATTACAGGCGGGGGCCTTTCATTTTTCTTTTCGACGCCCTTGTTGATGCTAATGTCACTGGATAGGGCGATGGCAGAAATGAGGTGAGGAATTGACATTGAGGGGTGATCAATTTTATTGCGGAGCAGCTATAGTCATATAAGAAGGATGACGCGTGTGTGTAGGACATAAAGGTATTCGTTAGCATTTGGAATGAAACTGTCATGTGGCATTAAACGTTATCATAACTTAACAGAACATTTGTTATACTTAAAATTCTAAATCACTTGGGTGGATTGACTTGAAAAGATATGATTTTGAAACATGAGCTCAATACAATTTTATTGGAGTATAACATCAAAGTGAAGACAAGGTTGAGTTCGCTAGCCATTGCATTGAAATTGTTCGTTCAATTATTGCAATAAACGTGCATCTCCTATTCCAGCGTTTGTGTTACTTCGTAGAACGGTGTACAATTTTAGGTGCTGATATTTTGTTTCGGATGTTTTGCTGCCTTCGGCTCCGGTGTGTCTTGCTCCTATACAACCCTATTTATTTACTGGAACCGACCGACCGACGGGGGAATAGGGCTTTTTATCGTGTCGAATCGGTTTGTGTCAAGCGTTTTGTTGGATTTGGTGTGTAGAAACGCGTTTAGTGGCTGAAATAACCATCACAACCCTTAAAATTTAGTTTCAGCATTTTCTTGCAAACCAAATGGGATGCTCGTTGTTGAACCGAAATCAGAACGAAGGAAAAACCGTTTTTCTCATATGAATCTTGTGATATCGTAAGACATCTTGACAAAAACAAAGTGTGAATTATAAACCAAAGTGTAAAATCTATTCTTCAAGCAATAAACCTTGTATAAATGGCGACTTAAGGCTTTATCATTTTACTTCCAATGGCAACACGAAGCCGAAGAAAAAACATTATATACACGCACAGTGAGTTCAAGGTTATTTGTCTAGAACTACGGTGAGTCACAGGTTAACTATTGCATTTAGTAGCCATTGTCATTCTTATCATCGAAATAAAACAGCCAACATTTTAATTCTTCTCTTGTTTTCTACACTATTTATTATGAAAATATAATATACAAAACTCGCTATTCACTGTCTTCTTTTAAAATTTTGTTTTTATATATTTTTCTTCAAATTATTAAAATTAACAAAATCATTTTTTTTTTTAAATAATTAAAGATTGATTAAAAAAACTAATTTTTACAATTTTTAGTAACAAAAAACATTTTTTTAGAAATACAAAACATTTTTTGAAAAAGAAAAACATTTACTGTGTATTTTTATTGAGAAAATGGCTTAATAATTCCTTGTTAAAAAAATCAGTTGCACAAGTTTTATTTTATTTAATTATTTTTGTATCTAAATATTTGGTTTATTTTTTTTTATTTTAATGTTAATAATTGAATGGACTTGAATGCAAAACGTGTAATGTTTAATATAATAATTGTTGTGTTTTTCACATATTTAAATAATCAATAATAATAATAATCAATAATGTTTGTATAATATTAAGACGAGATAATTCATAGAAATATATTTATATAGGTACAGAATTAATTGATAATAGGTTTTATACAATGTAATTGCTTTTGGTTTTAAATCATTAATTTAAAATTATTTTAATTATTTGCTTTTTTGAATGAACAAAGAGTTTAGACAAGTTTATTAATTTTATTTGTTTGTTTGTAATACTGTTTTATAGAAAAACTGAATTTTAAGAATAAATAGCAATGTTTTATATAGGAAGTTCTTAACTTTCGAGGGTTTTGTTTAAATATTTTCACGTTCCATTTTTATTATTATAATTTTTTATTTAAAGTTTTTTTTTTTTAAATACGGCTTGTCATTTACTTTACATTCAAATTGTATGTACAAATTAAAAGTTAAAATTGTGTATATATTTTCACTTTGTCAAAAACAAATAAAAATGTCTTTTCGTTGCTTTTTTAAAAGTTTCGTTGATTTTTTTTTTATTAGTTTCACTAATTCACTGCAAAATTAAATATTTTAAATAAAGAATTAAATAAAATTTAGGGATTTTCTCTAAATTCTATGTTCTAACAATCAACAATATTAAAAATATCTTAAACTATAGAATCTTAGAAGTTTCAGTTTGTAAACTTGTTTTGCTTTCTTTTGTTTATATTTTGCTTTTAATTGTTTTATGATTTATTGAAATTTTATTATACTTTTTTTTTGTTTCATTACGGTTTCGTTGCTTTTATAAATTATAAGAATTTTAGTTTCATTATTTCTTTATTTTTTAAAGATTGGTTCATTCATAAAAATCAAATGTTTATTTGCTCGTTGTTACTTCATTTGTTTTTTTATTTATAAAGTTTTAACACTCAAATGACAATAGTGATTCTTATATAAAATTAAATACAAAAATAAAAATCTAAAAAATTTAAAATAAAATCTAAATTAATAAATCAAGGACGTTGACAAATATAATATATTCAATGGAATATTGCAGGGATGTCAACATATTCTCATATTTTTTGTAGATAATATCGGATTGGACTGTTAAACTCTTGCAAGCTTGGTGGCAAAAAGCTAAATAATACCAATGTCTGGTAGGTTAAGGTTTAGGGTTCTGACTTTTTTTGTGGAAAAAAGTTTAAATTTTTTGACTACATTCTCAACTGTGTATAATTGCTTAGCTAAATTTATAGATTCGTTGTTTTTATTTACAAAATTGCTTTATGAATTTTTAAACTATTAAATGGTTACATTTAAAAAATTTAAAATATTAAAAAGCTATTTTAAGATTATATTATTTTTTTATATAATAATTTAAAAAAAAAATTGCTTTTATATATTTTTCTTAATTTTAATAAATTTTCATATATAGATTTTTTTCCTTATAATTTACGTTTTATTGCTTTCGATACTCGGCGAATTTTTTTCACATGGAATCGTTGAGTAAAATTTTGTATTATTCGTTGAGCAAGATTAATGGAATCCTTCATGGTTTATTTCTTCGTTTTCTGTAAAATTTTGAACATCAGATTGGAGGTTAAACGTGGAAAAACTGACGATTCACCCTTTTACGAGTATCTGCGTTTGGTTCGATGATAAATTTTCACAACACACAAAATACATAAAATTAAATGAAAAATGATAAATCAAAAATCTTACATTATATAAGAATTATTTATTTCGTTGTTTTATATTTATTTTCTATTAAATTAATTGTATTGTTTGTTCGTTGATATTTTTGGGGCTGAAAAGTCCATAAATAAAAGTTCAGGGAAAAAAGTCATCCCATATAATTCTACTCACCACAATAATTCTCAACTAACCCCAGCTTTTATTGCCCAACAAGAATGAATTAATCCTAAAATTGCTTATTAAAATTTCCATACTAAATAATTAATATTTGTGGTTAATGTACATTTGTGTAAAGAAATAAAAATTCGTTGTTCTTAATTATTAAATTGCTTATAAGGGTTTTTTATATATAAGGAATTTAATTTAATATTTTCTTAATTGTATAATAATTGTTTGGGGTTTTTTTCATTAATTGATTTTATGTACAAAAAGTATTTATATTGTTTTATGTCTAATTGATGCTGTTTACGTTAAAATGATTTAAAACAAGTTCTTACAGTTTAGCATTGCTTGCGTTAAGGCTGATAAAATGAAAAAAAAAGCAAAATTACGAGTTCGACGTTTTCGCAAGATTAAATGGTCAGTCAAATTTGAAAGCCGAAATTGCAACTGCATTATCGTGCTCCAGAAACCCCATTACTCTCGCATGAACAGAAGTGAAACGAAAAGCCTGCACTACAAAAAAATGTAAACCCACCCAACATTAAACTCAGTGAGTCGCATCATCATCATCATGCCACACAAAAAGAATGATGAGTAAGATGAACGTTAACGACATTGATGATGCCGAAAGGACGACGACGGACGTTTAAACGACAACAAGAAACATCGATTTTAAAGACCAGACTTTTCAGTTTTCAGAATAACCTCGCTCCCACAACATCCTCAATCCAAGTCAAACGGGGCCCGATTCCAAGTCAAAGCCACATACAGGATAAGGATAACCCCGAAGAGCAAAAGGAAGTCAAGTTCCAACAGCCACACACAGACGACACAAAGGGGGTAATCGGCCCCCGAATGGTTGAATGCTATGGCAATTCATTTACTAATACTGGGTTTTCATTATGTGATCCGATTCTTTGGATGGAAAGGAAAATAATTATGCGTTCGTGCGGGTATTTTTGCTGACATTTGAGAATTTTCAATGAAACGTAGTTTTTGTTGTTCTTCGTTTGTTTGGGAATCGGAGGATGGGGGGCTTTATATGCCTCTGCCTGTCTCGTAAAACTGAGTAATGGTTTTCAAAAGCATCAACCGAACCAAAACCAACACCAAACTAACCAAACCCACCATTCAGCAGAAATCTACCCGCAGTTGTTGCTTCTTCATGCTTTTCATTCGATGACGACAAATATACGAGTATACACACATTCACAATTTGAGAATTGAGATTCCCACACAGTTTGAATGAAGAAACTTTTGCCTATTTGAAGGAAGAATTTGCAACGATGCATGATGACGAGACGAAGAAGTGCTGGCTTTGGCATGATGAAGTAGTCCCAAAAATTGAACAGCCATTCAATAGAAAATGCAGCTAAATGCGGTTTACCCTTTCTGCCTACACAACGTTTACCCGAAAATCATTTCGGATTGCTTTTGACACTCCAGATTCGAGCACTCCAGCAGCAGTTAAAACTATCGACATTCTCTCTTATGTTGCGATGTAGATCCTTCTTTTCAAAGGAGAAAGCGAGAAAGGACGAAAGTAGTTGCGCCTAATGGTATGTTAACGTTGCAAGCCTTTTGGTTAATTCATATTGCATAGAGGCAGGCGAGTTTTTGGTTAAGATCCTTTATCGGTTGACATTTTGAGGATATTTGAGGTCATTTTCGTAAAGGCAGCATTTTTGAAATGATTTGTGCTCGCCTTTGATGAATGGAATATGTAGGTATAGCAGGTAAGGCTTTGAAAGCAAGTGCAATTAACTTTGAAGGCGAATTGAAAAGATTTTCTTAAACAGCCAAAAGTATGCAATACGAAAACTAATACTCGATTACGGAAGTAAGTCATGATCAAGGGAAAAGTTTAATTTCTTTAAGGGGAAAAATTTAATATTTGGCCTAAGGATATGCTTCCTTTTCTAAGTTTAAACAAAATTTGTCCTAAGAATGTGCATCGTTTTCTTCAATTCTTTAAATGATTAAGATCTATTTGTGTAAAAAATTTATTATTTTATTGTTCAGATGATTCAGTATCATTGTTGGGAATTTTATCTCCCACGTGTCATCTTTCTACCAGGAAACGATGAATTATAAGGAAAGCGCTGGTCAGTTAGAACACAATATAGTTAGAAGGGGACCTCAGCAAACTTTTCATTACACATGTTTTAAACTGCCTACTTAGGCCTTATAAATATTTAAAAACCCCTAGAAGCTAACTTCATTCTTAGAAGACTGACATAAATAGAAGAGGCCTCAAGATTCTACCTTAAGGGACACCATTTTTAAATCTGTATATTTCGATGTCAAGAGATCAAAAATCATGGGAAGCCGTCGTTAATTTCATATAAAAAATCGAACACGTTGAAATTTAAAGCAACAAAATAAATGCAATTAACTTGCTTTCAATTAACCTTATTAATATTGCCGTTCGTTGCACTTATTTTGGATAAAATTCTATTTAAATTTTTAAAATGTCTCTAATGTATGTTTCAGCAAAATACGTGATATTTAAGAATTTGTGTTTAAATGTAAATTAATTTATAAAAATGTTTTACAAAAATTAAGAAATGGTTAAAAACAATGCGCATGCGCAAAAAATTGTTACTTTTCTAACAGAATTTAACCCAACATCAAAAAATTGACTAAATGTGTTTTCAATTAAAAATTAAAAAACAAACAGTGAACAACAACCATTTTCAACGACAAAATTAAATCCAGTGATAAGCCTATCACGAAAAAAGCTGAAAACCAAAGCAAAATAAACGAAGTACGGAAGCCATTTAAAAAATCCAATTGAAGAAAATAAGTAAAACGAAATTAGTATTTTTTTTTTAATAAATATAATTTTTCTTTCATTTAAAATGAATAATTTTTGTTTTGTTTATAATAAAAATGTAATTAAAACTAAATAAATACACCAATTATATGTAAAATTATTTTTTTTTGTGTTTGTTGTTTTTTTAAGATAATGTACAATGAGTAAATGTGTATGTATGTATTTTTACTTTGAAATAAATATTATACACTGTATGTCTAAATTTATTTTACACTTAAATTTATGTTTAGATAAATTTGTAAGTTTGAAATTAATTTAAAATGTTCTTATATATAAATATTTGTTATTTAATTGTTTTTAATTTATAATCCGCCTTTTATTCGTTCGATAAATATTGCTTTACAAAAATTTCAAAAAATATTACTTTTTAAATATTGCTTTGAAAAGTGTGTGATGTCAAAGTGGTTAATTACTCTGAATTATATATTTTTTGTTTATGTACATTAATTTTAAATTAAAAGAGAAATACGTTTTATTTTCATTTTTATGTACAAATTATTCAAACTGTTTTCTCTTTGTATTCAAAAATTTTGCAAATATAAATATTTATTTATTTTTTAGTATAGAATAATATAATATTTTTTTTTGTTTTAATAATTGAATAGTAGGTTGAGTTTTGTTTTTATATAATTATTTTGAGTATTGCTTTGGTACTTTAGCCGATGAATGGATAGGTATGCTTTTATGAAAAAAAATTAATAAAACACACACCACACCACAAAATTAAGCTTAAAATTCTTAAAAATAAAATATGATTATAGTTACATTGAAAAATAAATACAATTTACATTTAACTTATAACCTAACGTTTTAATAATTGCTTTTGCTTTTCAATTTACACAAAATTAAATATTTTGTCTGTGCTTTTGAATTTATTACTAAAAATTAGACCAAATAGGGAGCATCGAATTTTATGATAAATAATATAAGAAATTTTGTACATGCATTTGATTAATTTATTTAAATTTATGAGATCATTAACCGAAGCTGATTATGTATGTTTTTTTTTTTTTTTAAATAAGAAATTATTTTATGATAGAAAAAGGGATTCGATAAAAGTAAAAAATTAGATATTTTCTCCGTAATTCTATATTTACATAGAAAAAAATATTTAAATAAAATTTTAAACAGCACCATTTTAAGTTTTCAATTTGAATTTGATTTATTGTTTTTGGTTTGTGAAAATAAACTATTTTTGGGAATGTGATTGAGAAAATTTAATATTTTGTTTATTTAATACGTTAGGTTCTAATGACTAGAGAACACTCGGTTTGCTTTGATTCTGGAAAGAGGTTTAATTATGCTGTTTGAAGAGCCTAATATCCTGATATTTAAATAAATAAATAAATAGAAAATTCTATACAGAAGAAAAAAATAAATACTGAAGAGTAAAAATGCCCCACATAGACTTATAAAACAAAAAACTGTACAGAATGTGCGATATTAATTTTTAAAAAATAAACACACACGTCACTCATTCATTTCATTCATACAAAAAAAAAACTTGGTTCTGCTTTTCTTTGTTTCAATTAATAAAAAACACAAAATTTTAAGATCAATGATTTAAATATTGTTAAAAATTGAAATTTCTTTAAATTGTAGGAAACTTTAACATCATTCATTCTTTAAATAATTTTGATTATAAGAAAATATGTTTAATGTCAAAAAATTTATTTATTAATTTAATTTACTTTTATTTAATTTAATTGAAGAAAATTTTGTTCTAAAAATTTTAGACTTTTCTCTAAACCTCCTTTGTATTGCACTCTTATCCCATTTTAGATTCAAAATATTTGTTTTTCCAATGATTTTGTTTCATTGTTCTCTTTAATATTTTGAATACTAAACCGCAAAATGTGAAAATTAAAATTTATCAAAAACCAAATTTGTTTATTAAGTCAAAAACACGTCTAAAAATCACACAAAATTCATTCATACTTTTCGTTAATTTTATTATTATTTTTAAATCTAACCCTAAATTTTTAATTTTATTTTTAAAAATATATATAGTCTAATTTTAAGGATTTGGAATGTTTTTTAAAGAAGTTATGGATTTAATTTTTATGTATGTGCATATAAACCATACTTTTCAGTGTTGTTGTTGTTGTTTATGTCGCGAATATAGTGGGCCTTAAGAGTTAAAGTTAAAATTTGACTGTTTCCAAGAAGTTTCATTTTTGTACAAGAAGATAGAATAGAATTTTTCCAAAGTTACAATAATAATAATAAATACAATTTTTTTACAATCTGTTTGACAGAGATATAGAGATTTTTATACCTAATTTTTATAATTTTTAAATATTTTTTGACTTTGACTAGATTTTCAAATTAAAAAAAGGAAATAGAAAGAAGATAGAAGAGAAAAAGGAGAAAGTTAAATGCATAATATTTGGTAATTGACTAGAAATTTGCTGCATTTTTGGTTTGCCTGTCTCAAGTAGAAAAAAAAAATTTATAGAAAAGGATCCACCACCAAAAACACCACCAAAACAGACCCTCCACCCCATATTGCCATTAAAGAAAAAAAAAATATATACGAACAGCAAAAACATGACTCGTTACATAAATGAAGGAAATTAGGAAAACCTGTTTCGGCCATTAAAAAAAAAAGTTTGCATCCAAAATAAAGGACGCACACAAAATCAACGAGAAAGGAGTTTTTGAAGCACTCTACTCGTTTCAATTTAGTTCTCTCTTTTTTTTGGCAACACAGGCTGTGGTGTAATTCATTTAAAAACGGATTAAGTCTCAAGTACAATCATAATATTATTTTAAAGGGGGAGTCCTTTTTTTTGGTTTCCGTTTCTTTTTTTTTTTTGTTGCTGTCGCTTGTCTGATGAGAGGATAGGAATTTATTTTTAATTTCGAACATGCATCATCAGAAGGGTTGCTTTTCACCAACTTTTTTTTCTATTTTTTAAAAATGTGTTGAAATGTTGTTTTGAAAGCTTGCAATCCGTGTCTTCAATAGAAAGTCTGAATGCCTCGAAAAATGAGAAATGGAAAAAGGATCAAAATTGTATGTGCACATGCCAAGCATGTCTTAGACAGGCATCGGCTGTTTTTCGATAGAAATTGTTTTGATGAGAAGGGGGGATGGTGTTGCTAGAGTCCTTGCCAAAAAAAGGGGCTTCTGTTTTGGTGGCGGGAAATAACTTACAAAATGACTAATAGGTTAAGTGAAGGCAATACACAAGAAAAAACAAGACAAAAGCATAAAAACACAACGAAATGAGTCGAAAAAACAAAAAAACAAACGAACGAACGAACTTTCATGCCTATTATAATTGACGAAAAGGATTGCTTGTGAATGTATTTGTAAATGTTTGTAAAAAGAGTTCCTTTCTGTATGTACACTACATATTGCTTGTTTCTGATTGTAATGAATCTATATAAATGACTGCAGATGGAAATGATTTTTTTTATATAAATGTAAACTTTCTATGTATATAAATATCTTACATTGCTCGTTTTCGTTGCTTGAAATTGCTTTTCGATTTATGTTTAATTTTTTTTTATTACTTACAAAGCTATTTATTTATTTTTCCTATTATAAGATTCCTTACATGACTAATTCGTTGTTTGAGAAACGTTGCTTTTTTGCGTTTTTCGTTGCATTAAAAATCACTTTTACTGAATAAAGTTTTCTTGTTTTTCTTATCCTTTGTCGTGAAGAGATAGAAGAAATTATAGAACCAGAAATGAAAAGTGTTTTCCTTAAGAGTCTAAGAGTTGTTAAAAATTATGCTTAAGCATCTAAAAGTTGACTAGAATTATGTGTTTTTGTTTTTGTTTGTTTGACTAGAATGTACACTGTACGTAGTTTTATTTTTTTTTTCTAAAAATACTTTTGCTGCAATTTTTTTTTGAATTTTGAAGCTAAGGAAATTCGGGAAAAGCTTAAAGGACGAGGGAGTGAATGTTGGTTAACATATTTGGTGTTTTTTTTCAATGTCAAAAACTGTCTAAGTGTCAAAACCTCGGATTTTAGCATTTTTAAGGCTTCAGCAAGACTTTGGAGAGATTTGCAAAGCTCATTTAGATGTTTTGACACATGTTTACCAAGTTTTTCATTGAAATAAGTTAAGTGTTTGAAAATGCATCTTTTTTAGGAGTGGAGACTTTTTTGGAGACTTTTTGTTTACTTCAATTTTTAATATTTTGATCATTTTGGATTGAAAAATACAATTTCGTATTGCAATTGCAATTTTTAATGCAAAAGGTCTTTAATTGAATACTCTCCTCTTGTGAAGGACATTGGAGACAGTTTCTGACATTTTGGGGTGTTTGCATGAGAAAAACTATATTTTATTAGGTTATGAATAGATTATTTCCTTTGTAGTGTAGTGTTTCTAATATTGCAAAACCCTTTTTTTCTGTGGAGACTTTTTCGGAGATATTCTAAATTAAATTAACCAACTTCCACCCGTTTCAGAAAAAAATAAGGACAAAAGACTGCAAAAGATTTCAAGTTATTCAGTACAAAAAGGATCACTTAATATGGATTTTCCTCCTAATGTTAAAAATAAATTAAACTAAAAATTTAATTAAATTTAAAAATAAATCAAATAATTCTACACGTCAATAAATTATTATACACTAATTTTCTGGTTAAATTAAAAATACGCTGACTAGAATCTACACACTAAAAATCCCTACATATTCCGAGTCCAAATGCGTGACGCCATTTTGAATATTTTTCGAAATTTCGAATAAAAATTGAATGACTCCGCGACTTGCTCAAAAATTTTGTAGGATGGACGTATTATGATCTTTGTGTTATTTTCATTTTAAATTAAATTTAAATTTAATTGTTTTTTGTTAAATAAATTAAATTAAACAAATAAATACATTTATACAAGAAAATATTGTCATTTGAGTGTTTGAAACTTTTTGTTGTTGTTTTTTTTTTTAATTTTTTTTGAATTCTAAACCAAAATAAAATTTAACATTTTTTGAATCGTTTTATTTCTTAACAGCTTTCTTACCGCATTACTCGAACAAAACCGTAAATGCAGGAATTTTCTTTACTGGAATCGGATTCGGAATCGACGTCACAAAGCTGATCACATTGTTACCCACCGAAGGAGGCTTCAATCTTAACTGGCAATGTCCTAATCGGGCTGCTCTTAACCATGTCCAGCATCATGGGTGACGGTTCGGGACTCATCGGATCAGAGTAGTCGGAAGAGGCGCCTTCGTCCTTCAAACAAGCCGACTCGAGATGTTTGTTCAGGTAGGATTTCAAAGCGAAGGTCTTGTGACAGCGTTTGCATTCGAAATTCTTGTCTATCGAATGGGTTTGCATGTGAGCGCGCAAATTGGATCGATCGGCGAATGCCTTGCCGCAATGGGCACAGCCGTAGGGCTTTTCGCCGGTGTGCGAACGCAAATGGCCCTGCAGTAGCCAGGGTCGCGAGAACAGTTTGCCGCATACACCGCAGCTGTGTGAGAGTTTGTGCGTGAGAACATGCATGGCCAGGGCCGGCATGGAGACATAGGCCTTGCCACAGGTGTGACATTTTTTGGCCGACTGCGAGTCCAGACTGCGATGGGTCTGTTTATGCCGTGACAAATTGCTCGATGTGGCGTATTGTTTGCCGCATTCTGTGCATGTGTACTTGGCCTTGTGTTCAGGCACAATGACAGCCGCAGCTGGGTCGGTTATGTTTTTCCGCTTCGAACGACCGTCGCTGACGAAGAATGCTTCGTAGGTGTATGCAACGGTCTTGGCACCGGGCTGCGGAGTACCCGGGCTACTGGAACACGAACCGATTTGTTGCGACCCAATGTTCGTTGTGTTGCTGTTCTCATTCTGAATGGGGCCGCTCTTGCAGTCAATCACCTCAGGTACATGCCCGCTGTGCAAAGATACTTCGCTATCGGGGCGCTCGTCATCGTCTTCTTGCTGCTGCAACTGTTGCTGTTGTTGCAGCTGTATCGCATGCGTCAAATGATGCAAATGATGTGCCGGCTGTTGTAGCTGTTGCAACTGATGCGGTTGCGTTGGTGGATGGAAGGCTGTCGACGCACTCAAATCGAGAATCGCATGGGCCGCATGCAAATCCTCTTCGGCCGGTATTCGCATCTCGTATGTTCGAATGCGATCAATTGCCGATGGCCTGTCATCAAGCGAATACGGCCGGTAGATGTCTTTCTTCTTTGGCGGCAACGAGAGAGCCGCTCCTGTGCTTGTGAAACACATTGCTAGAGATTTTCTATTGATGTTATTGTTGTTGTTGTTGCTGAGATGTAAATCGTTATCGTACTCGGTCTTAATGCGAATCATAGGCGGACTAAAGCGATCCGATGAATTTGATGGCGAGGATGGCGATGATGAAGATGAAGAAGCTGTCGTCGTCTGATAGGAATATTGAGAGGAATTGGAGGTCGGCGACGCCAATGGGGCTCGGGGCGGATGTGATGTGATAACGGTTACTTCGTTTTCCATTCGTGGCAGGTACGCAGTGAAGTGCATCGGCGATACGTCGTGACCATATCCTGGAAAAACACAAACAAAAAGGAAAACACAAACTTTAAAGAAGCCAAAACTAAAGGAAGGACTATTGATTTTTAGTTAAAGAATAAGGAGGGTCTGGTTTTTCTTTTTCATAGTCAGTCAGTCGTAATTTTTTTTCTTCTTCGTCTCTGGCTGAAAGTCCTTTAGAATTGGCACATTGCCAAGGAAGTTGCTGTTGCTTGGGTGGATGGAGGGGGAGGGACGGGGCGCATTAAATATGTATTCCGTGCCTACACACTGCAGAGGCAGACATGCTATCACCATCATCATCTCCTACGGGAAGTTGGCCATCGAGTTCGACACGACACAAAAACCGAACTGGGATGGAACGAACGAACAAAACAAAATGAAAAAAAGATTGTTGAATAAGGATGAAGGACCCAGACGTCAGAAAGCCTATTCTAGGCCTCGTCTCCATTATGGACAAAAACGAAGAACAGACGAGAGTTGAAAAAAAAAACTTTTGCGAGAAAATGAGGCAAAAAAAAATGTTGAATGAAATAAAATCCTGGATTGCTCTTCCCGAATGTGAATGCGAAATCCTGTGAGACGTGTTGAATGTGGCCCAAAGGTGGGCAGCATGATGGCAGTGGCAGCTACAGGTTTTTTTCGATTTTCTTATATTTCCCACAGCGAAAGAGAGAGAGAGAGAGTGTGTCTATACTCGAAGGGGGATGCAATTCCCTGTCATATAATATAAGCCTATGATAGACACGTTGTGGCTCTGTCTAGATGGTGCAATAGGGATCCTTTCCTCATTGCAAATTGGGATGAGTTTAGTCATGTATAAACCGTCCGACCTATCCTCTTCTATTTTTTCTATATCCTTGTCATCTTCCTTGGAAGTTGACATAATCAATGTTGGAATATAGTATGTATGAAGGCTTTTAGTTTAAGTATAGATAAGGATACACACTCGAGAGAGCGTGTGTGTGTTTGTATGTAGGTTTTCATAAGTGGAAATGTGTCTTCGACTGTCGCATTGCAGCAGCATCACAAGTGCGCGCCGACTATATTAACGATGATGACGACAACATCGAGGACGACACACAGGACAACAGGATGCTTTCTAGCTGCAGGAGTTCAATTTGAGTTTGAGTTTGCAAGAGAAATATATTTTTGTTGCGAAACATGAAAATGTCTGCCAAAACGAGGTGTTTACTATGTTATAGGTGGGCTCTGCCTACACCCCCACTCATTTTATTGCTTTTGGGGAATTCTCAAAAGAGGCAAGCAGCCTTTTAAGTTCAAGCTGATGATGTGCGGTTGAAGTCTTTCTTGCACAATCTTTATTCTAAAACTATCTTAACCACCTCGTTTTCAACACTGCAGAAACCTTTAAGAAAAAAAAAAACGAAGACGAGAGGCAAGGCAAGATGACGAAGAAATGAAAGAAAATGCGAAAAACTCTTTATGAAGTTTTTGTGTGAGTTTCTTCTTTAATTAAGAATATTTTCCTGGATGTGATGAACTTTAAACTTGCCAACTAACTGTACCTTTTGGTATTTTATGGGAATTAAGCAGAAGAAAAAACGTGTTGAGGTGGTGGTGATGTGTGTGTGTGTGTGTGGGGGGGAGACTTTTCTATTTAGAAATCTGCAAAACTTAAAATTCAAAATTAAATAATATTTGCCAAAGTTGAAAATAAATTTTTAGAAGAAGAAACTTGCATTGCGGAATAAATAGGAAATTTTATTTATGGTGAAATAAATTTTAGGGTAAAATTTTAAGTTTGTTAGAAATTATTTGCAAGGCGGTTGGTAATTTACTTAAGACTTTGGTTTTGTTAAAAAGTTATGTTGGATTATTAATTTACTTAAAAAGTGGGTTTCTTTATTTTTATTTTACAAGAAACCCTAAGGAACAGAAAAGTTAGAAACCCATAAAACTCAGTTAAGGGTTTTTGACTTCTCAGAGTTTGCGGGATAAAAACGTTGGTTTTTCAAAGACCAATTTTATTTTTGACATAGGGTATAGAAAATTTTTGTTTTTCTGAGACCAAATTTATTTTCAACATAGGGGATAAAAGGGTTTTTGAGGGTTTCAAAACCCTACGTTTGGGTTCTTTTTGAATTTAAGAAAAACAAGACATTGGGTTAACGTTTTGATCTCTTAATTGCTTAGTGTGTTTCAATAACTGAATCAATATTTTGATAACCCAAAACTAAGAATTTATAAAAAATTCTTTTAGAAACAATTTCTTTGGAAACTCAAAAGCACTTAGTTTAGGGTTTATCTTTGCAGAAATCGTGGGGATTGTTTTCGAAGACAACTGATCTCTTCAACGTTGGGTAAATGTTGTTCTTTCTTATTTTCGGGTATTTGAAGGTTTAGCATATTCTGAAGGTTTCAACATTTTGATACCCAGAAATTATCTAGAAAACTTTTAGTAAAAAATTTCTAAAAACCCTATTAAATTTAGTAAAGGGTGTTTACAGAGAATTTTGGGAACTTTATTTTGGGGGAGAACTTAAAATTTAAAAATCAACTCAGAACTCCCCATCTATCAACACTGTTTACGACCCACAAAATTGGAATTCTACCCTTGGGTATGCAACAGATTTCAAATAACTAAGAAAAAACAAATTTCCTAGAATGCATCTATTCCATATCACACATAAGTGCATGTAATATGATGCCCTTTGCAGTTTCCTTTCACCATGTTTAAATGATTCCAAACACATACACTCAAAAGGAAAAGAAACCGGGTAAAAGGGTTCTCCTCTACCCGAAAAACCGTATCCAAAATAGAATCTTCTTCCTACATAACCTCCTATCTACAATTTCCAAAGGACTCGGCAAAAGCCAAAAAAAAAAAAGAAAGAAACATCAAAAGTCAAAAAAAAGTGGGAGAGTGAGGTTAAATGCCATATGCTCAAACATTTGCTTTTTTTCGTTTTTAGATGTCGCTGTAGTAGTCGCAGTCGTCGGTCGTGTCATGTCGTCTGCACATTTTCCCAAGCTCGCGCGTTTCTCGCTTCTTCTTGTCCTTCATCTACGAGCTCTTGAATTCTATTCTATTTTGCAATGATGTTGGTTAGAAAAATGGCAAATAAACGGGGAAAATGCACAAAACCGACAAAAAAATCCTTTCACAAAAAAAGGACCTTTAAAAATTGAACCATGTTTTATAAAAGATGAACAACCGGCTCTTTTATATGTATCAACAGAAAAAAAACAAGACGAACATAAAAGCATAATAGCGAGTGAGAAAGGAGGCTGTCGGGTTCAAAAGGACGATTTTTTGTTGCTTCACAAAACAAAAAAGGACTGCAAGAGGGCGATATGTTATAGTTTGTTCATTTTTTTCCATTGGCTATATGGAATCATGAATTTAATACACAAAATAGCTGCTGTGTCATTGTACATGCAAAATATTTTATTGAATCCTTGTTCCTTGTTTATTATTTTTTGTCTGTATTTTGGCTCCGCTTTCCTCTTTGGAATGGAATGTGTATTGCGAGAGATGCAACAATGAGAATCATAAGAGCAACAGCTGCTTTAGGAGTTGTTGCATCTCGAACAGGCGAAAAAGGACGAGAATAAATAAAGGACGTGAAAATGAATGAAACGATTTTTATATGCAAAAAGCAAAAAAAAAGGATTCAACAGGAAGGGTACTGCGCTGTTTGTTATTTTTGGTGGCTTAAGGATCTCGATCTCGATGTTACCCAAACAGCATCTCCTCCCCAAAAAGGATACAGCTGACGTCTGACAGGATGATGAGTAGCAAAAGTCTTAGATTTGTGTGTTTATTCCGTGAAATTGAGTGGTTTTGTCAATGACATAAGACGAGACAGTTCCACCAACATACACCCTAACCCACACCTCATGTTTGTAGGTATGTAAATGGGGCCAAGGAGCACAAGAAAGGATTTATAAATGTGAAATACGGAAGCAAATCCAAAACCACACCAGAAAACCACAACATATTCACCAGACATCCAAAAATACCACCGTAGAACATAAGACAGCGCCAGCGAACGTACAAAACTGACAAGAAAATCCTCTTTGAAACCCTTTTTTTTCCTGTGTACCGTGTTTTGCGTTCTTGTTGGTGTTTTGTTGTCATTGTTGGTTTCTTTCAAACACATAAAAGTAAAAGTAAGGTAGAGGTAGCTCTGCCGTATCCCTTTCTATTTCCAGCACTTGTGCTGCTGACGGGGCATTTAAAAAAATGTCACTACTACTGCACATTGTCCCCCTTTCTCCCCTTTTCTTTTCCGACTCATACAACAGAAGGAAAAAAAAATCAAACGAAGACACAACACACATGTGGAAAGGAAAGGTATAATAAAGTTAAATTCTAAGGACATTCGAAATGGGTAAATCCAATTTTGAATCAAAAAGTTAAAAAAGAAAAGATATGGGTAAACGAATATACGAATAAGAAAGAAAGCTGACAGGACGAAAAAACACACAAAAAACTTCGTCAAAGCACAGAGAGAAACAGGTGGCATTGAGTACCTTCCTTGGCACAGGATAAAATTTAAGGACGACGGAATTTCTGCGATTTAAACAAAATTGAAGACGACGAAGAAAATATCAAAGAAATTGGAAAACAAAAACAAAAACGAAAAAACTTTCTTAAACTTTATTTTATTCCCGGGTTGGATGTTTTGAGGATTATTCGCTTCCCCCTCCAGCCCCCACCCCAATGCCTACCAAAATAACAAATAAAAACCGCACCAGAAGACGAATAGACTAGCAAACCAGAAAGGTACCTATGTGTATTAAAGTTTCGTCAGGAGAAAAGGAAGTTGCGAAGAGGGTAAGGAGTGTGCAAACTAGATTTCGCGAAAATTAATGGCATATTGTCGATTTATGTGCGTGACATTAACATCGATTTATTTTTTTGCTTGTTTTTGTTATTTTTCTCTTTGCTGATGTTTTCGATTCCCTTGGTGATTTTTATTAGTTCACTCTTCCCCCTCTCAAACAAAATTATTTCTCACCTGATTCTAACCGAAGAAGCCTGCGAATGAACTTGAGAAAGAAATAAAAGTTTCTTTTCGTTAATCGCTTGGCATTAGTTTCATGTCTTATGTTAAAAGGAAGCGATTTTTCATCAATTAAAACCAAAGCAAAACTATACTATACCCGCGAAATGTTTTATTCATCACTCGCACGTCACACCCTGTTCTAGTTAATTTTTTTTGTGTCTTTTCTGAGCAAGTAGACACAGGGTGAGATTAATCAAGTAAATGGGTAAAGAAATATGAATGGAACAGACTATTTTCAAGAATACCCGTTTAGCAATATGTGTGTATAATGACTTTGCTTACAGAAATTGCATATTTATCATCTTTAACGTTTTGGGGTAACGCTTTGAAATGGATTTTGAGGGCGTAGGCTATATTTGAAATTTATTGTCAATTTTGGAGCACCCTGTTCAAAATACCCTCTTCCTTAAGAACGTAGAAAATTCTATCGTGACAGGAAAAGTAACAAAAGCAACAACTAAAAATGCAAATGAAAAAGACAACTTTAACTATTTTTTTCACAACACCCTACTTACTCAACAATTCACTCCCTTCTCACATCATTTCGCCACCCACATCGCCTTCTCATTCCGATTTTCTATTTTGTCGTGAAAATTGTTCTTCATTTCGATTTTAATTTCATTCCGTGTCATTAATGATTCTAAGAGGGTATTTTCTTTCTTTTCTTTCGGGTGGGGACATTTAAAGCTCTCCTCTTCTCAGTCTCCCTGCTTACCCTACTTAATATCCAATTCATTTTCCATAAAACAACTCAAATTAGTAACTGAGAGAGTAGACGATATTTGATAGTAAAAGAAAGAAGATGAAATAACAAGCAAAAGAAAGTAGTCGTGAATTTTTTTAAATGACGAAATGGAAATGAGTGTCGAATTACAATTTACAATTACAAACTGAACATTTCGAATACAAGACAAAAATGGAAATCAAATAATTGACTCAAAAGGAGAAAAAGGGGTAAAAAGAAATTGTAATAATTCGCAGTTGGAATAGACGAAAGTCGAACAATACCCTTCATTGGTTTGAAAAAAAGGGGTGCTAATGCTAATCACCTGTTAAGGCAAACAAGTGCACCCCATTGCGAGACAGACTGGCAGTGTGCTTAAAAACAATTCAGTTTTCTGTAAACATTGTAAGCACATAACGTTTTTTTTTTTCGTTTTGCCGAAAAGCGAACACAAAAAGTAAACTTGTTTAGGATCAAGAAGATTGGTAGAGTTGCTGCATTTTCAATGTCTCGACGCGAGTCGAACGGGTTTACCGAGGAATTGGATATGTTTTTGTATTTTTTGTTTTGTTTTTTGAGGAATTAGGGGAAAAAAGTAAAAGTTGATGTTTGTTCAAGTTTTAATTTATTTTGTTTACTTCTGTCATATTTAGAGAGACTGATATCATTGAAAGGCTGTTTAAGAGGAGAAACTTGTTTGGAACACAACTGTCATCATTTGACATCAATATGATATGTCTGGGGTAGTTTTGGTTGAAGAAAAAAGGTGTTAACCTTAATTTCAAGTCCTTTATCATATGTAAGTTGATGTCGATGACTTGCACGAGTTCCAAATTGAATGAAAGAAAACAAAACTGAATTCGAAAATGTTTGAATCTCAGTTCTCAATTAAAGATAAGAAGATTTATTATCGATTTGAAACTGAATTACCTACAAGCGGAACAAAAAATAGTTTTTTTTTTGGAAGTAGGTACACTTCACAAGGGAAAGAAGAACACTGCTTCTAGTGAAAAATGGTCAAAGTGTACTCGAAACTGCTATTTTTATCAGAAAACCAGAAGTCACATTTTAGGGAAACTACTACTGTTCAAGGAAAGCCACTGCAGGTGATGGCCTATATTTACTCGTAAAACGTAGGTAAGCTGCAATGAATGTACAGTGGTTCGATACTAATAAAAACCCGCTTCAAGTACGAGGCTTGAGGAAGATGTTGAAACTTATCTATTCTAGTATAAATAATATTATGTATGTCTTCCCTACGAAGGTACCAGAGCTGAGAGGAGATCATTTGAAATTGCGCGAAAATGTTTTCGAACAATTAACATTTTTGCGAATACCTCGGGTACCAGGCCTTCAAAAAGTTAGAGTTCGAGCAATATAGCAGACCTTTTTTATTTATGTAGATATTTCATTCGATTGGTTTTGGAAAAAAAAATGTCTGTCCAAAATTTTGGCCATTGATAATTTTCGAAAATCATGAAAAGTCGATTTCGCTTATTTCTACATATTTGATAAGCTCATTATTCTGAGCTTTCCAGTGAAAGCTAAACCCAATTCTGAGCCCTGGATGCTGAGATATTTGCATTGGAAGATATTCTTTCAACCGTATTGCAAAATGCAAAGAATTTGGTTTACTACTTGATAGCCAGACCTCGCAAGTAGTTTTAGTTTTGACTGCTAGGCGGCAAAAAACCTTTGCTCTCGTTCATCATTTGATGTAGGCTAGCGGGAAAAACTGGGAGATCTAGCAGTTTGGAAATATCTGTTGGGCCGTTTAAGAGTCCATACCGGACACTTCGATAGAAAATCAGGTGTTTTTGATAACAGAAGATAAAGTAAAATACACTTTTTCAGTTGCCAATTGCGATTTCAAATGGGATGAGACGCTAACGAAAACGACTAACTTGAAGAATGTGTCGATCTATTTGATTCGTTTTTGATGACAATTCATTTATCGTTCTGTCAATAGCCCTGACATGAATCCTATTGAACGTGTTCAGACTTAGACTATGCTTTAGAGAAGGTCGAAGTCGTTCTTACATGATGGACTCGGAGCTTTCAAATCTAGGGAATCGAGGTAAAACCAGAATTGACCCAAATGGCGTTGGTTAGAGAACAGTAGAAATCACCTTAGAATTAATTCAGACTTCTCCAATTATATAATGAAGCTATGCTATCACTTGTGAATCGGGGTCCATAGAAGGTGGAAGAGGAACCAGTCATATCAAAGACAAGTTTTTGATCTCAAACAAATATTTTGGTTACCATTACAGCTGCTGAAAATTCAATTAACTTGCTCATTTGATAACTGATAAGTCAAAAGAGTCTTAAAAGACCGTCCCATTTAGAGCCAAATAAAAAGTAGAACAGAATTGTCAAAAAATAGATGAAGCTTCTGAGCTTAGGAAAATAACCTTCCGTCCTCAGCTGTTTAATGTTTAATGTTAATTTACTAAAAAATCTGTTCAATTAACGAATTGCAAATTTTGTAAGATTGTCGGAAAATACCCGATAATTGTCGTCTTTTTGTTTCATAAGGAAACTTTCATGACAATGAATTATCAACTATTTGTCCACTATTGTCAGGAATTTTCTGAAAAATTTGTCATTTTTTTCTGACAAATTTGTCACCAGTCAATATTTTATGAAACACATATTTGTGATTTGTCGGACAAGTGCGACAAATTTGTAGAATAGTCACCTGTCTATTTTTATGAAATAGGGCACTGGTTTAGACTTTAATTAAGAAATTAATAAAATTTTCAAGGGAAGCAATTTGCTAAAGGTTCTTCTCAAATAAGCCGTTTTGAATCGGTATAAAACTAGTAGGTCCCACATGTAGTATTTACCTTTGTACCTGGATCTCAAAAAGCCTTACAATATTCCTATAAGATAAAGAGCAAGGAAATAAACGAATATTTCATATGACGATAAATAATTCGTATTTTTGAATAATTGTGATTTAATAAAGCTTTTTATGAATGCGTTCAAAAACAATGCTAGTTTTCTATTTTCCAATCGGTTTATGCAGTTCATCGAAATTTTAAACTTTTTCAAATACTTTTTAATGTTAGAAATTCTCCTAATTTTTGTTTTAAGATCGAACAAAATTATTACAATTTTTCGGAAAGTCTTTTCGGGCTATTGCATGACCTCAACCTAAAATAACAAGTTATGGAGCTCTTGAACTATTTGAGGTAGATCTGAGTATTTCCAAATACTTTTTGTCAGCAATGCATTGTTTTGAATTTCTGTATCGCATTTACCTTCTTTTTTTTCAAATATTAATATTTTTAAGTTGTATTTTATTTAAGTTTAAATAAGCCTTTAGTGTTAAAAATATGAAATAACTTAACTTAAATTGGTAATCGACTTTTTTTTATTTTTTAACAAAAAAATATTCATTCATTTTTACTTTAAAGACCATTCAAGAATTTAAAATACTAAACTCAAATGTTTATTGTGAAACAAAAAAAAGTTTGAACAAAATTTCAAAAAAATTCGTTGCCTAATTTGTGGTGCTCTATTAAACGGACTCAAAGTTTAATGTTTGACTACATAACCTAAGAACTCAGGACTGGTTGATAAAAAATCTTCTTAGACTTTCGAAATCCTGCTTCTCGCATGAATATTTGACAATATCTCGTCCTCAATCTTCAACCATCAAACCTAGTAGAACTTTTTCGTCATCATTTTTCTACAGACAACAAATTACTCCTTTTATCAAAATTTATGAACTTTGATAAATTGAGGTCTCATGAAAATTTAACAGAAAGAAAAAAAAAATTAAAATTAACATGTCAACCCACTTGACTTTTAATATTTTATTTTTTTTTCAACTCTCTGACTCCATCCATAATAATTAAACCCCATCCTTCCCGGATCCCTGCAAGCTGGTTCCTACGAGGGAGAGAATGTGTGTCTGATGTTAAGTGAAAAAGGTGAACCATGTACTTAAAGCGCTAATAATGAAGGACAAGGGAAGATGGAGATTGGTTGACTTTACGGGAAGGTTTTCTGGAGCACATACCTATGAGGATCTAGCTTAATATAGCTCCAAGCTCCCGAGTCACCTCCTATACAGAAATTTATAGAACGACTGACAGAGAGGGAAGCGGGGACAAGAGCAAGGGCCACACATCAATCAAACCTTTCAGATTTGATAAAGATGATGTTTATGATGGAGCAATGGGGATGATGCTGCATGAAAACCATCATCCCAGAATTTGAGTGGAGCAGAATTTGAAGCTGGTGCGCCCTAATGTTTTTGTCAAGTGATATATCAATCATAAATCATGGCACAAAAGTGGAAAGGCAAGTCTATATTTGGCAAGTCGTAGTTCCTCATGAAGGCTGAGTTGGGTGAGAATAATATAAAGATATCAATTTGGTTTTTAGGAGTTTTGACAAATGAAAATTTAGTCCTTAAGTCGTACCAGGAGCAGGAGAAGGGTCGATATAGAGAAAATAAAAGGAACTCACCATTATACAAAGTTGTTGAGCCACGCGTTGCCGCTTCGGGTGAATGGGGCGGTGGACTAGGTGCCGTGGCGCCCGCTGTTGGTGACGAAGGACCCCAACAGGTAGACGACGATGATGATGGTGGCGTTGTTGAAGATGCTGCCGCTGTTGTTGTTATTATTGTTGCTGCTGCTGTTGCTGACGTAACTGTGCGCTGATCTTGCTGATGATGATGTTGTTTATTGTTAATCAATGTAGCCGATGTATTATTATCACCAACAACATCAATTTCTTCGTCGTCATCGACACTTATTGGTAAATCAACAATCACACCTTGGTGATTTGTCGCTGTTGAATGTTTTTCTTCAATGACAATTTGCAAATTGCACTCGGATGATGAGGAATCGTCCTCCTCGTCATCCAATAATTGTGAGTGTTTGGATTCAGATCGGTCTGGCCAAGGATATGCCTTCCATTTCTTAGCCATTAAACAGCGTGGCATGTTATAATAATTGTTGAAAGGAAAAAGAAATTGGAAATAAGGACGACGACTACGCGACGTTCTGATAAAAAATCAAATCAATGATGGAGATGATGATGATGACGGCGAAAAGTCGTAGGGAATGCACAGCGAACGAACGTAAAGAGGATTAAACGAACAAAAAAAAGGATTCGCTTGTACTCTTGGCTCCTGCTCCAGGATCAAAATCGTTGAGACATCGAGAGAGGGTAAGTTTAAGTTTCGTTGCAGTTTTCTCGTATTTTTTGTTATTTCAAATTTATTTCCTCTGCTCAGCTTTCCTTTTTCGAAGTAAGTACACCGACCGAGTATTACTTTGTTTGAAGGATTTTTTGCATTTTCACTTCCTGTGGCCGTTTTTTTGCATTTGCCCGAACTGAGTTCCTTATTATTCCTTCAGGCATTTAAGATTTTGTTTAGTTTCTCGCTTGAATTTATTTTTTCTCACACAAGGATTCAAGTCCTTTTTTTTAAGTCCACTTTTTTTCGACACAAATAAAATCCTTTGAAGCTTTTTTTGCAACACCGTTTGTGGATTTTTTTTTCAACAAAAATTTAACTCAACAAAAAACTGAACACAATAAGTTTGTAGTGAGGTCCAAGTTTTGTGTACGACAGAAACGATAAAAAAAATTGTCGAGAAAAATAGCAAAACGCAGGATAAAGTGTGATAATGTTGTTGGAACACTTTTTTTCCTAGCAACACAAATGTCCAAATCAAGTTTGAAGAACCGAGGATAATAATAAATAAATGAAGTTGAAAAAAGTTCTTAAACTGACACACAAAAAAGGAAAGTAGGGAAAAAACTTAAGGATCCGTACAAGAGAATGTTATATAAGAGAGAAGAGAAATGCGAACCGAACGTAAGCAACCCTTGGAGGTCTTTGAAAACCAAAACCGAATGAACACTGGCTTTTATAAACCCAGGCCGCAACCAGTGGTAGTTTCGTTCGATTTTGTGTCTCCCAAAATTTCAATTCCAATTTGAATTCGTTCTCTGTTCATCCCCTTTCAATTGAATGCTACGTTGTTGTTGTTGTTGAATGGCAAACCAGTCAGTCAGTCTGGTTAACCCCTCGACTTGGATCAAGGGTTCGGTTGAATGTTAACGAAAAATAATTTTCGCTCTTGGAGGGGTTGATTTCAATTTCAATGTTTTGTAAGAAAAAGGAATGAAGTGGAAGTGTCTAGTGAGCATGTGCTGGGGGAGAACAGGAAATTGCCCCTCTTTGGATGTTGATAAGAATGAAACCAGGAAAAAGGATACGTTCGTTTCGATTCGACAATGTTCACTGGCAAGTTGTGTGTTGCTGTTGCCGCCGCAGGAAGTGTGTGAGTGTGTGTGCGGTTGGTGTGGTAGCAACAGCATCAACAACAGCAACAGAAACAGCACATGGTTGGATGATCAACAAAAGGCCGGAACATTCGCACGTTCCGTCTGACTGTTGCATTTTTTAGGGGCACAAGCGCATTGCTAGCCGTTGGGTAGGTTTTTTTTTGTTCGTTTCGTTGTGGTTTGCGAGAGGAAGTGAACTGAGAACGGAAGAAAATATCCTGTTTCGATTCCAATTTTTTTTTGTAAACTGAGTTGCATGCAGCTGGTTGGCGAGGTGCATGGTGGTGGTTGGGTTCAGCTACATTTTGTGTTCTTGTTCCTTTAAAATGTGACAAATAGTAGGGGAAACGGATGTTGGCTCTCTTCCTGTTGCATTCCATTGATGATGGTGATGATGATGTTGATTTTTTGAAGAAACAAGTTGATGGCATTTGTGAATGAAGGTTGGTCTGAATTTGGGAGAAAATGTTGCCAGCAACATTTCCCCTATTTTCATATTGATTGTGCAATGTTTGTAAACAGAGAGTAAGGCACTAGTTGACTCGCTCGGATCAATGGGTTCTATTGGTGTTGTTTGGTTCGCAATTTTGTGAAAGGGGGAACTTCTTGTATTCTTTTTCAAATTCTGTTAGATTGGCTGGCTATAAAGGGGGTGGCATGGTTTTGTACTGTAGCATAGCAACCAGTGTATGCAACACTTTTTGTTGAGTTTTGTTCACATTCGCTGTTGCTTGCTGTAGGATGACTGTCTGTTGTTGAATATGGCTGTTGCGTTGAAATGTGTCCACTCTGTTGCCCGTGGAACTGTTGAATGCAAAGCTGTTGGTTCAAAATTTTATTGTTTAAAGGACTTTAATATTGCGTGATATAAAGGAAGCTCAAAAAACACTATTGGAAGAGTCTTATTTTCAACTCAATTCAATCGTTAGTTTTAGTGTTCCTTGTTCAAGGGGCAGAAAGTGTATTTGAAGAAGAGGTTTAAGGTACCGAGGGCGAACATTAGGGAAAATGGGAAAGGCGGAGATTGCAATGAACTAGAAATACTGAGTAAGGTACACAGTTCCACATTCGTGTTGTACGGTTGAAGAACGAATGTTTGTCCTTGGCAGTAAGTTGGGCTCGAGACCGAACAGAACAGATGAGTTCTTAGCTTTCTAGATTAAGAGTAGATTAGGTTTTGATAGGTAGTATAGTCTAATAGGTATTGTGGTACCTCTAAAATTTGCTTTGATGCAAGCACTTTTTTTATGGTTTCTCGCGTTGTAATAATCCTCGTTATCAAAGGCTGGGGTATCCTCAGGTGATCCTGGGTCTAGTGTCATCTGAGGTATCAGACTAAGTTGACTTCTTCCTGGTGATGACTTTCTTGGAATGGTGATGCGTTAAACATGAGCACGACAAAGCATGTGTTCTTTAGAGTTTAACCTAGTGTATCAACGGAGTTTCCTCCGGCTTTTCAACGGCTTGGTAACCGGTTATCAACAAGGTCTCTCTTGGCTATCAACGGAGTTTCCTCCGGCTATCAACGGTGGCTAACCCGTGTTTCAACGGACAGGTCCGGTACTTATCCTTTGACAGACTGATCGGCTTCCGGATCTTATGAGGCAGGGAATGTTACCACTCTTCAACCTGATTTTATATAGTTGACGGTTGGCTCCCTTATACACATTTCTTAAAAATACTGGGTGTGAATTATATTCGGCTGAGTTGTAAAATTTCATACAAATATCTTTCTGATACGATATGAACTATACATATTTTGTTGGTTAATTCATGCTTTTTTACAATTTGGAAAGTTTGCAGCTAATGCATCATTACAGCGCATTATATGTCATTCCATTGCGCAAGTATCGCAAGAGTTATCTACTTTCGAGTAGGAGGTCATTTCTTGTATACGGCTACTGTCGATTCCAGCGGGATCGTACTAGTAGTTTTGTTTCGATCGCATGTGGAAGAGAGAGTGTCCTCCTTCCTTCGATAGGGACCTTCAAAAAATCGTTTTAGCAGTTTCAACATCGTCGCGTCGCATGTCGGTTTTTGATAAGCCACAAAACTGCTACCATTGAGGATAACGTGACAAACATCCACCATCTTAAGTAAGCAGGCCGCCGATTAAGGGTGCGCAACATAGCTGAGGCAGGAGGCATTTGGCATTTCAAAAGTTCGCCTGGGTCATATTCTGCATGAAAATCGGGGAGAAAGCTAACTGCGCGAGACGGGTGCCACTTTTGCTTGCTTTGGAAAACCATGTTCAATATCCGAAGTTGAGGTAATTAAAAAGTAATAAGCGAAACTGCCAAAAATCTTTTTTTACCGAAAAGCCTCAGGTAGGTCAAAAATCAACCTCTCTGCCTTTGTCTTTTTCTATAAGTCAGGCAAAGGACAATAAAAAAAGGTATGTACATTTCTGCATGGTGTCGGTGTGCCATATATGGTCCATTTAGTTTTTGGTACTTTTTACTAACTATTCGGATCATAAACCCAAAAAACCTAATTATATATTTATATGCAATAAATACATAATCACCTTTCTGAATGTATTTTTGTTTCAAGGAAATACCCATTTTTTATATTTTTTAAGGAATTTTGAATTGCACGTTGGTACTCATTTTCGACTTTACTGTCTTTTCTTGTTTGGATGATCAAAAACAAAGCTAAATTCATTATTTTTTTGTAAAATTCAGTAAATAGGTGTATTTTCTTTAAAACACAAAACAAAACATAATATTTTTTAACAAATTTAAAATTTATGAACAAACAATTGGTTTGGCTCATATATGAGCCACCATGTAGTAAGGGGCTAAGAAAGTGCTTTCACTTAAGCTACTCTTAACACAAGTGTTCTAATTTCTTAACCAATGTCGTATAGTTTGAACCTACCGCAAATATTTAATTCCAAAAAGGATCTTCATTATCCCGAGAGCGGAGAGCCAAAGTAGGAGAAACGTCTTCAATTAGAATTATCTATCAAACAGAAAAAAAATAAACCGAAATAAAATAAAATAAAAGTGCCCCATAAAAGTCATCAGAAAATTAAAGTCCTTCATCAAAAAAATAAAGAAAATTAAATCGGTCATCGTTCCGCTTTTGAGTTAAAAAGAAACAACTACAAAAGGACATCAGCAAAAAAAAACTTAAATTAATAGAAAATAAATGAAATACTGAACAAACTAAAAACAAAAGTAAGACAAAGATTAAAAAAAAGACAAACTCATCATGTTACAATAACTTAGACCCGCCTGGTTTATTCCTCCCTCTTTTCAAATTTCAAAGCTATTCTGCCCTTTTTTAATACTACGAGCGTTCTGTCGCTCGTTTCCTGCTGATTGAGTTCCAAATAGATTTGCACAGACACAAAAATGCACTCATCAAAATCCTACAATTTAGATACACACAAAAAATATAAAGAGGCTTGATGCCTAGCCTCGCCTCTTTGATATAAAACATTTTAAAAAAAGGAGGGAACAGACGAAAAAAATAAAATAAACCAAAAAGCTTTCAACGGAAATGAAATTCAGACATTAGGACACTGTCGCCATAGCAGGATAATAAAAACAAAAAATACAAAAAAATAAAAAATCACTTAAATACAAAAACTAAAAGAGACAAGTTGAACACAAAAAGGAACAACAACGAAAAAATAAGCAAACTATTCCAAAATGAGGAGAAAGCCAAATAAAACAGCAAAGCAAAAAGAAAAAAACAAACCAAAAGGAGCGCAACAGAGAAAAATCACAATCAAAAAGACCCCTCACTACGGCATTATCCTCATATAGCCACCACTTCCGGTTCCACCACCAATCAAGGATAAAAGCCAGATTGGAAGAAAAATAAATACGACAGCGACGAAGGACGACGACGACGAACGTCGAATGCGGCGAAGACTTAAAAAACGGCTGACTATGACTACACAATCATTTGCAGGCAAAAGCGTTCGTTCACTGGGTGCCAAGTGTCAATCCGAAATACCAACATTCAATCAATTGTCCAAAAAATGAAAATAAATAAAAATTCAACCCCGCCTCCCGCCGCCATTCAACATTGAAAGTGCTACTTTTAGTTACTAGAATAGTTTGCCCATAGAAATGCATCAATTGAGGAGGACTTAGCCCCCCTCTTGGGTTTCTAGGACACACCGTCACGTCATCCACGACAACGTCGCGTCGCGTCGTCGTTGTCGTTATTCTGATCCAAAAACCAGAGCCAAATTGAAATTTCAGCAAATTTCATCGCAATCGATAAAGAAGCCAGCCGTGTAGCCTTATAGTCGTACATAGTTGATGCTATAGCGAGGGGGGATCCTGAATCGAACTTTTCGGTAGGAATGGGTGCGCTCTCGCTGAAAGTGGAGGCTCCTAGAATAACAAAGAGATGCCTACCTAGTTTCTTTAATCTTATAACGAATTTGGCACAGTGCCAGACATATTCTTCTGCCTGGTTCTTGTTCTCATAACTGATGAGGCCGATGGGAGGGTTAAGGGGGGTACCCTCTGATTTACCGTGCTCCAATTGAGCTTCATTCGATTGTGTGCGAGCGAATAAGACTATTCGAGAAGGGATAAGCATCTTCTTGGATAGGTATCTTCCTTTATCTTTTCTCAAGACCATACCGGCCTCCCTCCGCTCCTCCATTGATTTAACTACAGAAACTTAATATTTTTGTTGGCTGCGTCTTTTTGATTCTTCTCAGCACATAATAAGAATTTCTTATTGTTTTTTTTTTTTTGTGAAGACTCATGCATATGCTAGTTTTTTGATTATTTTATATGAGCCTCTTTATGGCCTACAAGTTTGATCGGGAGAAGGTAGAGTGTCACTGGAGGGGAGGCAGGATAAGATCCGTAACCTAGTCGAGTACATTGTACCTTCGAACTGGATTAAAGTATGGAACCTAGAAAAGCTTAGAGAAAAAAATAGGAATCGAAATTTTGTGTTATTGAATTATGTATTTTATTGCTTTGCACTGGTTGCTATGCTGCCAGGTGTTTTCTGTTTTATAAGGACTAATAACCATTCTTTTTTTTTTGGTGTGTGTCGTTTTTGTTTTGCTCGACAAGGCAATACAATACCCTCTCCATAGGACACTGCCGCCAACGGGCTATACAATTGGAATATATGTGAAAAAGAGGGTTTTCGTGTCGTTTTCGTGTTATGTTGTTTGATAAGGGAGTCTTAGGTACATTACTGTTAGTTTGGTCCACTGAACAGGCAACATATGTAACGAAAACTAAATATTTTAATTCATGGCATGCAAAGGCGCACACCTGTGGGAGACGTTGATATGGGCCTGGTGTTTAGACGAGGCATATAGCACCATGTTCTTTTGATATTGAAAAGTTATGAAATGTTGGAACCTACATAGGTACCTAATTGGGCCTTTTCTGTTTTGAGAAAATGAAAAAAATAATTTGAATATGCTGATTCGACCCTTTTATTTTGTTTGTGTGAAATTTTATTTTTGGCAAAGTGTCGAGAGAGTGACTCACATTATTGTTTGACTCTTTGTTATTAGACATCTTTTCGACAGACTGTAATTTTGTTTCCCGTTCCAAAAAGAAGGAACCCTTAAAGTATCGAGTTGCCAATAAAAACACTAGACTAATACCGGAATCAACAAGCTTCTACAGCTGTACCTAGGCAATTCTCTCCAGTCCACTTGCGTCAACCTTCGGGTTGAATTCAAAGACTTGCAAGGCCTGAACTCAGTTTTCGACAATTTGGAACTGGCTGATTTCGATTTCGCATTAAACGTAAAAGCAACTGATTTCATAGAATTATTTGAACGAAGAATTTTAATGCTTCGTTCTCCATGATTCTCGTCGATTGGTGTCTCGTAAATTTTCTGTTTTTAAAAAATGGTGTGGTCTTATCCTGGGCTGTTAGAAAAGGGTACCACGTACCAGATATCGATCTCCTTAATTCTCCTAATTTTAAGTGGCGAAAAGGAGTAAATTCTCATGAGGGCAAAAGTATTGCGTGAAAGTACTTTCCAGGATTTCGTTTTCCGGGCGTACGTTTTCCAGGCTTGCCTAATTGGAAACATAATAAGAAAACGTGATTATTGATTAAGCTATCAAATGTTGCTTCAAAAGCTTCTGCTGCCCATGACATACCAGCCCAGCTGATCAAACGTTTGAGACCATCACTTCATAGTTAAATCTTAGCCGCGTTCGAGAGAAAAGTCATACGCTGATTAGTTGGCCGCATGCGTCGGTGTGGAAGCTCAATTCTAGAGACGATAAAATTATGAGCAAATCAATAGCGAGCCGGATGTAATGAAAATAATTAAGCTTGGAAAACGGTGTAGGAAAAGGGGCGTAGAGCATGACGTTCCAATAATTGGAGAATTATTCTCGATAGTCTGGTGTTGGCCTACGATCAGGAAAGGTGGAAGAATTTGTTGCAAAATGCCTGATCGAGAATTCGGTTGCATATGTGGCTTTTCAAAATGATTTTAGTACCCTGTTCTACACTAATATTTCCACTATGGACTCCACAGGCTTCTGGTATGGATTGTTTGATATTTTTCGTAAAAGGTTCGAACCACTTTCTGTGATGCCATCCAGTTTTCTCCTCCTTCTCATGCTTTTTGTAGAAAAAAAGTATTCAAAATATTCCTGTAATCTACAGGAACATTATATGTCCACACCTTGGGCCACAAAAGGCCCTCAAACTAAAAGTCAGTTTTTCGTAAAAAAACAAAAGTTGGATAGAGATGCTTGTACCCATGGATACCTTACTATACACCTTCATAAGACTTAACAAGTTACGGGTTGAAATTAATGGCCATCCTCGAGCACACTTTCACTATAAATCGCCTTTTATCTTAAAACCACGAAGTTGAATGGTTTGTTCCTTTTGTTTGGTTCCGGTGAATGGCGTCATCAGTTTTACTTGTTTTTTTTCTTAGATTGGATATCGCTCTCTTGAATCTTTCAGCATCCGCCGACACGCTGCTGTTGCCGCGCGTCTCGTTGTCGGTCGTCGTCGTACCGGGTGTTGGTTTTGTTATCTCCCCCAAGGATTTTCAACTCTTGGTTTTTACTTCAATTTGAATCATTCCATTTCTCTCCAAAAAAAAGGACCATATGTTGGGGCTAACGCAGTGAAATCGACGAGACGACGACAACGTAACATATCCTGGTACAACCGACACAGACCTAATTTTGTTTTTCATTTCATCTTAATTTTTGCGGTTTCTTGTCCATCCCCCATCCGTCGACCATCGACCGTCGACCGTCATCGTCGACGTCTTTGTGTGAATTCAAATGAAACCAGTTGATTGCCAGAGCGCACGTCCAAGCGAATAAATTAGTTCCAAGCCAGAGATTTCTTAATGATCTCTCGGATTCGATTCATATCTGGACTTGAGTACCGCATTTAATCCCCCTAGCTCTGTCTTGTGTGTGAGTGTATCCGCGGTCTGTAATTCATTGTCTTGCAGCACGTGTTCCCTTCTGGCTATTCGGGCATTCAAATGCCCACAAGGAGCATGTAATCCACATTCAAAGAAAAAAAGAGAAAATGAACAAAAAAAATCAGCGTTGGTCATAAGCAGCACAAGGACCTAGCCACCAACACAGGATATTGAAAGGAAACCGAGGCGAACGAAATTCTGACTTTTTCGATGCATTCTACACAATTTTTCGAAAATTAGCATTTTAAGCGTGAAATTTCCCCATGGTCGGTGTGTCCTGCGCCCAAGTGGTCGTTTGTTGTCTTATGGTACGTGGCACACGCGCTTTTCCATACATTATGTCGACAGACTCAGCTGGTCTTGAAAAAATAATATAAAGTGGAGTGCATTTTTGTAGGCAGGGGGAACCAATTACTGAGGTCCTTATGGGTGCTTGAAAAACTTGAATACTTATTTTTTTTTTATTTGGCATTTCCTTAGGAACACAGAAACACATGAGGTAAAGGTGCCTCGTCTGCCACGAGTATAGTCGCGTGGCAGTAACATATGGTTCCAATGGCCAAGCTAACAAGGATCGATGGTTTTCGTCCTTCTTTTTTTTTAATATAATTTCAGGTTCCTTTACTTTTTCGATGTTGCACCAAGACGAACGACGAAAAGAAGTTGACCCAAATTATTTATTAACCGACAAAATTGTGAGCGGAGCTCCTTAGGGACACACCAGTATAGTGAAGGGGGAACTTCATTCCATATACTCTCACAAAAGGAACATCTGCAAGAAGGTTATGGAATTCTTCTTGATCCTGTGCCACACCATAATGCCACGCAACAACTGTTGAAGTCGTTATGACTGCATTATTAAGAATGTTACTGCTTAGCTTATACTTCTGCCTATTAAAATGTTTCTTGTAACTGAAATTCTTTACTCTAAAGGACCTTTTCTATTGGGGGAAGGAGTCTATAATTTGATGCGTATCTAAGCCACAGAATGACTAAGTACAAAAATACGTTAAGATGGTTTTGCTCGAGTTCTTTTTTGGCATTAATTCTCTACCTAGAGCTGCTGTTCAATAGAAAAAGAACTGAAGATATTGTTCCGGAATTCGGTCTTGAGGGAAATTTTCTATCAATCAAGTTTTTTTTCCTATATTTATTTTATTGTGGTGTACAATGGAAAATCCATCAAGCATGGAATAATTAGTCAGCAAATAAAAACGAGCGGTTGAAATTAATTTCCATATATCATGAGGTTCATGTTCGTCCTTTTGTTAGATTTTGATAAGAGTAAGGAATTATGTAATTGTTGCTTCGATGTTGGGTATACGAACTTAATGTACGCAAGTAAGTGAACGTTAAGGGAAATAGAAATAGAAAATATTATGAATATGTCTTACCTCCTGGCCTTTGGCAATGGGTAACAATGAAAGACAACAGTGGCAAGTAGTTCGTGACGACCGGCGCATGGAAAAAGGTCCAAAGGCAAAAAGTCCGTAATAGACTACATACCTATTGTGCATTCGGATGCGTATAACCGATCTTACTTACCTACTTACTTACTTAAGGTGGCGCTACAGTCCGTTGTGGACTTGGGTCTCAACGAACAGTCTCCGCTTGGGTACTCCACCTGAGTAGCAGCGGTCTTCCTCTGTCGAAGGATTTACGGGCCAGAGCATTGGTGTCCATCCGCTCTTAATGACCCAGCCATCTGAGTCTCTCGACCTTGGACCAAAGAAACTGCGATTAGCAAGAGCTATTCTCCGTCAGTTCTCGCCACTGGTGTTATTGCCAGTGTATATATCGGAGCCTAAGAAGACACAGTTCTCTACTACCCGAAGTTATATGCTTCTATTGTGACGTTCTGTCCGAGCCGTCGCATCCGTGTTGGGTGTTCTTCCTCGAAGACAGCATATACTTCGTATACTTCGTTTTTCCCTCATTAACAACCAAAGCCATTTTTGCCGCTTCTGTCTCAATACTCACACCACGCTGTGTTTTTCCCATTATATCGATATCATCGGCGTACGCGAGAAGTTGAACAGACTTTTGGAAGATAGTGCCTCTGGTGTTGGCGGTGGAGTTTTGCACTATCTTCTCAAGAACGATGTTAAGAAAATCGCATGACAGTGCTTCACCTTGTATGAATCCTTTTTTGACATCGAAAGATTCCGTAAGCTTCTTGCAAAGCTTGACGGCGCAGCGTAAGTTCTCCATCGTCAATTTGCACAAGCGAACGAGCTAGGCAAGGATGCCATCACTATATATAGCTTTATACAGTTTGTTTCTGTAGATGCTGCCTTAAAATCGATGCAAAGGTGTTCAAAAGAAGTTCACATACTACGGCAGAAAGGATCTTGTGGGCGATGTTAAGTAGAGGATCTCCCTTCTTCAGGATGGGGCAAACAATGCTGGCGGTTCCATTTATCGGGCATGCATTCTTTCGAACATATCTTACAGATCATTTGGTGCACGCTCTTATCTACATCGTCGCCTGCTACTTTAAACAGCACGGCAGCTAGACCATCTGCTCCAGCGGTTTTGTTGGATTTCAGACGTGATATTGCCGTTTTCATTTCTTCTAAGTCGGGTTCACGGCATCGTTGGCTGTCATCCTGTCCGATGAAAGGTTCCTGTCCTGCGGGAGGATTTCGTTCGTTGTCGCCGTTAAAGAGTCTACAGAAGTGGTGTTTCCAAATCCCCAGCATCGACTGCGTTTGTACTACGATGTTCCCAGTTCCCCTGTTTATCTCTGCAGTCATCGGTTTTTGCTCTATGACCTTGGGCCGTCTGTTTTACCTTCCGATAAAAACTTCGAACTTCATTATTGCTATTGGCTTTCTCAACGTCTACGATCTGACGCTTTTTTCTGCTGTAAGAAACCGACGGCGTTCCTCTCTCCTATATTGATCTGGTGGCGGCACTTCGTCGACCCATTTTTTACGCTTGGAACGCGCACCAAAAAGGGAAACCGCGTTGGACATTTAAACCTTGTTACAGTCTTGACACAATACTATCGGAAGTCTTTCACTTTGATCCTGTAGATCACTTGAGCAGAAACAATTGAACGAAGAATTATTTTGCTTCGTTCTCCATGATTCTCATCGTTTCAAGTCTCCTAATTTTTCTGATTCAAAAAGTGCAAAGGCTTCAAATATTTGCCTGTAGGAAAAGGTGTGATTTTTTTTAATGAGAAAAACGTGAAACTCAAGCGTGGTGCCATTCATGCAGATCCCTTTGTTAATCCAGTAAAATCCTTTTATTTTCCTGCAAAATCAACAATTCTTACTAGAACTCCCGTCTTTTTAATACATAACCCTAATTTTCGCTCCGATCCTCAATTAACAAGAGGAACTCAGTAGCCATAAAAAGAGAAGAATGTGAATAAAGAAGTGAACAAAAAATCGAGAGAATAATAAAAAAAAAAACTGGACACGCCAACACGCCAGACGGTCGTCCGTATCGTTAACATGGTGTGTGCGGTTAAATCATTTAATCATCAATCCTTATTAAGTCTGTTGTAGCTTGTAGGTAAAGGTATACCTGGTCTCCAGCTCCGGCTCGTGCCAACCGACCATCATAAAAAACGAGAACATAAGAAAGAAAAACAACAACATCGTTAACCTCACTTTCAATTGATTCTTAAATCTTCATTCGTGTGTTGTCGTCGTCTCTTATACCACTCTCCGATCCTTCCACGCATCACTTGGATCGAGAGTGTTTGCCTCAACATCTGAGAATGACCAACTGCGGATTATATGAACCGCACAGACGGTTGCCATTGGACACACAAGACACAAAATTAAAAGATACCAAATATACACAAAGCAACAGTTATTGACCCCTAGGATCGAATAAAAACGAACGGAACTGCCCCAATCAATCTCACTCTCTTGATCTTCGTTCAGTTCCGTTGGCTTGCCATAAGCAAAACTATGAAAATGAAGCCTCATTGATGCAGGTACACTCCTCTAGACTCGTACTTTGTCTGTCCTCGATTCTTTTCTCCATATGGCATGTGTTTCTTTCGTTTGTCTGCTGATGTTGATTGTCCCTTATTGCAAATCTCGATCGTAGCATGTGGACACTGCTCTCTTGTCATGGGGTTCGTCGGTCGTCGTTCGTCTACATGGAAGCTGCACTTCGATGCCCTTTTGTTTGGCGCGATCCCTCCAAATTCAAAGATATATCCTGGCAATTCTTCTGTTGTTTGATTTCGCATCTGCGAAAATTGTATTTATTTATTTTTTTGTCTTCGTCCTTTTCTTTTCTTCCTTTCTTCTTCACTTTTGATTGAACTAAGCAGTAAGCACTGAACTGAGGTCGTTTACGTGCATTTGCATCGCATCGTCCTGAATCCTGATCCCTGATGTTATGATGGTGTCATTGTACTCCGGGGGTAAATTTATCGATCAGCTGTTCCCTTTGGTTCGGTTTGGATTTCTTGCGCCTGCTGTCCCGTTCCGATCTTCGAAGAGGGCAAAACAAAAAATTCCTGTTGCTCCTGAGTTATGGAACAGTTTAAGGATTTTTATTCCTTTTGGGGCTGAACAAACACGAAACGTAATCAAAAGATCGACCGACCGACACAAGGCACAGGACACACAATCAAAATAATAAAAAGTGTCGCTAATATTTCATGGCCCGTACTTTATTTTTTTTCTTTATGTTCTTGTTCTTCTTGAGGATTGAGGACGAGGAGCGAACCACCAGGTGCAATATCATCCTTTTTCTTTTGCATATCGCTGCTTTTGAATCAATTCCAGTTTGGCAGTTTGTGTTGTAAAGGTCCTTAATCGTGTGTTTTTGATAAAATAGGGAGGACGAAATTGCAATCACATCTGCTACCGACTGCAATTCTGTATTAAATGCAGACAGGACTTCGAATATGATCTCCATGACAATTGGAAAATCCTTTCATCTCCAGGTATCAACTGGGCAAATAATAATGTATTTTCCATGAAAATCCTGATCTAACCCTTTTCAAATATTTCGGAGAGACGTCATCATCGCAGGGAAATTCGGATGATGATTGGAACAGTTGGTATGCGTTGGTCCCACAGGGGCTGTGGTGTGGTCATGGTCATGGTCAGTCATCAAGGATCTACCTTCGCTTTGAGGTATACAAATATTTTTGATTGTTTGAGGGACGAATATGACTAGCGAACGGACGGAACAAATTTAATTAACGTAAAATGAGAAGTTTCACTTTTATCGGACCTTTACATTTTAAGCGGCGTGTGGTAGATGATCCTGTTTGTTTCTACTTGGTTTGACTTGCCCTTTTTTGAATATGAGTAATCCATAGTCGGACATGGAACATGTCTCGTATATCGGTTTTAATTTTGTTCTTGATTGACGAACTTTTGGGTCTCTCTCTCGCTCGACCTCTCACAATTTATTTTCCATCTGCCGTTTTGATAATAATTTTTGTCGAATTCAATCCAAAGTCGGAAGAGATCTTATTTCGTTGCTTAATTTTTTGTTTAGTGTTTCGGGTCCGATATTTCATGTGGTGTTTGGTTCGTTGAAGGAAGAAGGAGGGTGACACCTATCGAATGATCGTTGCAAAGCGCGTTCTGACTCTTGGCCTGGATCAGGGTTTAGGTATATCGTATATGCGATTATATTTCCGTGTTGGAAAGGCATAAATCCGATGATGTGTCAGTGAAAGCATTACGTAATTCTTTTGTTGTATGGTTCTTTTTTTGTCATTTTTTGGTTTAAGTGAATCGAATTGAATAAAAAAAGGACTTCCATGTGGCTGCTGGTTCAACAACAACTGTTAGAAATAAGTAAGCAAGGGTTAAGTTAGTCGGGTGATTAATCGAAGATTGAAGGTTTTCCTCAGTGATGCTGGAAAGAGGTCGAATGTCGTTTTTTTATGGACAATGAAAAAGATTTGTTGTTGGGCGATTAAATCGACAACGGAGAGACTAATTTGGCGATGTTATCATGTTAGGTGGTGCTTAATTTGACCTTAAGTTTGTCCCTTACCGTTTTTGTGGCTACTGTAGCAGAGAATGTCAACTCGCAGTCGAATTCAATATTTCACTTACTTACTTCTGCCTTACTTCTCAGAATATTCGTTTACAAGGTCCGATTGCATATCACATCGCATTTTTGCATTTCCATCAAATCGGCTTCGTTCAAAAAGCAATTGGCAGTTGCCTGATTCGGAGCAGTGTGTTTTTTACTAGGGAATAATTTTATCTGTCCTAAACTTTACGTAACAAGCCGCTAAATGAAATGACCCTTTAAGTGTAAGCAAACATTCGAGCGACTTTCAAACTTTTTTTTTATAAAAAAGCAAAAAATCGATCACGAAACGCCAACTTAAAAAGGAATTGCTGAGCAGAAACAATAATTGAACGAAGGATTATTTTGCTTCGTTCTCCATGATTCTCATCGTTTCGAGTTTCCTAATTCTTCCGTTTGCCTGAAACAAAAAGTGAGATTTTCTTGGAAATTAAATTCAGGAATATTTTCTTTTGGAAAAGAAACTTGCGACTAAAGTACTTTCAAGCAAATTCTAGAAGAAGGTGAGCTGGAATGATGAGTGTACTCCGACTATCATGATGTATAAATATTTTGACAAGCTGTCCCCCTGTAACCCACCAACTTTGTTTTACTATAGTGTTAGGTTCAAATTTTGGTGTACGCGAACTCAAATGGACTTTTGGCTTACCTAAGCGGGCAGTCTGCTACTAGATAGGTCAGTGTGAACCCGCCTTAGAAGACGTAAAAACGGCAATATCATGGCTGAAATCCAAGCAGCTGGAGCAGATGGTCTAGCTGCCAAACTGTTTAAAGTAGCAGGCAACGATGTAGATAGGACATAGGAGCATGCACCAAGTCATCTGTAACCTGTAAGATATGGTCGCCCGATGAATGGAACCTCAGCATTGTTTGTCCGATCTTGAAGAAGGGAAATCTTCTTAACTGCACCAAGTACAGAGGAATCAGCCTTTGAAGCTCTTGGATCTCTAAGTTTTTCATACCACTTTTAGGTCAAAAGCCAACAAATCTGTTTTCAAGATAATTTTTGTCGAGAATGGAAAATTGGGATTCAAAAAACACGAACATTGTTTAAAGTCCCGAAATCTCTACAAACGAATTAAATTCCTTTTCTAAATTTTAAAATGAATTCTCTGACTGAATGACTTACTCAATTTACTCTTTTGGCAGTTTGCATGACATTTCGTCCTTCACCCTCGCAAACGAGAGAGAGAAAAAAAGGATTTCAAAACACAGAAGTAAAAATCCCTTGTATAATACTGGTTTTCCGGTTCCTCCGGAACTTGGCGTCAATCAATTTCGTACTTCAAAACCGAAATTGGAAATTATTCCAGAAAGAAGCCCTTGCATGCCACAAGTTAGTTGACCATTTTTTTGCACTCCATCATCATGTATGTAAATGTCACACTATTTTCGTCATTGCTGGCGGATGGACATACAAAAAAAGCGAGAAAAAAACTCAATTCGTGATTAAAAATAAAAATTAAAGCAGAGAAAGAAAATCCACCTATTCGCATGACAGTCGCACATTTACTTTGTGTATAAGCAAATTATTATAACTGATTGAGTGACGGACGGACTAACTATGGTCGCCTTTGTGTCTCTGACGTTCGTTTGGACCCGCTCGTCATTATGGTTATTTGTATGATTGTCAGTCGTCATTGCTCTGCCGATGCGATAGAAATATTAATTTAAAATTCAAAACCAAACGCAACGACGACGATGACGACGAATAACGGCAGGAAATCCCAAAATCCGACAGCGGCACGTTCCGAATAATTCTATTATTGCATCAATGCAATGCCGCATTGAAAATTTCGACAGCTCTTCGCCTTTTATCTATATCCTGCGAGTATCTGTGTAAAGCTTGCTACACTCGACTCATTTAAAAAATTTAAAGTCGCACAACCCCTTTCAACCCAATATACAGTCAGTCAGTCAGTCAGTCATGGACAAACATAAGCGTCGTTTTGGGCTATTATAAAATTTGTTGCAGCAACATTGCACGTTGACATTTTTAATGAGCTCAAGTCACAAAATAGCCCTACGAGCGAGCGAGAGACAAACTGGCGGCGGCGGCGGTAGTTGTTGTGTGACAAACGTCGAGCAAGAACAAATATAGTCCATCACGTATTCGTAGCGTGCGGCAGCAGTTGAAATTATTTCCCATGCGATTATTTTTCCATGGTGTTGAATAGCCTGTAGCTAATAGCTTTGATCCATTTAGAGATTCGCTTGGGCTGGCTGGTTGGTTGGGCCTGGTTTCGGTTTGGTCTGGCTTTTCGCCCAAACCGTATTGAGGAGGTTTCAGCCTTCTGAGTGTGGTGCGAGTCCTTTTATCGAATTCAGAGCACAACCATCGCATCGGATTTATTCCATCATTTCATGAGTTGACTCAACTCATTCAGTCCAACAACGACGACGACAATACGATGGGCAAATTTCGACTTCACCCCTTTTTAGCTGGCCTAGGCTTTGGACTCCGTTCGACTCTATAATGAATGCAATCGAGAGAGGCCTGTTTGTGCTCCCAAAAAAAACTACAACGAGACAGCGATGAAAAAGGGGAAAGCAAGTGCCACTATTGTTGGTTTTATTTTGAATTTGAAACACCAAGTGCAGACCGCAGAACGTCGTCCATTAAAATTTTCTGCAATCAAAATCGCAAACAATGGGCACGTGACTCGCATGAAGCTAATTGCTGTTGGTGTGAATCGGGGGGCGAGGGGAGTTTTATAGTTCCCCAACCCACCAAGAAATTGGCTCTTTAATCGCTTAGTTGCCATATTCTCTCCACGACTGCCCTGCCATCCGAATAAACTCAAGCAAAGCACAATCACATTCAAAGAACAATTGGATGTCCTTTAGGAAGAGTGTGGTCTTTTTTTGTGTTCATGTGCAATTGTGCTTTAATGCCGCTTTGGATGGAAGATTTTGTTTGAGCACCACACCTCATTGAGAATGTAATTTTGCTATGAAAATGTTATCCCAGATTTTCCCTGTTACATCGTCCAAGAAGCAATAAATCTAAGGGAAACTTGACGTCATAGTTTATGGCCAGATTCCATTCGGGGGCAACAAGTATGTGATTTATCAATCAATATCTTCAATTGATTTCAGCTCTGCAAGCACCGAATTCCAGTGAAGTTGCGAAATCAACATGTTAGCCGGAAATCAAGCAACAAGGCCTCGACGACCGAGCAGTGACGATAATGCTTAAGATTTACATCGAACTCATGAGAATAATTCCCCCCTTCAGGTTGCATTGAATTGCGCTTAAATATTGGAATGAAAATGTTGCTTTGAGAGATCAGATAAACCTGGATTATAGATAGAAAGAATTTGATGATTCAATGGAATTCAATTTCATTCAAATCGAATCAATATAATTCACTTCGACTCAATATACTGTTTTCCAAATGAATTCAATACAATCTAATTCAATTCAATGCAATTAATTCAATTCAATCCATTTCAATTTGATTCAATTTAATACAATTTACTGGAAATCAATTCAGTTTAGTTTAATTCAACATTTAAGTTTCCTTAAACTCTTTTCTATTCGAATTCAGTTCAATTCAAACAATTCAATTCGATTCAATTTGTATTCAAATTATTCGAAGACTTTATAAGTCAACATTTAACAAGCCTTGACAATACTGTGAAGTCTCCAATACTGCCGCCCAAAGTTTCAAGGCCCCATTCAAACAAACAAAAAAAAGTAAATCATGGCGACTTGAAGTTTTAGCACAAACAAAAATTTCTCAGGAAAAACTTCAAACTTTCTCCAAAAGAATCAAGGACCTCCGCCCACGAAAACATTCGAATCGAGCGCAAACAACAAACCGTTCGCTCTTATTTATTGCCGAACTTTGACGCATTTTCCATCGTCGTCAACGGTCGTGTCGGCGTCGCAGTTTGCCGTGAGCGTCGTCGTTGTCGTCGTCAACATGTTAAATTCCGATTTTAACTTCAAACTCCCCCAATTCCTCAAAAAAAAAAAAACAACAACAACAACAGCTCACTACACACCACCTCCGATTTCTTACAAACAAAACGCCAAGATTTGAAACACACCAACGATTTATGGCCTCAGCGATAAAAACAAAAATAGAGAGCTTAAGACGTTAAGGACGAACGTCTGCGGCTATATTCACGTAAACATACCCGCTTCGTCGTCGTCGAACGGTCGTGGGTGCTTTCCAGTTCCATCAGCAGCAGAAATGGGGGAGTTACCTCGGTTATTTTGCTGATCTCTCCAAAGCTGGTTTTTTCTTCCAACTTCCACATGGCTAAGATATAAAATAGGCTTGACAGAAGAAGGCGAATCTTTTTTTGTCTCCCACTGTTGAACTTGCAATCATCGCAGACATCAGCAACAGTGGATTTTTAACGTGTGTTAATGACCCTTGTCACATGCGAGGTAGAGGCACAAAAAGAACGTCGACGATGTTTTCAGGGCTCTGGCTGAAGGCTCGTTAAAGACATATCAGCGAGTCATCATCATATCGAAAAGCGATAGATAAATGATTCTCGTGCAGGATTAGGAGCGGCGTGGTGCGGCTCGTTCGTTTCGTTGCCGTTCGGCGTTATCTGTTTTAATAGTCTTCCAGTATTGGCAGTCGTTTCGGAATTTTCAGCTAAGTAAGCGATTTCCGATAGAAAGAGGTGGTTCAATACTGTCGAATTCGGTCTATCTCGCTGGCTAAATGGGGTGGAAATTTATACACCACCCCGAACGGCCCGAACACACACCATTCATGCTATCCTGCCTCCTGAGGGTTCTGAATAAAATAGAAAGAAAAGAATTAGAAAAAAAACGACCACAGGCACAAACAACACACATCCCATCCGGCATCCGCATGGGTGTAACGTGCTGCCATCAGCACCATCGCGACGGCCGCCACCAACACCAAGGGTGGAACATGCCCAAATCCCTAATAATCCTGCAAACATTGCTTTTGCTATCACTTCCTAATATATGTATAATGCCTGTGGGAAGAATCCTTTCAATTCGATTCTTTTTTTTGCACCCGATTCAAATACGATTTTGACGTCGTCGTTTCAAATTTTGCCTTCCTTATCAAAAAAGGCTCTAATGTTGTGTCTTCCTTTGTTCCTGGCTGTTCCTGATGTGTGTCTTGTAGTGTGGCTTATTAGGGGAATTCTCAACCTAGTTCGCCGCTTGGCTAGTTTGTTTGGGTTATGAGATCATTTATAATCTATTGTTGGCATGCTTAAGCACATTCTTCCAGGCGAGGAAAGTCGTTCGCCAACGCCATATCGCAACTAGTTCATAGGACGGTAAGGGTATGTCAAATGCACGCTACAGATTATAAGCTGGAACTTAATGGTAAGTCTTGGTTGTAAATGGTTTAGATATGAGATTTCAAAATAGAAAAAAAATAAACTATTGTTTTTGCTTATAAATCTTGTTGATGGCATACGTCATACGTCGTCGTCGTTGTTTTTTCTGGTCCTTATCGTTCCGTCAATTGGGAGAGTGTGCTGTTGAGGGAAGAAAAATGTTGTTTACCTTATTGATGGGACGTGTGACAAAGGCGATTCTCTGGGTCAATAGACAACACAAAAGATTTGCATGGGAAATTGATTCGTGGGAAGTTTCAATAAAAACAAAATCAATTTTTGATCAAATTTAATAATAGGGACGACGAAATAGGTCAAGGGGTTGTGCTGGCAGTGAATATTGAATTCACACATTTTGCCGAACTCTTTCGGTTGCTAAGTGATATTGACTGGGATATTTTGTTTAATAATGTAAGTCTAGATGAAATGGTATTTCGTTTCTATAAAATACTTTTTGATTGTTTCTTACAAACTATTCCTTTAAGAAGAAAAAGAGACTTAAATTCTATTCCACCGTGGTTTGATCCTCATGTTAAAACACTAAAAAATAGAAGAAATAAGTCATGGATCAAATTGAATAGATCTTGGAATAACGAAGCTCAAATTGAATATATAGCTCATAGAGACGAATTTATTAACTACACGAATCTTCTTTACTCCGACTACTTATCTCAAATTGAACATAATCTCAAGTCTAATCCCCGAGAATTTTGGAAGTATGTTAATTGTAAGAGGAAATCGGATGGGTACCCAACTAACTTGACTTATATGAATTCGGTCAGCCATTTGCCTGAAGAAATCGCATGCATGTTTGCCGAATTCTTCCAAGGTGCATTTGGTAATGTATCAACACACGACAGTAATAATAACATTAACTCTAGCAATAATTTTAATGTAAATGGGTTTTCACATCTAAATTCGATAGATTTTACAATTTCAGAGGCTAGTATACTTAAGTACATTGATAATGTAGATGATTGTTTATGTCCGGGTCCTGATGGTATGCCGGCTTTTATGTTAAAAAAATGTGCAATATATATATCGGTCTTATCCCTTGTGTGTGCTTTTTAATAGATCCCTTAGCTGTTCTGTATTCCCAACACTTTGGAAGAGTTCATTCTTAATCCCGATATATAAGAAAGGTATGAAAAATCAAGTGACTAATTATAGACCTGTAGCTAAACTGTCCTCCATACCAACATTATTTGAATCAATTATTTGTGATACGCTGTCTTTTCATTGTTCGTCTATTATATGTGAAAACCAACATGGCTTTGTTAAAAAAAAAAATCTACTGTAACAAATTTACTTCAGTTTACAACATACTGTATTGACGCATTTGAAAAGAAAGAACAAGTTGACTGTATTTTTACTGACTTTTCTAAAGCCTTTGACAAACTAAACCATAATGTTCTGTTGAATAAATTAAGTGTGATTGGTCTTAATGAACGATTTATCAAATGGCTTTCCTCTTACCTTCATGATAGACTGTATAGTGTTATCTTTATAAAAATGAACGCTCTAAAACTTTAGTTGTTAACTCTGGTGTTCCGCAAGGTAGCCATCTTGGTCCTCTATTATTTGTGTTATTTATTAATGATCATCCTTCTGTGTTGGTAAATTCTATGTCTCTTATTTATGCTGATGATGTGAAAATTTTTCGAAGAATTACTTCAATAAATGTCTCTGATCTTCTACAAGAAGATCTCAATAGATTTGGGGAATGGTGCAATAAAAATGGTCTTGTCTTAAATATTGATAGATGTAAAGCTATGTGTCTTACTCGTAAGAAAAATATTATTGACTATTCTTATTTATTAAATATGTCTACTCTTTGTAAAGTTTCTTGTATTTCTGATCTAGGCGTTGTATTAGACTCTAAACTTTCTTTCAACTATCATTTTGACTATGTAATTAATAAGGCTAACATGACTCTTGGCTTCATTAAAAGATTTGGACGTGAATTTCATGACCCATATGTTCTAAAATCCCTATATTTCTCGTTTGTAAGGTCTATTTTAGAATACGCATGTGTTGTTTGAGCCCCTTACTATACAGTTCATATTAATAGATTGGAGTCTGTCCAAAGAAGGTTCCTGAGATTTTGTCTTCGGTTTTTTAATTGGCCCGATAGATATAACTTACCACCATATACTGATCGTCTTAAACTTATTAACCTTCCGACTTTATCTAGTCATAGAGCTTATTTGCAATTTTGTTTTACTGTTGGTGTTATAAAAGGTTCAATTTCGGTTCGACGATTCTTTCTCGCTTAAATTTCAATGTTAGTAACTATTCTATAAGAAGACAGTTACCACTTTGTAACTCATTTAGTAGGTCAAACTACGGCATGAATAGCCCTGTTAATCTTCTTATTAATGTTTATAATAAATTGATTCAAACGATGATAATGTAAGAACGTCCAATTTCAAATCAAGATTTTATATTCTTAATTCATGATGTTTATGTCGATAACTTAATTTAAACTTTTTTTTTTTTGAATATTACAAGGTTATGAATCAACGGCCATAAAACGCCTATTCAACTTATTCCACAGATTAGCTAACCCAGAGAATAAGAGTTATACTTTGGATTAAAATTTCCCGGAATAGTGACGTTTTATGGTACATGACTACGGATATTTTGTTGCCTTTGCCATATACCTACAGGGAAATCGATTGTGGCGCCATCTAATGAACTGACAGAGAATTAGTTTTCTTTATAGTTTTTTATTCTCGACGAATGGAACCTCAGCAAGAAAGTAGAACCCCTGAACAGCACAAACTACAGAGGTATTGGTCTCCTAAACATCGACTACAAGATCTTGTCTGCCGCGCTGTGTGAACGCTGCAACCTTTCGTCAACAACCTGATAGGTCCCTACCGCTACCAGTGTGGCTTCAGACCCGGAAAGTCCACTATCTATCAAATCAAATTTTCACTCTACGGCAGATCTAGCAGAAGATCAAATCGATACCTACCACCTTTTTATCGATTTCAAGGCCGCGTATGACAGCATCTATAGAGAACCACTATATAGAGCAATGTCTAGTTTTGGCGTCCCAGAAAAACTTGTCCATCTGTGTAAGATGACAATGGAAAACTCACGCTGTTCCATCATGGTCGGAAGAAACCTAACGGACGCTTTTGATGTCAAAAAAGGTTTTAGACAAGCCGATGCGCTGTTATGCGATTTCTTCAACATTATTCTTGAAGAGATTGGGCAAAACTCCAACGTCAACACCAGAAGTACAGTCTTTCAAAAACCGTCCAGCTTCTAGGATCCGCAGACGACATGGACATAATTGGAAGAACACAGCGTGTTGTCAGTGCAGCGATCATGAGCCTTGAAACGGCTAATGCTTTCAATAAGAAAGGACAAACAACCTCAACGTCTTGGAGCCAACGTCAGCATGGACAGATTTAACTTCGAGGTGGTAAAGGACTTCTTCTACCTAGGATCCGGTATAAATTCAGAGAACAACACCAGCGCTGAAATCAAACGAAGGATCATTCTTGCAAATTGCTGCCTCTTTGCTTTAGGAAGGCAATTGAGTAGTAAAGTCCCCTCTCGAGTAACTAAAGTGTCACTGTGTGACATCATCATCCCAGTCCCAATATATGATGCAGAGGCATTGACCATGACAACATCCGATGTAAACACTCTGGGCTGCTTCGAGAGAAAAATTCTTTGAGTAATTTTTGGTTCAGTCTGCATAAATGGAGAATGGAGACGAAGATTCAATCAAGAACTGTACGAGCTTTTCAGCGACACTGACCTAGGCAGAAAAGTTAAGGTCCAACGACTTAGATGGCTGGCTCATGTAGGTCGAATGGTAAAAAATTCTTCGGCCTGTAGAGTCTTCGAATCCAACCCGGAAGGACGTCGCAGAAGGGGAAGACTGCGACTCGAGTGGAGCACACAGGTGGTAGAGGACCTGAACCACCTTGGCGTGTGAAACTGGAGACAGCTAGCTCGGGACCGAGCTGGCTGGAGACGCTTGTTGGATGAGGAATTGGTCCGACCTGGACTGTAGCGCCATCATAAGTAAGAAGTAATGTTTATCTGTTTGGCTGTTAAAGTTTGCATATTACAAATTCTGACGTACCGGCCGATGGAACAGTCTTCGCTTTCTTCGGAGCACGTTCGCATGCTGAATTCTATTTTTTCGACTATGCCTGATGTGACTGTCACGAAACGACTCAGAAACTGCTCTGAAGTGTTCAGTGTCACGCTTGTATAAGCAAAATGACCCACGGGATCTTCTGTCTCAGCTTTTTCGCGTATCTTCAATCTTTAAGGTAGAGGTTAAGAGGTCCCCTGGACTTGGCTCATCAGAAACCGACTCGCGATCACGTTGAAACTCCTTAAACCAATTTTTGACGGTTGCCCTCAAAAAGTCGATTAAAAAGTAGTATTTAGAACAGGGTGGGTGGTTCTTGTTCACCGAGATCCTGTTCAGTAGTCTTTTTTCTAGCGGTTGATTGGACTATTCACTATTATGTTTATTTTGGGGTAGGTCCTTGAAAACACAATATTGCTTACAAATGCATTATTATGTCACGTCTCACGTGTCCTTCCAATAGGACTTTTGATTAACCTCAATCTAAAGTGACTCGGTCTTTGAACTTTTAATTATTTTACATATTTACAAAGGACGACATGTCCTTTTTTGTCGTGTAACAATTGCGCTTATTTATTCATGTCCCAAAATCGTCTGATGATTATTCTAATTGAATGTGATTGCGTCAAAACCGTGGGCTGCCCCTTACTACAGTCACTTCTGTCCACTCTAAACCAAACACTTTAATCACAGCAAATAGGAATTCAATTTGATTTGATTGAATTAAATAAGTTGGGTCTTGCTGGAATCGTTTTGAATTAACATGGACACGGATCGAGCCAGCAACGGACGACCGACCGACAACGGACGACAGTCAACAAAAATAAAAGAAGAAAAAGTAAAGCAAACATTTGTGAGTGGGTGTGCGTTTAACTGATTTCGAATTCATCAATAAAATAAAATCACGGCTTCCATTTAATTCTGTTTACTTTTTCAATAATGCATGTGACTGCCTTGAAACTGCATAAGTATTGAGGATTGCTTCGATTTTTATTTTTACGCTGGCGCTGCTCGGCAAAAGGATTCAAGTACATATATGAACGAGTATCGAACCGAGTAGTTTGATTGCAGTGACGAGGAGCATTGGTGCAACAGCCAGCCCCAGCGATAGGACAAGTTTTCGCTATAGCTAGCAGGCACAGGCATATACATCGATACAGGACTTGTTAAAGTTGGATTCATTTGGCATGCATTTTTTATAAAAGTGGAATGAATGAAAAATCGTAAGGGCAGAGGGGGAATTTGGAAGGCCACACAAGGATAAATATGTTTATGGGCCTGAACTCAACCTCAAGAGCCTGGAAGGCTTTCTCTTTTGTCTCTTTTGCAATCAATTATTATTGTTGTTGTTGTTGGTGGCCGTGGCTGTGTGAGGTAAAGGTTCTGGGAATCAATCAACGCCAAGGTGGTGGTTAAGTATGGAAGAACAATCAATGGTAAATTGCACTTTGGGTATGGGGAACGGTAGGAGTCGTACATCGTACAATTAAGAAAACCAACTCAATATAAATGATTGAAAAGGATTGTGTTTCAAGTGTGGGGGTGGGACTGAATGTATCGAAAGACAATAAAAGACTTTTTTTAGTTGTTTTTCGGTTTTGATGGAATTTCCGTTTAGAAGTTGCGTAATTCCGATTAGTTGTCGTTTGACAGTTAAGGACTTTGGACATTCAGAACACAAATTATGCACGCGCTTTTGATTTATTGTCCTTGTTTCATGGTAATCGATGATCCTGACTGAATTGTCACTTAACTATTGGGCAGTTAATTTCAATCAAGAATGTTAATTAAACGCTTGTCTTTTAGTTATTTATTCCACATTTAGAAAAGCGTGTAGCGTGGGGGCATAGGCATACCTACCTTTGTTAGAGCAAAGTTTTGTGGCTAGCTGCAACCGTCAAAAATTGGTTTAACGAATTTCAAGGTTGTTGCATGTAGGTTTTGAATAGGCACGTCCAGACCATTGAAGGTGAATGAAATGGTTGGTATATCAAGGCCATCTGCACCATAGAATCCGCGTTTACTCACTCCGGGTAGCAAGATCAATCGTGAAACCAATGCAAATTGGTGTTTAACGCTGTTTTCGACGAATCATGGATCCTATGGAATTCACCAAAGACCAGTCGAAACAATGTACTCAAGAAGGTGAAAACTGTCCCATCTGCCAGGGCGATAATGGCCATCACTTGACGAAGAAAACAGTGCTGATTGATCTTAATAACGCACTAACGGAGGTATGCTCCGCCATTGTAACTTCTAAATTGGGCTACGAACTACCTGTCCACAGTATTGTCCCGATTTGCCTCCGTGCGGCAAATTTTGTTTCCAAACTTGAAAAAGTCACTCGCCAGGAAAAAATTCTATTGTAGGATTAATAAATCGTTGCCGCTACGGAAGTCTGCTTTGAAGAAGTTGTAGTTGTAGAATAGCTGCTGCGTCTAGTTAATCGAGTTAAAAGGATACGAGGATTATTAAAGAATTGATTCGACAATTTTTTTTGTTTTTTCTTTTGTAGACTCAGAACTTATGGGACCAGACCACCCTCGTCCTTATGACTTCAAAAAACTTAACTCGCCATTAAGAAAATTACCAACACATCTGTTATAATTCGTTTTCTGATAACCTCGCTTTCAAATTTCAAAAACTCAACTTAAAAATGCATCTTATCGCAATCTTGCTGCATCATAAATTCGACAAGACTCAAACTGGTCCCAGTTGACCCATCACACTGAAAAAACTGGTTTGAACTGAAAAACCCTTTTTCGTCACTTTGAAATTTCAATAGAAAACAAAAATCATTAAAAGAATCTTGTGATTCTAATGACATCCTGTCCACCCCTGTCATTATCCTGCTTACACCTCTTCAATCGTCCAACTGTTGATAAAATTCCAAAACCAGTTTTTCCAAAAAAAAAAAAGAAAAAAACACTAAATTAACCCAATACACATTTTCTGTCCAAAGGGTCCTTTAAGTCCTTTATGTGAATGTAAAAAAAAAAACAATCTTGATTCGAAAAAGTTTTTGAGGTATGTTTATGTAAATGAACCATTGATTGAATTTGCATATGAAAACCAGTTCGTTTTACGAAATTGAATAATTCGTTAGCTGGGTATTAATGAGCAAAATGACAACAAAAGGACACGCACCTTAATTCTCTCTCTCTTTCTCTGTTTGTTGTTTCTATTAAAACTCGCATACATAACATAAATTGTATGCAAGTCCTTTAAACGCAAGTAAGTTCCAAAATACCAACTGAGCTTTGAGTCGAGAATTCAAATAAATTTAAATTTATTCATACAAAACCCAAAATGAAGGAAAAAGTGACACACAGCATGTTGCTCGTTTACATGAACGAACCAGCGAACTAATAGTTGACACGTGATCAAGAAGCGTGCCTTAGAATATGGTTTATGTCTCATAAGCGATCCTAACGAACACACTCCGGGCGACGACGAGGACGACGACAATGAATAAATCTCTCGCTCCAGTGGGTTGCAAAAAGGGTTTCTCGTTTCTTAATAGAAAAAAAAACTTATTCGATCTTCATTATACTGCTCACAAGTAAAGGCACAAGACGCATGCAGCATACCTGTTATCCAAACTGGAAATTTGATCATTTTTGTGTTTCCTTCCTTACTTTCTGCTCGAACGGAATTCTTTTGTTACAATATAGCTAGTAGAGCAGCAGGATCGAGAAAGGGTCTTTTCTCTGTTTGTTATTTTTGTTTCTAATGCATTAATATATGCGCTGCGCACGCGTATGTTTTCGAAATGTGCAAAAGTGTTTGTGCCACGAGATTGTCACACTTCAATAAAATAGGAACTAGGGTTTCTGGTTCAGTGTTTTAATATAAAAACATCTGCGGAATGGAAAAACTAAAACCTAAGTTGTCCTATTGAGAATCTAGGACTCGTAGAACTCGGCGACCTTAACATACATGCACACCTAGCTGGAAGTAGGTAAAAGGCAATCATATAATTGTTGGGATGTGATTTATCAATCGGAAATTATAGTGCAAAAGGCTTGAGGTTGCGAAAAAGGAGGATTTCACCAGTATGTTAGTTTTGCAATTTTGTAGGAGTTCCGACTTTTCTCGGAAGTAAGTCGCAGTGAATTATTGATGAAACTGGGCAACGCATATCATATCATCATTATAGTCATCGCTCCTACTGACCAGATTTACCACTTGATAAAAAGGAAGTAGTAGATGATTGAGGTCCTCGTCCCCTTGGGTGCGCCGCGCCGCCGCCTGGGTCGTGGTCTTCCTCTACTTCTACGTCCCTCGGTAATAGTGTCTAAGGCTTTCCGGGATGGAGCATTGGTATCTATCCACTCTAAATGACAAAGCCATCTGAGTCTCTGGATCTTGATCTTTCTGGCTATATCCGTGGCGCTGTACAACCCGTAAAGCTTGCTATTAAATCTTCTTCTTCTTTCCCCATCAATGCACACGTGGCCAATGAACTTTCCTCTCGAAACAACCTAAGGCAAATTCATCCGACTTTGTCGATGTCCACGATTCTGCACCATACAGCAGGACTGGGATTATGAGGGTGTTATACAGTCTTACCTTAGTTGCTCGAGTGAGAGCTCAATTGCTTTCTTAGCCCAAAGAAACAGCGATTATCAAGAGTTATTCTTCGTCTGATCTTAGCGCTGGTGTTTATAGAGGAACCTAGGTAGGCAAACTCCTCTACTACCTCGAAGTTGTATGCGTCTATTATGACGTTCTGTCCGAGCCGTCGCGTCGGTGTTGTCATCCACGAAAACGGCATATACTTCGTTTTTTCCTCATTTACCGCTAAACCCATTTTTTCCACTTCTGTCTCAATTCTCACAAAGGCGCCATTGACATCACCCTGTGCTCTTCCCATTATATCAATATCATCGGCGCGTTTGCGAGAAATTGAACAGACTTTTGGAAGATAGTGCCTCTGGTGTTGACGGCGAAGTTTTGCACTGTCTTCTCAAGAACGTTGTTAAGGAAATCGCATGTCAGTGCATCGCCTTGTCTGGATCCTTTTTTGAATTCGAAAGATTCCGTAAGCACGGTGCCAACCTTGATGGCGCAGCGTGAGTTCTTCATTGTAATTTTGCACAAGCAAACGAGCTTAGCAGGGATGTCAAAAGTAGACATAGCCTTATACAGTTCGTCTCTGTAGATGCTTTCATATGAGGCTTTAAAATCGATGAAAAGGTGGTGTGTATCGATATGGTTCTTCATAGTTTTTTTTTTAAGATCTGCTGCAAAGTGAAAATTCGATCGATGGTTGAGTTTCCTGGTCTTAAGCCGTATTGATAATGACCAATCAGATTGTTGACAAAAGGCTTCACACGTTCATATTTTACGGCAGAGAGGCGATGTTGAGAAGGCTGCTTCTGTAGTTGGCGCAGTTTGATGGTTCTCCCTTCTTCTTCTTCAGGATCGGACAAATTTTGATTTACAATAACCTAAGGTCAAACAAACAAAATCCAAAATAGTTTTTTGGTCACAACTCGGTAACCAGACCTTTGTACTCGTGTATCATTTGATATTGGCTACCTGGGAACATTGGGAGACCTGGCGGGTGAATACAACAGTATTGACCATGTTACTGGGCCAAGCGCCAAGACATAGGCTTCTCAGCTTTGATTCCATTATTGATTCCGTTAAATTCATCGTTTCTTAGAGTCCGAGAAAGTCTTCTTTCAGCCCCTCAAAATCACAAGCCTCAAACAATGCGTCTGGTGAAATTCCCCTTGATTAAAATTCTCTTTGTTTTTATTTTTCTGTCGATTTGCTGTTACTTTTTTTCCATCTCCTCATAGAAACATTTTCCAATTTCGATGCGACTGTCAATCTGTTGCAGCAACAGCAAGTAAAATCTAAAAGGAATGCACATTGCACATACAACCAATTCACCTCTGTGCCATCGAGGGAAAGTCAACTAACTGTCATTCATTTGAAGTTGAATCAAACAGGATTCTCTTTTATTACAATAATTCTTTTTTCTCATCTTTTGATGCATCGCATGTTGCAGATGTTGATGCTGATGACTGCTGCCATACAAACAAACATGCACGTAGCACATTGCACATACGAAGATTCATATGAGTGTGCATTTATTCGAAAGGATTCGCATTGAATTCAGGATGAAGAGGATACTGATAGTATGCGGTGCGAACACCGCTAACAGTTTCTAATCAAATCAGCCAGGCAAAACGCGGTGTGGCAGGCTCAGACAACAGGAGGCTTCGACGAATCCAACGGAAAAGGGTAGATCGTATCGAAATTGGCTTTCCGTGCTCGCGCGAATAAAATAACTGAACTGATGTGTTTGTTGCACATCCTGAAAAGAGTTCGTTACTTTTTTTTTATTTAATGGTCCTTTAAAAAAATATAAATTGGAATTACTTATCAATGCAATGCTGCAAGGACTTTCTTCCTCGGGGATTTACTTTTAGGCACATAACTGTGTGCACATAAATTTACGGCTAATGTTGGTAAGGTATGAACATTTTTTTTTTTTTAGAAAAGGGGTGGATCGTCAACCTCCTTCACCAGAGCGATGAAAGCTGGTGAGGTGAAAAGAGTCCTTGTTTCCTCGTCAATATTATATGGAAACGAAACGAGTCGAGTTGGTATGACGTTACATAACGCATGCATTGATTTGATTTTCGTGTAAGAATATAATCCCCGAGCCCGCGTATCAAATTGAAATAACGAGAGTTTTTTTTTAGACACCAAGCAAGGTAGGTGGTATAATTTTTCCAGCTAGGGCTGCTTTCAATAAGAAGGTACCCCAGATACCCACGACTTACAGAGCGGCAAGCAGGCGAAGTGTGCTACATGCATTTCCTTTCTATTTAGGCTGTTAACTGGATTAAAAAAAAGAAATAGATAGTCAGATAGACTATGGTATAAACATAATAAAAAGCGAGTGTTGCCTTGGCACCATATCGCCTTCACAACGCAACGCAACGTGGCAAAAAGGGTTGCCCCTGTTTTGATTCTCTGATATCGCATTATCCCAAACAGAAATTATGGTCCTTTCGAATTCGTCAGGGGGTGGAATTAAGTGAGGAATGCAGTTAGCAATTTTTGCATTTGCATTTTCATTTGTTTATGTTTTGTTGGCGATAGCAACAAAGCCGAGCAAATGAGTCGGTTAATGTGCTTTATGTTTCTAGGCTCGTGCAATGGTGACGAGACGCGTGGTATTAATCTTGATATGTAAAGAACGACGCATGGTTGATAAGATTAAGTAGGTATCAATGTTCCAAATGGGGTTGTCGAAAGAGGATGTGCAATGGGCGTGGAATGTTGATATTTTATGATATTGCAACCTAATGCAAATTTAAAAAATAATTGGACACGTGAGAGTTGGCTTATGACTAGGTACTTTCATAACAAATTTCGGAGGCAGTGAGGCAGACGACTAAAAGGGTTCAAGAAAGGGTAACTCTTTTGAAAATATACAAAAAGCAATGAGCTCGAGCTAACGTATACATATATGATGTCGTGTTTACTGAATATTCCAAGGAGCTGGACCATAATCCAAATTTGAATGTTCGAGAAAAATTTTACACATACATACGAGGTCTTTCCGGGTTGGATTCGAAGACTCTACGGTCCGGAGTATTATTTTCCATTCGCTCTACGTGACCCAGCCATCGAAGTCGTTGGACTTTAACATTTCTGACTAGGTCAGTGTCGCTGAACAGCTCGTACAGTTCTTGATTGAATCTCCGTCTCCATTCTCCACTTATGCATTCGTCGGGCAATCTTGCCGATGAGCTGGTGCATACCTACTCCTAAAAATAATCATCTCCAGCTGCTTTGTACAGTTCGGCGGCAAGGCCGTCTGCTCCAGCCATTTTTGTTCCACTTAAGTTTAGATATCGCTATCTTCACTTCGTCAATATCGTGTGGGTGGAATTGTTGATTCTGTATAGCTGGTGAATATTGCTCGTCATCGCCATTATACAGCTTGGAAAAGTGGTCATTATCATTGACTGTGGCCATACTACGATGTTCCCATGATGGTCTTTGGCTTCAGGTTCGGTTCGGGGTATAAGACCCCTGGTGGTTTGTTTTACCTTTTTGTAAGAATTTCGAACCTCATTCCTGTTGTGACATCCTTCCTCGATCGCGCGCTTCTCATGCTCCCTTTTTTCTATATGAGAAGATTGTGCTGGCAGCAAAGAACTGTGATGTGCTTTTTGTTTCCCAGCCGAGGTTTCGCTCGTCGGTGCCAAGGTCTAATGAAAACACGAAACTTCAATGATAGGTCTTTTGAACCTAATGACAAATTTTTTATTAACAACACTTAATAACTACAATTATCGAGATCAAAGTATATTCAGTAGGTTTGACTTGGTTCTTCTTGAGTTCACTGAGTCACTTCCGGTATATGATCGGACCTGGTTATAGCTTTCGCCGGTAGGGTGTCCGACTTCCTTGCTGTCTTGGTAGGGCTTTCACTACTGGGCTTCCTATTCCTGTTTCCGTTTGAGCGGCTGGCAAATATTACTCGACCGGCTTATTTTCGGGGGATCAGCAGGTACGTTTAAGGCCCCTGGTGGCACTCAGCACGGCAGGCAATAGCTCTGGTGGATCAGCAGGTACGTTTAAGGCCCCTGGTGGCACTCAGCACGGCAGGCAATAGCTCTGGTGGATCAGCAGGTACGTTTAAGGCCCCTGGTGGCACTCAGCACAGCAGGCAATAGCTCTGGTGGATCAGCAGGTACGTTTAAGGCCCCTGGTGGCACTCAGCACGGCAGGCAATAGCTCTGGTGGATCAGCAGGTACGTTTAAGGCCCCTGGTGGCACTCAGCACGGCAGGCAATAGCTCTGGTGGATCAGCAGGTACGTTTAAGGCCCCTGGTGGCACTCAGCACGGCAGGCAATAGCTCGGGTGGATCAGCAGGTACGTTTAAGGCCCCTGGTGGCACTCAGCACGGCAGGCAATAGCTCGGGTGGATCAGCAGGTACGTTTAAGGCCCCTGGTGGCACTCAGCACGGCAGGCAATAGCTCGGGTGGATCAGCAGGTACGTTTAAGGCCCCTGGTGGCACTCAGCACGGCAGGCAATAGCTCTGGTGGATCAGCAGGTACGTTTAAGGCCCCTGGTGGCACTCAGCACGGCAGGCAATAGCTCTGGTGGATCAGCAGGTACGTTTAAGGCCCCTGGTGGCACTCAGCACGGCAGGCAATAGCTCTGGTGGATCAGCAGGTACGTTTAAGGCCCCTGGTGGCACTCAGCACGGCAGGCAATAGCTCGGGTGGATCAGCAGGTACGTTTAAGGCCCCTGGTGGCACTCAGCACGGCAGGCAATAGCTCTGGTGGATCAGCAGGTACGTTTAAGGCCCCTGGTGGCACTCAGCACGGCAGGCAATAGCTCGGGTGGATCAGCAGGTACGTTTAAGGCCCCTGGTGGCACTCAGCACGGCAGGCAATAGCTCGGGTGGATCAGCAGGTACGTTTAAGGCCCCTGGTGGCACTCAGCACGGCAGGCAATAGCTCTGGTAGATCAGCAGGTTTATTTAAGGCCCCTGGTGGCACTCAGCACGGCAGGCAATAGCTCTGGTCGATCGGCAGGTACGTGAACGGCCCCTGGTGGCACGACGGACAAATCTCCTTCAATATTTAAAACCCCTTACCACTGGTGGGGGGAAGCTTTAAAATTGAAATTGCGGTTGCTGCACGGTCGGTAATACGGACAGTCTCCTTCGGTATTAAAACCCCTTACCACTGGTGGGGGGAAGCTTTAATAGCGAAATTGCGGTCGGCGGCGGGAAAGACCAAAACACTCAGTTCAAAACTCAAGTTGAAATGACAACTATAGGTAGTGATGAAAAGTAGTGGTAGTGGTGCTTTTAGTACGAAAGTACTCATCACCATATAAACTTTACCACAAAACATGAATGTGAATTGTATGAACATGAAAGTTAAACTTTCATGTGTTTCGGTATAGCTTGCTGCCATGCAATAATAATGTTATCGATGATGAAAATAAAAACGCCATGTTGTGTTAATGAGTCATACGATATGCTTTGTTTATGCATTTCTTGGTATACATTCAAGGGCAAATGAAATGTATGCAATATATGCATGAATTAGTTTCGCCTGCATATGGGATATTTGAAGCGAGCGTGAATTGTATGCATTCGAAATGCAAACTTGCCCTGTATATTTAGGATTTGATGGAAAAATTGATGTTGTTGTATGAGAGCATGTAACGCTTCGTTACAGAACTTCTACGGAGGTTTTTGGAGACACGATCGGCAAAGGATATAGCAATCTATTGAGATTGTAGCCGTTTGACGTCGAATTTTCTCATAGCATTTTCACGTGTTGGCCTTGATCAGGATATCCACATTCGTACCTTGGCTACAACGAGCGGTCCTAGCCGATGTTGGCACCTTGGAATGTGGGACACCTTGCATGCTAGAGAAGTGTCTTGTGCTGATCGCAATGTGATTAATCTGGTTGAAGGTTGATTGATCAGGAGATTTCCATGTCCTCTTATGGATACCGGGATGCGGGAATAGCGTACTTGCTACCATTACGTCTCGTCCCGCGGCAAAGTCGATTGGCCTGTATCCGTTATCGGAGGTGATGTCGTGTAGGCTATGTTGTCCGATTACTCTACTAAAGATTTCTTCTCTGTCCAGCTTAGCATTACCATCTCCAAGGACAATTTTAATGTCATAGCTAACGCTAAGGCATTACTCGTAGGTCTTGTGGAGGAGCTCGTAGAATCTGTCTTTGGTGTCTTCATCCTTTTCCTCATTGGGGGCATCAGCGCAGATGAGGCTTGCTTTGGCTCATTTTGCCTTGAAGCGGATTGTCATGATGCGCTTATTCACTGAGTTGAAACTCAATACCTTCCTCCTGAGCCAAGTTCTAACGACGAAGCTACATCCAAACAGACTCTGATTTTGTACCCGACAGCCGTCGCCGGTTTTTCGTAGGCCCGGACCATCCCATCGCATTTATTGGATGGCAGTTATATCTGCTTTATAGCAGTCAAGGGCTTCCGCTAATTGTTCGGTTCCAAGTAGAGAACAGAAATTCGCTATCCTTAAATCGTTTGCGTGGGTCGTCATCATTAATTCCGTCCGTATCCGAAGCTTGTTGGTGGTTCGGAACTATATCATATTTATGTGGACAGTGGACGGGCAGTATCCCCGACGCACGACCCCCAACCTGGAGGTCTTTAGTTTAATTCCAAAGACAGGGAGCCAGCCAAACCGCTCTTTTAAAGCCTAGGCTGCGAATGTATAGTAGTAGCCCTTCTGCCCTTTAAGGTGTTGAGGAGACTTTATCTCACATTATTCTGCATTCATCCATTCATCCATTACATACGCAACGCGTCAATAATTCAAAGAAGCATAACAATCCCATTTTGTTTTGCATATTTTTTCAGCTCATTTAATTTTCATAAACAAAAAACGAGGAAAAAACAGTCACCTAATGAACAAAATCAAATGAAATAGTACCTACCTTACCATCCCACGCACACCTGTCCATCATTTTGCTTTTTGATGCATTAGCAATCAACAGACAGACATCAATAAAATATGCTACAGCTCTTTGCACTTAATTTGCAAATAAATTGTACACCAGCCAAAAAGTTGAGGGTTCAAAATAATTCATAAAAAGGGTTCAACATCCTTGATTGCGAAAAACGAAATAATATCCCTTTCTTCATTTAATTAGCAAAAATTTAATATTTCATTTGGTGGCTGCAGAGCTGCGGCTCGGTGGCGGCAGGCGTGGGCTCTGTAAAACTTTGAACAAAAGCGCACCAAAACACGGTGATGTGTCATAAGCACAAATCACCCCTAATGTCTAGTCCGTGTCCATGACAACTCGCATAATTCTTCAAAGGATCGCCTCTTCGCCTTGTATAATCACATTTTGCTGTTATTCGCAATCCAAAAAAAAACGTTTAATGAAAAGCAAATATTTCAAAATAACATTCTAACGGCGAAAAAAACGCCTCATCGTGTGTCGCGTCGTATTTTTTCACCAGTCTAGATAGAAACTTGCTTTTTTTGTTTTTTCCTGGGATGAAACAATACAATTAAACTGCCACGACCACGTCATCAATCCATCATATCTCCGGATGAGGATCTGGACAGAGATCAAAAGGAAACCAAATGTGCCTATACGACCGACCTACCAACCAATTCAACACGCATACCGCAGACGCGACGCGACTGCGAGGGCTGAGTTGCACGCACGTATAAATTGTATTTATCCTGAAAATTGCGAATTCGTCCTTTGGCGGCTTCACTAGATCCGTCGTCATTTCCATCATCAAGTCCATCACGGGAATGGTAATGACAACGGCAACTCCTTGATGCTGTTCTGTTGTATCAATTGTTAATGCACCCCTATCTGCTTCCAAAAACATCCTCTTCACTCTCGATGCTCTCATTTAGTTTCTTAGCTGAATCCTGCGGGTATAAAACATAATTACAGCCCTCCACTGCTCAAACTCCGTTAGTTCTCCTAGACAAATCCTTGTTCTCTCGCACCCGCCACCTCTCGTCCGTCTGTCTAACGAAAGGATTCAATTTCACAAGAATAACAGGTTATCCTGGCAGACAGGACGAGACTCTGTGGGTTCCCTGATTTTGTGGATCCATTGCGAAGGGGTGAATGTGTTTGCCTGTTTACTCAGTCCTATGTTTCTGCATTATCAGTCAAAGGACGACAACGTAGACAACTCATGACGACTAGGAACGGTGCCTGTTAGGCTGCAGAATTTCAATTCCCGCCTCCCACACTCTGGCAAAACAAAAACAACGAACCGAACAAACGAACGAACGTTCAAATAATGCGAATAGAATTCAGCGAAGCAGTTTATATCAGAATCGGAATGGCAGCTGGAGAACAAGGAGACAAGGAGTCATCACGATTTGTCAGAACTAGAGGACTGTGTCGCTGGGGGTTGGGTTGTCTCGTTGTGTGGGGGCGATTTGAATAATTCAACGGTGTAGTGCCCATCAAGTTAGGACTTGTTGCTATGAGGATGACTCCTCTCTGAGCCTCATTAAGACAGGGCTATAGCATATAATTGATCGAAAAATCAGCGGGTGGTGATGAGGGCTTGCAGAAGAATCCTGACGATATTTGTCTGGTTTCTGATGATGTCGATGATAATGATGATGAATGCTTCATCCTCTATTTGCGAAAATCCTGAAAATCCTACGGGAATGTCAGGGTCCATGATGTCAGGGCCTCCAATACTCCTTTAGGGAGCGAGAATCTAACAGAACGATGGCTGTTCAATTGAGGTGATGTATTCTAATTGCTTCATCTGCTTCAGAATATTGTCGGTTTCAATAGCAGTAGAAAACAACGATGACGACGACCATGACGATTTGACGACAAATTAAAAACAACTCGCACTTCTTGGCTCTCAAGTTGCAAAAACGCTCGAATAGCAACTCAAGGATACCACTTGAGACCGATTTCTGTTATTAACGTCGTCGTCGGCAATATTCGTGAGTGCGGTGTGCGTAAAGGGTCCATATATCGACATTGACGTGATGGTTGTTGGCCTAGGGCCATTGCTTTGCTGCGGCTTGAAATTAAAAGCGTTACCTTGGAGTTTGTTCTCCCCTTTTAGCATTTAGAATTGGTTATGTTAGGGGCTCTCTGATGTTATGGTAGAAATTAGAGTTTATATGACGAGTGCAACTGGTGAGTGGAATTTGTTTTGGTTCCTCTGGAAACAGGGTGTCATGGAGACTTTTACGAATGGGCTTGAATGAATTTTTATGGGGGAGGTCCAATAGCAAATATCTAAGTAAATATTTCATAGAAAAAATGTTTTTTTTTTTATGATTTCTTTGGTGACAAGCGATGAACGTTTCGAGTTTTCCAATGTCAGTAGATTAGACAAAAATCCAATTTTTCATTAAGTAAATGCCATTTTAAAACTGTTAACATGCGTTTTAAGCGTTTTGGCTAGCGAAAAGCACAAAATGAGTAAAGCGTGTAGGTATTGATCCATGCGCCATGTTTTATGTCGGTTTTACCTGAAATTATCTAGACCTGATGAAGTGATTTAATATTATATTTTTATATGGGAGCACATATTAAAGGACACATAAAAACAAACTGCTATGAGTCCACTATTGACTACTGTCAACAAAAACTGGTTTTAAGGTATCGCAATTGGGTTGTGACCCTAAACAGTCATCTCTTAAAAATCAAGCACTATCGAAGGAGTATCTTCTGAACCGAACGTATTGACAATCAAAATTCAGAATAAAGTTTTGTAACGAGTTCCAACGATGCCGGTAACGGTAACAGACGTAATCTACTTTTACAGCCCTTCACATCATAAGGAGTAAGGGTAAGGGGTTTCAACTTTCAAACAAAAGGAAATGGCGTGGTTTGATAGCCAAATAAACCAATTTCTAAAAATATTCAACTTGCATTGACAATTCCTGCAGCTGCCTGTTTAATAAAGTAGTCTCTAAAAACCCTCTTTCTATCCCTTTGCATTAAAATGTCTGTTTACCTCTCAAAGTTGACCTTTCTAAAAAATTCTAAAACCACTCCTAAAACTGCTTTTTCTAAACATCACCCTGTTGCATGTACCTCTAAAAAGAAGAAATACCTTCCACCAAGCCATAATGCAATAGCACCACAAATTCACCGTGATCCTAATCGCCCAAGGGAAACCCATCATCGACTGCATCTGTCGTTATTTGTTGATCATTGCATCACATCAACAGGACTAACCAAACATGCACAACAGGAATCAAAAAGAGGTCTTTGAACTCTCTTCGTCGTACCATTTTCCACATTTCCACCTTTTTTCTACCAAACAGCTTGTGTATTCGACTAGCCTGATTCGATATTAACATTTTTGAAAACTCTTAAAAGAGGCTGTGCATGAATTTTGTGTGTTTAGATGCTTTTTACCGTTCCTCTGTTTTGTTATTAGTTTACCTGGTATTCCCCTTTTTTTTCTAGATTACTAGAGTAGGTCCTTATGGGAGGACCTTTTAGTATTGTCGAGTCCTATTTATGGAACCTCAACAAACGCAGAAGATGGTGATACCTTTTGCTTGAAGCCTGGTGTGCGCTCAATGATGACATCTAGGGAAACGCAAACTCTATGCAAAACCATTTCATTAAAACATTTTTATTTGTTTTTGTTGTCGTCGTCGTCAAATTGGTTTGTTTTATTTCTGCTTTTTAGGACCACATTTTGTCATCGAATCCTTTTTGTGTATCCTGGCAGCTCGTCTGTTAATTTCTTTACTTTGTCAAGAAGAAAAAAAAAATTGAACGAAAAAATCAAGTCAAAAATTTTGACAAAAAAAAAGGAAATAAAATCAAATATCCGTTCCATTTTGATGAGACAAAGGAATAAGGAAACAGCAAGAATGACGAGGACCCATGAACATGAATGAGAATCCAAATTCATTAGATCCTTCAAATATATTGGTTTGCAACAGTAGAAGAAGAAGAAGGACTCAATGTCCTCCCCGCATTGAAAATTACAAATTGATTGATTCGTAATGGTTACAGTTCTTTTTTGTCTTCTTATGTTTTTGTTTCCTTTTCTCTTTTTGCATCAAAAAACCTCACAAAGGACTAATTAGCGATCCAGATATTTTATGTATAGTGGTTAAAGGCGCCTTTAAGCAAATAAGCCATCATCATCAGTAAAAAGGGTGCGAAACCAACCCTTTTCGCGAAAATAAAAAAACATCCAGTAGCTGCCATCACCACCGGACTCTATCTCCGTACATATAGATTTGCAACATTCAATAGGATTGAAACAAAGGACTTTTGAATTATTTGTTGAAAGGAACAAAACAAAAAAATGAATGCATGGTAAATGGGAAATGAAATAGCCTTTGGCATTATATTTGAAATCGGTTGATTGGGTGCGAGGTGCTACTATAAGAAAAAATGAATTTTCGAATCGCATGAGTGTTGGGATGGGATATTTGTTTGTTGGATTTTAAAAAGGAACTTATTCTGATACATTGGCTATGCAGTGGGTCTTTAAATAAACAAGAACCAACTGCAAATAAAATAGGGCTTTGTTTTCATGTTGACAACTTTTCTGTTTTTGAGTAAATAAAGTGATTGGCGATGCATTGTTTGAAATTATTGGTGCTATTCATAAATAAATAAACACATGGATTGGCAAGACATACGATAAGCTTTAGATGGGGAGGTACAGGTTATAAGAGGTTCAGGCTATTACAATATAAAAATATGAATCTTAACCACCTTAAGATAAAAAAGCCTTCCCATGACGATGAGGTTCGAAAGAGGACACAAGCGTCCACAGCAACCTCTGTGTATCAGCTCCTACTCTCCACCTTCCCACGGTGAACATGGGGTACCTCAACCGAAGCTTGGGTTCCAACCACAGTATGGGAAGTTGTTAGTGGTAGCAAAGAGAGAGAGACGGCGGCAGCGGAAGAACTCCCCATGGTGGAATTCCAGTAAGGATAAACTATTTAGTGAATACCTAATAGGGATACTACGCCATATTCGCAGCCAAGGCCTATAAGGAGCGGTTTGGTTGGCTCTTTCTTGGAGTTAAACTAAAGACCTGGCAGGGTCACAAAAGAAAAGATAGTTCCGTACCACCAACAAGCCTCGGATACGGACGATATTAATGATGACAACCCACACAGACGGTTTAAGGACAACGAATTTCGGTTTTACACTTGGAATGTTAAGTCCCTTAACAGACCACGTGCAGCCGAACAACTAGCGGCAGCCCTTGACTTCTATAATGCAGATATTACCACCGTCCAAGAAATGCGATGGATGGTCCGGGCCTACAAAAATGAAGAACTATGACACCTTCTAGGGCGACTACTACCGGGAACCAAATCAATGTCCATTTGGATGTCCATTTGATGTTGGGACTCGACTCAGGAGGAAAGTCTTGAGTTTCAACAGATTGATCATGACAATCCGCATCAAGGCTAAATTCACCAACGTTAGCCTCATCTGCGCTCACACCCCCATTGATGAAAAGGATGAACACAACAAAGACAGGTTCTACGAGCTCCTCGACAAGACCTACGAGCAATGCCCTAGTTATGACATTAAAATTGTCGTTGGAGATCTTATTGCTAAGCTGGGTAGAGAAGAAATCGGAAGGTGATCCCCTGAATTGCACCAACTACAGAAGTATAAGTCTCCTTAACATCGCCCACGTGCTGTGTGAACGTTTGAAACCTTTCGTCAACAACCTAATAGGTCCTTATCAGTGTGGCTTTACGGCAGAAGACCCAGAAACTTCAAATCGATACCTAGATACCACCTTTTCTTTGATTTGTGGGTCTTAAAAGTGACTTCATTGAAAGCGGTTCCAAGGACAGTTTCTGATTCACGGAATACGAAAGACGTCAATACCGATACCAAGCATTCCTGACCAGGCAGCAGGGTCTTCCCTTACCAATGGATTTCCAGCATTAAGAAAGTATTTCAAATGAAAAGGATGGATGGAGCAGATTATATAGAAGTCTTGCAATGAAGGAACTACATTTCTACAATCTGGAACCGTGGAATTTTATATGTGGAGTAAGAATATCTTCCGTCTTTTGAACTTTGCATTAGTTTTCGTCGTTGAAATTTGGTCTGTCAAAACATCGTAACTCTTACCTTTTTAATTAATTGCGACTCTTAGGTTCTTATTCCTACCGTCTTTCCGTCTGTCTGTTTGAACAGACTGTTGCGAACTGATGACTAATGGTTCACTGTCTCGAACGTCTCACCTGATAATTTTCTCATAAAGTTTCATCTAATTATCTGTCGGTCGCAGTCCCCGCTGCCAGATGCATTATTCTTCGAAAAATGTCCGAGGGATGCACACATCATTAACAAGACCATCACTCTCCACCCTCTCAACTAATTTCAGGCCAAAACAATGTAAAATTTCACAAGAACCCATAGAGTTCTTGAGCCCAAAAATCGTCTGCTCTTCTTTCCCATTACTCATAGCGCCGCTACTGCTGGCTGCCACCACTACACCAAACCGCTTCGCCAATGACGACTAAATTCAAGTCTAAAACAAATTAGGGATACGAAAATTGCAAGCAGCTGCATTACACCCAATCCAACACATCAACCAATACCTTACCTACTTCCTAATGTCCTGTTCCTGTGTCGCTCTTGATAAACGTCTACCTTTGTAGCCCAACACGAATCTGGCCAAACGGGCTTCGGATATATTCATTAAGAGTTCAAGCGAAGGAGAAAAAAGGTAACAGGAAGGGAAGAGGGAATAGTGTGTGCCAGCCACAAAGGATCAAAAACAATACGTTACCTTTTCAGTGAATTATTATCCTTCCCAATTTTTTTTTTATTGTTGTTCTCGAATCCACGCGAACCCCTCTCTCACAAAAGATTTTGACTCAATAAAGACCTCGCCTCACATTAAGTTTTTTCTTGTTTTCTTCTTCTTCCTCAATTTGCTGTTGTTGTTTTTGTTATTGCGGTCTTTATGTCCCGTCTCGATCCCTAAGGTCCCGCCAACAATTTGTTGAGGTAGAACCTGGTCGTCGTCAAACCTTCTACTCACAGCGCACCATGCAGAACAGTGCTCTCTCAGCCGCCGCAGGAAGGAAGTAATACTAGCACCGGTTGCAGATTGCAGTATAGAGACACACTCACGTAGAGAACAAGAAAAGCGTTTTCGGTTCTTTGTTTTCCTTCGTTTGGGTGCACTTTTGGGCTTAGGGTGCATTCACCCTCCAGCAAAGTTGCAGCGGCATATATCACCCTACCTTCCTTCTTCTGTTGCAGCCGCTGCGTCGCGTCATCGTCGCCATCGTTGTGGTGCAGCAGCAGCGGCTCTAAGCACAATTAAAGCAAAACACAGCAAGGCAGGGACACAGGAACAAGGAAGTGGCACGAAATTGTTTTTTTTTCTCTCCCATCCCAACACAACGAATGGAAAACATGTTTTTCAGGAAATTATCCCGTGACAACATAACAGTATTGTTTCGGACAAACACAAAACAAAAAACGATACACCACTGCGCCCAGGACTCGCAAGTCGCACCAGGGACAAGGAATGAAATAACACAAAAATATTCGTACTCGTATACATCACCATTCATTACTATCAGCAACGCAGCAACACAGCAAACAAGAAGAACAAAAGAACTCGCATAAAAAATGAGCCAAGAGCTATTCACTCGAACGTACCGCCAGCAATATATCGAGAGAGAGAGAGAGATGTCCTTGTTGCTTTTGTATTACTCAAGAGACAGGCCCGAGTCGAATCCCTTTCACAAAAATTTATTTACATACCTCCGAACAAAAAAACAATGTTTTTTCGCATTTCTTTTAGCTTTTTCAATGATGGCTATATGCGGTGCCTGATTTTGTTCTGGGCGCTGGCTGGACCTCATTTGGATGCAAATTAAGGGCGATGCTGGAAAATGTTACGTTACCCTATTTCCCTTCTGGCCTGTGTGTGTGGGGGCATTTATTTTTTAGTCATTTATTTTGCATGGTCATGCAGATGAACGACACGACGACTACGACCACTGACTACTGGGCAACAAAAAGGTCCTTTTCCTAGTCTTTTTTTCGGGTAAGGAGAAATTGTACAGCCTGAAGGATTTCTTGGCATTTTACACAGATGGGGTGCTGCAAAAATGCAATAAAAATATTTCCCTGACTTATACACTCTCTCTTGATGATTGTCGATTAAATGCACACATAATAGATTCCATAAAAAAAAGGACGAAAATTGCACATAAAACCATGAGTTAAATCTGTCCCATCCCATGGCTCATTTCGAAATTAACATATTTGCAGATGACATGTTGCGTTCATAAATCGTTTTTTTTTTTTTGCAGGACACAACGTTCGACATCGGTATTTTTGGGCTGCAGACGGGAGGGATATTTTTCGCCATGTTCATGTTACACACATAAGGACATTAGGGATGCTATTATTCATTTAATTTGGTGAATGAATTATTGACATCATTCCATTAGAGTGTGTTTATATTATTTTTGTTGTTTTGCGAGGTCAATATTGTTGTTTCTATGGAATTCAGTTTTGTAAGGATCAGAAGCGCAGCCACAGCCACTAGCAGGACACGAAACTATGTATGGACATTGTTTTTGTGAAATCATTTTAAATTGTCCGTGCCAAATTTGCAACAAAAATCAATTATGACAATGGTTAAAAGGGACTATCTATACGCTAAGCCGTCGGTTGTCGGTAGGCTGATGGGTGCATTCTGTGTGTTGTGTTAATTGAACCAAGACAAATAAGGACGAACAATATTCGGCTGGCGAAAATATTCTCATATTACAAAATAATGTATCAGACATAATTTGATTAATGTGGCAGCGATGGAATTATATGTGATTGGAATTGAAAAGAATCACTGAATGCACTTAACTTTGGTTTTTTTCGTCCTTAAATTGAAATGTTGTCCTTTTTTCGGTGTCGACAGGAAATAAGTTTTGTTCGTTTTTCATAGAAATGTCAGTTTGAAGTCATTGGGTCTTTAATTCTGGTCAAAAAATAACTTTTATTAAAGACAAAGTTCGAACCTCAGCTCTTTCGTTTTAAGGATCCTGAATGAAAATCAATTAAAATTAACAGCTTTGAACGCCTTAACGACTTACATTGATTCTGTCGAAAATGTGGAAATGTGTCGTGTCCCGGAAGACCCATTTTGCCTGTAAAAAAATTTGAAAAAAAGTCAACCACATTTGGAATAAATTTTAAAAATTACGAAATCAAGACAACAGCTCGCACACAAAAAACTCAGTAAATCAATCCAAATGTAGATATTGTATTTCAACACAACAATACAGCCCCTCATCGTTTTGTATCATTTTTTTGCGAAATCAAAGACTTTATAATAGATTCCTAGTGCCTGTGCCATTTGGGACTCTTTAGCTTGTGCCTGCCTATGAGTGCGCCTTCAATTTTTCTTTCTTTCGATTTTTTTTTTTCAACACTCAATCACACATGACCTAGTGTGCCGCATTGACTGGCGCATATGCATGCACCAGGTGCGATTGGTCCTGTTCTTTTTCTTTTCTCCCCTCACCATATATCGGATACATTGAATAATATTTTGTGTTTCCCTTTCCTCTCCTCTTGTCCTGATTCAGAACTGCAATGAAGGAAAATTTAGGATAAAAAAAAGCAACAGACGTTCGAATCGATTAAATTTTAAACGCAAGTTGAATAAAAAAAAAAATAACGAACGATGACGACGGAACAAAAGGGAAATGCTCGACAAGATGAAAAGGGATAACAAGGAGCCTGCGGCAAAAGTAAATACGAGGTAGGACAAAAAAAGAAGAATTGAGCCAAGTGATGATGCATGCAGCATGATGCTACCATTTGTGATTTTTGCATGCGTTAAATGATGTGCCGAATTAATTCCATAGCCCATAATTTAAATTTTTCAGCGTTATGTAATGCAGGCTGCAGCCAGGATGGTGCGTGTGGTGATGATAGTTTGAATTTACTTTTTTTTGGTTCTGGGGAAATTTATGAAAAAAGAAAATCGTTCAAGGATGAATAATTGAATTTTGGTATTTTAATTTAAAAAATGAAAAAAAAAACAGCAGGGAGATATCGAAAAATTATATTTGAGGAAGAGATGACATGATTAAGCAAAATATTTGGAACAACATTTGAGCAACTCTTTCGTATCTTTAAGTTTGTGGCTTAAGAGGGGGCAAGTATTGATGATGATGATGTTGAGTCCTTAGTGACTGTTCCTCGAGGAACTCTTTGAGGAGATGTCACTTACTTATGGTGGCCCTACAGTCCAGGTCTCACCAGGGCCTCGTCCAACAAACACCTCCAGCCAGCTCGGTCCCTAGATACATAGCTGTCTCCAGTTTCGCACGCCAAGTTGGTTTAGGTCCTCTACCACCTGTGTGTTACACCTGAATCCCGGTCTTCCTCTTCTGCAACGTCCTCTCGAGTTGGATTCGAAGACTCTACGGGCTGGAGTATTATTTTCCATTCGCTCTACATGACCCAACCATCTAAAGTGTTGAACCTTAACTTTTCTGGCAAGGTCAGTGTCGCTAAACAGCTCGTACAGTTCTTGATTGAATCGTCGTCTCCATACTCTTTTTATGCAGATTGAACCGAAAATCACTCGAAGAATTTTTCTCTCGAAGCAGCCCATAGCGTTTTCATCCGATGTTGTCATGGTCCATGTCTCTGCAACATACATTAGGACCGGGATGATGAGGGTGAGTACAGTGACACTTTAGTTGCTAGAGAGGACTTTACTACTCAATTGCCTTCTAAGTCCAAAGAAGCAGTGATTGGCAAGAATGATTCTGCATTTGATTTCAGCGCTGGTGTTGTTACCTAGATTTATTGTAGACCCTAACCCTAGGTAGACGAAGCCCTTAACAGTATCGAAGTTAAATTTGTCTATGTCTATGCTGACGTTGGCTCCAAGACGTCGATGTTGGGTATCCTTTCTTGTTAACAGCAATAACTTGGTCTTATCCTCGTTAACCGCTAGACCCATCTTCCTGGCCTCCGTCTCAAGGCTCACGAACGCTCCACTGACATCACGCTGTGTTTTTTCCAATTATGTCAATGTCCTCAACGTATCCTAGTAGTTGGACGGGCTTTTGAAAGATTGCGCCTCTGGTGTTGACATTGGAGTTTTGCACAATCTTTTCAAGAATGATGTCGAAGAAATCGCATGACAGCGCATCGCTTTGTCTAAAACCTTTTTTGACATCAAATGCGTCCGTTAGGTGCTTGTGTCCTCTTGAGTGCACTGTGTCTTCTGTTTCCGCTGTCATCCTTAATAAAAGTGATTATACCCTTCTTAGACCTCAGATTTTAGAAAACACACTTTCACAATCTTCTTAAAAGCCAATTTTAGCATAATTCTATTGAAAGTCTCTATAGCCTATTTCCTCGTCAATGCCCCTTCTTATCATCACATCCTCAACCTACTTCTCATTGCATTTTATTTTCTCTCGAAAATTGGTTAAATGTGTCAACAAATAGCTGTAATGCAATATATCAAGATTCGCTTATAATCCTTTGACGAATATTCCGCGAAAGCTCAAACTTTTCACACTTCACAGAATTCACCCGAATGTCATTTATGCGCATCAGGTGCATATATTCCACCTTCCACAAGCAATATCGATGCACCTACTCTCATAACTTCCTCTTTGTCACTAAAATCGCTTAAATACAAACAAAAGCATTAATTAACGTGTCACTAGGAATTAAAAAGAATAAAAAAAACTAAAGTTGTATGCGCAAACACATTTATTATCCTCTGACATCACCCATTCTTTTCAATTCAATTTTCACACTTGCTCTTCTATTTTTTGGAATTTTTATTTCTTTTTTCTCATCGCTTGTCGCGTCTCGTGGGGGGAAACAGTAAAAACCTCGTAGATGACATCTGCAGACTTTTACCAAAATCTCCTAGTAACAAAACTTAAAATGTTCCAAAGTGAAATAAAATTTGAAGCTTGTTCAATTGCAAGTCGAAAAACATTAAACTGTTTTTTATTTGAAACATGTCTAAGGCCTCGATTTCACAAACTGTGATTGAAAATACTAGACTTTGACTGTCGAAATTTTCTATTGCATGAAATATCCTTGAAAATTATTACAGCTTATGCTTGTCCCATTCTCAGCTTTTGCACTAGCATGCAGCTTTTGTAAAAGTTCAGTCAAGGTGATGTTTGGGGGGAAGAAACACCCCACAAAAAAATGAGAAAAAAACTGACTGTGATTGCCAGTTTTGTAGTGTGTGACCGGCTTTTAATTAATTAAAATTGAAATTGCTTTGATTGTGATCGTTTCGCAGACACTACACAACACAGTCAAGCAAAAATATGAAAATCCTTACACGCCACACGAAAAAGAGTAGAACCGGAGGAGACATAAGGGGGTACTTCCTGTCATCCTTGTGCCACACTGTTTGTGGTTGTGTGCTTTTGCAAAAGAGCGCAACAAGAGCGTGACTAAGAGGTTATTTGTTAATAAGTCCATAAGTGCACACGTACCCACACCCATGTATCCGTTTTCTGTGGCATCACCAAGGTTTCACCACTTCTCGGTGCTTTACTGCAACATCTGTACCCCCCTCTCTGTGCACCCCAAAAAAGGATGCAGTAATTTCTTCACATCGAAATGCGTCTACATGGTTGTTGCCTCCCTGCACGTATAGCTTTCTTCAAGTGGGAACCTATTTCTGCTCCCCCTGCGCCCCATGAATCAAGGTCTATCTTGTAATCGAAAAAAAGTCATGTTCCTTTTTCCAACCAAAAAAAAACGAACGTAATATTCGTGCAGCAAGAATTAAAGTCTTTAGTGTTGTTGTGTGCATTGCAAGGACGTGATTTAGGGGATTCGAAGGAATTTTGATTTTGCAGGATTGCTGCCGTTTTGGAGCAATTAAAATTTTTGAATCGAGCCTTCATGTTTCAAAAGGAGAATGCTTGGTATACACTTATAGCCCAAGCAGCTGCTGCTGCAGTGATAAATGCAATTCAGGATGCCAGCATTGGCGTCGAAAAACGATCCTTATATGTAGTCCTTAACTCCTACTGCATTCAATGCAGGATTTGAAGAATGCCGATGGCATTGGCAGCAACAGTCCTAGACGACGACGACGACGACGACGACGAAACCATTCGTGCATTCGAAATTTGTTTTCGTGTTTTACTCAAAGGGTGTTTCAAGCACAGGGGGTGTAGATGGGGTGGTATGGAATTTATGAAAATCGAATTTACAAGAAGCGAAACTAACTCGCATAACCCCCGAACAAACTACCTTCAGATGCAACCATATTGTACAAAAGACGGAAGAACAAGCCAACCAAAACTGTATAGGGGGAGGTTGTTTCGTAAAACACAACACCCCGACATGGGCCACCGAACCAAGTGGACAGACTTTCGGGCAGACAAGCAGATGCAAAGGAACATACAATTGTTAGGAACATAAACGACCAAACAAATTTCCAAATGTGCCGATGCAGGTGCAGAGGTGCATATGGATAATGGATGGGGGTAAGTTTTTTCAAGCACAACGAAACTCTTGTACGTAAAAAAATGCAAGGATACATACCTTTTTGGTGCTGGCTTCTGCATGACTGGCTTGCTGCAACGATGACGACGACGACTACGGTGGTGGTGTGATATCGGTAGTGCAGTATAGCAGAGATTAAATTTATTTTCAGGTGTTTACGGAATGTGTTTTATTTGTCGTGTGCCTCGTGCATTTGCTGGCAGACGCTATACCTTTGTTTATCTGTAAAAAAAATATGCATCGGCGATATATCTACCTTGCATTGTTTTCTATGGGTGGTGGGAGTGGGAACAGTCGGAGCACAAAGTTTTCATCAGCAAAAAATTGGTTGGGAGCAAAGTTGTTTACTAGGTTCGAACCTCAGCTCTTTTGTTTTATGTGATCGCTTTGCGTTTATGTATTTATTGGCTTCTTGTTGCACGATTTTCATGATAAAAAGATCTTAAATGATAGAACTTTACGGCACCAATAATCTGAAGAAAGTTCAAAATGTTTGAAAATTGTTTGTTGGGTCGGCCAACCTGTGAAAAGTGCATTCACTCATTTTACTTTAAAAAAATGGCCATCAACTTCAAACCAGCGCCATTCTTAGATTTCACTACTAAACTTAAACAAGTTATGTGTCAAATTGAAGGCCAGAGTGTCTTCTAAACACTGAAAACCGTTGTCTCTTACAAAGTCCCGTTATGCAGTTATTGTCTTTTGAATAAAATAATATTTTTCGCCTCCACTGTAATGACATTCCGATTTGCTGCATTCACCACACCAAAGTCAGCTTTGCCACTTAAAATTTACCAAAAGGATATTGCCACAATCCTAGCTCTGCTATCAAACCCACAATTCTGTTACACCTGGCTGCAATAACAACCAACCAACAATCCAAACTGTGCCATGGCAAAACATTCAACACCGCAATGCAATATTCCTGAACGGCACTAGACCTTCTCGAAATAGAAGCTCTACGGGATGCAACAGTGCACCGTTTGCAATTTAAGTTGCACCTCTGCAGCAGTAGGAAACAAAACAAAAAAAAACATTTAAAGTTGCAGTTTTAGTGAAGCTCTCTCGAAACCTAGTTCCAGGTCAATAAACTTTGTAAAAAAAAGCAAAGGAACCACCTCGTGTCCATAGTTCACAGCAGAATAGATTCTCACGCACAAAAAACCAGCGATCCATTTCGTCCTTCAATCCATCAAGCATCTGGTGTCAATCAAGTGTAACCCACGAAGCTGCATGTTGTAAGTACATAGAGAACTTAGGAACCTTATTGATTACAGTGAGTATCATTCAAGAAACTCTCTGTTGTTGCACGCAACATGAAACGACCGTTGGTCAGCCATATCGTTCCTTTCCGAAAATAAAAACCACTAGCCCAATGCTTTTAGAGTTCTTCAAGTCCCAGGAAACTGGTAAAATAAATTCTCACGGTGCCGGAAATATGTCATCCATCCCCCGAACGTCGACGCTTCCAAAGTGCATTTACATCGGAAGCGCTTCGAATTTCCATTTCCAACGAGTCAGAGAGTTCGTGTTCATCCTCGACGAAACAATGAACTCTCAAACTCAACTCAACACCGAATTCCCCTTTGTGAATTTTTAAAATGATGATGAGATGGCATGGCTCCTGATGGGAAGGTGTAGGAAGGCAATGCAACCCACATTATCGGTTCTCACGTTAATTGGGATTCTGTAAACAATCCGATTGCGCGTATAACAATGATATCCTTCGACACAAAGAAAAAAACCAATTCACCGTTGTTTTGTTTTGTTTACACTTCGCATGGCTCTCTTTGCTCGTCATCGTTGTGTTTCGTTGATTGGCATGGGCACTCAAATGCGACATCGACATGTGGCTGATGGGATTCGAGGTGACATTTGGTTTAGTTTTCTTGTTTACCAAACAAGGAATTTCCTTTTAATCGTTATAGCACACCATTGTTACGTGAGTTCACATAAACCTTTGACGCGACGCTGAATGATGAGGGATTCTCGAAGAACGATATCAGTTTGGGGGAAGGATTTTAAAGTTAAATTAAGTTGTTGGCTTGTTTGATTTTGAGTTCGTGTGATTTGATGGCTTGGATTGAATAATTTGGTGGGAGAAAATTATCCTTTTTTCGAAACATGAGACGAGGAGTTTCTTTTCTCAGGAAATTCCATTTGAATTGTTGATTCCCCACGTAAGGAGCAAATTAAGGATTTCTTTGAAACATTTGCAATCAACTCCGACTCCTTAACAACTCAATCCGCTTCGCTATTCACACCGAATAAATTTCCAAAAGGTAATGCAGCTTAACCGAAACAACACAATTCCACCTGCCAAAAGAATCAATAATTCATCATTCAGCCGCAATATCCAATCACCAATCGAACTCTCGAAATTCAATTCAATTACCAGGTAAGCACGTCCATACATCGTCTCGTGGTGATGGCGTCGTCGTCTGTCGGACACCGCGAGTGTGGGTAGCTTTTACACAATGCACAATGAATTTACAGGACTTCAAACAACAAACGGTACTCTAACAATTCTGGTGATGGAATTCCGTGCTTTTGGTTTTTGATATGTCAGTTTCAGTTCAGCGATTTGATTACTTCAACTATGGCATTGAGTAATGGCGTCCTTCGTTCTCTGAACGCTAAAACACATACACACACTTAACCTGGGCGGATTAAGGATTCCTGAACTGGTCAACAAAGTCCATGCAAATGTAAAACAAATTGAGTTTCTAGTTCTCATTGATGGATGTAAGTAAAGAGGGGCATTAGGATGATCCGAAAGAATTTTGTTGTAAAAAGAGTTAGGAACTGTTTTTTGTCCATGGCCACCCTCATGTAGGTTCACAGATTAGGAGGATCCGTCACCCACCAAACGCTCGTGTTTAGTGTGCGACATAGGGTCACCCTTTGATCCTGGTTAACTGCCTGACAGGTGGATAAATATTTATGGCTCATTTGCATAATAGATCAAAATTTAATTCCAAGTTAACTGGGTAAATCGTAATGGCAACCGCATCGGAACTGCCTAAACAGCATTCGTAATCATCGTCACCGAGACTCTTGGTCGTTGTCACAATCGCCATTATAATCAGACCTATTCTCGGATCATCAGAATTGAAGCAACAGCAACAAAAGCTAGAACCAGTCCGGTCCGGAATATAATAGCTTACGGGTGCACTTTGTCGCAAGAGCGACAACAATGATGGGAGGCGAGCGACGACGACGACTAGTGATTAGGTAGCAAATTGTTTTCTAACCAAGGGTCTATAAAGCTTTTATTGCAAGGTAATGGCGTCTAGCATTTTGCTGGTAATTCAAACAAATTTGCTTATGTTTTTGGGAGTATAGTGGGGCAAGGTGATGGACGAAATGGACTTAAATGTCGATAAGCAAATGGTGTTTCCGTTCTTGATAGCATAGGATCTGGTTCTAGATCCTCGTTTCTACTTCCTTAATGTTAAGCTACTTTGACTATGAAAAACAGCAGAAGGTAGCTCTGGTTGATCCCAGGGTATTAAAACGGCCATTGGTGACACGCCAAACAGTAGGCCATAGCTTTGGTCAATAAGCGGGTACTAGTACGGCTCCTAGTGGCACTCAAGGCATCAGGCAATAGCTCTAGTCGATCCACAGTTACTGAAACGGCCCCTGGTGGCACGCCAAACAGTAGGCCATAGTTCTGGTTGATCAGCAGAATAGCATAGCCCTTGATAGTACTAGAAATAGAAGGTAATAGCTTTGGTAAATCAGCAGGTACTAATAAGGCCTCTTGTGGCACGCACAACTGGAGGCAATCGCTTAGGTTGGTAAGAAGGTACTAGAACGGCACCTGGTGGCGCTCCAAACAGAAGGTAGAATGGCCCCTTGTGGCACGCAAAACAGGACACCATAGCTCTGATTGATCAGCAGCTACTAGCATGGCCCCTGGTAGCACGAGAAACAACAGACAATAGGTACTAACTAGGCACTTTGTGGCACTCAAACAACAAGGAATATGACTGCTCGATCAACAGGTATTATTACATCCCCTTTGTGGCACGGAGGACTCTTTTACTTTCAGTTTATACAACTTTCCAATACTGTGGAGTAAGAAATGGCATTGAAATCGCTGTCCAATCTGAGCTGTTATAAGGCTTTTTTTGGCGAGCATTGGTGATAAACTTTTCCACTGTATGGTGTCTACTGGTGAGTGGTGAGTGGGTTATGTGGAATCGTATCCAGGAGTGAGGTCAAGAATGATGCAGCAACATCAATTGTTTCAGTTAATTGACAAATTAAAGGCTATAATGCGTCAGTTGCAGCAATTTCTAAAGCTCACCAACTACCGGGTTTGAGGTAATTAAAGGACTAAAACTGGAATATATTACCATTGCATGCATGGTTAGCGGGATTAACAGTCGACGTTGAACCACACTTAATAATAAGCACCCAACAACCCCAATCCTCAACAATTGATATAGGTTCCCTACTTGCTTCCGTCCAAGCCATAGCTCCAATAAAGAGCAAATCAACAAGAACAGAAAAAAAACCGACAAAAAATCAAACTTGGAGGAAATTTCCTGCTTGGTCATTCTGCATAATGAATGGCGATGATTTGGATTAATAAAAAATTGCGGCTATTTGTCAGAGTGGAAAAAGTCAAGCTGAAAGAGTCCTTGATGGCGCGGACGGGGAATTGGAACCTCCTATTTGTGTTTAATAAGAGAAGTTTGACAGCACGAACGAACGGTGGGCCCTCAAATCGATTTAAATAAATGACTTATGGTGGCTATGGCGGCAACAGCTATAGTAAGCGGCTTCATTGGTTGTTGCTGTGGCGGGCGTTTGTTTTGCGGTCCATCACACTTAAACCCCGGCCACACCAAAAAACTGTTTCCCAAACACTTACTATATAGAGTCTTGTCTTGGCGGCGGCGGCGATGTGGTTTCGTTGGTGATAAATTAGTTTTGCTTCCCAACTTTCTCAATGTTTGGGGATAATTTGTAACCGAAGAAGACGAACGAAAAATATGCGAGAGAGCTACCAAAAGTTTCAAGGATGACTGATAACAATTTATATGAAGATTTTTTCCTCGGTCTTGAACTCAAACGCGGTGATTCTTTTTTCTCTTCGGTGGGTGTGTTGTTCGGTTCTTCCTCGGAAAATCTGTTTTGCTTGCTATGTGTTTGACTTGTTTTGCTTTTTTTCTATCAAATGGCAAATGAGCTTCGAACGGATGTTTTGGTATATTTTCGAGGATATGCGGTGTTTACGTTGGAGACTTGTTTCATTTGAAGCGTCTTGGTGCTTTTTGCCTGAAGCAGAGAGTGGAAGTCCTGTTTTTTTCTTAAACACTCCAGACAACCAGGTCAAGGATTTTTTTGTTTGAATGAGCTGTTTGTGCTCCGCATGGATGATAAAAGAGGTAGAAAAGAAACTTTTTGCAGAGTTTAGATTAATGGTGGATCTTAAGGAATATTTACGAGAGTCACCAATGGCTGTGCGGAAGATGCAAACAATCCAATCCAGCTTTGGAAATTGTAGCAATGTTATAAGGAATATGTTTTGAGTCCAATTATTGTTTGCACCTTGGACTTTGGTTGATGGACACACTTAGCGGCCAGCTGGGTATTGGCTAAGCTGTTGTTAGGTCCTTAGTCTAATAATCCAAGTAGTGCTAATGGCAACGCCTTCCTCCATTTTGACACTCTAGTTAAGTTGGTCGTCTTTACTTTGATTGAAAACTTGGGCCTCTATTTACTTTTAACATCAGCCATATACATCACGTTGAACGGGAGACTTGTTGCAAATTATTTTGGGGAGCCTGAGCACCTAACTGAACATTTTACCACAATGAATTTGTCAATTCACCTACGATTGACGTTTTGGAAGCCAACATAACTCGTGTTATTCGCAACATGCCAGTTGCTTTGCCCAACAAGAGTCCGCTAAATTTTGACGTTCGGAATGAATCACCGCAGACGCAGTGGCCAACACGATCATCCTACAATACAAGGGCGATTTTGTCCGCCACCCTGCCATTGTGATGCTTGTTTTCTAATTCTAAGGCTGAGGTATGCTCAGTCTGCACAAAGTGTTCTCGACTAAGCATAAGCACCTAACGTCGAGTTGAAGACTTAAACCGAAACGAATGCAAACCTCTCAGTCGTCTCTTTTCTGCAAGATGTGTACTCTACCGAAGCGGACCAGAAACTAATTTTCAATTGCGAAAACACTTCCTCTAATAAATTTTTCGGTCTGTGCTGAGTGTGAATTATATCACATACAGAGAAACTGCTTTCGAGATGTTGCTTTCTATTGTTGCATTCGGTGTTTTTGGTTGTGGCGTTTTCTCTGTTTACTCAGTAATATCCAGGGCGGATGATCGTAGGCTATAAATAGAGTGGCGTGACAGCTCTTGAAGAGCCAAGGCCTAAGTGACTTACTCTCATCAACAATTCTACTTGATTTTTGCGACTAGATATGCATGCGAGGGACAGTACCCGATGGAAGGCTGCAGTTTCTCAGGCTGAAATCTCTCATCGATTTGGAGCCTGTTAAGTAAGTAAGTAAGTAACGACTTTCCGGTTGGGTTGTTCTTCTATCATGACATCACAAATGGTGCCTGACCGACGACCGACGCGACGTGCGTCGGTCAGGTAGTCGGTCTAAAGCATCCTGAAAAGTCCTGTCAAATTAGTAATTTGGCTTATTTAGCAATTTTGACATCTTCTTGTCCCCTGAGCTTTTAAGGTTTTTCGTTGTTGGTTAGCCAACATTCTACTTTACGGACTTAATCTTTTCTCTCCGTCGAGTTCTTTGAGGATGAATCCAATATTGTAGATTGGTCTACGACATTTCTCTCACAAATTTTGAGAGCCTTCCTTACAAGCTAGAATTTCTACAGTTTCTCTGCTGGAAAGGCTATGTTCAAGTCGAACATAGAGAAGGAGTTTCAAACTCACTTTCTGGCTAACTTGGTAATAAGTGTCAAAAGCATCTCAACGTAGTTTTTTTTCTTCAAAAATATGGACTTCTATTTATATTAAATTTGGCCAGTTTAAATTTCTTACCCATCTCTTCCGTTCATATATTGCACTTAAGTGCGAGCCACATGTTGCTAACAGCTCTTTCCCTGACGCTTCATCATCTTGAAATCATCTTGAACCTTTCAAGGAGCGCAAAAAAGGTCTCCGTCTCTACCAACACTAAAAAGGATGACCATTATCCACCACACGTAGAGTCTCCCCAAAAAATGGAAAATCATTTTCACATCCCATGCAATACTTTAGACTTTTCATTGCGTCATTGAGACAATTTTTTTTTTTTGCTTGCCACCCTAATATTGTCTTCTGGACCATGCCATGTGTGTTGCGTGGGTTCGAGCCTCAGCCTCACGCAATAATAAAAACTTCGGACGAATGCGACAAGTGGCATTTATGTTAAACAAGAGTTGGGTGGGCGACTAGATGGGTCGAGTATGTGGGGAGAGAGGCTGAGTTAATCTTCACCCCCAAAACGGACAGCACAATATATCTCTTCTGCTGTTCCATTAAATAGATTTTCATTTTTATTATTGCCATCATATGGGCCTTTATAGCAGCCGGTGCGCGCTGGTCCGCATCACAAGCAAACAGCAGCAGCAACACCACCAAGGATATGGACTCCTCTCGAAATTCAATGTGGGAATAAATTTCCCTTTATTGGGAATAATTGATCATTTCGAAGGATTCTTCGATTCGCATCGATTGGAATCTTTTCTGCCAGAAGTTTATATCATTTTTCTTATTTATTTTCGTTCGCCTCTGTATTGGGGCTGAAGGGAAGACATAAAAAAATGGTAACATAGATCCTCGACATAATCCCCTCCCCTCCTCATTTGACAACGAGTTCGGATATTTGAGGGCAATCAGCAGTATTTTATTTTATTTTATTAAATCCTTAAATTTTCACTTGAAGACGAGGATATGCTGACAAGGATTCCGCCAGTTGTTGGGTGCTTCGTTTGAAGTTCCTTTTTTCCCGGCAAAGCTGAGGGAACAGAAGAACTGAAATGGGGGTTCTTTATGTGGCGGCGGCACTCGTATACCAGTCGTGTCGTCGTCAGCACTATCAGTCGCCGTGATTTCTGGAAGAAAAAACCAGGACACTCTCTCCATCACAACTAAGCAAGGCAAATATGGAGATAATAAGGAATTGGGTATGGGGGAATCCTTGGGAAAAAAGAAAAACAACCCAAAAGAGAAATGATCAAAACTAAATGGCCCCATCTTTTGCTTTGCTTCGCTAAGGGTTTGGGCTTTGTAAAGGGGACTTTCAGGATGTTTTTCTTTTTCAAAGATTCAAGGCAGACAAAAAATCGAAAGTTTTCTTGTAATTTATTGCCACATTTATGCGTGCAAATGTGTTCGAATTCGCTGCTGCTTGGAAATCAAAAAAAAGAGCGATAAGACGACAGACGGACGACGACGGACGGTCGATATCGGAAGCACAAGGATTGCTGTTTTCGATAGATCTTCACATCTGTATTCGTTATGACAGGCATATCATAATGTACTCTGTCGGCAATTAGAGAGAGAGCAAAAAAATAGAAAGAGAGTGTGACACTTTTGAGATTTATAGCTGAGAGATATTCCGGCTTGTTTGATTCCGGAGCTTATAATAGTCTGGTATCCGTCCATCTTCTTTTTTGGCATCCTGTTCCTGCTATCGACACAGAGATGAAGGAATGAATAAACCACAAAATAATTAATCATTGGATTATTGATATTTTGTTAACGGTTGATTTTCATGGTCATGAATGGTTAAGACACATGAGGATTGAGGAGACGCAGACTACGACCGACGGAAATTCATTAAACTTTCAGAGTGCATTCGTCAGTAATTTATCAATCAGAAGAGGAAGATGGAGAGTGACAGAGAGTAGACTGATTTGAAGGATTGAAGAATAATAAAGTGGCTTTGACTTTTATGAGAACTCGAAAAGTTTACTTTTATTTGAACTACAATCCAGGATCGGTAAAGGGCGTTATATAACAGGAATGTCAGGCCAACTCTAAATGTTTCTAATTTTGCATTCGATAACTTAGGGGTTGTTGTCTATCCTCTCTAGAAAACGTCCAATCGAGTGGTTTCTTGATCAATCAAACTTTTTTTTTGACAGTGACAGTGCTATTTACCCGCTCGAAAGTCTGACTTTCTTACTCACTTATGGTAGCTCTACAGTCCGGGTCGGAGCAGGGCCTCATCCAAAAAAAGTGTCCAGTCAGCTCGGTCCCTAGCTATAGCTGTCTCCAATTTCGCACCCCAGGTTGATTTAGGTCCTCTACCACCTGTGTGCTCCACCTGAAGTCACGGTCTTCCTCTTCTACGACGTCTTTCCGGGTTGGATTCGAAGACTCTACGGGCCGGAACACTATTTTCCATTTGCCCTATATGACCCAGCCATCTAAGTCGTTGGACCTTAACTTTTCTGGCTGCATCAGTGTCGTTGAACAGCTTGTTCTTGATTGAAACTCCGTCTCCATTCTCCATTTTTGCTTCTCTCGAAGCAGCCCAAAGCGCTTTCATCGTATGTTGTCATGGTCCATGTCTCTGCACCATACATTAGGACCGGGATGATGAGGTTTTTGTACAGTGACATTTTAGTTGCTCGAGAGAGGACTTTACTACTCAATTGCCTTCTAAGTCGAAAGAAGCAGCGATTGGTAATGGTGATTCTTCGTTTGATTTCCGCGCTGGTGCTGTTGTCTGAGTTAATAGCGGATCCTAGGTAGACAAAGTCCTTAGCTACCTCGAAGTTAATTCTATCTATGCTGACGAACGACCCCCAACCCGGAGGGATAGGTTCTTTGTTTAATTCAAAAGACAGGGAGCCGGCCAAACTGCTCAATAAAGGCCTGGGCTACGAATATGTCGTAGTAGCCCTCTAAGGTGTTCCACTAAGTAGTTAATTCTGACTGGAACTGTAGACGCCACCGTTGATTTCATCTTGGGAGTTCTTCCGTTGCCGCCTGTTAAAAAAGAGGCATGCCTTAGTTGACGTATATCCCCTCCCCCTCTCTCACTTTGCTGCCGCAAACAACTTCTTACTGGGCCTGGACTCCATTCTTAGGTTGAGGTACTAGGCACCCGATGTTCACCGCGGCAAAGTAGGAGTTGATGGACAGAGGTTGCTGTGGATGCTTTTATTTTCTTGAAAGAACTGTGTCTTTCCTTCGAATATAAGTAGGTAACCCGCTTGCTTTATCCCAAAACCATCAACAAGGGTTTGAGTAACAGATTACGCTTCTACGGAGCTAGACAAGGGAGCTACTTCTATGAAATGTTGTACTTTAGTTAATGGGAATGTCCTTAGTATGATAAAGATTAATTTCATTTCATTTTTAAAAACAGACATTTGTTCCTTCCAACCTTTAGACATTTACTTTTAACGTTATAGCTGTTGCCTCAGTACGTAATTAAACATGTCGAAGGCTTCAGTTTTAAAGCCCAAAGCCGGAAGTATCAATTTCTGTTTTCATATCCTTATCCGATACGCTCTGTCTGTCAACTTTTTCATCAAAGTGTCCCAAATGAATTGTGTTACCCTTTTTTACTCCGTCAGCAGTCGAACACACATTCTAAAATGTCAAATAAGTTGGTCTCGTCTAAAGTACTTTTCAATTTAATTCCAAATCCGCTTTAGTCTTCAGCAACAAAAAATAAAAAAGGACTTCCTGCCCGTCTGGCAACTAAGAAATATAACAATTAAGCAGTAATTCCATGAATCCCAACATGTTGCTGGAATCTAAAGCATTCGTAATTGATTCGTCACAAAAGGACAATAATACAAAAATGTCATAAGCGAAGCCATATAAAAAAGCAAAGCCCAAGGACCCCTTTTTGCACCCAACAACATACACAACTCGCACAAACAACAGGACGAAATTAAAGAACACAAATTGCCAAAGCAACTATACGGCCGGCCCCCTGTCAAAATAACAAACGTGTATACCCTTCAAATTCATATGTTCCGATTCCAAAAACAAAAAAAGGACGAAATTTCAATTTGAAATAAACGAAGGATTCGTGTTCGTTCTTCGATTGCGAGAATGTGCAACTGTTGTGCGCAACAAGGCGCAACTAAATTACCACCACCAAGACCAATCACTCATCGGTATGGTGCGCTACAGCCCTGACGAAACGGAACAGGCCAGATGGAATGAATGCACATTCCCAGAGCTCTGTTACACGATATACAAAAGCCTAAAGGCCTCTCACCCCAATATTCAATAACCAAAAGTGGCACTTCAGTCAGGACGACTATAAGGATATATGGAAACCAATTCAAGCAACACGAACGACAAATGAAAACAAAAGAAGAAACAATACAACACTAAATGGGAAATTCTTGCAGCGCGATACTCGAAAGTGTCACTGATGTGACATGCCTGACAGAAGAAGAAGGAGACGCGACGAAAAATGTCGGGAAGGAAGCAGAATATCCTCGTGCTTCTTGATGTTGCTGCGAGTTTATGATGGGCTCGCCCCGTCAGTGTTGAATCTAAAACCTCATACATGCCATTTCCCCCGGATGTCTCGTATCGATGTAACAATGATATCAACCACCATACAGACTATCGGGCAGGTGGAAGTGCAGGTATGCATCATACAATTGCCTATATGCGCCTTGTGGAAGGACACTTGAGTTCGTTCCATAGAGCACCGTGCTTTGTGTGTAGCTCGTTCCCTTTGTGTCGCCACGCAACGCCGCCACTGCTGCTGTGTCACATTGAAATCTCTTAAGTGAGCTGGTTTCAGCCACTTGGTCACGTTAGCGTGCCACCATATCGTCCTGATGGTACTCCTTTGACCCTTTTCTTGTGTCTTGTATCTTCTGTGATGCAAGCTTGCTCACAACTCGCTTTGAGTTTGAATGACGTGTGCGTTATTAGCACGTAATCAAAACACATCGCTCACTCTCAAACACCGCAAGCTCGATGCAACCAACGGAAATGAAAAAGATGCCAACCGCCTCCGACGAGAGATAAGAAGCTTCTTTAAGTGGACAGCAGGGGCTTCGAAGCGTTCGTCCTTAGCGCACGAAGACCTTCCGTTTTAATTAATTCACCCGCAAAGCTCATCGCACTGTGTTAAAGTCGTGTTGGTGCACTCAGGACTCCGGCTTCATCAACAAGCACCTGTGGTATTTCAGGACGTTGAATTTTTTTCTGCTCTCACCCTCACTCTACGTGTCCTCATTGTGTCGAGCACGGTGAGACATCTTGTCGCCATGGCACTTCTGCGAAGGGTTCGCAACTCGCAACAATTGTTCTTCGGATAGTTGTGCGGGGTATCAAATTTTTGAGGCACGAATCAAAGTATCGAATTTCGATTTCCGTTTTGTGTTGCTTCCTTCTGTGGAAGTGAACACAACAGACGAACACACAAAAAAAAAGGATATGTGGGTAATCGCTGCATTGCTGTTCCTGACGGTATTGATTACGCCATGTCGATGTGCACGGAATACCTAGTTTCACGAAGAACACGGTGCTGGAAGGTTGTTTAAAAGGTGTCGCGATTGATTATCGCAACGCAAGTAGGACGATGGTGCGTGCTCTTTTACGATTTCCAAACGATACATAGACTGTCTCAAGGAACAATGTCATAACGTCTTGTCTGCTTCCTTCTTCCTCTCTAGTTTTAAAGTTATGAAGGTTTTGAGAGCACAGCACCGTCATCAAGTTGAAGTTTAACTTGAACTTCCTCATGTCGTCAAACTGATGTCGTTGTTGCCATTGCCGCCTGCTGCAATTGACAATGGTGGAAAATTGCCAACGCGCATTGGTAGGACTTTGTTGAATGGGGTTATGAGGATATAAGAGGATACCTGAGCTCTATTAAGGAAGCCCCATAAGTTGGGCAGAAGTTTTAAGTTTTCATAAATTGTTTGAAAAGGGGAACTCAAATTTTCGAGACAGGAAAAAAAGGAAAGTGAAATTCGTGTCAATTAAGTGTTGAAGGAATTTTGTAGTTATCCTGGATTCGTTGCACAGTGGAGCACAAAAGACTGTTTTATTGACTTGCAAACTTAATTCGAACATAAAATTCTATCTCTCTGCATTGTCTTGAGAGACTATCATTCCTGTCTTTTAACGAGTCTATCCTTTGCACAAACACTTCATATCGGTTGGTTTTAATTCCTTCCCCCCAACCACACTCTCGCACGACTCCTTTTTTCCCAGCTAATCAAATTTGCTTCTTTTGAATTACACTTAGTTGCAAGCACTTAACTGCGTTAACACTGTTTACACAACAATACAGCAGCTTTCCGTTCCCAAAGGGCGATCGTAAAGTTTGCTTATAAGTATTTTGTGTTGTTAAAAATTTGGCAAAAAAAAACACAGATGAAGTGAATTTTAAGCTGCATTCTTTTCTGCCACTCCACAGCTCAGTCGGAACCTTTTCATCTCGAGGGAAAACAAAATTCGAGATGGACGGAAAAAACAATAGCAACACCCAAGGATCTTTTTTTTAATCTTTCTTGGGCAATTAAAAATGCTAACTGTAAGTCAGAGAGTGGCCATTAAGTTAAAACCCCAAAACCTGTGTACATTGTCAGTTTTAAGTGTTTTCAACCTTTTTTGCCGTTGCCTCCAATTTTTTGTGTTAAAGGAAAGGATTATATTTTTTTGCTTTCCGTCTTTTGAGGGCCAATAAATTCCGTTATCAAAAGCTTCACGAAAAAAAATTGAAAGATCTTAGCTCTAAGAAAAAGGAAAAACATAAACACGACTTCGAGACTCTGACCTTATCCCCCTCGACTCTCCCCCAATCAAAGGCTAAATAAACACCTTTTTCTGTCACAATCACAACTAAACATAAAATCGCGGACGACCCATTCGCAACAGCAAAAAAAAAATCAAACCCTTTTGAATGATAGAGGGAAGAAGAAGATGAAAAAAAATCTGAAAATAAAAATGAAAATTATTTCGACTTGGCGAGTTTATGGCTGCGTAAAATCCCGGCCAAGAAACAAGAGGTTAAGAGGAGAATCTATTGTTTTTGTGACAATAAAAATCTTAACTCGAAAAAGCAACATTCAAGGGCGTCCACAGCTCTTAACACCGTCAATTCAAATTGCCACATTCAGTCCTACTTTGGGTCAAGTTTGAGGAAAATTATATCGTGTGTTGCCAGTGGTGTCAGTTGGCTCTTATATTTATTCTGAAATTAGAAAATGTTTAAAACTACTAAATTCAGCACTATGCTACTTTCTACTATTTTTTTGAAAACTTTCTCAGATAAAACATGTTCTACTACTATTTCAAGTACTTTCTTACTTACTTAAGGTGGCGCTACAGTCCGTAGTACACTTGGGCTTCAATCAACAGTCTCCGCCAGCCAGTTCGGCGCCATTGACATCACGGAGGCGGCCCCATTGACATCACGCTGTGTTCTTCCCTTTATGTAAATATCATAGGCGTATGCAAGAAGTTGAACAGACTTTTGGAAGATAGTGTCTCTGATGTTGACGGTGGAATTTTACACTATCTCCTCAAGAACGATGTTAAGAAGATCGACTTGTCTCAATCCTTTTTTGACATTGAAAGATTCCGTTAGCTCGTTACCAACCTTGATGGCGCAGCGTGAGATCTCCATAGTCATTTTGCACAAGCGAACGAGCTTGGCAGGGATGCCAAAACAAGACATAGCCTTATACAGTTCGTCTCTGTAGATGCTGTCATACGCGGCCTTAAAATCGATGAAAAGGTGGTGGGCATCGATTTCTAGTTCATTTGGTCGATGGTTGACTTTCCTGGTCTGAAGCCACATTGATAAGGACTAATCAGATTTTTGACGAAAGTCTTCAGACATTCACATAATACGGTAGAGAGAATCTTGTAGGCGATGTTAAGTAGGCTAATTGCTCTGTAGTTTGCTAAGCTTAGACGATCTCCCTTCTTCAGGATCGGACAACAATGCTGAGGTTCCATTCATCGGGCATGCATTCTTCCGACCATATCCTACAGATGATTTGGTGCATGCTCCTACCAATATCGTCGCCTGCTGCTTTGGCCAGCTCGGCAGCTAGACCACCTGCTCCAGCGCCTTTGTTGGATTTCAACCGTTTTCAATTCTTCTAAGTCGGGTTCACGGAATGGTTGGCTATCATCGAGTTCTATGAATGGCTCGGTAACATTTGAGCCAGCTGTTTAACCTTCCAGTAAAACCTCTGAACTTCATTCCTGCTGTTGGCTCTCTCAACATCCTCGATCTGAGGCTTCTCATGCTCCCTCCTTTTCTCCTGAGAAGCTGGCGATCAACTCTCCACTTTTGCTCGTAGAGCTCACGAGCAGCTATTGTCCTTCTATGCACCGCAGCTCAGTACCTATGCCTCCTGCTTGGCTGCATCGGCCTGACTGCATTCTTCTCCAAACCAAGGGTTTCGTTTTGGTGGCTGTGTAAAGCCTAGCACATTAGAGGCGGCATCTCAACCTGCTTTCTGGCAATGTTGCCACTGGTCTTCGATACTTGATGTTGGCGGCATAGGACTTCTTAAGAGGTTATTTGACACTCGATAAGAGAAGGATCTGGAACCGTCCGACGTCGAATTATCTTGCAGCATTTCCTTGTTTTTGCCGTTGCCGGGATATTCGTAGCACTACCTACTACTATTTTAAGTAAGACTACTGACTTCAGAAATCTGCTACTTTCTTGAAAACTTTGTTTTTATTAAAAACTTTTTTTCAAGCAAGCACCTTTTTTGAGGTTTCCAATACTTTCTACTACTTTTTTCAGTACTCTCAAGAATATTTTGTAGTTTCAGCAGCTCTGATTAATTCCAATCCATTCAAAACAAATTTTTTTGAAAGGAACATCCTTGAAGAAATAAAAATCCATTCGAAGAAAAATGTCTCCTGTGTCCTTTTTTATTTCGTTGGTCATTTCGCCCGTCACCCACGTCAAGTCGCCTGAGAGGGTGCAGATAATTCGGTTTGGTTAAGGTGGGGTTTTGTGTTTTTGTATTTTATTGTTTTGCCTTTTTTCGTTCTTTTTATTTTTATTATTTTGCATGTAACGAAGAGGAGACGATACGCAACACTTTCTGATATCTTGAAGATGTTTCTCATTCCCTCCTCTCTTCCAGTATTGTAATGTGTAAGTTGAAAACAAAAACTCAGTCCGCTAACATTTGTTTGATATTTTGTTATGTGTGGCTCCTTTTTTTTCTACAAAACTTTGTCGGCCAAGTTTTACTGTGCAGAAAAATCCTTTTGTCCATGTCGAAGTGCTGAAGGCCGAGAACTGAACAGAAAACAATGATAATAAAATAAGAAAGTCCTTAACTGTTGGAGAGTCCTGCTGACGCCGACAATGATGATGATGTCGTTCGGTAGTCGGCGGGTGGCAAAGTCCTAGATCGCCAAAGTCAAGTTTTTTGGTTGTGTTCTTGATTCAAATGTGATGCTCTTGACTCTGGCTCCCTGCGTGGGATGCCTTTGGATGCTATGAGGTTCTGTTGAATATTCTTAAATTTGTGTTTGTTATTATTTGCACTGCAAATGTGTCTTTTTTAACCTCTGTCCTTGTTGACATTTGTGAGTCTAGAGCGAACTTTTATGCGTTTGATATTTTTATAATTTGATTGATGACTGACCTCTGCGAGTTATGATATTTACAAACCTCTTCTAGACGGTTCATTACTGCTCAGCGCCTCTTAACAAAACATATTAAATGTGTGTTGTTTTCTTTTTAATTTGATTTCACAGGACCAAGGAAGCTTCAAGGTCCATGATGTTTCTAACATCAGAAAAGAACATTTGTTCAAAATTCACCCTCACAAATAAAATTTGTTTATGTTTACCTTCCTGATTAAAAACACATACCCCCACACACACGTCCTCCCAAACAAATAATACACCAAAGACGGGAAGACAGCTCATATGTGTAATTTTGATTCATCATCAGCAATCGGAATTGTGGTCAAGAACTGTTCTCAGCTGACAGCAGGGAGAGCCTAATACAGCACACGGTCACATTTTATCTTCCCATTCATTCAGAGAAGACTTCTGGTCAGAAACAGCACACATGGGTCCGTCCATAGAGCCCTGAGGGTCCTTCGAGCTTGTTTAAAGTGAATAGCAATCTCAAACCAATCTTAACGTCCATCCGTCCGTCGTCGTCGTTCGGTAACGCTATTGTACATAGAACAAAAACAAGGGATACTCCCCGTTGTACCTAGTTGTAGATTGTTGTTATTCCGTTATGTAAATTCTTTATGGCTGACATCAAACATGTTTTCATTTGCGTCTTCTAATCAAAATGCAGCACCCTTCTACATTCAACGTTAGACTACATCTTTATTTCAGTGCAAAGAACCAAAGGGATGCTCTGTTGATGTAGGTGGCGGTACAGCAGCCGCCGGGCTTCGCTGCTCGTCGGTCTTGTTGTTACCAAGCGGAGGCGGTCGGCAGTAGAATGAGAAAGTACATTGAATATTTACTTGCGGTAAGAGGTGGCGTTCTTTAGTCGTAATCTCTATACACAGCCCAAGTCCATAGATATTCTTTGCAGCTCTTCCTATTTCTTTACAAATTTATAAAACCGAACCGGGCCAGGCACTGCACCTCATTCACCAACACTTGCACAGTAGCGGGAACCTAGCAAAACATTGTCATTTACATGTACATTCAAGGATTCAAGCATTAAATCATTCTCTTGAAGTACACATCCTTTTCAGTGTCATCCATCGTCATTATGGTGTTCCGAGTAAGAAGAAGAAGAAGCAACAGCAAGCTTCTCACTACCTCGGCCGACCGACGACGAAACGACATGGAGCAAGGCCCCATAGCAGCAAAAACTATGTCGAAGGGATGAGCTCAACATTTTGCACATTTATGCAGCGGAAAAAGTAAATGAAATGTTTCAACGTAGGCCAGGGTCGCATTTGATCCAAATTCGGGAGTTTTTCGAAATCAAACAGTTCTAGCTTTCAATCTCCAAAGCTCCTTAAAAAATTTCGTATGACAAAAATTTGGAATAGTTACCAGGGGCCCCACTGGATACAATTCCGCCCCTGAAGAAAATAAAAAGGAATTTTATTAAAGTCAATCTTTTGGTCCGACAACATTCCATGTTTATAGCTTGTCCTCTTGCCCAAGCTTTGTGCCGGTCTCCTTTATGCATCATCGTCATCCTCGTCCTTCCGCGTAGCATCGGTCGTTCGGTAGAGCGATCCATAAATTCTGATGACACTACTTCCCGACACCTTGTTATTCAGCTTGTAGTTATGTGCTGTGCTGCTTGTACTTATACCTCATGATGATTATAAAAAATTATGTTGTCTTCCATGCTAATCTGAACCCTTTGCAGCATTTGTCATACTTTCGAGCCACTTAACCTGCAAGCAAGAGGGCTGCTTACATTCACCACACAGCCAGGCGGGTATAGACCCTCTGCTGCTGCCATAAATTAATTCATTTAACTATGGAGTACAGCCAACAAAAAAAAAATAAACAAAATATAAAGTTCTGCATATTCCAGCAACCACAGATGGGCGTGTCCCGCCCTCCCGTGGTCGTTTATAATTTATAAATTTTCAACTCAAGCCAACTCGCGCTTTCATCACACGCGGTGAAAAGTTCTCGAAGATTCACTCTTCTGGTCCACGAGATGTGGCGATGAGGTTTCATTGATGGGAGGTGGTGGTTTTTTATGATTTTGGTTTGAATCACCCAACGAAACGCAGCAACTGGTGCTAAGAATGAATGCGAATCCTGCAACACGGAGCGGAGCCTGCTGCGGAAACCATACGGACAGACATTTTTGACGAGAGGCAGAGCTTGTGGTGTATTATGTGTGTATGGCAAAATTATCATAAAATTAAAAAAGTTTACCTTTTGCGTCGAACTCATACCGCAACGCCTCAATTTTTCAAACTCTACTCGCGAGATGGATGGGAGGACATGGTTCCACAACACCTTTATAAAAAAAATACAAAGAAAAACAAGCGGCAGGAGATTTATGAGAGCAAAACGGTGATTTCTTGTTGTGAATGTGGGTATTTGGGTTCGCCCCAAAAAATTGACAACAAACTTTCGAGTTTTTGATTAAAAGAATTTTTTTTCGATTTTTTTTTTATTTTTCTTAATTTTTATGAAAGGCGAATATTTGGAAAAAAAGTAAGAAATCAACAGGATGTGAGAAGAATTGTCGAGGGTTGGTTACAGAGTTTGGTTGCTGGTGATGTTGGTTGAGAGTTTGAGCAACATGTGCATGATTTATTATGAATGGCTTAATTGGTTGCGAGGGTAAAGTGGCGAAAACTCCACTCGCGGAAATTTTTATTGTTGCTGGTTTTTCAGGCTTTTTTCTTAGAGGAGACACAAAAAAGTGAAGCAAAATGTGGAGAGAATAAATGAATTTGGTTTTGACGAAATTGCTTTCAATTTATTAACAGAAATTGATGGAACATCAGCGGAAATAGGCTATCAAGTGGCAGTAGGAAAGTTGGTTGAAAAATAGGCTCATCGGGGTATCGAATTTGCAGAAAGGAAGCGTATGGGTTCTTCTGTTCTTCTAGGATGACCAATTAAAAACAATAAAATGGAATGTACGAGGGTGGTAAGTACGTACCTACTACGCCTACAATTTTATGGAAACGTGGCAATTTATTTATCATATTTTCTCTGTGATTCTAAGGCTAAGGCATATCACTGAATCTGTTAGGTGTGTTCTCGACTAAGCATCTAACGTCAAGTTGAAAACTCATAGCTAATAACACAATGAACCTTAACTTTTCGTTCAACACTTATTCCTTAATTATTTTTTGAATCTTTTTGATAATTATCATACAAACATTTACTTTATAATACCACAACGACGGAAAACTGCTCCACGGTTCTCGGCTCGATCTCTGGCTCATTACGGCTCATCTCGTGAATGAATCGACGGATTTGATGTCTGTCAAATTTACTACTGAATAAACGGTGGATTTCGCCTTTTCTTTGATACACTCAGAGAGAGTGGATCAAGGAATAAACTGAGTCTAGTCAAAATCAGACTCCTGTCAAACCCGTTAAATGGGCGGTTGAGTATTTGCTCTTGATTATATATTTTCAAGAAGGACAAATACACAAAATAATCGGCCGATAAAAATATCGGATCAGAAGCCCCGGTCGGTTGGATTCATATTTTGAAGAAAAACTTACTAACTTACACCGGCTCAAAATCCATGAAAGATCTCAGCCTGAGACACTGCAGCATTCAATCGGGAACGGTCCCTCGAATACCATCTCCAGTCGCCAAAACCTTAGCGCTCTGGCATCCGTCATTCTGCCTTACTTGTGGTCTCGAATCTGGGGGCTGCGATGAGAAGACTTTCTTGGCAGGAGTGTTGTCGTCTACTCGCTCGATGTGGCTGAGCCAATGTAGTCGCCTTTTCTTGGCTTTCTGGACTATATCCCAATCTTGGTACAGCTCGTACAGTTCTCGGTTGAACCTTCTTCTCCATTCGCCATCGATCGTCGCATACGGGACCGAAAATCCGTCGATGAATTTTTCTTTCGAAAGTGCCCAGTATCAATTAGAGCTCTTGATACCCGGGTACCCGATCCATGGACCGGGTACCCGATAATTTCGGGAATTACCCGGGTACTCCGGTACCCGGGTATTTGCATGGTTCGGGTACCCGGGTACACGGGTATGTGAAACATAACGATCGTGCATCCGAGTACCCGGGTACTCGGTACGCTTACGCGCGATGAAGCTTAAATTGTTTGAACAAAAGCATCCATTTGTTTAAACAACTTAAGCTTCATTGCGTAAGCGTACCGAGTACCCGGGTACTCGGATGCACGATCATTTTGTTTCAAATACCCGGGTACCCGGGTATTATTTCGAGTACCCGGTCAGAGTCAAGAGCACTATATCAATTGCCCTTTTATACTTATCGTCCAGCACTCGGCGCCGCCGTAGAGTAGGACTGGTAAAATCAAAGTTTTGTATAGCAGACGCTTTGTCTTTCGAGTGAGGATTTTTTAACCCAGATGTTTTGCCAAGCCGAAGTAGCAGCGGTGCGCAAGGGTGATTCTTCGTCGGATCTCCACTCAGGTGTCCACGAACGACGATTTTTTGTTCCAAGGTAGGTAAACTCCTTAACAATGACGTTTGGTGCTACGTGCTAGGCGGTGGTGTACAGATGTTGTTTCGTTTTTTGATAGCATGTACCTACTTTGTTTCGTCCTCATTCAATTCAAAACCGAGATTCGCCTGTTCTTCAGTCGCTGTGAAGGCCTCAAGCACAGCTCTCTTGGATCGATGTCTATGTCGTCCGCATAGCCTAGGAGCTGGGTGGATTTGTTGAGTATAGTGTTTTCCGTGCTCACACCTGCCTTGCGCACTATCAGCGCAACTATTGTGTTGCAGAACGTTTTAAGACGCTCACACAGTATTTACGTTGGGTAGGATTTTGTACGCATTATTAAGCAGGAGTATGTCTCGGTAGTTTTTCTAGATCTTCCTTCGCAGGGTCTATTTCACATTTCTCCATTTTGTTCGTAATTCTTGCTGCTATAGTTTTCCGTTTGAAGATATATGTAAATTCCCAAATTGTAAGCCAAAAATAAATGGCAACTATAAAAATAGTGCCTTGTCACAAAAATATTGTGGTATTCGAATGCAAACCTTTCAGGCTTTCCTTTTATGCAAGATTTGCAGTGTATACTTTTCCGAAGCGCACCAGAAACTTATTCTCGATTGCGAAAACACCTCGTCTTAAACCTTTTCCGTTCGATGGTGAGTGTGAATTATATCACACACATAGAAACTGATTTCGTGTTGTTGCCATCTATTGTGGTTGTTGCATTCGGTGTTTTCGGTTGTTGCGTTTGCTTTGCTCGGTTATTTCCAGTGGCGGATCGTCGTATGTTATTTATGCAGTGGGCGGTTGTCAATGTAATGCTTTTTCAGGTTTTATCGCGGATCTGCTATAATTTTTTTAACTCGATACACCTGACATAGCGATGCTCCAACTTCTTTAAATCGTCTGTAAAATAAATGTTCCTAAGCCGCGAGTGACTTTTTCAAATTTGGAAACAAAAAAAAATGGCACGGGGCACAATTGAGAGAAGAAGGTAAATGAAGCAACAGTTTGTGTCTCTATTCGACGATTAAGGCCGAACCGAAGGAAGGCGGAAATGTGAGCCAGTGTGATGATTTGGTGGGAGAGCGCTTTTTTTCTTTGCCAAGTGGGGAAGTGTTTTCTAAATTCAATCAACCTAGTAGTTTGGCATGGTACAGCCATGTGACCATCGCAAAGAATTCGATGTGAATCACATCTTGTGAATCCCAGAAAAAGGTGCCACCGTCTATCCGGTCGGTTTGACAGTCCTTATATTTTTGGGAACACGTTCGCTTACTGAAATCCAACGTTTCGACGGTTCCTTGGTCTGTGGTGTGTACTACTGGATCTTTGTTTGGTCAACTGTCACAAAGCAATTCAGAAATCCTTTTGGATTGCGCTTAACCGCTGCTCTGAAGTGGTCCCATCGTTGCGATTGCCGTACGGTTTGACAACAAACGGCACCCATCGCTTCCATTCCTAAAATTTCACGCAGGATATGATCCACTCGATCTTTTGGAATACCTATCACCTATGTCGTCCACCTTCGATCGGCGCGGTGGTCTGCCCATTCGAAATCGTTAATTTTGTAAGGTTATCCTCCATGGTAGCCGTTTTTGGGGCCGTGTTTTATCAAAAACTGACGTCCAAGTACTGCGGGTATTCCCTTCCAAAAACAAGCCTCGAATCGAATTTCCGACCGATATTGTTCTTTTACCATCTTTCTAAATCCGCGTTCACTTCTGCTACCACAGGTCCACTCGCCTTCGAAACAAAGCCTAGAGTCTCCCGATCCGATCCGTATGAAATTTCGACAGCAGCTAACTTGGGATGTGGCTGTACTGACGCCATCAGTGGCGACTGGAGAGGGTAAGTAAGAAATCTGAAATATTAATTTAGAAATTAAAAATCAACGATTCAACTCCTTTAAACCGTCAGCATACCCGTAATTTGAGACTGTGAGAACAAAATCTTTTATTAAATTTAATTTCTTGCTGGTACAGGTCATTAAACAGTACAAAACCCTTTACATCTTACCGAAGACAAAGACAACAAAAAAGACCATTCAAGTATTTGTTATCTGCATGGGAAAATCCAATTTGTGACTATATGCAATTGTACCACTAATAACCTTCTCAATAACCAAACAAACGATCCATAATATTGGTATCCTGATGAGATACCGCACATATCCTTCGTCTGTACAAACAGGTAAAACATATCTTTACATCAACATAAAACCTATACTTGGTCATGCATGAGCAAAAAGAGTAATCTGTTACCGCACATAAAGTATCAACATATCTCACCTAAATGAGAAACCATTCTGCAAAAGCAAAGCAATGTTACAAGGACAATTCGACTCTGTGTGCACTCAAACACTAAGGACAACACAAACGAAAGAATGAAAATAACGGAAGTGAAATTCGAATTGATATCTTGATGATAATTAGAGTCCGCGACAAGGAGAAAGACACTATCGTTACTGTTACTGACTTAATTCCTATTCCATGTGGTTATTGTTGTTTCGCCTTTTTTGCGCTTCCGACCGCCACACAGATGTCCTTTGTGTGTGCAACCGCAACAGAAATCGAAAAGAATGAATATTTCGATCGGAAAAGGAAACAAAATCCTTTTTTTTCTTCTCTGCTCGGTTCCTTGTTTTCCAATTTCTTCTGTTTTTTTCTGAGTCTCGTTCTCGTTTTCAACTCTCCACAGAAGTTCACATTCCAGTGCACATTTTAATTGATGTGACAATGGTGAACCGTATGTCTGAACTTTATGGGAATTTTATTCAACGGAATTTGAATACAACATAACATAATATCGCCATCGCCATTTCCCATCAGCTGCAGTCCGAGTGTGAGAAGATGTTAGCTCGATGGCAATGTGTGGTCCAGCAACGAGACCACTCACTGGATTCGGATATGGGAATCCATTTCGGGTGATCAGTTTTCAACTCTGGGGTAAAAAGTTTTTGGCATATTAATTCGAAGGATGTTAGAAAGTTTCAATGGTTTTTTTTTTCTGCTGAATAGTTTGGCGTTAACCGTGTTTGGTAGCGCTTACCTGTTGGTTTGAGAATCGTTATGTGGTCGGAACTAGAAAATATTTACACTCAACTTAACGAGAAAACAGGAATGTTGAAACTTGATATTTTTTGTTGGTAATTTTCGATGCCAGAAGCCACCATGCTCCGGGTTCCAAATTTCAACTGGGGTTGGCTCAGACTCAAACCACTAGCAAACCATCAAAGCCACTCGACTAACACTAGATAGTGAAGGCTCTTTACTTGTGTAGTTACTATGAGTCTGGGTAAGACCAAGGAGTGTTCACAGCGAATTTAGACCCTCGGAATGTGTGCCAATATACCAAGGATCCTATTCGCATGTTATTCCAAAAATGAAGCATTAAATAAATCGTCAAAACGTGCACCCCCGTCCGCGAGTGCCCATTAAAACACGCAAAACCGTTCATATCAGCAATCCGGCATGCTAATCATCATGTTACCTATTCAACCATTCCCCCAGCCTCCAATTCTTTTTGTCGACAATGTCGATGTCGGTCGGTCGGCCGTTCTCAAATTTAAGACTTTATCTCATGTTTTTCCTACCGTGGGAGCAATTTTTTATCAAAAAAGAAAATTCTTCACGCCAAATTACATTTTAAGCGCAACAGCAAATAATTCCTCAGCCCCTCCCTGAATCAAAAGCAAAGTTCTGTTGATATCCTTGCATAATAATGGTCCTGCGAACACCCACACAGAGAAAGTAGTTGTAGAAAGAAACACCGAGTGCGCTAAAGAAAATCGTTCGGACGTGATGAGAATTATGTCGTTTGGCAGACTTTTCGCTAATAAGTGATGCCAATACACACAAACACAGCTAGTGCGGGATAAGTGCCCAACAAGACGATAACAACAACAGCGATTTCGGCGATTCTACGAGGACGATGAAACTGAAAGATTAGCTCTTCTCCTGCTGCTGGTACAATACCTTCTTCACTTCATCCTTGACAACAACAACGGGATAGGGATTTTACACTAAAAAGAAAAAATTTTTATAATCTGGCACGTTTTTTGTTCGCCAGTTTATCACAGTCGTTCCATCTTCATCTTTTTCTTTTTGTGTCGCCTTCCATGTGAAAGATGGATGTTCAACACTCAAAATTACCGCCCCGCATCTGAAGAGTTGATAGTTGACGTGTTTTACGCGGGACTAGGTAAAATAGCTCAAATGAGATGCACGTAGTGAAATGTCCTGTTTTTTTTTCCTTTGCACAAGAACAAGGACTTGGTTGTAATAATAACAAGACATGCCCTATTATTGCTTTGGACACATTGCAAATCCTTTAAAAAATGCGAATCAACTTATTACAATGGCGTAGGATTGCGGTGCGATGATGGTGAGGGGACTGTTGTCCTTGTAAGAAAGTCAAAGGAGTGGGTCGGGAGTGGGAAGAATCAAGAACTCCTCGAAAGGAAGTAGGTAAATATGAATAATTGCCAAAATAAAAATTTCCACTTTAAGTTTTTTTTGCGCTCTGTGAGTTGAAATAGTCGAAGGAGGGGTTGGGTTGGGGAGGGGTAGAAGGACTTTCTTTTCCGCAAACAAAGTAAAGTAAGTGGCGATGATATCAAACAAAGGTAGAGAGTAGAGAGTTTCTTAGTTTTAACTAACGACCCCAAACCCTATACAGAGCCAACGATCGACCCTGTTGGAGGTTATTTGTGTGTCGGACAAGTTTGGCCCACTTTGGGAACACACAGAGCAGGCATGTTGTCTCGGTTCTGGATTGTTGGGTTGTTGCGCTGATGGTGTTCTTGGTTATTTTTTTGTTGATGATGGAAAGTGCTTGTGTTCTTCCTCTCAATCTCTCTTTTTCTCTCTGTAGCAGTATTTTAGAATGAAAGGTACTTAATAAGATGGCAGTATGATTTATGCCATAAATTTGCACCAATTTGTTGTACTTTGTTGTGTTTTAAAGATTTACTTCAACCAATAAGTGGTTTTTGGGAGGGGGCCAGGCTTTTGAATGGACGATAGTTAAGAGTAAGTTCTTGGGGCCGGGGGACGTGGCAGTTTTTCGATGCGGGAGTACTAGTAGCGGGAGGGTGTACTTTGAATGTATACGACGTGTCTTTGTGACCCATTTGACGTTTCAAGTGCAGCAGTTTTGCTAACTTTGAAAATTACTTAGACTCTGTGGAACTAAACGAACGAGACAGTGTCCTTGTTCGAGGCGAATGGACACGATGTTTGAGTTGGCTTCAGTTGTGAAGATTTGAGAACATTTCAAACAAGGATCAAAAGTTTTTTTTAAGGTCTTTCAAAATTCATAAAATACACGAAATGAGGCGCGTTAGGTTTTTTTTTATGATTAACTAGCCGTTTAGGACCCTACAGGTTGGGGTCTTACGTCAGAGTCGCGGTTATCTCAATGTTTCGAAGCACCAAAGAGCCTTTCATATGAATAGATTTTTGGTTTTGTGTTTGGAACGTTAAAGGTCCCTTTATACACTAAAAAATATCAGTCTAATATGTACGACGTCAAAATCGTACTCGGGAAGGAAGACATCTTTGGCGGATTAGTTGGAAAACTCATGCCTCCACGAAGTTACAACAGATAACGGCTTCCGACTAACCGACTTTGCTGCAGCTCTGAATACGGTGATAAGTTGCACTAGATGTCCAAGACGAGAGGTCTACACAGCAACCTGGCGATCTCAGGATGGTTGAACCGCTAATCACATCAACCATTTGCTATTCGGCGCAAGGCACGCATCCAACATCTTAAACGTGCGCACTTTCCGAGGAGCAAATGCCGACTCTGACCACTTTCTGGTAATGGCTAAGTTTAGGGCTCGATTGTGGTACGATACTAATAAATGCGCGTTATTTAAAAGATACAGAAAATGCACGCTTGCAGATGCTGCACGTTTGCAGATGCTGCAACAGAAAACAAGAGCAGCAAGAGAAAAGTACCGAAGCAAAAGGAGAAATGAGAAAAAGACCCTGCAAAGGAAGAAAAGTCGACGCAATTAGCTTCTGGTTTCAGAACCGGGACACAGGCTCTACGAAACAGTGAAGGAAACCTAGTCACCGAAGCACAGGGAATTGAATATTCTTTCAAGCAGCACTTCCACCAGCTGCTGAATGAGCATAATGTCGAGTGAGCCAATGACGAAAGAGAAGCGAGACCAGTCAATGAAGACCCAGTCCTAGCCCCAAGCACAGAAGATGTAGGAAGAGCCAGAGAATCTGAATTCGGGATCCCGAACAAACTGATCCAACTGTGCCGCATGACGGTAAACAATACGCAGTGCGGTGCGTGCGAATGGGTAACCAATCAAACCAAAAGCCTGCTTCACGTCGGCAACTGCAACCAATTATCGCTTTCCTATCTAAGGTGTCATTACTGACATTGGTTAGATATTGTCATTTTGATGAAGACGACTTCAAACTACTTATCTATTTTGTTTGAGTGATAGATTAAAACGACATTAAACTTAAGTGCACTTGCAATTTTGTTCTCGAAAAACTTGTTTCATTATTTACACCTGACCTGGCAAAAAGAACAACAATATTGTCAAAAAAGTAATTGTAATGAAAAAAGACCTGTTATCTCTAAGTGCATCAAACAAGTTTGATGTGGTAAGTATTAGACACTCACTTCAAGTATAAATATCGACATTTTCCACAGTCAAAATCAGACTTCTCAGAGACGAGTACTAGTTCACATCAATCTAGCAGCGTTTTTGAGTTCCATTTTCAACCTAACATCACCATGAAACTATTTGTTGCATTTTCTGCTCTGCTCGCAGTTGCTTCTGCCAGTCATTTGTACTTGGCTCCTGTAGCTCGCCTGGTAGCACCATCAGTCCAGAGTCAACATCACTCCCAAGATGGTTTGGGTCAGTACGCCTACGGATACAACGACCAACTCTCAAGCAAACAGGAAGTGAAATCCATCGATGGAATCACCAGAGGATCATACAGCTACATTGACTCGAACAATGTACTCCAAAATGTTGACTACATCGCCGATGCTGGTGGCTTCCGTGTTGCCGGAACCAATCTGCCAAAACCTGTTGAAACCCCAGCCCATGAATTGCCAAAACAAGTTTCTGACACTTTTGAAGTTGCTGCTGCCAAATCTGCTCATCTCGCCGCTGTTGAACAAGCCAAATTGCAAGTGGCTGCTCCTTCCAAGGCTGCTGCTCCCCAACAAGTTCAGGACACACCTGAGGTTACCGCTGCCAAGGCTGAACATTTTGCTGCTGTCAATGCTGCCAAATTGAAGCTCGGCTACCAAGCTATTGAAATCCCAGCTGCAATTGATCTTCCCCAACAAGTTGCTGAGACACCAGAAGTTGCCAAGGCCAAGGCAGAACACTTTGCCGCTATTGAAGCTGCTAAGGCACGTTACACCGGATACTCAGCAATAATTGAGCTCCCACGACCAGTTGAAGACACTCCAGAAGTAGCCAAGGCTAAGGCTGAACATTTGATGGCCATCGAACAGGCAAAGCTTGACAATTCTGCTAGTGGATTTTCTTTGCTCCAGAGGGCTCCAATATATTCAACAATTACATACTCCCCAAGTGTTGTGGATCCCCTGATTTCCTACAGTGCCGTTCCATTGACTTCGGGTGGATTTGCGTACTCCACACAACATGTTGCTAGTGCTCCAATTTCGCAAGTAAGGTATGCTGCCGCTCCTTACTCCGTAGAGTGGTAGGAATAAAAATTAAAAAATGTCCTTTTTTTGAATAAATAATAATTTGCAAGAAATTTACTGTGTTTCCTTGGGTTTTTCGAAGATTTTTCGTCAAAAGTTGCCTCTTCAATTACTTGTCTAAATCTTGGACTATCAAAATGTCTCCCTCGGTCCTTGCTCACGTGTCCTTTTTCCACTGTCATCAAATAAATTCGAAACCCTTTTGCGAAGATCTTCCTGGCAACATTCCAACTCAGCACTGCAGAACCATTAAAAGAAATTCTCCATTTTTGCAATTGACAAAACAATCTTATAAATTTTTCGAATTCCTCCTCTGCCACTGCCGTTTAAGTCCTTTGAAATCATCTCTCCTTCAAACACTTTCCAGCCAATTGAAATGCCAAAAAAAAATCCGTTTGATTTCGTATGCGTAGCCTCCCCCACAGACCTTCCCATTTTTTCGGATTCTACAATTTTGGACTCTTCAATTTTTTTATTCTTCAAACCCCAACCCCACAGTTGCCACTTGTTAATTAAGGACTCGGCCACAGGCACAAAGAGAAAGAACGAAAAAAAATAATGATTGCGGCCTTTCATTGGAATTGGTAAGCCGATGGAAATTGTTTTCTTAATGAGCTGAGTGGAATTGCCCGGAAGACCAAAAAGAAACGGCCGCCGCCAAAAGGGGCCGAACTCTCATTAATGCAAAACATTTTCGCTTCTTGCCTCAATTTTTTTTTCGCGTGATTTTGTTTCTCGTAAAAATTAAAATATGCGGAAAACATCTTAGCGGCCATCATTACAATGGAAAATCCTTTCGAATCGTCCTCGACGCGAGACCACTAGAGGGCGCGAGTTTACAAGTTCGACGCGACTTTGTCTTTTAGCCATTATGTTAATTGTGCAATGTGCAGCACCGCCTTATGTCGCCACCAGGCTTAAGGGTGATATTAATTTCGAGAGACTTCTGAGAAACACCCATTCGCGCGGGTAGGTGCATACCGTCAACTGCAGAGGGCGTGAGTGGGTTTTATTGATTAAACAACATTTCTGCTTATACTCTCGAGCCAAAATGTTCTCGCTCGCACTTAATTTGATTCCGTGGCATTTTCGTACGGTACCTGTGTAATTTTCAACAATTCCACATGGAACGTTGTGTTTTTAGCCAGTCTTTGAAGACTTGGTAAAGATTGTGTGACTTCAATAGCACACAGTCATCTCTCCCAAGGTATTTCCCCGGTTCCTTTATTTTTCTTGAATATTCTTCAGTTATGACGAGGACGACGAAGGCGCATAGGACGAAAACGATAATGTTGGTTTTCAAAAGAAATATTTCATTGCTTTAAAGTTGTTTGGCAATAGAGAGGAAAGGTTGTCGTCTCCGGTGCTGTCGCTGCAATGCAAAGTGATTCCGCTAACGCCCCGGGAATTTCTTAAAAGTCGTTAGGCTAAGAAAGTGAACAAACATTAAGTGCATTTGAGAGCCGCCGCCGCCATCAACCGACGAGAGAACTCACAGTCAGTGGCGACAAGTATAACTTTGTCAACACGACCTTTACACACAAACTTCAAGTTGGCGAGGTACAAAATTCCAAGTTTCCATCCGAGGATCCGGGAATCCCAAGCCAACCCCAAAAAGTTGTGAATTTCAATGCAACCTGTGTGCACTTTTTGACGTTGCAAGGACTCCACCTCTGGAAATCCGTGTGTTGTCATTATTTTGCCTTTCTTTAATCCCCAGTCACTCACCTTTTCCCACCCGCCAGAGGAAAAAAAACAGACTCTCAGAGCAAAGCTTTACGGGCCTTAATTACATTTGCATGCATGTGATGGCAGCAGTTAGCGCGGATTGCACGAAAATTTACTTTATAGTTTGTATACGGATACGGTTAAACTTAATGCACACAAACACATGAGCGAAATATCATCACAAAGGCTGGGTTATAAGATTGTTAAAGGCGAAGGGGGGGGGGGGGGTCGAGTAGCGGGCTAGAGCACAGAAATGGTGACATGATAATCAAGGAAACCATTCACCATTCCTGATGCGTTGTTAGGGCACGAAGTTGATTTTTCCACGCGACGCAAAACGAAGGAAGTGTTATTGGTCGCGTCCTGGCTTGAAGGAAGAAATGGCAAAGTAATGGTTCGGGCTTATGGTTTTTATTTTTTAAGAATCTCGCCTTCTTTTTGAGAGACTGCACGGAGAGTCCTTTTTGTAGGTTGAAAAGGTATTAACGAAAGCGTGTGTGTATTTTGATGTGAATGAACACTCATATTAAATGCAAGACCGGAGCACGTCAACAGGTTTTTTTTTTTTCATGCGAGGTGGTTTTTCGTGAAAGAATCCTTTTTCTCTCAATGGAATTTAAATTGTGTTCTCATGCTGTTTTAATGACTGTTTATATTGTTTAAGTCGTAATCTACAGGAGGATGTTGTTTTTCTTTTTAACTTCGAATTGAGATTATGGAAATATTTTGAAAATTGGTGCGAGACATGCAAGCAATCTGTGATTGTAGTATGGGGTTGTATCGCCCTTCTCCCCTTCAGAATTGAAAATCCGTTGAAGACCTTTTCTTTCCGAAGTGTCCAGTATTGATTCCTTGTTTTGACTTCACGTCTAGCACTCGGCGCCAAAGAATATGACGACGCACAATAATTACAACGTTATAATTATTTATTTGATTCTTAACTATTTATAATGAGGGAAGAAATTAGCTGTTGCTTGACGGACTTTATATGCACGTCCGCTTGTTATCATGTCTGAGATTCAACATCAACTGATCTCGAACTCAAAATATTAAAGTAAATTAAAAATAAGGAAAAGAAGAGTTAAATCTTAAATTTAAAATGAGTGGAAGGGGACGCGTAGCAGCGTTGTTCTAAAAAAAAAAAAAATCTTGGGGCCATTTTTGGGCCATTTACACATTTTTGGGGCCACTGATTTTTACTTGCAACATCTAGAATATATTACATTACGTTGATAGAGAAGTCGAAAAAAGTGGGTGCGGTGGGCGATTCCGTCCGTCTGCCTGTTTGTCTGTAAACGCACCTACAGCCTTAACCACTGGTCCGATTGACTTCAAACTTGAAAATTAGAGGTTTGAACGAATTTATGCTATCCACCACACAGACACAATTTTTTTGGTCAAAAACCAAAAGTTTCAATTTTCTATAAAATGGCTTCTACGATTTTTTTTAAAACTTCATCGAATTTTTTTTTAAACATTCATGTATTTTATGCACAAAAAATATTTTTGTATTGCTCCAAAACGGTACCTCCCATAAGACCGTTTCTTTGTTATAAGATTTTTTCGAAAAATGAAAGCCCGATCAGCGTAATTCTTTTTTTGAAAGAACAAATAATATTTTGTGTTCAAACAAATTTCAAAATTTTTGTTTGATTCTTAAAATTGATTTTTAAACTTTTTTTTGAAAAGTCTGTATCTCGAAAATGGAACGGTATTGAAAATAGAAATTCAAAGAAAATATGTACATTTACGTGTTCTTGAATACTGCATACCCAGATTAATTTAAAGACATCTTTGGAAAATTTTATATATAAGGCGAAGGCCGTGTGCAAATTCAGTTTAAAAGTGGTTAAAACTTGACGTTTGGTTAAATTTTGATACTCCGCATAGAATAAAATGTGTTAAAATTAGACTAGCTACGGAGCAGGTTAGAATATGACAGTAGTGGTTAGAAATTAATTCATTTTTAACCACAATGCTGCATCCAATTCGCACACGGCCTAAAAAAATTAATTTAAAAAGAAAAACGTACAACAGAATTTTTTCAAAAAAATTTAAAAAATCAACAAATTTTTAAGAAATTATATGGCATTAAATTTTTTATGATAAAATGTGTTTTTAAGGTACATATTTAAATTCAAATTTTTATTTATAAATTTTTAATTACATGTTTTTATTTTTAAATATTTCTTGTGATTTCAGTTTTATAATACAGGAGCAAGTTCGTATGACTCAGTCGTGCACATTTGTTTTTTTTTTGAAATAAGAACAATTTTTTCATTAATTCAAAAAATCCAAAATATCTAGTTTTAATTATAAACTAAAATACAGGTACTTAAACATAGTAGGAAAAATTTATAAGTAAGTTCTTGAAAAAGCTTGGCCAATGAATTTGCTACTAATAAACAATAAGAAACTACGGTCTTGGCTGCGAGAAATTGGGATTTGTACATTATTAAAGATATTAATTTTTTATTTTCAAAACATGTTCAATGCTTAGTTCTTAGTTGTGTTGTTGACACGAAAAATGGATGGTTTGCTAGCGGTAAAGCATAACAGTAGTTGAATTGCTTGAAAACGAATTCAAACCAGAAGAAGAGATATGGCCATAGCACTTATTCGTTTATTGTTATTTGCGATACTCATTGATATAGGTAGGTACTATTCATGGGCTGCTACTGCCAGTAGCCAACTCAGTAGTAGAATCACGATGATTCCACTTTTAACGGACAAGTAACCAGCTCTCGAAATTTGCAAGCTTTGACCTGAAACTATATAACCTAACTCGTCAAATCTTTCCCGAGTTTGTAATACATATTAATAATAAATAGAGTGACGCGACAACTTTTGAAGGCCTAAGTGTCTTACTCTTATCAACAATTCTATGGGTGCGAGTGAAGAATTGAGGAGACCCACAATTTAACGCCGATTACGAACGGCAAAGTTGAGAAGAACTTTTTCATGACAGATTGATACTCTTGGAAGTTTTGGCAGATCTTCGCAAAAAGCAGTGCCCGTGAAAGATGAAATAAAAACTATGGGCACGAGTAAGACTCGAACCACCGACGTTCTGCTTTGCAGCCAACGCACCTAACCACTTAGGCACGGACACTACAATCTTAATGTTATAATTTGTTTTTGTGTTATTTAACACTGCAGTAAGGCTGCGTCCGTCAATTCCATTTATGTATTTGAACAACGATAACAACTTAGAGGTGCTTCCACCAATGACTTTTTTCTGTCAATTCCTTTGTTTGGCTGGAGTTATAGCTATTTTGCGGGTGCCAAGCCGATCATTAGACTCCTTATTAGTGGTGCTCGTGTAGTTATTTTTCATTTTAATCGAAAATCTTTTAAATTCACATCATGGGATTTGAACCTAGACCAGCTAGTTGGGAAGCCAATGCACTACGCATTGCGCTAACAACTCCACTGATTTTTGGTTTCCCATTGCAGACTTTTTATTGTTTATCAATTGCTATGAATAGACATGCATTTTTACAAGCTCCTCAAAGGAATTGACGGAAAAAAGACATTGGTGGAAGCACCTCTAAGTTGTTATCGTTGTTCAAATACATAAATACAATCTTAATGGCATGTTCAATATTTGATTGAGGTAAGCGGCTTGAACAAATATCTGCTCCTAAAACCGAAAATTACCTCAACAGCATTAATAAATGAAGCTTTTCTATTAAGTAACTTAGAGTTATTGTCGTAAATAGCTGCTTCAGAGTTTCTTTAAAAAGAAAAATACAACAACCACATGCTTAGCGTTTTAATGAACTCGCCCAATCAAAAGTCAGAAGTCAATAAAATGAGTTCTGTTGGTACGGATCCTACTCTCCGCTTGCAATTTCGAGGGCTAGCATCGGCGGAACCATTTATTTTCAAATTTCAACCAAACAATCAAAAATCAATCGTACAAAAATCAATTATTAATATTTTTTTTACCTTACCCAATACTTGAATTTCACAAAATTGGGGCCATTTCCCGTTGGCCCGGGGCATGGGGCCAAACAGCAAAGGAGAATGGGCAAAAATGTATGGAAGCTGGCCTACGAACCAATAACAACATGCTATATATCAATGGAAAGGTTTTTCTGTCTTCTTTAACTTTTTCTATGGCAGTAAGTCCCAAATTGCTGTGTGGGAAAAGTTATTGCACAGTAAATTCCTTCACAAGTAATAAGTGATTTCTTATTTTCACCTTGACCTTTGACCCAATAACGACATGATGTATATCAATTGAAAGGTTTTTTTGTGGACTTTAACTTTTGTCTTTGCAAGAAGTCCCAAATCACTGTGGGGAAAAAGTTATTGCACAATTAAGAGATTCAAGGATAAAAATAAGTTATGTTTTGTTTTCTTTTGTAAAGCTTTTCTATTATGATGAAAGCAAGAAAACACTTTTTTTTCTATGACTTAATTGTGCAATAACTTTTTCCCCTCAGTGATTTGGGACTTCTTGCCAAGACAAAAGTTAAAGTCCACAAAAAAACCTTTCAATTGATATACATCATGTCGTTATTGGGTCAAAGGTCAAGGTGAAAACAAGAAATCACTTATTACTTGTGAATGACTTTATTGTGCAATAACTTTTTCCACACAGCGATTTGGGACTTACTGCCATAGAAACAGTTAAAGAAGACAGAAAAACCTTTCCATTGATATATAGCATGTTGTTATTGGTTCGTAGGCCAAAATGCCCATTCTCCTTTTAGGGCCAAATGGCCCAATTTTGCACTTTTGCACAACGCTGACGCGTAGGTATTTTCTTTTGTGTGTTCGTTCGCTTGTGTCGTTCGTTCGCTTGTGTCGTTCGTTTGTCTTGTCCGTTTCGTCAATAGGGTGTCCGCACAGGATTAGGCCAATCCTGCATATATATAAATAGCAATCGATTGTGGCGCCGTCTAATGAACTGATAGAGATCTAACTTTTTAGTTTTTACACCTTTTTTGTTCCTTCGCTAAACTACCTTCCACGGTGGAATAAGTATGGTAGCGTCAGTTAAGAGGAAGTTTATTTTATTAATAGCATTTTCACCTTATTCTAAAGAATAAGGGTTAATCCTTCGCTATTGTGCTTGTTAATCCGGCTGTATGTTTTTATGGGATCACCCACTTTAGTTTTACAAAAAAGTGTTAAGTCTGTCAAGAATTTAAGTCTATGATTTTGAGGAGAAAATACTTCCTTTTATGCTCCAAATCTTTCTCGAAGTCAAACGAGACATTTTACACGAAAGGAAGATGTTCCTCGTTGACACTTATATTCCACCTGAACATAAATTCCATCCGCTTCTATCCGAGTTCTTAAAATTCAAACAGCTACCCCAGGATTATTATTTAACATGCGACATTATACATATCCAATCAAAAATGAATAAGAACCCTTCCTGATTTATGTCCTTTTTCTTGTCTTCTCCCAAATTCATTCAAGCTTTAGATCTCTTCGCTTTCCAGTAAAAAAACGGAAAATGTCATCAACATTTTTGTACAAAACGTCATCACTGCCATCGTTACACCTACAAAAAGCATCACCCCCATACAAATCCTTGTCCCTGTTATCCTTACCCTTAACTATAAATCTTTGCCAAATGAAAAGCAAAGGCAAACGAAGCAACTGAAGAAAAAAAAAACACCAACAGGTCTTAATCTTGTGTTTATTCTTGAAGAGGGTGTAAGAGGTTCGGTTTCTACCGAAAGCAATGTGAACAAAGAAATTTTTAACATTTGCCTATTGTTTGTTATCAAAACGAGTCAAGCACGCAAAGAAACGAAAAAAAACAACAACTCAAAATAAAGACAAAGACGAAGGATTTACGTGATGCAGATTATAATATCCTTTCAAAAATTAGGTTATACAACATCGGCAGTGCTGTTCCTCTCGTTCGTCGTCGTCACAGTCGCTCGCAGCTCGGAGTTAGTAGAACAAGCTATCACCCTCATATTTTACAGAACAGCCCCCACCTATTCACGAATTTACGATCGGATGGTTTTGTTTCATATGCAAGACCGTCTCGAATCCTTATTTTTAACCATTATATCGCAAATCATACACCGCCACGCTTATAACACAACCAAAGAAAGGTGCCACAATAAATAACGTCACTTTAATATTATATATGACCCAAACATATATTATGACCGCATTATAGCCTTGTAACACTAAATTATTCAAAAATGTGAAATAGCAACAGCAACAACCGGAGCCAGGGTAACAAGGGTTGCCTACGCCTTGTTGTCTGTAACGTTACAACCCCATCATCGCTGCCGCCAGCCCACACTCTGGATTTTTTTGTTTCTACCTTAGGTGATGGGTGAGAAAAATTCGCATGCAAAAACCAAGAGGCACGACAAAAGGAGAAAACAACTTAAAAAAAGGATAAATTTTTCTCTGACAAACGTCACGATAAATGTGGCGGAAAACGGTAAAAAGAATATCCTAGCGAAAGCTGCTCTAGGATTGCCACTTAAAAAGAAAAAAAAAACTACCTACCACGCCCAAACGCTCGAATGCCCCAATTTACACTTAGAACTGACACTTGGTGTTTGACATTTTAATGCTCTAGTGTGAATTTTGCTCGGGAGGAGGTGGCAGAGTGTCGGGGATAGTATAACATTTTTATTGGCATTTAAGCGGTGGCGGCGTACACATCGAGTGTTATCTTGACGAAATCCAGTTAGTGACTCCATGACGAATTTAAGTGTCAAAATAAAAGCATTTTGATTGATTTCTCTTTGATAGGTTTTGTTTGCTTCTCTCCGTCCTTTCATTTGCGAAAAATTTATAGACTGGTCGCATGAATTTACTCTCGTCAAATCGGAAGCAACATGTTACAGGTGTGAGGTGCCTTGAATCCCTGAATTTTGCCATGACTTGGAAAGCCAGAGTGTCGTTAAGAGTTTGACATTCATATTGTACGGCTTTAGAATGAATCTCTATACGTCTAGGGTGTATTGAAGAGCATTTTTTCATTGCTGCGACGACTCATGTTATGATTGACTGTTCAACCATCTGCAGATCGCCGCCGGGTTGCGTGAGGATCATTCATGATCGTATAACCTAGAGTTATCCTAGCTTCTGACAGGACTTATGTCCTGGAGTGTGGTGTTAAATCGAAAGATCAAACAATTTGTCGAAAAACAAGGAATCTCTTAATGCTGATGCTGCTTTTATTGGGGTTACAACACAACCTCCTCTCTTTGTTATTCCTGGTACTACGAAACAAGGATTTAGTCTTTCTTCTTAACAGCTTAATCTGTAAGGCCAAAACTGCAATTTTGTCTTGTTCAGCTATCTCGCCTTGAGGAAGGAAATTCCCCTAATCGCAAAATTGGTCAACATTCAAGTCTCCAATTTTTCCACCAATATAATACTTTGCCTTAAGGACCAGCGAGTCCAGAGTGCCAACGAAACGAATTAAACAAGTTATTATCTTTCTTTTTTCTTCCAGAAATTCCTTTCTCTCCGGTAGTAAAAAAAGGACTTGATCCCTGCCCAGCGCTGCCACTTTACTCCTATAGGAGTAGATCTACTGCGTTTTGGCCCAAACGAAAATATACTGCGCAGCAAAACCAATCTACTCCTTTTTTTAGAATTTTTAAAAAGAGTATATTTTCTACACAACTTAACGAATCTTTGATTCAAAATAAATCTGTACTAATATATAAAGTTGAAGAGTTTGTTTGTTTGAACGCGCTAATCTCAGGAACTACTAGTTCTAATTTTAAAATTCTTTTTGTGTTGAATAGTCCATTAATCGAGGAAGGCTTTAGGCTACTTTACAATAGGCTGTGACCAATAGGATCGAAGAATCTGTTGAAAATGTTGAAAAAATGGCAAAAGATATTAATGTTTTAACGCTTTCTACTCAGGAAGTGCTTTGTCAAATCGAACAATTCTTTTTGTGTTCAATTGTCCATTTTTCGAGGAAGGCTTGAAGCGATATAATATTACGCTGCGACCAATAGGAGCGAAGCGTCAGAGAAAAATGTTGCAAAAACGGCAAAAAATATTCATTTTTGAAGGCTGGTATTGTTTACTTGAACGTGCTGTTCTCAGGAACTGCTTAATCAAATTGAAAAATTCTTTTTGTGTTGGAATGTATCAATTTTAAAACTATACAACGGTACGGTGCAATAATAAGAGCAAAGCATGTATGAAAAGCGTTGCTAGAACGTGGAAAGTTATAAATTTGTAGGCTTTGAGTTAAGGAGAATTTCGACTTAGGAAGAGTCGACTGTTATACAATTTTAAAATAACTTCAAAACAAAATTCCGACGGGCGCATGATGCACAACTCAAGACGCACATCTGGCCGGTGGACGAAGTACAGGCTAACGAAGTCGCGGCAACTGCTAGTTCAAAAAAAACTCTTAACTCTGAATGCATCCATCGAAAAATTCAAACTATATTCGCTATTGGCTATCAGTTCAAGAACATCAAACTGAAAGCTGGCTGACACTAGATGTCATACAATTGTGTTTATTTTTATCGAATTATTTCTTGTTTTTGATTTGTTGTGCTTTTTTTTGGAAATGGACAAATTTGTAACTAGGTCTGCAACGCCAAGTATTATAGTCGTATCCATAGGTATTGCATATTTTAAAATCTACTGCGCTTTATTTCAATCTACTGCGCTTTTTTGTCGAATATACTGCGCTCAATTGTTCGAAGGGTGGCAGCGCTGTCCCTGCCTACGGATGGCTTCATATAGAAAACAAAGAAAAGAGAGATGAAATCTTGGAATTTCCCCGCCTTGGATTCAGAACTCGGGTGCGTTAGGTTGTTAAGTTTAACGGCACTCCGGGGGATGCAAGTAAATTACTACTTTGTCTATTAACTCGAATATTTGTTTCGCCCTAAATTCCTTCCTACTTTCTGTTTTGCTGTTTGCTTTTGTTGGCATATAAATATCCTTCGGGATGACTCTTGATACGAGTATACATCCATAGGTAGAATAAACGCGGGTTAATCAAAGCAGCCTCATTCGATTTGGCAGAGTCACCATTACTACTCGTAGCATACGAAGGACCTTCAACTCTTGTGCCATAAATCGCTTGATTGTAAACCACCCTCCAGGGGGCTCTCTATGATGGCTGAACTTAAAATCAACATTCGCCACTCAATTCGAGAATTTGGTATTCCATGGAAGTCCTGCAGCTCAGATAGAATTATGACTCATGAGCGATTGTACGTGTGGCAAAAATAAATGTTGCAGTTTGAGCGAAACTGCATTTCATCCGAGTTATAGTAATAGTGTAAGTGTTTGTCTTGTCTCTGCGATTTTTCGACATCCATAGCATCGCTTCGACAGGAATATAAACCCAACCGAAAATTGCCACTGGGCCATAATCGGAGGGAATTGGAAAAGTACGCAGTAAAGTTTGCTTTTTTACGACTAATTTTCTGGGGTTAAGATTTTTATGCCGATCCATGTGGCTATCAAACGATTTGACGGGTCTTTGTTCTTGCAGTAAATAACAGGGGAGGGAGGGGAGGGCATTTGCATTCATTCTCCCGAATGTCGTATAGTAAATTTTTTGATCGGCTGCATCGTTAAAATGTTTAAGTTTATGTGTAAGATTCGGTTGCTGAATTCGAAAACAGATTCATTTGCCATAAGTCTTAACTCTGACAAAGGTAGTTTGAGGCTTCAACAGTGTTGCAACCGAAACTTATAGCTGCTGATCAATTGAGTGATTTACTCTTGAAGAATCAAAGCGGCACTTAAAATCGGTAGACAGTTGACATTTTTCCTTTGTTTCGGATGCAGTTCTATAAAATTGGAAAAATCTTGCTCTCTAGAGTACCTACCTATGCTTTAGGAGAGGAATAATAAAAATCAAAGAAATGTTTGGCTTAATGGTTACCGTTTTATTTAAAACATGTGTTCAGGTCAATTTACTGATCAAGATTTTACGTTTACGTGCTGTAAAATAAAATGTTTGGTTGGTTTGGGAAAGAATGTTTTGCCAAACAGAGTACTTTCGGGGGACATGCAATATTTCTTACCTTGTAACGAAGTGCAACATATTTATTTAAATTTGTCCTTATACCGTAGGCCTTGTCGGCTCCTACCTGGGGGCTGTGATGAGAAGACTTTCTTGGCTGGAGCGTTGTCGTCCATTCGCTCGATGTAGCCGAGCCAATGTTGTCATCTCTTCTTGGCTTTCTAGACTTTATCCACATCGGGACCGAAAATCCGTCGAAGATTTTTTCTTTCAAAAGTGCCCAGTATCAATTCAATTTTTTTGCTTATCGTCCAACACTCGGAGCCGTAGAGTAGGACTCATTGCCGTAGCTAGGATTTTGTTTCAGGGGGGGTTAAGATAAATGATAATTTTTTTCACATTCTTGAAGTACGACTAAAGAACGATTCTCTATACTTGAGAGTACGTCCAAAGTTGGACTCGAGGCTAAACTGATGGCCATTCCTAGAAGCGCGAGTATTAGGTACGGGCGAATTGTTTTAGGAGAGGAATGCAACTAGCTATTTGACTTGACCACTTACCGTAAAAGTAACGATAGAACCGAAAGAGACACGACACGTTATGACGGTGGTCTAACGAGGTGAATGAGTTGGTTATGTCACCAATCAGTCTTAGGGCTCTTTTTTGTATACCGTCCAAGAGGCTTAAGTTTGTAACTGGAGCACCTGCCCAAAGATGGGATGGGAAAGATAAGGGCCAGATCAGACGGGGAGAAAAATTGCTTGCACTGTCTTCAGAAACCCAAACATTTTGCGGCATTTTTGGTGACATCGCATATGTGATCGTTCCACCAAAGGTGGTCAGTGATACCGAGAATCACGAGATGTTCGGTCTCATTGATGCAAGTGCCACTCATGGACAATAGCAGGAGAGGTATATCCCGCTTTAACGATACAAGACAGCATTGAGTTTTCAAAGCATTAAATTCTACGTGATTTTGTATTCTCCATTATTCAATGCTGTTGAAGTCAATGTTTAAAAAGTTTATCATATTTTGCCATTGCAGTTCAACATCCGAAGAGGAAGGATGTGAGTCTGGAAATTAATAAGAAAAGCTAAGGGTACTTTCGTCAGCGAAACAATTCATTGGATTAGAAGTTACAGACAAGAGATCATTTATAAAAATGAGCCCTGAGGTATACCAGCATTTATATTGTGGGTTTCAGACTTGAATCCATCCAATACAACTTGTAGTGAACGGTTGAAAAGAAAGTTTGTAATCCAACGAAAAAGGGATTCACCGATATCGAAAGATTTGTTCCACTGCTTGGTGAGATAAACCATCAGATCACCAGTGGACCTGTTACTGTACTGCCGGTCATTAAGAAGCTTTCGGTCTTTGAGATTTTTCTTGAGTTGATAGTTTATCAGCGTTTTCATGACCTTACAAGGAAGGGATTAAGTGCAATCGGACGATAATTGGAGGGAGAAGAAGATTCGCCTTTTTTTGGAATTGGCCGGACAAATGCTGTTTTCCAACTGCTCGGAACGAGACCATAGGAAGGATAGGTGGAAAAGCTTACGCAAGGGTTTTGTCAGCGTGGAAGAACACCTCTTTAGATTAATAGCAGGGATACCATCCGGACCAGCAGATTAATGTATGTTGAGAACTTCTAGGACTCTCGCCACAGCACGAATGCGGAAGAAGATTTTTCCCATAGAATCATTGACGCGCTCAGGAACTGGGGGAATCATGACACACTCTAGCATCTTGATAGCTAACAACTGGAGTTTTTTATTGTCAACGAGCGAAGGGACCGAAGAAGCAGAAAAATTCTTCAATTTTTTTTACAAAATACCAAAAATTCTTACTGCCTTTGGGACATTGCAGTATTTTATGCCTTAATTTTTGGTCATGTAACGACTTATGTAAAAGAAATATGGTTATCTCTGTTTGAAGGTAACTAGATGGCGAGAGTAGAAAATTATAATCTTGATTAGGTACACCAAACCAAATAAATATACAAAGGTTTCTGGAAAAAAATTGAAAAATACCCTCAAGCTTCAATGGAAAAGTTATAAATTCAGTGTTAGCAAGACAAAATAAAAATCAATAATTATTTGATTTTGCTTTACAAAATTATTTCGGGGAGGGTTAAACCCCGTAACCCTCCCCCTAAATACGGCTATGGTAGGACTGGTAAAATCAAAGTTTTGTATAGCAGACACATTGTCTTTCGAGTGAGGAGTTTTGAACCCAGTTGTTTTGCCAAACCGAAGTAGCAGCGGTTCGTTAGGGTAATTCTTCGTCGGATCTCCACTAAGGTGTCGTTTGTGGGATTAATGTTTGTTCCAAAACAGGTGAACTACCTCCAAATTAGTGCTACCAACAGTGACGTTTTTTCATGGGCGGTGGACTGATTAATGTTTTTTAGTTTGTTGAAAGCATGTATACTGTTTTGTCCTCGTTCACTTCAATATCAAAGGGTTTCACCTGTTCTTCAATCGCTGTGAAGGACTCAGGCACAGCTCTCTCGGATCGACCGATGATGTCTATGTCGTCCGCATAGTCTAGGAGCTGGGTGCATCTGTTGAAGATATTGTTTTCCGTGCTCACACCTGCCTTGAGCACTGTCTACTCCAGGACTATGTTGAAAAATTTACATGACAACGCATCTCCTTATCTAAATCCTGCACATGTTTGAAACAACTCGGATGAGCTGCCTGGCCCAAAGCCACACTTATACGTGTCGATTATTGTGTTGCAAAACGGTTTAAGACGTACGTTGTACGTTGGATAGGCTTTTGTATGCAAAATTAAGCAGGTATATGCCTCGGTAGCTTTTGCATGACATAGGATCGCCTTTTTTGTAGATGGGGCATTTGGAGCTTATCGAAAAGTCAGTGGGCAGGCATTCTTCCTTCAACACTTTTCTGTACACCTGGTTCATGCTGTTCATCAAAACACCTCCTGCATATTTAAAGAGTTCCACAGATGCCATCCGATCCGGCGGACTTGTTATTTCTTAGCTTTTGGATGGCTCTTTCTACCTCTTCTGTGCTGGGGGCTGGGACTGGGTCTTCAGTGATTGATCTTGCTCCTCTTTTTTCATTGGCTCGCTCGACATTATGCGCATTCAGCAGCTCTTGGAAGTGCTGCTTGAAAACGTCTACAATTCCCTGTGCTTTGGTGACTAGGTTTCCTACAGTGGAACAGTACCTTATAATAGGTCAGAAGTTAGACGTGCAGTTTTGAATAATACCTGGTGCGAAGATCCTGATCTTTCTCCCGGAAAAAGACAGGTTCCCGCTTAAAACCCCTGAGAGCAGAGTGCCAGTAACGAGCTCAACCTCTGCTCAAAAAGAAGAAGCAAGTTACAAACTCTTCTATTTTGAGGCGAGTTTCAATGACCAATTAGAGAAAAGTATGATCATCATCATCGTCTGCCTTTATGTGTGTAACGACCGGGATACGCTCAGGGCTTCCTTCAGCAAGTTGTTTCCGTTGTTAGCCGACGCTACACGTATGTAGTTGTTGTAATACCTCTTACCGTGAATTGTACCAAAAATCTAAATTTTAAGGAGACAATAGTCTATTAAGCTTTATTTTTGTTCTTCCTAACAAACAAGGCCAACTATCCTCCAAAGGATTTTTCTCACGATTACGGCTAAGGGTTAGAAGTGTCTTTGGCGAAGCACCAAAGAAGTAATGGTAAGTAATGAACAACTAAAAGAGGGTCTGTTGATTTTGATCAGACCCTGACTTTTATGCAGCACTCCGACCCTGATGTACTGCTTGCTCTCTATTTCTAGGCCTTTAAGATTCTTTATCGCTTGCCCACTTTTTGTGAGAATTAAACCCGGTGAAAACTTTGTTGGAACACAGTTTAATCGCCGTTCAAGGCCTGAAGAAACTCCTTGGATAATCCTGTTCAAAGCCATTGATTACCTGAAGGAAAACTTGTTGAGAACCGTTGAAAGCTATAAAAAGCCTTGTTGAGAACCGGTAACCTGTAACGATGAATTATTTTATACTTTTCAAATCAATTTCAATTAATTAAAAGCACAGTCTTCAAATGATGAAAATATTTTAAAGTATACTTTTGTGATGAAATATTTTATAGCCTACTTTTTGGATAATTGATTATTTTAAAATTCACATTCAGTCTCTGTATGAAATGCAACAAGAGGACCATAATTTTTTAATTAAATAAGAAACAATTATGATTTCTTTTCATTCTTGTTAACTTATTTTTGGATACTTTGACAGGCTAAAGATTGTGTACTGATTGTTACTCTGTAGTACTCTTTTCTTTCAATTGAACCGAACTGGATCCCCTGAAGATGCCCCAAACTTCGATAACAAGGAGCATGACACGTTCAGCTCTAGCTTGCATTTATCACCAAACTTCTGACTTCTGATCCAGATGAGGGTGTCAATTCTAACGACATTGTTTTTGATAAGAGTTCACTTTCTTGCAGTTCCCGGCATTCTTCGGGGTCGACTCCAAGGTCCAAGTACTTATATGTCGTAGGCGTTTCTACTGTTTTCATTGTGCAAAGTAGCCGTGTTGATTTTAGGCTGATGATTGGATGATTGCTATTTCCATTTAGGCTCAATTATCATTTTTGCTAATTACCAAATCGTGAGCCGCCATTTAAAATGCTTCCAAGCTAATTAGTGGCCCGCTAAACACCACGTTGAATTTTAAATCAAACAGAGACCAGAAAAAATGGCCAAATAAAAAGACCTATCCATTAAATTCCTCAATCAACAACAAAATAACTTGTGATTATGTTTTCATTCCTTCGGTTAAAAGCCAGCCATTAGAGCTGTCAATCTTCATTATATGCCGTTGACACACCAATACATAAAAGTATCAACAATAAACTGCAACTGCAAGAAAAAAGAACCTCACTAAGCTATTCACCTCGCCTTCATCAGCCTTAAGCATGCAAATTGATAATAAAGTCATTCCGGGCCTGGTAGAAGTCAAATCAGAGGGTCTGGAGCCAATAGGCCTGTTCGTTCGGTACCAAGTTAAAAAATTGCAGCTGCATTTACATTTTTGGTTTGTTTTTTGTTAAAATTTGTTTTCTGTTTTTTTGTTGTTGTCATTTACAACCGAATCGAAGAAATTAGCAATAAAATTTCATGCAACATGCGAAAAATGATTGCATTCGCCGACGACGACGACGTCGTAGCTGGGCGTGGAATGGGGTCGGGCTCAACTGTGTAACCCCGTTGCATTGCTGACGTTGGAAGTTCGTCTTTCTTTTGTTTTGTATAACTTCAAGGATCAGCAGAGCGGTACTAGTTTGAAATTTCGATGCAAAAAATAAAATGGGAATTACATTGCAACCCCTTGGCTGCAGTAACCACCACTGCAGCACAGCGAGAGAAGAACCGAAAATCACTTCACTACGTCTTCTTTGGTTTCTTTTTGGCCAAGTGGTGCAACAATTGAGCTATGGCGTGCGGCACACAGCTGGTACGTGGTATCCGTAGTCGTGTAATAAAGTTTTGCCATTCGTTATCATTATACGGCCAAATTATGCTCATTACACGTGTAGTGGAGTGGCAGTTACGAGTAACGACCGTTCGGAGGGGTGGCAGTGCAATCGCAATGCTGCAATGGAGGCGTTACACCGAGCCACCCACCCGCTCTCCCTATGGCAAAGGATTTGCGCAGCAAAAACAAACATTCAATATTAGTCTGCAAGGACTTTGGTATATCTAAGCTTTGGACTTGCTCTTCCCGTTTGGCTGTGTTTGCATGCTTCCGCACTCTCGCTTGTCTGCCGTTTTCTATAATTTATTTGAAAATGATAATAATTACGATGCGATGATATTTTTGCACCATCCGCCACCGCATGCATCACCCTTCAACAATGTGAGAGGGGACGCGCAGTTGTTGCAACCCCTCTCAAAGCCGCAATATGCAAATCCGCGCAAAAAGGAAACTTTTCAAAACAATGGTTCGTTGCATTTTGGCGGCCGCACATAAAATCCTTTTTCGCATTTGCATTTTTAACTGCTTTACTATGCTGCTGCGCTTGATGGCCCTGTCCCTGGCCGTGTGTCGGTCGGTGGTCGCTTGTCGCTGCCGGGTGACTGTGTGCCGTTGCGGTTGGCTTCGACTTTGGTGGGCAGCTGATATTCGTTTCGTCTTATATGGCGGGCGGGGCTGTGATATAAACTTCCTCCTCTCTGATGTTTTGTGAATTGTTTTTGTTTCTTTAAAATTGTTTCGCGTCCTTTTTTGTGAGCAACGACCGCCAAGTCACACCGTTACACACCGCTTTTGTTAGAAAATCCATTGCAGGGGTAGGAGATGTCAGTCGCCCTTGGTACGACATGAATTAGCCCAAAACAAAGTCCGAATTTGGAGTTGCTGGCGCCTTGGAGTGTTGAATTTTGCAACTTTACAGTAACGTTACCTTTTTATTGCTTTGGTGGGCAGCTGATTTTCGTTTCTTCATAAATGGCGGGCGGGGCTGTGATATAAACCTCATTCTCTCTGTTTTGTGAATTGTTTTTGTTTCTTTAAAACTGTCTTAGCGTCCTCTTTTGTGTGCAACGACCGCCAAGTAACACCGTTACACGCCGCTTTTGTTAGAAAATCCATTGCAGGGGGAAGGAGCTGTCAGTCGCCTTTGGTACGGCTTGAATTAGCCTTCGAACAAAGTCTCGACTTAGGGTTGTTGGCGCCTTGGAGTCTTGAATTTCTGCAACGTTACAGTAACGTTACATTTTGATTGCTTTTCTAACGTTACTGAATCCAAAACACATTACTCAAGAAGTGTGAATAATCTGTGCATGCAACGTTACACAGAATTTCGGAACAATGGAACTTTATTTACAATGAGAAACAATGTAACGAAATTCAAGAAAGGATAGGAGAGGAACGACTTGGATTGACCTCGAACAAAGACTGGATTTGGGGTTTTTGGCACCTTGGATCATTGAATTTCTGCAACGTTACAGTAACGTTACCTTTTGATTTCTTCTTTAACTTTACTGACTCCAAAAGACGTTACGAAAGTGTAAATTATCTCCAGAAACACAACGTTACACAGAATTTTGGAATTATAGAATTTGTATTGAGAAACAAAGTAACGAAACGTTACATCTGGAATAAGCATTTGTTTGAGAAATGAACTGTGAACCTTTAAGTTAGGTAACGTATCTTGAGAATAAATCAAACTGGAAACTTTAAGACTGAAATCAACGCTGTAGCAAAATAGGAAAAATTGTAACGCTATGTAACGCTTACAAAATCTAATTTCTGTCATCATCAAGTACACCCCTGAACGCAGACAAATTTCTGTGCTGCATTTTGTTTTATTAGACGAATAGCTCCACTTCAGCATCATCACTTAACAACCCAAAAAACCCAACTGTGTAACGACGGCTACGACGATGACGGTGGCGGCGTATTTTAAACACTTAGCCTGCGGGCGGTCCTGGCAAATGATGCACTCTATTACTCCAAAAAACCAAGGGCCAGTTGCCTTTGTAACTTTTATTTCACAATTTTCTTCATTTCTTTTTTTTTTTGACGGTCATTTATGTTGCTGCAACTTTGTGTAGAAAATTGTAATGAGTTCATGTTTCTTTTGGCTGTGTTGAATATCCAGCAAGTCTATATGGAATATGAATGTACAACGAAACGGAAAAGGGTGTTCTTTTATTCGCAAAACAAAAACTGCACGGGAATGGGGTAGCCGCTTTATTTCGCAAAAATTATTGCGACAACTTGTTACGGTTGGCGAGATGCATTGTGCCATGGATTGTTGCTGCAATGTTTTATTTGCTAACTGAATTATGTCTCGTAGAAAGTAGTTGCTTTTTGTGTTTTTAAGGGGCATACTGGAGGGTAGGGGGTTGAGGTTCTTGAAAACATGACAGTGGTAACAATTTAAGTTGGCATTTACAATTCGGTGGTTGCAGTAGGTACGGCGGGGGTATAAGAGACACTTTTTAATGGCACACAACTGGGAGGTGCTTGTGGTCAAAAGGAATTTGAAATTAACTTCGGGGCTAAGCCAACAGGCGAAGGGATGATGGCCAGGACAGAGGGAGGAATTGTAATATTTCAGTTCAGCTGATGGGACTTATCCTGTTTGTTTTTGTTCTTGGGTTGGACAGATTTATGTTAAATACAAATTTGAAAAGCGCATAAATTAAGAAGCTGAGTTGTGTATACTGTTGTTCCTGTTAAATTATAAAAACTGTATTTTTGACTGGAAGAATTTAGCTTGTCTTTAAAATAAACAAAGGACCTCATCCAACACGCTCTCAAGTCTTAATGGCATTATTATGATTGAAAAACCAAAACATTAGATGATATTAAAAATAACGGCTGATCAGCTTAAGCATTTACAAATCGCTTACACCATATTAAAGCTACTCTAACGAGGATCCTGGCCATAATCGTAAAAACCAGCAAATCCTTATAAACACTCCTAAATGCTCTTGCTGCAGCCCAAATAGTCGCATCCTTAATCACATACTGATATGAGATGCAAAATGCATTCAATCACCTCCCATAAAAAAATCGTTCGCATTTAAATTCCAAGGAAGCTATAAACCTGTCCTCGTATGCAGTGCCATTAATACACCATCATCCTGAAATAAAAATCTGGAAAGAACAAAAAAACAAACCAAAAGCTGAACAGGAAGAAGAAGAACCAGAGCAAAACCCTTTAGAATATCACATAATAATTTTAAACTTAACGCAGTGCTGAAAACCTGCATACCTGGCAGTTTCGCCAGGATATACTTTATGAGTCTCTCAATGGTTATTTATGTCAGTCATATAATTCAGTCTGGCTGGATTCTGGTTTGGGGGTGCCGCAGGATGTGATGCTTGAAGCTATATGCATTGCGTTTGGTGGTGGTGCAGGCTGGCCCATGGCTCATACATTACGATGCGGTTTTTGAACGAGAACGAGAGATGGCAAGGTCATGAAAATGCACTTAAGAGCATTTTTCGCACAACCGAATGTTAATGCGCCATCTTGTGCCAGGTCTCTTGTGCAACGATATGGCATTCAAATTTTGGTCCCTTCCCTTCAATTCGGTTCAGGCTAGGTTCTTGGATCACATCACAACACCTTTATGGCCTTTTAAGCGATTTTTTACATTCCTCTCCTTCTCTTTCTCCATCCCTCTGGCACTCTGGATTGCTGTTTGACGGCGGCGGTGTTATTCTTTTATTTCGGTTTTTTGTGAATTCAAGGTGCTTAAAGGAACTATCGGGCTATCGATGGTGTTTATTTGAAATATCCTTTTTATTCTTCAACAGATTGCAATTGATGTAGTGGTGCAAGCGAATAATGATCGATGAGGTGTCGATACATGCAAATGCAATTTCGGTTGAAATAAATAAACTCAAAAAAAAAAAACTCAATCTTCAAGTTCTCAAGTGATTTGCTTGTGAATGGGGCCGAAAGTGGACTTTGAAAGAAGTTGGTTTTAGCTATATCGAATGTCCTTGGAAAAGGGACATTATTTATGTCTGCAGTAAAAAAAAAGTGTTTCGAGTAGTGCTTCTGATCTTTTTGAGAAAAGATTAATTTTTGATTTATGCGTCTGCTGAAACTTCGTTGATTCAATTATCAAAAAGAAAAAAAGTGTGCAAATGATTGTTAAGGTCTAAGAAAATCTCTTAAAAGCTAAAAACATAGCACCATCTCAAGTCAGTAAGATGGACATTTACTCTTAATAGACCTGATAAAACCCACTTAATCTGAAATGCTATTGTTAATTTGCTCTGTTCTCTATCAAGCGCAGCGTTGCAATAGAAGCAGCGTAAGCCGAGTGAGCCGAGGGTCCAGGAGTGCATAACCAACAACCGTCATCCGGGTATCATGAACGACAAGCTCCTGCTAATAAACACAAAAATTACTTCTAGGCTTTGAAATAGCTAATGAAGCAAATGCAGTAAGGATTATTTGCTGCTCGCTTGCATAAGTAAGTCTTATAGAAGCTTAAAAATGGAGAGTTTTACAGATAAAAATTTATTCATCTAACTTACTTATGGTGGCGCTACACAGTCCAGTTAAGACCAGGCCTCATCCAACAAACTTCACCAGCAAGCTAGCTCCCTAGCTAGCTGTCTCCACCTGAATCGCGGTCTTCTTCTTCTGCGACTGTAGCCGTTTGACGTCGAAATTTCTCTTAGCATTTTCAGGTGTTGGCCTTGATCGGGATATCCGCATTCGTACCTTGGCTAAAACAAGGTAGTGCTCCGAGCCGATGTTGGCACCTCGGAATGTTTAGACATCGTGCATTTTAGAGAAGTGTCGTGCGTCGATCGCAATTTGATCAATCTGGTTGATCGTTAATTGATCAGGAGATTTCCATGTCCCCTTGAGGATATCGAGATGTGGGAATCGCGTACTTGCTACCATTACGTCTCGCCCCGCAGCGAAGTCGATAAGCCTAAATTCATTATCGGAGGTGGTGCCGTCTATAGGTTGCGTCCGATTATTCTACTATTAGATTTCTTCTCTGCCAAGCAAGCATTAAAATCTCCAAGGACAATTTTGAAGTCATAGCTAGGGTATTGCTCGTAGGTCTTGTCGAGGAGATCGTAGAACCTGTCTTTGGTGTCTTCATTCATTACCCCAGTGGGGGCGTGAGTACAGATGAGGCTAACGTTGGTGAATTTAGCCTTGATCCGGATTATCGTGACGCACTCATTCACTGAGTTGAATCTCAAGACCTTCCTCCTGAGTCGTGTCCCAACTACGAATCCATATCCAAATAGACGCTGATTTTGCAGTCGCCGTAGTAGATGTCACAGTCTTCAATTTTCGTAGGCTCGCTCCTATCATCCCATCGCATTTCTTGGACGGCGGCGGCGGTTATATCCGCTAATTGTTTGGCTGCCCGTGGTCTGTTAAGGGAACTTATGTTCCAAGTGTAAAACTGACTCTCTTCACACTTTATAAACTGACTGATAACTGAAGACACAAGTTGTTGCAGCAAAAATGTTCAGTAGATAAAGTTACCATTTGAAGGTCTTGTTTGCATAATTGCTCCAATTATATTTTACCACTTTTTCTCATCCCATATTCAACTCGAATTAGTATTTCGAGCAATAACAGTTTTTATCCGCATCCATTCCATGTCCTCTTAAATATAACATAAGGACAAATGCTTAAGTCTTAAATTATTCAACATGCAATTCTAGTGCATTATAAAGCAACTATAGACTCTCCTCCTCCGGACAACAATTTTCCATTGTCTCGACAACACAGCATTGACTATGTACCTAACCTACCATTCAGATGAAAATCTCAAAAAAAAAAGCACTGCTTGCATTCTTATTATTTATTTATAACGAGGCTATAAATTATTCCCACCAAACATAATGGAAACAACGCGAAATCCACTTTTCACAAATTCTGAAGTGGCTATATGTTGGGCACTTCAATAATAAATAAGCCCACATATGTTTGTTTGTGTCAAATCAGGACACCATATTATATATCCTTTCCATCATACATACTCTACTCGTACACACATGCCCATATTTGTGCATAAATATATTCTCAACCCTCTGAAACATAACTACCCAACCCTCTGACTCATTGTCCACTCAATTTATCATGAGGTACTTTTTGGATTGGCAACACTCACACACATACACTCACAAACAGGTTTAACTTTGCTGGTTAAATTGGCCATCATTAAGTTTAATTTTGAGAATTATTTTCGCTACTTTTGTTTTTGTCACATTTAATATTTATTTATTATTTAATATAATTAATTACATTAATATGGCAGAGTGGAGCAACAAAAATCCGCACCTAATCCTGGGATAGCATTTCGGCCTTAGCAGCCGGAAAAGTGGCCAGAAACCGAAACTGTTAAAGTGCCTTCATCTGCTTTGCCACTTGACTAAATAGAACATGGGCAAGGAAAAGGAGGAGTTCGCCAGCTCTGTAAACTTACAACGTGACTTAGAGAAACCCCTTTCATCACCATTAGGCTCGAAGATTCATGTTCACAAATGCTACCAAAATAACTTGCATAAGACTTCCTAATGCAAGTACGATAAACATCTTATCTTATTAGCGCTTGGACTTAGACAGTTTTTATAAGACTTGACGATGGCTGTTCAAAAGGCGAACAAATATGATTGAATAAGACTTCCTTAGAAGTTATAACCATCTTCTAAATCATTAATTTAAACAAGTGTCATGAGGCTTGTCAAAAACACATTTAAAGGAAAAAAACTGACTTCTTCAAATAATAATCATAAGCACCCACTAAATCATTGGTTTCAATAAATGTTATATGGCCTGCCAATGGCTTTAAAGAAACATCGTTTATAGCATTTAAAAGGTTGCAAAAGCTTGCTACCCGATGAATGGAACCTCAGCAATGTTTGTCCGGTCCTGAAGCAGGGAAATCCTCTAAACTGCGCCAGCTACAGAGCCTACTTAACATCGCCTACAAGATCCTCTCTGCCATAATATGTGAACGGCCTTCCGTCAGCAATCTGATTGGTCCTTATCAATGTGGCTTCAGATCAGGAAAGTCAACCATAGACCAAATTTTCACTTTGCGGCAGATCCTGGAAAAAACCTATGAACTCCAAATCGATACCCACCACCTTTTCATCGATTGACAGCATCTACAATGACGAAGGCTATGTCTAGTTTTGGCATCCCTGCCAAGCTCGTTCGTTTGAGCAAAATGACGATGGAGAACTCACGCTGCGCCATCAAGTTTGGCAACGAGCTAACGAAAACTTTCGTTGTCAAAAAAGTATTCAGACAAGGCGATTTCTTTAACATCGCTATTGAGAAGATAGTGCAAATGCAAAACTCCAACGTCAACACCAGAGGCATTATCTTCCTGTTCAACTTCTCACGTTCGCCGATGATACTGATATAATGGGAAGAACACAGCGTGATGTCAATGGCGCCTTTGTGCGAATTGAGACAGAAGCCGCAAAAATGGGTTTAGCAGTAAATGAGGGCAAAACGAAGTATAATGCTGTCTTCGAGGAAGGACACCCAACGACGACACGCGACGGCTCGGACAGAACGTCACAATAGACGCATACAACTTCGAGGTAGGAGAGGAGTTTGTCTACCTAGGCTCCGCTATTAACACGGACAATAATCATTGTGGAAAAGCCCTCTCTCGATCAACTTAGTTAAAACTGTATAACACCCTCATCATCGTAGTCCTGCTGTATGGTGCAGAAGCATGGACCTTGACAAAATCGGATGAAATGTGCCTTAGGCTGTTTCAAGAGGAAAGTTCTTCAGAATGGAAAAGAAGATATAACAGCAAACTTTACGGGTTGTACAACCACACAGACCTAGCCAGAAGGGTCAAGGTCCTGAGACTCAGATGGTTCGGTCATTTTGAGCGGATGGACACCAATGCTCCGGCCCAGAAAGCTTTCGCCACTATTGCAAAGAACGTAGAAATTGAGGAGGACCGCGACACAGGTGGCGCATCCAAGTAGAAGAGGACCTCAATCAACTTGGAGTGCAAAACTGGAGACAGCTAGCTAGGGACCGAGCTGGCTGGCGGAGACTGTTGGTTGATGCCTAAGTCCACAACGGACTTAAGCACCACAGTAAGTAAGTAAGTAAGTTGCGTAAGACTTCCTTAAGAACGTTATGAATGCCATCTGCGTGTACATTAATAAACTGGGGTCTGGCGATATATGCTCGTAATAATGGGGAAATATAAACTTACATAAGACTTCGTTATGCAAGTTTTGAACTCTGAAACCCATTGAGTGAAAAAAATAGTTTTCCCACCAAATTGTGCGTTCCCGTACTGTTTAGGTGTCCACATAATCAAATTCCAAAATCTTTCTACAACTGAGCTGGTGAAATTCACCTAGAAAAAAAAACACAAAAATATGCTGATAGGCCGAGTGTCACAAACACCTCAAACCCGCTTGGCCATAAAGAAAACGAGAAAATCTCGAGAAGCAAAGAAAAAAAATATTTTTTCTCGACCTTCGGGGTTATTTATAGCCAACCCATCGTTAATCCCGTGTAGGTATTTGCTCTTGGGATACAGTAAAATCTAAGGGTGGGCCGAGCTGGTGTTGGGAGAAGAAAGAGCCAAAAAAAGGACCCCAAGTAGCCATGGTCACAATAAAGTGGACAAGCTCCGATCCATAAATACTCCTGATGCAGTGCTTATGGCATCATGCTGTCGTTTTATATATGACGAACATTGCACACATACAAACACACCGACCAAGCACCATGTGAGAGGACACTTGTTGGCCCCTTGGAGCCACATGTTAAGTCATGCCATTGTAATGTTGGACTTTATTTGTTTTTTCCTGAAGCGCTTCGAAGATATTCAAGCACATCAGGTATCAGCAGTATGACTGCTGGAACAGCACACAAAAGGATGACGATGATGACATGGACGACAACGACACAACGAAAGGACACAACAGCACACCCAGAACCAATTTACCTGCTTCATGATTTTGGGTCACTCTTGCTCTCCTTATCTTACAATCGACCATGATCGACACCATTTGCACACACAGGCGGCTGAGCACAACAAGGCCAGGAGTTGGGAGGGTATGGACCTGTGGGAGTTACTGTAACGCACTACTGTGGGCTGAACGTGATTCTACCTCCTGAAAGAAGGATTTGGGAACGAGCTGTGAAAAAGGTGAAAAGTCAAAAATTCTTCTTCTTCTTCTTCTTCTGCTACTTGTTCTGTTGTTTTGTGTTTCTTTTGTTGTTGGGTGTTCGGCTGGACATTGGCTATGAAACAGGGTAAAGGACTTCAGATGATATTCTAGGACAGAGAACAGTTAGTCGAGTGTGAAAAGTAAATTTTGGGATCGCTTTAAGGAGCCATATCTATACACAGAGATATGGGGTCCAACACAGAAAGTGGTTTGAAAGTGAGAAGTAGACAAACACCACACCGAAGGATATATGGGAGGATGGGAACAAGGACGATATGGTATGCCCAAGTGACAGGAGAAAATTAATTTTGTTTGCGTTTTTGGTTGTGAGCTGCTTTAGGGATTTATTTCAACAATTTACCTGGGCCCCACGTACAACAGCTTGCTATAACTGCAACGACAAGGACAACCGACCGACACGACAGAATTCACTCGACCAGGAAATTATCTGCTTTGGGGACAAATTTCAAAGTGTTTTACGTTTTTTGAAGTTGCAAGAAATTTAGAACACAAAATGCACTTGGGCAGACAATTGATTTTAATTGCGGATTGTTGTTTGAAAGGCTTGCGATTTTGTTCTTGTTCTTCGCAACTTTTGCGCAGTTAATTCGCAAAACCAATCAAAACATCTCAAAAAATGGCTGAATCGTGGTTGCAGCAACGTTCGCAAGCGTGTTCACATGTAGGACATTTTCAAATCGCTACCAAGTCATATCGAGGCATATGTTATGCCTCAAAACAATCAAGGGTTTTTTCGCAAAACCTGCGAAATATTCGCACTCTTAAACAATGTAAAATATTTGCGTCCTATGATTTAAAAGAGTTAGGATAAGTTGTCCCCTTGAAACCATCAACAACTAGGACTGCCTACACAGTCTGCGAGCCAGAAACTCAACTTGACGGAAAATTTCCTTCCAACGAAAAATTCTTCGCAAATAGAATTACCTCTAAATTTTGAATTTCTGCGAAAATTTTTGAATAATTTAAACTCGATTCCTTTGTTGTCATGACACTTTTACCCGGAATCAGTTTGAAAGGAAACGTGTCCCCTTTTCATAGGCTGCCTAGGCCCCCCCTTCCTATCGAAATTCGCAGAAATCACAATTCGTCAAGGAAATGACAAAACTGAAACATGAATTCTTCAGGAACAACTTCCATAACAATCGATTAGACGATACCATGCCCCCAACCCCCCCTCCCCCTCTCTTCAAAATCAAAATCACAAAAACTGTTGCTCCAAATTCAATGCGAAAATTATAACATATTCGCTCAATTTATGAGCATAAGGACAACGACGGCGGACGAGGACGAGGACCCACCAAACCCTGTGGCGCTGTACAAAATCGCAACTCTCATTTAAAGTCATTAACTTCTTAAGGAAAGTTTATTGCCACCCCAGCTTTTGCCATTTGTAATTCAGCTAAGGACTCCTGATGCATGGTTTGCAGTCGAAACGTCGTTTTTGTCGTCTTGTAGCCCTCGTCGTCACCGCCGCCGACGCCGGTAGTTACTGGTGATTACTTCCTAATGCAGAACAACTGTGTGTCGGAGAGTGTTTATGTGTTGCATGCCACAAATTGTTGCTACATTAGCATCGTATACGAGTAAACCATTCGACAGACTAATAACAGACATAAACCAATACGTGGAATAAATTTGCCAACTTTACAAGGACTTGTTGCTGTCCCGCAACACAACAGCCAGCAGTGGAGAGTGCATTTTCGACACCGCATATATTGCCATTTGCCATACGTGCCACATAAATGAAATGGGGAACAAGGACCCTCACTAATGCACTCTGATGGTCGGTATGGGTGGCAGTGGAAGCGGCAAAGTTTAATGAGTTCCTTTGTCGCTTGTCGCAGTGACACATGCGAAAAAACACCTACTCCCCTCGAGAGTACTCGGATGTGTATGGGACTGGGGCCAGAACTCGAACCGACACACAACCAGAACCTAGAACGCAGAACAACACTCCAGTCAGTTTGCTGTTGTAACAGGTGATTAATAACTTGTTTACCGTTATATTTCATCATTTTCCTCAGGAGTGGGTGGAATTTCGGGTGCCTATTTGCAATCCCCCAAGCCTCCAAGCCAGTAATTGCTTTTCGCTTTCGTTCCGGCCCTTTTTTGTTGCCTCAGTAGGACATGTAGTCTTCTATATGTTGTTGCGAAGAAGAAGGACGACACACGCACCTACCAATTTGCCCCATATCATTTCTCGCCCCCAAAAAACTAACTGTCAGCTTTGTGACAGTATCTATGACTGTGGGGCAATAATTTCTTAACCATTTCCGTGACACACAAATAAAAGTCACCGGATATGGTGCTGCGCTCGTGTTGTGTCTTAAGGACGAGCATAATTCGGAGAATGCGATTCTTTTGTGTGACAGGAGACAGATAAGTGCTGCTGATGGAAATATTCTTTTTCTTGGTGTCTTGTTTGTTTCTCACTCGCAGGTCACCCTTATTAATGACATCGAAATAAATAATTCACTTAAATTGATATTTACCCCCTGCTGCCGCTTCTGCTTTGCTGGGCCGTTTGTCGTTCGTTTAACTTTTTTTCTTGTGGCAAGCAGGGGTGAAATAAAGTGAGTGACGTTTGAGGATTTTATCTCGTCCTTGAGAGAGTGCGGACTCCTTTTGCCTGTCGTTGTCGGGTGATTTTTGTCGCATCCTTTTTTGCTTTCTGCCAGCTGATAAGTACTCTGCTACTGTTACTATCTGTCTGACTGTCTCTCGGTCTGTTTGGCTGTGTGAGTGTTTTATTCATTGACGGGAAATCATTTCGAAAATTGTCTTCACGCGAAATACAAATGCATCTTTTTCCGATTTTGTGAATAAGATAAATGATTGATGTGAAAACGAGATAGGTACTTTTGCGTTGCGATGAAATTGGACATTTGTCACCTTTCTTTTATTTTCGTTTTCTTTTTTTTGGATGGTTAGTCGGCAAGGGGGGGGAATTGGGTTATCTTTGGTGTCAATAAATTTTGTTTGTTCGCATTTTCTTGAAGGGTGAAAGTTGTTGATTTTGAAATTTGAATTGTTTGATTGTCTCTCATTTTTGGATGATTTTTAAAGGAGGAGGGGTTTTGTGTGTTTGGGTAATTTTATTTATTGACACTTTAGGGAAGAATGGGCAAATAGTTTGTAGTCACATTGCTTTCCTTTGAGGATCATAATTTGCATTGACAAAGACAATTATTGGAAAATGAAAGAAAATTGAAGTTGCATAGCTAATGGGAGGTTTTCAGTGAAAGAAAAAATAGCAAGGACGTTAAATTGAAAGAGTACCTTTCGGCGACGACAGACTTGAGCACTTGAAATGCAACTGGTTTCGGTCAAAAAGAAAAATGTCTACCTACATATTTTGTTTAGCAGGCGAAGGGTATGCGCAGGGCCGGCCTTAGCCATCTTGGCGCCCCAGGCGAGTCAAATATTTGGCGCCCTTTTTTTAACAAATTAAATAACATCCTTCTCCAGAATTAAAAAAGATGAAACTTGTATCTCACTTATAAAATTGCAAGTTAATGAAAAAGTAGAATTTATGCTTTAAGGAATAACTGTGTATAATTCTACGACGCAAGTATTATAAACATTTCAAGTCACTATGTTACACGTTAGCTATTCCTATATACGTGCATTATTCATTAATTTTTCTAAATAATTTAGTAATAATAATTAATTTTATCCTGTTAATATTGATTTCTTTTGAATTTGAAAATTTCAAACACAAATAAACTTACGCCTAATTTCTTCACAAAGTTCTAGCCCTTAAAACTCAGTTAAGTGAATTTTCAGAACTCATTTGAGTTCTAAGTCAATTCTTCACCAAGTTCTAATGCATTAGAACTTCAATTTAGAATTTTTATATAGCTAGAACTTCGATAAAATTACGCCCAATATCTTCTCCAAGTTCTAAATTGCCTTTAAAACTCGACCTAGACATTTCTTCACTTCTTAAGAACTCGATTAAAACCATCATTGAGTTCTTAGCGCTTAGAAGTTGTTATTTTTAGAACCCAGTTCAAGCATATTTTTGAAACTTTTAAGTCACCCGGCATGCAGTATCTTTTGACAGATATTTCCTTCAATTCGAAAAAAAATACAAATAACTTTTGACTTCGCCCTTAATTTTGTTTTTTCTTGCATGTATGTACCTATTTTTATTTTTGTGAAGCCCGTGGCGTGCTGCTTATGTGCGTTGGCTGTTACGTAGAATGAGGTTCGAATCCTACTCGTGCCCAAAAACTGTCAAGAAAAAAAGTGCATAATAAATTCATTCCAATTTTTACCGTGATTGTGGATGTCGAAGGTCTTCTGCCACCAGTTAAAGGACTGCTAAAAAAGTTTGCTTTGTTTAATGGAAGCGCCGAAAAAAATCAGTGTCGTCCCATGTATTAATAGTATCACGTATTGGCATCCGATAAAAAAGGCGTTCTTCCATGATAACGTTCGCATCGTACTCAAAGTCAACGTCGTATTTTTCGTATATCTTTCTCCACCTATTATTCTCTTTTATTTTAAACTAGCTGACCCGGCAGACTTCGTACTGCCTACTGAATTTGCAATAAAGTACTTTCAAAATGATTTGTAATGTTAAATTTGTTTGTTTGATTTATTTTATTATTAAAGCAAACACATTAATTGCTATGTTTTTACTTTTCAAAGTGCGAGCATAAGGAAAGGTGTAAAATACGGAAAGATCTGAGGAGGAAGTTTCGGTTTACATTTATAGTATTGAATTCCATAATATTGAAATGAAGGGGAAAAGCAGAGTGTGGTATGCAGATTCATATTCGTGTTGTTAGGTTATATATATATATATGTCTGTACTTGACAGTACGACCGAAGTTGGGTTCGTAAGCATTCGTGGAGCCACGAGTATACTACGGTCTAATCTCTTACGTAGATTTTCCCATCACGAATTCTCTATTTTCCCATTTTTTAAAATCCATGCAAAATATAACTTGGGGTTATTTCTTGCTCTTGAGGAGTTTTCCATTGCGAATTTGTTATGTTTTTGCAATGCGTTTGTTTTTAATTATACTTGCCTTCCAGGACTTCTCTCAGTTCCCCAGCATGAACTTTCCACTTTATCATTTCAAAAGTAACGCCTATCATTTGAAAGAGTGTTTTGAGATTTTTGTTTAATCAAATTTTATTTGCATTTCAAATTTTCCATTTTTTTTTTTTACTTTTATTTGCTTTCTAGTTCCTCATCACAAATTGTCCAGTTTTCCATTTGAAAACCACTGCACCTACAATTACATGCAATTTTCTCTTTGAAAACCAATTAATTTTCCGAGTTCCTTTCGAAAACCAATTTTAAAATTTTCCAGTTTTCCATTTGAAAATCACTGCACTTACCCTTTAAAAAACCAATGAGTTTTCCGAGTTCCTTTCGAAAACCCATTTTGAAATTTTCCAGTTGAAAACCAATGCACATGCGATAATATGCAATTTTCCATCTTAAAACCAATGCACCTACCCTTTGAAAACCAATGAGTTTTCCGAGTTCCTTTCGAAAACCCATTTCGAAATTTTCCATTTTAAAACCAATGCACACGCGATAATATGCAATTTTCCATCTCAAAACCAATGCATCTACCCTTTGAAAACCAAAACCAATGAGTTTTCCCAGTTCCTTTCCTAAACCCATTTTGAAATTTTCCACTTTCCAAATTTGCGCTGGTCCAATTCTGTGTCGCCTTCGTCCATAAAATAATAAATTTTCAATTTACATAATAATTTTAGATCTGACATTTGACAAACATAATTTTCAATATTTGAAGTTGATCATATTTTTTTTATTTTGATGGGGTGGAAAAAGTATGTTTTTTTAACATTGGTACAATTTGTGATTTAAAAAGCATAAGTTTCTCGCCGTAAAAACCATCTTTGAACTTCAACGAACATTTAAAAAAAAGAATTGGCCAAATTGGTCCAGGCATTGTTGAGTTATGCGCTTACATACACATTTTGCGATTCATTTTTATATATAAGATGTTGAAAAAAAAAAGAAATTATAAATAAACCGAGTCTTAAGGCAATAGACCCCCGAATGGGAGGGTCTAATTTTGTTGAAGTTCTAACAAAATTCGAAGTTTTAACGCTATAGAACTTATAGAAGAAATGACTTAGAACTCAAATGAGCTCTAAAAACTTCACTAAACCTTGTCTTAAGGGCTAGAATTTGTAACGGTGTTTAAGCTGTTCCTATTTAACTATTGCAATCGTATGCAAATACACCATTATACCATGATCCACAGGATCTCTAGGATTTTGGTCTATTTTGAGCAGGTTGTCCTTGGGGTGAGCTGCCGGCGGGCACGCTAGCATGGCCAATAGGGCTTGCTCATCGGAGGGGTGGAATTTTGATGCTTTCCTTGGACTACCGTGGATATACCGTACCTTGAGCCGAAAATCGCCATACCACAAAATAATCTTCTAAATATCGTTCCATAACTCTAGTTTACCTCATGTTAACGGCAACATTAGCTTTTTCATCAGGACTCATAGGTGTTCTTAGCCCTGGAGTGTTCCCTTAAGTCGCTACATATATAGTGACTCCGTGGTCACTGCGCCTCTCCTCCTAGTTTTAGCATTACCTATAGTTAAATGTATTTCTAAAGATATTATCATATTTGATAGGTTAGGTTAGGTTAGGTTATGAGGGGTGTGCACAGCGTGGGCTGTTGCGTACACGGAGGCCTATTGGTCCATTGTGATCCCCTTCTTCATCATTCCGCAAATTTACAAAAAAAATGTCAAATGCCAAGAACAGAGGAAAATTACAACAAAATTTGTTGGATGACAGCAAAAACAATAATAAAAAATAGTTGACAGTAATAATTGTAAACTACCTAGTTTGCAATCTCTTCTCTAATGATAATACCTTGTTAATTGTATCATGTGATATGTACATCCATTGTATTTCTTATCTCTATAAAAGACCAAGGGCTGATTTTGACTGGTGGCGTTAAAAACGGAAAGATGCATTACTTATGTAGATAATACAACACAACATAACATAATAAGAAATTAACACAATAAGAAATTAACAGCTCCAACTGGTGAGAAGTCCTACATCAAAAAATCTCATAGCGATAAAAAATACAATGACAAACCGAAACTCAACTTTTTTTTACCAAACACCACCTCAATTCTCACTTGTGTTTTCTATGTGTAGTGTATGGTGAAAATAAAAACCAAATTGACATTTGGAAATAGAAGAGAATAGTCTGCTATAACAAAACAAGATGAAACACATGAAACTTTTCAATATGATTTTTATGAGCTAGAGCTTGACAACTTCACAACACGTTGATTTGTTTCTTGCCTTTGTTGAAGTTATGCTGGCTGACGCGGTGCCCCTGGATCACCCTAAAGCCGGCCCTCGTATGCGGACAAAATTTTGGGTCTTCACTAGGTACCTCTATAAATCATGTGTTGCCCAACAATTAACGGAAGTCGAAAGCAAAACAAATTAAACAAAGACGAACGTCTTTATTTGCAACTGTGTAGAGCAGCAAGCATAATCTTCATCTTAACTTACACTGGGAAAAGGATAATAAAACCAAAGAATGGTTCACACAACTCAACGAAAAAGCATTATTGAAGTGGCTATATTGCCAAGCAGCAATCATTTATAGATTTTAAGCGATTTTCGTGAGAGGCATATCGAGAACGACCTACGCGAGCTTCTTAAGCTAAATATCTTCCGGAAAATGTTCAAATATTATATGCCCGCAGACAAGGGATAAGGAAGCGCCTCCAACTGCATTGGGAACTCAACACCGTCAATCTGGAATACAGGATAGCCAAAAAAGAACTGAAGTACACCAACATCATGTTCCAACACGCTATTCAACAAGCTGCAAGCCATCAAACCAGGACTCATTCAAAGCAATAAACCACCTGATTGGGAAAAACAAGCCTCTAACGGAAAGAAGTAATGCTCAACAACAACATTGAGCTTGCAACAACAGCAGATAAGGTCGAAGCCTTTGCCAATCACTTTTAACAAAGCTTCAAACCTTCTCCGTCAGCAGACCAAGCCTTCCGTATGGATATCGACGCCTCCATCCAATTGATCAAGAAGTTCAGTTTGACGATGCCTGTCCAGCTGATGATCCAGCAGAATACCAGCAGTTCTGCAATCAGGAGGAAATTACAGAAATCATCGGTAGGCCAAAGATGTCAACTAAAATGAATGGTGTTTTGAACACAAAATGTGATGATGATCCTACCGATTATCATCAACCACTGCATCAGCAATTTTTACTTTCCACAGAAGTGGAAAACGGCAAAAATCGTGGTTATCCCGAAGAAAAGAGCAAGGAACCTGGTCTACGACTACCGGCCTGTATTCCTTCTAAATAACATCAGCAAGATTCTGGAGGAAATCATCTTCAGGAGACTTAAAAGATTTTGTAACGAGCGCAGCTCCGTACTTTAGGTATCGTTCAGGCCCGAATTAAAATATTATTTTCTTTTTTTCTTCCAGGAAATTTTTCGTGGAAGCTGAAAATAAGAAGTCAAAAACAAGGAACATATCGGCTGGATTGGCCCAGGGGTTGAATCTCGGACCTTTTCTCTACAGCTTAATGACGTCGGACCAACTTGTGCCATCAGACTATGAGAATTTGCTTTTTGCAGATGACTCCTAAGAATTTGCACTGGCCTACACTTCGGTAATCCCTTCTTCGATAACACCAGTGAACTGGCAACGATCGACACAAAATGTCTCTCTAACTTCATTAAAAGCACGAATTGGTTTGTTTAAGCTCATTACTCTCCCATGAGTATTTTGTGGTATCACAACGGATCCCTGAGGTCTAAGTGAGTCAACAACAACTAAGACAGCCACTATAACCTAACCTAACCTACACTTCGATAGGCAAATTCGCAAGTGCTATAGCAACAAGCGATTCTACGAGGAAGCTCGAGTCAAGCCACTGGACATATTTCTTGCTGACGGAGCTAAGAAGATGATTGCAAATGTTACCAACCACCCCCATCTACTGATGAGAAGGATGACCAAAGAAGATCGACATCCCGGACCAAGGTACCTGGGTGCCATGAATATCCCCGAGAAATTGACAATGGACAACGCTGATGGAGTTTCCTTTTCTACTGGCCTCAGCATTTCAACGCGACTATCACCCAATCCAAACCCACCAGTAGACAGCCAGGACTAAACAACCTGAAATGAACCATGCCACGTTATTGTAGATTCTAAGGCCGATTTGTTGCCTAATTTCCTGTAATATAAAGAGTTAAATAATTTAAGGTGTAAGTAACATTGTGTACCTATATATTTTTGGTTCACTAAACAATAATGTGAGAAAAATGTCGTACTAAATTTACCTCTACTGCTACTACCGAATGATACAATAGTATCAATTAAGTAATATTGGTCAAAGTCAGGCGGAAATAGTCCCACTATTTTAGCATCGGAACTTTCCTCCATATCAGTTGGTTGTAAGATGAAGCTTTGTGCCGACGACGTGCAACGCGCTTTCAATTTCTTTTAATAGCAAAAGAAATGTCAATTTGAAATTGAACAGCGAAGATTTCCCACAAACTTTGTTTTTTATTACTAAACTCAAAATTTAATTAAGGTCTTACAAAAACTCAGCTCAGCATTTGGCATCGATTAAGCAATTTAAATCATTCTTTCATCCCCTTTCAACACCAATCCTTTTCAATTCTATTTTAAACCCATTTCTATGACAACACACAAAACGAGAACACAGAGATGTTTCGTAAAATTAGACGCAACAACTACCACCTGTGCAATATTCATATGCAACAGACTGTCATGAGCAGACTTCACCCCCACTCCCATTCCCACCACCCACATCACATCGCGGCAAACAAGTGGAATGAGAAGACTTAAACTACATGCCATATCTGCAAGTTTTCCCCTCAAAAACTCTGTGTGCATTCCATGTCAAGAAATTCAAAAGAAAAAAATCACCACGATTCTCTTGAAAAGCTATAAAGCTGTTCATAAAAAAGTAAAAGAAGACTTCCCTACCACCCCCCCTTTCAGATCAGCTTTTGGGTGACACTAAAGCTGCTGTCAAAGAAGGACGAATATCGAAAAACACAACAACACCAACAACAATCCGGAATTAAAACTTCGATTAGGTGAATAAAAACTTTGAAAACTATGAGAACAAGATTCTGCACCAGAACGACACAAGTTGCTACCACAAGGGATGCATTCAAATTATAATAATACCACCACCCACCACCCATCCTCTCACGAAAAAGCGCCTTTCCAACACCAACACACCGCCATAAGCTCCCGAGAAGTATGCACTTGTGTGCTGGGCTCGGACATGCGCATCTCAAAAACTGACTAACTGGTGGTTGTGATGACTCAATATTCGAGCAACAGCAACCGATGAGCAACAAGACCAACAACATTCAACGACGACACGACAACGAGCAACAGTACAACCAGCCAGCAGTGCTAACAGCAACCCTTAGCTAGAGCACAAACCGAACAAAATTCCAATAACAAAAAAATCGACCGACACGAAAATAACAAAAACAAACTGTAGAGTAGTTTTTCTATCCGTGCGACCGTGCCGTGCCATAGAGAGATGATGAGAAAAGCTGGAGGAAACCAAACACCGATACGCCGACACAAAACAGCAAAACCGAAGCTCTAACAAGTGTGCGTGCATGCCATAGAGCCATCACATAACCAAGGGGTAACAACATAACATAACGGGCATCGCTAATATCAGTAGAAGGGAGTGGTACGTCAAAAACTGACGCACATCCAGGACAAAACTGCAGACGACATTTTTTCCAAACTTTTTTTTGTTTCTTTTTTATATTTAAGTACAACAACAACAACAAATTACTGCAAAAAAAAACACAAAAATTATAAATTTTAATCCGTGTAAAAAAGTTCTATTCGATTATCCTGTGCAATTATATCCTTTCAACTAACTCTACTGTTACTCTGCTCGTTTGGTTCAACAGTGCAAAGCAAAATTTAATTCGAAATATCGAAAAAAAATCGCATGAGACCGCGCGGAACAAATCTCAAGAGTTGTGAATAATTCTATAATCTATGTGTTATTTAACACTGCTGCAGTGAGTGTCCTTTTTTTAGTCGTATTTTTTTCATTGTCTCTCGCAAAAAGCTATGCCTCCATTTTGAAAAGTGATTTTTCTAATCGTAAATCAGTGTTTTTGAGTGTTTTCGAGTCGGAAAATAGGTCAGAAACGGTGATTTTCGAAAGTCAGAGTGTTATTTAACCGATTTTACGTTTACTTAAGTGAAAAAATCCATCATTAGCGTAGCGGTAGCACACTCGCACTTCAAAACAATGAGGATATAAGTTAGTGGACCATTTCGGGTTTGAAATTTTTGAGAGTGTCATCATGGTGGTGGTGTAATATGATCGAAGAATATTTTCGTTTCCAAAAAATCACAAAAACCCCTCTTGTCTTCCCTTAAAATAGAAAATAAAAATCAAGATTTTTCTAAGAGTTTTTCTCACAAAAGGATACACGAACACACACACTTCCATGAACAACCACCCACTGACATCGAAGCAGGTTCAAACACACACACACACATAGACAGTTTTGAAAAAGTTATGATGGGAGAAAACACTTGTTTGCTACAACAGCAACACACCACTCTGTGTGTGACTTTGTCCTTTATTTGTTTACACAGCTTGTGCTTGTTGGTGTGTATTGGTGTCTCTGTGGTACATTCGTGATAGTGTGAGTGAGTGTGTTTCTATGAAAATAATGTCAGACACAAAAAGCATGGCTGCCGCGCCAATAATTTCTTTTTCTTTTCCTTTCTTCGTTCTCGTCGGAAACAAAAAAATTAGGCAAAATCGTTTTCTGGCCTCTGTTCCACTCCTGGCAAATGGCTAATCCTGTCTTCAAGGATCATTTTGTAAGAAAGGAAGAATACCTAATTTTCTTTGTGTGTTTTAAATGAAGATAGTTTCAGAGATTCAAAAATTTATGAAGCGGCAAGTTAGAGTTGAACCCGTGAGTTGGATGGTTCGTGGGTGGGTGGTTGATTTTCGGGTCCTTGCGAACAAAACAAACACAAAGGACACACAAACATGAAATTTCATTTTGCGAAAAAACCACCTGAAGATTTTATGAATCGTTGACCCACCAACACGGTTCCTTTAGCTTGCTTACATTTTCGGCAATGGGTCGTCGGTCGTCGTGTACTTTTTTCGTCCTTATAGTTGCCGTCACACACCAATACAGCTAAGGATCTATTTTTAAGGATTTTTTCGTAGTCATTATTTTTCCGGCGATGGATGGATGAGAATGAGGGAGGATAACGCGGGACACATGGCCAAAATTGTCTTCGAAGAACGAACGAAACAAAAATTCATTCATTTATTCATGCCTTTTTTCATCTGTTCATTCTAGCCGGTATGTGTTGGGAGGCACCTGTCTACGTGTGTGAGATTCTGGGTAGTGCTATTTTGCGTGCGGCATGCGTCTCTACCCATTTTCGTTGTTGTGCTTAATTTGCATTGAAACCACCTCCAACTGTAGCTCGAGTTGCCTGTTTTGCCTTAAGGATCTCTCAATCTCTTTGTCTGGTGATGGGTTTGTGTCGAGCAACAGGACGAACAGGAAGACGTACGGCAGGGTCCAATGTTACACGAGGGTGTATTCAATGGAATCAACAAAGTAGAATTTCATATTAACCTCGTCATGCCGGATGCCAGAGAAAAGCATCAACATTTTCTTGCACACCCGCACCCGCACACAAAACAAACAAATACACCTTTAATTCTGAGTATACATGGAGTAAAGAAGTCTTACACTATCTCGAGTGTAACGCAGTGAAATTTTCTAGCTAAAGCTTGTTAAGGAATCCATGTCCCCATTAAGAGGAATAATAAAAACGAACATGCTCTGATGAACCAAAGCGCCAAATGAATAATAGAATTTCAGTTTGCTTGGTAGGGGGCGGGAGGTGGGAGGGGAGGGTTGAGGTGAACAACATACAGGTGGGTGGGTTGTGTGTATTGTAGTTCTCAAATCTTTGAAGAAGTTTTTGAGAAATTAAATCTTTCTTCACTTTACGAAATTAAGATTAACGTTCTTTAGTCTGACAGTTTTACAAGGAGGTGATTGTTTCCGAATTAAACAGGGTGTTTCTCAATCAGAAGACTATGGGAGGTTCTCTTCATTAGTTGGTTTTTCTACGTGCTTTGGAATTGGATTAGAAGAGTTTCAGAGAGTAGTAGAGAGTAGCACTCTTACCTTTTTATTTATGCCACAGCCATCCAATTGTGAACGAAAATGCAATGAGCATGCTGGTCTTCGTCATTCGTTTGGCACAAATTTTGTCCACCGTGTTGTCGCCTAACATAAATTTTACTGCAAGGGACTTTCCGGGCATATCCTTTTCGCTCATACGTGCTAGGTAGTCACTGTCTTCCAAGTCAACTTCATGGTAGATTTGATGATTCATCTCCGGATTAGTCCTTCGTCACAAGAGTACCAATTACTCTCCGTAGGACTTTTCTATCGAATGCGGCTAAGCGTTCATCATGCCTTTGGCTAAGCACTCGCGTCTTGGATCTTTCGGATCCAAGAGTACTTAGAAGACTACCTCTCACAGCAGTAGTCGTGGATTAATGATATGATTGCTGGATTGAAAGCCCACTGAGAAACAGCCTTCTTCGAAATCGTGCTTTTTTCTTTGGAAAAGTTTTCAGCACATGGAACAACCATATACTTGGTGTTCCCTTTATTTATATAAATTTACTTACTTACTTATGGTGGCGCTACAGTTCAGGTCGGACCAGGGTCCCATCCTACAAACATGTCCAGCCAGCTCGGTCCCTAGATAGCTGTAGCTTGTTGCGCACGCCAAGTTGGCTCAGGTCCTCTACAACCTGTTTGCTCCACCTAAGTCGTGGTCTTCCTCTTCTGAGACGTCCTTCCAGGTTGGATTCGAAGACTCTACGCGTCGGAGCATTATTTTCCATTCGCTCTTCATGACCATCTAAGTTGTTGGACCTTGACTTTTCTGGCTAGATCAGTGTCGCTGAACAGCTCGTACAGTTCTTGACTGAATCTTCGTCACCATTCTTCATTTATGCAGACTGGGCCAACAATCACTCGAAGAATTTTTCTCTCGAAGCAGCCCAAAACGGGCGTTCATCGGATGTTGTCATGGTCCAGTTTCTGCACCGGGATGATGAAAGTTTTGTACAGTGACTCTTTAGTTGGTCGAGAGAGGACTTTAGTGATTCTTCGTTTGTTGGTGTTGTTGTCTGAGTTTATAGCGGATCCTAGGCAGACAAAGTCCTTTACTACCTCGAAATTAAATCTGTCTATGCTGACGTTTGTGGCTCCAGCTCCAAAACGTCGATGTTGGTTGTCCTTTGTTGTTGACAGCATTAATTTCAATTTGTCCTCGTCAACCGCTAGACCAATCTTCCTGGCCCCCGCCTCAAGGCTCACGAACGCTCCACTGACATCACGCTGTGATCTTCCAATTATGTCATTGTCGTCTGCGTATCTTAGTAGCTGGACGGACTTTTGAAAGATTGTGCCTCTGGTGTTGACGTTGGAGTTTTGCACAATATTTTCAAGAATGATGTTGAAGAAAGCATGACAGCGCATCGACTTCTCGAAAACTTTTTTGACATCTCCAAACTGACATTTGATGTCATTTATACAAGACAACAGTTTTTTTGCCGGCTGCTCGATCTGGATAAATGAGGTTTGACAGCTTGTAAGTTTTTTCCAAAGATATGTCGAGGTCTTCTGCAAGTAAGGCGGCCCTGTTGAATATGTTCCACGATGTTCCAGAGTCATGGTTTGCTTTCTTCAACAGTAGCGTGGACAGAAGTGAGGCGCCAGTCTCCATGTCGGAGTTGATAGAAAGAGATATAAGATTGATAACACGATTTGGCAGTTTGGAGAGCAGAAGATTGGTCATGGAATGTGAGGAATAGCACGCCCCAGATGCACAAATTTTATTCGTATAGCACTGTCCGCGATTTGATTAATTACGAAAAAACCATCTTGTGCACATCATGATGTTCCATGTTGTCAAAAGCTGGGCTATCCTCAGGGGATCCAGGGTCAAGGTAAGAACAGTATGCGTGCAACCCGTACTGTTGATACTAGTGTATGAACGGAGTTTTCACCGGCTATCAATGATCTTCCGATCGGCTATCAACGAGGTTTCCGTTGGCTTATTAACGGCTTTGAACCGGTTTATCAACAGAGATTTCTCCGGCTTTCAACGGCGATTAACCGGTGTTTCAACGGACAGGTCCGGGACTTATACTTTGACCGACTGATCACGGCTTCAGTATCTTAGGAGGCATGGAATGTTACCACTCTTCAACCTGATTTTGTCGTCGACGGATCGCTCCCTTATGCACATTTCTTGCAAAAACTGGTGTGAATTATATTCGCTCAAGCTGTAAAATTTCATACAAAAGTCTTTCTGGTACGATATGAATTATATTCTGCTGGTATAATTCATGCTATTTTGGAATTTGTAATTGTATGCAGCTTTCATTCGCCGTTAAAATCTTTCTTGACGTTTTTCAAGCGTAAGGTCTGGTTGACTTTCTTTGAATATTTCGAAAGGGAAACAGCTCTTAGTGTCGATTTTAAAAGAAATCACCCCGGACATGCTAGGGAAGGGTTGTGCGGCGATCGCTGTTGATTGATCATTAGATCTCCATATGTGTCTTTGTCCATTTTGATGTTGGCTGCAACCGTTCTTAAAGGTAATGGTGTGCAGCCTGTGTCGCCGTAGGTATTATTATACCTTGCCGAAAAGCCGTTTGAAAATTCCTTTGGTGTCTTGATCTTGTTTTTTACTTGGAACGTAATCGCAGATGAGGATAATATTGGCAGACTTATCCTTGATGCAAGTTATCATTTGAAAAGTATTCTGATCTCGTCGTGGAAGATTTTTAAACTGAACCTACGCTTAGTAGCAGGTAACTATGGACTTTACATTGGGAATTCTTCCGCATATTTGCAAACCCGATGTTATGTTAAAGATGTGGCAGTCCATTAATTTAATATAGTTACATATATTCCACTGAGTTTATAAAAATAAATGTTTTACTTATCTTAAGAATAATTTATTATATCAATCACAATATAATTTACTTATAGTACGGGAGGCAGCGCTTAATTTTTAAAGTCATTTGCTCAAGGCTGAAATTAATACATATTGTTGTTTTCGACCCATCTTTGACAAAAGTGAGCGTCAGTCGCCTAGCTAGTGGTGGAATCAGAAATGGCAGCTCTTCAAAGTGGCAAAAAAATCCCAAAAAAAAAGTCATTTGCTCAAGGCCCAAAACTTGTGTGACGGTTATTTGGATCAATACAAACACAAAAACGACCGTCAGCCGCTTGGACAGTGGTGGATTGGCCGTCAGTCGGGCCCATGAACATGCCAAAAAAAAAAAATGTTTACAAAGTCATTTGCTCAAGCATGAAATCCATACAGTCGAATATTTATTCTATTTAAGTAATAAAAGTGACCGTCAGTCGCTCGTTTAGTGGTGGAAAGACCGTCAGTCGGCGTCATGAAAATTTTGCCTTTTTAGTGAATCTGTACAAAAAACTTAGTTTTTTGCTGGGAAGACGTTATGAGGAAAGGTTTGGATCCAAAAATTAAAAAACTATCAAACGAGAAGCAAAACCACCATTTTGCAAACCCCAAACCTTATAACCTTGGCCGCCATTTTGTTTTTAACGCTTTTTTTTATTTTTGCTTGTTACTCCGTCAGTTTTCATTTAAGAGAAAAATGCCCGATAGTAAAGTTATAGGAAATTTTATTTCCTAAAAAAAATATTAAGTAACTTTTTTCTCTAAACCTTACCGTTTAGGAGCTACAGCTGATTTTTTGGTTTTAGTGCCCTATTTTCTTTAACCGGCCATATTTTTAATAACAAAAGGAAAGGAACTATTTCCTATTTATATTCTTTTCACACAATGCCTAATAACTTTTTTTTTTTGGAGGTATTACTTTAGGTAAAAAAAAAATATACGATCCTATTCTGAAAAAAAAAATCTTTTCTATACCTTAGAGTTTCAATGCAAAATTGGGCAAGAAGTTTCCAGTTCTGTCCATTTGATTGATTTTTCAAAGTATACGAATCTTAGTTCTTTTAAAATCGGGCACACGGATAGAAAGTGGTAAGATGTTTCTTGTTCTTGTAAGTTACAAAGTGAAGTATTCCAGTCGTTAAAATATGGTCTATTATTTAAATCAAAGAGCTCTCCCTTAATGCGGAAAATGTTAGAGATTTCAAACACGCTAAAATTGTCAGAGAAATAATTAAGTTCATTTAAATTATATTCAAGTTTTGGATACAGTGATCAACGCGATGAGTCTATAAGATCTACTCTTATCCGTGCATCCATTGATTCAAGGATGTTTGTTGATGTCTCCCTTAGATATGCATCCTGGATATCTACAGAGTGCAATGTATCCACACAGCTAATATTTTTGTAAGTATACGCTAAGTTTTGCTAGTATTTTCGGAAGTCGATTATCATCATAGGCTAGTGCTTTTATGATATATTCAAAATGAATTCTTAAAGTGAAAAGATATGTAGGTGAAAGGCCCGTTTCAAGAAGAAGCATGTAATTTGGAGTTGACTGTGGTAAGCCAAAGGTTTATAAATACAAATTATTTTTTTTTCGAATTTCAAGAAGTTTTTTGCACTTTTCCTTGGCACTTAAAGTAAATAGATGAAGCGGTTCATTTTTTTTAAACAAAAAACAGAAAAAGCCTTCGTTTGGGCAGACATCTTAAGCACTTTGTTTTGGCAGAACATTAAAACACAAATACTTCATTTAGACAAAGCGCGCCTTATATAAAGCATGTAATTAAATAGTTATTTTTTCATTTAACGTACCGCCTTTAAAATTTATACGATAGTTATGGGATACCGGCCACTTTAGAAACTTAATTGCGGCTTGCTCTTGCATTTATCTCACAAACCATTGGAGAAGTGCATTGTGTGAAAAGAATATACCTAAATAGGAAATAGTTCCTTTCCTTTTGTTATTAAAAATATGGCCGGTTAAAGAAAATAGGGCACTAAAACCGAAAAATCAGCTGTAGCTCCTAAACGGTAAGGTTTAGAGAAAAAAGTTACTTAATATTTTTTTTAGGAAATAAAATTTCCTATAACTTTGCTACCGGCCATTTTTCTCTTAAATGAAAACTGACGGAGTTACAAGCAAAAATAAAAAAAGCGTTAAAAACAAAATGGCGGCCAAGGTTATAAGGTTTGGGGTTTGCAAAATGGTGGTTTTGCTTCTCGTTTGATAGTTTTTTAATTTTTGGATCCAAACCTTTCCTCATAACGTCTTCCCAGCAAAAAACTAAGTTTTTTGTACAGATTCACTAAAAAGGCAAAATTTTCATGACGCCGACTGACGGTCTTTCCACCACTAAACGAGCGACTGACGGTCACTTTTATTACTTAAATAGAATAAATATTCGACTGTATGGATTTCATGCTTGAGCAAATGACTTTGTAAACATTTTTTTTTTGGCATGTTCATGGGCCCGACTGACGGTCAATCCACCACTGTCCAAGCGGCTGACGGTCGTTTTTGTGTTTGTATTGATCCAAATAACCGTCACACAAGTTTTGGGCCTTGAGCAAATGACTTTTTTTTTGGGATTTTTTTGCCACTTTGACGAGCTGCCATTTCTGATTCCACCACTGGCGCGGCGACTGACGCTCACTTTTGTCAAAGATGAGTCGAAAACAACAATATATATTAATTTCAGCCTTGAGCAAATTCCTAAAAAAAACTCACGCTGCCTCCCGTACTATTAGTTTGTTTATCGAATGTAAACAAACTTTTTCGTATAAATAGCAGTTCAAATTTGAACTCAACAAAGCAAGATCTCTTCATTCAAGCAAATCCAACAAAGAGCTAGGATCGCAGTCTTCATTTCTATGTGGAGAATTGGAGTTGGTAGCCAGACGTTGGTTTTAATTTAAACCTTTAAACATGAAATATGATACCCCAGACAATTTAAATGTTCGTTTTTAGATTTTCTTATCAAGAGAAAAATTATTCGAACTTTTTTTTTTTAAATTACTAAAAACCAATTCCGCATAAGAAAACCTTGAAAGTCCTTATTTCTGATTGAAGACCGCTCTCATATAAATTAAAAAATCTATGAAAAAAGAGAGTCCTTAACAAATTAAACAATAACAATTGACTCATTGTTCTTTAGCTTTTCTACTCTTTTCAAGCCACCGAAACTTTGAAACAACAAAAAGCACTCTAAAGTCTAACCCATGAAACAAAACAACCACTCCTTCACTCCCGCCACTCCCTTCGCAGAAATACTCAATAATAAAAAAGGAAAAAAACACAAACCCCAAGCAACGTTAGGAAACAAAGCCAAAAGACTCGTCACCATGGACAAAATTTTAATTGAATTTTTAACGAATAGCAAACTATAACATTTAAGTTGAGTTTTATTTTCCTCTGAATGATGCGAATCTGGTTATTGTATATCACTTCCCCACCCCCTCAATTCCTTTGAAAATACCCTGACCACCAACCCACTACCATAGTCAGTCTCCTTGTTTGTGTGTCTGTATAGCTTTCAAAATCCACCCTCGTCGTCCTTTTTTCTCCCGCTGATGAACGGAATGAAAACACAAACCCACGCACAACGGCGACGACTGATGATTCTCTCCTCTCGAATTGCGTTAATTTTTAATGATGATACCTCAAACCAAATTAGGAAATTTAATTAAGTGCTGAAAAGCAATACGTTGCTCATCTCTCTTTTTCGCAATCTGTTGTCAAGGATACGCCACAAATGCAACAGTTCGTTATTTTTGCAAATTTTCAAATTTCAAAAAAACAATTTTTTCATTTACAGCCTGCAACCAAAAACAACCATAAATCAATTAAAATTAAAAATTATATAAAAATACAAAACAAAAATTACAAAAAACAAACTCAAAACAACGAAAGCAATATATACCTTAACTGTGAAAATAAAATTAATTACAAAAACAAAATTAACAAAATTATTTCAAAATTCATCACTAAAAGCAATTTTCGATCTTAAGGACACAAAATTTTTAACTATCAAAATTTAAAGTTTAAAAATTACAAAAAAAAAAATATTTATCAAAATTAAAAATTAAAATATTTTTTAACTTAGAAAAAAACTCGAAAAATCTAAAAAAAATTTAATTTAAAAAAATGCCACTGGACTATGTTCAATCCAAGAACACAACAACTTTCGTCTTCGGGGGCAGATTGAAAACAATTAAAACAGAAGCAACAGGAAGTGCAACAGCTCCATCATCATCATCATCGACACCATCATCAGCAGCAGGTGGGGATTTCGAACAGGCCGAGGTGTACTTGAGGGCATTTGAGGATGAGGAGAACCATTACCGTCAGCAGCAGCAGCAGTCCAGTCGAAACCATCATGAAGCCCTTAATCAGCAGGCAACAATATTTATTGTAAAAAAACCGGTCAGCAACGGAACTCGCCAGCAACAACAGCAACAGAAGCCAAAGCATTATCAGGCAGCTCTTACGCTCGATTGCGACCGTGTGGAGCTGCTAAAGTCACCCAATCATCAATTTTCGACTTCCGGTGCAGCACAAAGCTCCTCAAGCATCTCGTACAGCATCGCCAGCACTGGCAAAAAAATAGCCAACAACAGGAAGCACAGCAGCAACAGCGAAAGGACTCCACAACAGCTCCGACATCAGAATCAGGATACTAACCCCCATAATTCGGCAGGACAACAACTACGTGCAACATCAACAGAATCAATAGAAAACAACAAACTCAAAAGCACTACTAACCGGAGCCTTTTCAATGGCAATAACAGCCACCATGGCAAGGATGTCGATAGAGTATCAGCAACCGTGGTGGTGGTAGATCCAGCTACTGGCAACAACCGCATTAGAAGCCATTGTGGTGCCACTACCGATACCGGCACTACTGAAACGACAACGACAACGGCTAGTGCCAATGGAATGCTTTGCGGACGTCTCGAATGGACTGCAGCTCAATCACTGGTCGAATTGAATGGCAAGGATAATAATAATATGGCAACAGTAGTAGTGGCAACAACTGTTGCACCAACACCAATATCAACTGCTGCTGCTGTTCACAGTGCTGATGTTGCATCGATGCCGAAAACAATATCGAGGGACCAAAAACAACAACAACACCAGAAACAGCAACAACAAAGGGAGCAGAATCCTGGTTTTGGTGAGTGTGGCATGATATTTTAAAATTCTTTTTTTTTTTTTAATATTTTTCGGGATGTTTCATCCTTCCATGGATCCTGTGGCATATAAAGTCAATCGGAGCTTTTGTCTGTCCGAGTTATTGGAGCGAGGGTCCTTTGGGTGGTAAAATAATCTTCCATTTGTATGTAGGGGTATTCGAATGGGAATTTATGAGTCTTATGTGTGATGACATGGAATACTCAAGTCTGCTTATTTTGGCGTTCGTGTTGAACAGAGAATTTGGAGCAAAATGACGTTTGGTGGCATTAGCTTCACAACCGATAGCGGTTCGGACAGCTTCTTACAGGTTCGACCATCTATTTGGATTGTCCAGTTGCATACCCTAGGCGCTCCTCTGATTTTGAACCAAAAAGACTGTCGTTTCCAAGCCGTAACAAGCAACCAACGCCCTTAAAAAACTTTGAGCCTGAGGCAACCCCTCAAAGGCGAACCATCAGTCTTTGTCATACAAAATCAATACAACCTATTCATTGTCATTATCAATTCCATTATTCCTTACGACATGCACGCGTGTATACAGCCAAGCCAATAACGCCATCGATTCTCACTACAGGCCCAGCCATTTGCTCTCATTACTCGAGCCCAAAATCAATGACTATAGCACACCACGTGCTCCACCGACAAACAAGCTGAAGCCAAATCTAAACGATAGTCATTGTTGCCAAGAGAGGGGAGTGGGGGGGGGGTTGGAAAGATATAAAATAATAAATAAATTCCCGCTCCCAAAAGTCATATAAATGAACCTTCAAACGAAAACACGCGCACCATTAAATGAGGAGCCTTTAAGTAGGTTCCATCGGTTCCATGTCATATCGGAGTGGCTCGGTCTAGGGGAAATATGTAAGCAAATGGCGTTTAGATGCTTTCCCGGGAGACAGTGAGACAGCTCAAGAGCAGAAGAGTGACAGAGGCCAATAACTAAAGCCCCTTATAACAGTTAAGGAGCACACACACACATATGCCAGGACATGCTTCTCCAAATCAACCGCCTGGATCTATTCAACAAGGCTCAACGGCATCAAAATCGACATCTAAATAGGAAACAACAGGTTGTGCCTGTATAATTGTGTTGGAGTCGTTGGTTCCACCTTGTTTGAGATTTAAAGCCGAAAACTCCATCCAAATTGATTTGTTAACAATCGTCCTGGCCATATCATGGCTTCCAATCTCGGATAGATGTGGTGTTGTGTGGTGCGTGGCAAACGTCATCTGCGCCAAACTACACGTTCTCAAACCAATTCGTCGTAGTCGTCGTCTCGTCCTTTTTGGTCCTTTAACGATTTGCATGAATTTTTGATTATTATCCAAGGTTGGAAAGGTGGGCATGGATTCAACCCAAACTTTTCAGCCTTCAGACCTTCTAAGCTCGGAAAGGTTTATCCCATCCAGGGCATGTGAAACAGAACCCCAGAAAGATGGTCATGCAACAAATGAGGCCTACCCCCGAACATGTCGAGGACGCACGGTATAGTAGAGTGCGGTTGTGTATATGTATAATTTATGATAATAGCTTCGAAGGTATCCCCTTTAGTGTTGTCAGTTACGCATAGCAATCAGGACATGAGCACCGATCAATTTTTGATACATTCAAGTGTTATCCTTCAAGTTTAGGCAAAAAACTTTGCCTGAGCAAAATACAAATGAGGGTGTTATTTGGGGGCCTCAAGTTGAGTTAAGTTGAGTGAATGAGCACCGCACCGGCACGATGCGTGAGACACGGTCGCTTGGTGGGGTCTGGTGTGAGTGTGCTTGGCGGCTGGCATAAGGATATAAGTAGCATATCCTTTTCATGGAATAAATAAATTAATACATAATGTTTCGATGTCAAAATCCTGTTTTAGGTCCTTTTTTTCTTGCTTCTCATTTCCTTATCCATAAAGTAGTCGTCGGTTGGTCGGTCGGTTGGTCGACTGGTAGGTATCCCCAAATCCGTATTTTGTGTGAAATGTTTTTTTTTTGCAGAAAGCTGCCTGCTGTTGCTTTATCACATCACATCGGGTGTCCCTCATGGGGTTTTCGAAGGGATTTACTCCTAAAATATGTAATAAATTGTGGGGATTGTGTGTGTAAGCTTGCAAAGTGTCGTTTTGAATCGTTAAATGAGATTTGTTATTAGAAATTATTTTCCCATTAAATAATGTAGTGGCAATCATTTTTGTTCGAATTGGAAGTAAATTTTAAAAATTTGTTTGATTTAATGCGGTTTTTGGTTGATTTTGCTGCCTCGTGGATTTCATTAAAATTTATGAAGAAAAAAATCCTTTCTCGGATGCATGAAAAACTGTGTGAGATCTCTTGCGCGAAATCTTTAAGCTTCGACTCTTTAATATGCGGAACTGGCTCCTAGTAGTAGTTCAAAACGGGTCGAGTACCGTCAACGAAGGGGTAAAGTCATTTAGCTGCGATGAAATTTTGTGCATGAGAAAGGTATCAATGTGATGTCTGCCGCGTTCCTCACTCACACTCAATAAGTGCAACAGTGAGACCACTACAGAGCAATGTTTGACGCTTTTTTATCGCAAATAGAAGGACTTTTTGTGCCGTTTCTTGACAGTCGACGAAATATGGAAACACACCAGAGACCAAGGATTAGTCGAAACAAGCTAAATAAGTAATGCCCATCTTTTTCTCCCCCAGGGCAGCCCTGTTCCTCACAACGAAAGCTTTCGTTTGGCACTCTTATCTGACTTCTTCTGCACAGTCCTTTCAGTCTGCACTCTGGAACTTCGTGATCAGTCGTTCGATGTTATCATTACAGACTTCTTCTTTCTAGCTGTACAACCACAACATTTTTTGGCTGCAAGCCCCCGAAGTTGTTAACTGTAATAAAGTATGATTGCATAGTATATATTCTAACTCTTATTCGAGAGTACATACATGTACACTCAATTGAGAGTACATACATGTACACTCGAATAAGAATAAACTCCGCGTCAGTGATATCAAGTAACTCAAACAGATAGCTCTAGTTTGCCCCTTCTTAACTTATGATAATTACGTAACTTAAGTTTAATATCACTTTAATAAAACTGAACTAAATAAATCAAGTTCTGCATTTTAATTGACCTGAAATATCACAGTGGCGACGAGGATTTTCAGAACCTACTTAAAGGAGTGATCAATTTTTTTTACCTAATCCTAAAAAAAAAAAAAAAAAAAAAAAAAAAAAAAAAAAAAAAAAAAAAAAAAAAAAAAAAAAAAAAAAAAAAAAAAAAAAAAAAAAAAAAAAAAAAAAAAAAAAAAAAAAAAAAAAAAAAAAATGATAGGAACAGTGCCTACATTTGATTACACGTGTAATGATTGGACAGTATATTTTGCAAGACTCGAACAATTCTTTATCGCTAATGATGTAATAGATGCTACAAAGAAGAGAGCTATTTTTATCAATTCCTTAAATGAGGACACGTATAAATTGATTAAGGACTTAGCGCATCCAAATGTTCCAGACACCAAAGTATACGATGACTTAGTTTTGGTCTTCAAAAATCATTTCAAGACATCGACATCTGGTTTTTCCGAGAGATATAAATTTTATGAAGCCGTAAAAAACATCGATGAGACTCTTCAACAATGGGCTGCGAGAGTTAGATCATTGGCAACAAATTGCAATTTCGAGGAACACCTAGAAATGGTTTTACGTGATAAATTCGTAATGGGTCTAGAGAGGGGGCCAGAGAAGGACAAGCTATTTTTAGAAGATGTTAAAACTTTGACATTAACTAAAGCCATCGAAATTTCGCAGTCCATTGAATGCGTTAAAAACCAATACCAATCGAATAATACAGTTACTGTCAAAACTGAACCAGAAGCAAGCAATGGTTCGAATTCCAATGTATTTCGCATATCAGCTAATAATGTGAATAACAGAACTAATGTACACAAGAGAGCAGATAATAAACATAGTGGAGCATCGTCATCGTCATCAGTTCTTGCAAGTAACGGTTGCAAGGTTTGCGGTTACAAAAATCACTCAGAGCGACAGTGCCGTTTCAGAAATTACACTTGCAGCAAATGTCAACAGCGTGGTCATCTTCGAAAGATGTGTCCAGGAAATAGAAAAACTGTTCCAGCAGAGCATAATTTTATGGATAACTTTAGTGTTTTAGATGATAATGAATTATCTTTATATTATTGTAAAGCCAGTGAGAACCTTAAGCCAATAACTGTTAATGTGTCTTTGAATGGTATTCCGATAGAAATGGAGGTTGATAGTGGTGCAGCAATCTCTGCAATTTCATTTGATCTTTATCAACAAAAGTTTTCAAGGTGTAAACTTCAATCTTCAAGCTTAATGTTAAGAAATTACAATGGAAGCGCAATCAAACCACGCGGAGTATGTAAGTTTAATATAAATTATAAAAACAAGCATGAGTTTTTGGATATTTATATAATTGATAATGGCGGTCCACCGTTATTGGGCCGCAATTGGATGCATGTTTTTAACGTAGGCTTAAAAGAATTTAATTTTTTAAAAACTAATGCCAAAGATACAGATTTATTGCATGTTTTGTCTAAATACTCCGAAGTGTTCGATGGAAGTCTAGGCACGTTTAACAAAAATCGAGTTAACCTAGTTCTTAAGGAAAATGCATGCCCTTAATTTTTTAAGCCTCGTCAGGTTCCATTAGCAATTAAAAGCAAAGTTGAGCAAGAAATTGTAAAGTTAGTTGATTTAGGAATTCTTGAGCAAACTTCTTTTAGCGAGTGGGGTACACCCATCGTTCCTATTCTTAAAAAGTCAGGTGAAGTAAAAATTTGTGGAGATTACAAGGTAACTCTAAATCCTCAACTTCAAGTAGAACAGTATCCTTTGCCTAAAATTGAAGAGCTATTCTCTGAACTTCATGGAGGAAAAGAAAGTCTTGATGAAAGTTCTAGAGATATGACCACTATATCGACTACAAAAGGGTTGTTCAGATATACGAGACTAGTATATGGTGTAGCATCAGCACCTGCAATTTTTCAACGAACTATCGACTCACTTCTCAAAGGCATTAAAGGTGTGGTAGCTTTTATGGATGATGTTTTAGTTACAGCACCAACAAAAATTGAACATTTAGAGCGACTTGAATTAGTCCTTAAAAAGATCAGAGAAGCTGGTTTAAAGGTAAGCAAAGAAAAATGCGATTTCTTTGTAAAATCAATTAGTTACTTAGGTCATGTAATTGATTCTAATGGCTTACATACTTGCCCTAAGAAGGTGGAGGCAATTTTAGAGACACCAGAGCCACAAAATACGCGGGATTTGCAGTCATTTTTAGGAATGTTTAACTATTATAGGAAGTTTTTAGCAAATGTGGCAACAGTTTGTGCGCCCTTGTATAAACTTCTAAAAAAGAATGCCAAATTTAGTTGGGGAAACGAAGAAAAACGCGCGTTTGAAAAAATTAAGGAAATGATGGTTTCGACAACAATACTTGCGCATTATGATCCCAATGCACGAATAAAATTAACGGTAGATGCTAGCCCTGTTGGCTTAGGGGCTGTATTAGCCCATGTTTATGATGATGGTGTTGAAAAACCAATAAGTTATGCATCACGCAAGTTATCAGATAGTGAACAAAAATATTCACAAATCGAACGTGAAGCTTTGGCGATTTTGTTCGGTGTTAAACGATTTCACCATTACGTTTTCGGCGGGAAATTTACTCTTGTTTCTGACAATAAGCCTCTTATTTCAATTTTTGGGCCTAAAAATGGTATTCCTATTATTACTGCAAATAGACTGCAACGATATGCTCTCTTTCTATCAGCATACCAATTTGATGTGGAATACGTTAGTTCAAAGAGTAACGTGGCTGACTATTTTTCACGTTACCCGCTAAATCATCCAATGCAACCTGAAGTTGATGGAGTTTATGTAAATTATATAAATAAACTGGGTGTGATGCCTATGACGTTTGACACAGTTAAAAAGCACACTAATTTCGACGAGCTATTGAAAGAAGTGAAAGAATTTATTGTTAAAGGTTGGCCTAAGACTACAACAGATACAAGATTACGTCCTTTTCTTGTCAGGAAAAATGAACTTAGCATTGAGTCAGATTGCATTTTTTGGGGATATCGCTTCTTAGCCCAGTGTTACTGTCTGCTCCTATTACCGCCTATTTATGCTCTCAAACGTTTTTCGCATCACATAGTAGACCCCGTGACGCCAAGGAGTATCTGATTTTTCGATTAACGATTTATCGATTTTTTCTACAAAACTATGTGTGAATTGTACGCTTTACTTAATTACTGCAGTCCGCTGTGAACTTGGGCCTTAAGAAACAATCTCCACCAGCCAGCTCAGTCCCTAGCTAGCAGTCTCCAGTTTTGCACTCCAAAATGATTGAGGTCCTGTTCCACTTGGGTGCGCCACCTGTGTCGTGGTTTTCGTCTACTTGTACGTCCTTCGGTAATAGTGTCGAAGGCATTCCGGGCAGGATCATTGGTGTCTATCCGCTTTAATAAAGTTCGCTGTAGAATCTTCTTCTCCATTTCATCCATCAATGCACACGGGGCTGAAGATTAGCCGAAGAACTTTCCTCTAGAAACAGCCTAAGGCACATTCATCCGATTTGTCAAAGTCCATGCTTCTGCACCAAACATCAGGACTGGGATGATCAAGGTGCTGTATAGTTATACCTCAGTTGATCGAGAGTGTGTTTTCCCATTCAATTTCTTAGCCCAATAGCGATTAGCAATAGTTATTTTTCCTCTGTTCTCGGCGCTCTGGTGTTACTGCCCATGTTTAAGCGGAGCCTGGGTAGGCCAACTCCTCTACTACCTCAAAGTTATATGCGTCTATTATGACGTTCTTACCTAGCCGTTCGTCATAAACCTCGTTTTGCCCTCGTTCACCGCTAAACCCATTTTTTCCGCTTCTAACTCAATTCTCACAAAGGCACGATTGACATCACGCTGTGTTCGTCCCATTACATCAATATCATCGGGGAACGCGAGAAGTTGAACAGACTTTTGGAAGATAGTGCTTCTGGTGTTGACGGTGGAGTTTTGCACTATCTTCTCAAGAACAATGTTATAGAAATCGCATGACAGTGCATCGCCTTGTCTGCATTCTTTTTTTTGACATCAAAAGATTCCGTAAACTCTTTGCCAACCTTGATGACAGGCGTGAGGACCTTGTAGGCGATGTTAAGTAGGCTGTTTCCTCTGTAGTTGGCGCAGTTTGGAGGTTCTCTCTTCTTCAGGATCGGGCAATGAATGCTGAGGTTCCATTTGTCGGGCATGCATTCTTCCGACCATATCTTACAGATGATTTGGTGCATGTAGAATATCTGCTCCAGTGTTTTTTTTGTATTTCAGCCTTGGAATTGCCGTTTTCACATTTTCTAGGTCGGGTTAACGGAATTTTTGTGTATCATCGTGTCCGTTAGAGGCTAGGCTCCTGCCTGACGGCGGAATTTCGTTCGTCGCCGTTACAGCCTACAGAAGTGACTGCAATTTTACTATGATTTTCCCTTGTTTATTTCTGCAGGCATCAGTTCTTGCTCGATGATCTTGAGCAAGCTGTTCTACCTTCCGGAAGAACCTCCGAAAATCATTCCTGCTGTTGGCTCTCTCAAAATTCTCGAACTGACGCTTCTCATTATCCCTCTTTTTTCTCCTGAAAGGCCGGCGGCGGTGTTCCTCTCTCCTCTTTTGCTCGAAGAGCTCACGAGCAGCTCTTGTCTGCTTTGTATGCCTCCTGCTTGGCTGCATACGCCTGCCTACAAGCTACAATCTTCGTCAAGCTTTGAGTTTCGCTTGATAGCAACATGGGCTTAGAAGTTCATAGCTGTCCGTCCCTAAGCTGGGGTTCGGAGTTGTTTCAAAAAAAGCTTGTACGAGAAGCAGGTAAATACTATATAGCCGCAACTCACTACTAGCACGAGAACCCTATACAAACAGTTCGACAAATTGATGCCAAAAAGTATGTCTGATTTATTGATTCCCGATTTTCCTTGTTGATTTCATCCCACTGTCACTGGCGATTGTGTCATGCAATTTTTTTTAAGTTTTAATGGGACATTGCTACCCAGAACCGCTTATTGTTGTGTCTTGTTGTGGAGAACGGTTCCAATCGTTTAGTCGTGCAGTTGAGACGTTTTCCTTATTTGGTGCTTTCTTTCAGCTACATTTTGCCCTTCCTCTCACCTCACTCATTGCGAGAACCCTCCCAAATCTTTTGTACCCTCAATTTTAAAACACTTAATGTCATTCATCTAAATGAGCTCCATAGTCAATTACTTTTTCAATCAGAGTGCTTAATGAACACCCCTTTCAAAAATTTCAACCGTCATCTTTTATCTCAAAACTTCAATCAAATTTCGATTATAATATCAATCAAAGCTCTTTACTCAAAAAAGATGAAAGGAAACCACCCTTCTGCACACGCCAAACTCCCACAAACTGTTTGACGGCATAACAAACTAATTTTGCATAAATTAAACGAAATTCCCCTCTCGATCCCCACCCATCATTCACTCTTCTTAAATTAATTTAAACTTTAATTTCACTACAACGGTCTTTCTGCTGCATAAACCTTAACTAACTTACAACCAAGAAGGCACTTTAACTGCGTAACAGGTCTTTCCCATTAAAAACAAAACAACAAACAAAGAAACCCCCCAAAAATACGAATTACAAAAAATAACTTCAACTCAAACAAACAAACAACAACAATAAAAAGCCGAGAAGAAAAAAAATCGTCTCCCTGATTCGAATTGCGGCACGTTTCCCAAACCAACACGGCAACGCCAAAGACATGGAAACCCATTTCAGCACCACCTTGGATCTATAATTAAATTTTCTTTAAGGAAATCATCCTCCATTTTCATTTAGATCCAGGTGGGTCGAATACAACCAAACCATACAAGAAGGATCAACAAAAATCAAATTTCCCATTTATGCTCTCTCTCCCCGCTCCTTAATCTGTTTCTCTGAGATATTTATATTCTCCCAGTCCTGGATTCTGCTGCTGCTGCTGCTGGTGCTGTTTTTATAGAGTCCTGCCACCTGTTCTCGGCTTTTTTCTTGCGCCAGTTATGCCTTTTTGAAATAGAGCGACCGACTGGCTGCTGACTGGGAGGAATGAGAATGAGTAGCGTTTTCTTTTTCTAAGTCGAAAAGTGCCTAAGACGAAGAAATCATAAAACCAAATAAGATTAAATTTAAATATTCTTCCTTACGAGCTTTCTGTTTGTTTGTTTGTTGTTGTTGGATTTTTTTGTTGGCTTCCTAGCGACAGGAGACATCGACATCAAGTAGGTATGTCAGTCACTGGAATATTCCCACCAAAATTGCCATATCTTTTTGGCAAAGAAATATGAAAACTGGTGCACAATGATTACAACCGAAAAAGACGACTTTCGTCCTTGTGCTCGTCCTCGTTCTCCATTTTTGTTGCTTCCCTCCAAGAAGAAGAGATACGCGTGATGAAATTGGAAATCCTTGGTGAATCTATTATTCACCTGTTGATGGCATGATACGTCTTTATGTGGACTCCTGTTGTCGTTTTATTCCTGTTTAGTGTATCCCAAAAATACACACACACACACTCAGAACATCCCCAAAAATGGTATCGAGAAGCACCTACCTGTTGAGCAGGTGATGCGGGTGCGGATTTCGGCTCTGGCTGGGACTTGAGTTTGGGTTTGTTGGAGGAAGAAGGATACCTCTCAAGGGTATCATCTTAAAAAGTTTTTTGTTGACTACACAGCGCTCCCCCTCCCCGCTCGACATTTCTTAACGTTTTATTGTTGTTTGACGAAACTTATAAAGGAATCTTTCTGTTGAAAGTTTTTCTTTCTTTTTTTTGGCTTTTTGTGAGGAGGGGGGGGGGGAGTGTCGGCCTTAACAAAACCCAGGACTTAGATCGCAGCCAATCGATAACAAACTAAAATATATTGTGATTCGATTTTATAATACAAGAAAATGGCATTCAAGGACCTCTTGCATTTTCGATTGTGATTTGGTTTTAAGGTTCGGGTTGGTAACAGGTAAAACGCTAACACCGTGTTGCTTGGCATGACTCTCTTTCGAGGATTCCTTGAGGCTGATGCCGGAGTGCTAGGAATCGGTCGCACTTTGCTCCTTGTAAGACCTTTTTTATGAGTGTCATGCCATTTTTCTTCACATACATTTCAGTGTAATATTTCTTGCGGGGCATGTAAAGGACCCTCTGGTGTAAACAACAATTGAAGGAGAGAGAAAAAAGTTAACTAGGCCTGTAAGAACATTTAACAATCGAAACATGGAATGCCATATTAATGTTCATGGCAGAAATGATTCCCGTACCTGGTCGTACCATAGATTCAGACAGCAGAGAGCTCGCGAACCTTCTGTCCTTAGCGCACTTGTCTGTTCGATGGATATGAAAGCAACAAACGGAATGAAAACGACCCAAAAAGCAATGAATAAAAATTGGAGTCTCAACTTAAATAGATTAACAATCAGAATTGATGAGCAGCTGGCGTGCAAAATGTATAGTAGAAGAATCGAGGACTATACTAAGCGAATAGGAAGTATGTAGGATCAGTAGCCCGTTAACAAGTAATGAGACATAGGAAGCGGCAGCACTCGCTGGCTTTCTTGCAATCCTATTCCGAATGTTTAATAAGAAAAATGATGATTCGCCTTACAATATGGCTTCTTGCTTATCACCCGTCACTCTGAGAGAGGGTCTTGTCGGTGGTTTTTGGTAGAAGTAGGAGAATTGCAAATAATTTGCGATTTTTTTCCGAGCTTTTATTACATTTTAGTTGTTACGTTTCGGAGTTTATTGCCGTCCTTGGTCTAGCTCTGGGAAATGAGCATTTGCAAATGAGTGCTTGTTTACTTGTTCAGGCTCCCTTTTACTTCATGTACCTTCATGCAAGCCTCTTATAAAGTCCTTTATTTTCATTCTTAATGGAAAAAATCATAAAAACATGGTGCATGATGGCGGATAATATACTTTTTAGGGAGAAAAATGAAAGAGAGAGAGAGGGACTGAGTGCGTCATTCGGGCATTCATAACGGGGGTGGGGGTCCATATTGCCTCCTACACATCGTCAATTTCGTATTATGATTTCGAAATGCGAAATGATTCCATTTATGCGCTCTCATGCTATCTTTGAGGCAGCAACAAAAATACGTAGCAACAACAAAACGGGTACCAGGCTATAATATCCGCGATGCTGTTGGCAATGAATATTGTGGGCGTTAAGCTTTGTAATTTTTGCGTTTTTCGATCTTCCTGATTCATGGTTTAATTATTTATTGGAATGAAGTTAGAAGAAGGAATAGAATAGCGAAGAAATTCAAACGTGGCGGTAAGATATTGTAGGGTTGGTCACGAGTCAGTACAGTACTGGGTATCTAGTGGAACCAAGACTTATCAGAATCTCTGGACTATTTCACTATCTAGGCCTTCGTATGAAGGATTTTGAGCTAAATCCTAACCTACATTCAATATTAAAGTGTTGCATATCTTTTCTATATGGTAGTCGTAGTCTAGTTACCATTCCAGTTGCCTAAAGCTGCTTCGTTGCCATAAGCTCAGCGAGCTGTCATTTTCATGAGTACCTAACCAATGCTTTATTTTCGGTTTTTGAAATTATGTATAGAGGTAAGCCACGCGTTTTGTTAGCTATGAGTAATAATATACCAGTTTTACTGAACAATTTGGCTTGACCCCTTTCGAACATGACCTTGACGCCACTACTTGTCGCTTTGCTTGCCGATATTAGGGTTTCTGTTGAATTTGGTATATAGAGTGTGGAAAACAGTTGAACGTCTTTTCCAGTGCTGTTCAGATGTGAGGGCAGGTTTGCGGTTCCGATTCCTGCTATTTTGACTCGTTGCCCATTTGCTTGAGTAACAAAAGCCTCCTTTTTCTAAATTTCTAGATTTAAAAACAAAGACTCCATAGAGCACATGCGCGAAGTAGCACCAGAATCAAGACACCATGTTATTTCGTCTGAAAAAATTCGAAACGCAGATTCCTCTTGTATAATGAATCCATATTCCATTTCTTCTGTGCTATTTGATTGAGTGGTCCTCGCTTCTTTTTTGTTTCGGTAGCACTTTTTGGCCATGTGGCTTTTCTTTCCGCAAACGCGGCAATTAAAGGAAGGGAATTACCTGAACTACATTTGTCACTGAAATTTGATGTTTTTCTCCATTTACGTTTTCCTTGAGTATAACGCTGGCGCTGTGCTTTTTGCTCATTCGAGTCTTTCTTACGGTCACTAACCTCCAAAAGTCTGGTACAAATGACATCGACCTCTGAGTAAGTGCTTTGGGTATCAAATGCTGCCTATACGCCTTTGAACTCATCGGACAATCCATCTAGAAGTACAACTTCAGATAAGTCCTTATCTAATGTCGCTCCCATTTCTTGCAGCTTGCTGATTGTAGTCCTGAACTCACGTATGTATCCCTCCATGGTATGGTTTACTTCCATCTTCATGTTGATCAGTTAGCGAAACTCCTCCGCCTTTCGCCTATGGGGGGTCTTTTGCGATCATACGTTGTGCTAAGGAGGTCCCATATCGCTTTGGATAACAATTTGTCTTTGACTAAAGACACGATATGTGGTTCTATCGCCAAAAGCAATTCTGCTCTGCTCTGGCATCCATGTCTTTGTCGTTCCAATTTTCCTGCTCCACTTCATTTTCCGGCCTTGGGGTTTTTCCATTTGCACAGCCCGTTAGCCTCGCTTTTTGACGGTGCATTTGTGGTTTCCATGAAGAAAAATTGACGCAGTTGAAGAGCTGCATGCGGCCGTTAATGTCCGCGTTCATGGTTGAGGTTGTGTTTGGTGAAATCGTTGAGAAAAGTTAATTTTGATTAAAATTCTTGAAAAATAATAATCCTCTGCTTTATTTCAAAATAACAATGATCCTTCTTACATTTTTCCTCCCTCCTCCCATTTGCAGGACAAGAAACTCTTTTTTAGTCACTCAAAGTAACTCTATAACATAAATTATGGGATACTCGAAATGATGAGAATCATGGAGAACGAAGCAAGTAAATTTTTAGGTCACTTAAGCTGTAAGGATCAGAAAATGATTGCGTACTACTTTAATGCATTTTGTTTATTTTTCTTCTTTTTCATTAATGTTGTTTGTGAATTTAGCGGGTGTTTCGATCACATATCCTCTTTTCGATTTTTAATGACCCCAATCGTCTGAGAGTGGAAATTGATCGAATTAAAGGGAAAGCTTTCAAATTTTATGGCCTAAAATAGCAACAGCTACAAAACCACATATCCCTTCAAACAAATCAACACTTTAACTACTGGTTGCTGGTTAGTTACCCAAAGCTGAAATGAAATAAAATATCCAATTAAACACAAAAGCAAAAAGGTCCTCTCCCCGTGCGCCCTGTCACATTGGTCGTCGTATTATTGTTGATTCCAGGCCACAATTCAAAAACTTACACCAGATGCACTCACACATCACTAACGGAATTAACAACGCCAAATTCAATTTCTCTACGCAAAATAGCAAAAACTATGACGCGAAACGATTGCAGAAGTCTGCTCAACTCAACTCAACTCGACTTGACGACGAGTGTTTGATTTATTCTTTATGGCAGCTTTATGGCGGATGCATTGGTCTGTGTAACGCACCAACTCTTGCGAAAATCACACTAGACTGGACTTTGGGGCTTTGAAATATGGACAATATACATACGACGAGGCGAGTCAACAAGCGGGTATAGGCGGATCGGGCAGTCTAGTTTGATTGTTTTTTTTTTTTCATCCTTCCTGGCTTTGTTTAAGCGGGTGCAGGGTGCTGTATGTACAGCTCTAAAGTGCATGCAACAAACAATAATAAATCAGAGGCTAAAGGGCGGAATAAAAGGTATTAAAACACAAAACAACACAAGTCGACGCTCATTTATTCGCTTACACTCGCAGTTTAACGATGCCAGTCACTTCTGCCAGTTTGCAATTGAAGCTGAATTTGTTGCTAAGGACAAAGGGAAGCAGCTCTCACTCTCAATTTGTGCCGCCAACAACGTCAAAGGATACTAATTGCCTCTCTAGTAACTGATGCAAACAAAAATCACTTGTAAGCGATACGCACAAATTCACATATTCCTACGCAAAAAAGTGAGGGCGGCGAGGTCGTTAATGGGGTTCAGACTGTTGGAAAGGAGAGAATGGGGCTGGGGGAGGCGAATATGGAAAACAATAAATGAAAATAATTAAAAACGATGAATCGAATACTTAAGCATTGAAAACGGACAAAGTTAGAAAAGTTTTCTCTCCGTCGCGTCCGTCGACGAAGATGTAGGCAATGACTACGACAACGACGATATGGCGACTATGATGACGCTAAGTGGCTTCTCAAGTATCGTCGATTCTTTTTTTTTTATTAATTTTTTGTTTGTTTCGTTTCATTACTTACGAGAGAGCAAAAGAGCAAAAAAAACACTTGAAAAGTTAATAAATATTTTCCGGCCAAGTTAAAGCAATGGCAGCGCCCTCCTCCACCACTAGCTTGGTTTTATTTACATTGATTTTGATTTTGAAGAAGCAAAAAAAAAGTAGGTACTTACAAAAAAAGCTTAGAACCCCTCGCTTAACTAATGACGAAAGTATAGAATCAAATTAAACGGTCAATTACAAGTGTAAGCTGCCAATTATGCTGGGGATTTTTAATTTGAATGGAAGAATTGAAGAAAGTTTGCAAAGTTTTTTCTCAGTTGGGTCAGCCATATTGATTTTCTTTCGTGTTCGAAAATGAAGTCAAATGTTTGTTTTTCAAAATGCCTTTCAGTTACCAAGACCAACAACAAAAACTCTTACTTTTCATTATAGCGGCACGATCATTCTGAAACAACTGAAGAGAAATTTGAACGAAAAATTAATTTGCTTCGTTCTCCATGATTCTCATCATTTCGAGTACGTACCTTGATTTTATTTCATACAGTTACTTTGAATTACTGAAAAAGAGTCAATTGTCTTGAAAATAGGAGGTTTTCTTGCGGCCAATGGCAATTATTCCTGAAAATGTTGCCTTCATCGAAAAATAGTTTACCAGTTAAATGCTTGTGACATGCGCATAGACGGACATTAACAACATGATGAAACTATAAAGTTTTAGGTACTATTACCTATGGCTAAGGTACGACGTAGAGACATTAAAACTTGCCTAACCCATTTAAGCACATTTTAATAGTTTTCTCATTATGAAACAGAAATGGTTCATGAACGCTGAAGACATCTAATTCTGCAATTTCTATGTAAGAAACGTGATTCATGAGACATGAATACCTGTTCTCAAAAGAGCCATTGGTAAACCGAAGGATACTAACCAAACAACAATTCTTGACAACATACGTTCAAACACATTAACCACAAAGGCCCTGGGTCTCTGGTGGGATGTCAACAAAAACCTGAGGCACAGGTATCGAAGTGGAATGACTGACGATGTTTATTGAATCATGCCCGGGAAGTAGACATTCCAAGATGTTATTTCTCAAAGAGTTTTACCAAATATGACAAGGTCCAGTTGCATAGGTATATTTGTTTGATGCTAGCGAGGATTCAATGCCAGCTGTGGGATATATTCGGTTTCAATCAGATGTTCCATTGCAGCATTCAAACGTTAAGGCTTAATTTCAAGCTACAGTGATGGGTTCAAGACTAGCAAAAATAATTTTGAAGATTTTAAAGATTAATATTAAGAAACGTTTTCTGTGGTCCGATTCCAGAAATGTTATTCACTGGCTGAAATCCGATGCTACAACGTATAAGCAATATGTAATGTTTCGCATTTCTGAAATCTTGCAGAAAACTAGACTTGAAGAATGGAGATGGATTTCGTCTAAAAATAATGTGGCTGACGACACAACTAAGTGGTAAAAATCTGCTTCGTTTAGTAAGAACGCTCGCTGGTTTCGAGGGTCCAATTTCTTGTACGGAGACGAGGACAAGTGGCCTACAATTCCAATAGCAACTGACAAGCAAATATGAGAACCGAAATATTTGCTGGTGATGTAAAAATTAGAAGATGAAGGTTTGGAAGTGGATTTCGAACGATTTTCATCATAGACTCGACTGAAACGTACAATGGCGTGGATTTTCCGGTGCACAAGCAATCTTAGGAGTAAGGCACATAGTACATAAAGAATCATCTGGTATAAAACTTCTATCCTCTGAAGATCTGCAGAAGACTGAGTAGCTGGTTTGTCGAATGGTCCAGAAAGATAGTTTCAGTGATGAAATCATGCTCCTAGAAGACAAAAAATTAATCCCGAAAACAAGTCAGTTATACAAACTCTTGCCCTATATTGACGATGATAGACTTAGCTACTTTTACGAGGAAGAATCGACAAGGCTTGGTACGCTAGATTAGATACCAGACGACCCTTAATATTACACCATATGACATTTTTGCTTGCTAAGTACTCTTATCAGCATTTTCAACACCAATGTCAAGAAATTGTGGTGAACAAAATGAGATAAAAGTTTTGTGTTCCAAAAATTCGTCAGTTTGAAAAGCTCGAATGAAATGTAACGGATACCACTTGAAACAAGCTGGACATTTTATTCCAGAAATGCCTCCACTTCCACAAGCAATATTGGCAGCATTTTCTCGTTCCTTTTCGTATGTCAGCGTAGATTATTTTGGACCAATTGTTGTCTGAGTTGGAAGGCGTTCAGAAAAACGTTGGGGAGTTTTTTTTACATGCCATGCAATTCGAGCAGTGCGTTTGAAAGTGGCCCATAGCTTATCAACAGTGTATCATGTGCATCAACAACTTCATACGCAGACTTGGTTTACTAAGAGAATTTTACTCAGACAACGGAACAAACTTGAGAGGTGCAGAAAAAGAACTCAGTTCTAAACACGGATAAAATTGAAGAAAAAAATCACCACTGTCGACATGAAATGGTTCTTCAACCCACTAGCAGCTCCGCATAATGGGGACGACTTGTTGGCTCAGTTAAGCGTGTATTACATAAGGTCATGAAGAGTCAACGACTTACTGACGAGTCCTTACTATCAATGTGGATTGAAGTCGAAATGATAAGACACGTAACGTACGTTCCAGTAGAATCTAATATTCTGAGTTATTAGATTCTAACACCAAATCATTTTTTACTTGGTTCCTCACCAAATCATTTTTTACTTGGTTCCTCAAGTGGATCTAAGCCATCAGGACAGTTTTTCCACGATCTTCTTCTCCATAAGCAGTGGCGAAAATGTCAACAAGTGGCTGACTTGTTTTGGAAACGTTGGGTTGTGAATACCTTCCGACTCTTACAAGGAGAACGAAATGGTTTGAGAATGTAAAAAATGTCGAAGAAGGTGATCTTGTTATTATTTTGGATGAAAATCTTCCACGACCTTCTTGCACCAAAGGAATCATAATAAAAACGATGCACGACGGCGAAAGATGAAGCAGTAAGAAAAGCGTCAGGATTGTTTGAAAGACCAGTGGCAAAATCAGCAGTTATCGATATTTTAAAAACGAACAACAGCAGGAAGAAGTCGAATTATGGGAGCGGGAATGTTGTTTATTGCTACCAAAATCAATACCAAAATGAGCTTGAACAAAATACCTACCTACCTGGTAAAAACAATAGGTGTGTTTTTTTGGGCAAATATATCCGCAGTGCAGTAGGATTTAACAAAAAAACGCATCCGCAGTTGTTAAATTTTTGTATTTAGAAGTTGGTCGCTGCTATCATTTCAAAGACGATTATTGAATTTTTTCTAAATTCTATCCGCAGTATGATTCTACTTCTACTTTTATCGGCAGTATCGTGTTGTATTTGTAATACATGTAGTCTAGTACTGCGGATACGGATAGCTTTGCCAAAAGAACACACCTAATTTAATTTTAGTTTTTCCTTAAATATTGTTTTCACTGAATTTGTTTACTTTTTCTCTTTTATTTTATTCTTTCACTGAGAAAAATATATCGAAGTAAAAACATTGAAGAACTCTAAAATTTATTGCCACACCAATTGAGGTTGAAGACACAAGGATCAAAGTCAAGAATTCGAATTCGATCGTTTTTCTTTCAGAACAATGCAATTCTCGTCATACAGAGGTACAAAGTGGGATTTCTCATTGCCAAAAATCTACTTGTTTTTCATAATTTACAATCAAAGCAGTTCCATTTTTGAATTTATGCCAAATCTTATAACTCGAATCCCGTTGTCATTTCACAGTTTTAATTGAAAGTGAGGCACTCAATTCTACCATTGTTCTTGCGCTGAAAAAACACAAAAACTATTAAAATTTTTAATCTACAACCTGGATTACCAAGGTGAGACATGAAATCCAAACACATTTCTCAAAAGGATCTGCAATCTCCCAGCGAACATATTTCATGCTGAAAATTCCAATTTTCTTCTAATCCACTTGTTCTGCCTCGAAAACGATTTTGCCTTTATTCTTTCTCCCCTCTCCACTAACAGAAAATATTTTATACAAAATAAAATACAATTTGCAACTATAATAATCCCATTAAACTGAGGAAACATTTAATTTCGTTCTCAAATCCATACAAATGACGTTTTAAAAGCACTCCACTCTGTTCAACGATAACGATGATGATGATGACGACGACAATGATGATGAAGATGGCACTGGCGACGATTCAGAACCGGTGGTGTCCCCTAGATAGTCGTCATCGCCATATCGTTCCTCGAATTCACGAACAACCTCCGAAACTGAGAGAGAGTATAAATGTTTGAAAATTAATAAAAATGGCATCCTTTACGAAAATGTCCGAAAATATCGCCCTCTCCATTTATAAAGTGGTCTCCAACTCCACTTTGGCTCTCCATTGGGTCCTCGAAATGATGGAAACCACCAGAGAAATGAAACGAATTCAAGGATGAGAACGTGGAATCTCTCAACATAATGGCTTCGGACCATTTTTTAAATCCGGTGGTGGTGGGCGGTGCAGTGGCCGGTCAGAGGGAATGAAGAAGGTATATCAGAACTAGTGCTGCAGACAGTCCACGCGATGGAATGAATGCATGGCATTTATAAACCAATCTCCATCTTGATATTTATTACACACTGAATTGCTCTGGAAGAGAGGGTAGCGAATTCGCAACGAGAAACAAATCATTTGCTTCCATTTCCGTTTTGCTGGCTTACACATGCGATTTTCATGGTAAGAGTCTGAGAAGACCGAATGCGCATCGGAGAACGGATTTTTAAGAGCATCTCTGATGCTCTACAGCTATGAAATGATTTCCCATTTCAACTTTTCAAGAGCAACTTGCACGAGTTATGGCTAATGTCCGACGTCCAGACAGATGGCCCCAGCACATGCTTGGCTCGATGATGGCATCTCTAAAGGTTATAGTTTCTTCTTGGAAAAGCAATTTCTAAGCAACTTTAATTTCAAAATCGATTCAACACTATTCACTAAATTTATAATCGGTAATTAAATATCTTTCTAATCATCTCTAATCCAACGGACGCAGATTCCAATGAAATTTAATATCAGGTAAATGGCACCCTGCGCTCGATTTAACTTTCATCATTACCCGACTCGCCTCGACCCCGGTGTAGGTACTGACCATCATTTGCATCCGTTAATCATTGCCATTTCGCTATGGACAGTCCGATAAGCTTTTTTAACCGTCCAACAAATGCGACAGACGGCCATGGCCTCTATCGTGCAGTTTCAAATTGAGATTATACCAGTCCCATTTGATATGATGACACACATACCGTCGTCGTTATCGGCAGCAGCGACTCCCAAAAGCTAAGCACCAGCAGTTGGTGTTTCGATTGACCTCCCACCCAACCGACCTCGACAACGTATCGCTCGCTAATCGGAAACACATCGTCATCGCCTGCCACTCGGGAGTTGAACGAGACCCATATGACATCGAGAGAGATGCCAGTCTACTCAGCGGTACCCATAATGGCCCTGGCGAGGTTTTATATATGTTTTTAATAATAACACTTGTGGTTTTCAAAATAACTTCGAAAACAGCAAGCACAGCGTAAAGCTTAACTATCACCAGTTTGCCACCTCCGCTTGGTGTTGCATTGACCATAGTTCGCCGCCGCTGTTGTGCTATATCAGCCTTGAGGGAAGCGCAACAAATTTATAGCATTTGTGGGATGAAGCGAAATGCCTCTTGAATGTTATTATCTGAGCGTTCAGCGATGATTAGTGCGCCATAATGCGTAATTGTTATTTGAATGTTACCGTATTTTTAGCCTCATGCAACACTCCCTCTCCCAGCTTACCATAGCTTACCGAGAATATTGAGTTTTGAAAATTTAGTCTAATTAGTTAAATATGAATAAAATTTAGTCTGACAAAATTTTTTAGGCTCCATCTATAGCCTCAGGACTGTCATTAAGCTAAAATGGTGCTGATGGTTTGAAAAACAATAAAAACAATGTGCATTGTGCATCATTGTTTTTCGATAAATATTTTGAGATTATTAAATTTTATTGTCCTGAATTTTGAAAATCTAATCATGACACATTGTTTTTTACCTAAAAATAAAGAAAAGAAACTTCATATAAAACCAATCTGTGGCGATAAGAAAAACGTTGCAATTGTGGTACGAGTTTTGAAAGTATCCAGTGCCAGACGAAATTATTAATTTTTCAAAAACATTTTCTTCCAGCAAATTACTTTCGAAATCATCACTTTACACAGTATCAGATAAGGAGCCAAGAAGAAAACACAAAAGAACAGCGTTTATATATAAGAATTCATTTGCTTCGTTCTCCATGATTCTCATCATTTCGAGTATCCCAAATTTATGTTTTAGAGTAACTTTGAGTGAATTAAAAAGAGTTAATTGTCGTGGAAAGGGCAGTTTTTATGCGGGTCAGTGGAAATTATTTCTGGAAATGTTGCCATCATCGAAAAGTGTAATCGTAACAAGTTGATATTTTCTGAAGTATAAAAGATTATTAATAGACCGCATGCTGCCGAACAATTAGCGCAGACCCTCAACTGCTACAAAGCAGACATTACCGCTATCCAGAAAATGCGATTGGATGGACCCGGCAAAAGGAGGATGAAAAAACTACGACATCTGCTATGGAAATTGCTACTGAGATGAGAGCAAGAACAGCGGCTCTTTGGATGCGGATTCGTCGTGGGAAGCATAATCGGGCAAAAAGTCTTAAGCTTCAAATATGTAAGTGAACGCATCACGAACGCTCCGAATCAAGGCTTAATTCGGCAACATTAGCCAAATATACGCGCTTGCCCCCACAGAAGAGAAAAGGGACGATACCAAAGACGAGTTCTACGAGCTCCTTGGCAAAACGTTTGAGCAATGTCCTAGCTATGACATTAAAATTGTCATCGGCGATCTAAACGCAAGGCTGGGAAAAGAGGATATCTTTGGTGGAACAGTCGGAAAGCACAGCCTGCTCGAAACCAATTCTACCAACGGATCCAGGCTGATCGATTTTGCTGCGGGGTGAAATGTTGTGGTAACAAGCACATGGTTCCCACATCTCAACATCCATAAAGGAACCTGGAGATCTCCTGATCAATCAATCGTCAAACATATTGATGACATTGCGATCGACCGAAGGCACTTTTCCAGCATTCTAGATGTTCGAACATTCCGAGGAGCCAACATCATCTCGGACCACAACCTCGCCGTAGCCAAGCCGACAACGGCTATAACAAGCAAATGCTGCAATAAAATTCAACGTCGGACGGCTACAATCGCAAGAGATCGCCAAATCTTTCTCTGATCGAGTGTCAAGTAAACTCTTAAGAAGTCCTATGCCGCCAACATCAAGTACCGGCTCTAAGGTGCTATGTTTCACACAGCCACTAAAACGAAACCCCTGGTTTGACGAAGAATGCAGGCAGGCCAGTCAAGCAGGAGGCATACAAAGCGGCGACAAGAGCTACTAGTGAGCTCTATGAGCAAAAGAGGAGAGAGGAACTCCGTCTTCCCAAGAGATAAAATGGGGAGCATGAGAAGCGTCAGATTGAGGATGTTGAGAAAGCCAACAGCAGAAATGAAGTTCGGAGTTTTTATCGGAAGGTAAAACAGCTGGCCCAAGGTCATCGAGCAAGAACCGATGCCTGCAGAGATAAACAAAGGAACATCATCTAGTTTCTAGTACAATCTCAGTCTATGCTGGGAATTTGGAAAGACCACCTCTGTACGACGAACCAAATCCCGCCGTCAGGCAGGAGCCCTTCATCAGACACGATAATAACCAACAATTCCGTGAACCCGACCTAAGAAGTGAAAACGGCATTATCACGGCTGAAATCCAACAAAGCAGCTGGAGCAGATGGTCTAGCTGCCGAGCTGTTCAAAGCACCAGGCCACGATCTATGTTGTTAATTTGGCGGAGACTTTTGATTGAGGCAGTAAGGTTTTCAATTTTGTCGGCAGTCCCAGAACTGTTCCGTGAAATAACTTAGTAAACGTCAGTTAAGAGAATTTTTATTTAACTATCTAATAGCTTTTTCTCATTAGTCTACTGAAAAAGAGTTAATCTTCCGCTATTCGGTGTTTATTAGTTTGGTTGAAGAATTTGGCAGTGTAATAAAAAACTTGGTCTAGTTTTCAGGTCAAGAAACTTGTTAATGTTGGCTTTTGCTGGATTCATATCCAATATCGCTCGCCACAGTAAAAGGTCTCGTCTCTCAGTCATTAATTTTTCTGTTAGAAATTACTTGACCTCAAGGAGTTTTGTGGTTGCCCAGAGCTGAGAGAACAGTCTAGAATCTTATTTGGAATTCTATTCTTAAAGCCTAGTTAACCGCCTTTTGAAGAATCAAGTCTAGTTGCAAAGGTCCCGAAAACATTTCGTAGACAAGTAGCTACTCTTGAATGTGCATGTATTCATATTCGAAAAGCTCGAAAGTTTTGTTAAAAGGAAAAACATTTCAGACAGAAATAATTATCCAAGCCAGTTATTCCAATTGAATTTTAATTTTTCTTTCCAAATCAAGACTTTTCAAGTTGAATAAATAAATCAACTGCAGTTTCTATATACACTAAGCCCCATTAAACCTCTTAAGCGCACTATTTCTATTTACAACCTTTAACTAAGTACTGCACTAACAACGTCATTAAACAAAATAGAGTCCAGAGAAATTTACAAATTATTTCCTTTTAAGAGTTCACATCCTGTTTCTGGTGTACAGACGGACCCAAGTAGGAGGGACAAAAGAATGAAAAAAAAGAAAAACTGATCCTTCAAGGCACAACGACATCGTGTTCACTAAGGCAACACCATACACACACATTGCAATATTCTTTAAACAGAAAAACGAACAAAACGTCCGGCAGGAGGAGGCGGAAAAGTGGTCATTTTTATAAATGAGTTCACAAATTGCTGGGAAATCATAAGTAATTGCATTGAGTGTGTGAAGTTAGCTCTTAAGCCAACATGATTTATGAAGACACTCACGCAGTCCTTGTGCAAGGGTCAAAGGAACATATCGCACGAAAGACAGACGACCGTCCGCCTGTCCGTCTGACCCAAGACGCGTCGATGGAGCAACAGCCTTCGTTTCATTTACTTTCGTCGTCATTTTCAGGAGTCGTTTTTTTTTTGGAACTTCGATTTTTTTTGCTTTTTGCGATCCAAACACATTTCATCAGCAAGCACCAGACTTTTATTAGCTTTTTTGGGGAAGGGTATTTGAGAAATGGGATGCCATCATCGTCATCCCTCGCTGCTATAAAAAAGGACTGTGCCGAGCACATATTTATACCAAACGTGATGGAGAATATAGCTTTTTTGTTTTAATAGAAAAAGTCGAGTTTTTTGTTCATCCATTAAAGCGGAGGGGGTGTTCTTACCCCTATTGAACACTCTCTCTCTTTTTTTCTAATTCCTAAAAGTCTTTCATTCAAAGGCAGAAAATGTATACATGCAAACACTTTTCTGTATTGTCTTCGCCTCCATTCTTCCAATTCAAAAGGTTTCTAAATGCAAAATAATGCAACAGTTGTCAAAGCTTACCAAACAATGGCAGCCTTAGAAACTATTGAAAAACAAAAATAAAACCACCACTAAGTATGTTTGAAGGTTGCTTTGACTACCCCGAACCAATGCATGCCACCTACGATCGACGCACACGTCCCCCGATATACAGGTGGGTCTTGTTGAATGAATCTTATAGAGTCATGGAAAAAGTCGTAAACCATTCCATTAGAGCCGATTATGATATTTTCTATTAAATGTTGTTAGAAACTACAATTACACGACTCGGCCCGAATTCGATTTCGATATTGATATAATAGGATTTGTTTGACATTTCAGCCGAGATGGCTGTGTGTGCGTCCAAGGGGAGAGTGTCATTGCCATCGGTCACGCGAGTTGAAAGTTATATTGATATTAATTGTTGATATTGGTTTTTTTGGGGTCATTATGCGCTTTGTTGATTTGGCTTTTAGAAATACGGGCTTTTCAGAGCAGGTGTTTCCTGTTAGAGAACATGTGTTTTTTTGTTTATTCTTTGAATTAATAAATGGTGGAAATTAAATGTTGGAGGAACATTTTTCTTATTTGAAAACAAGTGAACGGAAAACATTTAAAGATCAAAATTCTAAAGTAGGTTGAAGACTATTGTTAGATGTCCTAAGTGCATTCTAGAAAAAAAAAAAAAAAACAAGCGTCGAAAGATATTTTATGGAAAATGGACATTGAGTTGACGTTTTTAAACAGATTTTTTGAAAAGGATCAATTGTCTTCTTATTCAAGACTTAATTCTTTAAAAAAAGGTTAACTAGGCCTTAAGAACAGAGTTTCAAATATGATTCTAGACGGTTCTTCACCTCTGGGTAACCAAGAAACTCCTTAAGGTCAAGTAAATTCCAACAGGTAAATCAATGACTCTATGAAATCCTGCATGGCTGGAGTTTTGTCGTCCATTCGCTCGATGTGGCCGAGCCAATGTAGGTAGTCGTCTTTTCTTGGCTTTATGGACTAAATCCACATGTTAGTTCAAGTCGTACAGTTCGCGGTTGAACCTTCTTCTCCATTCACCATCGTCGCATACGGGACCGAAAATCCGTCGAAGAATTTTTTTTTCGAAAGGTCCCAGTACCAATTCCACTTTTTTACTTATCGTCCAACACTCAGCGCCTTAGAAGAGGACTGATAAAATCAAAGTTTTGTATAGCAGACACTTTGTCTTTCGAGTGACGAGTTTTGAACCTAGTTGTTTTGCCAAACCGAATTACCAGCGGTTCGCTATAGGGTTATTCCTCGTCGGATCTCCACTAAGTTGTCGTTGGTGGGATTGGTGTTTGTTCGAAGGTAGGTGAACTCCTTAAATAGCTGGAAATTGCTGCTACAACAGTGACGTTTTGTACTTGGCGGTGGACATGATAGCATGTACTTTGTTTTGTCCTCATTCACTTCAAGACCAACGAGTTTCGCCTGTTCTTCAATCGCTGTGAAGGCCTCAAGCACAGCTCTCTTGGATTGACCGATGATGTCTATGTCGTCCGCATAGCCTAGAAGCTGGGTGGATTTGTTGAAGATAGTGTTTTTCGTGGTCACACCTCCCTTGCGAACTTTGCTCAAGGACTTATGTTGAAGAATTCACATGACAGCGCATCTCCTTGTCTTAACCCTGCGCATGTTTGAAACAACTTGGATGAGCTGTTACCCATTTGCACACTACACTTTTTTCTCGATGGGACACATGGAGCTTATCGACCAGTCAGTTGTTTTTTGATGATGACCTGGTGCATGCGGTTCATCAAAACAACTCCTCCATATTTAAAGAGTTCCGCAGTTATGCCATCTGACCCAGCAGACTTTTTATTTTTTAGCATTTGGATGGCTCTTTCTACCTCTTCTGTGCTGGGGGCTGGGGCTGGGTCTTCATTGACTGGTCTTGCTCTGGTCTTGCTCGCTCGACATTATGCGCATTCAGCAGCTGTTGTAAGTGCTGCTTGAAAATATCTACAATTCCCTTGCTTCGGTGACTAGGTTTCCTTCACTGTTTCGAAGAGCCTGGTGCCCCGGTTCTGGAACCAGAAACTAATTGGTTCGACCTTTTTAAGAAACGTTGGGTGTTTTCGGCCCACACTGAAAAATTTTATTAGTAAAATTGCTACGAATAGCATTCGTACGAGAAAAATTCGTACATTGAACGAATATTCGTAGATTGTACGAAGCTTTTCTGTAATAAGAAAATTACGAATGTATTAGTAAATTTTGATTAAATTTTTGGTAAAATACACGAATTTTTTCGTTATATGTACTAATATTATTCGTAAATCAAAATTATGAGTACATTGTACGAATTTATTCGTGTATTGAACTAAATCATTCGTAAATCATCGTGTACGAATGGTTTCGTAATTTTTCCAAATTCATTCGTAAGATTTACTCATGCATTTGTTAAATGTACGAAGCAAAACTAATATTCGTAAAAAATTTAGTCTCGAAAATTGACCTTACGAATAATTCGTAGGATTTACTCATTATAAGTAGAATGCAACTTCTTTATCTGTATATTCTACTAATACTTCGTATATCATAACCTCCATTCGTATATTTACCAAACGCATTAGTAAATTTTACTAATACATCGTACTATTTTTCCTCCATTCTAACACTAAGCGAAACATTAGTACATTTTACTAATGACTTCGTAATATTTTTTCTTCATTCGTATATTACCTAGAGTATTAGTATATTTTACTAATACGTCGTATTATTTACACTCCATACGTACATTTATCAAGAGCATTAGTACATTGTACTATTATTAAGTAATATTTACCCTCCATTCGTACATTTCACAAGAGCATTAGTACATTGTACTAATTATTAAGTTATATTTACACTCCATTCGTACATTTACCAATAGCTTTTGTAGATTCTACTAATACTTCGTACATCTACCAAGAGCATTAGTACATTGCCGCTACTCGAATCGGATTGCGTCATTGTTTTTAAATCATGGCAATGGCTCATTTTGGTTGTGATTTTGATCGTGTTTAGTTTGGTTTGTGAGTTTTTTTTTTTTTAATTAAAATAACATAAAAAGCGTGCTAAGAGTGCTAAGTATTTGATGACAGAAAGAACGAGTAGGTAAGTTGTATTTGAAGAAATTTAATAGGACACCCAAATTAACAGACAACTTGCGGAAAGTTTTGGTCGAGACTGTTTTACAATTTTGTATTATAAAAAACCACGATCTCAAAACAAAGGACTGCGATGCTCTTACGAATGGTAAGTATATAGTACGAAGTATTATTACAATGAACTAATGCTTTTGGTAAATTTACGAATGGTAAGTAAATAGTACGAAGTATTAGTACAATGAACTAATGCTTTTGGTAAATTTAAGAATGGCAGGTAAATAGTACGAAGTATTAGTAGGATGAACTAATGCTCTTGTTGAATGTACGAATGGAGGGTAAATAGTACGAAGTATTAGTAAAATGAACTAATGCTTTTGGTAAACTTACGAATGGCAGGTAAATAGTACGAAGTATTAGTAGGATGAACTAATGCTCTTGTTGAATGTACGAATGGAGGGTAAATAGTACGAAGTATTAGTAAAATGAACTAATGCTTTTGGTAAACTTACGAATGGCAGGTAAATAGTACGAAGTATTAGTAGGATGAACTAATGCTCTTGTTGAATGTACAAATGGAGGGTTAATAGTACGAAGTATTAGTAAAATGAACTAATGCTTTTGGTAAACTTACGAATGGCAGGTAAATAGTACGAAGTATTAGTAGGATGAACTAATGCTCTTGTTGAATGTACGAATGGAGGGTAAATAGTACGAAGTATTAGTAAAATGAACTAATGCTTTTGGTAAACTTACGAATGGCAGGTAAATAGTACGAAGTATTAGTAGGATGAACTAATGCTCTTGTTGAATGTACGAATGGAGGGTAATAGTACGAAGTATAAGTAAAATGAACTAATGCTTCTGGTTAACATACGAATGGCAAGTAAATAATACGAAGTATTAGTAAAATGAACTAATGCTTTTGGTAAACTTACGAATGGCAAGTAAATATTACGAAGTATTAGTAAAATGAACTAATGCTTCTGGTAAACTTACGAATGGCAGGTAAATAGTACGAAGTATTGGTAGAATATACTAATGCTTATGCTGTTTTTACGAATAGGGAGTAAATACTATGAAGTATTTGTAGGATGAACTAATGCTCTTTGTAAATTTACAAATGGGGAATAAATAGTACGAAGTATTAGTAGAATGTACTAATGCGCTCTGTTAATTTACAAATTGAGGGTAAATAGAACGAAATATTAGTAGAATGTACTAACGCTCTTTGTAAATGTACGAAAGGAAACGTAAATATTGTCATTCCATTCGTACAATGTACAAAGCTCTTTTTAAATATACGAATATGAGTACATTGTACAAATTTATTCGTGGCTGAAAACTACGAAAAAAATTCGTACGATGCACTCATATTTTCGTACTATTTATGCATGAAAATTTTTGAGTGCATGACTCTTCTAGATCTTTGAGCTGAGAAACTGCGGATGCTTTTTTCTTCTTTCGTTGGGTCTTTTTCTCATTTCTCCGTTTTGTTCTGCACTTTTCTTCTCTCTTGCTGCTGCATTTTCCATCTCTCTTTTCAATAACGAGCATTCATCGTCATACCACGGGTTCTTAGCAAAATATCTAGGTCAAAAACTGTTTCTACATCTAACATAGAATAACACAACGAAACTCGGACATTTGACCAAATCCCCCGAAACAAATAAAAAGGATAAATTCGAATTCTCAAAATCCATATCCTTCTTGTCCGATTTCCTGCTAATGCTCTCCAACTATTTCACCTATTTCACTTTAAAACCCATTCAAAGGCTGTACCCCTAAATGGCAATTTCCAAAGTCTCCAGTCCCCCATCTAACCCATTCAAAAAGTTCAGTCTTTCCAAATAATAATATCAATTTAAACATCAGGTTTTGTTTTCCTCTTTACAAAAACTCATTAAAATTCAATGCAATGTCTTGTGTTTGTATAAATTTTTGTTTTCAAAATATAGAAAGCACCGATTTCCTAGACCCAAGACTCTACGATTCTGGGCTCAAAGTCCAGCCTCATTTGCCTTAACGATATTGTTTTAATCCTTTTTTATTGTTATTACAGCATGGACCACAAACTTAAATACAAAAACACGTATTAAAAAGTCCTTTAATGATTAAGTCAGAATGTTCTTGTACAGTACAGACACACACAAACAAAATATAAATATAAATTCGAAATATACTATATCCGATTCTCCCCCCGTTTCCCCCTCACTTAAATCAAGAGCTAGGCGAGGTGAAGGTTATGTTTTTGCACAAAAAGGGAATGTCCTAGGCTTGCGTTCGTTGTGTGTTACGAGGACGAGAGTAACGAGGATATCTGCTATTTATGAGTACAATTGCGAATGCCAGTGTGTTGTGTATGTGGATTTCTATTTGAAGATAAAATTTACAACTCTTCTAACCGGATACAACTTTATAACAGTGTTTATGTATTATGTTTGGATTTTTATGGCCATTTGTTTTGTTACCAGGATCAACAGAATGGAGAGAACAAAAAAATGGCAACAAGCAAAAACTGAACGGTCCTAAATTTATTTTGCCTATACTCGTTCAACACACTGAAAAAATGAGAAAAAGAAACATTTATGGTGCATTGCCAGTCCCAGAGTGAGTGTGTGTATTTATTTTTCCGATTCACTCATGTTTTCCAATTTAGTCGTTACCCGCCTCCCAATCACCGCCTCCTTATTCCCAAAGCCATTTCTAAAAAGTACACACATTTTTTGACTCTACGGGCCCTCAAATATATGGCGTAGAAATACGATCCAGAATTAACAAACAAACAGGATTGAGGCAAAACAAAAAAAACAACGACGCACGGTTGTTGCATGTGGCGACGGATATGGCAAGAGGAGCCACTCGCATACGAATTACTTTATTAACCAAATGTTATACCAATTCTAATCAACTTTGGGGTGTAAGGTTAGGTTAGGTACACTGTGCGCATTTATTTTCTGCCAGAGGACTGAGCTGACGTTTTTTATGTTTAATAGGATGGAGTAGTGTAACTACAGTCCTTGGGGGTTATGAAACGTTTAAACAGAGAGGAGCTGTTGGAAGGGGGATGTAGGAAAAAATATTTATTAAACTTATTCGTTGAACTGTAAACGGGGAAAAATATTTAGACTCTATGATCAAATCAAACAGCTGGCTGTTCAAATTTTTTACTCCGATCCTTGTTGACAATACGGCTTACTCTACAATTCTATCCGATCCGATGATGCTGAGGAGTCCAGCAAGGAGGATTTACACGACCACCTGGATAGAGCCTTCGGAGCCTATCAAAATTGTACTCGGTGTCTTCAATGCAAAAATCGGGAAGGAAGACATCCTTGGCGGTTTAGTTTGATGGCACAGCCTCCACGAAGTTACAACAGATAACGGCTTCCGACTAATCGACTTTTCTGCAGCTCGTAATACGGTGATAAGTATAGCACTAGGTTTCCAAGACGAAAAATCTACACAGCAACCTGGCGATCTCTGGATGGTCGAACCACCAATCAAACCAACTATGTGCTAATCGGCGGCGGCAGGCACGCATCCAACATCTTGGAGGTGCGCACTTTGCGAGGAGCAAATGTCGACTGTGAAAACTTTCTGGTAGTACCTAAGTTTAGAGCTCGATTATCAAATGATAAAAAAATAAAAAAACGTGCGGCCCAAAGAAAGAAGTTCAACATCGGTTGCCTTAGCACCCCGGAGAATGCTTGAGACTACAACGAGCGCTGAGCGCCTGAGTGAGCGCCTCTCCGCCACCGTCCTCGCAAATACCACACAGATGTCAACACCTTGAGGAACCAATATCGCGAAATAATTAATAAATGTAGCCGAGACCACCATAGGTTGTCAGCCACCACCGAAAAAGAACCAGTGGCATGATGATGAATGCGCGTTATTGAAAAGATAGATGGAAAATGCACGTTTGCAGATGCTGCAATAGAAAACAGGAGCAGCACGAGAAGAGTACCGAACAAAAAGAGAAATGAGAAAAAGATCCTGCGAAGGAAGAAAAGAGCATCCGCAGTTTTTCAGCTTAAAGATCTAGAAGAGTCTCCGGCCAAGAACAACATCCGACGTTTCTTTAAAAGATCGAAGCAATTAGCTTCTGGTTTCAAAACCGGGAATTGTAGATGTTTTCAAGCAGCACTTCCAACAGCTTTTGAATGCGCATAATGTCGCGCGAGCCAATGACGAAAGAGAAGCGAGACCAGTTAACGAAGAATTTCCCTAGCGAACCGCTGCTGCTACTACGGTTTGGCAAAACAACTGGGTTCAAATCTCCTCACTCGAAAGGCAAAGTGTCTGCTATACTAAACTTAGATTTTATCAGTCCTGCTGAGTGTTGGACGATAAGTAAAAAAGGGGGATTTATGCTGGGCACTTTCGAAAGAAAAATTTTTCTACGGATATTCGGTCCCGTATGCCACAATGGCGAATGAAGAAGAAGGTTCAACCGCGAACTGTACGAGCTGTACCAAGATGAGGATTTAGCCCAGAAAGCCAAGAAAAGACAAGTAGATTGGCTCGGCCACATCGAGCGACGACAACGCTCCAGCCAAGAAAGTCTTCTCATCGCAGCCCCCTGGTTGGAGACGACAAGGAAGACGTAAGCTACGGTGCTAGGACCAAGCTACTGCGGATTCCAGAGCGCTTGGTTTTGGTGACTGTAGACTGCATGCCAGGGACCGTACCTGATGGAAGGCTGCAGTGTCTCAGGCTGAGTGTAGGGGGGGTTGACAATTTTATTTATTTGAGCATAAATACCAGACTTCCCATTTCAACAGAAAAAACTGTTTTCTTTGAGTTTGTCTTAGACTTCGTGGAATGTTTTCTGTTGTCAAATTTACGATTTTCCACATATTGCATTTAAGATCTTTTGATATTTGGCTTGAAAAGGTCAGGAGAAGTATGTGTATCGTATATTTTGAACTGTGGATGTGCCATTCAAATTACACCTGAAAATGCGTTCAAGAGTGTTGGTGGATGGAACAATCCTTGTTCAAAATGTGCTTAAATGCCCAACGACTGAAAAAATCGAAAATAGTTCGACATTTACTCCTCCAAAGAACTAAGACCAAACAAATTCAGCAAAATTAAAAACCAAAATAATTAATGTGTTGGGTTTTCAAAATCATATCCCAGCCCCTCCCAGACTGCAAAAAAGCAAAAATATCATTTTCATCTCAAGTTAACCGAGAAAACACAAAACAATAACAAACCTCAATTGTAATAACACAGACTCCTTAGATTTTCAAGTCCCTGAGTTCTCATTCAACAAAATAAACAAAACACAAAGCGAAAAAAAAACAAAATAATAAAGAAAGAAACCACACCAAAACGATTAAAAGCCATATTCAAATGTGGGCTGCCAGGCAGAGAGTAATGGATATTCTAATGCCGTTTATCCTTTAAAGCCTTCTTTAAGCTGTTTACAGTACAATTCCGAAAGACGAAAACCCGATTTCGTATTATTTCTTTTTTCTTCGTTTGTGTCGTCGTGTCGCCTCCTATACTGACTTCCTCCTCGAACGAAAATTACACTCGCACCGCTGTATGAATCACTTGATGCTCGTTCGTGTTTTCCTTTTGCCATATAACATACATATCACCTTAAGTTGTGAACAGGGAGACCGAGCGACCCATTTCTGGAACTCTCTCCCTACCCTCTGTCACCATCGTTCACATTAAGAAAAGTTCCTTCTTCGAAATATTATAGGTGTATATGTTGGGTAGGTGTATTAATGGAATCCTAAATGAAAATAACATACTCCGTGAAGGTTTACAGGTACATTCGGGGGTTTCCAACCCCGTCAGTGCCTCAAGTCTTTATACTTTCAAGAAACATTATGAAGACGACGACGATGACGCTCTGTCTCTTGAAATACCGGTGTGCTTGTACGCACGACAGCGAAAACGAAAACACTTAAGATATCGCATAAACAGGATTTTTGTCATGTCCTTAGATTGTTCCTTCATTTGCCCTCACCCAGCCAAAAAGGAGACAGCCTACCAACACCCCCACAGAACATACACGCAACTTGAAACGGAAATTGGAACATTTCGAGTACAAACTGGGATGTTGAAATTGCTTTCGGTTGTGCGTTGTTTCGGCGGGACGTGGGGGTAGTTATGATGCTTTTGTGTTATCTCACACGCATGATAAATATACGAATCGTAACGATTGCAAAATGAGTGTGTGAATTCACACCGTTTCCCTTTAAACGAGTCTCGTTCTTATACAGTTGTTGCCGTCTTTCCTATGCGCGCAGTTAACCGTCATAAAACGCACATTTCACATAAAACGTTTCGTCGAAATCACTTATGCTTTCCTCTGTGGGCCGTCAAGGCCTCCCCATTCTCTCTCATTACAAGAAATAAGGGTACGGGTTGATGACGGTATTTGGCATAGGTTTAATGGTGTTTGGGCGGGACAAGGAGTATGGTGATTTTGAGTAAATGAGATATTATTCCCTAATCGCGAATCAAACCGGAAACTTCAAACTCGAAAATAATTCCCTCATTCCAATTCTCAATAGTAAAGAGGTCGCCCCCGTGCAGTTTGACGACTTTTCCAAATCGCCCTTGTTTTACAGTGCGGTGCAAAAAAACGACTCTGTTGAGGAGACGAAATACCAATCACTTTCTCGTCAAGAAGAGACGTTTTTTCTTCAATTCGCTTAGCCCTTCTTTAACTTCTTTAAGTAGTCGATGTGGATCACACCTTGAAAATCGCCGAAAAATTGAGGCCATCCCTCTTCCGGCCGTTGGAACTGTCTTCGACTTCTTCGGAACACGTTCGCCGGCTGGAGTGCTGTGCACCAATGGCTCTATGTTGCTTCGACTGTCACGACACGCACTTTGACAGCTCCAAAAACTCTTCTGAAGTGGTCTCACGGCGGCGGCTCCCGTTGTCTGGAGTTAGCAAAGAGGGAATCCATCGTGCCGACTAGCGATAGCTTTCTCATGCAGTCTTTTGCAGTGCCGACTGCCTGAGCAGTCTCACGCACTTTCAAAAGGTGGTTCCGGCAAAACGCGATCTTAGATTTTTGTCACGTTCACCTCCGTGTTAAGCGTTTTTGGGACGCCTGGACGTGGATATGACACATCAAAACCGACGTGCGACTTCGTTCAAACTCGTTACACGAATTTTTGACTGTTGCTATGGAAGGAAGGCATACATTTTGCACCCTACTGTATCTGTTTGAACCCCATGTTCCACTCGAAACCTTGCCTCAGAATTAAATCTCCCAAAGCATAGCTTGTGCAGCTCAAAAATTTACTTTGCTGGCCACACCAACACCACAACCCAAGACAAAATAAACCTCGACAAAAAAGAAAGGCACACAAACTGCTCGCAGCTTGGCAATATACTTTCAAACTTTATCCCCCCATAATAGCCTGTTGCGTGAGATATTTATGACAATAGGATACAACGTTGAATGTATACCTTTTGTAAGCAATTAAAGCTTATTTTTTTCTTATCCCTTCTCAATCTCAAACCACCTAGCTGGCACCACACACCAGTCAAGCCCCGTGGGGCTTGTGTTCTTAAATTGGAATCCTTGTGCGTAGGTCTGCCGAGAAAAACGAGTCCTTATAAATAGTGCCGGAAGGTTGTTGTTCTGTTCTTCTGTAAGACTTGGGTTGTTGTTGTGCTCGTGTGCGAGTGCGAGAAGACAAATCGCCGAGAACACGAACGCAAGGACATTTTTATTCCTTTGTTAAATGGCTTGTATTAGTAGCTGCTATAGCTGGGTGTAGAAGTGTGTTTGAGGCGCGATTTTGTCAAAAAATACTTTTTTTTGCTCTCCAACAAAAAATAACAACATAAAAAAGAAGAAAAACAGGAATTAAGAAAATATACAATTTTATTTGTTATTTGACTTCCACCAGCCACGATTGTGCGTCATCGTCCTGGCTATGTCCTTGTTGAAGGCAAAAACAAAATGAAGAAGAATCTGACTTTATTTGGGAATCATTTAAGTCGGATTAATTGTCATGCTCATAACGTTAATGATTATAAGTATTCCTTCTTCTTCTTTTTTTGGCGAGAAGCCTTAATGCGTGGCAATAATAATTAGATGCGAAAACGAAAAACACGATTTTGTCATTAAAGCAATGTTATAGGCTGTGCCACTGTGACTCCAACAAATGGCTCCAACCAGTCCTCTTTCCAGCCAGGAAAGTGGGAACTTTTCCAAATGATCTATGCCAAAAATATAATTACGGTTGAATGTTTTTTGTTTGTTGCTTTTGATTAAATTGCTGTCAAAAATGTTCGAGAGGCTTTCAGGGTTTGATAAAGTCGTTTTGGGGATGGAATCATTGTTCAAACTTGTCCAAATAGACATCGAGTAGCGATAATTCACGCAGCGGCTTTGTTTAAAAATTGAATATCGGCCGAATTAGAAGGTGTGGTGACTAGGTGGGCTTTTGACAATACAACAAAATTTTTGCGTGTTAAAGGGTGACTTGTTGGGTATACATGATGGCAGGAAACGGTGTTAGTTTTATGGTTATGATCTGTTGCTGATGGCATCTGAACATGTCAATTGCTTGTTTTTGGGAAATATTTTTCATAACGAAATGATGTTTCATGTCATTAAGCTTTTTATAGGACGAATTTGTTTTTTGGTTTTTTTAGGTCGTATCGATTTTTGTAAATTCACAAGAGTGGAAGAATTTTAATCATTTCATAGAAAACGGAAAAACATTATTTCAAAAGGAACAGGGAACCTGTGGTGTGACAAAATGGCTGCCGTGTCTTAAAGTTGGTCACTCCTTGAGGCACGAAGTTTGCCTTGCACAATACTTGAATCATCAGCAGGGAGGACACGTCTATCGCCTTTTTTTCAAATAAAATAGAAAGTTATAGTTTAAAACTCGCGTGAAAATTCTATAAGTTTGTTTTTATTAGTTAACTACTAAAAGTGGCGCTACAGTCCGTTGTGGACTTGGGCATCAACCAACAGTCTCCGCCAGCCAGCTCGTTCCCTAGCTAGCTGTCTCCAGTTTTGCGCTCTAAGTTCATTGAGGTTCTATTCCACTTGGGTGCTTCTACGCCCATCGGGAATAAAGGCTTTCCGGGCTGGAACATTGGTGTCCATCCGCTCTAAATGACCGAGCCATCTGAGCCTCTGGACCTTGACTCTTCTGTCGTTGTACAACCCGTAAAGTTCGCTGTTGTATGTATCTTCTTCGCCATTCCCCATCAATGCACACCCGTTGAACTTTTCTCTCAAAACAGCCTAAGGCACATTCATGCGATTTTGTAAAGGACCATGCTTCTGCACCATACAGCAGGACTGGGATGAAGAGGGTGTAAAATAGTTTTACCTAAGTTGCTCGAGAGAGGGCTTTTGCACTCAATTGCTTTCTTAGCCCAAAGAAACAGCGTTTAGCAAGAGTTATTCGCCGTCTGATCTCGGCGCTGGCTGGTGTTATTGCCCTTGTTTATAGCGGAGCCTAGGTAGACAAACTGCTCTACTACCTTGAAGTTGTATGCGGCTATTGTGTGGTTCTGTCTGATCGTCGGTGTTGGGTGTCCTTTCTCGAAGACAGCATATACTTCGTTTTTCCCTCATTTACCGCTAAACCCATTTCTGCAGCTTCTGTCTCAATTCACACAAAGGTGCCATTGACATCACGCTGTATTCTTCCCATTATATCAATATCATCGGCGTACGCGAGAAGTTGAAGAGACTTTTGGCTTTCATTTAGTGTATAGCAACAGCCTTGTATGGACCAGGGACTCATTCAATAAGCTTCTCGTATTTTTACGATATTAAAGAAATGAATTGTTCCTGCTTTTTCAGCTGCCTCTGTGGAAATCTTATTTAAGATTTGAGAATTTTCAATCATTTTCCCTAACTTGCACCCACCGTATTCTTGCAAACCTCCTACCAACTTTGACGAACAGAAATCAGGTTTATCATCTTGTAACACTCCACCTTGAAATATTCGTTGCATCCACTCTTCAAAAATCGCATGATAGAAAAAAAAAGTACGAAAATCCATTCGCACCCCAAAATGAAAACCCATCACTTTGGCCTCGTCATAGCCGCAGTCTTCTTCTTAAAATATCTGCTACTGTTTTCCTACTTAAATGAAGACTCCAAAGAGAAAAAAAACAACAACAACAAATGACAGAAATCCCAGAAAAAATCTAAGACATTTTTCCAAGAATAGAACTCGCACTCGTATTAGCCAGAAGAAAAGCAAAGAAAGGCCAAGAAAAAAATAAGAAGGAAGAAGATGGAAAAAAAGCAAAAATTGTATAAAAATAAACGGATCGCATAATACGGGTACCTTCGTAAATTTTGCTCGAAGGCAAACAACAATCGCTGGTGATTGTAGTCGACGAAGTCGGTCTTGGTTATAGTGTAGCATTACAAATAGCTGCAGGGACTGGCCAATTGCGGTTGATGGAGAGAGGGGGGGTGGGGGTGGCCAGAATGCTTGTTTAGCTTGGCTAGCACGACTGATGTCCATTATAGTGGCTGCTGGTATCGTAAGTAGTACAAACATGGCGTCGTTGGGCATTCGATGGGGCAGTGGGGGGGATATAATACACACAAATCGGTTATTACAGTAATAAGCTTTTCACCCCCGCCAGGCCTGTATGTGAATAATTATTGTATTTTGCTGTTTTCGTTGTTCTTGGTCGTGGGGGATGTAAGATATGGGGGAGGGGGTGTGTTATATTATGCTTAGGTAAGGTGAATTTGCGAATTTGCTCAATTGTCCAGGACTTTTCGTAAATTCGACAACGACATCGATAAATTTATTTAATTTTGTTTTCCGTTTTTTTTTTTTGCTTTTGTGTTCCATGTTTTTGGATTGTTTTCATAAATTTGTTTCTTTTTTTTCTGTCCCCTTGTGAAGGGGGCGGTTTGACTATAAGATCAGAATTTCAACATTCGATATATATGTGACTCGGGGGATAATGGTTAATCAGGACATAACAGTTTCGATTCCTCGTCAGTTGGATGGATGACTGCTGAGTAAATGTTTTCTTTTACTCTTTCCATTTCCCTCTTCCCCATCCTACTACCGTTTTTTTTAAGCCAATCAATAAGAGACGGAAAAATGTTCATGGGGGCAATTTGGCATATTGGGTTCGTTTGAGAATCGTTTATGCGGCAACATCTAATTGCAGATTTTTTTTCTTCTGTTTTCCCTCGACGGAGAGTAATATCGTTCCGTTTTGGAATACAGAAAATACGGAATTTGTTTCATTAGAATATTTGCTTGCGAATTATTCTAATTCAATGCAAACGACCGTAAGCAAAAATATTTTTTTTTCTTATTAAGATATTTACTGAAAATGGCGAATTGGCTAATATTCTGGTTGTTTGGGACGGGATTGTCGAATTGCATCTCTTGGGGTTATTTTAATCAGAAGGGAAAACAAAATTGATTTGGAGGAATGTTTTGCTTCTGGATGATGAACTTGGAAGGAATATAAATGCGTTCAAAAATTTATGAAGTCGATTGATTTCTTGTACCGATTGGTGGTGTTTTTATTTTCTAAAATCTGTTTTGCACCTGCAGAAGTTTGTTTTGTTTTTAGATTTGAATCTTCAAAGTGAAAAAAAAAAAAAAAACATCGCAAGCGTTGTATTTAACCTCATAAAACCTGAACGCCAGAGAAAGTGTTTACTCAAATATGAAGAAATATACAAGACCTCACCACCTTACCCTTCAAGTTCGACCCAGTCGTAAATTCTACGGAATCAGCATCACTGTGTTTCCATTAAGTGATTCTTTAAAACAGTCTACTTTCTTAAACTTTTTGCAAATGAAGGATCATTTCAAAATACTGCAAATACGGATTTCCCGGCTTATCCTTTGAAAAAGTGACTTGTCAGCATATTTTCTTCGTTCATTATTCGCCTTTAAGTATGAAGATTGGTAAGTAATAAGAATATAAAATATGTGTTGTATGAATTGGCTTGAGATTTCGCAAAAATATACGAAATAAAATATGTAGGTCACTGCGGCGTATACGTGCTATTTTTGATCTTCCACCCAAAAAAACTATTTATTCTTAAAAGATAAAAATTTCCGAGATTTTGAAGCAAAAGCCAGAGTCAAAAGTCTTTTTCGACTTTAATTTCTGACCGGAAAGTGTCTTTTTCAAATTTGGAAGCAACAAGTCTGTGGTCTCATCTATAGAATACATGAATGGGTCAGCAATATTACCGTGACGATGGTGGAGGTGTAATCCCGTGAAAGAGTACATTTTTCTTCTCCACATACGGCCAGTGTTACTTCAGTTCGGTATGAAGTCGGCCCAGTAATTTTGTTAAGTACAGCCTTTTGACCGTTCACCTATCTTTAAGAAATGGTTCACACCTTGTGAATTCGAGAAAACGGTGGTCGGTCGATGGAACAGTCGTCGCTTTCGGAGAACGTTCAATGGCTGAGTACCAGTTTATCCATGTTACATCGAATATCATGTAACGATGCAGTTACTTTTTCTCACTGCACTTAAACAGCGTCAAACACTGTTCTGAAGTGATTTTATTGTTTTACTGCTCTTTTTCCGTCCTTCTAAAATCAGCGGACACATCCACTTCTCAAGTTTAATAAAACTACGAGACCGATGCAGAGGAAATTTTGACAGTTGAAAATTAAACGAAAGTTTGTTTTCTTGCAATTGTTCCGGAATTGAATTTTGAATGAGAAACATAACAAATTGTCGGTGGAACAAAAATTCCCTGGGTGAACTTGAAAATTTGCTATCGCTACCCACAGAATTCGATACCATTCAAGAAACTATATTATATGGGGGCTCCCCGCCTATATGTATACTCTTCAAATTTTTAAAAATCTATGTTTTATCCTGGAGCTTTTCTTAGAACGTTAAATTGAGCTAAGGTGATGTTCGTGGGGTCTGCAAGCACAATACAAGACTCTCCTTTGAACTCTCTTTTGGACTTACCGATTTAATTTGGCAATGGTTCCGTTTTGGAACTGAACTTGCTAGCGGACCCGACATGCTTTGTTTTTTGGAAGTTTTTATAGAAAGCTAAGCTAAGATGCAGTGCTCCGCCTAATTGGCATGCACAATGTACATAATCACTGAATTCCTCCTGAACGGCTGGACCGATTTGAATGATTTTTTGTATGCATTCAGGTGGCACCCTGGATGGTTTATATACACAAATCAGCCCAGTAGATAGCGCTGCAGTCGTTGTCTGTACTGCAACAACAAGGCTAATACGACCTGAAAGAATTTTTTGTATGCAATCATTCATTAATACATTTCAATCATTTTGTATATGAATAATACTTGATTCTACTAACTGACCCGGTAAGCCGTTGTTTGGCCATATAAATGATTTCTAAGAACGGTTGAACCGATTTGGCTCAAAATTGGTTGGAAGGTAGCTTAGAACCTAGAGACACATGTAGAATACTTTTTACCCTACTAGCTGACCCAGCAAACATTATTTTGTCAAATAAGTTATTTCTAAGACTGGCTGTATGTCACTGAATTCCTCCTTAACGGGTGGAGCTCTAGATAGCTTAGATTCACAAATCAGGCATACTAGCTGCTCCGGTAAACGTTCTTTTGCCATATACATAAGTAATTTCTTAGAAAGGTTGAACCGAATTGCCCGTAAATTGATGGTGAGATATTTTAGAACCAAAAAACGGCTATAGGAAGCTTTTTGTCATTCTGGCTGACCCAGTACATGTTTTTATAATACATATAATTTTTACGAGCTATTTTAGATGCAATTGACGCTATAAACTTCGAAACACAACAGTCATTGCACAGGAAACATATTGTTTAAATCAATAGATACTGTTACCGAACCATTTTTACAATCAAATTAAAGCTTTAATTAAAGGCCTTAACCCAGAAGTTGAGGATAACTTATATACAAGTGAAAATCATTGAATAAATTAAACATTAATCCAAGCCAAGTACAGAATATGAACTTTAAGAGCCCACAAATACCAATGATTAAAAAATAAGTAAGAAAAAAGTATTCATACTCCACAGAGTGTCAGTGTGCCATAATCATCAATTGGATTCAAACAAATCACATTGCATTTTGACAAAATTTTTGTTACACTATTTAACTGGATTTTATCTGAGGGGAGGCGAGATAAGGTTTGCGGGTCGGCTAGTAAAAAAAAATAAATAGAGTGGAGCGACAGGTGTTCAAGAGCCAAGGCCTTTCTGGCTTACTCTTATCAACAATTAATTGGGTGTGTGCAGCGCCGGATTTAGCTTTTTTGGGCCCTAGGCCTAAAGAGTAAATGGTGTCCCTTTTGCATATATTCTCTTATATTCTATGGTTTACTTCATACAAAATTAAATACCTACTTAAGAAAACAAATTACAACGAATTCCATAAAACTAAAATTAATTTTATTTATAATGGTAGTTACAAGAATATACATATGTATAGGACTTTTTTTTTTACAGATTTTTACCTTTTTTTTGAAATATTGTTTTCTCGTGTTTTTAGCAGCGAAGTCTTTTATAAGTTTATCGAAATCTATTTCATGAAGCAAATCACTCCCAATACAGAGCAGAGATAGTGCATCAAGTCTTTCCTGCGTTATCATTTTTCGACAAGGACTTTTTAAGCGTTTTAATTGACTAAATGATCTTTCCGCAGAACAATTTGTCACGTAATGCCATGTCTCCGTTCGGAAACGCTGATTTAATTTTTATTTTATCTTTCCACATAATCTTATATAAATTAGCTTGATTAAAAATTTAAAATTATTGCCATTTTTATGCATCACGTCAGCAAGTTCTGAATTTAAATCTTCCGGATAATTTGACACCAAACGCTGGGCACAGGCTAAAACGTTGATTTTTTCATTGCTTGTGCAAAGAAAATCAGAAATTTCTTTATATATTTGACCTCTGGAATCCATTTGTATTCTTAAGGTCCCGTCACACACTGAAAGGAAAGTACTTTCAGAAAGCAAAAAGCTTTCTGAAAGCAAACATTTCATAGTGTGACGACCCGAAAAGTACTTTCCTGAAAGCGTTTCTGAAAATGATTTGCTTTCTTGAAAACACTTTCAGAAAAAAACTTTCACGGTGTGACTAGCTCCTGAAATCGTTTTCAAGAAAGCAAATCACTTTCAGAAAACGCTTTCCACTTTCAGAAACTGTTTGTGAAAGTTTTTTGCTTTCTTGAAAACGAATGTATGTTTTACATAGAACCTACTCCGGTGGGCCAAAAATAAAGGAAGTAGGTGATAAGTTCACAATTGTTTTTGTGGTAAGGGTGCAACTGTGGCAGTAAATTCGCTAGGCAGATATCAAGGTCAAAAGACTTCTTGGAGAGAGTATGGATAGCCCGCTCCGCTTAGCTGTCTAAAAAGATTTTAACTCCTTCCAACCCACTTGCAGCAAGCGCTTACCTATATAGAACCTTTTATATAGAATGTCATAAAAAAGTAAATTTAATTCTGTTGTTTATATTTAATTTGAAAACGTTGAGCACTTTAAAAGTTGGAATGGCAAAAAAGGTTGTTAAATATATTGTATTTTATATGCATGTAGAATGTAGTGTTAACATACGCATATGTATTATTGATTTTTGAATAGTTAATTTGGACAAATGAAAGAGTTTTTAAGCTGCTCGCCGAAGTTGAAAGACAACCATGCGTTTGGAGAAAGGGCGACAGCAAATATATAAACAAACATGTGAAAAATGCGGCATTCGAGGAGATTGGTGCGGCAATTGGTGTAACGGCTGACGAAGCCAAAGAAAAGTTAAGAAATTTACGCATAATCTTTCTACAAAACAGTAGAAATAAAGCCAAAAGTGGAAGCGGAGCATTGAACCAACCGAAGTGGGAGTTCTTCAACGCGATGCAATTTATGGCAGGAGAAGTTACAACTGCCGGTAATATCGATTCGGTAAATTGGGATACACAATAATTGTGAAGTACGCATACGGCGGATACGATTTTGTTAATCGTGTCAGGATTGTGTTCCATCGACTTTCGGAGACACCTCCAGCGTGCAGAGGCGATACCAAACGCATTTTCAACGATCCGACGTGCGCGGGATAGTCGATAATTGTACACACGTTGAAGAATGCTCAAATTACGTTTTCCAATCGGCTTCATTATGCGGTTCGATGCAGCAAATGCCTCGTCCGCAACAATGCAAAATGGCACGGGCATCGTGCGACCGGGCAACGGTCGATCTTGTGGCAAATTCAAAGAATTTGTTTCCAATGCTGTACTCAATTTGCAGCTAGAAAATATTCCACCATCGGATCCAGATCCTTTTGCTCCAATGTTGACATAAATGAATTTATAATCGGCATCTACCAAAGCCATCAAAACCACGCTGAATGTCCCTTTATAATTAAAAAATGCACTACCCGTATTCGCAGGTGCCTTGCACATTACGTGCTTTCCGTCTAGTGCACCCACACAGTTCGGGAAATTCCATTTCGTCTCGAAATCATCTGCAATTTTGTTCCATTGTTCTTCCGTTGATGGTGTCTGCAATTAAATAATAAAAACTAATTTCAGTTATGCTCCGAAGTTACATAAAATACTTTCAGAAAACGTTTTCTGCTTTCAGAAACTGTTTGTGAAAGTTTTTTTGCTTTCTTGAAAGCAACGCTTTCGCTTTTATAGTGTGACGACCCGAAAAATGTTTTCAGAAAATTTAGTTTCTTGAAATTAAAATGTTTTCAGAAAGCACTTTCAGAAAGCAATTTCCTTTCATAGTGTGACTGCTCTCTGAAAACATTTTCAGAAAAATAACAAACTCTAAAATTTTAAAACGCTTTCTGAAAGTATTTTCCTTTCAGTGTGTGACGGCTCCTTTAACTTATCGATAATAATATAAAAAGCGTTTATTCTAAACTTATCCTTCGGGCTTAAATCTACATCGGGAGCATTACCATGTTAGCCATTTTTTTGCGAATTCGTTTTCGTGTTATCATGTAGCTGCCATCAGGTAGAAGTTCCTTAGAGCGCATTTCAATAGTGTCGAAATTATCACGCATTTTCTCCAGTTGATCGGACAATGATCTATACAAATTCGGGCATGTCAGTAGTGTTACGTCTTCGCTTTGCAAAACCTTACTGACTTTTTGAAAACTTTGTAAAATATCGTTCCAAATCACAAGCATTAAGGCAAATTCTAGTTTATTCATTTTGTTTAGTAGATCACTAGCTTCCCTCCTAGCATCTCCTTTTAATGTATTATCTTCAGAAATGTCGTTTAAAGTATCTTATAATTTATTATATGATTTAATGATGGCAAAAGTAGCTGCAGCATGAGCTTCCCACCGTGTATCTGAGAGTGATTTTATCACATTATCATTTTGAAGAGCAGATTTTAACGTTTGCCATCTACTAGTTGATGCAGAAAAAAAATTGTAAAGCGATTGTACGACAGAAAAAAAATCAACTGTGGTAGAACAGCAATCCACAGCACAGCGACCAACAAGATTTAACGAGTGTGATGCACAAGGTACATAGACTGCATATGGATTTTTCAGAAGAATTTACTGTTGCATCCCTTTTTACTGACCGGACATATTTGGAGCATTGTCGTATGTTTGCTCTCTGCATTTCAAAATTGATATGTTATGTTCACTCAGATACTTTAATGCTTGATTAGCAATACCGGATCCAGTATGAGAATGCATCTCCAAAAACGTTAAGAAGCGTTCAATAGGCTGGCTATCTTTAACATACCGCATAACAATACTCAATTGATCTACAGGAGACAAATCTGGCGTAGAATCTACAGACAAGCCAAAATACCCAGAAATATTTATTTGTTTAATGATTTCCTCGCGAAATCTTTGGGTCATTATTTCAATCAATTCTTCATATATAGTTTTAGATAAATATGAAGTTGCTCCTGAATCAAGATGTCCGAATTTTGAAATATGAGTGGACAAGAAAGGATCAAACTTTGCTCTTAATTCAAGAAGACCCATAAAATTGCCATTATTTGATGAACCAAATTTTTCTTCAGATCCTCTAAATGCTAGACCACGTTCAGACAGTGTGCAAATAACAAAATAATATATCTATTTAGATATACTCTGTCTATGGGTAATGGGCCCTTAAACGGATGAAACAGTTGCAACTAGCCAGTGGTTTCAAATGAACAAACAGCTACTATGAAATTACAGTTTTAAAAAATCTACCCTTTATTAGTGTATATATGGTATGATGTATGAAGCATAGCCGCATACAATATATGCGTGTTGTATTTGTATAGTAAGACAACCAAAAGAGAAAGAACGAAAACTGCAAGCAAGTAATGAAAAGTAAAAACAGATTATGTTATTTAAGAAAACAAATACATGTGGTGCTATGTGTTTGCTTGAAAATGAAATGTATTTATTTGTAGGTATATACATATATGATAATAATTGAGCGTTGCCGTTTGCCGAATTTGCAGATTTTTGCAAATCTATTATCCATTTTGCTCGTATGAGCAATAAAGATTCAGTTGCTTCTTCTTACTTTTATGGCCCCTTTTTTCGTGATGCCCTAGGCCTGGGCCTAGTTGGCCTAAGGGTAAATCCTGGGCTGGGTGAGTGTGAAAAATTGAGGGGACATACAATTTAACGCCGATTCCAAACGACAAAGTTGAGAAGCACTACACATCGAGGGTTAAAACCCCTTGAGCGGCGAAGCGGGACTTGAACTCTTGCAGACATAAAAACGCAGTAAGCAAATCAAAACAAAAAAAATGTTTGTTAATAACAAAAATCCTTCCTTTCAATATATTTATATTTGAAAAAAAAATACATTAATTAAAATTACAAACAAATTTTTCATAGAAACCAATTTTAATTCACTCCTGAACTAAACCTCTGCTAAGCAATAAAAAACCAAATTTCTCTATTTTCCAAATCGTTTTCAGATTCCACAAATCAGGATGTGTTATTTTTATCCTTCCCATATCTATAACAGTCACAAAATCGAAAAACGATTTTTATTTGATTCGGCCATCATTTTAATCCTGTATGCATATTTTATTGTTTTTTTTTTGAAGCAACAAAAAATTGAACAAAATTCATTTAAAATTTTACAAAAGCATAAAAAGATCGATTAATTCGATTCGAGTATTCTATTTTCACACTCTGATGGCTGCTAAAGCCGAATGCGTTTTGAATTTATGATGACTTCTTTATGGGTTAGGATGTACCCTTCTGTGTTCGATTGGTTAGAGACCAGAGAGTGAGACATATACTCTGTTAGTGATGAGAATACCAAAGATTGAAATGCAGTCAGAATATTTCCTTGGCCTTTTCCTTCTTGCCCCGACTTTAATATCAACATTTTCGGAATCCTTGGCACATTCAAAGGCTATCTAATAGATAGGATACATTTTGACCAAACAAATTGAGGAGTTTGAAATTAAAAATTCACCCCAATAGCTGTGCTGTGCTGTACTGTGCTGTGTCGACAAGCATATTCAGTGCAACAGGATGCGTAAATATTCATAACACGCGCAGACAATCATCCTACTCCCTTCACACCAATAAACTTCTGTACGAAAATCACTAAAAGACCCCCTCAAGTGTACCCAAGCTTGTGTATGGAGACTCTAGGCCAGAGACAGGCAATAACAACACGAGAGACGAGCGAACGGACGATATAAAATGAACGGATTTATTAGCAATGCTCAAGGATAATTCGTGGAGCGTAAACTTTGCAGACAGCGCTCGAAGGGTATACTGCCATTAGCAGGTGGAGAGAAGGTGGCGGTTCGTAGAATTGGTGCGGCGGGCGATGCTGTTATGCGAGCAAGTTTATAGTGTCGATGATGATGGTGATGAGGATGAAAAAGGATGCGATTGAATTTTAAATCAGCGGCGGAGGGAAGGATATTGCATCATTATTTGAATTTAGACTGGGGTTCTGCTTCTGCTGGGCTTACAAAATTTATGAACAGCTCTTTGACGTCGTTTTCGACGTTGTCCGTCAGAGAGCTGGAGGAGAATAAATGCCGACGCGATACAGAGACTGCTTAAAGTGGAATATTGCCCAGGATGACATTATCGCCATCATCTGTCATTTGAATTGTAAATTAAGGAAATGCAAATCAAATAACTTGCGCGCTGATTGACATCAATCCTCCAAAGAAGAAAAGAAAAAAAGAGCAACGATGGTGATGGACGGTGGGCGTGAAGATGCGGACAATGCCAACGCACCCCAATTAACCTTATTTTGGGAGCATTTAGCTGCCCAATGGATGGGTTTTTCTGCTTCAATATTGATAACGAGTCCAAGTGACGGATCTTTTTTCGTTTTCGATTAAACGTCAACGTCAAGTTCACAGAGAGGAATGGCAGAATTACTCTCATTCGATGGCAATGCAAATTTTCAAAGTGTCAAATATTCTTCACCTTCTATTGGCAAGGGACATTCAATTGAAAGAAATAATTCAGGCAGATCCAAAACTTACAAACATGAATGTCCTGCATTGCATCGGATATCGTCCTTCTAGCTTTTGAGACATCTTAAATCAAAAACGGCTCCATAGCGAGGGTACCACTCATAACCTCTTGTTTAAATCAATTACGGATTATTGTGATCATAAAACGGGTAAACGGTAATTACATTCTAATTCCCATTAGATCCTTTAAATAGAAATTCCCAATTTATTGAAAATTACCCTTACTCCTTAGATTTTATTCGCTTTTCAAACCCCGCAGTGCACTGTCTCGCCCACCGCAAGGCTAAAAATAAATAACTCTGGGTTTGGTCCGGACAGACAAGGGTGTCGCGGCTTGAAAAGGAAAACCCAAAACAAAAAAAAACAAACAAAAATACAAAACACAACAGAATTACGAAAAAATGAACATTGGTGCAATGCAAATGGCATTTAACCAAAGCCGCCACCACTGCTGCAACTGCAACTGCTGCTTCTTTTGCTGCACACTGGAAATTAAATTAATTGGCTACGTGCAATATAAACACCCACGTCGGCATAAAAACGAAAGTTATGGCTGCGTGTTCTTTTTTTTGGTTTTCCTGCATTCAATTGGTGTTGACTGCATCTACACGAAAAACACTCCTTCACGGTTGGAGTTTTTTGTTCTATCCATTTTTTGACTGAACAAAGCGTTTTTATATCACCCCCCCCCCTCTCTTCCTTTTCAAAATAAAACAAAAAAGAAGATCACATAGGCCATATTTTTATTTACCAATAATTTCGGTAACGACCAAAACGGCAAGAAATTCGCAGTATGAAATTCTGAAGCACCATGAACAGCTCAGTTAAAACAATATTCCAAAAAAAAAAGAAAAAAATAAACAAAAAAAAGGAACGAACTCATTTGTGGTCAGAAAATATTTACACATGCATATCCCGGTGAATTATTGGAAGTGCCTGTTGTGCGGCACGGCATGACGCCCAACTACTGTACTGCGATGTTCGTTGTTGGCTCTATTTATTACCCGAATGCAGATATTTTTTTCTTTTTTGTTTTTGGTTTTTTTGATAGAGCAACGAGGTGTTTTCGAAAATTGAAAGCGTCATTGTTGGAACGAAAAAAAAAATAATAAAAGGGCCAACAACGCTTTCGTCCGTCGATTTAAAAGCGATGTTTTAACAAAGTTAGGTCTTTAAAATCCATTTTTTGCAGAAGGTCCATTGCGTCCAACCGCAGGATATTGCCGAAGGCCTGGCCGTTGAGGAAAAATATAAATTTTTATTGTTGAAGAATTTAAAATTTTGCAATAATTTATCACACGCCACTCAAAAATTTGTTGTTAAAATATAATAATTTGTTTATTGTTTACTCTGTTGTTTATAGTAAATAATTAAGAGAAAAAGTCTTAATTTATTGTTTTAAGCCCGTAGTCGACTTTTAACCAATTTCGACTCTTATTATAATAGTAGGGGTTGGGGTAAAAATTCTGCCGGGGTCAAAATTATTTTGTCAAAATTCTGCTTTCAAAATTCTGCTTCTAAAATTCTACTTTTCGAATTTCTGCTGCTCAAAATTCTAAATTCTTAAATTCTGCTTTTCAAAATTCTGCGAATAATATAGAAAAGAGAGGTTTGAAAATATTAAAAAGCGCGCGCTTTTTAATATTTTCAAACCTCTCTTTTCTATATTATTCGCAGAATACCTTCTCCCATTAGAGATTAGCAGGAGATTATTTTGTGTTTGCATAGGTACATAGTTAAATCAGTATGTATAATGTGTACCTACTTTATCTCCTGTAAGCTGTAAGCATAGATAATAAATTTATACAGATGTCTCACCCTTATGGCGAGAAATGATATATGAAACTGAAAGGTACCAAAAAAAAAGCTTTTTCCAAAAGCTTTAATGCATTCACTTAATGCATTAAAAATCTATTTTCGCTCGCCTCATTGCCCATAAATGAATATTTAGGCAATTAAAAAAGCTTCAAAAAGCTCTTTGTCAGTTAAGGCGTTGTCAGTCAAGAGCAAAATATGTTTCATTTTTTTCTGCAGGGATGAGACATCTGTATAAATTTATTATCTGTAATGTAAGGTTAGTCTAATTTGTTACGCCTTCGAGTTATAGTGTTCAAAGGAGAATGACCACTTTTCATACAAGTCTGGGCCCAGAGCGTACACACATAAGACAGGTATCAATAAAAAGGTGACGCTTAGCTGAATATATATTCCAAATATTTTCAAATTCGGTTTTGTAGTTTTCGAGATATTTGACCTTGAAGTTGATGTTTGTAGAATCACAAAAATGGCTTATTTTCACTATAAACACCAATAATGTCTGACTCATGGGTTTTACAGAAAATATTTTGGTACCAAATGAAAGATCATAAAAAAATCTTTCTTAGCAAATCAGTTTTTTTTGTATATATATAGTACATGATCATATACAAGGCTCCGATATTGTTTGAAAACATATTTTTAAGTTGCTTTTCAAATGCAGATATTTTGAAAATATCAGTGATGACATATATATTTTTATACATAGTTCTAATCCTTATTTTATAACCTTTAATTTGATATATAAATCAACTATAGTTTCTCACAAAAAAACCATCTTATTAAAAGAATTCTTCTGAAAATACAGATTTTTGTTTTCAAAGATATCATTCAGTGTGTTTTTGTCTCGAATATTTTTTATTTCCATGTATACATATAAACATATATATTTATTTATTTATCGTTTTAATCCTTATTTCATAACCTTTAATTTGATATATAAATCAACTATAGTTTCTCACAAAAAAAACCAACTTATTAAAAGAATTCTTCTGAAAATACAGATTTTATACAACATACTTACTTTTTCTTCATATTCTTTTTATATTTTTTTCTCCCAAAATAATCACATATTCTATTTAGAAAACTAAAATTCATTCAACGTTTATTTTAAGTCTTAATTTATTTTATTTTTTGTAAAAATATGGTATATATCTTATTTTACGTGTCTTCATCACCGTTTTCATCAATAAGAACACTATCTAAATATAAAGCTGGTGGTATCGTTATATTTGTACCATGTCCCAATTTCTTCATAGCGGGTGTATTCTGGACGTTATGGGTCCATATGCTGCAACGACATCGGATGCCAACATCATGAAAAGCATTTTTAGAGACGAAAACACCTATGCAAGACAATTCTTCAGACAGGACGATGTGTTCATCTTGGATAGAGGATTTAGAGATGCAGTTCCTTGCTTAGAATCCTATGGTTACAAGTGTCACATGTCTTAATCTGTGTTGGAAGGTAATTTTCAACTCACAATAGCACAAGCGAATAGGTCAAGATGCGTAACAATGGTTCGATGGGTCGTTGAAGTTGTAAACGGCCGATTTAAAAGAGATTTTAAGCTGTTTCGGCAGGACTTCAGCAACTTAGCAGCGGGTCATTTAATGGATGATTTTTAAATTACAGCTGCGCTTCTTAATAAATTCCATCCATTGATAGAAGACAATTCTGATGCGAGCTCCTTGCTGGAGTTGGCATTAAATAAATTAAACACTCCAAATTATTTGGGAGATTTTGTTAAAGAGCAAAATCTAAATAGAGCAAGGGCTATATTTCTTCGTATTGTAATATTCGGCTTGGTCCGACAATTAAAACTTATTCACTTTTTAAATAAAACACAAATTCACTTTATTCAAATCACTCACAAATTTATTTATTCAACACTTTCAATTATAACTTTGCAAACACAGAGTACTTTTCTTTATCGCAGTTCACAATTAATTAATTCGCCTCGCCACCAAACGGCTATTTATATCAAAAATTATGGGTTCTAGAAACTACTATTGGTTCCTATTAGTTCTTGGGGAAGCTGAAAGTTCGAGAGAAAATACTGGCATTTTTGTAGGGGCTAACGTTCTTAATGCTAAACAAAAAGTTTCTCTTAATCTTAATTAATTATTGCCCCTCACGAGTGTTTACTACTACAATTAAACGATATTAAGTAAAGAGAGTAAGAAAAGTGTGTACATTAAATATAGAAAGAGATACAGAGAGTAAGAGATAATAAAGTATACACATTAGTATTAGACATTACAATAGAAGGAGATACAGAGCGTATGAGATAAATAAAGTGTATACACATTACAGTATTAATGGGCAAATTCCAAGTCTAGACAACTTCCCGCTTCTCAATTTAGAAGAGCTTCGATAAATATCTTTGGGGAACCATCAAATAAAGCAAGCCCGCTCCTATTGCGGAGAGCATTTAAAAGAAAATGGCGACTACATAATAGAAGTCTGCGAACGCCGTGAGGTGAGCGTATAAGCTTAGCTGACCCAAGCCTAGTTGGAAACAATTTTTTAAGGAGGTTAAGTCGCGGCACATAAGTGGAAAAATCTATTTCACTTACATACTAGTGAGCAACGAGCCGAATGATGCAAACAGTTGCAATGCAATTAAGGCATATTATTGCAATTGTCTTGTTGGAATGCGAACCGTTGGGTGTTACACACATGTAATGAGTATCTTATGGTACTTGGGTTATGCACGCCATGTTACAAATATAACGATACCACCAGCTTTATATTTAGATAGTGTTCTTATTGATGAAAACGGTGATGAAGACACGTAAAATAAGATATATACCATATTTTTACAAAAAATAAAATAAATTAAGACTTAAAATAAACGTTGAATGAATTTTAGTTTTCTAAATAGAATATGTGATTATTTTGGGAGAAAAAAATATAAAAAGAATATGAAGAAAAAGTAAGTATGTTGTATAAAATCTGTATTTTCAGAAGAATTCTTTTAATAAGTTGGTTTTTTTTGTGAGAAACTATAGTTGATTTATATATCAAATTAAAGGTTATGAAAAAAGGATTAAAACGATAAATAAATAAATATATATGTCATCACTGATATTTTCAAAATATCTGCATTTGAAAAGCAACTTAAAAATATGTTTTCAAACAATATCGGAGCCTTGTATATGATCATGTACTATATATATACAAAAAATACTGATTTGCTAAGAAAGATTTTTTTATGATCTTTCATTTGGTACCAAAATCTTTTCTGTGAAACCCATGAGTCAGACATTATTGGTGTTTATAGTGAAAATAAGCCATTTTTGTGATTCTACAAACATCAACTTCAAGGTCAAATATCTCGAAAACTACAAAACCGAATTTGAAAATATTTGGAATATATATTCAGCTAAGCGTCACCTTTTTATTGATACCTGTCTTATGTGTGTACGCACTGGGCCCAAAAATGGTCATTGTCCTTTTACCATGAATATTTCGATTGTAAAATCCAATAAGGGAAAAGATAAACTTTGTGTTGATGGATGTATGTTTTATCTTGAAAAGTTACACAAATGTAAAATTTGCTAATCGACTTAGAGACAAGTGCAAGGGACGAATAGTGACTAAATTGAATTTTGACCCCAACCCGAAATTTTTTTGTGTTTATGAATAAACAGACATAACAAAAGCAGAATGTTTTTATTTAAAACAGCCAGAATTTTGAAAAGCAGTACATATTTGAAAAAAACAGAATTTTGGTGACCAGAATGCCATAAAAAGCAGAATTTTGAAAATCAGAATTTTTCGATTAAAAAGCAAAATTTTGAAAAGCAGAATTTTGAAACCAGAATTATGACCCGCTCCCTAATAGTAGGTATGATATAGGCTGACACCGAAGCTATTTAGAGCCAGGATCTGAACCTTAGAATTGAATTGAAAAGTTGAGGGGACTTACAATTTTATGTCGACTATAAACGGCTTAGTTTCATGGCTGTACTCATTAAAAAAATGTAAAGCTTATTGTAAGATAAAATAAATAAATTAATAAACAGGCGCTATAGCTCTAGGAGTTAGGAGTACCAAGATCCAAGACCTAAGTGGCTTTCACTCATCAACAATTCTCTGAAAACGTGTGTAAGGTAACTTGAAATTCAACACCGATTCCGAACGGCTTAGGTTGGGAAGCACTTTTTTCTTGACAGATTGATAGTAGTTGAAATGGTGGCCACGAGCAATCTAGCTCGGTGACCCAATTAGCGCTGAGTTGCGCCGTTTTGATACCATAATGACAGATTTATTCTCTTTAACAGGCCGACTCCACTAGAGATAATTTCTCTCAGAATACTCATCCTGACATGAAAAGTTAATGGAGTCGCGTTGAAACAACAACAAACAACGCCACTCCATTAGACTTTTCATGTCAGGATGAGTATTCTGAGAGAAATTATCTCTAGTGGAGTCGGCCTGTAAAGTTTGATACTCTTTAAAGTTTTTTCAGTTCTTTGCAAGGAACCGTAGAAAATGAAGTTGGGCTTGAGGGTAAACAGTTGACAAATCAGCATTTCTGGAAATGAGAATATTACGGCTGATTTTCACTGGAGCTTAAGCGCAGAAGAAACGGCAGAAAAGTAACAGACAACAAAATTGGACTGGCAGGGTTCTAGGGAGGAATATATCGCTACAAAGACATCTTAATCGAATAAATTTATTTTATTAGAAATTGCAGACAAGAGATAATTTGTAAAAAAAATGTGGAAGAATATCAGATACAAAACAGAGCCCTGTGGCGCACCAGCATTTTCATTTATTTTGGGTTTCATACTTTAATCTGACCAATACAACTTAGAACGGTTTAAATGAATGTTTCTATTCCAATGGCTCTTCTCACCTTCTCTTTTCAAACAATCCGGATAGTGTCAATAGGAATAGGGTAGTTTGAAAAGCTTAGACATTAGACAAGGGTTTTACCGGCGTATAAGAAAACACTTTTTCAGTGTGATATCAGTCGGACCAGTATTTTGAGACCTTTCGACACAAGACGAGTGCGAAAGGTAAGGTAGGGAGGGGTTTGGGATCCCCTATTCAAAGATGGTAGGAATAATGCTCCTTAACCTGCGGGTAAACAAAGACGGGTTCGTTAATAAACCAGCCTGTGCTATCAATGAATTTTCTCATATTTGCCATTGAGACCTGCGCCAGATCGTCCAGTTCTCCAACAATAACAAACCTGTTTCCGAGGTATCGGAATCGATTTGTTTGGAGGTTTGGACATTCACAGAACAGGTGTCTAATGGTTCCTGTTTCCTCTTCATCCTTACAGCTACTAGTGAAATCAGGTGCGAAAGGCCCCCTTCTATTGGCCATTGCACCGATGGGACAGAGACCTGTCTGTTAGCACACCTATCATCAGGACTGTAATGTTCGTTTTATTCAGCGATACGATTTCCTTTTCATTTATTCTAGGCCATAAATTTCTAGAGATAACGCAATCGTCCCTGGATTTCCAGGAGTTATTGACCTGCTCTTATGATCTTAGGTCTATTTTCCTTTTCAAGCCAATCGGGAAGTGTGGTATCCCAGTTGGATTGCTGCTACTACTTCTATTTGCTTCGGACCCTTTCCTTGCCATTTCATCTGCTATTTCATTATCTTCTGTATTGCTATGTCCATGAACCCAGCAGAGTTTGACTTGGTTAGTGTGGAAAATGCTATTAAATTTATTCCTACAGTTTAGTACCACTTTGGACCTTATGGTCTCACTGGCTAAGGTTTTGATAGCAGCTTGGCTGTCCACGAAAAGTGTAATCTCCGAGAAGTTTAGTTTTTTTTTTTTTGGTTTACCAGTTCTGCTGCTTTTTTAATAGCGTAAATCTCAGCCTGAAACACACTACAGTCAATGAGTCAACCGGGAGTTTATAAAATTCTCTAATGTCAAGAGATTGACAAAGTGCCCCGGCTCCTGTTCCTTATTCTTATTTTGACCCGTCAGTATAGAAGGGGATGCCCCGTTCACTGATGAGCGAACTAGGATCACAACCCTGTCTTTCGGGTATGAAAATATAAAAGTTCCTTTTGAAATCTACTAAGGGTGGAGTATAATCATTGTTCTCTTTAAGTCATGGAACTGTGTCATATCTTTGTAAGATAGACCCATGTCCGTAGGTGCTGTGCCTCCAAAAGCCCAATTCTTATAATCGAAGTGCGCTTTTGGCTGCCGTGCACCTCGTTCAACCCTGCTTGTGACGTAGATATTTGTGCTCCTAACCGGCTAACCTCTGTACTTTGCTTAGGTTCTTGAGATAGCTTATTTTGTCAATAGCTTTCCACCATAAATAAGCACCATAGGTGAGTTTGGGACGAACAATAGCTGTGTAGTGCGAAATAAGAAAGAACCGAGAAAGAAGAATTCTTCATATTTTTTTTACAAATTTTCAAAACTTTCTATTGCATTGCATTATATTACATTACATTTTACAGAACGTCGCACATAAATGTAACGAACTACAGACACATAGCAGCACTGGTGACTGAAACCATCGGCTGATATGCATTGCATTATTTTTCGTCTAAATGTTTAGTAAAGCAAAAACTTGATCCCTCATCGAAAATGAGCATTGCGGTTTTTTCTACTTGTTATAGCTTATTACTGATTCTACAGATCCTGACAAAAATATTGAGACCATCCCAATGGGCTTCGCCTTGCCGATCATTTTTCAAACTCGATTGTTGTGATAAATTATAACAGTCATGATACTGGGGTCAGATCTGCCTGTAGGCGTTAACAGGATCAGATGTAAGAAACAAGTCAAGAGTATTTTCCTGTTCTCTATGAATTTCCGATATTCGAGAATGCTCGGGGACAAGCTGAGTGATTCAACAATCTCTAGACGCATTCTTGCCGAATTGTACGCATTTATCGCCTGTAGTAAAAAATTCAGTGTGAGGATGCAAGGAAACAACTGACATAGGGCTTGGATATAGAAATTAATCAGCATTTAAAACAATAGAAACAAACCCCTTCAAAAACTGTGTCAATCAAGGCAGACATATTCTTCCAATGTCCTTCAGCCAAAAGACAATTCTTCTATATACCGCTGTGACCTCTTTTTGTTTTTTCTGATCTCCTGCCAAATTTCAATACTCTAATAAGTCTTCTGCCTGCCACCGTTCTCCCAATATCGCAATTGAATTTTCAATACATTTTCTGATTACTTTATTGTACTTGAAAAATAATAAAACAAAAAAACAATCCACCGGCAACAAACAATTTCACGTTACCTATTTGGCTTTGCTCCTGCACAAGGACATTTATAATGCACACAAAATATAACAGAAAATTATTTCTGATTACTTTCTGCTTGAACTTGTTTTTGTTTCAATTTTTTTGTGTTTCCTAGAAGTTCAGAAACAGTTTTTTTCTACACTGCGGATCAAGAACATGAAGCCACTTGCATTAAAAAAATTAAAAATATAAATTTTGTTCCAAGCTGAAGATGCTTTTGAACACAAAGGTTTGGAGTGTACCTACTTTGACTTAAAATTACTTCCCCCAGATCACGGATATTCTCTAACATGAGATGATTACTATTCCCGTTGTTTTACTGCATTTTGTGTGCCAAAAAAAGGAACTAGTTGCGACACAAGGCTTCGCCACATTGAATTCCCAAAGTGGATGATAATGTTGGCGAACATATTTTCGAAAACCATCAACAACTCGGCTCCACCTCTTCCGCCCGACACGCCGACATTTTTCTAAGTAATCCATCCATGATGTTTTGTCGTCGCTCTTTTGTGTGCTTATAATTTTTTTTGTACTAGTCTTGTATCCTGTGCCAAATTTTTTGTATTTATTTCATCTCATCTTCTTTGTTTTGTTTTAGAGGAAAAGATAGAGTTCACTACTGGATTTCCTAATTTTTTTTTATGCCCTCCTTTCGGTGTAAGCTTATGGAGGAAATCTTTCAACTCTTGGGCAGGATGAAACAGTTTATTTAACACAAAACAGAGAATAAACAGAAGACACCAAAAGAATAGAATGATAACAAAAAAAATTATAACTGTAATTATCCTCGTTTCCGCTGTACAGGACGGTAGCAAACGGCAATGGCAGCGGGCGGTGGTTCGAAATTTACTTTGTTTTCCCTCTTTAGGTTTTTATCACTTTTCTGCTATTTTAATTTTCACCGGCAAATCCTCTTATCTTGTTTTTAATAATTTTTTTTCTCGTTTTGTGCTTTTTCTTTGCAGAGAGTTCACCACAGCAACGTTCGAAGGGTGGTTACGGTGGCGCCATGCTTAATGCTGTCAACAAAGAAAAGCTATCTAGAATTTATTCCAATTCTTCCTCGTCCTCGGCCTCTGTCTCGTCCTCATCGTCGTCCTCATCATTGTCATCATCATTAACGAAATCCTTGTCGGCAGCAGAAGTCGTCATCGTGCCAAAGCAGAAGCAACAGCAGCAGCAACGTTCTGCATCAGAAGCAGCAGCGTCATTAAAAAAAGAAACGATACTCACAGCAGCATCAACCCATGATTTGCCGGAGTTGATGAAACGAAGCGGACATCCTCCTATCGCTGGCGACGGTCCACCGAATCCCAAAGTGATCGCAGTTAGTGCCATTAAGAACAGCTCCTGTTCCCCAGCTCCGGCCATAGCCAGAGCACGAGCTGATGGGACAAGTTCATCTGGAGGCCAAGTGATTTTCTACGCTCCGCCCGCACAAAAATCTCCTCCCCAGCAGCAGGAGTCACAGCCACCGCCACTGGTGGCCATTAAAAATGAACCACAATCGATTTACCGCGAAAGGAGTATCGAAGAAACCGAAGCTGCTCACGATTTACTTTCACTCTCCCAAAGTCTACCGCCCTTGCCAGCCCCATGTGTGGTGACAATTCTACAACAAGACAACGGAGTGCCCAATTACGTTGTCACCCACACCCCAGTCATGCAAGAGATCTCGAATTCTTCCAACAGTGACTATCGTCACAATCATCATCATCATCACTCGACTGCGAGTGGCACAACCAAGTCAATTGCAACATCATCCAAAATCCGCTACATCAGTAGTTCTTATGAGAGCAACAATGCCGAAAATTGCTCACCGCTAACGCCGCCAAATTCCGACCATTCCTCAGACGTTGACATCGATATGTCATCGTCGTCTTCAACCTGCTCGGCAGTGACTTCGTCATCGGAGTCCTCATCGAATCGCGGTGCACAAAGCCTCTGGGGTACCGAGTTGCTAAAGGTCAAAAAGGACAAACCCATGATTTCCTCAATGACCGATGGACGCTCGAAGAGCCGCAAAGCCGCAAACATGGAGCCGTACATCAAGCGAAAACGGGGCGTCTACAAGTGCAACGACTGCAACAGGCAGTATGCCACTTCGAGCAATTTGTCACGTCATAGGCAGACCCATCGCAGTCTGGACTCTCAGTCGGCCAAAAAATGCAACACTTGTGGAAAGGCATATGTCTCGATGCCGGCCCTGGCCATGCACCTGCTGACTCACAAGCTGTCCCATAGCTGTGAGATTTGTGGCAAGTTGTTCTCTCGGCCCTGGCTTTTGCAAGGGCATCTGCGATCGCACACTGGTGAGAAGCCCTACGGCTGTGCCGATTGCGGCAAAGCCTTCGCCGATAGATCGAATTTGAGGGCTCACATGCAGACCCATTCGGGCTGCAAGAATTTCAAGTGCGAACGCTGCAATAAGACTTTTGCGCTGAAGTCGTATCTCAACAAACACCTCGAATCGGCTTGCCAGAAGGATCTCAGTGGCAGTGAAAATAGCTGTGAGGACAATGATGATGACATTATAGTCGCGTAATCTCGTGACACAGGTAAGTTGAAACCCCTACCCCTATAACGGCCCCTCATTATGGAGCAACCATGAAAAATAAAAATATGACCCAAACTCACACACTCCTACTACAGCAGCAAATTTCTTTATGTTTCGTTTTGGAAATTATAAAAACAAAAATTAATATATACAAACAAAAATATTTAAAAAATATTTACATATTTTAATTATAAGGAAAAATATTTTTCAACAAAAAAAAATTAAGCAATTTTGAAAATTATGAATTAAAATGCTAAAAATTAGCGAGTAGATTAGGAAGTCAAAAAAACGTAGTCCACAATGAATGATAAGGAAAAATTATTTAAAATTATTTTTTTCGTTATTTAATTTTTATTTTTAAATAAAACAAAATTAAAATTAAGAAGAATCTCATGCAACGAATATTTATGGAACATAAAAGTAGAAATTTAAAATACAAACAAAAACAAAACAGAGATAAATACTACAAAGTTTTACTAAACAAAAACATATAATTATTACTTATTGCCCAGAAAATTCAATTAAAAATATTAAAGTTTGTAAAAAAATTAAGAAAACATTTTGTATATTTTTTTTTGTATTTAATTTTTATTTAGAATGAAAAATAAGTCAACCGCGTAGTTTAAAAAAAAATACTCATAGCCCAAAAGAAACTAGATATACTTAGAGGCAAGTACTAAGGTGAACCAATAGCTAACACAATTTTTTTTAGGAATAAGAAGTTTGTGAAATTGGCAACACTGTTCATGCGATTTTATTAGGCTTCTTTACTTTAACTGTTCTCACTGATAAAGTTACGGTGACTGTCAAATTGTTGCTGTCCATATGTCGATAACTCGAAATATTTGACTTCGAATCCGTACCCAAGAAAATATCTCATAAAAAGAACCGACATTTCAGCTTCGATTTTTTGTTCCTCCTGAAATATTGCTTTGGGCTTCGGTATTTCAGTGAGATTTAGTAAGCAAGGACAGACCTATTATCCGATAAACTAAGCTCCTAAAGCGTGCTCCGAAAACTGCACGAAAGCAGAATGTACTCGATTTGGAACCGGTGTACCTACATTGGTCTAACATTCCTCAATTTCAATGATTTGGAATGACAGAGCAGTAGCGGCGCAAGACCAAAATTTTATGTGGGCAAGACAGATTTTGCGAGGCCCTGTTATGTGGCTACCTGAAGACGGATTTTATAAAATAATAATAATAAAAAAAAAACAATTAACACTGCAAAGTTTTTATTCATTGTATATGATATTTTTATTTTATTTTTTTTATTAAAGGAACAGCAATTTCCTGCTTTTATCTTTAATAAATTCTTTAATTATTATTGTTTCGTAATTCAGCCTAGATGCCATGTCTGGCTCATTGCGTTTCTTTCAGCAGAGGCTGTACTTACTTACTGGAATTTTTCACAAGGAGAATAGGGTAACTTTGGGTTAGGGTAACGAAATAAAATAAAAAGGCTCTACGCCTTTTTGCTCATAAAACTTCATTATTTGGCTTTTCCAAATCGTGACGGTGATAGAAATTGTGCACATCCTTATCAATTTTAAATTAAGAGTAATTAAAGTAAGAAAACACCTTAAACTGAAACAATGAATTTTTGTACTTATTTTTTATTTTCATTCAAACTAACAATTAAATGTTAGTAGCTATTTTCAATTTCCAGCATGAAGATGAACGATTTTAAACCTTTTTTTTTTGAAACTTTTATGTATGAAGCTTAGTATTATAAACACAGAGATGCTCTCTGCAAAAACAATGAAAAACTGAATTATACCACTTATGACACGTTCTAAGGAAAAATGAATTATAAAAACACCGAACAATGTTTCGGTTTATCTTTTTTCTCTTTGTGAATTGTGAGACAAGAAGTTGTTTATGTAATGCAATTAAAGATGAATATTTTCAGGTTTTGTCCAGGTTAAAACAAAAACAGTAATTCTGTTTTCTTTTTTTTTCATGTTTTTTCTATTCTTCGAGAACAAGAATTAAATTAACAATGAAACTTACCTGATAACTCCTAAATTCAATGGCGCAAAAGTATGGTCCGCTAATGGACAATTTCAGTGTGATACTAGCTTAAAATGACGTTTGAGTTAGACTGAAACGTTATTTTAAGCTAGTATCACACTAAAATTGTTCATTAGCAGACTATAAGCTTGCGCCAATATTTTTAAATATTTGAGTGCGTTCCTGCCTTCCAACATACCTTAATATAAAACCTAAGTATGTCATGGGCCTAAATTTTCGGACCACATCGTGTTATGACAATTTCAAAATTCAATCTAGCAACCTACTGTAAATTGAAAATGCTGTAATAAACAAAAGATAGAATTATTGTCAGTTTCGGATCTCCAATAAATAACCAACTCGCTTGACTGTCTTGCTTATTATGTTCTTCTCTTTTGACTTGTATCCGTCAGTTAGAGTGCTGCCATATACTACAATCAGTCAGAATAGAAAAATCTCACATTATCTCTTTGTTTTTATAACGCGAGATCAAGGGAGTAAAACGTAAGACAGTTTCCCATCTTATTATTTAGTTAATCTTTGCTAGTGGTACTTTGATTTGATTGGTAGGCTTCCTAGTAAAGAAAGTAAGTGAATAAAAGAAGGGATTCCCCGCACTGGTCGGCGTGGCAAGGATTTACTCGGGATTGTTACGAGACGTAAGCAAATGTTGATAATTATTTATTTTTTTATTTTATTCTCACTGAAGCAATGCATACAAAATTGAGGCGCGAGGCCCCTTGTACCGCGAGGCCGTGGGCAATGGCCCACGTGCGTCGCCCACGCCTTACGCCGCCTCTGTGACAGAGTGTGGAATGCAGCTCCACATTCGCGTAGTATGGCTAAATAACGATTCTCTATACTCGAAGGTACGTCCGAAGTTGGGCTAGAGGGAAGGTAAACTGATGGGTGTTCCTAGAAGCGCGAGAACTACGGGCGAATTGTTTAAGGGGTGGAATGCAACTGGCTATTTCAAAAGAGCACTTATCCTCAAAGTAACAATAGACCAGGGAGAGATACGAAACGTTAGGACGTCGACGTCGACGGTAGTCTAATGAGGTGAACTATTTGGTTATGTGTCTCTCACCAATCATTCTAAAGGCTCTTTTTTGTAAACTGTACAAGAGGCTTAAAAATGTAGCTGGAGCACCAGCCCAGGGATGATAATTGTACTCAAGCTTTGGACGCATATAAATCTTGTAGATAATAGCCAGATCAGACGGGGAGAAAAATGTCTTGCCCGCCTTAAGAAACCCAAACATCTTGCGGAATTTTTGGCGACATCGCATATGTGCTCATTCCGTTAAAGGTGGTCAGTGATGCACATACCGAGAATCTCGAGATGTTCAGTATCATTGATGAAAGTTCCACATCCGAAGAGGAGGTATGTGACTCTGGGAACGAATAAGAAAAGCTAAGGGTACTTTCGTCAACAAAACAATTTATTGAATAAGAAGTAAGAAGAAGAAGCAAGAGATCATTTACGAAAATGAGAAAAACGGTCGGATACAAAACGGAGCCCTGGGGCACACCAGCATTTATAGTGTGGGTTTCAGACTTGAACCCGTGCGATACAACTTGTATAGAACTGTTCGAAAGAAAGTTTCTAATTTAACCAGGGAGGGACTCGTCAATGCCGAAAGCACGCATTTTCGATACGAGAGACTGGTGCCAGACTCTATCAAATGCCTTTGAAATATCAAGTGCAACAATCTTACTTTCTCCAAATATGTAAGGACTTATTCCACTATTCGGGGATATAAACCATCAGATCACCAGAGAACCTGTTGGTGAAAAAGCCATACTGCCGGTCATGAAGAAGCTTTAAGATATTTCTTGAGCTGAAAGCTTATCAGCGTTTTCATGACCTAAGAAAGAATGGACGTAAGTGCAATCGGACGATAATTGGAGGAAGAAGAAGATTCCCTTTTTTTTGTAATTGCCTGAACAAATGCTGTTTTACAACTGTTCGGAACGAGCCCAGAAGTATAGGATAGATGCATAAGGTCTGCTCGACCTCTATTCATCAAAATGAATACAGGCAAAAATCTTAATTATTCACAAAAATTTTCCCGCAATTTCAAATCGATATTTCTCACAATTTTAATGGTCAACAGTTATACAACTTTACATCAAAATAAGGTCTTCGATTTCTGCCTTCAGAATGCGGGAACAACGTCCCGCGGGTTGGCTAGTATCTTGCCTTGAAAAAGCACTATTGAAGCTATTGCTCCTAAGTTTCAGAAATGGGGATTGGATAAGGTCGTTAAAAGCTTTGGAAATTTGATGGTTTATAGCCAGAGGACAGATAGAACCTTATGAGTGTTGTTGCTTGGCTTATTCCGCTGACACTGCGAGCTGAGTAGTTCGTTACCTTTACAGTTTCGGAATATCGAACAGATTAGGTCGTCACTACACGTTACACAGAAATGGTTTCCAAACCGTTTTTTAAACACAAAACAAAAAAATTTGAAAATCAAAATTAATGTCCCAAAAGTTAAGCGTATCGATAAGAACAAAAATTCCCCCTTTTCCCCTCGCATTAACCCCATTCATCGTTTCCGCAAATCTCTTTACATCCATTTCTCACGATATCACCTCCTTAATGTCAATTTTAAAAGACTATAACTCAAAAAATGTTCATCTACCATAAATCCTCTATAACATCGCAATCGTGTTTATGTACACAGCAAAGCTATATCCAACCCTTTTTATGTATAGAACGCACTAATGACACTCTGATGGAATCCCTAACCAAACACTAAATCAAGAACTAGGTACAGCCATATAAGATCCTCTATAGCTCGCGAAATCCTCCGGGTCTCCGGGTGCATGCGAAGAAATAACATCAATACACACACAGTCGCACAGACTCACACAAGCAGAATGAATTTTATAAAATATCTAAGCTTTTAGACTCTGTATAGAAACCACATTTATACTAAAACCAACCCAACAAAATACTCAGGATAGCTCCACAAACACAAGCATCACGGCTAAGGACGACATGCTGTGTACATCACTCAAGTTTGTTCAGAAAATAGAAAATAGAAAAAAAATCTCTAAATGCACTTGTAAACCTACAGATGTAATTTCATCCTTAAACTACACTTTGAAAGATAGACACTACAATGACAGGCTACACTGCCTCATCTAGCGGCGGTTTCTGTGCGGTAGGGGGAGGTTTTTAGGTTGGTTTAAGGTTATTAAGAGAAGCGAATGAAATGTGCTCAATAGGCCCTGAAATTCAAAGGACGCTAATAAAGCTATTAGGTTCCGAAAAATTTGAAATTTACATTTTCAGAAGTGGGATGTCATTCAAATTTTATGTAAATCGATGAGATGTCAGCAAATCAAAGTAGTTTTGGTCAAAAATTTGTCTGTTGTAAGCCCCACTGAAGAAAAAATTCGTGGGCGCCTGAAAATTCTATGACGGCCCTGATGCGGTGTTGTACACGAAAGGGCACAGAGTACCCCATCCTAAAGCTTGAGCACACTAGCGCTAACATCGTTGAAAAGGATGAGAACGAGTACAAGAAGGAGGTGGAGATGGAGGATGAGGCGAAATGCTGGTAGATGCTTGAATGAGATTTAATGCTGATGTTGCAACAAGCTTTTAATAATAAAGCGAAGGATAAGATGAAGACTGCGTGCTTCGTCTCACTCCCGTCTTCGCTCAGCAGTCATTTCTATACCTTAAAGAGAAGGGGACATTGGGGAGCTAAAGCAACGGCAGCATTCACAACTTTTGCTATTATGCTGTTACGCTTTTGTTTTATTTTGTCATTCTATTCGTCGCCGTCGGTCGTCGTGTCGTCGTCATCGTAGTCAGCTTCATCAACGTTGTTGAATGTTACTGTTGATATTTTCCTTACCCACATGCACACACTCACAGTACCCGAAGCATAGAAAGGACGAAAAAAAGAGTATGAGGTTTGGCAGATTATTGTAGGGCTTTTCACGTGGTAAGGTTCCATTGTAAACTGCTCAACAACGACGACGACGAACGAGAATGACGACGACGACGTTGTTGACTTAATAAAAACATGCTATTCCTGATTATTACTGTGTATCGCATTGAAATGTTGCATTTGTGTCTTTTCTCATTGCGTAGTGAAATGTGAAAAGAAAATTTATTCCGTTGGTTATGAGGGTGGGAGGGGTAGTAGAAGACGTATTATCCTTATGAAACAAGTGAAAAACACTGTTGCACACGAGGAAGCAGCGGCGATGTGTGTGAATGGCTCCAGCCAAGTCGCATTCCCTTTCCAACAACAACGTTTTGCTTTTCTTATATTGTTTTCGACAACGACACAAGGACTTAAGTCTATTTCTTTAAACAAATAAAGAAAGACCAGAGAAGACAGGACGACGACGACGAAACAACGACTAACGACGATTCGGAAGGAAAACTAAAGGAAGTTCCTCAATACAGGTGCATGGAATTTGGAGGGTATTGGATGCTGTTGATTTTCTCTCTGTTCTCGTTCGGGCTTAGAGCGGGGGCTGTTCCTTCATTGTGCTATGAGATTACCAGAGTTTTTGAATGATTTCATGAAAACGATGAAAACGACTGAATTTTAATGCAGCCAAAGCTATGTGTACACAAGCGAGAATATTAAATGTTAGTCGTTTGTAAGTATTGATAGTTTGCGGTTTGTTTTTTGATCATAAAATTATTATTACCGCTGGAATGGAACTGGCAACAATTAGGATTTCCTTCCCTTTGTTTCAAGTTTCTTTGTACGGGGAGAGAGGGCCGAAGTATTTGATGAATGTCTGTAATACTAATTGGCAATTTATGTACGAAAATTTGAAATAAGGGAATCATGCTTTTTCGTTTTTAATTTGAAATACAATGTCTGTAGGTATCTAACAATAGGCAAATGTCTGATAAAAAGAGACAAATGTCTGATAAAAGAGACAAATGTCTGATAAAACAGACAAAAATGTCAGCGAGACCCGTTTTCCAATGGCGAATCCCTTAAAAGGGTTTCTTCTATACCTTGGTACTATCCTCTGCTACTTTCTACTCTTCACAACAACAGCTTGGTCGCTCAGATCTTCTTACGTTTCTGGTAAACGGGCTTCATCGCATTCTTGCACTTTTAATACAGTCATTTTCTGCCAAAACTAAGGGAACTTATCGTCGAAATAAGTTTTAAAATGAAGGAATCATGCTCTTTCTTTTTCAATTTGTTGTCTGAAACAACAGACAAATGTCTGAAAAACAGACAAAAATGTCTACGATAATGGTTTTGCCTATGGCAGTTCCCTTAAAAGGTATAAAAAAGGCTTCTTCTACACCTACGTAAGGTCCGCTGCTATTTTCCAATCTTCCCAGCTGATTCCACTTCGAACCCTGGTCGCCCAAATCTTCTTTCATTTGGGATAAACGGTTTCCAATGCAATTCTGCACTTTTAATACAGTAATTTTCTGTCAAAGTGTACTGCCTGTTATTATTTAACATACTTTGGGTACTTGTGCAGACAATGTCTGAAACAACAGGCGAATGTCTGATAAAACAGACAAAAATGTCTGAGAGACCCGTTTTGCCTATGGTGGATCCCTTAAACGGCTTCTTCTACAACTACACACCATCCTTTGCTATTTTCCACCCTTCTCTACTATTTTCTCTTCGAAGCTTGGTCGCCCAGATCTTCTTTCGTTTGAGGTTAGCGGGTTCCATCGCATGCCTACACTTTCAATACATTAACTTTCTGTCAAAGTGTACTGCCTGTTATTATCTAACAAAGTTTAGGTATCGCTGCAGACCGAGTAGTCTGAGTACTCGATCTCAGCTCACTGTCTCCAGGTTTGCTCACTATCCGAACAGCGGTCTTCCTCTATTCGAAGTCTTACGCAATCCTCTAAGTTGTGGGTCTCATCGTTTCGTATTTGTTAATGATTCCAAGACCTTAAATGCAACACTCAGTTTATGAAAGCCACAAGTAGATCGTCCTTCGTGCCAACAAGTAGGTACCCAAAACCCTCTGATGATGAAAAATGCACCTAGCATTCCTAAGAACCTAACCTAGTGATGACATTGATTAGACTTAACAAAATATGTCACGCATAATAAATCCTTCACATGCCTTTATCTCAGCCATCTTTAGGGCCAAAGAACAGAACCACTCCAAAAGGCAATATGCAGAGATACAAAACAAAAAAAGGAGCCCAGGGTTATACCCTAGTTTCCTTTAGACTACAGGGTTAGCACGCGTTGAAGACCTAAAGGAGGCCATAATCTTCAACAAGCGAAGCGGAATGTGCTGACATACATGAGAAGTAATTTGAGTTCCACTTGCCGTCGTCATCGTCGCTCGTCGTTGGCGTCGAGAAGTGTACTCCGCCTTTATATCGCTGGTTACATTCGCGGACAGGTATCGCGGACTTTTTTTTCTTTTTTTTCCTTTTGTGAAGCAACCTCGACTTTATAGTGTGTCATGTTGTTTTTCGTTTATTCACTGTCACATCCTCTGTGTTCGGTTTTTCCCCCATTGAAGGAAACAAGATGTCGTCCCGATGACATCCTCTTCTTCGTATTTGCTCAGCGCGTGTACTCTTATTTACTGTTCACTTTTTTTATTTCTCTTTGCTTTTAATTTTTCTTTTGATTTGCGCGCTTGTTGCTTTTTGGTTAAAACTTGGCTGACGGGTGACGATGCAATTTTCCATTCGTCCTTAATTTCTTCGTTATTTTTTTTTTTGCGGTTACGATGACGATGACATAAAGCTCGCGAAGTGAAAAAAAAGTCGGAAAAGTGGGAAAAAGTGGAAAATTATAAACACACGACAACGACGTCGACTTTTTTGTTTGCTGTGCCTACTTAAAATTTCTGCAATTTTTTCTCATCTCTTGTGTTTTTCAAACATAAAAAAATTTAAGAATCCCTGAAGCCCTTGGAGCTGTGTCGGATATGTGTGTCCTTCGAGGTTTTTGCACAGTTAAAGGAGGACTCTTTAGAGTGAATAATAATGTCGTTGGCTGCGTTAAATTAATTATCATGCGTGTCTTCGCATGTGAGATGTGCAGTTTCTTTTCAAACACAATAATTGAGATTTAAGTGTTGGTAAATTATGTGTGATGGAGGGTGAGGGGGTGGTAAATTAATGAATTGTGTTTAGGGTGCTGTAATTTATCACTTCCTCCTCTTTTCTGACTGCTGTGGAAGGAAACTAAAATTGCGTGTTCATAATTTGACAACTTGAAAAAGTTCTTTTTGAATTTGGAACAATAACTCGTAATTATTGCTTGAGAAAAATTCAAAAATGGAACAGGGGAATTCTATTCCCAGCAGACACTCAGGAGCTGTTGAGGTTGGTATGAGTCACGAATAATCTGTCAAAAAACTATTAGGTACAGAGATTCGTTCCTTAGCCGTACCTCACGAACCTGAAACGCCTTACATAAGCGGCCGGCGTTTTTCGGAATGTCTCTGTGGCCCCAGATATTTGAAATCGGTTTGGCTGTCTGAGAAGATAGGAATATCCTTTCAAAATATAACGTTTTCTTTGAGCCAGGGTATTGCCTCTTTTATCGCCACTACTTCTGCCTGGAACACACTACATTGATTGGGAAGTCTATATGACTGAGATTCAGTTCTTTCGACTATATACCACTTCCAACGCATAGAAGTGTATCGTGAGGTCCCCCTTCTTCCCAAAAGGATCTTGAAGGTATGGAAACATGAAAGTTATTATCGAATACCATTTTGGGGTGGTATAGACTAAGCGATCTGGGGCTAGATCTGAAACTGATCCATTGAGAGGTGGCTCCAAGCCTCACGCATGAGTTGGCTGCTACCATTATGGAGAAGATCTCAAAAGCTGCTGTTGGTGTTGAGCAAAGTGCTCCCGTGATGTATATACCTGCTGACCGCTGCACTTTAAAGAGTTTATTCAAATTTACCATCTTGTCCATTGCGATCCACCATACCACAACTCCAAATGTATGTATCGGTCGAGGTATATAGCCAGTGAGTTATTTTTGGGGAGAAGCCCCATTTTGGGCCTATGGCCTTTTTACAAGTAAAGAGTGCTACAGTAGCCTTCCTTACTCTTTCATCAATATTTGCCTTCCAATTTATTTTTTTGTCTAAAATGAGGCCTAAACATTTGGCTTGATCGGAAAAGCTTACCATTCCATAAAAGAAGCGAAAAGAATCCCCTTCGGGGGTACCTCGATTAACCGATCTGGAGGTAGTTAAACTCCTCTTGCTGGAAGTGATTGACCTGTCATTAAGCATGACTTATTAGATCAACGAGTGATTTCTCTATTTGCAACTTGTCCATTGCTGTTGTGGCGTTGATCACCTTAGCACTTGTCGTAGAAATTGAAACCCTCATTTTTTCACAAAACCAACTTTTCTATTCAATCAAATAAAATTGCAAAAATCAATGAAAAAACAACAACATTTTTCATATTATTTTTTAACGTAAAGTGAAAAATAAATAAAATATTAGAAACATATCACAATGACAATACTTAAAATTAATATTTAAAGAAATTAAACAAAGAAACCCAAAATAATTAAAATAAATATTTATAAAATAAAATTTTAATTTTCATAAGTAACTTCTCTTAGTTATATTTTTAATTAAAATTATATAAGAACAAAATTATTAAAAAAAAAAAATTGATATTATTTTAAACTTTAAAACTAAAAAATGAAGTAAATATTTTTATATAAGAAGTAAGAAAAATTAATTAAAAAATATAATTTAAACCAAAATTAAAACAAAAAAAACTAGAAGACAAACCGAAAAGCAATTGCAATTACAAAAAAAAAAAGAATATATAATATTTACAAAGATTTGTTCATGGTAGTAAAAGCTCAACAGCCATATTAAAATACGACATTTATATCTATATACATTAATTTATTACTTATAAACTTTTTGAAAAGCAAACAAAAATTATATTGAACAAAAAATAAATTATTAATTAATGAAATTACGGTCAATTAATTTTGGAAATACAAATAAAAAAACAAAAGATTATGAGTTGAAAAATAAATCGAAATTAAATATAAATTTAGATACATAAATCATTATACTGTCCCAAACAGAGAACAGATTCCATGCGTAAGAAATTAACAAATCTTAAGAAATTAAAAAAAATATATATATAAAATTGCAATAAATACAGAATACAAAAAATACTGCAAATTTAGTAAACTTTCGAACTTAAAACATACAACGATTTGAAAATTTTTCAAAAACAAAAAACAAACAAAGCAAAAAATTATAACCAGTAAAGTAAAGCAAATCGTATTTAAAAAAAAAATAAGAATAAATAAATTTAGAGTTTATTCTGATAGGAAATTTTGTGATTTAAGAAAAAATTGAAAAAAATATATAAAAGCTTAAAATTATATAAAAAAAGCTAAATAGACAAAAAATTGCACGTCACGTAAGGACAACAAGGACTGGACTGTCATGACTTAAAAGTGACAAGATTAATATTGAATGTCTTTTTGGAAATTAAATTGAAGGCAAAATGTAAATTTTTTTATTTTGCATTATATTTTTTATACAAGAAAACAAAATTATTTATTTACATACATTTTTGGGAAAAGTGATTTTTTGGTCCTTTGGGGCGTGCTAAATTGTGTATTTTATATACGTATGACGAAAAACCAGATTTGATTCGAATATATTATAAACAAAAATTAATTCAAGCAATACATTTAATTAATTTAATTTTATTTAAATTAAACTTGCAAAAAAATGACTTTTGAAATTAAGAAAAAAAATTGTAGAACTAAAAAATTAGGTATACATAATATTTATATAAATATATACATAAAATTAAGCATAATTTATTACTTAGAAACAGACCAATAATATTTATATATATTATTAAAAATAAATCAACACATAAATATGTAAATACAATTTTTACAAAAAAAATAAATAAAATTATAAAAAAAGATCAAAAATAAAATGCAATTTCAATTATATATAAAATATATTATTCACCATATATTTAACAAACCATTGTATATAATACTATATACAATATACACACATATATAAATAATTTGAGAAAAAAAACAACACTGTGTATTCCAGTATCTAGTCAACATTTATAATGTGAAAAATAATTAAAAAATATACATTTACGTGTTTTGTTTTTATTTATTTTATTTTTATTACTAAAAATAACACTTAAGTTGTTTGATGCTTTCATGTAATCTCAAAAAGAAAAATTAAAAATAGAAGACGGCTGTTTTTCTATAGATTTCAATTTTAAAGAAAGATAAAAACACAAAAGAATTTTTTTCTCGAAATGAAATGTAAACAAAATAAATAAAAACAATTTTTAATATTTAATTACAATTTTTTGCATAGAGGACACCAAAAAACCAATTTTTAACTATACAAAAAAAGTTTAAGGAATAATAAGAAAAAAAGATTGCAAGACTTGAAAAAATAAAAAAATACATATATATTGATTTTTAAGACAACGTACCACTTAAGCAAAATCCCAAAAAATATACCATGCATACATATATACATTTAAAAATACATATAAATATATTAAATTTAAATAAGCATTAAAGTCAATTTTTCTCCTATACCTTAATACTTACTAAAAACAGAAAAAAAGCTCTCCTTGACTTTTAAGACCTTTTCTCTTGCAGCTCCTACACTGAAAACTAAAAAAATCATAAAATAGAAAATAAAACAATTTTGCTATATCAAAAAAACTTAAAAAACGATTAACATTGAACTCAAGAAAAAAATAATAATTCTTTTAACAACAATAAATAAACTTAAAACATCGTTCTTCAAACAAAAATTAAAATTTACAATAGTATATGATTTTTTTCTCTCCTTTCATATTTTTTACAATTAAAATTAACAAAATATTTTCTTTGATATTAATTATTCCATTTTCCTCCTATAGCAAAAAAAGAAAAAACAATTTAAATTTAAAGCAAACAATTTATATACGTACTAAGAATGCAACATGAATATAATGGAAACGGAAATGCAAAACATTTTTATTTTAAATTTCAATTAAATGATAAATTATATTGAAACGAAACAAAAAATTAAAATATATACTCACTCAAGTGTATAATTCTTTGATGTATATGGAATGTAATGAATAACAATGATTATTGTATGTAAGGCATTTAAATACTTAAATACTATTCTTAAATCTTCAAAAAACAAACAAAAATAAAAACTTTAAAAACTACAATTTAAAATAAAAAAAAAAGAAGAAAACAAAATTTTAGGCGATTATGAATGTAAAACTATTTTTAGAGCCTTCAAGCAATAAAGAGGAAAACAAATTCAATTGATGTTTTTATTTTGGAAGAAGATGATTTAGTTAACGGTGTGGTAGTTGGGGAGTATTGACAAGGTTTAAGATTCTTATCAAGATTGGTCTGGAGGACGTTTTTGATTTGAAATCTGCATCGTGTCAGACCATATCACAATCGGAGCAACTGGTTAGAACTCAAAGGACCATGTAAAAGAATAGTTCCCTTGAGTTCCTTGTAAGAAGTCTGAAGTAGGTACCTAAAAGTTTTTACCAAAAAGAGGTGTTATTTGAGATAGATTTTTTTATTTTATTTTAAAGAGGAAGGTATTCCGTTAGTAATGAAAAACAACATCTGCCAAATGGCCACCACGACCACGCTTACAGGACTATATACTTTTTATGAAATTCTCAATAACAAAATCGCAAAGTGGCTCCCATATGTCTTCGATAGCCTCACGAATTCCATTCTTGAGGTCTTGAATCGACACTGGGCTGTTAGCCTCAAAGGAAGAAGACGCAAAGTGTTACATCACAAGATCTCGTTGGCCAATTGTGATCACCTCTGCGAGAGATAACACGGTCCCGTAAAAGATCAATGGTTTTGTTGCTTGTGTGGCACGTAGCGCCGGCCGTCTTCTTGAAATACTATCCAACTCCGGCCACAAAAAATCACTAATCATATCTCGATAGCGCAATCCATTCACCGTAACCTCATTTTCGAAAAAGTAAGGTGAAATGACCACCGCCGGGGCCGGACCATAAACCGCACCAAACAGTCACTCGTTGAGGATGGACAGGCTTTTCAACAATAACTCATGGGATTTTATGAGTACCAGATGTGACAATTTTAACACCGAGGTGTAAATGGGCCTCATCAATCAAGATGATTTTTCGATGGAATTCCGGATCATTTTCATGTAATTCAAGGACCCAATTAGCAAAGTTTATAATCGGCCGGCTTGAGTTCTTGTGTAAACTGAACTTTATAAGGCTTAAGACCCAAGTCTTTATGCAAAATACGATGTAATGACGTTTGTGTAATGCCCAATTCCAAAGAACGACGAGGAATGGACAAACTTGGGTATTATTCAATACTTTGCCACACTTCGCACTTAAGCGACGCGAAGTGCACGGGTTTTACTCTCCTTATCACTAACTTGTCCCAAAAGCTCGAATTTTTCCAACAATTTCTGTATTGCGGTCGAACAAGGTGCTTCACGACGACCCAAAAATGCTTTAGTTTTGCGAACTGTGACTGCAATATTTTCAACATTTCTGTAGTGAATTTCAATATTTTCAATGCGTTGTTGAAGCGTGTATCGTTCCATTTTTAGTAACGGCGTAATTTATTCTTTTCAAATGTCAAAAAATAATAGCTTCAAATGTGTCACTTACCGAAATAGTCAATTAATATTTCAGCTTTATTTACTTCTTTATGGTGGCGCTACAGTCCAGGTCGGACCAGGGCTTCATCCAACAAACGTCTATAGCCAGCTCGGTCCTTATCTCTAGTTTCCCACGTCAAGTTGGTTCAGGTCCTCTATCACCTATGTGCTCCACCTGAGTTGCGGTCGTCTTCTTCTGCGACGTCCTTCCGGGTTGGATTTAAACACTCTACGGCCCGGAGCATTATTTTCCATTCGCACTATATGACCCAGCCATCTAAGTTTTTGGATATTAACTTTTCTGGTTAGGTTAGTGTCGCAGAATAGCTCGTACAGTTCTTGATTGAATCTTCGTCTCCATTCTCCATTAATGTAGACAGGACCAAAAATCACTCGAAGAATTCTTCTCTCAAAGCAGCCCAAGGCGTTTTCATCGGATGTTGTCATGGTCCATGTCTCTGCACCTTACATGAGGACCGGGATGATAAGTATTTTGTACAGTGACACTTTAGTTACTCGAGGGAGGACTTTACTACTTAATTGCCTTCTAAGTCCAAAGAAGCAGCGATTGGTAAGAGTGATTCTTTGTTTCATTCAAGCGCTGGTGTTTTGTATGAGTTTATAACGGAGCCTAAGTAGACCTCGAAGTAAAATCTGTTTATATTGACGTTGTCTCCAAGACGTCGATGTCGGTTGTCCTTTATTGTTGACAGCATTAATTTGGTCTTGTCCTCGTTAACCGCTAGACCCATCTTCTTAGCCACGCTGTACAGGCTTCGGTTCGGGGTGTTAAGCCCCTGGTGGTTTGTTTCACCTTTTTGTAAAGATTTCGAACCTCGTTCGCAACAAAATTGCATTTGTTTGCATCAAATTGCATTCGTAGTGATGTCCAAATGTCCATCAGATAGTCCTACCGCTTTGTATTCAGTTCTTCGTATGTTTCATAAACAAATATAAACACCTTGCAATCAACTATTTGATGAGAAAGAAGTCAGAAGGTTTTAAAAAGCCTTGTTCTTGGAAAGGTATTTTAAGATGACTTTGAATGATGTTCCAGAAATTTATTTACCAAACAAGGCCAAAACTTACAGGCACAATTGGACCCCAAGTCCGAGAGTAAACAAAGAACTGATATCTCAAAAGTACAAGGCTATGTTGGTGGCAAAAGAAATTCTCCAGAAATATGGTATCGACTTCGAAGAAACGTTTGCACTTGTCGGCTAGCTTTCAACTGCTGTAACAGCTGTGGGCGTTTTCAACAGAATTCTTGAGAAAGCCTCAAAGGAAATTTTGAGAAAAATAAAAATATGGAAGTGAAATTCAAAAGAAGTTTTAGTAATGAAGTGAAACCTTTGACAATTGCGTCTAGCACGAAACAAACAGCAGGACAACCTCATCAAGCCAGGCGGAATATATTGCACCAAGTGACTACGGGGAGCTCTTCTTTCAACCCTCTTATCACAGTGCGTCACTCCGAAAATTCAAAAAAAAAAAAAAATCAATGATTTCCACAAATCTTTCAAAATTGAATTACAATCTCAACTACTGCGTTTGACACATCCGTAAAACATTTAAGTCCCTCCCCCTTCATCAAACCACTTGTCATAGCATTTCTGGCCTTGCACAAACAACCATTAAGAATTCACTTATTTTCCAAAACGCACAAGGTATATTTTATTTCCAATCACAATTCCATAGAAAAATAATAATTTCTAATATAATTTATTCTACCGTTTCACTGCACATAAATTCAACAATCTTCATTTGAGGGTCCTCTGGAACGACAAAAAACCTGACTGCAGCAAAATGGAAAACCAAAAGTATTATGCAGACAATTCGATTGGTGTGTGAGTTAATATGTAAAACGACGACGAACACAAATTCAAATAATGTCCCGTCCACAATTCCATTTGATTTGGCTCACAATATATGAAATTACCAACAGAATCGCATGGGAATAAAATATCAAAATTGAATAAATTTCGTCCTTTCTTATGCTTCAATGGGTATTCTGTGTGTCCTTGTCGAACTGGCTCTTGGCTCACAACACCAAAAATCCCATTCTTTGAATCTTGTAACACACGTCTCGACTGGGGGAGGAGGAAGCAACAAAAAAGGACCGAAACTGCAAAACTATGATAATGTTACAAGGGGCAAAGGTTGTTTTTTTTTTCCTTCTGGAACGAGTCCCTTTTGCTTTTGGACCAGTGGTTGTCCTCGTTGAGGAAAACATCATATGGTGAGACGATTTGTTGGTATTTCTGAGAAACGTGTGATATTGCAAGGCGATGTCAATTTCTTGAATGAATGCATTAAAATGGGAATGAGTAACGTACACTATTTTTTTCGGTTCGATGTGTTTGGATATGAGAATGTTTGAAAGGAGCATTTTTGAATATTTTCCGAGGAAGTTACTTGTCCGAGTACAACTGCCAGCCAAGTGATATTCGATTCTTTGCTGTGGCAAGTGGCGATTGATAGTTTTTCTTATTTCCCTTTCGTTGGGGATCCTTTTGAATTTTTTGTCGTCATCGTCATATTCAAAAAATCAGTTTATTTTGTAATCAATTTGTGTTACTGAATGGAAGAGACCACTTTGTGGATTTCAAGGGAATGTACAGTAGGGCAAAGAAGTTCGGAATTTCATCAAATTTTAACAACAGGAATATTCGGAAAAAATGGGTATGATTTCCCCAAAATGAAGCTGAGTCAACTGTCAGACTGGTGGAAGTGTAACCATAGCCTCCACAAAGGGGCCAGCCTGGCCCCCGGAAATGGATCCTGATGATTCGAATACAATGATAAGGCTTGTTTTTTTCGGAAGAAGGGTAGACCTAAGGAAAGGCTGGTAACGATTGAACAGAAGATAGCGATTCAAGAATCCTCACATCCGGCATTCCTCGAGCCTGATAGCGAAACTTTCGTAACGAGGTGCCAACGTGAACTTGATCTGATACGCCGTCGACACGATGATGTTGATGTTGGTCTTTTATGGCTGAAACACAAACACGCTTTAGCTACGGCTTCGATTGAAGTCTACGAGTTCAGCCATAAGAATTCAATGTATTGTATCACAATAAAGCTTCGACCTCGCGTTTCGTACGTTTTGTTACGTAACGTGACTGCAAAACGAAGATTTCGCTTGGAGATTTTAATGCTTAGCTGGACAGTGGAGAAAACTTTGGTGAAATAATCGGACGACATAGCCTACACGACACCACCTTCGACTTCGCTGCGGGGCGCGACGTAAAGGTAGTGGTACGCGATTTTCACATATCTATATTCACAAGGGGACATGGAAATCTCCTGATCAATCAACCGTCAACCAGATTGATCACATTGCGATCGACGCACGACACTTCTCTAGCATGCAAGATGTCCGCACATTTCGAGGTGCCAACATCGACTTGAGCTACTATACCTTGTTGTAGCCAAGATACGAATGCGGATTTCTGATCAAGGCCAACACATAAAAATGCTAAGAGAAAATTTAACGTCAAGCGGCTACAATCGCAATAGATTGCTTGATCCTTTTCCGATTGTGTCTCCGAAAACCTCCTGAGAAGTCCTTTGCTGCCCGGCGAGCACATGCAGCTAAACAAGAGGCATACAAAGCGGCGGCGCTGCAAAAAACGACTCAAGCTACCCCCGACGAAAAGAAAAGGAGAGAGAGGAGAACAAACTTCTCAGAAAGAAAAAAAAGGGAGCATGAGAAGCGCGCGATTGAGGAGATAGAAGGATGTCACAACACGAACGAGGTTCGACAGTTTTACAAAAACGTAAAATAAACCACCAGGGGTCTTACACCCCGAACCGAAGCCTGTAGGTGTCTACAGTAGAGGCTTCGGTGCGGGGTGTAAGACCCACTCAAAGCCGTTGGAGCAGACGGCTTAGCTGCCGGGCTGTACAAAGCAGCTGGAGATAATTTTGTAAGGAGTATGCACCAGCTCATCTGCAAGATTTGGTCAGAGGAAAGCATGTCCCGTTAAGCTCCAACGACTTAGATGACTGGGCACGTAGAGCGAATGGAAAACAATACTCTGGCCCGTACAGTCTTCGAATACAACGCGGAAGTACATCGGAGAAGAGGAAGACCGCGGCTTAGGTGGAACACACAAGTGGTAGAGGACCTGAACCAACTTGAAACTGGAGATAGCTGGATAGGGACCGAGCTGGCTGGCGACGTTTGTTGGATGAGGCCCTGGTCCGACCTGGACTGTAGCGCCACCATAAGTAAAGTAAGTAAGTAAGGTGATGATGGAGGGAGAACTGTCATTCAAAGAAAATTGGAAGCGATTGCATCGTGCACAGAGGAAGACTAAGCCTTAGCGTGTTTGTGTTTCAGCCATTAATCGCTTGGCCTTTTTGGATTTTTGGGAACTAAAACCATGTTAGAACTTAAAAAATGTTCAAGGGCTCCAATTTGTATAACTTTAATGTTCGATAATCACGTTTCCCTTCAACAAAGTACATAATAGGTAAAAAAAGAGGAACAACAGACTGTCAGCATATTATGTTTTTTTTTTTTTTTGCAGGAAACTTCATCAACATCCGCTATTAATTTGTTTACACTCACACTGAACAGGATAGTGCCAACCAGTCAGTACCAACTTAATAAGCCTCAATTAAGGAATTAAACTTGATAAAATTGAAATGATCAGGTTTAATCAAAATCCATTACACCTCTGTGTCGGTCGTGTCATTGTCGAAAAAATATTGACTTTCAATCCTTTCCACCGAAAAAGTCAACTTCATCCACATACATCGCCCAAAGGACCATAATTCATTAAGAGCCATTATATTCTTCCAATTTGCAGTAATAAGGATACTTATAGCTTTTTGCCAGGAAACCAGAATCATGTCCATGTCCAGTCGTCTATATAAACCTACCTATGGCGCAGTGAATTAAAAAAATCCTCATCCAATAATTGCAAGAAAACATTGCAATTTATTTTAGTTATCGCCGCCGTTTGCCGTCCGTCGCCACCACCACCGCCATTGTGTGCGCATCAAATAGCACGCATCAATTCAGTCGGTTCGGAATAAAATGACCAGGTAGACTACCCCCGCCCCTCTTAACAAATTTCCATTTGAACTTTTGGCTGAATAGTTCAATTTCGTCGTCATCGCATCAACCGCTTATAAAATAAACATTATGGCAAATTGGAAAAATCTCGCGCTCCGTGTTACGCCATAAAACACCTCAACCCGGCTATTAACATGCAATCTCACCTATAAACTTTGTTCGTGTGGGTGGCAGACGGCCATAACGAGAACATCGTCGCACTGCGATGATGGCATAAACGGGCCGAATTTTCCAATGATTTTTCAATATTTTCCCAATAAATATTCGGTAATAACGATTTATACACAAACTCACACAAACACAGACACGTCACACAGTCAACTCACAAAAAGGATACAAGAAAAAACAGATAAACAGGAGCAATCATAAAAAAAAACAACAAAATTTGTATCGAAATTGCACTTTCAAGCTAGCGACTCGTGAGCTAAGGGACGAAACAGGATTCAAGGGTTGCCATTGCCATCAATATGAAAATAGAGAGGCGAAGGTGTGTGTACAGAGTAGACAGCAAAATCATGATAAATTATCACTAACAAGGACAACACTTTTAAACATTTATTCAAATATTATGCAAACGTTACATGTTGATGGAAATGCGAATAAAAAATTGCACGGCAATAAAAAAATAAAAAAATCGAGAAAAAACGTACGAAAAAAAAAGAAATGCGAAAATCAAGGGTTGCGAATATTGGGTGGGATGTGGATCCTTGGCACACGTCATCTGGTTGCAAAATATATTTTCAAGAGGACAAACGGACGAGGAGAGCAGTTCAAGCAACAGATTTACTTGGAAGGATATTTTTTATTTCTTCTCGTTTTTTTTCGGCTGCTTCTGCTGCTGCTGCTGCTGCTTTGTTGAAGATACACAAAATGTTGTTCACTTTTGAGAGGGATTTATTGGCGAAATACCGAATAAATATCAAATTGCTTATTGAATGTCTTCTGCCCAATTGTGAATCCATAACGGAAATCGAGAAGGAATACATAAAAAAAAATACCTTAGTTTTGTCTCGTTGAGTGGGGGGATTTTATCACATGTATGGGGTACGTTGGGGTTGAAAAGTCAAGATATAGGATTTGGTTAAGTTAATAAGAACAGTTGTGACTTAAAGGGGAAGAAAATTGTGCATAAAGTTTGAATGGGAATAAGTTAACTTCGAAAGACTAGAGTTTGTCTTACTGTTTGATTCGTTTTTTTTTTGCAGATACCAACAGGATCAAGGAATTAAGCCTTTCTTATTGTTCTGTATGCATAAGTAGGCAGCTTAAACCATTCCTTTCGATAAACCTTATATTTTTTTTTTATAATTAGCACACACTCAAGGGGTTTTTTATGCCCTTATTATGCCGTAGACACAGTGAGTGCTTTACGAAGGAGGAAAGGGGTTGGAGAGGAGGTGCCGGTGTACATTGGTCTTAAATTCCTGAACATTGCAATGATTTGGAAAGACAGAGTGTGGAAGGGAGTTCCACATTCGCGTAGTACGTTGAAGTATCGGTAAAACAGGGTGAGACTTGAAACATTACGACGATGTTCTAGAGATGTATATGACTCAACGATGGTATTGTCACCAATCATTTTGAATGCTCTTTTTTGGGTACTGTCCAGAAGACTTAAGTATGTCACTGGAGCACCAGCCCAGACGTGAGAATTGTACTCAAGCTTAGGACGTATGTAGGTTTTGTAGATAGTAGCCAGATCAGAAGGGGAAAAAAATTTCTTGCATCGCCTTAAGAAACCTAAACATTTTGCGGCATTTTTGGCGACATCGCATATGTGCTCGTTCCACAAGAGGTGGTCAGTGATGCACATACCGAGAATCTCGAGATGTTCGGTCTCATTGATGCAAGTGCCACTCATGGATAGTGGCAAGGGGGTAGGGATTGCAATCCCGGAATGATTTTTCAATCCCGGGATTTCGGGATTCAAAAATTTGGATCCCGGGATCCCGGGATAATCCCGGGATTTAAATAAAAAATAAAAGATATTTGTGGAAATTTGTATTTTGTTTATTTGACAACTAAAAAAAGAAATAACTCAATAAAAACTCTTAATAGCAATAACTCCATGATTATTTATCAAAAAATATTATCTTCTTAAAAAAACTAATTCATAAAAACTCTTAAACAAAAATAGAAAAAAAATATTAATTCAGTCTGTATTAAGTGTAAAATAAATAAGAAGAGAAGAACACAAAGAAAAACGTCAAATTTCTACACTCAATATTTTTTTTTTCCTTCCCCTTATGTCTCCTGCAAGCAACCCCGTTTGCCATCACTAATCAAATAAAAATTTCGATTTCCTTTTTTTGTGAATAAGACCATTAAGATTTGTTTGAAGGCAGAAGCACACACAAATATTTAAACTACCTCTTTAAATTGTATATCGGGTATAGGTAAAATAACACGTTTTTACCTTTATAAATCTTACTGCCGATTTCATAGAAAATGGATTAAGTATAAATTGAAACCCGATTTGCTTGCATTTCGTTACTGATAAAGCCAGGTATTTATATAACAAAATAAGATTTCAAACAAAAGCTTTTCAGATGTTCAGCATTCTTAATTAGACAACGTTTTTTTTTATTTCCATTTTTGATGTCGGAAATTCTACTGCTTGATACATTTGATGCCATTTGCTGCTTTTACGCAATTTTACTTTTTTGCTATCTTTTTGAACATTTCCCTCTTCTGCTCACTTTTACTAACCTTTCGTACGTTAAAACTACAAATTTTCAAATTTACCGGTTAATTTACTCCCCAGATGGGGTGCCTAAGTTTACTAAGATAGTATTGGTAAAACCACGCATACTCTTGCAGTAAACTTGGACCGCAGCTTGTAGACGTTGTCATTTTCACAGCTTGGTTTCCCATCTCCCTTTTAACTCATCGGTGATCTTGTGGTTTCTCTTCTCTTGTCTATATCCACAAGACTGTCTTCTTTATAATAATTTCTCTCTATATGGTTGCTGTTAGACAGTATTTAAAATGAAATAAGGAAAAAAGTTGTATGTGAATATTTAATCCATTGTATTTCTATTTAGCTAATACCCACGACCTGGCAATCGATTGTAGTGCCATCTTGAGACCTGACACAGTGCTGTTTTTTTTTTACATAAGTTTGGTATTGGGATTTTTGTTTTTTGGTTATGATGTAGCACAAAAAGTCGAAAAACCCATTCTTGATTATACTAGGTGTCTTTATCTACTAATCTACCAATCCCGAAAATCCCGGGATTAGATAATACAATCCCGGGATTTAAAAGATTGAAAAATGAACCGGGATCCCGGGATCCCGGGATTCGGGATCCCGGGATCCCGGGATTCGGGATCCCGGGATTGCAATCCCTACAAGGGGGGTATATCTCGCTTCGACGATACAAGACAGCATTGAGTTTTCGAAGCATTAAACTCTACGCGATTTTGTATTCCCCATTGTACAATGCTGTTTAGGTCAGAGTTTAATGAGCTTATCATATTTTGCCGTTGCAGTTCCACATCCGAAGAGGAAGGATGTGAGTCTGGAAACGAATATGAAAAGCTAAGGGTACTATCGTCAGCGAAACAATTAATTGGATTAGAAGTAACAGACAAGAGATCATTAATGAAAATGAGGAAGAGGGTCGGAGACAAAACGGAGCCCTGGGGCACACCAGCATTTATATTGTGGGTTTCAGACTTGAAACCGTCCAATACAACTTGTATTGAACAGTTCGAAAGAAAGTTTCTAATCCAACGAAGAAGGGGTTCATCGATACCGAAAGCACGCATTTTCGATAAAAGAGCAAGATGCCAAACTTTATCAAATGCCTTAGAAATATCAAGTACAACAATCTTACTTTCTCCAAAACGATGTTAAGATTTGTTCCACTGTTCGGTGAGATAAACCATCAGATCACCAGTCGACCTGTTGCTGCGAAAGCCGTACTGCCGGTCATTAAGAAGCTTTCGGTCTTGGAGATATTTCTTGAGCTGATAGTTTATCAGCGTTTCCATGACCTTAGAAAGAAGGGACGTAAGTGCAATCGGTCGATAATTGGAGGGAGAAGAAGATTCGCCTTTTTTTGGGATTGGCTGGACAAATGCTGTTTTCCAACTGCTCGGAACGAGCCCAGAAGAATAGGATAGATGGAAAAGCTTACGCAAGGGTTTTGCCAGCGTGGAAGAACACCTCTTCAGAATAATGGCGGGGATACCATCCGGACCCGCGGATTTATGTATGTTGAGATCCTTTAGGACTCTCGCCACAGCACGAGTGCGGAAGAAGATCTGCCCCATGGAATCATTGACGCGCTCAAGAGCTGGGGGAGTCATGACACTCTCTGGCAGCGAAGAGTTGGAGGCGAACTGCCTAGCAAAAAGGTTAGCTTTCGCGAGAGAGCTTACAACTGGAGTGTCATTGTCAACGAGCGTAGGGACCGAGGAAGAAATAGAATTCTTCATATTTTTTACAAATGACCAAAAATTTTTACTGCCTTTGGGACATTGCAGAATTTTTTGCCTTAATTTTTGGTCATGCAAATCCTTGGTCCGTCGAATATGGGCATTGCAGGCCTTCCTGGCTTGTTTAAACTTGTTCCGGTTTTCCTCAGTTGGGTTGGCTCTAAAACACCGGAACTTTACTTCTTTTTCCCTGATAACCTCTTTACAGCTTGAATCAAACCATGACTTTTCCTTAGGTTTGATGTTTTTAACTCTATTCGGGATAAAAGTTTTCATTCCCAAGATAATCATATTAGTAATCATATCTGCGCTGGCGTCTACGTCACTATCGAGGAAGCATAGTGACCAGTTAAAGATGAGGAAGAAGTTATTGAGACCGTCCCAGTTGGCTTTCTCGTATTGTGCCATACGGTTCTCTTTGGAGCTCTTTCTTTAACTGAATTAGTTTGGCACGAGAAATTTGCAGATATTATACTATGGTCTGATCTGCCTAGAGGCGTTAATACACTGATAGTGTATTTATCAGGGTCAGACGTAAGGAACAAGTCAAGAGTATTTTCCGCTTGGCCATCAATATCCGATATTCGAGTGGGCTCGGTGACAAGCTGAGTGAGGTGGTTAAACTCAGCAAAGATCTCAGCACACATTCCTTCGGGTGTTGTCGGGCCCGAATGGAGAAGCCGCGAAGAATTGTGTACATTGAAATCGCCCGTAATAACGATTGCAGTGTGAGGATACAAGGATACAATTCTTTGTATGGAATCAGACAGAGCGTCAAATTCGCGAGAAGTTGTCAGCCTCATCCTCACTTCTATTGGGATCCGCTCCTGGCCTCCTTCAACAAGTTTATCCACATACCGTGATCGTTGCTTGACACTACCCTATTTCGCAGCATAGAGTTTTTGTAATATATCGTCTCCGGAATACTTCTTTTCACAGACTTGGAACGTTGCTCTTGAACGCGGCTAAAAAATTATAATGCTTTGGCTCTAGCACCTACGTCTTGGATCCGTAAGCGAGTGGGGAAAGCAGTTCCAACGTAATTTGGATAAATATAGACTTGAAAGCTTCGACAAAACGTATGAACAATGTCCTAGTTAGTATTTAAAAAATGTCCTTGACGATTTTAACGCAAAGCTCTCTTTACCCAGCTTTGCGTTAAAATCGTCAAGGACATCTTTGGTGGAACAGTCAGAAAGCACATCCTGCACGACTCCACTTCCGACAACGGATTCAGATTGACGATGACTGCAGAGGTAAATAAGGGAAAATATTGTAGAATGGCAGTCAATGCTGGGGATTTGGAAAGACTACTTCTTTAGACAGTATAACGGCGTCGACGAACTAAATCCCGCCGTCCGTCAGGCAGGAGCCTTTCATCGGACACGATGATAGCCAACAATTCCGTGAACCTGACCTAGAAGAAGTGAAAACGGCAATATCACGGCTGAAATACAACAAAGCCTATGGAGCAGATGGTCTAGATGCCGAGCTGTTCAAAGCAGCAGACGACGATATAGAAATCATCTGTAAGATATGGACGCAAAATGCATACCTGATGAATGGAACCTCAGCATTGTTTGTCGAATCCTGAAGAAGTGAGATCCTCTAAACTGAGCCAAATACAGAGCAATTAGGCTACTTAACATCGCCTACAAGATCCTCTCTACCGTATTATGTGAACGTCTGAAGCCTTTCGACAACAATCTGATTGGTCCTTATCAATGTGGCTTCAGACCGGGGAAGTCAACCATCGACCAAATTTACACTTTGCGGCAGATCCTGGAAAAAACCTATGAACTCCAAATCGATACCCACCACCGTTTCCGCGTATGACAGCATCTACAGAGACCAACTGTATTAAGCCATGGCTAGCTTTGGCATCCCTGCCAAGTTTGTTCGCTTGTGCATCATAACGATGGAGAACTCAAGCTACGCCGTCAAGGTTTGCAATGAGCTTACAGAATCTATCGATGCCAAAAAATGATTCAGACAAGGTAATACACTGTCATGCGATTTCTTTAACATCGTTCTTTAGAAGATTGTGCAAAACTCCACTGTCAACACCAGAGGCACTATCTTCCAAAAGTCTGTTCAACTTCTCGCGTATGCCAACGTTGATATTGATATGTAATGGGAAGAACACAGCATGATGTCATAGGCACCTTTGTAAGAATTGAGACAGAAGCGGCAAAAATGGGTTAAGTGGTAAATGAGGGAAAAACGAAGTATATGCTGTCTTCGAGGAAGGACACCCTACACCGACCGACGCGACGGCTCAGACAGAACATCACAATAGTCGGATAGAACTTTGAGGTAGTAGAGGAGTTTGTCTACCTAGGCTCCGCTAAAAACACGGGCAATAACGCCAGCGCCGAGATCAGATGAAGAATAACTCTTCCTGTTTCCTTGGGCTTACAAAGCAATTTAGTGGAAAAAGCCTCTCTCGAGCAACTAAGATAAAACTGTACAGCACCCTCATCATCCAAGTCCTGCTGTATGGTACAGAAGCTTGGACCTTGACAAAATCGGATGAATGTGCCGTAGGCTGTTTCGAAAGGAAAGTTCTTCGGGTGATATTTGGCCCCATCTGCATTGATGGGGAATAGAGAAGAAGATTCAATAGTGAACTTTACGGGTTGTACATCGACACGGACCTAGCCAGAAGAGTCAAGGTCCAGAGTCCTAGATGGCTCGGTCATTTAGAGTGGATGGACACCAAAACTCCGGCCCGAAAAGCCTTCGACACTATTCCCGAGGGACGTAGAAGTAAACCGCGACCCAGGTGGCGCACACAAGTGGAAGAGGATCTCTTGGAGTGCAAAACTGGAGTTGGCTAAAATTTAGAATTTGGAAAATTCTTTGTTTTTTTTTTCAAGTTTTTCAAATGCAATACTTGCCTCTGCAGAATAGCAATAAACAAAAACAAGACTGTTTGAACTGACCTTCTTGAGTCGATGGCGTACAAGGTTATCTCAATTGCTCTTCAAATTTTGAGAATTATAAGCTCAAAGGAGATTAAAAATCATCACTTAGATTGCGCTTCTGTCATTCTTGACAAATCAAAAAAACAAAACAAAAAGCTACAGACTCGAACTTTAGACATCAGAAGAGACATCGCAATATGGAAAATGGTATTTTTTGTCATTTAACGTAACCTCCAACCTCGAAGCCTCTTACAGACAAAAATACAGGCACACGAGTACAAAAAACCATACCCATGCACGTACATTAATGGAGACAAACAAAGAGAAAGTATGAGACTGACGAAGACGAAAAAAATGAAAACAACACTAGAAAAAGAATGGAATCCTTTTAGGCAGTTTGCCAGATTGAGTTTTTATGGTATCTACGTCTCCTATTCCCTTAATAACACAAAGGAGGTTCAATTGTACTGTTGTTTCTACTCCGCCCCCATCAAATACATTTTTTCTTGCTGCTCGTTCTTCCTGTTTTAGCTTTCTTGTTCTCGATTTTACGATATCACGATGGCTACTAGGCTACATCATCCTAAAGTAGGTATCTCCCTTCTTAAATACCAAAAACTAGAATCAGAAAACTAAAAAAAAAAAAGTCGAAGGAGTGAACTTTGTATGTAGACCGAGAAAATTGTTGAATCCTTGTAGGTGGGTGTCTCTCTCCATAGCGAAAAATCGAAAGACGACTTCAGCCCTATCTATGTAGGCTGCGATGCGATGTTTGATAATGATGATGTTGATGGTGATGATGACGATAAATTGAATTGATGCTGGTTTAGCGAAGGCAAAAAATGATGATAGTTGCACGGTTCTGATAGAAGCGATATGGGGGAGGAGGTCGACACTGCCATCATGCTCGGAAAAGGGTAACTTCTATAGGAAAAGGATTTTTTTTCTTAGCGAGAGGAAAATTCTTGACATTTTTTGACGTTGTTATTTTGAAAATTCGTTTATAACTGTTGCTTTGGTGATGAAGCAAAACAAAATTTCACCAGCCAGCGATACAATTTTTCTGTAGAAGTTCTATTGCACAAATGAAATTCTGTAAAATGATGGATGTCCATCATCAACTTAATTTCATGAAATCTGCTCATCATAAATTCAACGAACCGTTTTCATTGATTTAACGAATTAATTCATTTGATTGACGAACACAGTCGTTGATATAACGAAACATTTATTAATTTTAAAAATCCACAAAGAAAACAATTTCGAAATCCAATCATCCCTTTCAAATCTTTCTTATCATCTTTATAAAGACAGAAACTGAGACTTCTTGTTCAACTGAACTACAAGAAAGTTGAATGCCATTGGTTGAGAAATTCACCTTGTCATCGAAAAACTACGCCTTTTGTCGTTGTCGTCTTCGCCTTCGTGGCACTCGTATCCTTTATTTCGGTTAGAGATAAAAACCGTCAACAACGAGGCTATAAAAATTATATTTATCCTTCGTCACCATCCCGCAAATACCCGCAGCAGCGCCATGATCGTCATTTCCAAAAAAAAAATGCTCTCCCCCTTTTCCAAAGAGCCATAATGCTGATGTTTCACTTTACTTAAATAAAACTTCTCTCTTCTGCCTTTCCCAGAGGTCGAAAAAACGGCTTTAAGCGTTGTTTCTTGTTTCGTATGTATATCGGCTGTCGGCGTAGTTTTCTTTTGGGGTGATGACGAACGTAAAAAAAAGTTGCTTAACGCTTTTATTGCCGAAAAGTGGTTCGATGACGCCGCCGCCACCACCCGTCATCGAAGTGATGGAGTGAGGAAAGAAGAAACAATTGCACAAGTTTTTTATTTGTATACAAAAAAATGTATAAGGGAAGGGAAAAAATTAATTTCTCAAACTCCTCGCCTGTCCCTCTGACATTCGAACATTCGGAACAGGACTTCGACGATATTGGTGCATAATTGAATTTTCAATTAAAATTGAAATTACGTTCGAAATCAACCGAAATACCAAAGACAATTGCTTTTGTGTCAGAATGAGAATGGAAAACTTGAAGGAGCAGCAGGAGAGCGGAAGGCTTCGATTATCCCCGTGTTTTGCTTTCGAATTGGTTTTGCTATAGAAAAGTCAACACTTGGCCATCGAGCCACCTGTGTCACGGTTAAAACAATAGAATTGGCTCAAATTACTTCATACTACTATAATCACGCTACCTGCCTTTTGAATCCGGCTCGAGCCCCCAAAGTCCATCACAATTTTAGAATTTTCAATGAATCGGACGACCGACATGAGGAGGCTTCTCTTAAACAATGTGAAGGAGAGTGAGGACCTTTTGATTGGGTTTGAGTGGTTAGAGGTTTCGAGGGAAGCCAATCGGTTATTAGACTCTGGTATATAATCGATGAAGAAAAGTAAATACGGTTACATTATGTCGCAGTCACGGTAATGCCGATACAGACTAGTTGCAGTACGGACGAGTTTGTCGTGCCAGTGCAATTGCCGCACGCGATGTTTGCCGATGGAATTGCTTGTTGTGCGGAAGCACGAACACAAAATAGCCTCAATGGCTGAGGGAATCTGGGAAATCGTGTTGGTTGGACGAACGTAGCGACCGATATCGACACAACGCCACGGTTAAAGTTGGCTTTTATATGGATAATCTGGTCGGTAGGATGATGGAGAGGGAGGCTCTTGTAAATTCAATTCGTTCATTCAATTGAGTTTGCTAAGGTTAGGTACCGAGCTTTTTTCTGCTTTCTCCTTTTCATTTCACCTTTTGTCCTATTTTGCTTTTGTTGTATTTTATTTATTTGTTGCTGGTTTGGTTGTGTGTGGCCAGGGATTAAGGGCTTTGAAGGTCAATTCAATGTTGAGGAGATTTTATTTTTAAAACTATATTTATGCAGTCAATAGGGTTGCCGTTTTGGTATTTTGTAAGGCCAAGCGGTTGTTGGTTATTTGGTTGTGTTGTGGAATGAAGGAGGGGAGTAAAATTGAATACATGAACGTGGAGTGGGGAGTACTATCATGTAAGATTAAGAAATAGTAAATAAAGTATGTCAAGTCATGTTGTAACCCTTTGTACACAAATCTAAAATTGTACACTCGTTGACGAAATTTGGCTTTTGAACCAATTATTGATTTCAAGAATTTAAATATAAGCACCCAGATGTTTAAAAAATCCAAAATCTCGTAGTACTATACCGCTGTCGATAGAAACAGTACGGAAACGGTGATACAGTCATATATAGTGCAAGAAATTTCAGCCAAAAAAAAGCTGTTGGCTGTCGACACGCTGCATGGGTGCCTTTGCTTTCATCGGACATCAAGTGAAAGTTTGAGACTGCTTCAGAGTTCTACTTGCTACGTTTTTTACAGTCGATGAAAATTGGATCAACTGGTGCAAACTAAAACTCAAATAACAGTATGTGAGGTACTTCTGTCTTAAGCTGAAGTAAGCTCGCCGGTCTTCCCAGGGTTTAGATTATAGTGTACCAGGACTTAATTGTTAATTTTTTGTTTGTTAATTTCTTTATTCAATAACAATAGTCTATTTTATTCGTAAATCTAGGTTGTCCTTAACTGTTAGGTAAATTCTGTTGTTGCAGCATCTGAAGCTCCTTTCGGTGTAGGAATGATAAGCCGCCTTTGAAGGTTTCCTTTCCTGTAGGTTTAGGGTCGTTCGTAAGAACGTGGGTAACTAAGTTTACTGGTGCAGGAAATATGAAAGACATGACCCTTTACTACTGGTGGGGGGAAGTCTATGCCTGGTTAGAACAAAATCACGGATGAATCCGGTAAATTGCAGACGAATCTGGTAAATCACGGACGAATCCGGTAAATCGCAGATGAATCTGGTAAATCGCCGACGAATCTGGTATATCACGGACGAATCCGGTAAATCAGGCACGAATCCGGTAAATCGCAGACGAACCTGATAAATGGCGGACGAATCTGGTAAGTCGCAGACGAATCCGGTATATCACGGACGAATCCGGGAAATCGCAGACGAATCTGGTTAACCACGGACGAATCCGGTAAATCATGGAAGGATCCGGTAAATCGCAGACGAATCTAGTAATGGGTTAGAATAAATGACAAGACCTCTTACCACTGGTGGGAGGAATTCTATGTCTGTTTAGTTCGGGTTTGTACTTAGCACTCCGGGGGCACACGTCTGCCTGGCTTCAACTGATTTTGCTAGGACGGAAGCTGGCTATTTATTGGCTGTTGCCTGTGTGGTTTACTGTTTTTTACTTCGGTTAGCAACGGATACTTGCCTTCTGGCTGTGCTGGACGGTGATGTGTATCGGACGATGTTTGGTTGACAACTGAAGTTATACCGACTGAGGTCGATCGGCAACTGATGATTATTGCTAATTTGGGGGTCTATTTATACCTCGAACTGGAGGCACATGATGTAACTTATATTTTGTAAGAATAAAAATTGGTGTATGGCGGGAATTTGTAATGACTCATTACAAGTTGAAATAGTGGACTACAGAGAGCAAAGACTGTCACATAAGCCACAAATGTCGACAATTACAAAACGTATTTTTCTGACGAGTTAAAGAAGTTGCAGGATCTTTGGGCCAAGTGAACCTTCCTCAATTTTGTACGCATAGTACCTACTTATCGGGCAGTCAAGGCGCCAACACAAATTGTAAATCTATGCCAAGCTATGTTTAAACTGAAATACCTAATTTGACGGAGCTATACGTTTCCATGCGTTGAATATATTCTGATTTTAAGAATAAATTGCATGTATGTATAAGTGGTAATGCTAAATGCTAGTGTAAACATTTTCTTGTAAACAAAAAAACCAAAATATCTAATTCGTTCCTCCTCCCTGAATGAATCGAATGTTTGAACTTGTTTAGTCGAAATTGGATTAATATTCATAAGCCAATTAACTTGCGGTCAGAGAAAAGATGGGAGGTTAAAGCCCTCCACATATTTAGGTATACTCGTTATACTAAACCAGAGCAAAAACGATGACTTGACCGGTTCCCTTATTGGAAATACGCTAGATTCCATAAATAGTCAGCGACTAAAGCAATCAACCTAACAAGTTAACAACAGGTGCTCACGTCTGTTAATTATAAATTTTGCTATCATCATTTAATCCCGTTCCCTCATCCGTTACAATGCATCTGGCTTATGCTCTTCTAGACAAACAAAAAATCATCTACGATATGAAAAGGTAAAGAATTTGGAAGAGTAGAAAAAGAAAACAACTACAAGATGATTAAGCGATGATTCGCGATATTCGCGAACAAAAAAGAAACTGAAAAACTTAAGATAGGTAGGTACATCCAGCATCTATAAGCTTCAATCCGCACTAAGTAGGTACAAAATCTATCTTTTTCTTATTGTTGCGATGACCTTAAACTTCGTGAGCTTAGAGCATAACATGATTCTACGCACAGTGCTGTGAACAGTTTTGTGTACAAACAGAAAAAGATATTTTTATTTATTAAAAAATTGTCTCAGATTTGATTAGGCTTCCATAGAGTTCATAAATTTAACTTAAATTCATACTTGCATTTTTTTGGTGATTAGAATAATTTGTTAATTTCGAACTAGCTTCTATATAGCTATTATTAATGCTTCTGTAGATCAGGTATCCATAATTTTACAAATCATCAACAATTTTTTTTGTTACCTAACTGCTAGAGCTGATCTCTTGTAACAAGTGAATTTTAGTGAAATTTCGGTAAATTTTTCATAAAGCTGTTTTAAAGCTTCTATACAAGACTTCTATAAAGTTCAATGTTTGTGTAATAGGGTCGTTCCAATATTACGTAAGCAGATTTATTAAAATTATAACCCCCCCCCCCCATCCCCCCTGTCAGCAAAAGTAAGAGAAGTACTTACTCCCCTATGCTTAAGTAAAAAAAAATTCAATTATAAATGTAGAGGTTATAGATTTGTCTGCTCACTTTCATCCGATTTTGGACTGTCTAAGTCGTTCTTATTGAGCCATTCAACATCATGGTGCTCAAAACTTTAAATAATACAAAGCAGTTCATTAGCACGAGAAGAAACTCATGCAGGCCTTACTTTCCTATCAGAGTGCGTGTTTACTTTCTTATGGGTCTTCTCAATTTGAAGATTTAGTGGCTTGATGGGAGAATGAAAAAGACCACTCGTTTTGCATGTTTCAGATGAAAGTCTCAATTTTACCGTCGCGTCGCGTCGGTCGGACAAAAATAACCGTAGAGAATTTCCAGGAAATGTTTAAGTGAAGGACTTAAGCGTAAACCAAGTCACCAACTGTTTGTTTTACTCTTACAGGTGGTGGAGGAAACCTGTTGTCTAGTAACTGAATGGGCGACTTCTTTGGGGATAGCATTCTGTATATCTGCATTTTACAATTTGAAACAAGTATTTTCTTTCATGCAAGTGTTCTGAATACCACTTAATCCCTAGAAAATGCATTATATGCGAGAATCCCCGGATATAGAAGCAGTAAATAACTACCGATGACATAATCATAATCTAGACTCCCCTAACCCCAATATCATCCAAAATAAGCAAAACAAAGACCACCTACCCCCCATTATGCATACGTATTACTTGAACGGTCCAAATCTAATTGTATTAGGTAAATAACAGCTTGATGAATAAGCTTTCTAGGATACTTAAAATTTTTATGAACGAATATGTCAACTAAATTCCGACAAGGCTTTCATAATGCTTCTATAAAACTTCATAGCAATGCATGTAAAGTTGTAATAAAATTAACTAATCTATACTTCCTGCATACTCAAAGTTGTCTTATGAAAGAAAATTTGATAGAGCTTCGGTAAAGCTTCCATTAGGCCAAAAGAAACCTCTTTAAGGCTTCCTTTAAAAGAACGGTGTATAATTCGATCTGACTGCTAAAAACTTAGCTGCAAATTCTATTCTTGGTGGTATGAAAATTTTAATTTTGCTTCGGTAGAACTCCTTTAAAACTGTTAAATGTCTTCTCTAAGACTTCAGTTAAATAAAATAGTATGAGAAGGAGAATTACAGTTCTAAGCAAAAACACAAAACATATTTCTACACCTCACTGTACGTGTTGTTGGCGGCAAGATGCCGATGCCGACTACGACAATATTACCTACTTACTTTCAGAGAAGCTATGGAACGAGTATTTTTATTTTTTATTTTAGCTAGCTATTATTTTGTTTTGCTTATAAGTTTTTCCGTATTTATTATTTTGTTTTGTTTTAATTTCTTGTTGTCATATTAATTCTCCAGCTGCTGAGTCTATTATAAAAGATACTCTCCCATAGCTTAGGTTTCAGTTGTGCTTTTGAGTTGCGGATTCGCGTTTGTGCTAAAATATCAAGACAATCGGTTGTGTCGTCTGTGCTTTAAAAACGTGTTTTAAGACTCGTGAATTTTTGTTCTTATTTTTTTATTTCACGATAAAAAAGTGCTTTTCTGTGTCAGTGTGCTATATTGTTTGCCCATCTCTCTCTCTTTTTAATTCCTTTATCCGATAGATATTCACGCAGAAAACATGTCACTGGGATTATCTATGTTGGCTACGGTTCTAGGTCTGCTCGTTGCTGCTGTGGGCATCTTAGGTGAGTTAAAGTATCTGAGTGACAAACAATGATGATGATGGTGATTATGAGATGATGGGCGAAGCTTTATCAACCAATCCTCTTGTTGTCTAGCTCAATGAGGTCTCCACTGAATATTCTCTGTTCCGTAAGAGTGCCATGTTTATCAACTTGATTGACTGTTGATCCACATCAAAATGCCAAGACGTCGCGTCGCTTTGCCAAAACCACTTTGCTGCCCGCCAAAACATTTTGGTTGGTAAACAGAGAAAATTTCGTGTTGTTTAAGGAAAATTTTAAGGTAGAAAGGGCATGATATCATAGACAGCGCAGCGTTTTACTAGTTAAACCTGAGATAATCGCTTCAATATTATTAGTCATCTATTCAAAATGTTTGGGTCAAGCGCGTGCTGGTGATGATGAGGTCAAATAATGATTATCGTGATTAAGTATTAACTATCACGTTCTTACGTTCAAAACACTGCTTCTGCGAGTGATGTCATATTTTTGTGGTGGCCTTCTGGATGTTAATACCCCAAAATAGGATTTCGAATCGTTTAATAGTCGGGAAGAAGATTCTGAGTCAGAAACTAAACCCGTTTAAGATTGTAATGCGGATATTATTCTCGAACAATAATGAATGCTTTCGTCTTAAAACAATTAATCCTATTAGTAATTAAATCTTTTTAATTAAGTTCAATTTAGAACTACGCACATTACACAAATCGGGTTATGTGTCTACCTTTGTATTTGTGCTGAAACAAGGCCATTAACCAGCAGGCTGCTTATGACCAATTAACAGATAAACCTTTAAACATAATTTAATTATGAAGTCGGATTATGGACAATACGCGAAAAGGTGTGCTGATATGTTTAATGCAATTTTGAAGGTGACTTTAATTTTGCTTATTAAATGCTTTACTAAAGTTAAGTGGGAAAAGATGTACAAATTGTTAACAATGATTGAATTGATCGTGTTTTTAAAATTTAAAGTAGGTACTCCTGCTAGGCAGACCAAAAATTACTGACGTACGAATTTTATTAAAAAATTTCCAGTTTTGATCTCAAAATTGCTTCTTTTTATTACTTGAGCCGTCTTCTACTTAATTTTCTCAAAAACTAAATATCAGAATCAAATAGAAACTAATTGAAACAAAAAATAGGAAATTTTTATTGAAAAATTGAGATAGGTATGTTTATCACATGATGATTTGATTTGATTTGATGATGGACGATGAATAAGTTGTTGAGTTGGAAAATTAGTTATTAAGTTTGCAACTTTCCATTTCCATGTATTCACTTTAAAACTCGAAAAGTTTGCAACTTATGATCATTCTTGAATTTATATGAAGGCGATAAATTGGGGTGAGACAAGGTTCCGTGAAGTTCCGCTTTTTACAATAATCTGTTCTAGTATGGTATAATAAAGGTGAAGAGTTTGTTTGTTTGAACTAGTGATGGGGGCATTCAAATGATTAAATCGATCATTAATTTATTAATTTAGCTAGAATTGAAGCGATTCAGAGAAGATTCTTGCGTTTTTGTCTCCGTTATCTTCCTTGGTTTCGTGGAACTTCTCTGCCCCCGTATTCTCAAAGACTTTCTTTCATTTACCTGCCTTCTTTGTCAAACCATAGAAAATATCTACAATTTTGTTTTATCGTGAAAATAATAAATGGAGCTATATCATCGCCATCGGTTCTTCTTCATATTAATTTCAGTTTCAGTCGGTCAAGCATTCGACTACAAAGACCCATTAACCAAATTTTTAGCAGATCGAACTATGGTGCACATAGCCCTCTAAATCAACTAATTGACTTATATAATAAATTTCATTTTCTTATTGACTCACCAAATGATAATTTAAAAAGCCTTAAATTTAAAATATTGTTTTATAACAGTTTAAATTAAATTTAGATTTAAGTTAGCATTTAAGTACTTATTTGTTTTATAAGCATGTCTCACGTTAGTATTTAACGAATTGAATAAATAGTAATCATAATCGATTCAGGCAACTATTCGAGATCATTCGATTATGCACTGTGAAATCAATCGAATGATTTCTCAAACCTTCTACATTTTACTGCTATAACCGCTACTCTTCAAAGCTTAAATCTCAAAAGAACTCAGATGACGATTATTAGTATCTATTCGACGATTATTAAGGCGAACCCAAATTTGTATTTGGAAATATTTTTTTTTTTTTTTTTTGTAAAGTTTTCAAGATAGAGTTTTGGAAGAAATGTGACGAGTTTGTGTTTAAAAAATGCTTACAACATTTATACTATTTCGACTATGCCCATCACTTTTTTGAACGCGCTAATCTCAGGAACAATTATTTCAAGTTGAATTTTTCGTTTCCGGTTAGAAAGAAGATTTCTTCAAGGCTATAAATCATTACGTATTGAACTATGGTATTGAACTGTGGCATGAAAGGATATAAGTAAAATGTTGCACACAACTGCTATAGCGGTTGGTACTACCCAAAAATCTTGTCTAATCGAAGTATTAAAGTCTTTAAGTTTTATAAAAACTTTTGACTAACTATCTCAGGAGATTACCAAGTTAAAATTAATCTCTCACGGCTTTCCATCTTTTTTGATTACCTTGATTTTATCTTACCTTGAGAAAAGGTCATATCAAGTTAAATTCAGAAATACAGGGTGTCTCAAAAGAAAGTTCACATTTAAATCTTTTTTTAAAAGAAAAGTCTTAGCTTTATTGAAAAAATGTTTATTTTATATTGAAGTACACTGTTTGGGAATTTTTTTTTTTAAATAACATCGTCCAAATGTAAACCGTTGCGCTCTCGGCATTCATTTAGTCGGGCACTAAAATTGCCTATGACAGCTCGGCAGGTAGTCTCCGTGATGGCTGCCATTTCATGACGGATATTTTCTTTTAATTGTGCCAGGGAAGTCGGTTTATTAGCGTAAACTTTTGATTTGACATAACCCCACAGGAAAAAATCCATAGGCGTTAAATCGGGACTCCGTGGAGGCCAATTTATGTCACCTCGCGCTCAATCATCTGATTTACAAAGGCAAGCCTCTGACCAGCATCTTGAGGCTTCAGTTCTTGCACTAACTGAATTTTGTACGGGTGCAGCTTTAAATCTTTGTGTAAAATGCGGCATAATGAAGATCTGTGCACATTTAAAGCAACAGCACGCTTCCGAATCGAGAGGTTTGGATCATCTCGAATAGACTGAGTAACACTGTCCACGTTTTCGGCTGTTCTTGATGTTCTTGGCCGCCCAGATTTTGGTTTCTCCAGAGTTGACCCAGTCTCTTCAAACTTCTCAACCCATTTTGCAATGAGTCGAGTGCTAGGCGCATCATTTAAGTGACGAATATGTCGAATTCTACGCGCTACAGTCGCCGAATTACCGTTTTTGTAAAACTCACGTACGCACAACGCACGGTCCGCACCAGAGAAACGCTCCATAGCGACTAAATTCCCAAGAGCCAGACTACCGACTGACATACCCCCCGCGCCCCTCAGAATAGTTGCTTTCGCGTAATAAGATAAGCAAATGTGAACTTACTTTTGAGACACCCTGTAGTTACTTTAAATCATACGTTACCAAATTAGGTGTTCCGCAGGGCAGCCATCTGGGGCCCCTTCTCTTTATATTAGCTATTAATGATGCGCCGTTGTGTAAATAATAGTAAAGTTCTCATCGGCGATCCAAATGTCACCAGTGTTTTATACAACAGCTTGGTTCGCCTCCATCTGGAGTATGCGTCGCAGGTGTGGTCTCCTCTCTATAATGTTTATATTGAAAGATTGGAATACATATGTGCAACGGAATTTCACTCATTTTTTGTTCAGAGGGTTTCAATGGCTTGATCCCCAAAATATCCATCCGTACGAAAACCGTTTGTCAATCCTTAAGATGCAAACACTTCAACAGGGAAGAAAAAATAATGCCATTGCCTTTTTCCATCGAATTATAACTGGAGCCACTGAAGCTCCTGACCTTTTCTGTAAAATTCTATTTTCCTATGGAGAGGATCCGTAGTCAGGATCTGATTAAGATCCCTATTAACCGAACAAATTATGGAATGAATCAGCCCTTAACATGTATGCGTAAAATTATAAACTGGAACTCAAAACTTTTTGATTTTAATTTAAGAAAAATTCAACTTAAAATTTATGTTAATTTTGTCATAGTTTTGTTTATTTATTTAATTTTAATTATTATTTATGTGTGTTGTGTTATTTGTTTCGTTATGTGTCTGTCTATACTAACAACTAACACCACAATAAGTGACGAGCCGGTGGTATCGCACAGCTCCTGTGTTGGCAAACCATATTGATCGTAAAATTTTGCTTGCTAAAAGCCCTGATAGTGTGTACAAAATGAGTCAGCGGTGAATTGTTAACTTCCCAGAGGAAGTTATTGTAATGGGGTCGATTTTTTGAATCTCCAGTTTTTGCATTTCTCCATGTTTCGAGGTCACTAGAATCCGAATCAACCCTTTTTATCATGATGTCTGTGTGTATGTACGTTTGTTCGTACGTTTTTCCTGCTCGATTATCTCGTGAACCAATCATCGTATTGCCTTGTTAAGTACTGATTAGGTTTTGAGCGAAATCGGCTGAGCAGTTTTTTAATGGGGTCAAAACACTAAGACAACCCTGTAATAAAATATATTATTTTTTGTTAATAATTTGTGATAAACAATTGAAAATTAGTTTAAGCGGATTTATTTTCGTGGTTATAAGGAAAAACTGAGTACAGGGATAGAATAATTATATGTAACTTTATATCGGTAATCATTTGTGCAATTGACAACAGTTTGAAAGTTACTCGTGTGGACTACATGACCCGCACTCATATTTTTTAAATTGTAAATAGGTCCCGAAGCGTCATATAAAAATAGTCTTACAAAAAAGTGCGTATACGCCGCAGTGTATAGGCCTTTTTTGTGATGATTTATCGGTCTTATTAATTAGACACATTTACTAGACGGTCTATTTTTTATTCGTTTTAAATTATGTATTTTGATTCATTTGCAAAATAAAAATGAATTGCTGCATTATTCAAGTTACTTTTATTTGAATGATAAAGACGACAACGAATTTTGTTCATGGAGCAATTTTTTGTTCATGGAGCAATTTTTTCTTATCTTTGAAGTTTTTGTGACAATAGAATAAGAAAATTGATGAAAAATAACCAATTTATTGCATCATTAATTGTTATTCGAAAAGTAATGATTATTCCTAATGGTTTTAGGAATTCCACAACAACACGATTTTTTTTTTGTTTTTTCTTTGAAATTGTTTATAAACAACAATAGGAATCATACAGCGATTCCAAACCTACGTATGCATACGTTCGAACATAAACTCAAGTACAGTTTTTATCTACCATGGACACTTAAACTATGACCTAAATAATTTTAAATTTTATTATTGAAAGTAAGAAACGTACAAATCAATTATTTTATTTATAATTACTTATTCATCTCTTATCAGCGTTGAACCACTTACTAGACCATTTTATGTGCATTTAACGTCACTCCAATGTGCGATATTTTTCTGAATTGTTAACGTGAATAATGATAAAAGTGTAGTGCTTCTTTAAGGTTCTTGCAGAGTAATTACCGATTGACGAGTTTTGAGACTTATTTGTCCCACCTTACAATAGTTAAATGATCTCTTCTTAGGACTTGTGATTGTGAGTATTTTTTAGTATTCTCAAAGTGCACTTCATTAAAAAGCGTCAGAAGTCTTGTCAATATGCATCACAGTTATGAATTATGATCTTTTAAGATCGTGCAAATTTCGAGAATAGGGAAACTAGCAATTAATTTCATGTTTAGTTAAGTACTTTCTCTTAAGAATGAAATAATTGAAGCAGTTTAGTTTAATAGCAGCAAACTAATCGCTTCGCGGGAAATGAATGACATTTTTGCACGTTCGTCTAGTCAACTAAAGTAGTGTTTAGCTTATAAATGTTGTTGTTCTAATGAAGTGACTAAGCATATTCATCCATTTATTTCTTATTATACCGAAAAAACGTAAAGCCATCTAACGATGTAGCTGATGAGAATAATGTTAAGAATATTTGAATTTATTGCAACGAGCTCATTTCTAGCATATTAATTAGTTTTTAAAAAAAATGTGTTATTCTTCAAAAGAACAATAAAACAATTACACGATTTGGTTACTCATATAGCTTTCGAACAACAATAAGAAATAAATCACATGCATAATCATTTCTTAACGAGCTGGCAATATTTTTTCAATGTCATTGGATTGTTTGCATTGTGAAAAACATCAGGTGAAGTTCGAAAAATCTGGAAGAAAGAAATCTTTCGTATGATATGCAACTTTATCTGCCCAATACATTTCTGACCGGTGATATTTTTCAAGTTCATAAAAACAGTCGCACTTACTTATTTACTTAAGGTGGCGCTACAGTCTGTTGTGGACTCGGGCCTCAATCAACAGTATCCGCTAGCCAGCTCGTTCCCTAGCTAGCTGTCTCCAGTTTTGCACTTAAAGTTGTTTGAGGTCCTCTTCGACTTGTGTGCTCCACCTGAGTTGTGGTCTTCCTCTTCTTCTACGTCCCTCGGGAAAAGTGTCAAAGGCTTTCCGGTCCAGAGCATTGGTGTCCATCCGCTCTAAACGTCCGAGCCATCTGAGTCTCTGGACCTTGACCCTTCTGGCAAGGTTTGTGTCGTCGTACAACCCGTAAAGTTCGCTGTTGAATCTTCTTCTTCTTTTCCCATCAATGCACACGAGGCCGAAGATGACCCGAAAAACTTTCCTCTCGAAACAATCTAAGGCACATTCATCCAATTTTGTCAAGGTCCAGGCTTTTGCACCATGCAGTAGGACATGGAGGATGAAGGTGTTATACAGTTTTACCTTAGTTGCTTGAGAGAGGGCTTATCCACTTAGCCCAAAGAAACAGCGATTAGCAAGAGTTATTCTTCGTCTGATCTCAGCGCTGGTGTTATTACCCGTGTTAATAGCGTTGCCTATGTGGACAAACTCCTCTACTACCTCGAAGTTGTATGCGTCTATTGTGACGTTCTGTCCGAGCCGTCCGTCGGTGCTGTGTATCCTTTCTCGAATACAGCATATACTTCGTTTTTCGCTCATTTACCGCTAAACCTATTTTTACCGCTTCTGTCTCAATTCAGCGTTCGCGAAAAATTTAACAGATTTTGGACCAATCAGATTGTTGACGAAAGGCTTCAAACATTCACATATTACGACAGAGAGGATCTTGTAGGCGAAAGGCGAGTTCTCTGTAGTTGGCGCAGTTTAGAAGATCTTTCTTCTTCAGGATAAGACAAAATAAAGAAGCACGGGGCTAGAAAATAAGGCAGTAGTTCTTTTCCCAATTTGGCCGTGGCGCTAACCGAGCGGTGTGGGATTGCACGTAATCATGGTGGCAGAGCAATTTTTTCTTCGTCATGTGAGCCATTCGTTATCGAATCGACCCAATAATTTGGCAATCCCATAAAACGGTGGCCATTTCCATTCCAGTCGATGAGCGGATGAGACAGTCTTCGCCGTCTTTGGAACACGTTCGCCGGCTAAAGTCCGCATTGTTTCCACTGATCCTTGATCTTTAGCATATCAGTGGATCCATGTTATCTCGAATGTAACACAACGACGCAAAAACTCCTTCGAATTGCACCATAATAGCGGCAAACAGTGCTCTGGAGTAGTCTTACGGATTGCGCTTTTTGTCCGGAATGAGCAAACGCGGTACCCATTGCCTCGACAGCAGGCATCTGTCAATAAGAGATCTTGGATTTGTTCACGATCTTCTCCCTATTATTGGTTTCTAGGCACCTGTTTGTTTTTAACCAATTTGTTACTTTCACCATCAAAGGCATCTGAGTTTTCGTGGTCTGTTCCATTCTGTACATTCCTTTTAGAGATGTCAATGCCGTCTGCATTAATAAAAAGTCTGACGAGTATTCGTCAATTCTTGTTTTTGAAGCCAGGAACAGCAATGCCACTCAGCGAATTCCGACCGATCGTCTTGACATTGCTTTATTGAAAGATTTTTATTCAACCAATTTGTTTCTTTTTTTCAGATGCTGCCCCCTACCAGGAACTTCAACCCAGAGCCGGCTATGTGCCTGTTTACATTCGCGAAGGCGAAACCCCATTGAGTGAAATTCACCCAAGACTTGCCGAAGCCTTCCACGAAGTCGAACACAAGGTAGAAATCAAATCAATGCAATATTTTTTAACGAAACTATATTAACTCTTCCAACCCTTTCAGAAATCCGAAGGAAGTAGCTCCCAGGAACAAGGTCCCTCAAAACTAAATGACGAACTAGTTGCTCCAGAATCTCCAATGGAACAGTCAGCCGATGAATCGAAAGAACTCAACGCAAATGTTGCAGAAGCTGCCAAAGAAGCTATCAAAGAATTAGTCAGTGTTTTTGAAACCGAAATGCTGGACAAACTCGGTCTTGGCGAAGAAGGAACCGCCGAATCAAAACCAGAAGCCGAAAAGAAATCACCACAAATAAGCGATGACAGTGACAAGTCAGAATCAGATTCATCGGAGAAGCCATCTGATGTTTTGACAGTGGAAGACTTCAAGGCCAAGGATTTCAATAAGGAATCAATCACAGACGAGGCAGTCGATGTGCCAGAGGATGTGCCTTCTGATGAGTAGTTTGTAGGGAGTTTCGAGTATTAATAAATAAAAATTAATTTTCACCAAGTGAGATCGAGGATGTTTCAAATTTTGTTTACAGTCGAAACCGTTTAAATGGATAGTCCTTATGAGGACCCATGAAAATCCCAATCCACTTTAGTTGAGTGAGTTCTCCTGTGTTGCTCTTTATTTCCTTTTTGATTACAAACAGCTGCTGTGAGGCAAAACAAGAAAAAAAACTCCCTCACTTTCTGCTTACTTGCTGTTAATTGATTAAATTTCCCGTTCAACAGAAAAAATAAACGAAAAGATGTAAAATAAAACTGAGATCCTTCATTACTTGCACCACAACAACAACAAAAAAAGGAAGCGAAGCCAAGGACGAAAGACAAAGGCAAAGAGGGCGGACGAACAATTTAAAAATTAAATTGTTGGGTCTACGAAATAAAAATTTTAAAGTGGAAGTGGAATTTTTATTTATTTTACTTTTTTTCCTTCGGATCCCATCCTTATCCTTAACCCCCATCATGTTGCTCTTTCCCTCAGTCGTTGTCCGTCTCTAGAAAGAAAAAAAAACCGAAACCCCAAACCGAGACACAACACAACTCGCATCACAGAGGACTTCTTTTGCTTTCCTTTCCAATTCAAGCATTAAATAATGTTGCTGTTGGAATTAATTCCTTTTCTTATAAATCGCATCACAGGATCAGCATTCGCCAGGAGCGGGAGCAGGAGCAGTGAGTCACCCTCGCACTCATCCTCAATTTATTTCGTCTTTTGGTTAAACGAGTAAAAAAAAAAGAGGATTGCCGTCTTCGTCGAGTCATCCTTATGCCACCTTAGAGGTTCAAAGTGGGAGGATATTTTTTTTCTTCCTTTGAATAAATATATCCTTGGTTGGATTTAAGAAATTTAATGCTGAGAGGAATGTTTTTCTTTCCAATTTTTTTTTGTTAATAATCTACACTGAGTGGTGACACTGGTAAACTTCACCCCAAAAATAATGAAAACAGAAAAAAACAAGAAGAAGAAAATTCAACAATCGTTTGGTTTTCTTTTCGAAATAAATTAAGCGACATCCGTTTCACGAAAGAAATCAAAATAAGTTGAACTAATTTCGAAACATGTCTAAGCATTTTTTTTCGACTTCTTCTATTTTTTGTTTTTTAATTTTTTTTATGGACTGTCATCGGGGAATCGAATTGTTGAAAGTTGTTTTTTTTTAGGAGAAAAAAAAACTTTTTCAATAAGGAATTTTAAATTTCCAACCTACGGAAGTCATAGAAATACTCGTGCTTGGGAAATGTTGATGATAATTTTTATATCTTGGAATTTAAATGAATTGCATTTGGAGAAGTCATTGGGGTTCAATGGGGGACAAATGGAATTAAATTAAAATTTAAATTACAGAAATGTTTGTTTATAGAATTTATGGTTTCCATCACAAAGTGACGTTATCTAGCATCGGGGAAATAAGAAATCCCTGAGCCCGAGAAAAATTCGAAGAATTAAGTAAACCCAGACCTCAGAAAGTGCACAAGCCTACACGCCACCTCGTACAGTTTACATTACAAGACTTCAACTTCTTCCACATCTTGAATAGTTGTGATTGCTCCTCGTTTGTCCTGCAATATGTCCTTCAATTTCTTATCATATCGAGGATGGTCCGATTAATGCTTAAACTTATCGCCTGAAGCCAGAGTGCCAAAGTAGTTGCAAGTCGGTTTTTGAAGAGCCACCTCCAGGTGCTATCCATTTTCGCCGATGTCCGAGAGACAGCAGACACAGTAGGCATTTCAAAAGATCACGTGGGTCAAACCCTGCTGACGAGCGTTTGCTCATACCGGACAACAAGCGCAACCATGAGATTACTTCAGAGCAGTGGTTGGCGTTGTTGAAGACCAAAACGAAGGAGTTTCTGATTAGTTTCTTGATAGTAGAGCAAACATCGATTGACTAATAAATACTAGAGACAAAGGAACGGTTAAAACAGTGGAAATCAGACAGCGAACTTGCTCGGAAAAAGTCGATGACTGTCCCATCATCATCGGTGTGAAAGGTGATATGATGACCAAATTTTTCTGGGATGAACAAGGGTGATCTTAAAATTAAAAAAAAAAAAAAACTTACTAATTGTCAAAGAAAAAAAAGATCTTCCACCATGAAAACGCACAGGATATCACCTGCGATATCACCACAGCCAAATTTGTCGAATTGAGTTACGAAATTCTGCTCTGCTTCTTCATGCTTCTAAACTTGAAAATGATCGCTCGCCGGTTTGGCATTCCCGTAGAATTAAGAGGTCATCGCCTCCGCCGTTAAGGCCTAATTTGCAGACCTGAAGAAGTTGGATCATCCAATTTTTTTTTTTTTTTATAATCAACGTTCACTCAAGGGATTTTTTTCATTACCCTTTATATGCCAAGAGCACAAAGCGAGTATTAGGGAAAGGATAGAGGATGTAAAAGGAGGTGTCGGTGAAAATTGGTTTTGAATTCTTGAATATTACAATGAATGGGGAAGACAGAGTGTGGAAGAGAGTTCCACATTCGCGTGGTACGGCTTAAGAACGATTCTCTATACTTGACAGTACGTCCGAAATTGGGCTCGAGGGTGAACTGATGGGCATTCCTGGAGGCTCGGGTATTACGGTTGAATGTCTTAAGGGAGGAATGCAACTGGCTATTTCACTAGAGCATGTACCGTTGAAGTATCGGTAAAACAGGGTGAGACATGAGACATTACACCAATGTTCTAGAGATGTAAATGATACAACTTGTATTGAACGCTTCGAAAGAAAGTTTCTAATCCAACGAAGAAGGGATTCATCGATACCGAAAGCACGCATTTTCGATAAAAGAGCAAGATGCCAGACTTTATCAAATGCCATTGAAATATCAAGTGCAACAATGTTACTTTCTCCAAAAAAAATGTAAAGATTTGTTCCACTGTTCGGTGAGATAAACCATCAAATCACCAGTGAACCTGTTGCTGCGAAAGCCGTACTGCCGGTCATTAAGAAGCTTTCGGTCTTCGAGATATTTCTTGACCTGATAGTTTATCAGCGTTTCCATGACCTTAGAATGAAGGGCAATTGGACAATAATTGGAGGGAGAAGAAGATTCGCCTTTATTTTGGTATTGGCTGGACAAACGCTGTTTTCCAACTGCTCGGAACGAGCCCAGAAGAATAGGATAGATGGAGAAGCTTACGCAAGGGTTTTGCCAGCGTGGAAGAACACCTCTTCAGAATAATAGCGGGGATACCATCCGGACCAGTGGATTTATGTATGTTGAGATCTTTTAGGACTCTCGCCACAGCACGAGTGCGGAAGAAGATTTGTCCCATGGAATCATTGACGCGCTCAAGAGCTGGAGGAGTCATGACACTCTCTGGCAGCGTAGAGTTGGACGTGTTGTCTTCACTACCACTGACGTCTTCTTATAATAAATCTTGTAGGTTCCTAAACCCGTGGTGGTTGTGTACGATTTGGGGGCATATGCTGTATCTTTTTTCCTAGATACCAAGTGCTTACTTTACCTCCAAGCGGTAACCACCGAGTCCTGGTTATATCATTAGATATAACTTGCGATACCTGTTGGCGCGAGTGGAAAACAGAGGAACGGATAGAGCCTACGGAGCCTGTCCAGAGTACGACGTCAAAATCGTACTCGGAGACTTCAACGAAAACACAGCCTCCACGAAGTTAAAACAGATAACGGCTTCCGACCAATCGACTTTGCTGCAGCTCGTAATACGGTGATAAGTAGCACTAGGTTTCCAAGATGAAAAATCTATACAGCAACCTGGTGATCTCCGAATGGTCGAACCACCAATCAAATCGACCATTTGCTAATCGACGTAAGGCACGCATCCAGCATCTTAAACGTGCACACTTTCCGAGGAGCAAATGTTGACTCTGACCACTTTCTAGTAGTGGCAAAGTTTAGAGCTCAAAGAAAGAATGTCAACATCGCATCGGTTGCCTTAGAACTCCATATCGCGAAATAATTAAAAATGTAGCCGAAACCACCATAGGTTACCAGCCACCCCCGAAAACGAACCCGGGATTATGTGAAGAATGCGGAAAATGCACGTTTGCAGATGCTGCAACAGAAAACAAGAGCTGTAAGAGGAGACAGAAGAGTACCACGGATTAAGGTAAAACCATTCCAAAACCATTAAAAAAAGAATTCTATCTTGTCATTTTATGTTTCCAAAAGAATCAACAGGCAAAATGTGTCACTTTGACACGTGTACACTGAACAGCGAACAGATTGTGTTCCCAACAAAACCAACACGAAATCCATCAACTAAAGAGACAACCCTCGTTTTCCTCCAGAAATCATCCAACGCAATTTATGCTCAACCAATATTATGGCAAAAGCTCATTAAATAATTCAAATATTCATACCATCACCAGCATACTGTGTACTCAACTCATGCTCGTTCTTTTGTTAATTTGTTGAATGTTGGTTGAATCCTTGTTTCGGCTTTAAGTAGGTTCATTTTCATTCGTTAACTACAAAACCGAATAAATGTTTGAATTGCACATTGAATGTTTTATTTTGTTCTCTGCTCACAATTCTTGGGAAAAGCCTTAGAGCACAGGCATATCTCCAACTAGAAAAAAAAAGTAGATCGAGAGGGCCGCTTGTCATCCGTTTTCAAATCCTTGTCATGTATCGTCCTTGATCTACATAACCAAACAACGAACTTTCTTCACAAAAAAAAACAAACACAACCTCTTACTCTGAAATATGCAGGCTTTTGTATTCCGCATGTACAAAAAATGTTTGCCGCCCGAGCCCCCTTTTACACCGTATCGCGATGACATACCGCATGTTGTAAATTGTATACACAATGCAATGAAAATTTATTATCCTTTCTTTGCTGGAGCTCCTTGCAATTTACTCGGGTTTTAGTTTACTCAAGAATGTCATTGCCGTTGTCATCCGAATAGAGACAGCGCGGCGCAATTCCATCATTATCGTCGAGTCGACTACATCGACATTTACCGAGTGACGGGTGCACTCTCTCCACCCGCGCAATTTATTCGTGGCTGGCTCATCAGAAGCAACAGAGTTGGTGTTGGTTGCAGTGTAGTTTCTGCAAGGATTGGCTGGGAATCGTTTTACGTTTGATTGCTTGCACGTCGTCGTCGTCGTCGTCTTCGTTATCATTCCTCCGAAGTCTCACATGTATTTATAATTTAAAAATCCTCATCCTGCTCGTTTGCAGAGCAACGGACTGTCAAGTTTGTTGAATATACACGTGTTCTGCGCCCGTTGGAACAACTAAGTTGCCACCGAAAGCCTTTTCTGTCATATTTCCTTGAAAACTTAGTTCGTGATGATGTTAGGACGGGGAGTAAATACACACCCGGTATTCTGGTCATGATTTTGATTCAACGAGCTGCTACGACAACGACAAGACGCGACAATGAGGATTCTGCAACAATTCCATAGTCAGCAATTCCACATCATTCCTCAGGTACTATACACGTTTTCAAAGGATGAGACGCGGCGGCGTGTGATAAGGTGTATTGCGATACCAAACGATGTTTGTCCAAGACACACACACATGCTCCGTCCTGCAGCGCTATACAAAGGTTATGTTTGATTCCATAAATCGTTCCGCTTCAATTTCCCGACCTCGAAGCTCTATGATGATGTGCTATGAGTATTTACTTTATAAGAATTCAATTTTCTAATCAATCCGCCACTATTAACCGGCAGTAGCAGTAGCAGCAGCAGCAATAGCAATCCCTGCTGGATATATTCGGCTCCCCGATCACCCCTTCAATGCTCCCAAAGCTCTGAATCCGCAATCATAGAAAGCAATACAGCTGGAAGGCTATAGGAGGTAGTCTTTTCATATAAAATACGGATCTGATTTAAGGCATAAGCTATGCTCCTTGAGAAAACAATCGTAAATAAATAAAGAAAAAATAGAGAAGTGGATTTGGAAAGACCTCGCTTCACTTGTCATGGAGCAACAGAAGCATTTGAAGGAGTTCGAGTTCGTATACACGAAGGAAGAGGAAAATCAGAATGCAGGACTTTTGTTGTATCCAGAATTTGTAAGCCATAGAGTACACCTGAGGTTTGTTGTGTTTGAGAGTTAAGCTTTAATTATGTTCGCATTGGATGATTGCGCTGTTTTTGGGGCTTTGAGTTTATCATGACTTGACTATTGGGAAAGCAACAGGAGCAGGAACCCTGAAACAGTGTTCAGTATTGATGCTGGTTCAGTTTTTGTTATTTTTTTTTTCTTAAAGGCATTGAATTTATGATTGCATGAAGTTTTGCGTTTATAGTCCAGGTAAATCTGACAGCAACGTGGCTGCCAACCATTTGACTCATTGTGCTGGTTCAGTCGGAATTTCCATGATGTTCCGTTAGACCTACTTCAGCTCGCGGCTTAGAATTTATCGGACACATCCTCGATACTTGAAATTCAAGCACATGTCAAAGGACAACCGAAGAGCAATCAGCGCCACTATTCAAGAGACGGAAGATGTTATAGGTTCATATGGAACTAGTACAAGATGGCGTGTAGGCCTGCCTACCGTAAGGAGTCCCATGGGAACTTATGAGGTCTGGATTTTACACAATTCTTCGAATTTGTTTTTTGGCTATACTTACTGACTTGTTTTACCGGCTTCTAATCCATAAAGGATCTCAGCATGAGACATTGCAGCCTTCCATCGGGTACGGTCCCTCGAATACACTTTCCAGTCGCCAAAACCAAGCGCTCTGGCATCCGCAGTCACTTGGTCCTTGTACCGTAGGTTGGGTCTTCCTTGTCGTCTCGAACCTGGGGTCTGCTATGAGAAGATTTTCTTGGCCATCGCCATCGTTGCATACGGGACCGAAAATCCGTCGAAGAATATTTCTTTCGAAAGTGCCCAGTACCAATTCCCCTTTTTTAATTATCGGCCAACATTCGGCCTGAGGCGTAGAATAGGACTGGTAAAATCAAAGTTTTGTATATCAGACACTTTGTCTTTCGCTTGAGGAGTTTTGAACCCAGTAGTTTTGTCAAACCGAAGTAGCAGCGATTTGCTAGGGTAATTCTTATTCGGATCTCCACTATCTGCTTCAGGACTATGTTGAAGAAATCACATGTTAGCGCATCTCCTTGCCTAAACCCTGCGCATGTTTAAAACAACTCGAATGAGCTTCAAGCCATTATTTGCACACTGCACTGCGTATTGTTCAGCGTCATGTGGCACAGCTGGTTCAGTTTTTTCAGGAATCAGGATCCCGAATCCAGACATCGCCATTAAAAGCTCTTGGCGGTGGATGCTATTATAATCAGCTTTGAAGTCAATGAAAAGATGGTGGGTTTCAACTTGACATTCGTTTGTCTTTTCCAGGATTTGCCTCAGTGTGAATATTTGGTCTATCGTTGTTCTACCTGGCCTGAAGCCACACTGGTACGTGCCGATTATTGTGTTGCAGAACGGTTTAAGACGCACTCACAGTACGTTGGATAGGTTTTTGTATGCAACATATAGCAGGGATATGCCTCGGTAGTTTTTGCATGACATAGAATCGCCATCGTCTTTTTTGTAGATGGGGCATATGGATCTTATCGACCATTCTTCCATTCTTTCTCCCACACTTTTTGATGACCTGCATGCATGCGGTTCATCAAAACAGCTCCTCCATATTTATGGAGTTCCTCATATATGCCATCATATCCGGCGGACTTGTTATTTCTTAGCTTTTGGATGGCTCTTTCTACCTCTTCTGTGCTGGAGGCTGGAACTGGGTCACTTCATTGACTGGTCTTGCTTCTCTTTCGTCAATGACTCGCTCGACATTATGCGCATTCAGCAGATGTTGGAAGTGCTGCTTGAAAACATCTGCAATTTCCTATATGCTTCTGTGACTAGGTTTCCTTCACTGTTTCGAAGAGCTTGTGTCCCGGTTCTGAAACCAGAAGCTAATTGCTTCGATCTTTTAAAGAAAAGTTCTTCTAGATCTTTGAGATGAGACTACAATTTTATCTAGGTACTGAAAAGCTTGGGCCTAACGTCAAACAAATTGCCGTTTTCTATCAACCCTCCCTTCATAAATTTATCAAAACGCAACAGGTTACTTAAGTAAATATTACCCTTTTACTGTCGACTACTCCTAACAAAAAGACCGACTATACCTTTAGCTGCCACATTAAAAAAACGCCTATCGCCCTCTTATTCGGCAATTAAACCAACCTCTGGAAAAAAACTTAATCCATGGGTAAGAACTTCTCATCAAAAAAAAAAAATAATAATAATTTATTCGCGGAATAGTAAAGTGACGTTTACCAAAAAATCTTTTTCGGAATTTTGTTGTTGATACTTGACAACCAATTTGTTGTTGTAAATAAATATAGATATCAGTGGCGTGGCGTGGATATTTTCAAATGGTAAGTCGAGAAAAAACATTTAGCAAAGCCATTTAAATAATTAAAACAAAACAGTTCCAACGTTCACTTTTCACAATTTTCAGAATTTTCAGTTTTTTTTTCACAATTTTCACAAATTCAAAAACGTTACTTAAAATTCACTTTAAACTTGCAAATAATCCAAAACAATGATGAGTAGAACAAAACAAAACAGTAAAACAAAACCGAATTCGCCGTACATTATTATTTTTTCCAGACATTGCAGAAAGACGAAAATTATCGTCTTACTTTTTTCAATAAGAGAACGTGTATTGAAAAGGGAGGCACCAGGGTGGAAGTATATCGTAGGAAAGACAGGGACAAAGACAAAATATGTTCTGCGTGGCGATTTTCAATGCTTCGTGTATGCTTTGTGTATTGTGTGTGTGTATCTCGCAAATTTAAAAGGCTTGAAGAACATTGTGTGTATGGGAAAAGATAGGCTGTTGACTGCTTAGTTGTAGACTTATGTTGCTGTTTTTTTCTATGAACAAGAGACAAATTTTAAAAGGTAAGACGATAGGAATCGTGTTATATGGACGCCACGCGCCTGATAGATATCGACTGGAATCAGCGCCATCTAATAAACACACAAGGAAGCAGTGTTCTTACATTTTTTCTATTCATTCGCCAAGCCACCCCCAAAAGTGGAATAAGATAGTAAACGTCAGTTAAGAGAAATTGTATTTTTTTAATAGCATTTTCCACTTAGTCTTCAGAATAAGGGTTATTCCTTCGCTATTCTGTAATTATTAATTGGGCTGTAAAACTTTAAACTGTCTAAAGTGTAGAACATTTTCGCAGCCGAATATCCCAAGTTACATTACCTACCTATTGAAAGATTTTTTAAAGGTCCGGAAGTCCGATTATAACTCAAAAAGTGCGAGGAAATTAAAATTTCACACCAATTCGCCCTAGTACCCTCCGTTACCCGCTGACAAGAAATAAAAAATCAATCAAATTAAGGAATTATCCTTCCAAACGAAAACCATTTTAATGCGCAACAGTTATCCCCCAAAAAGCCAGTTAAAAAAAAAAACATCATCACAAGTAATAAACGAAGACAAATTGCCTTCTCACTCCCAAAGGCCACATCATCTTACCAAAATTACTAATTTATACTTTCCATTTGAATTCCATAAATATACGAAAAAAATTAAAAACTTTTTCTCCCATTGACGCCACCCTGTACACCGAAGAGAGCACTGGATGGAGAGGGAACATGACAAAAATCCCTCTAATGAAGTATTTGCTCACTGAAGTTGAAGACAACTCAAGGGATGAGTGCATAAATTTTAACACAAGTCCCCCAAAATCAGACGAAGGAGACAACCAACCGACGACGAGAAGGATGACACGTTATCATCATTGTCATCCCTTCAAAAATTACGGTGTCGTTGAAGTAGCCCTGGATATGGCCCAATTTAAAATTTTAAGCTCTCGATGATAATTGCTAAAATTTGGACGCAGTTTTGAGTGTACTTCAGAATTTTACACGAAAACGATGATGAGAAGCAGAGGAGAAAAGCTAACGACGACGAAGGCGATTAGACACCCGAATTTTAACCACAATTTATTGCCTTTATATCTAATTTAACTTTCACCAGATAGTCTCCCATAGCCGAGTCCTTTTCCAGTGAACTGTGAGGGGAAAAGATGTCCTTGAATTTCAAGGAGGCTACTTTTAGTTCCAGTTCTTCGATTTAGTAAGGACCTCTAAAGCTTCTGTCCTTCCATATGTTGGGAACAAAGGGACAAACTTTAAAGGCCGGATATCACCGAGACCAGGTAGGGGCACAAAATGTTCCCATAATTCATTTGGCCGCAGAAAACCGCTCATTTATTCTCGCTACTGTCAGATTTAGATTAGCCTCCTTATAAAATATTAACATTCCCAGTCTGTCCGTTTACAAGTGAGAACTTAAATTCATTTAACCCACCTGCGCCGTTTACAATACACCACAACACCAAGGGACCAGTAAACGTCATACTGGTCCATTTCGTTCATAGCGAGCCCCCACCCCATACAACAAGAAGCAACACCAGAAAGGAAGAGTCACCCCGCACCGATAAAAGACCATAAAAAGACCAAATTAGAGAAATTGTCATAAAACCGGATCAACTTGTCATGAACTGTAATTGTCGTAAATTAACAGCAATGAAACACTTTTGCTAAGGCTCTCCGTAAAGTAGGTATTCTATACAGAATACAACACTCACCTCAAGCAGGACCAGAATTCCAGAGACAGCATCTTCCTCTTTCTATTGGTTTTGATATCTCCCCGTAGACGTTCTCCACTTCTTCCCATCGCAGAGTTTCTGGTATTTTGTTGAATAAAGAACTTTTTTTGGGGGGTCGTTATTCCCTAAGGGTATTTGTTTAGGTCTTGCTTTCGCATCGAGATTCTGGGACTGTGCTTGCGGTGACCGGACGCGGCGGTAGTGTGAAGATATTAGGGTTTCTGTCACACGTGCAATTAGTTTTGTATTTTGTTCTTTGGGAAAAGTCCGAAATGTGTGTGTGGTCGGTCTTCTTTAACTTCTAGCCCTCTGTCTACATAGTTGTTAATGTTGCTGTAGGAACTACTGTCTGACTTTGACCGTTTTTCGGTCTGTAATGAGTGTGTCTTAGCACACCTACACAAGTTCTGTGAGTCAGTATTCACTCTCGAAAGTTCAACCATATTTGGTTTTAATTGGTTTAAGTACAACAGTCTACCTACAATCTAAACACAGGGTGTTTCCTTCGTGAAATGAAGTACCTCAAGTTACCGCAACTTGTTGAGAAACTTTTCTTTTGGAAAACAACCTTGAGATTAAAGAAATGTTTGCAAAGGTCCTTTTCACACAATTTTAACGGGTTCAATCTGAATATAATCTCTCTAAAACACCCTGTAAAGTTCAGTAAAAAATGGATTTCCAAACTACCGGTCTGGGCAACATGTGAGTATACATGGCAAATATGGCAACAGTTGTCCACTGTTTCCACTATATGCCAGCACCAGCTCGTATAGTATACACATTAATGTATACAATTCACTGGAAGCAAGTTTTGGTCCTTTTTGGAGGGGTTGCTTTAATGAATGTTTCACCTCATTTCGTGAATGGGATATTAATTATAAGTGAATTATGGTGCGGAACATATGGGTGTAATTTTCTTCGTGACGGTGGGTGGTGGTTGGTTGAGGGTACATAAATTTTCGACTCAAAGTGACCATTTTGTTATTTTCATGTATGGGTCTTGAATTTTGATTATGAAGACGTGCATTAGTATGTAAACTTGCAGGAACTTAAATTTGAATTTGTATTTTAGTCGGAAATGGATGGTTCTAGTATCCAGGAGCAAGGGTATAAGCCAATCTTAACTTTTTTTTTAAGGTGCTGCTAAAGCCCGTTGTGGACTTCGGCTTTAACCAACAGCCTCCGTCAACCATTTCGGTGTCTAGCTAGCTGTCTCCAGTTTTGCACTTCAAGTTGATTGAGGTCCTCTTAAACTTGGGTGCGACGTGCGACACCTTACTCGCGGTCTTCCTCCGGTTCTACGTCCCTCGGGAATAGTGTCGAAGGCTTTCCGAGCCGGAGCATTGGTGTCCATCCGCTCTAAATGAACGAGCCATCGGAGTCTCTGGACCTCGACCTTTCTGGTTAAGTCCATGTCGTTGTACAACCCGTAAAGTTCGCTGTTGTATCTTCGCCATTCCCCAACAATGCACACGGAGCCAAAGATGACCCGAAGAACTTTCCTCTCGAAACAGCCTAGGGCACATTCATCCGATTTTGTCAAAGTCCATGCTTTTGCACCATACAGCAGGACTGGGATGATAAGGGTGTTGTACAAGTCTTACCTTAGTTGCTTGAGAGAGGGCTTTTCCATTCAATTGCTTTCTTAGCCCAAAGAAACCGCGATTAGCAAGAGTTATACTTCTTCTGATCTCGGTGCTGGTGTTATTGGCCGTATTAACAGCAGAGCTTTGGTAGACAAACTTCTCTACTACCCCGAAAGTATATGCGTTTACTGTGACGTTCTCTCCGAGCCTTCATTTGCCGCTGTTGTCTCAATTCTCACAAAGGTGCCATTGACATCACGCGGTGTGCTTCCCATTATATCAAAACATATCGGCGAACGCGAGAAGTTGAACAGACTTTTGGAAGATAGTGCCTCTGGCCTCTGGTGTTGACGTTGGAGTTTTGCACTTCTTCTCAAGAACGATGTTAAAGACATGACAGTGCATCGCCTTGTCTGAATCCTTTTTTGACATCGAAAGATTCCGTAAGCTCGTTGCAAACCTTGTTGGCATAGCGTGAGTTCTCCATCGTCATATTGCACAAGCAAACAATCTTGACAGGGATACCAAAGCTAGCCATAGCCTTATACAGTTGGTCTCTGTAGATGCTGTCATACGCGGCCTTAAAATCGATGAAAAGGTGGAGTTCATAGGTTTTTTCCAGGATCTGCCGCAAAGTGAAAATTTGGTCGATGGTTGACTTTGCTGGTCTGAAGCCACATTGAGAAGGACCAATCAGATTGTTGACGGAAGGCTTCAGACGTTCACATATTACGGCAGAGAGGATCTTGTAAACGATGTTAAGTAGGCAGATATCTCTGTAGTTGGCGCAGTTTAGAGGATCTCCCTGATGCTTCGCCGTTATACAGTCTACAGAATCAATTCTAAAAAAAACTAAGGTTCAAAGTGATTACTTCAATAACAACCTTTTAAGCCCACGTTTACAACAAATGGGTCAATTAAGCTGCGGCAGATCTTCCAAAATACTAGTACTTTCCTTAATTTCTCCTCTCAAAACAAAAAAAATATCGAACCGCACCAAGTAACCAAATGTTGGCAAGTTGCAATTTATTTAATGCGACTTCACTCTACCAAAGTGAGTTCTTTTTTTTCTCCTAAGCCCCATAGAACTCCTATGATGAAATGGACCTCCATAAGGTTTCTAAGGCTGTTCTGCTACTTTCAACAACCATAATACACACTCTACCACTCAAAATCATAATTATCTATCGTTAGCAATAAATTAGTATCGAAATGAAAGGCATTAAACCTGGACCAGTCGAACTTTTCCCTTCCGAAAAATTCGTTGTTTCCCTATGAAATAGAATGGGAATCCAGCACGCGTATATACTTACATTTGTGCAGGAGTACGAGTAACTATAGACCAGCCATCATCTAATAATTTCTCTTTTATTGCGAAACAAAATCTTCTTTAGGTCCACAACACTAATTGCCAGCAATTTAGGGATGTTCCTTCTTTCCTTTTCCATCATGTATAGTCCTGCGGCCGCCTGGCCTGCCCTGAATGCTTGTGCTATAACTAAGATTGTGGAGCATTGTTGCGGGAGCGACCCCAATGGAGCTATACCGATTTAATTGAAGCAATTTGTTAAAGGCGTAATTATTACTTAAACCAATACTTCTTCGAGATTGCTAACAAGCGAGATGGGGGTAGACCCTTGGCCTGATATTAAATAGCAGAGTGGGGTCCTTTTTTAAAGAGATCCTCCATTAGATGGGTTGAGGTTAAAGGGACCCACCGACCGACGATGATGATGATGATGCTGCAGCAAAGTTTTCGAAATCCGAGCATATAACAGAGTCAAAGGATATAAAAACTTCGAATGCCAAATCAATGCATCATGTAGGTATTATGATGGCCTCCTCTGTGCAAGGTATTGGTTTTATATTGAACCGACAACAAAGGGATAAAAGATTTCTATCTAATAGCATCCCATTGAACTTGGTCGTCTTCATCACTATCTAGTCGACCGCTATCGTTTTTTTGTTCACCGGAATCTGTTGCCGCCATTGCCAGCAGAGCAACATACCGCTACGAGTTCTTTTTTCTGACTAAAATGATGAATAACCTTTTCTCTGTGTGAGTCCGTCCGTCTCGTGTCGATGCAGTTGTCCCATGCCTCATTCTAGTCTTTTTGTTATTTTGTTTAGTCCTGCCTCCTGTTCGGCAACAGGAAAAAGCGAACGAATGCGGAATGCGGTCTTATCTCTTATAAGCCAAAAAGCTAGTTTAGAAGCAAAACCGCATCAATTGAATTCTGATCACGTTTAAAAGTTTCTCTTTGATATGACGGAATTTTATCCTCACTAACATTCACCATTGTGCTTTGCTCCAGCTCCTGAATGACTTGCTTCTTCGGAGATAGAAGATTTATACAGTCCCTCCGACTCGTGTGTGTTTTTTTATCTTCTTCGTTGGGCAATAGTCGATGTTAAAAGGATATGGCAACAGGGTTCCCCCACGAAACTGCGGCTCCCCTCTCAAGTCGATGCAATAAAATTCAATAGCGGTTTTCTTTTTGAAAAAAATAACTGCTCTTCTTCTTCAAGTTGTTCGTCTTCTTCACTGTTGAAGACAAACAAAAAATATCGCTATAGCTACGTTGCGCTGCTGTCAAGTGGGCCGCAAGAAGAAAGGGATATTTTTTTCTTCCTTCCGGTAAAATGAAAGAAGGAGAAGAAATAAAACAAAAATAATAATAATAATAGACGAAGAAGAAGCGACAAATAAAAATAACCAAGCAAGAAACTTTTTGTACTTTTGCACTACAAAAGGATTTTTTTTTTGCAAGGGTAAACAAGAATTTAAAATCGAAGGATGGGTTGGGGGAAGGGGCTGTTGGAACATACCTGCATAATCATCTTTTGTGTGTATGGATGTCTTGTTTGAGAAAACAGAAAACTATATAGCAACGCTTATCAGCAACAGGATAAACCGGGATAGGAGACTGAATGGCAGGAGACTTATTCCGCATAAAAAAGATGAAACACAAGAAAAATATGCACTCATATCATACATATAAACGCGGAGCTATATTTCAAATTTTTTATTCGAGGGGAAAAAGAACATTGACAGAAAGCGCATTTTCAGTCTATGGGATCCATTTAAAGATGACATGGCGAAGAATAACACTTAGAGGCGGATTTTTGAAGAAGAAGAAGAAGTGTGAAACTGGGAGAAGTGTTTTTAGGTTTGCATTTTAAATGTGTTCTACCAATAAATAAAATTTAAAAGGATGTAGGTACGTACCTACTGTCTTCTGTTTTTAAGGCTAAAAACACACCAAATCAGTCAAAACGTTTGTTCTGTATTCCCCGGACACATGTCCATTGCTTCTTATGAGGCAACACACACCGAAAGCGAAACGACACGATAAAAAGTTTTGTCCATAAATACATGGGGTTGTATAGGAGCAACACAGACAATACATTTTGTCTTTTTCGGCCTTGATGTGGGTTGGAATCCGACACGATTTTTTGTCCGAAAGATAAAAAGACGTTTTGTCGGCTTCAGCCTAAGTCCTTATTTTGATGAACAACTGTAAGACTGTTGTCGAGGAAAATTGGGAATAACATCGATTTGAAATTACGGGGACATGTTTGCGAATAATTAACATTTTTGCCAATGTCTTGGCTATTAGGCCTTCAAGAAACTAATAACCCATTTTGAGGTCGAAAAGGCCTTTCTATTGATTTATCATTCGATGGGTTTTGGAAGAATTCTTTTTCTCTGTACAAAATTTTGGCGAAGGGTTAGTCCATGATCAACAATTCCGTGAACCCGTGATGTCAATGGCGCCTTTGTTAGAGTTGAGACAGAAGCGGCAAAAATGGGTTTAGCGGTAAATGAGGGCAAAACGAAGTATATGCTGTCTTCGAGCAAGGACACCCAACACCGACAGCTCGGAGAGAACGTCATAATAGACGCATATAACTTCGAGGTAGTAGAGGAGTTTGTCTACCTAGGCTCCACTATTAATACGGGCAATAACACCAGCGTCGAATTCAAAACTAGAATAACTCTTGCTAATCGCGGTTTCTTTGGGCAAAGAAAGCAATTGAGTGGAAAAGTCCTCTCTCGAGCAGCTAAGGTAAAACTGTATAACACCCTCATCATCCCAGTCCTGCTGTATGGCGCAGAAGCATGGACCTTGACAAAATCGGATGAATGTTCCCTTGGCTGTTTCTAGAGTAAAGTTCTTCGGGACATCTTTGGCCCCGTGTGCATTGATGGGGAATGGAGAAGAAGATTCAACAGCGAGCTTTACGGGCTGTACAACCTCATGGACCTAGCCAGAAGGGTCAAGGTCCAGAGACTCAGATGGCTCGGTCATTTACAGCGGATGGACAGGGACACCAATGCTCCGGCCCGGAAAGCCTTCGACACTATTCCTGAGGGACGTAGAAGCAGAAGATGACCGCGACTCAGGTGGCGCACCCAAGTGGAAGAGAACCTCAATCAACTTGGTGGGTAAAACTGGAGACAGCTAGCTAGGGACCGAGCTGGCTGGCGGAGACTGTTAGCTGAGGCCCAAGTCCACAACGGACTATAGCCCAGCCTGAAATAAGTAAGTAAGATAAATTTATTCTCTTTCCAATTTTGTGTTTTAAGGCCACTCTTGTCATGTCCCTTCTAAGTAAGGTATGGCCTGGGGCTACGAGCCCGACAAAAAGCTTTGGATACGAAAGGTTTAAGTTTTATGGTAAGTTCGATCTACAGACCCAGTCTTGGCCACATATGTATAAAGCTGATACAACAGCCCTACAACGGATAACGTGACTACGAAATCGTGTCTTACAAAAAAAAAAAAAAAATAGAGGTAAGGATAATCTTTAGGATCATTCGAACATAAAAGGATTCAAAAATGTCTCTTACACCGTTCCTAACGTCTTCAAGGCTTTGTGTGTGGCTGTTTTTCATCTTGATAAAGAAAAACTTAAACATTTGGTCAATTATTGTTGCCTTCTAATTTCTTGTTCTACAATCACACTCAATTCCCTTCTTTTTTTTATGAGCTTTCGTCCTCTTTTCCCTTGCACGCACATCGAATTCAATAATAAAAGAAATGACATTGCAAACAGCTAAGAAATTTGCATTCCTAATCATCCTTGTCCGAATCAGTGGAGCAAAAATGATTCAGGACACTGGTGAGGTTAATAGGAAAAATTGCATTGCCAAGTCATATCAGCCGGATGGAAATCCTTTGTGACCGTTTCGTTCGTTGTCGTCGTCGATTCTGGTTGTCGTTTAATTTGAACGTCATACTGAATGTCTGTCGTCTTATTCCTCGTCGTCGTTGAGGGAGTATAGCATTGCGCTGGCAACAGCAACAGTAATATTGATGATGGCTTTTATCGGCTTCCCCAAGGATATTTTCATGAACTTATTTGATGAGACACAGAACCAGTGTTGAAAGTGGGGAATTCTAAAAGCTGTAAGATTTTCGATTTCTTTCTTTTTTGGCACAAGAGAAAATTTGTCAGCTTCCTTTTGGATCCCTGAACAGAGATCGATTTAGCAAATTGAAGGGCATCATGACTGGACAACTGTAAGTTAATTGCCGGCTATAAATTGATTCTCGAATTAAGCATTTAAGGAATTGAATTTGGTTGTCTTTCAGTTTTGTGTTTGAGAGTTTTGAGGGGTGCAAAATCCTGTCCATGAGAGGACAAAAGACCAATTCCTTGCAATTAATCAAACTGTTCGAACTAAACCATGTGACATCAAGACTTGTTAACATGTCTGCCCTCTAAACATTTGAGGAAGGATTAATTTTTAATCCAGATAAATATGAATCAGAAATATAAGAATAGTTGAAAAGCAAGAAGATTTGCTTATAAATCCTTAAAAATGCATGAGTCCCTGTCCCCCTTAACCAGAACAATTCATTATTTCCAAAAAGGATATTCAAATCATATAGAATTTATAAATTCCAAAAAAAATTGCTCATCCTTAATTCCCAAAATATTTGCTAAAGGGACTCAAAAATTAATCAAACACAAGGATTAAAATTGTTATCCTTAAATTTTTGTCTCTTGATTTGTAATCTCCAACTCATGATATCCTGAATGTCCTGGACTCTTATTTCCCATCATCCCTCTTGTGTGTTGCCTTATCCATTACAGGACATCAGGGTTTAGCATTCTGTTGATGCAGCAACCCTCTTCCTTTTAACCAAAAAGGACGTGTGTCTGTTACGAAAACTAAGAACTTCATTCAACAGATTACCAAATCACAAAAATAAATCAAAATTGTAATATTTCTCTCCGACCGACAGCAATCCCTGTCTGACTCATGGGGTCGGAAAACTCTTAGCTTAGGGGCGAGAGAGAACTTGTATTTCCAAAATGCAAATTTAAATGAAACGAAAAAAAGGATATTCTGGAATCAAAAGAACAGGAAAACAAATACGGAAAACAATAATGTAACAAAGGATAATTATTGTCGATCCATGTTCGGCGTGTTGCTCTCAACGAAATAATATTTGCATACACGATGAGGAATAAGAAATGAGGATGATTCTCTGTCATCATCGTGTCGTCCTTAGTGTCAGCCAAGAGAGTATTGTCAATCGAATTCTTCTTTTGTTTGTATTCAACTCGTAGAATGTTTTTCTTTCTAAGAAGGAGAACATACTTGAGACTATACACCAAGCAATTCCCCTCGAGGGCTTTTGTGGATAAAGTCAAGACGAACCCTTGAGGGTCTAGGATCTCCTTTTTTGTTGTTGAAGACGCAGAAAATTCCAAGAGTTATTTCAACACGATAATGGTGATGACATTTACCCGAAAATTCATTTCTTTTTCCGGCCATTACCAAGGGACTTAAAGTTTCACCTTTCGTCCTTCTGTTCATTTAAGGAAGGACCAAACGTTTTCTAATGGGCCTTGTGAGTTCTCTTTAATTTATGCCAAACGTGGGAATGTCATCATCATCATCAAGAACATTTTTCTTTTTTTAAACGAAAAAGTCCTTAAATCACAGAATCATTCACGTTTTTCATTTCTTAGCGTTTTCTTTACTTTCCTTCCTTTTTGTGTTATTGGTTGGTTTTTTGACAGGATGGGAATGATATTCATTGAGAAGAAAGACATGGAGCCTTGTAAACGACGACTTTATATTCCCTTTGTGATTTTGATGCCTTAGAGAGGTGCGCGCCGCGCCCGCCGAGCCGGTAAAAGGACAACAAAATTTTCTTTTCTTTCAATCGCGTGAGGATAATCCTGAATTCAAACAAACTCCTTTATTCTTTCGTTCGTCGGGAATCAATAGACTGCGAACGGCTCACGAAATGCTGGTGGCCGTATTTTTTTGTTCGTCCTCCTTTGGGCTTCATTCTATGTGCAACAAAACTGGTGGAATCTCAAAGTAGTTATTAGAGCAATTGAATGTTTGTCTTGGCGTGTTGAATACTAATGAAAATTTTGTTTGTTTTTCTTCTACTTTTTGGAAGACTGTAGACAGAAGTAGCTAGTGAGGTTGTTTAACTTGGAACGGATTTTGGGATGTTTTCTCTTAGTTAAGAAGTTGGATATTTAATAATTTTAAAGTGGTGCTGGAATTTGTCAGCGACGCGTAGTTTTCGGTTATTTCCAACTGCCTGTGACGTCACAAAGTGAAACTCAAAGTAAAGGTCTTTGCAAGAGCTAATCAAAGATATAAATCCCATCTTTTTTGGATGACCAGTTGCCGAGATATTGGCAATATCGTTTTTTTATTTTTACGATCACGCTTTTTTCTTGAGTTTTGGCGGACAAATCTAACTTATCTGCACTCAAAACAGTTGACCATGACATAAGTTATGTTTATATTTCCTTGCAGTCTTTCAGCAGTTATCTATCCGCGAAAAAAGACTTGCTCGTAAAAATACGATATTGTCAATATTACGGAAACACAACATCCAAAAAGAGAATTATTAACATTTTTGAAAAGTGCATCCTTTGATCTCTAAAAATTCAATATTGTCACTGCCCATTAAAGAAAGAATAATTTTGAAAAACACGGTTTTGAAAAAAGGATTCAAAAGTTAAACTTCAATTTAAAATATTGGAGATGTTTAATTCAGAAAATGCCTTTCTGTTTGAACTACGAATGTTTTCATTGTTTGTGTCATCTTTCATCTTAACGACTACATCCAAAATCAACAGTACTCACTTGAGTACAATTTTACGAGTCTCTCCTTCAAGACTTGTTCTTCGATTTGCGTAATGAATGATATTCCATCTGCCGAGCACGAAGCAAACATAATATCCCCTAAGCGCATGCAACAGTCAACAACATAAATATCGTTGTTCAATGTTAAGCGTTTTAGAGAGTGGGCCCACCATACATTCACCTCCTTATACCGTCTTCAAACCTAAGGTGCGTATAGTTCAAGCAAGTTGAAATGCAAATTTCCAACCGATTTCAAAGCCCGTCACGCCATACAATACATAAATACAATCCCGTATTGTGTTTTGTTTTTGCTAAGCAGAAACAAATTAAAAGCTATGCTCGAACAGCTTTCGGATTAAATTGCACACCACACAGCCCCCACGCGCACCGCACCCGTAAAGGATAAGGATAAGGATGAGGCCAACGCATTGTGTTGTGGAGGACACGAATAGTCGAATAACAACAACGGAGCTAAATCGAGTGATACGATATTCAATTGCGATTTGAATGTTTTTCTTTGTCTGTATCAGTTCCAATTAATCGCAAAATACGTGCGGGCTTCAAGGATGGGTTGATTTAGCGTACGCGGCTTGCCACTTTTGAAATGGTAGGGGGAATAATAGGTGTTTGTTAAACTTTAGACAATCAGACATGGACATGGACAATTAATATGCAAATTAACAAATGAGTCAATTGTTTAATTTTTTCTAATGGAGGCCATTGAATTTTTGTGATGGTTTAAATGCCTTGTTCTTGTAAGTCCTTTGTGCGACAACAAGTAATTAGCAATTGTAATTTAATCATAAGCTAGTTTAAAAGTTTGTTGCATGTTCATAGAATTTAATGCCTCAGGCACTGTGTTCCATCCTTTCATTTCTCATTTATACACTGAGAAAAATCACCGTGAAACTGTCTTGTCCTTTAAGGACTCCATGAGCATTGAAATTTCCTTTAATAATTCCATCGGTGTACTCGTTGTATGACACAGACACAGCAAAAAGAGGGTCAACATTTATGCTTAACTTTGCTTATTTTGATGGACGTGCATGCGAGTAGGAGACATAACATAGGGCAACCTCAGGACGACAGTCAAAATTATTATTAAAAAAATCTCATCCTGTTGATGAGCCAACACCGACCCACACACACCCTACATTCCTCTGCCTTCAAGAGTCGGGGAAAAATCTGTAAAGTGGTATGGACACAACAGGTACCGTATGATAAGGTCACAAGCATGGAGGAGTACAAAACTTTGTTTGAGTGATTCGTGGACAGGTTAAGTGGCAAATTTTCTAATTGTGCCCCCAAGAGATTTGGCTTTCCTTACCTTATCCATTCGCTAGCAAACACAACACATGACACTTGCAGGAGCTACACAAAAAATTATAGGGAAAGAGGTCAAAAGCTCATACCCTCCATGCCATAGTTTTGTAGTTCTCTTGTTTCTGTGTTAGACAAGATTTTGAGCCACTTGTAGAAGAATAGTTTAGTAGGTATATGAGCGTGTGACTAATTGCTTTTGACACGTTTACATATAGATTAATTAATATAACTAGTTTTTGTGCTTCTATCCCGAGGCCACTTTCACATGCTAATGCTGTTCTACACATGCACCAAATTGTGATTTATGGATGATTTAGTTTTGTGATTTTAAATTGTCTGTCTTGAGACTTGATGCTTGAAGTTTCTTACAAATGTTTGCACAACATAGAGACGCTTTAGGTGAGATATAAGAGGGTTTAAGGGTCTACGATTAATGTTGTAATTTAGTTTGAATCACTATAGCCTATCATTTGACTTCGTCCTCGTCCCCGCTCAAAGATCTTTGCGAAGGATGCTATCGTACGAGGCCCTTAAATTGATGGAGAGGATTGATTGATTGAAACTCCATGATATTTTTTTACAGGATTTGTTTCAGTAGGCGTGTTTTTTGGTAAAACTATCTTACTTACTTACTTACTTAACCGGCTTCCAATCCATGAAGAATTCTCAGCCTGAGAAATTGCAGCCTTCCTCCGGGAACGGTCCCTCACATGCACTCTCCAGTCTCCTTGTACCGTAGGTTCGGTCTTCTTTGTTGTCTCAAACCGGCAGTTGGCTAGAGCGTTGTCGTTCATTGGCTCGATGTGGCCTAGCCAATGGAGACGTCTTTTCTTGGCTTTCTGGACTACATCCACATCTTGGTACAGCTCATACCTACAGTTTGCGGTTGAACCTTCTTCTCCATTCGTCATAGTCGCATACAGAACCGAAAATCCATCGAAGAATTTTTCTGTCGAAAGTGCCCAGTACAGTAAAAGTAAGTAAGTAGTGAATTTTATTGTTCTTTTTTCTTTCATATACATATTACATCTTGCACAATAGTGCAATTGGCTTTGTGCCGTCAGCCGGAAAAGAGAGTTTTTTTTTATGAAAATTTGATTTATATCTAATTCTAAAAAAGTTTTCTGTTACAAGTAATCGTTTATTATTTGTTGTCTGTTGTCTGTACTTGAGTGCCGTTTTGACGTAATTGTAGAGCAGGTTCCAGTTTTCTCCGTTTAGTATCTATTTCCATAAGTTCATTCGTTTGTATCATAGATTTCCCCCAGACCCGTATTCTAATTGGTTTCAACACTGGGCATATTGCGATGAAATGTTGCGTATCTTCTATTTGTCTGAGGTTGCATAGCGTGCACGTTGAATCAGAGTCAGTTATGTATGGTCTATAGTTTAAAGGCAGGAGTTCACTTCTGGTCTTACAGATTGTTGATATCTTATCTACACCTAGATCGTCATGGAAGTAATTGTTAGGTCCTAGATCATGTTGGAGATGCTTATACGTCAATCTCATTTGGCTATCTTGGATTTGGTAGCGGAAGTTTGCGAATTGGGCGGATTCAACTTTTGTAATGAGTTCCTGTATTACCCACTGTCCATTTGTTTCTTCAGTGACATTATGTTCTCTGCAGAGCTTAGTCCTTTCGTAGAAGCATTGTTTGTTGCAGTTTTGCAGATGCGAAGCACAAGCAATTATAAATGTGAGGCGATGTGCTGGTTGGTTCAACACCTTCTTCATGTAGTCCAGATGGAGTTTTAGGGTATATGTGAACATTGTTGGTAGTCCGGTTTCAGTGTGCAGTATATAGTTTGGTAAGTTAACTGGAAGTCGGAACATTTTTTTTGATAAAGTATCTTTGGAGTTTTTCTAATTCTTCGAATTGCCATATTCCCCATACTTGAGCTGCATAACACATGACTGCACGGACAACTGCTTCGAATATTCTAAATTTGGCACTTGCCACAATATTATCTTTTTTGAAAATTTTACTCCAGGTGCTGTTAATTGCTCTGTTTGCCTCTTTCAACTTTCCTTCCAAGTGAGACTTGAATGAAATTCGCGGGGTTAGCAGGACGCCCAGGTACTTATATTCTTTGACTTTCTCCAATTCTTTAGTTTAGTTTATTTCATCAATTTGAGATTAAATTCTCTTTTAGATTGCAAAAAATATATAAATAGTTAACAATAAATAATTTAAATAGTGATAAAATATGCAGAAAACATAAGGTTAAAATATAGTATAATAATTAATGCAAATATAATAATAACATTAAATTTTTCTTAAAAGTATCACGCACACAGTACATAAAAATATCAATTCTATCAATCACAGCATTGGTTTCTCTGATGCAACACAAAATTGGTACATTTCTACCATAATTGTAATTTGAGAAAGTCTCCCGAAAATGAAAGCCCATACGGAGGCCTCTGCTCGGAAAATAAAAGTTTATTTTCTCAAGCAAGTAGGGACATGTAATGTGACCATCAATTAAATATTTAATCAACATAATAGAAAAGTACCTCCTTCTGACTTCAAGTGTTTGCATACCAAAAAGTAGACATCTTACATTATAAGCGGGCATAACAATGTTCCAATTTAGCTTTATAAAACAATATCTCGTGAAACTTCTTTGAATCCTTTCAATTCTCAAAGAATGATTGACATAGTAAGGATTCCAAACCACGCAACAGTATTCAAGAGTCGATCTCACAAACGCTATATAAAGAGATTTAAGAGCATATGGGTCGGAGAACTCTCTTGTGTTCCTTCTCAAGAAACCCAACATTTTATATGCTTTATTTACTATATAATCTATGTGATTACTAAAAGTCAACTTCCGATCTAATACAACTCCTAAATCCTTCTTTTGTGTAACTTTGTCTAATGTTATATTACTGATACTATAATCAAATACAATCGGTGCAATTTTTCTTGTGCACGTAAAACTTTGACATTTGGCTACATTTAAAAAGAGGAGATTTCTATCGCACCATGATGCAAGTTTACACAAATCGTCTTGTAATAAATGACAATCATATACAGAGTGTATAGTTCTGAATATTTTAACGTCATCAGCATATAAAAGACACCTAGAAAACTGGAAAATATCTGGAATATCATTAATAAATAAATTAAAAAGTAATGGACCAATGTGGCTTCCTTGTGGGACGCCCGAAGTTACCTTTATACACCTAGATACAAATCTATCTTACTTCACGAATTGGGTTCGATCAATGAGATACGAACGTATCCACCTCAAAAAGATGGAGTGGAAACCGAGCTTAGACAACTTGTGCAATAATATTTCATGGTTGACCCTGTCGAATGCTTTGGCGAAATCAGTAAAGATGATGTCAGTCTGGAGACCACTTTCAAATCCTCTGACAACAGAGTCACACAAAATAGAGAGATTTGTAGCTGTAGATTTGCCTGATACAAATCCATGCTGAGAGTCACCTATAAGTTGTTTTGTTAAAAATTTGATCTTAACACATACTTTTTTTTCAAATATTTTAGGAATAACAGATAACTTACATATTGGTCGGTAATTGCATATTTTTTTGTTTTGAACCAGACTTGAAAATTGGAGATATGTACGATGTTTTCCAATCTTCTAAAAACTGACCAGTTCGCAAAGACTTATTGAAAATTAGCAACAAAGGCAACGCAAGAGACGTTGCACATTTTTTGATTATCTTGGGAGATATACCATCAGGACCAAGTCCTTTCTTATCATCAATCCCATTCAATGCTTCAAGTACATCAGATAATCCTATTTGAACCAACCCAATGTCAACAACATTAGATGGAGTAAATTCAGGAAACTCGCTTGGAACCGTAGCAGCGTAAACAGATTCAAAGTAATCTGCAAACAGATTACTAATAGTTTGTAACTCGCTGGACGTAGAACCAGAAAACTCCATACAGTTTGGCAAACCATTTGATTTCTTTTTAGAGTTTATAAAATTCCAGAAACTTTTGCTGTCTTCACTTCCCCAGTACCATTTCTCGTTACTGGAAACCGTTCAGTTCCATTACGGAAAATCAAGATTTTTGATTTACTAGTGTTTAATTTTAAGTTCCATGAGTCACAATAAGTTTGGAGTTTGTTAATCATTAGTTGCATTGTATTTGTATTATCAGCTAATATGACTAAATCATCTGCGTACATCGGAACTTTGATCTTAGTTTCCGCGTAAGATATACCTCCTGGTAGGTGTAGGCTGAGGTCATCCAGGAAGAGAGAAAAAAGAAGTGGACTAAGGAGACAACCTTGTTTAACTCCTGTTTCTGTATGAAACCATTCTGATAGTATATTACCATCCCAGACAGCTGAACAATTTTCGTGGTAAAGCTGTTTCAATATTTTAGTCATCTTTGTGGAAAGTCCTAGATTTGAGAGGTTGAAGAATAATGCTTTTCTATCTATGGAGTCGAATGCAGCTTTGAAGTCTACAAAGAAGGCATAAAGTTATTTTCCGTTTTCTAGATATGCTTGTCAGTCAGGATGAAAATATTGTCTACTGTGGAGTAACCCTTTCGGAATCCGGCTTGGTATTCGCTTAGGAGGTTATTTTCATCTACCCACTTGGTGAGTCTTTCCAATAACACTCCTGTAAAGATCTTCGTAATAGCGTTAAGAAAAGATATACCTCGGTAGTTGCTTGGGTCCGTTGGATTTCCTTTCTTCAGTATAGGGAATATGATGTTCTTCCTGAAGCTTTTTGGCACCTCACCGCAGTCGTAAATCCAGTTGAAAGTTCTTGTAAGCTCTTCTCGAAAGGAGTTCGTTGCGTTTTTGAAGAATTCGTAAGAAACCCGGTCCTCTCCCAGTGCCCAGTATCAACTCGGCGCGGCGCCGTAGAGTACGACTGGTAAAATCAACGTTTTGTATAGCAGACACTTCCTCCATATTTAAAGAGTTCCGCAGGTATGCAATCCGATCCAGCGCACTTGTTACTTTCTATACCTCTTCATGTCCTGGGGGCTGGGGTTGGGTCTTCATTGACTGGTCTTTCTTCTCTTTCGCCATTGGCTCGCTCGACATTAGGCGCATTCAGCAGCTGTTGGAAGTGCTGCTTGAAAACATCTGCAATTCCCTGTGCTTCGGTGACTAAGTTTCCTTCACTGTTTCGAAGAGTCTGTGTCCCGGTTCTGAAACCAGAAGCTAATTGCTTCGACCTATTGAAGAAACGTTGCCAGCGGGTGTTGTTCTTGGCCCGTGACTCTGCTAGATCGTTGAGCTGAGAAACTGCGGATGCTCTTTTCTTCCTTCGCAGGGTCTTTTTCTCATTTCTGCTAATCAATAACGCGCATTCATCATCATACCACGGGATCTTTTTCGGGGATGGCTCGTAACCTATGCCGGTCTCGGCTACATTTTTAACTATTTCGCGAAATCGGTTCCACAAGGTGTTGACATCTGTGGTATTTGGGAGGACGGCGGAGAGTTGCTCACTCAGACGCTTACTGATGTTGAACTTCTTTCTTTGATCCTCGGATGCTGGATGCGTGCCTTGCTCCGATTAGCACATGATCGATTTCATTGCTAATTCAACCATCCGGAGATCGCCAGGTTGCTGTGTAGATCTTTCGTAATGGAAACCTAGTTCTACTTATCACCGTATTACGAGCTGCAGCAAAGTCGATTAAGTATGATTTTACACCCATTACATACACAAGCTCTTCACTGTGGATAAAATAAGAAGAAGGATCCAACTGCCAAAACTTGTTTTGACGTTTGCTCGAGTCTCGAATTTAAATGTTGGTACACTTGATAACTCTTGTGTATCTCGAAGGCATGTTCGTAGAACATGCTACATAGTGTGTTGTTTAGCATTTTCCATTTTTCACTGAGAGTTATTTCTGAAACACAAACACGCCTTAGCTTCGGCTTCGCCTGACGTTTAAGGCTGAAACACAAACAAGCTTTAGCTTCGGCTTCGCCAGACGTTTACGAGTTCAGCCATAGGAATTCAATGCATGCTGTCACAATGAAGCGTTTCGTACGTAATGTTACGTAACGTGACTCTAAACGGAAGCTCTAGTTCAAATATGCTGAACATTTGCTTTGTCTGACAGCTCAAACGTCAATTAAAACAAAGTCGTAGCGTAACGTATACAAAGGTGAAGCTAAAGCGTGTTGTGTTTCAACCATTGCAATTGTCTTCTTCTTTTTACTTTAGATTTGTCTTAAATTCAATATTAAAAATTACATAGATCTTAGTTTTGTCCAATCTTAAATGTTCTACGATTTGAACCGGATTTTCCGTAATCTGCCACCTTTCACCACACTAGAAAACTCAAACACTTCAAAGCTATCTACCCAAACGACCATCCAATCCCTCCTCAAAAACAAAAGAAGATTCCCAAATTCCCAATTTCCTTAATTCCATCAACATTTTACAATCAACGTCATAATCTTTGATCTGTTAACAAGATTAAACTTAAACTGTTCCACCTTCGGTACCCATACAATTCACCGAGAAATATTCCCATTAAAAATTCCAACAAGAAAATCCAACGAAAATGAATGAAGGAAAATACAAAAAAAAACAGAAAAATTAGCATATCCCTTACATTTGCATCGAATTACCATTTCTCCTTCAATTAAAAAATTGTTGCATTTTTTCCAAAGTTCCTAATAGAAAATTTAAATTCCATACCATCACCTACGTAACAATTTCCTTAACTACGCAAAGGTACCTTTACGTCTATACGTATGTATACTTCACACTAATTGGAATCTCAAGTGACCATAACATAAAAAAAAATTAATTTCCCTACCAGGTTTTTTTTCATCTGCTAGGACGATATGGCGTAGCCACATGAAGGTATATCGCAAACACTTGACGCTGAGCTATAGATATAGGGATTCGGATTTGATTCTTAATTTCATGCAGATTGCGCTCTTCATAAAAAGCTATAGCTACATAATGGTCCATATAGATGCAGAAATATCCCTTCTACTAAAGGTAATGCTTTCGGTGTTAATTACTCTGGAAAACGATAAAAGGATCTGTTCCGGATAATCATATAATCATTATCAATACCAGGAGCAGGACACTATACCTCGATACTGCCTGGACATTGTCCCCGTCGTCATGTGCCCTACTCGAGAGACACTCTCGATGTATGTGTCTTAATCGCACTTTGGAAAATGCTCCTGAATGAGTGTACATATATGCAAATGCAAAAGTCGTATCGTTTGGGGCGAAACATCACAAAATTGTGTCCACTACTTGTAATTGGTTTCATTAAACTCAGCCGGGATATGTCCAATTATCGACTTAACGACAATTCCAACGCTTCACAATCGACGACGATGATGTCGATGACGACCAGTTGTTCCTGGAATTTTCTCGGAAAATTACCTTTTCCTGTGATGTCCCCCGAACCGAATGGATTTTCGCAGGTGTTCTTAACTCCCACTCTTTCGCGAAACTTGTGCTATAAAAAAATACCCACAGCAACCATAAGACCTTCTCGCCCTCTGTATGCGGACGGACACTGGTCCACTGCTTGTTTGCAATTCAGATTGAGTCCGCTCTATTACTGGAACCCGAAATTGCCAATTAACTCACGTTTATTATTATAAAATGTAATAATTTTATTAAAAAAAATCCTCGGGGTCATTAAAAAATTTACACGAACCCCTCTTGGACAGTTAATTAATGTTACCTTATTCTGACACTTTCCACTACGTGCGTCGGTCGTCGTGCCACCCATTAGCATCCACCCCAAAAACGCAATCAAACATACCTTCGGAAAGAAGATGACAAAGCGCGGCCATGTTTGTTTTCGTTATCGATAAATTATTCGATATTTTTTCTTACATTCAATTTATTGTTATCGATAAGGTACGAAATCATGTACTATTTGGAAGATTAATTGTTATTCAAGGACAGCCACTAGCAAACTTCAAGTGCAGCAGATTCACAAAGAATAAGTCACGTCTTCGACCTATGCGCCGCTGTATGGAGTGTCAATTTCGGTCGCATGTAATTATTCATCGGAAGGTGATTCCGTTTCAATGAACACTGCTATAAAGGGCTTGATGCAACCGAAGAAGAATGAAACTTTATTTTATTTGCTCTAAGGGTTTTTTTCCTCTTCAATGATGGTCAGTGTATACAGAAGGACATGACCATCAGGATATGGGAGAGAGTTCAAAGCGTTCAATTGGAAAAATAGATGTGAAAGAATGAAGACATTACGTGAAAAGATTCTTTAAGTACCTCTCACTTGCTATTGGTATTAGGCAATGAGATGACCAAAGACGGAGACTGAAAGAAAGAAATAATAATTTATACTCCATATATACCTTTTCGATGATGACTATGATCCTGTGAAGGATAAAATATGTACGTTGGTGGTTTTTAAACATTTCTTCTTTTCTTTGGTCTGGCTCGCTCACTGGTCATTGTGTGAAGTGGGCTTCGTGCTGGATTTATATTCTGAATGAGGGAGGAAGAGAGGAGTGATTATTCGATGTGGAGTATCATCTACACTGTAAATTGATGCATCATCCCTGAGATCTTTAGATTTGAAAGGCTAAAATAGCAGCTCGGAGCTAAGTTGTAATAATTTGGGTTTTGCGTCAGTAAATGGGTTAAAGGACCAGGGCTGGATCTCCTAATGTTTTCTTTCAATTCGTTTGATTTCAGCGCTGGTTTTGTTGTCTGGGCTTATAGCGGATCCGAGGTAGACAAGGTCCTTTACTACCTCGAAGTTAAATCTGTCTGTGCCGACGTTTGCTCCAAGTCGTCGATGTTATTTGTTTTTTCTTGTTGACAGCATTAACTTGTTCTTGCCCTCGTTACCCGTTAGACCCATCTTCCTGGCCTCCGTCTTAAGACTCATGAACGCTCCACTGACATCACGCTATGTTCTTCCAATTATGTCAATGTCGTCTGCGTATCCTAGTAGCTGGACGGACTCTTGAAAGATTGTGCCTCTGGTGTTGACGTTGGAGTTTTGCACAATCTTTTCAAGAATGATGTTGAAGAAATCGCATGACAGCATATCGCCTTGTCTAAAACCTTTTTTGACATCAAATGCATCCGTTAGGTTTTTTCCGACAGCAGAACAGCGTGAGTTTTCCATAGTCATCTTACACTGAAGGACGAGTTTTTCTGGGATACCAAATTAGACATTGCTCTATATAGTTGGTCTTTATAGACGCTGTCATACCACTCCTTGAAATCGATGAAAAAGTGGTAGGCATCGATTTGAAGTTCCTCGGTCTTCTCCAAGATCTGCCGTAGAGTGAATATTTGATCGATGGTTTACTTTCCCGGTCTGAAGTCACACCGATAGGGACCTGTCAGATTGTTGACGAAAGGTTTCAAACGTTCACACAGCACGGCAGACAAGATGTTGTAGGCGACGTTAAGGAGACTTATACCTCTGTGGTGCAGTTCAAGGGATCTCTTTTCTTGAGGATCGGGCATACGAGGCTGAGGTTCCTTTCGTCGGGCTTGTTTTCCTCCGACTCCAAATTTTGCATACTCCTAACCAAATAATCTCCAGCTGCTTTGTACAGTTCGGTGGCTAAGCCATCTGCTCCAGCGGCTTTGTTCGAATTAAGTTAAGATATCGCTATCATTCACTTCGTCCACATCGGGTGGGTGGAATTGGTGGTCTGCTCCACCATAGCTGGCGGAATTTTGCTCGTCATCGCCATTATACAGCTTGGAAAAGCGGTCTTTCATCCTTTTCCTCAGTGGGGGAGGCTAACGTTGGTGACTTTCGCCTTGATGCGGATTGATGTGATGCCATTGAGCCTTGGCTCAGTAGGCTCTTTGGAGCTTTCTTACAAAAGCTGCAGCATTTTTAGCGAAGCAATAAAAATAACTCTGATGAAGAAGGAGGTAAAGATTTGTTTCCTTCAAACTTTCGTCCCAAGCAATGTGTGTATGTATGAAAAAGTCCAAAGTAGGTATACCATTTCTCACGGCTGGCTAGGTTTTCAGTTCCTTGAAGGGACTTCAAAAGTCCTGCCGTTTTCAAAAGTGATCCTAGTGCTATCAACTTTAATCAAACACCTTTATTCCACCCAGAAATTCCTTATATCAGCCCTTTTCACAAATCAAATGAATCACTTTCGCCTTTCATACCACAAACACCTCCTGTCCAGCCCTGAAGACAGGTATGAAGGTGTCTAAAGGTCTTAAGTCCCCCCTTTTTTTGTCTTTTTTTTTTAAATGGACACAGATGATGTTGAATCCCCTTCAAGCTCATATATAACCGTTATCATAATTTCTGGTATTATTTCAGGATATCATACCAAAACCACATACGTCATTCATCTTTTCAGCTCTAACCCACCACCAAACCCTCCCGCCACCTCGCTCTGGACAACATTATACAAAAGATGAAGATAATCCTGTACTTAAAAAAATTTAACTGAATTTCACAAAAGAAGGGTTGGAAACTCTGCATAGTTCTTCTGCTGTCCTCAATTTACCATAATATTTCCGTCTAACCCCGCGAGGACAATTTTCCTACATACATTAGGGTATGTGATGGAAGGATATGAAAAGGTTTTCACATACCTAGACCGTTTCACAAGGAAAAAGGTACTTTGCATGGCGTTGGCGGTTCATTCTTCAATGCATTTATAAAACAAAAGGAAGCCAACAAGTTACGCTAACTGTTGAAAAGTTTAATCCTGCAACAGAAACGAAATTAAATTACCTCAACAGAATGTGCTGCTGCTGATCCTGACAGTGCCAGACACTGTATGATTCTCTGACAGCAGAGCAGGACTTGCTTTAAAATGTAAATTTCTTCCTTTCTTTTTTTTTTAGAATGAACAAAGTCCTTTTCCTTCAATTACATTCAATATTCTGTAATGTCCTTTTGTGAACGCATGTTTAGCGAAATTTGAAACTATTTTTCCCTCAAATTGCTCCTTGTTTTGTTGTTGGTTTTGTTTTGCAAAACACTCAATCAGGAATGTAAGAAGAGGCGTTCGATATTAATAAAGATGTCCTTTTATGTTGAAAGCAACCAAAAAAGAAAGTCGATGTTGAGACGTCTGCCCAGTAAACGAACGTGGGCTTGGGGACATTATGGATCGTTCTTTCTCCTCTTTAGCCAAAGTAAAAGCATTTTATGTTTAGTGAATGGCTCTTTTCTTGGAGTTTTGCAACTTTTTTTCGTTTTGTATTCGTCCTCAGCGCAATTGAATAAAAAATAAAAAAAAAGATGGAGTTCTACGTGAACTTCTGTTGAATATTTCGATGGAGATTGACGCACATTTAGAGGAAAATCGTCGATGGCGACTTTAGTGTACGGTTCACCGTAAAGGTTGAGGTTATGAGACTTTCTGTACAGTTTGAATATCTATCTACAATATTCGATGACAATTATCATCAATATTCCACTCCTACTTTCATATTTTCCCTTAAAGACGATTTGCCAAGAAAAAAAGGAAGTATACGCCGTAGAGTACCTTGCGAAATAATTTACAGAAAAACACTTCTCATGCAAAAATGCATTCAGAATATTCCAAGAACCAGCCGTTGCAACAGTTTCCAGCTAAAAAGTCATGTCAAAACTCAAGGCCCCTCACAATTCCGAAATAGTATAACAACATCCCCGATGACCTGTGTCCCCAATTAGTTAAAAACAAAAAGTGTTCGTTTTCTTTTTTGTTGGTCTTCTTGTTTTCTTTTAAGACTAAAGCGTCTCCTCAAGGCTCTTACTTCGTCTGGCAGCTACTTCTGATAGTGCTGCGTTCACAATATCCACTCTGACGAGGAGAAAAAAAACTACAAGCTGCACTCGAAATAAAAATTCGTGTCAAAGTGTTGTCTGTGTTGCATGGGAAGTCCCCGATTTTTTTCTTCTGCTTTGTTGCAAATTTTTTCAGTTTTTTGTTTCGCGCAACAAAATGCCCTCCAAGAAAACGAAAGCCAAGTGCATCTTGTTTTTTTCTTGTTTAGTGCTCTAAGGCTGATGAATTGTACCCCAGTTCTGTTCACAATAGAAAAAAAATAGCAAGACAAAAAAAATTTAGTGCAACACTCTTGGAATTGTAGTATGCAAAAGTGCAACATGTGCAATTTTCTTTTCGTTTCAATTGAGCTGACTCAAGAGGCAGAGGGAGAGTAGTGTAGCACAAGACGACAACGACTTATTCGACAAAGACGTAGGCGACAAACACATGACAACAGATGTGACATGGATGGGGGAGCAAGTTGGTGCTTTAGACAAAAATGGTAGGCCACCCACAACAATTCTATTCATGAACATGTGTTTTTTCTGAATCTTGAGGAGCCATTCGGGTGTAGGCATAGAATAACGATGCCAAAACTACTCAAGATGATTCGCATTTCTCACACTCCCAAAACCAGCTTAACATCCGCACCAAGGACAGTGCTATTGTGTGCTCCATCCCGTCCATCACTACAAATTCGAGATTGCTGCAGGCGATCTGTACTCCAAACTTTGTCTAAGTGACACATTTTGTGTGTGAAACAAAAGCAGAGCTGCCTTTTTTTGAGACAAAAAAGACTTATTAAAGGAATTCTTGTGAAGTTAAAGGAAGCAAACAGGATTCGCAGGAAGTTGAAGTTGTTTTCAACTGCTAAACAAGGTTCTATTTAAGGAGAAACATTTTGTCGTCCAAGCGGTTCGGTTGTTGAACTTATGTGAATTCTCGTACAGGTGCAGTGGCATATAATCGGCTTTGTTTTAGATTTAAACACCTTTTTTAAGCTTTACCTCTAACTGGGGTAAGCGTTGACGTGGAGGAGCGGCTTGCGGTGACTACTACTATGAAGCTACGAGCTCTGCGATCGCAAAACTTGTTTTCGCAGAAGGGCCTCCCATGGTCGACAGGTCGAAGCGGAGTAGGCTGTTGCTACTAATTACCCCCCCAACTAAGGAGATAGTTCCCACCAAGGCGCACTCAACGAGGGACGGCAGCGAATGAATTTCTTTTTTTGGAATCAACGGTGGCGTCTTCAGTTCCAGTTAGTCCGAACTACTTGGTGAACACGGGCTACTTCGACTTATTTTAAGTCAGGCCGTAAAAGAAGTGATTTTTCCGGCTCTTGCACTTATAGTCGCATCAAGAGTGCCTGGTACCCCAGGTTGGGAGTTGTAAAAGGTTTTCCAATAAGAGGTGTTATTTTGAATAGCCCGGTATTTCGGTAGCTGTCACTTTTGAAGCTGTCGTTTTTTGACATTTGACAAGTAGAAACTACACCATTAATGGCCGAAATTGGATGGTATTGATCTGGACAACGTTTACTTTCAACAAGACGGCGCTACGTGCCAAACAAGCAATGAAACCATCGATCTTTTACGGGAAAAGTTTCCGGACCGTGTTATCTCTCGAAGAGGTGATCACAATTGGCCACCGAGATCTTGTGATTTAACACCTTGCGACTTCTTCCTTTAAGGCCACGTGAAAGATAAGGTCTACGCCAACAGCCCAGCGTCGATTGAAGACCTCAAAGATGGAATTCGTGAGGCTATCGAGGACATATAGAGCAGCTGTAACGAATCAGTTATTTAAATATAATAATTAATATTATCTTTTTTTGAATTCTTAAAAGTTACCATTTTGTTAATAATAATAATCTTGAAATATTATAATAATTTTAAATTACCTTTTGAATTATATAATAAAAGCATTGACTCACTGTAACTTAACGAAAGTATTGCAGTTTTAAATGTCATCTTACAATGTACTGCAATAATTATTCGTCTCTCTCTGAGAAAATATAACTGTTATTGTAAGATCAAGATAAGCCTAAGCTAAGCACGTCATTGTAATCAAAATTAAAATTCATTCTAAGTCGAAGCGTCGAAGAGTAAAGTCAAACATTTAAAATTAAAAAAAGTCTTTTCTTCTGTATATTTCTTGTCGACTGTTTTTGTACTAAGACGCTTGTAGACCGAAAGGGCTCTTGTGGCTATTACAAATCGTCGTATTAAAAATAAGTTTTTTTAATTCTTTTTCGAGGACATAAGTAGACGCATGCCGCTGTCTCTTATGGACCGAACATAATAAATTCGCTTAAGAAATCTAAAAACCCAACTATAAAAACTTGAGTGAAGGTTATCCTTCACCACACAGCCACTTTGCGATTTGGTTATGGAAAATTTCATGAAAAGGATATGGTCCTGTAAGCGTGGTCGTGGCGGCCATTTGGCTGATGTTGTGTTCTATTATTAACGGCATACCTTCCTCTTTATAATGAAATAAACATCCGATAATTTATCTCAAAAAATGCCATTTTTCTTTGAATATCAAAATAATACCTCTTATTGGAAAACCCTTTACGTGGGGGTGACTTCCCGACTGCGTAGAAAAATATTTAGTTGCAAAGCAACAACAGGCCTCGGAAACGGACGGATACACTGATGACGACCCAAGCAAATGTTTAAAGGACAACGATTTCGGATATGCACGTGGAATGTTAGGTTCCTTAATAGACCGCGGGCTGCCGAACAATTAGCGGAGACCCTCAACTGCTACAGAACAGACATTACCGTTACTGCTATCCAGGAAAATCAATAGGATGGACCGGCAAAATTAGGATGAAAAACTGCGACATTGTTACCGAGAGCAACAACAGCGGCTCTTTGCATGCGGATTCGTCGCGGAAAGCAGACTCAGGCATAAAGTTTAGAATGGAAATGTCCTGATCAATCAACGGTCAACCAGATTGATCACATTGCGATCAACGGAAAGCACTTGTCCAGCATTCTAGATGTTCGAACTTACCGAGGAGCCAACATCGACTCGGAGCACTACTACGTCGTAGCCAAGGTAGTGCTACGAATATCCCGACAACGGCCAAAACAAGGAAATGCTGCAAGAAAATTCGACGTCGGACTGCCATAATCGCAAGAGATTGCCAGATCCTTCTCTGATCGAGTGTCGAGTAACCTCTTAAGAAGTCCTATGCCGCCAACATCAAGTATCGAAGACCAGTCCAGTTCCAGTGGCAACATTGCCAGAGCAATTAGAGACGCCGGCTCTAATGTGCTAGGTTTCACACAGCCACCCAAACAAAACCCCTGGTTTGACGAAGAATGTAGGCAGGCCCATGCAGCCAAGCAGGAGGCATACAAAGCGGCGCTGCATAGATGGACAAGAGCTGCTCGTGAGCTCTACAAGCGAAAGAGGAGAAAGGAACGCCGGCTTCTCAGGAGAAAAAAGAGGGAGCATGAGAAGCGTCAGATCGAGGATGTTGTGAGAGCCAACAGCAGGAATGAAGTTCGGAGGTTCTACCGGAAGGTAAAACAGCTGGCTGTGAACGTCTGAAGACGGTCGTCAACAATCTCATTGGTCCCTAATAATGTGGTTTCAGACCAGGAAAGTGAACAATCGATCAATTTTTCACTTTGCGGCAGATCCTGGATAACTACCACCTTTCCATCGATTTTAAGGCCGCGTATGACAGTATCTACAGAGACGAACTGTATAAAGCTATGTTTAGTTTTGTCATCTCTACCAAGCTCGTTTGATGGAGAACTCACGCTGGACTAGAACGGTTGGCAACGAACTTACGGAAGAAGGATTCAGACATGGCGATGCACTGTGATGTGATTTCTTTAACATCGTTCTTGAGAATAGATTGCAAAATTCCACCGTCAAGTCAACACCACCACTATCTTTCAAAAGTATGTTCAACTTCTCTCGTACGCCGATAATATGGATGGGAAGAACATAGCGTGATGTCAATGGCGTCTGGTGAGAACTGAGAAAGAAGCGGCAAAAATGGGTTTAGTTATAAATGAGGGAAAAACGAACTATATGCTGTCTTCGAGGAAGGTAACCCAACACTGACGCGACGACTGTGACAGAACAGAACGTCACAATAGGCGCTAACATCTTCGAGATAGTAGAGCAGTTTGTCTACCTAGGCTCCGCTATTAACACGGACAATAATCGTTGTGGAAAAGCCCTCTTTCGATCAACTCAGGTAAAACTGTATAACACCCTCATCATCCCAGTCCTGCTGCATGGTGCAAAAGCATGGCCCTTGACAAAATCGGATGAATGTGCCTTAGGCTGTTTCGAGAGGAAAGTTCTTCGGGTCATCTTTGGCCCCGTGTGCATTGAAGGGGAATGGCGTTGAAGATACAACATCGAACTCTACGGGTTGTACAACGACGTGGCCTAGCCAGAAGGGTAAAGCTGCACAGACTCAGGTGGCTCGGTCATTTAGAGCGGATGGACACCAATTATGCTCCGGCCCGGAAAGCCTTCGACACTATTCCCGCGGGACGTAGAAGTAAAGGAAGACCGCGACTCAGGTGGCGCACACAAGTGGAAGAGGACATCAATCAACTTGGAGAGAAAAACTGGAGACAGCTAGCTAAGGACCGAGCTGGCTGGCGGAGACTGTTGGTTGAGGCCCAAGTCCACAACGGACTGCAGCGCCACTTTAAGTAAGTAAGTATTCTCTCAGCCATTCAAACAAACAAAACCCCTTTTGTGTATGTAAATTTTTTTTTATATTTTTTGTATTTTTTTACGATTTTTTTGTTTCTTATTTTTTATTTATTTGTAACTCCCATCTCACAGGTTTTTCTTTGCTTAGTAACAAATTATTTTTGCTTTTATTTTTCATGCGGCAATTAAATCTTAAATAAAAAAAAACAACAACAACGCAACCTCGCAAACACAATTAGTTATAGCAAGGCACCGACCACACAATATTTATTTTACAAACAAAGTTCGAAGCGTATCCTCTTTTTCGTGTTTATTGTTTAAGACTTTTTACGCAGTGACTGGTTTCGATGGTGTCTCGCCGCTTTCTGGAGTTTTTTCCTTATTCCAGCCTTTGAGGCCTTCAGGCAAAGTTGTGTCTTCTTCGAACGACCCAGTTCCCTCGACAAACTCTTCGTACGTTGACTTCTCTTTGAATGGCCTGGGTCCGAGCAATTCAATCATATCATCACGACTGAGTACTTCGTTTTTGAGCAGGCGTTCGGCTACCTTCGCGACATTTGGTTTGTGCTTAGTTAGCAATGTGGTGGTGTGTACGTGGGCTGTCTTGATAAGTGCTCTCACTTCGGCGTCAATCATCTGCGCTGTCTCCTCGGAGTAGGGCTTCGTGAAGACAGGATCGCCAGGCTGACTGAAGTCGAAGCTCACATTACCGACTTTTTCGTTCATGCCGTAGCGCACGATTTGGGCGTATGCACTGTCGGTGACTTTTTTGAGATCGTCTTGTGCTCCGGTCGTGATGCGCTGGAAGAACAGCTCCTCAGCCACTCGACCGCCCAGAGTCATGCACATTCGATCGAAGAGCTGCTCTTTGGTCAGCAAATACTGGTCTTTGGGCAGGTACTGAGCATAGCCTAGACCTTTGCCGCGAGGAATAATTGAAACCTTAAGCAAAGGATCAGCATGCTCGAGGAACCATCCGGCCACTGCGTGACCGGCTTCGTGGTGGGCGACTGTTTTCTTCTCTTCGGGAGCGAGGACATTTGTCTTCTTTTCCATGCCGGCGATGACACGTTCAATGGCCTGTTCGAAGTGCTTTTGAATAATCGATTCGTTCGAGTCACGAGCGGCAATTAGAGCCGCCTCATTGCACACATTGGCGATGTCGGCTCCGGTGAAGCCTGGTGTCAGGGCAGCCATTTTTCTGGCTAGATCGTTTTTGTCAAGAGTTGTCTTGAGCGGTACCAAGTGCACTTTGAAAATACTTGCTCGGCCTTTGATGTCTGGAGCTGGAACAAAAATCTGTCGATCGAAACGACCCGGACGCAGTAGCGCCTTATCGAGGATATCGACTCGATTCGTGGCCGCCAAGACAACAACGTTTGTCGTTGTATTGAAGCCATCCATTTCGACTAGCAGCTGATTGAGTGTGTTCTCCTGTTCGGAATGACCACCAAAACTCTTGCCACCACGCTTCCGCCCAACGGCATCGATTTCGTCGATGAACAGGATGCATGGAGCTTGTTTGCGGGCCATGGCGAACATATCACGCACTCGAGACGGGCCAACACCTACAAACATTTCAAGAAACTCCGAACCGGAGACTGTGATGAATGGAACGTTAGCTTCGCCAGCTGTTGCCTTTGCCAGCAGTGTTTTACCGGTTCCGGGGGGACCAGTGAGCATTGCACCTTTTGGGATCTTGGCTCCCAAGTCGATATATTGTTGTGGATTTTTTAAGAAATTCACAAATTCCATAATTTCGATTTTGGCCTCTTCGCAGCCAGCAACGTCCCTGAAATTCCATCAAAATTTAATGCTTTGGAGAATTTGAAAAAAATTTAAGCTGAACTCACTTGAATCGAACTCCGATGTCGTGGGAGTTTATTACTTTTGCAGTAGACTGCATTACACCTCCGAAGAGTCCACCGCCCTTCCGGCCACTTCGTCCTCCCATCATCTCAGCTGATCGCCTCATCATGAACACAAGGAAACCAATAATCAACAAAGTTGGCAGCAGACCAGTCAAACTGGAAGCCTCCACCTCTGTTCGATAGATCACTGGGACGAAATTTACTGGCTCGACACCCTGTTCAACTTGAGCGTTCTCCAGATTCCTCTCGAACGAATCAACACTTCCGATATTGAACCAGAGAACACCGTTCGATTGTTGAGAGCTGCCTGGCATGAGTTTCACTCGGACCCATTTTTTGTTGACGACCTCAAGTTTCTCGACAATTCCTCGATTCAGGTAGCTGTGGAGAGATTGAGATTGAAGCGTGATTGATGCATTTTCAAGAGGAAGTTACAAACCCATTGACGAACTCCTTCCAAGCGACTTCCTTGTAACCCATTTCCATGAAAGCCAACAATGAGATCAACGCCACAGTACCAATTGCTCCACCGAAAATCCATTTGTCCTTATCACCGCCATCACCACCAATTGGTCGACCGGAACCACCTCCAGACCCACCCTTGCCGCCGGATCGTGTGTTTGAGAACATTCCAAAGTTCCAGTCATTGCTCGGCGGAGTCTTGTCTCTTGCCGCACTCCGGCTAGGTGGTGGTGCTGCATCGGGCGACTTTTTACCTGCTTCCGATTGTTTGCCATCTGCTGCTGCTGCAGCCTTACCGCCGGGCTTGAAGTACTTTTCGAAGCCTTTAGGTGGTTTTTCACTGAATTTTTGGACAGCCGATAAGAGTTTTTGAAAAAATGAATTGCTTGCGAGAATACTTGATGCCCTGGAAAATTGTCTCAGCTAAAAGTTTAATTAAAAAAAATTGTTGTTGCATCATCGGTGTGAAGAGAACTCAATTTATGCTCACCTCGTGTGTACTGAGATTTCCTGTTTGATAGGAACTTCTCAAGCAGCGTTCCAGAATCTTGGCCGTCTGCAACATGCGATGAGCCATAATGTGTTATGAAATTCTTCTTCAAAACACTTTTTTCTTCAAAACAAATTTCTTCCAAATTAATATAAAAAAAACGGAACAATTTTCTAGACCGAATGGTTTGTTTTTTCTTTTGACTTTAATTAATTTTGTCAATTTCTTTTGATTGCTTTTGAGGCGATTCTTACATTTCAAGTTATTGCGATCAATTAAGGACTAATTTCGGAATAATAACGGTGAAACACTGTATTCTTTAAGGGATTTATGAGATAGAAAAATATTTGCACTTATTGTGAAATGAAAATTTTCCAACTTTTCTTCGGTCGACTGACAGCCGAGTTTTTTAATGCAAGTGTCAAAATTACCGAGTGACAGCTTTGGTTCGCGTTTTGTTGGGTTATGTTGGCATAAATGGGTTCGAGAATCGTTTTAATTCGTAATGTTGAGTTCACACTTTAATTTTTTTTTTGCTTGAATGGTCGAGTTTTTTTTATGACAATGAACCATCTTTAGGCATTGCCCTAGCTTGAGAAGAAATTAGAGCACGATTCGTTAATCATTTGTACTTTCAGCAACGGTTCAATTGAACCAACAAATCATTGGAGCACCACCCCAATATCCGTTATACCCTCGCCTTCAGGAATGTCCATCAATTCATAAGCTCAAGGCCAACATCGGTCGTACTCTAATGTAGCGGAAATTCATTTTTTAGCCGCACTCTACAAATGCTTATCTGTTAACCTCACTCTGTCTTTCCACCAATATACAATCATTCAAAACCAAAATGTCAACCGACACGTCCTTTGAAGCCCTCACTGTTCTGCCCATCCTTTATAATGCTCGCACTGTCTTTTGGTTTAAGAAACGGGGGCACCCTTGAGTTTGTGCTTTTTGTAAAAAAAAGAAACATTTCCGCTCTCTAAAAATAAATATTTGAAGAAATTTACATTTTTATTTTCATTGTGGGTATGCCCTTAGAATTCCTTCAAATTAGATAGGGATCACCCTGTTATTTTCGACAGCTGTTCTATGACATTGCATTGTTGACAAAAACGCGTTTACGTTTATTTGGCCACAGACCTCCAGCAAGTTTCTCTAATTTTATAAAAATCCAACAATGTAATTTAGCTTTTTGTTTCAAATAATAATGCCAATCGAAGGAGAATTACTACAAAAAGGTATCACTGATTTGATGCTTCAAGAATTGAACGTGCCCGTGCTATTGCAGCTAGCGAAAAGCCTGACAAAAAATGTCATCGAAGTGAACTCCAATGAAGGTATGTGGGGCCCTATGCGTAAATTGCGCGTTTATTCATAACATTTATATTCCAGAGGCTCTTAAAATCATCTTTACGCACATGCCCAATGCCCAAGCATTACTTAACAAACGTTTAATAACCAAGGACATTCTATTCAAATATGTTCATCAAAATCAAATACCTGTGACGATAGACTTTACAAAATCAATTCTAATCAACAAAATCATCGAGTACTGGGACAGAGGAGGACCTTCAACTAGACAAACACCAACTATTAATCACATCAATTCAATTTCGGACAGCACCACATCTGCGAGTGAATCCCAGCCAAACAATAGCCAGCTGGATGAAACCGAATACCCCATAAATCTCCTGGCACGAAAGTTCGCCGAATGGTTCTTCGAGAACTACAATGCCAACAGTTTGAAAATCGAAGATTTCTGGAAAGACGCCCGGCTAATGCTTCGAATAGCAGCTACCGATTGTGTGAACGACCAGGACTGTGAGAGTGCCGAACAAACGATAGAAACTTTAATCGCATGCAAGCATCGATTTAATTTCTTCTTTAATCCGAATCTGTCGCATGAAGGCGTTCAAGGTCGCATGGATGTCCATGGCCTTGTCATTGTTTTGGTATGTGGAACCCTGCACACTCAGGATAGTTGTGTCGGGGTGTTTGAGACGTCATTTGGACTGATGCGGGATCCATTTTCGTTGAACAACTGGAAAATTAAGACTATTCAAAGTCTGCTAAGATCTCAGGGGGCTCCTAAGGAACCAACATTGCTTGAGAGCGATACGTTGAGGACATCACTTGCGTTAGCTGCGCCAACGGGAGAGATTTCATAGCCGACGACGGACTTTCGTCTAAAAATTATATTTATGCTTCGAGAATTTTGTTATTTTTCTTTTCTGTTGACACATATTTAAGACATTTTAATAAAGTAAACCAGTAGACATCAACTCTGCTTGTAGTCTTTCTGTTGGTGACTCACCAGTCACCAGTAGTCAAACATTGACTGCTTTTGTTGCTTATAAAACTCATTAATAACTTGAAATGGCATTGCATTGTGTGACAAATAGAGATCCGGAACCGGAAGTAAGTTTTCACTTTGAATCGTCTGGTACGAAGCTTAGGCACTTTGAGCTGTCTTGGTTTTATCATCGCTTCGGGAGAAGAATTCCTAGCGTAGCCGTCTATTTCGACTAGCAGCTGACTCAGTATTTTCCGCTGTTCGAAATCCGCTTCCACCCAACGGCATCGATTTCGTTGATGAAGAGGATGCATGGAGCTTGTTTGCGGGCCATGGCGAACATATCACGCACTCGAGCGGACCAACACCTACAAACGTTTCAAGAAACTCCAAACCGGAGACTGTGATGAATGGAACGTTAGCTTGGCCAGCTGTTGCCTTTGCCAGAATTGTTTTACCTATACCGGGGGGACCAGTTAGCATTGCGCATTTATGGATCTTGGCTCCCAAGGCCAAAACGACGCTACAGTCCGTTGTGGTTTTGAGCCTCAAAAAACAAACTCCGCAAGCCTACAGTTTTGCACTCCAAGTTGATTGAATTCCTCTTCTACTTGTGTGCACCTCCTGAGTCACGGTCTTCCTCTCCTTCTACGTCTCTCGGGAATAGTGTCGAAGACTTTCCGGGCCGGAGCATTGGCATCCATCCGCTCTAGATGACCGAGCCATCTGAGTCTTTGGACATTGACCCTTCTGGCTAGGTGCATGTCGTTGTACAATCCGTAAAGTTCGCTGTTCTCCATTCCCCATCAATGCACACGATGACCCGAAGAAATTTCCTCTCGAAACAGGCTAAGGCACATTCATCCGACTTTTTCAAGGTCCACGCTTCTGTCGGGTTCACGGAACTGTAGGCTATTATCGTGTCCGATTAAAGGCGGGATATTGCTCGTGGTCGACGTTTTACAGTCTACAGAAGTGGTCTTTCCAAATTTCCAGCATTGACTGCGGTTCTATTATGATGTTCCCTTGGCATCGGTTCTTGCTCAATGACCTTGGGCCAGCTATTTTACCTTCCGATAAAACCTCCGAACGTCATTCTTGCTGTGGGCTCTCTCAACATCCTCGATCTGACGCTTATACTGCTCCCTCTATTTTCGCTTGGGAAGTCGGCGGGCGTTCCGTTCTCCTCTTTTGCTCTTTTCCTTCTATGCAGCGCAGCTCTGTATGCATCCTGCTTGGCTGCATGGACCTACCTGCATTCTTCGTCAAACCAGGGGTTTCGTTTTGTGGCTGTGTGAAATCTAGCAAATTCGAGGCAGCTTTGCAATTTTGCCATTGGTCTTCGATACTTGATGTTGGCGGCATAGAACTTCTTAATAGGTTACTCGTCACTCGATCAGAGAAGGATCTGGCAATCTCTTGCGATTATGGCAGTCCGACGTCGAATTTTCTTGCAGCATTTCCTTGTTTTGGCCGTTGTCGGGATATTCGTAGCACTACCTTGGCTACGACGTAGTAGTGCTCCGAGTCGATGTTGGCTCCTCGGAAAGTTCGAACATCTAGAATGCTGGACAAGTGTCTTTCGTCGATCGCAACGGGATCAATCTGGTTGACGGTTGATTGATCAGGAGATCTCCATGTTCCTTTATGGATGTTGAGATGTGAGAACCATGTGCTTGCTACCACGACATTTCGCCCCGCAGCAAAATCGATTAGCCTGAATCCGTTGTCGGAAGTGGTGTCGTGCAGGCTGTTCTTTCCAACTGTTCCACCAAAGATGTACTCTTTTCCCAGCTTTGTGTTAAAGTCGCCGAGGACAATTTCAATGTCATAGCTAGGACATTGCTCATATGTCACATGTTTTGTCGAGGAGCTCGTAGAACTCGTCTCCGGTGTCGGCCTTTTTTCTCTTCCGCGGGGGCATGCGCGTATTAGGCTAATGTTGCCGCATTTAGCCTTGATTCGTGCCAAGGTCGCTTACACATTTGAAGCTCAAGACTTTTTGCCTGAGTCTACTTCTAACGATGAATATGCATCCAAAGAGTCTCTGTTGTTGCTCCCGGTAAATGTTGCAGTTTTTCATTCTCCTTTTGCCTGGTCCATCCCATCGCATAGCGGTAATGTCTGCTTTGTAGCAGGGTCTCGCTAATTGTTCGGTAGCACGCCGTCTATTAAGACCTAACATTCCACAATAGACAACACTGGGAGACGGATGGTAACCTGGCGTATAAATAAAAGTATGAAATTGTGTGCTAATGAAAACACCAATAAATTATTTCGTCAATAATTGTTTTTATTATATTCAAATTCTTCTATAAACTTTTTTGGTTAAACATAACGGTGTGCTCCATTTGGGAGCTTAAGACCATCGAATTGGGTAACATTGCAAATCAGGCTCAAGTCCAGCAACTCACTGAAGCTGCAAAGCACTTTACCGCTGGAGTTTACCTTTCCTGAAAACAAAGAAATCGTTTTTCCAGACTGAAAAAAGTGCCGGAAAGAGCCTTTTCCACTCGTTGTTCACGTCGTGAGCTTATTCTCTCTCAGCAGTTAGCAGACAAACCAGAACTAAAAATGCCTCTGTAAACCTTAACAGAAGAAAAACAAAATTGAAACAATATTCAAGTCTTACGGAGCACCATGAGAGGTTAATCGGAAGTCCTGCTTATCAGGCAACATGAGAGAGCTCTTACGGTAGTGTCACATCACCTGCGAAAGAAAAGAACCAAACAAAGAAAAAAAAACAAAAGAAAATCATTAGTTAATTCCTTCCAACAACAAATCTGTACGAAATTGCTTTTATTCAAAGAAACAAAACGAAAAAAATCAAAAGCGACTCATTAAGACTTACGTAAACTACCAAAATTCAAAAACATATCACACGCCACACGCTAACGCAGCTCTTCAGTTTCTGTAAACGATAATCATAGAAGCTTTGTTTAGACGGTTTGCTTCAATAAGGATTGGGGGGGGATTTTGTGTTGGCAATAAGAGATCGATTTTTTACATCTCGTGACAGAGAGCTAAGCCAAAGTGTCTTGATGACTTGTCTTAGCTCTCGTTCCAGATGTGACCAACTTAGAATTATTAGAAACCAAAAATAGAACTTTACTACCCGTCCAATTATTACCAGTTCAATTTCATTCTTATTTCTGATTTTTATTTTTAAGAATCCTTGAAGGCGAAGACGTGCGTTTTGAGTGTGTGTGCCTGTCAGCTCTTCTTCCACTTAAATTTGTGGAACACAAGAGACCTGCTTTCTGGTTTGGGTGTTTCTGGAAAAAGTAGAATAGAAATTTAAAGCCAAGTATAACTGTTGCGAATGCCAAAGAAGTAAAAAAAGAGTCTTGACTAAGACAGAATTGTTTTTGTTGTTTAATTTTTATCATTCTGTTCGTTAATTTAAGTTTTTGTTCACAATAACACAGAAATTGTTAATAGTGTGTGAATGGAGTTGTGGTTACATTCGTCAATGTACTCGTGAAATAGCTTAAAGTACAATTTAATGGGTAAAAGGGGAAGGAGCGGGGGAGAGATTAAGAGTGATTTAATGGTTAGATAGTTGGGATGCATTTCCATAAAATTCTTTGTTTTCAATAGACACCAATTTCCATTACGGTTTTTTGCTAATTTAACAACAACACTATCTGTACGTTATGTGTCTCATGTGCCTGACTTACTTGCTACGCAAAAAAATACATTTTAACTGTTTTGTTTTTTAGTTATCGGTTTGATTTGATTTAAGAAATTATTTTTAAGCGTGAAAATTACACAATTGTTGTTCTGTTGGTTTTTCTCTGTTTTACATCTTTTCCTGAATGAACGGATGTGTTAGGGCCTGATTGAGAGAGATCCGCTTGGATGGATCAAGGGCGAATATGCTATCGAGTAGATCCTTTAGCTGGGTGACTTTGCGGTGTTGATCGTCGGGGAGGTTTTGATCGGCGATCAGTTCGTTTTGTAGGTTTCTCGATGGTTTGATGACAGGCATTACAACAATTTTCTCCTAAGGAGCGTTAGTTTGTATTTAGAGAGAAGCTAGAAATGAAACTGCGAATCTTACCCTTTCGGTGATTTTGTCGATTTCGTGGTAGAGGAAATTGCAACTTTGGTCAAAGTGCTGATCTCTGAACTGACCTTTGCGGATTACTTTGTTGGGAATTTTACCTGGAAATGAAGTAAGAAGATGGTTGCATTTAGGTAGAGTTAGCAGTTAGGCAATCTTAAAACACACAGACTTTGACCTATAACCGTTATCCGTCAATAAGTGTCCCAATTATCCAACTATCGATCATCATAGTCGACCATAGTTTTGCCTTAATCTGTGCAACAACCTTGGTCTGGTGCGAGTCTTGGCAAAAATTATAGTTAGTTCTAAGTTTCTTCAGTAGTTTTCTTAGGTTATGTAAGTTAGGTTGAGGGGTTGACAGTTGATGTCGTTACTGTCACTTAATTACTTACTTATGGTGGCGCTACAATCCAGATCGGACCAAGGCCTCATACAACAAGCAATCGCAAGAAGTAGCGATTGGCAAGTGTGATTCTTCATTTGATTTCAGCGCTCGTGTTGCTGTCTGAGTTTATAGCGGATCCTAGTCCCTTACCAGCTTAAAGTTAAATCTGTCTATACTGACGTTGGCTCCAAGACGTCGATGTTGGTTGTCCTTTCTTGTTGACAGCATTACTTAGTCTTAATTGTCCTCGTTAATCGCTAGACCCATCTTCCTGGCCTCCGTCTCAAGACTCACGAACGCTCCACTGACATCACGCTGACTTCTTCCAATTAAGTCAATGTCGTCTGCGTATCCTTGAACAATCTTTTCAAGAATGATGTTGAAGAAATCGCATGACATCGCATCGCCTTGTCTTAAACCTTTTTTGACATCACATGCATTCGTTAGGTTTTTTCCGACCATAGAACAGCGTGAGTTTTCCATTGTCGTCTTACACAGACGAGTTTTTCCGGGATGACAAAACTAGACATTGCTCTATATAGTTGGTCTCTATATACGCTGTCATATGTCGATGAAAAGTTGGTAGGTATCGATTCGAAGTTCGTGGGTTTTCTCCAAAATCTGCCGTAGAGTGAGTATTTGATCGATGGTGGACATTCCGGATCTGAAGCCACACTGATAAGGATCTATCAGGTTGTTGACGAAAGGCTTTAAACGTTCACAGAGAACTGCAGACAAGATCTTGTAGGCGACCTTAAGAAGAATTAATACCTCTGTAGTTGGTGCAGTTCAGGGGATCTCCTTTCTTGAGAAGTGGTAGACTTGTGGCTCCGTCTTTTCTCCCATCTCTATAACATTCCAACATTGGCTGAGTAATTCAGTTTTCAGAGATTGCAGATAGAAAGGTATACAATCTCGAAGTATCGTTGGTCATCTTATCTTTTTCGCCTTGGGCTTTGTGAGATCGCTGATTTCCTTCCGTCTAATTAGTCGGAGATTAGCGTTGGGCCAGGGAGCTACCGTTATTTTCACAAAGTCTTGCAGGAATGCGAAGAAGGATGTTTTCTAGGTTGTCAAAGAGTGGCGTTGGCCTGCTATTGACAATGGCATCATCCAGGAATTCTTAATTACAACAGTTGCCATCGGTCCTCGGAGAGTTTGCGTAAAGGGTTGCCGAAATCCGCAATTGCAAATTTTCGGTTCTCTACAGTCTCCTCCATAACCAAGGTCTTTTTCCTCTTTTGATAAGTGATGGTGTATCATCTTGCCTAGTTCTCTTTGACGTTGTTGCCACTAAATCTGGATCATGGGGAGACACAAGCCCCACCATCTCCTTCTCCTTCAGCAGGTTCTTAGTCCCATTTTTACTGTCCTTGTTCGGTCATATCAGCGTACTCACGCCAGTGGTGTTTTCTTTAGAATCCGCCTCTTTTGACACACTACCCCCCTCGCTTGTTCTTCAGAAAAGTACGAGCGTTAAAAAGTTTACTTTGTTCGTTTTCAGACAGTTCCTCCCATTTCCTTTTCCCAAGTCGTTTGATTGTCTTCCTACAGTTGGATATTCTACTCAAAACGCAAGTGGTTGGTGAGAATCCGGGGTTCATATCTTTATGATGCTTTCAAAGACGTCAGACAGATCGTACCATGCAATGTTAAGTTCGAAAGTTTTACATCTCCTGCGTATCTATTGTTCTCCATGCTTCATCAACCCGGCTGGTCGACCAGATGCTCCGATAGTGCAATTATCTTTCCCAAATTGAAGCCACGGAAGACGGGACGGTTGTAAGTCACAACTGAGAAAAAAGGACAAAAACAAAAACACAACTTACCCTTCAAATCCATGAAGAACTTCAGCATCTGATTGTTGCTCTTCCCACTAAACAATATCTTCCCCGTGTACAGTTCATAGATCGTACATCCCGCCGACCACATATCAATGCCATAATCATAGGGAATGCCCAAAATAATTTCCGGCGCTCGATAAAAACGGGAAATCAAATATGGTGTTATCTCGTTTTCATTGATTGCCGATGCCGACCCGAAATCGCAAAGTTTCAATATCAAATGACTTTCATTGACTAAAATATTATCCGGTTTGATATCGGCATGCAGAATGCCAGTTTTCTTCAGTAGCTTCAGGGCAAGAAACAGTTGCTGGGTGTAGCTACGGACCGCTTTAATGTGCAAACCGACATTTTTGCCATACTTTTTGAGCACCTCACGAAGATTCATTGCCAATGGCTCAAAGACCATACACAAGTGCTGGAAATAAAATCATCACATCGGATTAAGAGTTTTCTAAATTGAATTAGCAAGAAAACCCACCTGCTTGTGAAAGAAATGTCTGTAGAGCCGCAAGCAGTGGAATCGATCCTCTGGATCGGCATCGTTCAGTTTCTTAAGGATTTCTAGCTCTCGCAGTCCAGTTTTATGCCTAGGAATGAAATCAATTAATTGCCAATCCACAACCAAGAAAGATTCTTACATAATCTCATTATTGCGAATGATTTTAACTGCAACATTTGCATTGCCTCTAGCCTGATCCCGGCCTCGAATGACATTACTGAAGACTCCCTGTCCAGTGTAGCCACTGACCACGTATCGATTGTCGAGCGTCTCGCCAATGCGCACACGATAGTAACCCTCGGCATCGTCCCAATTGTCCGTTAGAGCTGGATTCTCTGTCTGATGCTTGTTGTGAACAATTGTGTTGGGCGACTGGAAAACACAAAACAGAAGAAAAAGTAAAAGTCAAGTCGAGAGAAAAATCAAAAAACTTCTTCTTCGTCGTGCGACAGTTACAAACAAACTCACATCGAAGTTGGAATCGACATCCTGATCGGCGAACATGTCCCATTCGGGTCGTTTACTTGTCGTCGTCGCTGCTGCCGCAGCCGTCGATTGTTGTTGCTCTTTTTTACTTGCATCAGTGTCAGCGTCAGCGATATCGGGTTTATGTTTGTTCTTAAGCGGGGGTGGGGTGTGTGCAGTGTCGGTTGAGTTATCATCATCATGCTCGATTCGCGACGAAGTCGATCGTTTGGTTACTTTCTCTTTTGGTGGCGAGTCTTCGATGGGGGTCTCCACCCTCTTTGGAGATTCTTCCTTTCGCTGAACGGGTGACGGTGATCTTGATTTGTTGTCCTCAATTTCAATCGTGTTTCCTCCAAGTTTCTGCAAAACAAGTAGTTATGACTAAGTGCAGTTGGGTGCATGAAATTACCTTTAGGAGCTCCTCCCGTCGCTTGCGTCTCATTTCAATGATCTTTTCCTCATCATCCTCGTCGTTGATGTCGATGTTGTTGAGCTCCTCGTCACTGCTGCTGCTACTGGACTCTCTTTGCCTGTCCTTCTGGCCTTCACTCAACGAACCTCGATAGCGGTCGGGTCGCTCTTCCTTTCTGCCAATCGATCCGCCATCACCGCGTGAGCCACGTTCCTTTTCTCTCTCGCGTTGCTCTCGCCTCCGGTCAGACTCAACCTTGCTGCGACTATGGCTTCGTTCTCGCATCCAGCGATCACGGTCACGATCACGATCCCTCTCCCTGCCACGATCTGCTCGGGCATTTTGACCTTGTTTACCACCATCCTGCCACTCCCTCTGTCTCTCTGGCTCGCCACGAGACTTTCTGTGGCTCGTATCGCGTTCCCGCTCCTTATCACGATTGATTTCCGTTCGGAGATCTACCTTGAATCGATTGTCATTGTCCCTGCGACTATCTCTCCGCTGTACTTGCTGCTGCTGATGTTGCGACTCATGACGAGTGCGTGAGCTATCATCTCGCCAGCGTTCGCCAGACCTGTCTTCTCGAATCGAAGATCGTCTTCTGGGCGACTTGCTGTGACCAGCATGTCTCAAGCTGCGATCGCGATCACTTTCGGACTCCTTTTGATGACGTGAACGTTTTTCCGGCGGCGCTTGAGCTCGACCGCCTTCACCAGGCGATGACCTAGAATAACGTTTACCTGATGACGCGCCGGTCGCCGCTGTAGCCACTGCCGTCGCATGCTTGACATGGCGCTCTGGCGTTCGCACACCACCGCTAGAATCATCCAACAAAATAATATCGGGTTCATTTGTTTTGGAAATTTTATGATTATTTTTACTAGAATTCGTTTTGGATGTTACTGTAATTGCAGACTTTGAGTGGTCATCGAGCCTTTTGTTATGCACAGTCACTTCAATCGAACGGGCTAGATTCGATTTGGCGATATCTTCTTTTGATGCTGACGAGCCATTGGCTTTGTCATCATCGGTGTCGGACATATAGGCACCCAAACGGGCTTGTAGGAGGGCTTTTTGACGCATCAGTTCCTCGAGATTGAGCTCATCTTCGATTATTGCAACATCTGGACTAGCAACGTCCTTATTGCTCCTATGAAATCACAACTTGTATTTCCGTTTGAAAAACAAAACAAAACACAATTCAACTTACGCTTCACTCTCACTTCCGGACGAAACAATTTCCATAGCCGGAATCACCTTGTTCTTTATAGTTTTAGTTATTTCCTCCACCAGGCTGGACGCATCTGTCTGCATAATCGGCTTCCTTATGCTAAACTTACTACCATTCGAGTGCTGATCGATTTTAAGCAACGAACTGCGATCACGACTTGCCTTCTGCATGATTTCTGTGAATTTCTCATTGATCCCACCGACACTTCGGCGAGCTGAATTCGACTTGCGACGATCGCCATCGCTTTCCGTTCCACCACCATTCGATTTGTGACGTTTTTTGGTCTTTTTATGTTTCTTATGAGATTTGTCCCCCTTGCCAGATTTTTTGTGTTTTTTATGCTTCTTACTACTACGTCTGTGCTTCTCCACCGAACTGGAGGATTTGAGACGTTTCTCTGCAACTGAATCATCACTGGAATCAACGCTATTTGGAGATTATTTATTTGTTTTTATGGAATTTGAGTTTTATGGATATAGGGCAAATTTAATTTAACATAACCTCAAAATATAGTGATGAAATTTTTACACCAACTTTGCTTGTGGGTTTTGGGAGCTTACCTGTTATCTTCGCTGGACATTGCGATTGGATTAGTATTTATTCAATGTTAGTTTAAAGCTCTAAGATGATTTTTCTTTGTTTAACAAAATGTTTCTATTTAATAAATTGAAAAAATTGTTGTACACAGCTAGCGTACAAACAAAAGTGAAAAATTGCCCGAGAGAAAAATATATACGTTTTTCGTTGATGGAAAAAAAAAATGACAAGCGTCAATTTTTTGACATTTTGCACTGTACAGCGGCTTGAGAAGTTTTAAGTGACATCTGCTGGACAGTAGGAAAATGTGAAATACAGTCGAACTAAAAGTCTTTCTTCATGTATGTGAATAAATAAGAAATATAAGCTACAAAAATAGAGGTGAGGTCCAGTGGAATGTTGAGAGAGCATGAATGGAAATACAAATACTCACCTAAGGTGACGCTACGGCTACAGTCCGTTGTGGACTTGGGCCTCAATCAACAGTCTACGATAGCCAGCTCTGTCCCTAGCTAGCTATCCCGGCGGCCACACGAGCAAGTTCTGGCCAGTGATCACTTATACCAAGATTGGAAACCTTGCTGTCAAAGTGACATTTGCCTACAAGCTGAGGGTCCAGGTTAGCTGAAACAGTATGCGTGTAATACAAACTTAAGGGGCCAGGTTAGCTGTAAGAGTATGCGTGTTTTTGTAATAAAGATACAGTTGCCTACATAATAAAAAGCAAGTGAGCTGCAAGAGTATGTGTGCATGAAAAAAATAACTTTTGCGGTATTTGGAGGGTAAAACGTAGGTAGGTTTCCAATCTTGTTATAAAGTGATCACTGGTTCTGGCCAGCAAGTTGGCATACAATCAAATGTTTTACTCACACATTCAAACTTTTAGTAGGTACTTGCTTAAGTACTGGCTGGTCAACTGGCTAGCAAATTTTCCAGCCAGTAAAATGAGCAAGTAAATCGGCAAGTAATTTGACAGGTTTTGCCAAATATTTATCAAAATGAACAAAATTAAATTAGAAAATTAGTTGAAACGAAGATTTTTATTTCTATTTTTGCTGGCGACATCTTGGAAATTCAAAATTGGATGTTAAAAGCAGGTAAGCTTGTAAAAAATATGTGAACTTGCTGGCAAGTTGACTAGCAAGTTTTTTGCCGCCTACGTCACACCAAGTACACCGATAGAGATTTGACAAATTATATATATGTACGCTACTTGCTGACCAGAACTTGCTCGTGTGGCCGCAGGGTATCTCCAGTTTTGCACTCCAAGTTGATTGAGGTCATCTTCCACTTGTGTGCGCCACCTGAGTCACGGTCTTCCTCTCCTTCTACGTCCCTCAGGAATAGTGTCGAAGGCTTTCCGGGCCGGAGCATTGGTGTCTATCCGCTCTAAATGACCGAGCCATCTGAGTCTCTGGATCTTGACCCTTCTGGCTAGGTCCACGTCGTTGTAAAACCTGTAGGTAAAGTTCGCTGTTGTTTGTTGTATCTTCTTCTCCATTCCCCATCAATGCACACGGGGCCAAAGATGACCCAAAGAACTTTCCTCTCGAAGCAGCCTAAGGCACATTCATCCGATTTTGTCAAGGTCCATGCTTCTGCACCATAGCGGAGCCTGGGTAGACAAACTCCTCTACTATCTCGAAGTTTTATGCGTCTATTGTGACGTTCTGTCGGTGTTGGGTGTCCTTCCTTGAAGACAGCATATACTTCGTTTTCCCCTCATTTATCGCTAAGCCCATTCTTGCCGCTTCTCACTCAATTCTCACCAGACATCACGCTATGTTCTTCCCATCCATATCATCGGCGTACGCGAGAAGTTGAACAGATTTTTGGAAGATAGTGGTGGTGTTGACTTGACGGTGGAGTTTTGCACTTCTTCTCAAGAACGATGTGAAAGAAATCGCATGACAATGCATCGCCAACTTTTTTGGTGCAGCGTGACTTCTCCATCGTCATTTTGCACAAGCGAACGAGCTTGACAGGGATGCCAAAACTAGACATAGCTTTATACAATTCATCTCTGTAGATGCTGTCATACGCGGCCTTAAAATCGATGAAAAGGTAATGGGTATCGATTTGGAGTTCATAAGTTTTTACCAGGATCTGCCGCAAAGTGAAAATTTGGTCGGTCGAAGCTTGACTTTCCTGGTCTGAAGCCGCATTGACAAGGACCAATCAGATTGTTGACGAACGGCTTCAGACGTTCACATATTACGGCAGAGAGGATCTTGTTAGCGAGGTTAAGTAGGCTGATTCCTCTGTAGTTGACGCAGTTAAGAGGATCTTCCTTCCATTCCTTAGGTTCCATTCGTCGGGCATACATTCTTCCGACTTCCGACCATATCTTACAGATGATTTGGTGCATGCTCCTATCTAGATCGTCGCTGCTGCTTTGAATAGCTCGGCAGCAAGACCATCTGCTCCAGTGGCTTTGTTGGGTTTCAGCAGTGATATTGTCGTTTTCAATTCTTCTAGGTCAGGTTCACGGAATTGTTGGCTACCATCGTGTCCGATGGAAAGCTCCTGCTTGATGGAGGAGCTGACTTTTATGCGTGAAACAGATTAAACCAGCAACAGCAACAGCACCGTCAACAGCAAACAGCACGCTGGCCGGCAAATATTTTCCAAACACATTACCACCAGCACCAGCGACGTCATTTCATCTGTTTTGACATTTCGTTCTCCTTGTTTTCATGTTTGTTTTATTTTTTGTTGTTTGGTGCCTCTGAATTTTGTACATTGAAGGTTGTCAGCAATGGACCAGCAACAGCAAATTTAGAACTTTGACCAAACGTTGCTGTTGACGTTGCTGGTGCTGGTTTATTCTGTGTCGGACGATTAAAATACATGGGTTCTAAAACAATGGCCGCCGCTGTTGCTGGTGCTGTTGCTGTTGTTGGTTCAATCTTTGTATATGGATTTACCTAGTACTATCAAGAATGGTTTTCAAGCAAGCAAGCAGAGAACACACATTACAAACTAATCTAAAAAAACTGTCAAAAAACTGTCAAACCAAGCAGAAAACCATTCTTGATATTACCTGGTAAATCCATATACAAAGGGTTCAATCTGTTTCTCGCTTTATAAAATTCCGCATTTCGGTGGACAGCTTGGTTTCCTATCTCCTTTTATCTCTGACCAAGTTAAGCTCACTCACTGACAGTTCTGTTTTTAATAAAAATGAACACGTCTTCTCTCCACACTTCAAAAGTGTCTGTTTTTGTTTATTATCAAAAATATTTGTTTTAAATTTTTTAAAAAAGTTCATTCAATTTATTTAATTAACAACATTTTGGAACATTATATGGCCAGCTCCTCATCCATAACACAAGCTACCGCTTCGGATAAACTGAAGATCATTGATTCAAATACGTTTGATCAATTTTGTCAGAAAAATGAAATACCAAACAGGAAGCACAGACGATTCAAAGAAATACCGAATCTCTGTCAATTTATCAAAGTTAAATCCAAACGCCAGAAACGATCAAACAAATCTAAACCCATTCGACCTGCTTCATATTCCATCTACAAAACCACCAGAAGAAGAACCGTCAAGAAAAACACTCCAAAGAGAAGATCCAAGTTAAAGAAAGCAATCCTCAAATACAGATCGTCCAAGAGGATACAATCAACAGAGAATGAAGAACTCACTTCAGACTTGAAAAATCTCACTTTAGAAGAAGTTCCCAACCAAAAACAAATACATTCCAGGCGGTTTCGAGAGTATATAGTTCAAAATAGAAAAAGAAACCAAAATCACTATAAATGATCCCTTTCCAGATACTGTGACAACACAACATCCCACGAACTTGGGCAAATAGTTGATAAACTTCTAAGAAAGCTCCACTTCTTCCAAAGACGAGCTTTTCAACAGAACAGCATCAAAGCCCAGTCGCGCCGGCGAATCGTAGTTGGTTTCCGGGAAGTTCTTATTCATCAGAAAATCAACAAAATTAAATGCGTGATTATTGCCACCGACTGTGAGAAATGTGATTTCGAAGACGGACTAGACAACGTTATCAAAGAAATTAAAGAGAACTGTAGGAACGCAGAAGTGCCTTGCGTCTTTGCAATGCAGAGGCGACAGTTAAGTTATGTCTTGTATAAGAAATGTCCAATTGGTTGCGTTGGAATTTTGGACTACGATGGAGCTCAGGATGAGTTCTTTGAATTGGTAAGAGCTTTAGAAGTCGAAAAACTCAAATATACTCAACTTTTTCAATAATTGAAAGCAAAATGATTGGTTCTACGGGACGTATACTTGTTATTTTTTTATTTACAACACATTTTCCAAGGTCTTCGTCTCACAGCTCTCGGGTTTAATGACCATAACATAGAATCCATTGGAATTGGGACTGTTTTTCTTGAATTTGCAGTCTCCGAATTGAAGCGGCCTTGAAATTCAAAACAGATTTTTAGATTTTGTTCAAACATAGCGGTAAATATAAGACTTACTGATTAGCGCAAAAGTCACCAACCATCTTCAGAAACTTCTCCGATTGCTCCATTTGAGTTTTCGAAAAGGGCACCGGCACAGGACTGTTGAACATCAAAAAGAAGTCATCGCCATGTACAGTTCCTGTGGGATAGAAAAACGTTTTTAAACCTGGAATCTCATTGATCTGTGAAGTCAGACAAACCAAAAGAAATATCGAAACGCCGTGAAATCATTTGTGCAAGTCCAAACGGCGCTGGACTATCAAAAACATAAGCGTAGACCGGAGAATCTGTGTATTTCGTGTGGAACATCCAGGCCTTTTGGACTCCATTGGCAAATAACAGATCAGTGTACATCTCCTGGACCAGTGGATAAGTCTCAGCAGAGAAGCTCTTGTTTCCCAAATACTTTTGTCGCAGTTCATTTGAAAATGCATCAATTTTACTCTCATCAACATAATTCTCAAAGAACAGATTAACTGGAGCCAATTCATTCCAACGCTCGTTCAGAATTTCAATCATTTCCTTTCCGTTCGCATCCCTTTGCATCAATTCAGCTGCATTGTAGCCTCCATCGTTCTTCGAATACGATGCCAGCCATGGAATCTGAGCCGAATTTCCACTTTTGATTATATCCTCCGGATGGTCGGAGAGAAAAGCATTCGAAACAGATTTCGACTCGATCACCGGACTGAAAACAACCGGTGGATTGTAGCCAATATTTTGGAGCTTCTGCACTGCTCGCACAATATCGGTGGCGTTTCTCTTTTTCAAACAGTTTTTCATCGCCAGCGAGGTGTCAGTTGGACAGTCCAAAAGTTTTGCCAAAGCTGTAGCTCTTCTCTGTGGATTTCGCATTATCACCCATCCACAAAATGCAGTTCCACTCAACGATACACCCCGCTTGGCTATTTTCTCGAAATTCTTATTCATCATCTGCAAATGGACCGATGCGGCTCCTGCTGAAAATCCAAATACCGTTATATTCTCGGGATCGCCATTGAAAGCGGCCACATTCGCTTTTGTCCATTCCAGAGCCAATAACTGATCCTTCAAGCCGAAATTTCCGGAAATGACATCGTCTCCGGTACTCAGGAATCCCAATGGACCTAGGCGATAGTGCATCTTGACAACGACTGTGTTTTGTTTCATCATGATGTAATCGTGTCCACTTTGGTCGGCAGTTCCGAACATAAATGCTCCGCCATGGATCAAAACCAGAACTGGATAGGTCTTGTTGCCACCTATGCTGGGTGTGTAGACGTTAATGGTCAGACAATCCTCTTCACCATCGAGAAGATCTTCTTTGAAGAGATATTGATCCCATTGCATGCATTTCACGGGTGACTTGGTTGCATCGCGGACATCCGTCCAGATTTGTTTGAACGGTTTGGGTGCTTCGAAGCGATTCTCGCCAATTGGTGGCTCTGCATAGGGGATCGATTCAAAGGACAAATAATGGCCGTGATCGCGTCCGCGTAGTTTTCCATTCGGAATTTCAACAATTGGATCGGAAGCTATGGAAAATATTGGCGAAGCACAAGATAAAAGCAGAATTACAGTCACAAAAGTAGCCATGATGGTCTATTTTAAGAGAGATTGATGTTATCGCGGCTATGGTCGTTTGGAAACTGTTCTTCGATTGTCTTCTGAAGCGATAACCTTTCTAAAACTTCGTGCGTGTCCTATCGCAATTGTGTCTGGACAAAGGTCATTATCGCTCTATGCAAATTAGAACGGTGTTTGTTTACAGAGTAGAGTCGGCTCTTTGCAGAGATAAGCGGAATTGATATTTCCAATTTATTCACTCTCGCGTTAGCAACGTTACTACAGGTATCGGTTGATGCATTGCCTTTTATTTATTTCATTTCTGATCAATTATTCATAATGGAACCTGTGTGATCTCAGGACAGTTGTAATTATCATATTATCCAGAGATATGATAATGAGCCTCCTGAAATGATTGGCAATTTAGATTGTTAGAATACTTTGTCGATTATTGTTTTACTTAATGCGACCAATAACCTCTGATATGATATTCAATAGTGGAACTTAACTGACCGTAGAAATCTGGTGTGTTATTCTCAATTAAACAAGTTAATTGGAAAAGTCTCTTGATTGATGGATTGACGGATTTAAAGCATTGATTAGCTCAAGAAACAAATTTAGTTATTATCTCGTCTAATCCATGAAGACCTTGACGACACCATAGCCAAGGAGCACTTTATAAAGCTATGAGAGAGTTCAGCATCCCATAACCCGATGGACAATTATAATTTACTTAGTTATGAGGGGCAAGCTGCAAGGGCAATTCTTCGTCGGATCTCCACTAAGATGTCGTTTGTGGGATTGATGTTTGTTCCAAGGTAGGTGAACTCCTTAACTACCTCGAAATTGCTGCTACCAACAGTGACGTTTTGTCCTAGACGGTGGACAGGTGTTGTTTTGTTTGTTGATAGCATGTACTTTGTTTTTTCCTCATTCACTTCAAGACCAACGAGTTTCGCCTGTTCATCAATCGCTGTGGAGGCCTCAAGCACAGCTCTATTGGATCGACCAATGATGTCTATGTCGTCCGCATAGCCTAGGAGCTGGGTGGATTTGTAGAAGATAGTGTTTTCCGTGTTCACACCTGCCTTGCGCACTATCTGCTCCAGGACTATGTTGAAGAAATCACATGACAGCGCATCTCCTCAACAACTCGGACGAGCTGTTACCCATTAGCACACTCCACTGCGTAGTGTTTAGCGTCATGTGGCACAGCTGGATCAGTTTGTTCGGGATCCCGAATTCAGACATGGCCATCATAAGCTCTTGGTAGCGGATGCTTTCATAAGCAGTTTTGAAGTCCATGAAAAGATGGTGGGTTTCGACTTGAAATTCGTTAGTCTATTCCAGGACTGGCCTCAGTGTAAATATTTGGTATATCGTTGTTCTGTCTGGCCTAAAGCCTATAACCAATACCCAGATGTTACCGCTTGGAGGTAAAGTAAGCACTTGGTGTGTAGGAAAAGGCACATACCCCCAGATCCTACAAAACCCTCTCCATTGACACCTTAGGGGAGAACGGAATAGAAAAAAGCAAATATTTGACCTAAAACGTTTATGTATTTTTATTCTTCAGTACTAATGGGTAACTGTCTTTCTAGAATTTCATAATTTATTTTTCAGTTTCTTTTGGTTTCCTTGTTAACATTAATATTTTGTTTAAGTGTAACTCTATTTGACCAACAATCAAGAAATGCATTTTTGAATTGATTTGCTTTTATTTTGCTCCTTTTCTAATTTGCAGCTCTAATAAGTTACTACGAGGCTTTGAAAATGTTTATGGAACAGCATGCACTTGAACGCAAAAGTCGATTATTTTCTTATTACTAAAACTCTTTCCATTTCAATGTTTAACGGCTAGCAAGCGTCTTCTCTTCAAACTGACTCCTTTAATTTCACCGAGTAGTGATCCAAAGCAATAATCGACAAATGGATTAAAGTGCGATCTCGGCATTCCATTTTGTTGTTGTTTCAAATCTGTTTAGTCTCAACACAATGCGCCAGGACCTTAGACAAAAAATCAAAACTGTCCTGAGTGCTCTATAAAAAAGAAGAATTAAGTATTAAGAACGCCTCCTGAAGCGTTCCAGCGTGTGTACGAGACTCAAACAGATTTCACATGAACTTTTTTATGATTTCTAAATCATTTAATGCATTAGGTTGTATGGTTTATAATTATATCGAATTTAAAAAAGAAAAATTGAACAAAACAGATGGATAACAATTTGAAATGAATTCAAAATTATTATCGTTGCATTGGTGGCATTAGAGTTCCAGCACCGCCACCACCTCCGCCAGCTGCAATAGCTGAACCTGGGCCCAAGAGTACTTGTTTCTGTTGCGATTTTTGCATTTCCTCCATTGTGGCGCGTTCAGTCTCAAATATTACTGGCGCAAACAGAATCACTGATGTACTGAAAACTATCCAAGTTGCATTGCACGAAAAATCATAGAAGACTTTAACACCGTTCAAAGTTGTGTTGGAGATGGCGCCGCACACTTTTCGCACTGGTTCGGGGAACATTTCTGTAAGACCCCACAGTCGCTCCGCGAATGTTTCATCAGGTTCCTAGAAAACAAAAACAGTTTTAGTTGGGAATGTGTTTGGCAAATCAATTGTGGAACGTACGGACATGGCGTTCGATTTTTACTGCAATTTTAAAGTTTTTTATCAATTCCGGAAACAAATGAAAAATCGAGTTTTAAATATGACATAATTTTCACAAGTAAACTAGTTTTTGTCATTGAGCTAAGTTCGCTTGTGGAAGCCACACGCGTTGAACAATCAAGGACATTTGCTTTTGCTTGCGACCTGACAGCGGAAGAAGGCTATTGGAGGTCATAATCTAATTGGAAAAGGCTCAAACTTTGGGCCTTGTATTTTGATTTAAACATTCATAAAGTTTCAATGGAGAATTATTATATAACTTTTCCCGGCGAAAAGTCTGTCAGCGACTTCGATCAAAGAACCAGAAATGTTTTACTTCAAATAACACATAAATTGTGAGGTTACGTTTAAAATGATTAATTTGAGACCATTTACGATAAGATACCGTCAAAATACTTACATCTTCAAAGCTCTCGGCATCTGGATTATTCGCAGGTTTCTGTAAATCAAGAGACAATACTTTAAAATCCATTTATTTATAAATTCGCACACAAGAAAACTTATTTAAGAAAAAAAAAGAAAAGAAATCGATTTTTCACCCTCTCCTTGCAACTTCAGCATCTCATGACGACAATGGTGAAACTTGGTTATGGGTCGATGGGATGTATCAACCCCAACTCCAACTAACCCACATGCCGCCATCGAAAAAAATAAGCGAAAGACAAGGTTTTATATAATTAAATTACAAATTACATTAACTACGGCTTTTCGTTCGGGAGTTTCATCCTTGCTGCCGCCTAGCGAAGACATTCCGCTATCCTTTTCGTTTTCGATGAACTCGATATCGGGATCTGAGTCCATCAAATCTTCAACCTTTACGGAATCCACCTTTGCTATTATTTTGAAATACACGGAAACTCTTTTCGGTTTTTGGGTTAACTTTTTTTTCTATCGTTGTCGTTTAGGCTTTTGTAACGTTCGTTAAGGGGATTAAATCACGTGGGATGAACAAAACAAATGCAGAATTCACAATAAGCAATTAATTATCAATTGAAGAAGGTTTTTTTTTGTAATGATTTTTCTTTATGTTCATTTAATTTTCTTGGTTGAAAATAAATGGCGAAGGCGATACTTGTATCGAACACGCATCTACGGAAAAATACTTTTCGTTTTTTGACTTTTTCTTTCTACTTGGTTTTTGACATTCCTCTTTTTACTAGGAAGACCATGCAGAAATCTGTCAGCGATGTCAAATAGTAGAATTAGACGTGTTCAACTTACTGTAATTCTATGAATAAAACGCTTTGTGTATGGTAGATCTAGTACTATCAATATTAGTGTTTTCAATTTTCTCTGCTACATCAAAAAAAATCTCAATCTCAAATTATCTACAAAAAACAGCTTCGTTGCTGTCTCAAGATAGTGCCACAATCGATTGCCATCAAAGGCAAAAAAATTTCCGTGGCTTAGTGGTTAGGTGCATTGGCTGCTAGGCAGAACGTCGGTCGTGGGTTCGAGTTCTACTCGTGCCCATAGTTTTTATTTCATTTTTCACTGCCTCTTGCGAAGAACTGAGAAAACTTCCAAGAGTATCAATCTGTCATGAAAAAGTGCTTCTAAATTTTGTCGTTCGGAAATTGTAGGTCAACTCAATTTTTCACACGCACCCAGAGAATGAGCGCATTCCGAAACCTAGTGACTACGTAATCAACTCATTCTGATTGGTTCAAAACAACAAATCAACCAATCAGAACGTAGTCACTAGGTTTCGGAATGCGCTCAATTGTTGATGAGAGTAATAGCGTTTTTTTTTTTGGTCGTCCGGAACTGTTCCGAACAGTTCTGTACTCGTTCACTTGGCACAAGATGACAGTTCTTGTTCTGAATAGAACAGAAAAACGATTCCGAATTTGAAGTCAGAATCAAAAACAGAATCACGCATACATGCACACAATCGCACATACGTACTCGCTGCCATGTTTACAAATAAAGAAAATAAAAACAATGTCATGTCATCTGCATTTCTGCATATGATGTTTCACAAATACATAACCATTCAACCCTTAGAAGCAAAAAAATGTGTTTGCCTGTTCGTTTGGAATCTGGAATCGGACAGTTCTGTGTACAATTCCGGATTACCAAAAAAAACGCTATAAGCCACTTAGGCCTTGGCTCTTTAAGAGCTGTCACGCCACTCTATTTATTTCAAAGACAAAACACAAAAGTTGATTGTAGCGCTATCTTGAAACCTAACGGAAACCAGGGGCTGAGTTACGGCATTCGTTATCGAATAATACGTTACTGAATTGTGTGTGTTTGGCATTCAGCCCTATCGTCGTATCCGATCGTAACAAAATTCTATCCAATACGAAATATACGAATTTGGTATCGTCCTAAGGGTTCCGATTGTTAAATCGTACATACCTCAGAAAAAAATTCAAATTTGCGTTGAAATGTCCAACTCAGAGTAACGCATCATGATTTCATGTGGCGAAAAGCAAAAATACAATTAACGCTATGCGATGTATAGCGATTATTTTGTTTTATGTATCTCCGATTGTTCCGACAGCTAAATTGTGTTGGAATATTTGCGAAACAGCTTGCGTTATTACACGTCAATTTTTCCTTTACGAAACGGATACCATGAACAAAATAAATGTTACGATCGGAACTTTTCTACGATCGTAAGTTTCTCCGAAAGGATACGACGATAGGGCTGATTATCTCTTACGTTATCGAGTTCTGTATTGAGCTTCTAGTACACAAATTTGTAAATCTCTCCTCAGCTATCGAGCTGAATTTCATTCGACACATAAACACTAAACAGTTCACTGATGGTAGGAACTTTATAAGAACATCTTTTCTTTGAGTTATTTTGTTATGAAATTCTTAGCTAATAATTTATTGAGGTTAAGATTTTCCTCTCCAAAGCTTCACCAATCTCGTCTTCTGTTAAAAGTCAAACTGTGTTTTTTGTAGTTTCATTTAAAACGAATTTAATAGTTCTGCCTTCGCTATTTCGCTCAACTTTTTGTTTTTTTATTTGTCAAACCTCTAAAAATTATTTCGAAATAATCAAGACTCGATATAAACTTCCACAATTTTTAATTCTCAAACGATACGTGACGTAACGTCATCATCTCAATGTGGCTACTCGTTCGTTCGTTCACTGATGAGATTCACTCACTCGTTCACGTGAGCGATAATTCGGCCCCAGCTTTCAAAAACCTTGAGAAACACACTCGTTTTCAGAGTTTCGTACAAAGAGATGAAAATGAAATCCTTATATGTAGGTTAACTTCGTTTTCTGTTCATTCGTCTTTCACAAGCCATTTCTTAGCCTAGGCTTTAGCTAAGCCGATTGCAATGAAGTTCTAGAATACAATTTATTATTTTGATCCGAAAATATTGTTTTCATATTTTTAAAGCAAACAGATTCGAAATTATTAATGAAAGAAGAAAAACACGTATAAATGAATCCATGCATCCAACTAGTTGAGTTTGAACACCATTTTAAGTTCTTTATGGCTGAAACACAAACACGCTTTAGCTTCGTCTGACGTTAACGAGTTTAGCCATAGGAATTCAATGCATGCTATCAGAATGAAGCTTCGAACTCACGTTTCGTACGTAATGTTACGTAATATGGCTCGAAACGGAAGCTCTAGTTCAGATATGCTGGACATTTGCTTTGTCTGACAACTTATTATCTGTACACAAACAAAATTAATTTGTTTTTGGAGAGATGATGATGATGGAGCGGGAAATGTTATTCATAGCATACGCGAAGCGAGTGCATCGTAACGCAGGCGAAGATTAAGCTAACGCGTGTTTGTGTTTCAGCCATTATGCACTAATCTGAAATAAAAAACATTTGACACAGATCAATTCATACATATTTGTTGTGATAGTTGAGTGCTCGCGTGATTCCCTTAACATGCCAGGTTTGATCCTTTATATAAATATTTCTAAAGAAAATGTGAGGTTTCATATCTTATAAACAATTTCCTTCCTTCTCGCTTATCGAGCGAGTGTGACCTAACAAATTAGAGAAAATAGATATTTTTCTGAGTCACACACTTTTAAGTTTTAATCTACCATTCCAAATGGAGGAGGTATCCTTATACAGGACAAAAAAAAAACGCAATTATCTTGAAGGAAAAATAAGACCAAAACTCAGTCAGTTTTCCCTGACCACCTGTTCGCACCAACAACAACTAAAACAGAAGATGCTGCATTTGCAAACCGACCGACGGCATAACACTCAACAGTCATCCAAGCAGATATTTACAAGCCATAAAAATTGCTTCCATTAACGCTGGTTGGGACTCTGCCGAGCTGTGAGCATCGATCGCCATCACAATCACAATTTCCCCAACTTAGTGATCCAACGGCTTTCTGGCGTTCAGCACTCATGGCGACTGCTATTCAAAACAAAAACTGATAGTTATATTCGTTGCCGTTATCGTCGTCGTTGTAGACGTTGTCGTGTGCGATTGTGATTGTTAGTAAAACGAAACGTCTTGCTGACCATCCAGGTCCGATTCCGATTTTGCACGAATTGAGTGTTGTCGGTCGTCTCAGTCGTTGCTAGAGCTAGAGTACCAGTCAGAGCCCCCCACAGCATACAGGTGGAATTGTTGCTATAGAATTCGAGAAGTAGACGGCAAAAGCATCCATACAAAAGTTTTTAAGCTTGTACCTTCGGCTGCATGACGTCGTCGGTCGTCGTCGTTGTTGTCGTCCGTCATCGTGTCGCAGAAACTTAAGAATAAAAATACATTTTGATAAGATACAAAAACCGGACTACAAAATCACGATTTTTTAGATTCCCTCCTGCATGAATCGCTAATCTGGAGATTTTCAGCTTTTTTGTGTGCGTTGTTTTGTTGTTTGAGAATTGAGACACAGTTCGCTATCATTCTTGCCGGTTTGTTGTGATAATCGAGTTTGAATAAGTTTTTTGTTTCCCCGTTTATTGTTCTTTAGTTTGTTGTTTTGTTGTTTGAGAATATCTTTTGTTGAGAAAATGGAATTCCATTTTGTATTAACGAACATTTATTGAAGTAATAAAAACCAAAAATAGTGCAAATTGTTTTTGAAGTTGATACAAATACAAACCGAATAGTTTTTAGATACCTAATTTGCTTTTGAATTTGTTTGTTTGGAGGATTTTCGTGTTGCGTCAACATGAAGTCAATGCGGATGCTGTTTTTTTGTGGACTACTTTTCCTTTGGATTACAGAAGCGAACAGCGGAAGGGATTTGCGAAGAAAAAATGGTGAGTGACTTATGCATTGTTTTATTCGTAGTCTTGGAAATGGGATTTGGCTATCAATTTTAAGAGAATGGACATGAGTAAGTCATAACAAGGACCATGGTTGTTCTCCAGTAAGACTCTAGACTTGAATTTTTTGTTGTGACAAACTTACTTAACTTTCTAACGATGTTATTGGAAAGTCAGTAAGCTTCTTCTTCAAAAGTTAGATGATTAAGATGAATTGTTGGAAATCGACATAAAAGAGCGGACTTGAGACTTAAGTGGAGTAAGTCAGAAACTTCCGGATGCGGAATATTAAATAGAAGAAAAGTGGGTTCGATCTTTGATCTCGTTTTGTTATTTATTAATTTGTTAAACTCAGCAAGTAAACATTTCAGTTATCATGCAGCATCTTCTTATTTTTTAAATGACAGATAAATGCCTATTTTGTTTCCGTCAGTCACGAGTTTTATGCTATCAACTATAAGAGAGTCTGTTTCATGTTGAATAGCTGAATAAAGACTACTTATAGGGGAGAGTGGGTACGAAAGTAACAATTTGTACATTTTGTACCATAACTTTAAAACCAAAAGATATAACAAAATAAAACATCACAAACATTAATGAGTGGACATTTGTCTACCATTAAACACTGATTTGCCTTCCATCTATATCCTTTCTCCAAATATTTGCTTGAAAAAAGAGGTGAAAGTTCTTCTTGTCGTACAGATTGTTAGACGATGAAAGGACGATTGTAACAGCACATGAAAATGATAAAATAAGGGAAATATTGGTTTAACTTCTAATACAGTAGTTGTGCGTCTCCTTTTTCTCCCACCTCGTGAAGGAACTGCTGCAATTTTCGATTTTCGATACGGAATAACGATTACGGGAGAAAAAATGTTTCCCGGTGCAGTATGCGAAATAATATCAAGACGAATGACAGAATCAGAGCAGCTTGAGAAGATGTTGAAGGTAATGAATGGTTTGAGACTTAATACGGATTTGGTCTATCACTAAAATCGCTAGGGAAAAACTCTTCATCCCGCAAAATATCGGGATTATATGGCAAATTGATAATCTGAAGCCTGACAAGATAGACGATAAACAGCGTCCTCAGGGGAGTCTCGAGAAAATTGAGTTCTACGAACAAAACGACTTAAGCCCCACTTAGACGATAATTTCAGTTTCAGTAGAGCAATCAGTTAAAATGATGTGTAGATAAATGCTCGTTTAACTGAAACTGATGAGATTCCCATCAGTTTTCAGTTCAGTTCTCAGTTTTCCTATATTAAATTTAGATTTCTTACAAGTAAAACGAAAGCTCAACTGAACGTCACCGGACTGAATGATTTCTAAACACAAAATTATTTTAACTGAAGTGAAAACTGAACTGAGAACTGACCGTCTAAAATGGGCTTTAAAGAAACGTATGGCAGATATAATAAGCCTTTGAAACACTTCGAATTGATTTGCCATTTTTTAAGACTTCATCTGCTGTTTTTACCATGATACATATTTTTAACAACAGGACCCAAATTTCACGTTTTCAAATTTATATGTCACAATTCAGTGCTTTGACATTTGCATTTTTGTGAGGGCATTCAGGATCGAATTGCCAAGATTTCTACATTTATAAATGAACGTAGGTATACAGTCCCAGGGTTTTGCTAAAGTTCAATGTTACAACCGTCCCGTGTTGTGTTACTTTCGTACCCACTCTCACCTACTCAAAAGTTAAATATGCAGATATAAGGACTGCAACGAACCGTAGTTACTCGTAATTTAAATTTCAAAAACTCGTTACATAGGTAGATATTATTTCTAGTGACGATTCTCTCTTCTTTTTCAATGGTGAAAATTTGAGTGGCTTGCGAGATAAAATGGCCGGAATATTACTCTTTCAACCTGTTTTGGCTTGTAACGAACGTTACAAAACGTTACGTATGTATATAGGTATATGAACGTTACAAAATTACAGGTACGGTAGTAGAGTATCAAAATTACATTGATGTGAAAATAATATTTAGATTCTAGTTACACATTTGAATACCCATATCGTATGAGCGAGTATAAAGTAAACGTTACACGAATTGTAACTCGGACTAAAACGTTACCAAATTGCCTTACAACAAGTATGTTTGGAATTCCTCTTTTTCTGTACAGAAAAAAAAATGACGGGAGCGTATCGGATTCCCGCTTTTTAAAATCCCGTTTTTCAAGAATCCCGAAAAAAAAGTTTTAAAATCCCGTCTTCTAAAATACTGCTTTTGTTAAATCCCGAGTTTTAAAATCCCTTTTAGTCAAAATCCCGACCTGCTATAATACCGCTTTTTAAAATCCCGGTAATCTCGTTTAATCCCGCCAACCGGTATTCAAAAGATTTAAAATAAGACTAAAAAAAAATGCATGAATTTGTTCTCTTGGATTAAATTAAAACTGGTTTTAATTACTTTTACAAAATCTAGCGTTAACAGATGCTGCTTATGGATATCCTGTTATAATTAAGCTATATTGCAGCAACAAATGGTTGGGCATGGGGCAGGGACATTACTCCACGGGACATAAGTCCAAAAAATTTCCGCTGCGCGAATGACGATTATTTTTTTTTTCATTTAAATTTTAAATCAAATAAATAAATAATTATAATCCATCTTTGTAAATTCATAATTTTTTCTAAAGATAAACTCATGTAAAAATAATAACGCAATTCTCTGGAATATTTGCACAGGAATTTTAGAAAGCATCAAAAGTAGTCAGTGTTGAAATACATTACATGAATATTTGTCTTGTTTAAATTCCTTTTCAAATATATTATTTTTGTTATTTATAAATCTTTTTCTATTTAAACTTTGAAATATTGATATTTTTTCAGGAAAAAATTATTACAAGTGTCATTTGGCGCTTTAGAAAAGTGACAATATGGCTATATGACAATTTAACAACGTGTTATATGATCATGTTTCGAAATATGGCCTTATGACACGTAGCCATATGACACGGCAACCTAATTAAGTGAAGTCAGAAGAAATGAATGTAAATTATTTCGAATGTCTTATTTTTAATTATTATTGTTATACTTTCTGACCATAAAGGCTCAAATTTTAAAATAAAATAATTATTTTGTTCATGGTGTTTGATGAATTAAAAAATTGTGGACTTATGTCCCATTTATCAAACAAAAATTGCGAAATTATGTCCCACCAAAGTGGGACTTAAGTCCAAAATCGATTTATGGACTTATGTCTCACCTAAGTGGGACATAATTCCATTATGGACTTATGTCCCGTGGAGTAATGTCCCTGCCCCGTTGGGCATCACCACATGCATTACCTATGTACCTAGACATATCTTAATTTAGTATTGTGCTAGTTTTGCTATGTTATATCTTTGATTCTTGGAATGAATAACTACTTTCTTTTATGTTTTATTTGTTATAATAATCTAGTGTTTTCATATATTTTGCCGTTTTTACAATCAAAAGCAGTTGCTTTGTTTTGAAAAATCGCGCGATTTATTATCCCGTTTTTACAATCAAAAGCAGTTGCTTTGTTTTGATAAATCGCGCGATTTTTCAAAACAAAGCAACTGCTTTTGATTGTAAAAACGGGATAATAAAAACGGGATTTTGAAAAGCGGGATAATAAGAAACGGTATTATGTTATACGGGATTACAAGAAATCGGGATTTTAAAAATCGGGATTTTAACAAGCGGGATTATAAAATCGGGATTTTGAAAATCAGGATTATAAAAATCGGGATATCGTACCCAACCCAAAAATGACATGTGACTTGCCCAAAAGTAACTTAACATGCTGAGATACTTAAGTTACCAGTAACGTTACATTTGATTGGAATTCATAGATTTCAGTAACATGTGAAATCGTGTACTTTTATCGTTACTTTAAGAGCCCAAATCGAAGGAGATTTTCATCAATTACTTTCCAATTTACTACCCTTTAAGAGTTTTTTCCACTTTAAAATCTTCTATCAATAGGGGTATTCACGTAAACGCGGAAAACCCATAGAAACCGTAGAATTTTCTATCGGTAGAAATGAGCTGTCAAAATTTGTATGGGAAAAATTTTCTGCAAATCGTAGAATTTTATCTCACAAATTTGAAGCAGAAACTGCAGAAAAAAAACCTGATAAAATTTATGACGTTTATTAAGACGTTTAATTTGGCGCTCATTTCATCTTTTCTCCAACTCCAATCATTTAAAGTGATTTGTTCATACAATTGAAACAATTGAATGAATTTTGTTTAAAAACTACTTCTTGGCATCTTGAAGAGCAAAAATTAAAATGTAATTAGAAAAGAATCACTTTAACATAAATTATCGAATGACGTGAATTGAATAAATTCACTTTGACGTTTTACAAACAGCTGTTTGTTTCCCTTGTTTACGCAACTATTTTCTGCTGGGGTGTTCATTTAAATCTTTTGCGGAATTTTCTATTTATCCGCAAAGTAGAAAATTATATCGTTACGTGAATACCCTAAATATCAAAATTTAGCGCACAAAATTTTGTCAACACGAAAAAGTTTTATAGCATTGGCTTCGCCAGACGTTTACGAGTTCAGCCATAGGACTTCTATGTATGCTATCACAATTGAGCTTCGACCTCACGTTTTTTACGTAATGTTGCGTAATGTTACTCCAAACAGATGGTCTAGTTCAATTATGATAAACGTATATGTATATTTGCTTTATCGATAGCTCAATAGCTGTAAAATAAAGTCTACATACAAAATTCATTTCTTTTTGCACGGACAATGATGATGGAGGGAGAAATGTCATTTAAAGCAAACTCGTAGCGGGTGCAAAGTAACGCATACGGAAAAAGCTAAAGCGTGTTTGTGTTTCAGCCATTAAGTCGAGTTTAATTGTAAACACAACTGCGCAAAATTATAGTCCGCTAATGAACAATTTTAAGAGAATTTAGTGTGATACTAGCTTAAAATTACGTTTCACTCAGACGTCATTTTAAATTTTGCGCCAGTTTGATTTAGAAAAGACAAAAAATATAGATACGGTATAATACGCTTGCATTTCAGTTGACATTTTAGCAACCCTTTGTATGATAGCGGCCATTATCAGATCAAATGTCAAATTCAAGCCTTTGCGTTGTGGTAAGCCGAGCCGAAAGCATTGTACTCGGTTGAAACCGAACCGTACTTGGTTCGAACTAAACGTAAAGCTTTGTTTTAACCTTAACTGGAAACAAGCACTATAGTCAACAATTTGATTCATAGTTTAAACTATAAGTTCTCGGGTTAGAATATTGTATTGCGAAGAAATGAAAATGTCAAGTGGAATAAGTTAATGTTTAAGTAGACATTAATGTAGAACGTGTGAAACCGGTATAAAATTTTGCTACTTTAAACTTCGATCTTGATATCAGCTCAAAACCTCTCCAACTGAATGTAACGCCTTGCAGAGAAAATGATTTAAAATGCAAAACGAAAGTATTCACACTTTTCGAAACAACTTTAAGTCCGGCCCAATTCATTCAAATCTAATTTGTGAGTTCATTGCACTGCATTATACATCAACTGACAGCCATTGATTTTAAAAGCAATAAAGAAAAAAACTAGATGAGTTTATCTTTTCGATTCAAAAGCAATTGGTGCATGTGGATACGAGTATCTGCCATTATATTTATGCTCTTGCCACTTGCCACTTGCCATCGAAAACAGCATCCACAACCATCCAAGTGTAAAAAGTTTATGTTGCAATATCAATGTTTAGTTGTTTGTAGGCTGAACACTGTTGCAGTGTAGTAGGTTAGTTGCAAAATTGTTCAACACAAAAACAGGATAGATAAACAAATAAACAAAACAAACAAACAAGTCTTCAAGTGTTGTTGTTTTGGTAATTATAAGACTTCCTCAAAAATTTCAAATTTGTGTACGGATTTGATTTGAATATTTTGATTGCATATTTTTGAGTTTAATTCGTATCGAGTTGCAGTCACTTTCATTTTGGATCAAGGTAGTAAAAGGATTTTTTGCTTTTGGCAAATTTGGAAATTGGGAAACTTTTTTTTCGAATAGCAAAACCACGCCAGAAGATAAGGGGTTTAGGATATAGTATTTGTACATTTTAATTAGCGTTGCGTATTGCAAGTCTGCTCTAATTGCCCTAGCCTACATATTTCGGTAAGTGAGATTGAGTTATCTCGTGTTAATGTTTTTTTTTTTTCGTTTAATTGACGAATTTCGTTATGTACCTATGACGAATAAGTTTGCAATTATGACAACATGAGTACAACCACTTGAGATACCTTGATAATGTGTATGAAATGTATGGAAGCAGCTATGATGATCAATTTTCATAGCATGAATGTCACATTAATTCAATTAAAAATGTTATTTTTTGTTACAATTAACTTTTTGGAATTGTCATAAAGAAGCCTGAATGTTCACATCGACACTTACTGATCACGATCAGCATAAAACAAATGACAGTTTAAGCAAATGGACAAAAAAATAGTAATCAAATTATTCAAAATCGTGTCAACAATTGAAATGCACTCAAACCCAAGACATAAAATAAAACACAATAAAAAAAAAAGATCCATTCACATACCTTGGTTGATTAGAATGGTAAATCCTATTAAGTTGTTAAAATAAATTGAAGCTAGTACTTTATTATTTGTATAGGGCTCAAGCATAAAATTAAAATTAAATCAAGTTCTAACGGCAGCTCTTTCGTTTCTTTTTCTTTACACACAACGTTTGTTAAAGTTTGTAATGCTACAGCAACATCAAAGGGAATTTTGTAAAGTTTTGACCTAAGTACGTTTCTTTGTTAATTTGATGGGTACTCTTCTGAGTTTAAGTGTTTCTGAAAGACAATTTTCGGTTTTAATACCTCTCTCTTCATTTAAAGACTAATTGCATTGAATTTGCAGCTTTGTGAACATTTTAAAAGTGAAAACGTTTTTAGGCGCATTTGGTTAATATAATGAATTCGGGTTAACGAAAATTGCGACATGCTCATGAATAATGCATATAAAATTGCTCTCCCTGTCTTTTTAATTGTTAATAACGTCTGAACTATTATATCGAATTCAATGAAATTTGGTACAGAGATAATCTGGAGCCTTAGAAAGGGAACAGACAAAGGGTTACGCTGAAGGGGATACAAATAGGGGATGAAAGTTTATGTGCGATGTTGTCGCTATTTTATAAACAACAAATTGCACGAAGATTTCAACCTAGAAAGGTGAAATTTCCGCATATGATAGAGAATTTCATACTCTTCATATTTATGTTACTACTTACTTACTTAAAGTGGCGCTACAGTCCGGTGTGGACTGTCTCCAGTTTTACACTCCAAGTTGATTGAAGTCCTCTTCCACTTGTGTGCGCCACCTGAGTCGCGGTCTTCCTCTCCTTATTCGTCCCTCGGGAATAGTTTCGAAGGCTTTCGGGGCCGGAGCATTATTGTCCATCCGCTCTAAATGACCCGAACAACTTTCTTCTCGAAACAGCCTAAGGCACATTCATCCGATTTTGTCAAGGTCCATGCAGGACTGGGATGATGAGGGTTTTACCTTAGTTGCTCGAGAGAGGGCTTTTCCACTCAATTTATTTCTTAGCCCAAAGAAACAGCGATTAGCAAGAATAATTCTTCGTCTGATCTCGGCGCTGGTGTAATTGCCCGTGTTTGTAGCGGAGCCTAGGTAGACAAACTCCTCTTCTACCTCGAGGTTGCATGCGTCTTTTATGACGTTCTGTTCGAGCCGTGCGTTGGTTTAGGGTGTCCTTCCTCTAAGACAGCATATACTTCGTTTCGCCTTCATTTACCGCTAAACCCATTTTTGCCGCTTCTGTCCCAATTCTAACAAAGGCGCCATTGACATCACGCTGTGTACTTCCCATTATATCAATATCATCGGCGTACGCGAGAAGTTGAACAGGCTTTTAAAAGATAGTGCCTCTGGCGTTGACGATGGAGTTTTGCACTATCTTCTCAAGAACGATGTTAAAGAAATCGCATGACAGTGCATCGCCTTGTCTGAATCCTTTTTTGACATCGAAGGATTCCGTAAGCGCCTTTGAAACGTTAAATAAAGTTAAAATTAAGTTCGAACGTCAGCTCTTTCGTTTAGTATTTCCTTTATGAGGCAATTAAGAAATAAGATCATGAAAATGGTTCCTGAATTATTTTTTAATTAACTTCGACGTTCGACTTCAAAACAAAAGGGAATGTCAAGAACATCAAGATTCTTATATCAAACGTTAAGAATTTTACTGAAGTGAAAAAAAAAACAAAAATAGACCCAACCTAAAACATTGGTAACTTAAGTTTTCAAATGGAATTCATCTACCGACCGGTTACAAGAATTCATTGATCTTTAGTTGCTTACATTTATTTATGTTAACACGAATCTGATTCAGGAGAGCCGATAACCGATTTAATATAAATTACCTATTTCTATGCCTAAGTCCAAAATAGAGTTTATTCAACTCGATTGATATGTTTTTGTTTTTCAGCAATTTTGAGATATTTTAGTTTAAGTACCAAAATCTAATCTCGTTTTAGGAATAAATTAATTTTTTGTTGAAAATTTGTGCGTTTAGAGGTTCAATCAAATCAATAAAGGCAGTTAAAAAAAAATATAAAACAATAAAGTTGAACGCACTTTTATGGCTTAAAATTTGCAATTCGCAGTGGAATATTTTACTGAGATCAGTTCAACTTATATTTTTTATTTTTTTAGTTTTCGAGTTTTATTGATCAAATAATTTATTCTGTTTTATTTTAAAACATTCCATAATTGCAATTTGGGTTTGAATGTATCTTTTTGTGTATTTCTTCTACAAGAAAAAAAAACAAACTTATTAGCTTTCTAGAATTTTTGATTTTAAATAGCCAACGATTATATGGTTGAATAATTTAAGCATTAAAACTTATTCAACAACGGATCTCTAAATGTTTAAAATGATCCAAAAACAAATAAAATGCACACTCAAATATACATTCTTGCTTGCTTCAATGCCATAAAAGTATACAACCTATAAATTGTTTGTTAAATGTATCATTCACGATTCAATAAAAAAAAAATATTTAATCCACAATCAAAACTATTCTTTTACAAGAGTATCTCCTTTCATTTGGTTTGTTGCTATCAAGGTAAAAATATTTATTTAATTGTTGAAAAATTATAAAAAATGATCCAAATCTGAAAGCAAACCGAGCAAATATTTGTTCTTTAATTAACGCCATCAATCAAAAACAAATTGTAGCATTGGAAGAATTAGGCTTCTTTTGTGAGCGCAAATTCATCAAAGTTCTTGAAACTGACTAGTGACCATGACTAACAACTTTTTCAAATGATTCAAATATCAGTGATCGCAATATGTAACTATAGTTTGTTCAATTTTAGACACAAACAGAACTGACGTCAGAGCTCGCAAAAGAATGCGACTTTTGACGATTTTACAAAAAATACAAAATCAAGAGAAATTTAAAATGTTTGAATTAATTAGAGCGGCAGCTAAAATTTATTGCGATGCCTGGTTATAGATGAGTTCGTTATCTTTGCATAAATTGGGGGAAAACTCTGAAAATAAAATCCAATGGTAGATTTCTACATTTTTCTTATTTGTCATGCAAATTTCACATAGTGATCGCCTTCTTTAGACAATAAAACAAAAATCAGCCAGACAAATTACAATATTCAAAGAAAGCTTAAGTCCGACACTATAGACAGAGCGGAAGTATGCATTTAATAATAATGACACATATTTTATGATTGAGCCTCAGTTAGAAACCTGTTCAGCTTTATTCGAAAAACGTGTATCAACCATAAAAAATTATTATTGACTGGTATATTGAACTTTTTTGAGCATATTTAATATATCGAAGTCTTAGGCCTTATTGAGGTTATAGACATAAGTATTTTGCTTGAAACTGAACTTACACAATCTTCGACGGCCTTTGCGGTTTTCAGAAGAATTTGCGTCACTGCAGCAGGGCAAGACAATAAAAGAAACGATTTGCAATTGACAACGAGCGTAAGAGCCTTATTGGTTAGATTGATTTTTTTTAAAATGGTCCTTATTGAAAACAAAATAGTTGCTTTCGTTTTGAAATATTTAATGTGACTGAAAATTGAAAATATAATTTTCTAACATATGAAAACAAAATAACATACGAATAACTAAAATTAAAACTAGCTGAGTGTAATTTTAACACCCCCTCTCGCTCCAGATAGTTTACATTATACATTTGTAATAATACCAAGTTGTTTTGTAAATTTTAAATAAATATCTTTTGAAAGAGGTTTTGTTAAAACATCTGCTATCATTTCTTCTGATGGGCAGTATTTGATTTCTATAATCTTCTTCTCTCGTAAGTCTTTTATGTGATGATGGCATATGTCTATATGTTTAGTGCGTGCTCCAAATTTATCGGATTCGATCAACTTAATGCATCCTTGGTTATCTTCATACATAACTGTTGGGTTTTTAACATTTTCTTCGAATTCAGCTAAAAGACGTCTTAACAAAAGGAGTTCTCTACTTGCAAATGAAGCTGCCACATATTCTGCTTCGGTTGATGACATTGCTACAGAATTTTGCTTTCGACTTGACCAAGCTATGCTACTACCACCAAATTGGAACACATATCCACTTGTTGATTTTCTGTCTTTTGTATCGCCGGCCCAATCTGCATCCACATAACAAACTAATTCTCTTTCTTCATTGGAATGAATGCAAAGTGATTTGTCGATACTTGTTCCAAGATACCTTATAACTCTCTTAACGGCTTTCCAATCACTTTCAGTAGGTGCTTCTATTCTTCTACTAAGGACACTCACTGCCAAAGATATATCTGGTCTTGAAACTGTTGCTATATATAGCAATGATCCAATTGCTTGACGATATAGGTTGTTGTTTGGTAATTTGGGACTTGATTCATCATTTGAACTCAAAAACCCAGTTTCAATTGGAGTTATTTCCGGTTTGGAGTCTTCAAGTTTATAAGTTTCAATTAATTGTTTGATCTTCGATTTTTGACTCAATCTAAACGAACCATCTTTTTCTCTTTGAATCTCCACACCTAGATAATGTCTTAATGGTCCCAAGTCCTTTATCTTTAAATTCTTTTGTAAGTCTTCATAAACATTATTAATTATTTCTTGAGAAAATCCAGCCACCATCATATCGTCAACGTATAGTAAAATGTAAGTTGTATTACCATTATTTTCTTTTCTTGAAAACAAGCATGGATCTGTTTCGGCAGACTTGAATCCAATTTCACTTAAAATTTCATTTGCTCTCTTGTTCCATTCCCGTGCCGATTGCTTTAGACCATAAATGCTCTTGTTGAGTCTTAATACTTTGTCTTCTTGACCTGAGATTTTGAAACCTGGAGGTTGATCCATGTATATTTCTTCGGTGAGGTTTGCATTTAGGTAAGCGTTCTTTACATCAAAATGTTGCACTTGTAATTTTCTGGAATGTGCTATAACAAGAAGTGTACGAATCGTTTCGTGTTTCACCACTGGTGCAAAGGTTTCGTCATAATTTTCACCATATTTTTGGCTAAAACCTCTTGCTACCAAACGTGCCTTGTATATACTAATCTTACCATCAACGTCTCGTTTTGCCTTAAAGATCCATTTGCAACTCACAGTTCTTTTTCCGACAGGTAAATCCGCGACAGTCCAGACATTAAGCTCTTTCATAGAATTGATTTCATCTTTAGCGGCTTCGGTCCACTTACGCTTTTCATTTGCAGGTAAATGTAATATTTCTTCCCATGTATCAGGCTCTTTTGCAGTTTGACTTTTCACTTTGTACAATAAACGTTGGGGTGGAATACCTTTATTTGAACGCTGAGATCTTCTTACTAATGACTTCATCTGTTATTTGGCTATTTGAAGCTTGTTCTTGATCTGCAACCTTGTTGTCTTCAGAGTCACTCGATAAATCCACGTTGATATAGTGAAGTGTATTATCTTGAATACTATCTTTATCATTCAATTGAGATTCTTCATTTTCAAAATTTCGGTTATTAAAAGTCTTCATTCCTTGATTCATTTCAGTTTCAATTATTCTTAATGATCTTGATATCCAAAGCTTATTTGTTCTTGGGTTTACAATTCTATATCCTTTGGAATTCGAATCATATCCGACAAAAACCCCTTCTTCCGCCTTGTCATCCAATTTCTTCCTTTTCTGTTTAGGGACAAAGGTATAAGCCTTGGATCCAAATACTCGGAGATGTCTTAAATCTGGTTTTTGTCCAGTAAATAACTCAATTGGAGTTCGTTCGATACTGTTGCTTGGTAGTCTGTTCTGCAAATAAGCTGCAGTCAAAATTGCTTCTCCCCAGAAACGATCAGGTAGGTTGGCGTCAAGAAGCATGCATTTTGTTGTTTCAACTAAACTCCTATTCTTTCGCTCCGCCACACCATTTTGCTGTGGTGTGTAAGGAACTGTGGTTTGGTGTTGAATACCTTCTCTTCGCAAATATGAATCTAGTTCCTTGCAAACGTATTCCTTACCATTATCTGAACGCAAAGTTAACGGTTTCCTCTTGTACTTGTTTGACATAAATGCAATATAATCCTTAATTGCTAGAGTAACCTCAGCTTTGGACTTCATTAAGTAAACCACTGTATAACGAGAAAAATCATCAATGAGAGTTAAGAAGTACCTGTTACCACTAGGAGTAGCAGTCTCCATAGGTCCACACACATCTGAATGAATCAATTTCAAAGGTTCTTCTTCTCTTGAAAGTCGTACTGGAAATTTCGACTGTGTCAACTTGCCTTTAATACAGTGTTCACAAATAATTTTGTCATTGTTCTTCTTAATGTTGATGCCAGTTGCCAGTCCTTCCTTAACAAGCCTCTCGATAGCTGTAGGGTCCCTATGTCCAAGTCGACGATGCCATTGATGAAGAGATAATGACAAACATTCAGCAACACGAATGGTTTCAAAAGAATGTCCAGTTTGCAACTTATACAAACTGCCATCACTCTTTGCTTGAGCAATCGCTTGTGATTCCTTTATAACTTGACATGTATTCTCTTCAAAAAGAATCTTGTGTCCACAATCAGTTAATCGGTGTACAGAAAGGAGCCCTCCATTAAGTCCAGGTACATATAAAACATTTTGTAATTTTATTTTCTGTGAGGTTCCATCAGGTTGTACACAATAGCCAACCACATCCAATTCCTGATGCCATTACTGATGATCCATCTGCCAAATATATTCTTGTGTTGTCATATTTAAGGTACGTGAAAAATTCTTTGTCATTCGTCATATGACTTGTAGCTCCGGAATCAATATACCAGTCAATGGATTTAGCTTTTGTTCCAGTACGTCCTCCTTTTGAAATTGCTGCAATTGACGACTTCACTATATTTCCTTTTTGTATATACGATTTGTATTTGAAACAATCATTTTTCAAATGACCTGGTTTCTTGCAAAAATTACACGTTCTTGTTTCTTTCTTGAACTGCCTCTTGAATTTAGGACTTCCGCGTTGGTAACCATTTGACACCATTGCAATTTCTTGTTCCTCAGAACCCCCTTTAATTTCGACTCGTCTTTGGTATTCATCTAGCATCTTCCCTGTCACATACTCGATTGTTAGATCGGCTTCATCTCTACCTTCAAGAGCGGTAACAAGCCCAGAATATGACTCGCCTAAGCTGATAAGTAAAACTGCAACAACTTCTTCATCATCGAGAGGTTTTCCTGAACTTCTGAGTAGACCAACTATTCGCATTATGGAATCAATGTGGTCACTCATTTTACCTTCAGTATAATGGATGCTGTAGAGCTTTCTTCTTAAATAAAGTCTACTTCCATAAGTTGACCTCTCATACTTCTTCGATAAAGCTTCCCAAATATTGCATGCATACTCCAAATGAGCAATATGAATCAATTGAGCATCCTCAACGCTCAATGTAATGTACGCCTTAGCTTTATTATTTTTCTTCTTCCATTCATCGGAAATTTCAGTTGGTTTTTCTGTACAAACCACATCCCAAAGTTCATCCCTGATTAGGATTGCTTGCATCTTCGTTTTCCAAAACATGTAGTTACCACCATTTAGTAGCGAAATATTTGCTTTCAATTCCATTTTTCTTTTCAAAATTTATTAATTATTATTCCCAATACAATTTCTTCATAAATTCCAGACACAATGCTGGGCCCATAACCTTTTAAAATGGTCCTTATTGAAAACAAAATAGTTGCTTTCGTTTTGAAATATTTAATGTGACTGAAAATTGAAAATATAATTTTCTAACATATGAAAACAAAATAACATACGAATAACTAAAATTAAAACTAGCTGAGTGTAATTTTAACAATTTTAATATACCTTCAAGGCTCTTGTGGTTTTCTTTGACGTCATAAAAGGTTTTTTGAGGCTGCTGATGAACAAAAAGCCAAAAATGCTTAAAATACTCTCTTCGTTTATCCCAAAAAGTTCTTTTTTGTTTTGTCGCGCCTGCAAAGCCATTAAATGTTTATTTCTTCATAACAACTGGAAATGATCAATATTGATACATTGCTTGAATAATTACGTGAATACGCCGTTATTTTAAAGTAGGCGGGTGCTTCAGCGCCGTAATGTATTCGAATAAATTATTAAAAATATAAAATTATTCATTTTTGTTTTAACTGGCGATTAGATGTATTTTTTTCTATTTTTAACTCTTTGATTCCGACATAAGACATCAAAGTCTCTGTCAATTTTTTGTTTGGTTATTGAAATATGAATTCTGCATTTTAATTTATTTTCAAGCAAAAGAAATATTTTTATCTTCAAGCCATCACGAATATTTGGACCTGAAATTCCAAGCGAAGTTTCTCATTAAAGCTCAAATGGTTGATTGAAAATGTCAAAGGCGATTTCCGGATTTTGTTAGTAAGTTGTGTTATTTGTAAAATGAAGGGTTCCGTAGGTCGTTCTTAAAAAGACGTTTTTTGACAAAAAATAAAAATGGGTTACCCGGTACCGTTTAACGTTCACTTATTTCAGCCGAAACGGCCGCCGTTTCACCTTCAATGTTGGCCCTAAGATCTTCAAACGTCGCGTCGGTCGTCTTGTTGACATAAGCCAATAACTTAACATAGCCTCAAAGAGTCTAGAGACGTTAAATCACACGAACCAGGAGGCCAATCACGATATTTTCGAATTTTTGACCAAATCCTTGTCAAACTGCCAAGGCAACGGCACCCAACGAATAAGTAGACTCAAATTTTTGCCCTAAACATGGTTGTGTTATTGGCAATAATAACTTATTGCCTGTCTACTAAAGGCGAGAATTACGACCGGATGAGCTGTTGCTGTTACCCATTTGCACACTGCACTGCATTGTTTAGCGTTATGCGGCACAGCTGGATCAGTTTGTTCGGGAGATCCCAAATTCAGACATCACCATCATTAGCTCTTGGCGGTGGATGCAATCATAAGCAGTTTTGAAGTCGATGAAAAGATGGTGTGTTTCGACTTGAAATTCGTTGGTATTTTGGTATTAGCGACTTTGTGAATATTTGGCCTATCGTTGTTTTGCCTGGCCTGAAACAACACTGGTACATGCCGATTATTGTGTTGCAGAACGGTTGAAGACGCTCACACAGTACGTTGGATAAGATTTTGTATGCAACATTAAGCAGGGGTATGCCTCGGTAGTTTTTGCATGCATTTTCGCGTACTATGTCACGATGAAAATGTTGAGTTTACTAAAAAATTGACAATGACAATTCGATGATCAGTAAAAGGGTGCGTTCCAAAATTAAAATTAAAATTGGAAAACACTTTACTAGAAAGAGCCAACATATCCAACCATCCATTTCGAAAAGCACATTATAAAAATACATTTTTTTTAAATTAAGAAATTCGACCAAATTAGGTTTACGAAACTAAGCTCACAACAGGAAGTACTGACACAACGATATCCTCATAAAACAACAAGTTACAATCCATTGGCATCTAAAAACAATTAACCAAAGTCAAGACATGACTTTTGATGGTATTTTTACAGCTTTGTTCCACATCTAAGTCCACTGAAGTAACTTTTCCATAATTGCAAGTCGAACAAATAAGAAAACATTCGCTCTGTCACTTACGTAATATTTTTACGCCATCAAATTTGCAATACACTCTATCATCAGACAAAATATACAGTAACTGATCTCTTTAAGTGCAACCTAAAACACGGGTTAGTATAAACGTCCAACAAAATGTGAACAATTATAAACGAAAATGTAACAAAGCCTGTTTTTGTATATCAAGTTAGCCAGTCGTGAGATTGTTTCACTTTTATTACTTTCTCTCATGCCATAGTGATCCAGGGATGCAGTGGACACTGCTGACAGATTGAATGACTTGAGAGCCTACTTGAATTATTTTTGTTTCCGTCAAGAGCGCTTCAAAAACCAAAAGTTGTACATTTTCAAAATTCTTAAAATCACACCATTCTCCGTTTTACTTGACGACAAATGAACAACAAATACCTATTAATCATGTTATTAAGTTTACTTAATTGATTCGTGGTCCGAACGGATGTTAAGTGTTTTCAAGACCACAGAGATCTTATCAGACACGTAAAAAAGAAAACCAACAGACTTTCACTACGCTACGCACCTAAACCTAATGCTTCGAGAGTTAAAAATGCGGTTTCAATTGACCTTAAGCCTCTTGGGTCTTATTGAAAACATAAATATAAATAAATTGGCCAATTAACAGGTGTTTTGTGGAAAGATGATTTACTCATCAATAAAGCTACGCTTCTCTCCGCATAATCGCTGTTTGAGAAGTGCTTGAAAAACTAAGAGCCTGTCCAACCACATTAATCAAATAATTTCATATTTAGTGGGTTATACCATAAGTGATGGCGAACGACTTAACTCTTATATGATTTGCGGTAGCGTTTAGGTTTCCGTAATGGCATACCGCAGCAACCATGGACTGTGCTAATAAATCTTTTGTCTTTTGATCGACATTTTTCAAATCTTCAAACATTAATGTATTCACCCACGACCACGTGTGTTGCGCTTAGATTAATAGACCTAACTGAGCTTGTTGTACTTTTGAAGGCCTCTTGAAAAGATCGACCCTATTGCGATCCATCAAGACTTTGGCGTCATCTATTTTTTCCTCATTGAAACTCAACTTCCTGGACTACTGAGATGCAGCTGAAGATAATTTAATTGTGTTCGTAACTTCAAGAGTTATATTCGTGCCTTTTGAGTTTTTTCTCTTATTTCTTACAATGTTGCTTAAAGTGCTGTTTTGAGTATGAATTAATGTAATTATTTTTAAGATCAGATTGAAAATATATTTATGGTTCGGATAAGTGCGGTGGGCTTTAAGATGAAAACAAAAATATGTCAAGGATTGAAAGTGACAAAGTGCTTTGCGCTCGATCGACGACACGGTTGTTGTTGACTTTGTTTCTTTCTTTTGGGTTTTCGTTTTCGTGTTTTTTACTAAGAAGCCATTGGAATTTACCGAAAGTTCGAATTGGAATTTACCGAAGTTCGAAAAAAAAGAGTTTCACTTTGGCAGATGGTCGCGTTTGTCTTGAGATTTAAAGTGTTTAGAGGAAATGATTAATTATCATCTTTTCTTATGACACTTGACAGAAGTGAACCTACGTCTTTCTTTAAATAATTTTACACTTATACTGTCAATGTGTCAATAGAGGTTTAAGTTTTGGTTAACGCTAGGGAAAGCGTTCGTTATATAATTTAACTTGATGGCCGGTTTTTTTTTAGGTTATTCAAAGAGGATTAGTAATTTTTTGTATTGGGCGGAAATTTTTTTTAATGTTCCGAAACCAAAAAAGTAGTTGTTCAATGTTAAGGCAGTCTTAACTATGCAAATGGTTTTTGCTGTAACCACTTCAAAATCCGAAAAAGGACAGTGCTTTTACTTAACAATTCAATCGAAATTTTGGCAATTTGGTATGTCGTCTTGTCTATAATTTAATTGTAATTAAAGCGATTTTCGAGCTTGCATTTAACCGAAATTCGGAGTCGGTGAACGCAACTTTAAAAACGTTAGCTCCAATTTTCGGTCGCAATTCTCGCCCTTGATGACTGGCAATTAAAAGTTAAGTGCAAACATTAGAGTCACAATATTTGTTTTGTTATATTGCCGTTCTAGTAAGGCAACGGATCGAACTGTCGCAAATATCATTGTCGTTCATCATTTCATTTTCAAAAGTTGTCTAGATCTGGTCCATTTACCTCAGCAATGGAGAGGAGTAAAGGTAGTATTCATCCTCAAAGCGGACAAATGGTCTTATAATGGCTTATCATCATTCATTCTTAAAACTCTGGAACGATTGATCGATATCCATTTACGTAATAGCATTGAAAAGAGACTACCTATGTCTCAGCATGCTAACTGAAAAGGGAAATCGGTAGAAACAGCTTTGCTTACTTTGGTAAGCACTTTCAAATACTCCCTAGAGCAAAAGGAATACACTATGGTTGTCTTCCTGGACATTGAGGGCGCTTTTAACAACGTTGACACATCTGACCCCAAACGTCGAAAACTCACTCTGCGAGTTGATTAATCTAATGCTAAAAAGCAGGATCATCAACTCTAAGATGGGAGATTTTTGTACGAGAAGGTCTGTCAGCAGAGGCACTCCGCAAGATGGTGTTCTGTCCCTTCTGCTGTGGAACATAGTAGTTAACGAATTGATAATATACATCGAGAAGGAAGACCGGAGAGTGATTGCTTATGCCGTTGATGTTGCTATCGCCGAGTTGTTACAGGAAAACATCTTAATACCCTGAGAGACCTCCTCGAAAACGCACTTAATACAATAAATGATCACTGTGGACTCCTAAAAAAACAGACCTCGTCCTTTTTTACACAAAAATACAAAATTCCTGAAATTGCACCTCCTTCAATAAAAGGTGTACCACTAATTTTTACCAATGAAGCCCAATTAGTTTGGTCTGATATAAGACACAAAATTAAGCTGGAAACCTAACATTCAAGAAGGAGTTAGGAAAGCTACAGTGGCTCTTTTCTCCTGCAAAAAAGCAATAGGAAGCAAATGGGGTTTCCAACCTTGCATAAACTATTGACTATATACATCGGTCATCCGACCAATACTAATGTAGGCACGGGGTTGCAGTATAGTGGACTGCACTGAAGAAAGTCACTGACTGTGACAAACTCAGCAGAGTCCAACGCACTGCATGTCTTTGCATAAGCGGGGCATTGAGAACCACACCCTCAGCGGCGCTAGACACTTTCCTTCATCTGACACCCCTCAACATCTTCAGCAAACAAGTGGCAGCGAGTACATCTATAAGACCCAACGCCTCATCTCAATGTACCAACAATAATGTTGGTCATTCCATCATTTTGAACTTCTTCGGTTCTTAATCTAAGTACATAGACTACACCATTCCAAAACCCCGATTTGGTCTCCATTCCATCCAGAGCCGAATAGGAAGACAGGAACACAGGAGTATAAAGATGAATCCAAAACAAATGATGGTGTTGGTAGTGGTGTGTTTTATCTCTGAATGTGATGACGGAACAGTTTAATATTCACCTCATTTGGGTGCCGGTCCACAGAGACATTCCGGGAAATTGCAAAGCCTATGAGCTCGCCAAAAGCGGAACACTTCTGCCTAATGTTAGACAAAAACATAACATAGGAATACCACTTGCTACATGTAAATATTTTCTCAAACAATATGCTCTAGAATCAACAAATGTTAGATGGTCACAGGGTACCACCTGCCTTGCAACCAAGCACATATGGCCAAGCATAGACTTAAAACGGTCAAAAGGCTTGATATCCCTGAGCAGACAAAATAAAAGCGCTACAATTGGAGTAATAACAGGACACTGCCTCATAGGTAGGCATGCTCTGAGGCTAGGGGTCTACACAAATGACTTCTGTAGAAGCTGCATGGACGAGGAGGAAGAGGAAACAGTCCAACACCTTCTATGTACATGTCCAGCACTCTCCATTAGAAGGAATAACTTTCTCGGTAATCCCTTATTCGATAATACCAGTGAACTGGCAACGATCGACACAAAATATCTAACTTCATTAAAAGCACGAATTGGTTTGTTTAAGTTCATTACTCTCCCATGAGTATTTTGTGGTATCACAACGGATCCTTGAGGTCTAAGTGAGTCAACGACAACTAGACAGCCACTAAAACCTAACCTAACCTAGTGGTGTGTACTCAGAAAAGCCTAATCTAAGCCTCTCATTCCGCCTCCCAAATCATTGTAGCGTCTTCCAAGCGGAAATATAAGCGTTCAAAGAAGTTCTATCCTGGCTAAGAGGAAACGTGATATCATTTGTGATATCTGCATCTTCTTTGGCAGTCATGCTGCAATAAAATCCCTCGACGGTGTCTCAACCAACTCTCAAACAGCCCTAGATTGTCGATCACCTCTTATGGAGATCTCTCACCTTCTCTGCACATGCCCTGCTCTATCCCTAAGACGCAAACCTCATCTGGGAGAATATTTTTACGATAATCCGAGTGATCTTTTTCGCTTTATAAATGGCTCAAAATAGTAAGAACTAATTCCCTATATTCATGACTAATTGGCCTTTTCTTCTGGCCTAAATGTGTGGATCCTGTATCCGCAGCCACTTTAACCTAACCATTGTCGTTCATGGGGGCGTCTGTAGTAAGCGATTCAAACCGGCCGCTTTGTAGCGCCATGATTAGTGATTATGAGCCAGTCGATTGAGCGCCTGTTTCGAGCGATTTAACGCCTCTAAACTGTTTTCTTTGGGGCTATATTGGCTTATACCAACTAGCTGACAACGACGACAAGGTTGGAAGATCTCAGGGCCAACATTGAACGCACATGTGTGGCCGAGTCATCGAAAATCGGGCACCGCTCACTTTTAAATTTTTGTCGCCGTTGAGAGAAACAGGGTTAGAGATCACTAGCAGAACTTATATTTTCAAGTTTCATCGATTTTTTTATTTTCAGAGTGCGCCTCTTCTTGTGCCTCCTTAAGCAAGACTGTGATGATAAGAGGTTTATATATTGCCTTAATTGGGTTTAGCTGCAGCTAATTAAACAGTGGTTGGCATTCTTAACTATCATAAAGCTGTTCCTTCTCTTTGTGGCGTTTTGTCTAGGTCGCCCCGAGATCAATGAAAATTTTGTGTGTACCGATTTAGTATTTTTAAGTCTTTTCTAACATGTGAAGTTTGAGTGATCGAAGATGAACTTTTCCAGACTTATAAACATATATAAAAGTTTGTGCGTCAGCAACTTTAAACAAACCATTAGTTTCTTGCATTGCTAAGGCTTTCTCTGGGGATAGTTCCAAAAAATAGCAAAAGCCGTCCTATCTAAAAGGTTAACCAGTTACTGACATTAAGTAGCAGAATTCAACAGGTGGTGAGATTTCTTCTAAAAGCTTTTCAACATCTTCAGAAGTTAACAATTAATTAAATATTTTGATTTGCTCAATTTTAATTGGTTTTCGACATTTTATTTTATTGTTTTCTATGTTATGACTTCCCGAATAAATATTCATTTTAATTCTTATATCACAAAAAAGAACTAGAAAAACAAAGAAAACATCTTAAGTCATAGAAACTATATTTCACTAAACCATCCGGGATGTTCTTTTGAATTTAAAATTGACATTTAGGCAAATTGAAGTAAACATTTAAAGAAACCATACTCAAAAAATTGAAATCAATTGTTTATAAATTTGTGTTTATCTTTCAGACGACCCACTGCCACTCGACCAGTCAGAAATCGAACGCCAAAATCGAATAACAAAACAAATTTTCGCCAATTATCTTGAACGACATTTCTTTCCTTATCGAAGAACGAATCAGAGAATTCCAACTATCGATGAGATACTTCCCAAAAATCAACAACTCAAACTACGACCTCGAACATTCCACAGTCGAACAAGTCGACGACAAATACCAACGCCAAGTCCAAACGAACCAGATTACGACTCGAGTCAAGATGGTGGCGAAGTTCAGGATGAACCCGAAAAGGATTTTGACGAAGTAAACGACTCAAGGGAAACTGATGACGAAGCTCTGCAAAGTGTGGAGTCGGAACAATTTGATCAGTACTATCGGGAGCTACTCAACCGGGATCCTAGTGAAAACGAGATTGACAGTGGTAAGGCCTTCAATCATTTTTTTTTATTTAACCATGAATGACCTCTCTCAAACAATGAAAATGAGACTCTGTCTTACAAACAAAAGGTTACGATTAACGTCATGCCATTGTCCAAAATCAATCAACCTAATGTGAAGCTTGATGATTGATTTGACACAAAATCAACTGCTGCCGTCGTAACCATAACCAAGGTGCTAACTGGTTGAGTTTATGAATTTGTTAGTTCAACGAAATGAAACCAGTTGATGGCATATTTTATGACCAAAATGAACTTAAACAGCTTATATCTTCAAGGCTGTTCTATGCACAATTAACAATGATGCCTTAATTCACTGTCACAGCAGTGTAGACAACCGTTATTTGATTGAATGGCGATCTAGAGAGATGCTGATGATGATATCACCGCGCCATAAAATGAAGTGAAAGCAACTTTCACGGTCAATTTTGAAAAAAAAAAGACTTCCAAGTTGAATTTGGCGAAATCACACTCAAAGTTCAAGTGTCATATTATGTGGACGTTTCCCCCTTTTTTTTGATTGATTATGTTCTTGTCTCATTTCACGATGATGATGATTTGCCCCTCAAAATAAAAATGCAAAATCACCCAGAAAATTGCTCAGACACTCGAAGGCCAACACTTTTGTTTGGAATCATTCAGCGATACTATTTTTCTTGTAAACATTGAAAATGAGAAAAAATATGTTTGTGAACATCAAACAAAACAGAAAGCAGACAAACATAAATGAAAACTGAAGAAGCAGCCTTGAAAAACAATGAACATATGCTGCCTATGGAGATTTAGATATTTGGATACCAAATCCAAGTACCTACACCACGAGAATTGTGTTATGCAATTGTAAACACTCTAGCCACTGCGGCCTAGCTGGCCGCTTGGTGCCGATTTTTCATATTGACAATTGCAAAACCAGTGGCAGCGACAGAGGCCTCTTTGTTTCTGTAGAGAAAACTCTGTCACGGAGTTATCCCCGTTTCCATCTGTATGGATAAATGGATGGGGTAATTTTTTTGTTTGTCTGCATGCACGAGATCACGAGAGTCAAGACTGTTTGAAAGCACTTGCATTTATCTGGGGTAAACTACTTAATTAGGAGTATATTTATGGAAATATGCTCAAACAACATTCTTATTCAAATTTGAGTGGCTCTTCGATTTGTTTATTTATTTGTTTATAATAATCGTTTAGCAATATCGTTTGTTTGGATGTTTTTTATTTGCTTTTGTATTTCGATTAACCGAGACCAGCTTGGTACTTAAAAATAGGGGCAGTAATTTGTTTATTTTAGTTTTCATAATTATTTACTTATGAGCTCAAAATTTCATTGAAATCGTTTGACACCTCTTTTATGAAGATTTTTATTTAGCAATCTAGAAACCTTTTTGTTAAATTTGACAGCTGTCACTTTGGCAGGAGTTGCATTTCTAATTCTAGAAAAGGAGAATTTTTCTTCTGCATTTTTTGCCTTACACGTTTTTTTGAATCTTCAGAAATGAAAAAAAATGTCAATTGGGATTCCGAACGGAACAACATTCCCAATCAAAAATACCATTTGGATTTAAACATTGTCATTTAATTTTGTAAACAATGTGCGACTGCGTTAAGAGCTGAACAGAAAGCGTCGCCAGTCGCCCGACGATTAAAGTGACAGCTGTCAAAAATGTTAAATTTGTATGGAAGTCGCCCATTAGCAACAAAATGTGTCGTTTGTCGCCCAACAAATCGCTTTTGACGTTTGGTTTTTTTTTTCTATATCGTGGTTTTTACAGAAATTTTTAAAGCAATTATTTTTTATTTTATTATTATTTATTATTCAAGTAATATTTACTGATATGAATTTTTTGTGGTGAAGAAAATACAGAAGTTTTCATTGAAGTAGTTAGAAAAGACGAAACATTATGGCATATGTATATCTGATACGCAAATTCATTGCATGCACTAAACACAAAATATCTTCTTCATCTTTTAATTAAAGTATTTTTGATAATGTTTGGTTTTCTTTTGGACGTATGATAACCCGTCGCGTGACTGCATTCCGTTCACACATTTCTCAGCGATTTGAGAGGCGAATTTTTCACAGCTGTCATTTTCGTCGACGGGCGACTGGCCACTAAATTCTGTTCAAATCTTTATGTTCAAAAGAAACTTGAAAGAACAGCGAATTCTGCCATTGGTTATAAGCAAAATGATTTTTCAGAATGAATCATTCCGTTTAAAGTAAACGTTGCCCCTAGTAGTTAGCAGTGACCCACGTCAAGCTAATTGATGGGATCTGCCATCTCTCTCCGTCATTCAGGTTTGGAAGCAACCTGCTGAACCGTTCTCATCCATATCTGCTCACTGTTTACTTACAACGTTGGTTTTTGGTAGTCCGGAATCTATTAGAACAATTCCGGACGATTCTGAATTAATTCATTTGGCACAAGATGATATGTTCTTGTTCTGAAAAGAAGAGTGAATCGATTCCGAACTTGAAGTCGGAATCAAAATCAGAATCATACTTTTTCACCGCTATCGGAGATAAGCTCGCAGAATTCCAACATTGTTGGTATTCTGCGAGTATAACTCTCAGCAGTCAACATGGCTAGGCTGAGGATGTTGACATTTCATAAACTTATGTAAGTACCACTGCCTATGCAAAAAATCATGTCAATCTTTTGCTCTATGCAAAATTAAAACAAATATATCCCACCGTACATTTTACCGAGATAAAAATGTGCTATTCCACATAATGTATAAGTCATCTGGGTGTGAAATTTCATCCAGATTCGTTCAGTCGTGTTGAAGTTATACTAATGTGATTTTATGAAACACAACATCAAAAGAACGGAGAAGTTATCTTGGGACGGTAATAAAAAAAAAAAAATCATGAACGGAAAATGAAATTAAATTTGTTTATTATTCTTGTTGAATTTATTTTATTAGGAAATTGCTGAGCATCTTCAATTTGATATTAGATGTTAAGGGCAGACCCCGCACGCGGTCAATCCAGGGTTTGACCAAGCATTTTTTTGTACTTCTTCTTCTTTTTCCGAAACGATGCAATGACCAAAAAAGCGGCAACCTTTCGATTGAAAGAATTTATGTTCTCGCACCACTTTCAATATCCGACTAGCAGATAAAATAATATCAAGTGGACAGGGGTATGAAAGACTCTCAGAAATTCTTCTCTCGGATCCGAACATGTCAACTATTGATGGTAAAGTCTCAAAAATGTACCTCTTAAATGGACAGGCACCTGAGAGTAATTCTCGATAGGTTACTAGCTATAGAACTCTCAAATGGACAAGCACCTTTAGGGAACTTAGATGGACGAATTCCCGCGAAATATACCCCACAAGATGAAGTATTCGAGATCCGAATTTCTTCTGCTTCAATTTCTTTTTAATTACAATTGATTAAATTTAATTTAAATTTAAAATTAAATTTTCTACAATTTGAGTCTAAGAAATTAAATTGGATTCAGCAAAAATTATATTAATTTAAAACAATAAAATAATACTATACAAAAAATAGTACGCATACGCCTGAGTGTACTCGAAAATGGAAATTCATTTAAAATTAAATCAAAACTCATTCTTACACATTTGAAGCGAAAAAGTGTGTTTGAATGTTCCTTTGGTATCCGGAATCGGAGAGTTCTGTGTACTTATTCCAGACTACCAGACTACCAGACTTTTAAGGAGCTGTCACTAGTTCGCATGAGTGGACTTCTCTATATTTAATTGCCTTCTAATTAAAAAAAAAAAAACAAGGATGTCCGAGAGTAATCTTTCGTTTGTTTTAGCACTGATTTTGGTTTTTAAATTCCGATAATTTACTAAGGTAGACAAAATACGATTCTACTTTTAAGTTAAAACTGTCTATGGTAACGTTTTTTTCCAAGACGTCAGGATGGACACTTTCTTATCGGCAGCACTGCTCTCATTGACTCACTCGGATTTTCAACTTCGATCACAGGTTAAAACTTTACATTCTTTCTAATTTGTTAATTATGAACAAGTTTAAGTTTAAAACTTTTAAAGCAAAATGTTGTTAGCAATGATGTCAGTAAACTAGTTTTGATGAACGCCTTAAAACTCAATACATACAGTAGGTGGGCTGTCTAGTCTTACAATAAAAAAGAACCATTTGACATTTAAAAATGCTATAAATATGCCAAAAGTTAAAAGAAGCCTCATTTGCTAAACAAAAAAGATATAAAACTCCATGCGAAAACATGCGAAAACATTAACTCAGCTAATAAATTCCAAAATAGCCAACAAGTTCTGATCATTAACTGTTTCTTCCATTTTTTTGTTTAAATATTTCAAGTTCAATGGAATTTTTCGAACAGAATTATAATATTTTGAATTAAATATTTATGCAAAATTACCGAAAAGTTTTTTTACTTTCTTATGCGACATGTCATGTTACAAAAGCAACTCATTAAATTTAAGTTTTTTTCTTAGCTAGAATTGTGTTCTTTTCTTTCCATTAAGAATAGGGATGATAAAAAATACATTAAACATGCAGGTTTGAATAACCTCTGATTTCTGTCGAACCCAAAGTCATTAGCTAAAATTAGCTATAATCGTTTAAGGTGACGACTATCAGAATATTATCTAATACAAGTTTGATTTATACAAAACTTAAGTTCGTTGACTCTGTTTCAAACGTGCGTTGTTGTTGTTGCTGTTTATATCTTTGGCGACTTTGTGTCATAAATTTGTAATCAAAAATGACTTACGTTCATCATTTTGGAATAGGAGAAGTTGTCATTTTGGTGAACAGCTTGGGGGTCAGTAGGAAATTGTGAAGGCCAGTGACTCCCAAGTTGTGGCTTCCCCAAACTGGATTCGATGAGCCTGTCTTATTTTAGTTAAATAACCTTCAATTTTAGTTCAAAGCTTGTTAAACGCCTAGCTCCAGTGATGCCCATCAGCTTACCCTCGAGTCAATAACTTCGTTCGTAGTGTCAAGTTTGTTTGTTTGTTTGTTTAACCAGTACAGCTCCCAATCCATAAGGGATCTCAGCCTGAAATACTGCATCCTTCCATCGGGAATGATCCCTCGCATGACGATCCAGTCACCAAAACCAAGCGCTCTGTCAACCGCAGTCACTTTGTTCTTGTACCGTAGGTTCTGTCTTCCTTGTCGTCTCGAACATGGGTGCTACGATGAGAGGACTTTTTTGGCTTTAGCGTTGTCGTCCATTCGCTCGATGTGGCCGAGCCAATGAAGTCGACTTTTCTTGGCTTTCCGGACTACATTCTCATCTTAGTATTCCTCGTACCATCAGGTTAACAGTCTCTCCATTCGCCATCGTCGCATACAGAACTGAAAATCCGTCGAAGAATTTTTCTTTCGAAAGTGCCCAGTATCAATTCCCCTTATTTACTTTTCGTTGAGTACTCGGCGCCGCCGCGCGCCGCCGCGTAGAGTAGGACTGGTAAAATACAAGTTTTGTAAAGCAGACACTTTGTCTTTCGGGTGAGGAGTTTTGAACCAAGTTGTTTTGCCAAACCGAAGTAGCAGAGGTTCGCTAGGGTAATTCTTTGTCGTTTGTGGAATTCATGTTTGTTCCAAGGTAGGTGAACTCCTACATCATCGAAAGTGCTGCTACCAACAGTGACGTTTTGTCCTAGGCGTTGGACAGATGTGGCTTTGTTTGTTGATAGCATGTACTTTGTTTTGTCCTCATTCACTTCAAGACCAACGACTTTCGCCTGTTCTTCAACCGCTGTGAAGGCCTCAAGCACAGCTTTCCTTGATCGACCGGTGATGTCTATGTCGTGGAGCTGGGTGGATTTGTTGAAGATAGTATTTTCCGTGCTCACACCTGCCTTGCGCACTATCTGCTCCAGGAACATGTTGAAGAAATCACATGATAACGCATATCCTTGTATAAACCCTGCGCATGTTTGAAACAACTGGGATGAGCTGTTACCCATTTGTACACTGCACTGCACTGTTTAGCGTCATGCGGCACAGCTGGATCAGTTTGTTCAGGATCCCTATTTCAGACATCGCCATCATAAGCTCTTGGCGGTGGATGCTATCATAAGCAGCTTTGAAGTCAATGAAAAGATGGTGGGTTTTGACTTGAAATTCGTTGGCCTTTTCCAAGATCTACCCCAATGTGAATATTTGGTCTGACCTAAAGTCACACTGGTGCGTGCCGATAATTGTGTTGCAGAACGGTTTAAGACGCTCACACAGTACGTTGGATATGATTTTGTATGCAACATTAAGCAGGGATATGCCTCGGTAGTTTTTTCATGACTCAGGATCGCCTTTTTTGTAGATGGGGCATCATATGGAGCTTATAGACTAGTCAGTGGGCATGCATTCTTCTTCCCACACTTTCTTGATGACCTGGTGCATGCCGTGTATCAAAAAACCTCCTCCATGTTCAAAAGAGTTCCGCAGGCATGCCCTCCGAACCGGGTCTGGGACTGGGTCTTCATTTACTGGTCTTGCTCCTCTTTCTTCATTAGCTCGCTCGACAATAAGCGCAATCAGCAGCTGTTGGAAGTGCTGCTTGAACACATCTACAATTCCCTGTGCTTCAATGACTAGGTTTCCTTCACTTTTTCGAAGAGCCTGTGTCCCGGTTCTGAAACCAGAAAAGCTGATTGCTTCGACCTTTTAATGAAACGTGTCGGGTGTTGTTTTTGGCCCGTGACTGTTCAAGACCATCACCTCCTCTTAAGCCCTCTCCGTCGTTTCCACCTTCCCTAATGCTCGGGTAAAAAGAAGTAACCGTAATCTCCACGAATGAGTAATTAGTGTTAAGAGCCTTGACTGCATTTTATTTGCTTCACATCCTCCCTAAATATTACAACACCGAAGCAAACGATTCATGTCTTCCTTGCTTATATTAATCCTAAATAATTGATTACATCTTCAAACTTGCTGCATAGGACTTTGACTTCACAACGCCTTTGAGTAAAGCCTTTGTCTTTACCTTTAACCATTAATTTAACTCCTTCGACTGTCGTAAGTAGTTTCAAGCATGTATTTGGTCCAAATAGATTCTTAATGATGTACTTCAAACTAAAGAGCGCTTTGAAGGTATTATTTAATTTAGTTTAAGACAATTTTGTCTTGGAAGTTCATGTTGAGGAAATTTCGATGGTCTTACTGTGGACACACACGAGTCGTTCTCATGCATCATAGATGGATCTCTTTTTACGAACTCAGGCTGCCGTTTGTGGCCTATGGAAATTGCTCTCATACCAACCAAAAGTCTTTAGTGTGAGCAAAACTCTGGCATTTCTTAACTTGAACAAAAATCTTTTAAGGAACCAGTTACATCTTCAAATTAAAACTGTTCAATTGCTTGCAGATGCCATAAAACATTGTTCATTGCATGCCCTAATTAATACAAGGTGCCTGAGGATGATTGAACCAAAATTGTTAACGGCCAAATGAACTCAAACGACTTACGAACAATCTGCATTTTACAATAAAACCAACAATTCTTACTGAAAAAAAGTTCGAACGTCTTCACAACTCGTTAAAATGTTAATCATGGCATTTCATACGATGAGACTCAATGATCATTTAATTGAAATTGAAACACTCGTGCTTGCATACATTTGGTATTTCAATGCATAAAGAATCTTATTTTTATTATAAAACCGGCCTTGACATTCTATGCAGAGCCGGTGTAATAAATTTACGACCGTGTAACCCAGAAACTGCGCTACAAATAAAAACAGAAAAAAATCACACAGCCAGCTCCATTCACAATCATAATAAACCAACTATCGAGCATGTCTGAAAGAAGTTAGCATTCAATTAATATTCGAAACTGCTATTAATTAGATTTTGCAATTTTTTTTGGGCAAATAATGAAAAGGAAAACGCCATTTATTTACCCAGTAATTTGCACACAAATAACCAACTTGCAGCCTATGGCACTGTGATGTTTATCTTGTCTTTACAATTCACAATGGTTTTTTGTTTTGAGAAACAATTTCGCAGTAAACAAATTTATCGTGCCACTTAGATGTGCAATTCATCCATTGTGGTAGGAGGTGTTTGCATTTTGTACGTGTTTCATGCAATAGCCCTGTCAAATCGCCTTGTGTTGTTCCCTCTCCCGCTCCGCTGCTGGCTTACTGATATTCTAGAATCTAGACGCTTTAAAAATTGACCTAGAAGTTTGAATCTATTTTTAAGCGGTCGAACTTACTTTCAATGAGACTTCAGATATCTTATCAGAGTTTTGATTTGATCTTCATTGAAATTCGATAGATTTTGGATTGAATTTCAGTCGGCAAAATATGAGTAAAGTTCTTCACCCGCACATGAGCACCAACCACATGGAACGGTATTGAAAGTATTTGATACAATAAATACGCGGACATGTTTGAAGAGAATAAGTGTTAATTGATTAAACCGGTGCCAATCTCAATCCTCAATGAGACGAGGCTTAGAAGTTTTTTTTTATGGTTGCCAGCGGAGTCTGTTGCCTATCTATTTATATATTTTATTTAAAAAACAAAAATTGTCAACAAAAAACTTTTGTTTTCTTCAATTGAGTGTTTTTTCTGTTCTTCTCCTTTTCTTCCTTCTTATCACCCACTCTGTCACTCTGTTTCTCTTCCTATTTTTTCCTCTGTCTACTTGTCTATCTGAACACTTGTTTTGTATAGAAATAATTTGCTGTGCCATGTACTTACTTACTTACTTATGGTGGCGCTACAGTCCAGGTCGGACCAAGGCCTCATCCAACAAGCGCCTGCAGCAAGCTCGGTCCCTAGCTAGCTTTCTCCAGTTTTGCACCCCAAGTTCGTTCAGGTCCTCTACCACCTGTGTGGTCCACCTAAATCCACCTCTTCTGCAACGTCCTTCCGCTTTACGTAGCCAAGCAGATGGCTGGTTGTAACATAACTTTTCTAGCTAGGTCAGTGTTGCTGAACAGCTCGTACATTTCTTTATTGAATCTTCGTCTAAATTCTCCATTTATGCAGACAGGAACAGGCTTCTTTCGAAGCAGCCCAAAGCGTTTTCATCGGATGTTGTCATGGTCCATGTCTCTGCACCATACATTTGGACCGGGATGATGAGAGTTTTGTACAGTGAAACTTGAGTTGCTCGAGAGAGGACTGTACTGCTCAATTGCCTTCTGAGTCCAAAGAAGCAGCGATTGGCAAGAGTGATCCTCCGTTTGATTTCAGAGCTGGTGTAGTTGTCTGAGTTTATAGCAGACCCTAGGTAGACGAAGACCGAAGTCGGATGGGTGGAATTGGTGGTCTGCTCGAACCAAATTGAATCGTTATGTATAGCTGGCGGAATTTTGCTCGTCATCGCTATTATACAGCTTGGAAATGTGGTCTTTCCATATCCTCAGCACTGACTGTGGTTCTACTACGATGTTCCCATGATGGTCTCTACAGGCTTCGGTTCGGGGTGAATTATCCGTGGAGGTTGGTTTTACATTTTGTAAAACTAATTTCTAATTCATTGAACTGTCATGTCACCTAAGCCTATGGTGCAGTGTGTCTGCTTCAAATATTTGTACAAAGCTCAAACAAATTTTCTTTGAAAAACAAAAAAAATATATCTGGCAACCATATCCCCAGCATCCATTCCGTACGTTCCACTATCATACCTTTGCTGTGACGGTTTCACGTCTTCATATTCAAATTCCCAAACCGGATTGCAAAGCACTTCCACACTCACACCGCAAGTCATTTATTGGCCTTAAGGCATGATTCGCTTGACTAGCAGAGTATGGCAATATGTTATACACTGCGAGAAAAGCATTAATCAGTCTCTCCTGGCTGACCACAAGACCCTTAAGATGCCAGCAGATGCTATAGTCTCTATAGCAGACAGCTATAGCTACCCATCTGTCTCGTTTTGGCCATGGATATCCACCGCTTTGTTTTCTCTTGACTCTTGATCGTGTCGTGCGTCTTCGTTTTGGTAGCTCTCGAAGTTGGTGCGATCGCATAGCCATCAGCATCACCATTGCCGCAACGACAAGTTCCTCGTTCGGAGAGACAGTGGTACTTGGATGTCGTCCGCCATACCTATCTGCGGTATATACAAAAAAGTCAGTTCTCCACTGGCGGTCAATTCAAGCACACATGCCAATATCAACTTTCGATTTCATTTTATAACGACTTTCGGTTTCACTTTTTCGTATACTTGTTACAGTTTGTTTTGTCTCGAAGAGTCTTCTCTACATTTTTCTGTGCTCCGCTCCGCGCTTTGTGCTCTGTGTGCTTTGTTGATCTGTCACTGTCGGACGGGCTTTTTCGAATTTTAGTTTTTTTTGTTTTTTTGGTTTTGAGATAGATACTGACTTTCGTCGAGAGTGAGGCTGCAGACCAAAGCAGCAGAGGCGATAAACACAGTTTGGCAGTTAATCTGGATCCTGGTAGAGAGGCTAGAATTTCGCGGGCAATGAAAGTTCGGATTATCGAATAGTCGTGTCGTAATATTTGGTCGCTTCGTTCGCCGCGCCTTTTTTCCTTCTTTTGACAAGTTTTGCGTGTTTTTAAGTGTTTTGAGAGTTTGTTTGTTTTTTTTGTTGCATCAAATTGACTTTTTGGATTAAAAAAAAAAAACACAAAAATGCAGAAATATTTGCTGGTTGCTGTGATATGCTTTGCTGTGCTGATGGGAGGACATGCCGTTGGTCCTCAATCTTCTAAGTCATTGGCAACAGGAGGTAAGCAGTTTTTTCTGTGATTGTGAAAGAGTGTGTTTGGCTTTCCGCGGTTTGCATTTGCTCTTGAAAACGAATTTTGTCTGTTGACAAAAAAAATAATCAAAAAATTAAGTTTTATGACTTCGCTTTCTCCATCTTACGAACTTACGAAACAGTTTTATCGCAAGAAATTTGTTTTTGGGTTTTTTTTTTCTTTTAAAAGATGTGTTTTGTCAGAGTTCCGGTTATTTTGTGATTCAATGCAAGCTTGTTTGATTGGTGTGTTTGGGTGCACTGTGGAGGAATCTTGTTTAAGTTCCCTCGCTGCATCTCGTGCAAAAAATAAGAGTTTTAATTAAGTTTTTAATTTATTGGCGGAGATTTGCATATTGGTATGTCCAATCGATGCAACATTCTGTAAGAAGTTGTAGTTGAAATGTCATCATGTTCTCAAGCCTCAGAAGGTGGACCTCCTTTAAGTTTGTAAAAATTTAACACTCGTTCTCAGTTCTTTTGACAGTTAAACGACAGGCACTATTTAAAAAATGATGGATGTTTCTTTTTATTATGTTATGTCATAAAACCAGATGCCATCACAAATCAAAAAGTTCACGGGTTATCTTTTTCTTAAGTATTTATTGACTGGTTTATGATTTCCAACAGGCAATATGGTAATTGAAATTTTGCTTTTTTATGGCTTTTGAATAATATTCGGTGCATATTCAAATGCGACTTTCCCTTGCAAAAAAAGAACATAAAATATTTTGACGTCTTGACATTATCATAATTGAGTGTTTCATTCTGCCAAAATGATTGGCGTGAAATACGATATTGAAGTCTTGCAGTCTCTTTCTTTTTCTGCGGAAATTTATTGGATTTCAGTCCCGAATCCATTATTTTAAGCAGGTGTGTGCATTTTGAAGCACATTTTATTTAAATTTTATGAAAAAAAAGTGTCACTTGTAGAAAGCAGAGTAAATTTTGTCCACAAAAAGTGGAATTATTATGTTGATTTTTGCTACTCTATTTTGTAGTTTTGGATTTAATGTCCCCATAAAAGAAAGTCAGAACCTTTAACAAAGTTTGAAAAATCGTATGAATTAATATGTTTTCGGAAGACGAAGATTTCGATTTGTTTGAAGACTCAGCTTTGTGCAAAAAAATGCTATGTTTAAAGACCCGAGGAAATTCTTTTGGACAGCTAGCGATGAATAATTTTACTGCAGGTATAGGTCTGACAAGCCAACAGTTCAGGGGTGGAATCGTGTAAGGTGATAGTTGACTATCAAATTTTTGACTATCAAATGTGATTGTCAACAACTTTCCATCTGTGTAAAGTGATCATTCTGGGGTCCTATTCTTGAATCAAAAAATTAAAATATCGCATACATTTTCGTATGCGAGATCAAAAATAGTATTCTTGAACGCTATTCGAATGCTGTCACACGTCTCGTATACGAAAATTATCGAATGCTTCATCTCGAGTGGTCAGACCCACTCGAGTTGAGTTATCGTATACGAAAATTGTGCGATGAATACGGAATTTCATTAATCTTGCCTAGAATTTTTCAAGGAATAAGCCTTAAGATAATTATATGCACTAAAAATGAAAGAAATCTTTATACTCTCTTTACCTCCTTAGAAGGGTACCAAGACCTACCTTAGCTCTTCGAATGGTTTGTTTTAAATGTACTTTAACTTTGAAAGAGCCACAGAGAACCCCACGCTTTTCAGCCAAAAATAATGAAAGCTTTTTGAAAAAAGAAAAACCAATTAATCAATTATCATCCATTTCTTTAATATCTTCATAGAATGGCTTTTTATGCCTATGTACCTTAATGAATCATCAGCAGTTGGTACTTTAACAATATTTTATTATTTTTGCTTTAGAAACACTGATTCTGTGCAAATCTTTGATAACCGATGGTTCCTCTTTGACCTCCCCAATTAGCAGCAACACAGACATTATGCATCGAGTCTGATGCAACAAAAACGAATTTGCTTGAATTTCAAGATAGCACATTCTGTAGCCGCCCTTATCATTTTGATTCGGCCAATCATTTATTGTAGCAGAGTAGATTTTTCGTTTGTAATTCATTACACCATTATGTACATCCATTTTGCAGAGGTTTCTAAAATCTGTCCCTTCTGGCTTGGTAAGCAATTCGCATCCTTCTTGCATTGCTTTTAGATTTAAGTCTTCATTCGGAAAGAAATAACGATAAGTTCTCTTTTTGCAGTCAAACATTGCACAATATTCTTTGGAACGAAGCAGCATCCAAGAAATTTATTGTATGTTCATTTGCAGAACCGTGTTAAGTAGTCCGCAATAGTCGATTTCATTTTGGATTCCTTCTTGGGTAATTTGTTGGTCTTCTGGAAATTTAGTTCTTAGGACAATCGATATTACCTGACAGAATGTGCTTACTTCTTTGTCTGTTCGTCCACAACGATGGTAATTCGAGGTCTCCCGGGATTCGGTAAGACATGTTCGAATTAGAGATTTGAAGACATGATACTCTAAAAATAACAATTTTGTAGGAATTTCAAAAAAGTTGAAGAAGGCTTACAATTTTCTGGACGCGAGGCATCCTCAATCTGCATTGGGAGCTGAGCTTTCGCTTGAGAAACTATAAAATTATTTTTCCAATTTTTATGTCACTGAATCAAAATAAAAAATTAATATTTAAAATTTGTCTTTTGCTTCTTTTTTTTTGGCACGTATTCGTTTTTACAATTTGAATTTTTAAACACGGATGATATGATTGCCAAACTCAAAGTGTCAACTGAATTGACAACACAAATCAGCATATTGTTTTCTTTTTTTTTTGCCCTTAAGTGGGAGGGAGAGAAATGGACTCTTAATTTTGACAACGCGTTGCCATCTCGTATACGAAATTCATCGCATTCACAAAGTCGTATACGAGTCAATTTGGTTCAAGAATACCACTCTGCTTTCGCATACGAGATTCAGTATGCGATAATTATCGTATACGAAAATTTTCGCATGGTTTCAAGAATAGGGCCCCTGAAATCAAATTTTTTTCTTGGATTCTTGGCATCACTCTGTTTAGTTCATGTTTAAACCCAATTGTTATTGTTGTTTTACATGCTTTCAAATTTTTAGAGACACAAACAAGGAAATAAAAAAAGAGACGGGAATATGAATATTATATCTTTGTGTCCTTTTTTGATTCTTATCCATTCAGCTGACTGTGTGTCAAGAAGTTTGTTTTGTAAACAATCAATTTTTTTGGGAGCGATGAAAATTTTGTTAGAGAGAGTTAATAACACAAAAACTTTAGTTATATCTTTTGGGGAAATATTAGAGAGGAGTGTAATGTGAAGTGAATGTTTTTCCGAGGATAAATAAAGCGTTGGTACAATACCTATACTTGTTTCTTGAAAAATAATTTCTTTTTCTCTTGTGACCAAAATAAAGGTGTGAATTTAATTTCATCTTGGTTTGGATTTTCATTGTTTTGCAATTGCAAATACATTTGCACCAACCAAAAAATATTCATTTTTCCCAAAAGATAAAAAAAACACCAAGAAAAACATATACCAAAAATGTGCAGTTGTATCAAATTGACACCTAATTAGGTGTCAGCTGAAAAAGTCAAAAAAAGATGACTGTCACTTTTTACTATCAGCTTACAAAGACGAATTTTCTTGAATTTGACTGTGAACTATCAAAAATCAGCTTACACGATTCCACCCCAGTTCTTGGTTTAAAATCTTGATTTCCAAGACCAAATTACATACCGTGGGATTCCGATTTCGCCAGAATTACTAAAACAATCCTCAGTATCTGCACTTCCATAATTACTGACGAGCTTTTTCAACTCCTACTGTCACCTGATCAGCCGTATAATGTTCCTGGATCGAATTTGTACGATTTACAATGCAAATTCGCATCTGGAGATTTGTGACTGCGATTTTTCGAAATTTTCACAACAAATTAATTTGAAGTAAATTGTAGATTGTCAGCTGTCAGGCTGTCACTTTGATTTGATTTCAAATGATTAGGTTTGTTTGCTTTGTTTTTTTTCACGAACTGTAATTTTATTGACGTGTTCAGATTCACCATCTTTAATAGAAGGGAATTAGTAATTTATTAGTTAGTAAAACGATTAAAAAGGATTAAAATTTTCAAACAGCTAGTAAATTACTAGGTTAGGTTAGGTTAAAGTGACTGCGGATACAGGAAAATATTTAATATCCTATTGTTAGCTATTTCACTGAGATTATCATAAGAATATTCTCCCAGATGAAGTTTGCATGTGCAGAGAAAGTGAGATTGTTTCCTCTTCTTCTTCGTCCATACAGCTGCGGCAGAAGTCATTTGAGGCTACACCAAGTCGTATTGCGTGTCTTCCTATAAGACAGTGTTCTGTGAGGACACCTCTTAGGGAGCTAAAGCTAATGGAATCTGCTTTGAGATAACAAGTCCTTAGAGCGCTTAAGGTCAAGTGACGGCCATATGAGTTCTGTGGCTGCACACGTTGGTAAATTATACCACCTAGAGTTTGTTATCGTTAAGGCTGTTTCTTTTAGCATAAGTTTACATGTATAGCTATCGGTTTACCTATCTTTACTCTTTCAGGTGAGATAGGTAAGACGGTTTCATTTTTAGCGGGTTCATCGGCTCTACAATTTCTTGTGATGTCTCTGTGGCCCGGCACCCAACAGAGGTGATTATTAAATTGCTGAGCCATCTCCATAAGAGATGATCGACAATCGAGGCCCGTTTGAGGCCCGGTAGTTGAGACACACCGTCGAGAGATTTAATAGCAGCCTGACTGTCAGAGAAGATACGGATATCAAAAGTTGATATCACGTTTTGTTTTAGCTAGGATAAAACTTCTTAGATCGCTAAAATTTTCATTTGGAAGACGCTACAATGATTTGGGAGGCGGAATGAGAGGCTTAGATTAAGGTTTTCTGAGTACACACCACTACCAGCACCATCAGTTGTTTTGCTGAGTTTGTCGCAGTAAGTGACGCTCTCCAGTGCAGACCACCATACTGCAACACCGTATATGAGTATTGGTCGGATGATCGATGTATATAGTCAATAGGTTATGCGTGGTTGAAAAGCCCAATTGCTTCCTATGGCTTTTTTGCAGGAGAAAAGAGCTACTGTAGCTTTCGTAATTCTTTCTTGAATGTTAGGTTTCCAAAAAAAATGGTTTTGAAAAATGAAAAATTATGACAAACAAATAACCATTTTAGGAACTCTACGAAATTTGCTCCGAGATACACAATAGTTATCAATTATACCAACATTTAAATTCGAGACTCGAGCAAACGTCAAAATTCTATCCTATGAAGAATTTGCGTTTATAATTCTTGAATGTCCGCTTCGGAAGGTCACAGCATGCGATTCTTAACCCCTTTTTCATACATCTCAGTCAAAACTTGAGTTATTTTGGTTATGAGTCTAGGTTAGGTTAGGTTGGAGTGGCGTCCAGATGTCATTGACTCACTTAGACCTCAAGGGTCCATTGTGATACCACTAATGAGGTTACTCATGGGAGAGTAATGAACTTAAACAAACCATTTTGTACTTTTAATGAAGTAAGAGAGACATTTTGTGTCGATAGTTGCTAGTTCACTGGTATTATCGAAGAAGGGATTACCGAGAAAGTTATTCCTTCTAATGGAGAGTGCTGGACATGTACATAGAAGGTGTTGGACTGTTTCCTCTTCCTCTTCGTCCATGCAGCTTCTACAGAAGTCATTTGTGTAGACCCCTAGCCTCAGAGCATGTCTACCTATGAGGCAGTGTCCTGTTATTACTCCAATTGTAGAGCTTATATTTTGTCTGCTCAGGGATATCAAGCCTTTTGACCGTTTTAAGTCTATGCTTGGCCATATTTGCTTGGTTGCTAGGCAGGTGGTACCCTGTGACCATCTAGCATTTCCTGATTCTAGAGCATATTGTTTGAGAAGATATTTGCATGTAGCAAGTGGTGTTCCTATGTTATGTTTTTGTCTAACATTAGACAGAAGTGTTCCGTTTTTGGCGAGCTCATCGGCTTTGCAATTTCCCGGAATGTCTCTGTGGCCCGGCACCCAAATGAGGTGAATATTAAACTGTTCCGTCATCTCATTTAGAGATGTCGACAATCGTGGACTATTTGAGAGTTTGTGGAGACAGACGCGAGAGATTTGAGAGCGGCTTGACTGCTCGAGAAGATTTGTATATCCTTGCAAGATATAACGTTTTCTTTGAGCCAGGATAGTGCTTCTTTAATCGCCATTACTTCTGCCTGGAATACACTACATTGATTGGGAAGTCTGTATAACTGAGATTCAGTTGTTCAAAATTTATTATGAGTCTAGAGTTCGGGGACTTTTCGCGTAGCTCCCATAAAAAAAAATCTAACGGTGTCAAATCTTATGATTTTGGTGGCCAATTGAAGTCGTTGCGAAAACATGAAACTAGGCGCCCACGAAACTTCTCATGCAATAAAGCCATAATTGGTTTGTCGCCCCGTCTTGTTGGAAGCACATCAATACCTCGTCTCAAGGCTTATTTTTAATAAAAGAATATGAATATATCGCTCCGGACTGACTGTAATCGTCCGCCGGACCAATGACACCTTTCGAACATAATGTTGTTCGTAAAATCGGCGTTTATCGTTTAAATAATTTTTACGCGTTGTTTGATTGCTAAGCGTTCCATTATCGTAAATGCCAAACATTCAACTAATATTATTACACTTCAGATGACAGTAAAGTTTAGTTTGACACACATAAAATACCAGCGCTACCAACTGGAAACAACGATATTAATGAGCCTATAGGGCCAACATAAATAAAGTTCAAGATTGTTTTTTTGTTTCAAATAAGCATTTTGCTGCTCACGCTTCAAACATTTAAAAAACATTAACGTCTAATAAAACGCACAAGAGAAAATTAAAATTAAATTAAATTATTAAAAAATTAAAATCAAATAACAAACAAAGGAAAATTCACAACAAGGTCAGGGAACTTAATTTACTTAAATAACCCAAAGCGTGGAAACACCTTGTCATCCGTTACAGAAATTATTGTGACACCAACAATAATACTAATGATGAGAATAGTTTGAAGGTTGGAACGCCTAATTTCCATCCACAAGATATCCGAATTTAATCCATTGTTTGAGTGATAAATTTGGGAAAAAATTGAAAGAGTAAACAGCAAATGTAGAACTCTTGTCAATTATGACAGATGGCAATCAATTAAAATGTTGAAGGTTTGTTTCTTTAACAAATTGCATTGTTAATCAAAAATACAAAACCTGAAAATTAACTTACAGCAAAGATTTAAACAAAATAATGTTAACAACGCTTGCAGAGGAATGCATAAAGTGTACCAAGGTCACAGCAACAAGTTCCTCTGGCATGCAAGTTAAGATCATAATGTTCTAGGAATAAACAAATAGCTAGGGTCTGAGCCAACTGCACAGAGAACAACAGAATCTAGAAAGTGTTTTCAAAACATTAAACAAAGACATTCCAGTAATCGTGCCTTAAAACTTTACAACGTGAACAAAACAATCCAACTCATTGTGGTTAAGATAAATGTAGAGTGACCCACACGCTCTGCAAATTTGTCTTGTTCGCAATTAGCATGATCTATTTCTTCATATTCCGTCGTCGCGTGTGTCTCTGGCGTCATCGTGGTTGCGAATTCCGCTTCAAAAGGCACATGCAACTGATTGAATGCGATAAAAATTGGAAAAATATCTTCTATTTTGACTTATGCTTTGCGATCTTAACTAAATTCATGTTGGCCAATCACGAATTTAAGTGGTTCGTTCATTTTTGTTAAATTATGCCCACTTATTGCCAATTAATAAATAAAATGACAATCTGGGCCAGACGATGTGAATGATAGAATCTGATAAATTCCTAAACGTATTCGTGTACTCGACTAATTATGCACCGAAAAAAAAAATAACCTGCAAGTGTCGTGCTTTCGTCATAAACTTAACCGAGTTAAAATCTAATTAAGTTGAAATTTATTTATGAAATCAAACAGGTGGGCACTGCACTGATCTGGACCAAAAATAGAAAAGAGTTTCTTGTTCTGACGAGGATTATTGACTCATACTCATTTTTTCAAACTTTTTTTTGTATTCAAACAAGAAAGTAACACCAAAAACTTGTCCGATTGGATCATTTTGGACAGCCATTCAAGTCATTAGGAAACTGCATGTGGTAAAATATATTTGGACAATCAATAATGTTAATGTTTCATTTAATTGCCAACGACTTTTTTTATGATCATCGATACACGTTCTTTATCAGAATAAGAATTAATATATGAAATTCTAGAATTTGTGAGGAGCACTACGGCGTATACTTGTTTTTTTTTCAACTTTTGTTATTTTAATTTGCATTGTTTGTTGCTAGGGAAGTGTTATTATTCAAGTCGGATATGCATTATACATTTTTTTGGAATTGTGACACACGTTTTGGAAACTAACTGTTATTGATGTTTGCATTTAATTTAATGACTTTTTCAAGTGGCGTTTTATGGATTTCGATATTGATGACCAGAATTAATGTCAAGTAAAAAGAGATTCAACTGCGGGTCTTCAAAAAACGAGTATACAGACTTGTGGCGATCGTATGGTGTATTCCAAAAACCAACCAACCAACCAAAAACGGTGAATTGTTTTTTTTTCGGACTGAAGTCGCCATTTTAAATTGAAGTACGAGTATCCATCTCAAAAGACAATTTCCGCCAAACCTTTTGTATGCACAATCGAATTAATGGCTCATCCATCAAAATGTTGATTTGCTAATCCGAAATTACTTTTTTACTCTTAACTTCTGTAATTTCATTAATGTAAACACAAGAGATCATTAAACGAGTTCATTAAACTATCCATTAATGTGTGACTTGTTAAAAAGGTTGCAAGCAATGACACTTGCAATATGTCAAAGATTTTCGTTTCACTTGCATCAGTAGAAAAATTTGGAAGAAAACAAATATGTGCTAGTCCACGCCTCTCATACATTTTTATATAAGCATTTCCATACCAAAAATATTTGAACCAAACGTAAGTTAAAGACAAAGTTGACAGCACTCAGTCAAAACCAATTGTAAGTTACATCGTTGGAAAGTTAGTTTCCTTATACTTTTTTATGTTTTTTGTTATGGTTGAGTTTGTAGTGTTTTTTGTTATTCATCTGACAAAATTTTAATAGTATGTCAATCCAACAGATTTTAGGGCAAAAAGCTTATTCGGTTGATTAATGTTGTGTGGGCACGTCAGTTGGGAACAATGTTCTCATTAACTATGAAAATGATGATTGAAAGAGGTTTTTAACTTACAAATTAAAGCTCGATCTTTTGACATGTTAAATTGTCTTTTTAAATGAAAAATTGATTTATTGGTCTTTAGGCAATAAATTTGTTCATATAATTTGCCTTTATCAATAAATTTCAAGGCATAAAAACAATAAAAAAAATTATTAAAATTAGGCTTAAAACATCGTGGGTCTATACTGCCTTATAAGTCAACAAAAGAAACTATTAAAGATTAATGGAGTTGGTAATTTTTATTTGGTTATAATCAAAGTTGATTGCTTTAAGCATAAAAGTGACAAATGGAGGCTTTATGCAACAGTTTTGTGCCATTTAAAAGATTGTTCAGTGCAAAATCTGACAGGGAAAGTTATGACCTAAGAATATAAGCTAAGCCTAGTATAGATAAAATGGTTTATGAATACTTCTTTAACGAGGAAACACAAGGTGTTGCATAAATCAAGAATCCCCAATTTTTTGATTTTAGAATTTTGAATTAGATTGCGTTATATAGATTTATTTCTATGATTTGTTTAGTCTTTAGCAGTTCCAAATGCTCGGTGTTGATATCAGCTGGATAGCAACTTGATGAATGAAAGATCTTTTTTAAGTAATAACTTATCCAGGACCTTGCTATGTTTTACAATATATTGGTTTTTGATAACATTGATAGCAACGGTTCTCATAAAGCGGCATAAACAGGCAGTAAGCAGATCCAATAACATTCGGTAGCCATTGATCCGAGGATACGTGATCTTCTGATAGACACATTTTTACAAAATAAAAACACCAGAATAGCCAATTTTAGCTATAAAAAGCATGAAATTGAAATTTTGTACTTATTTAAGTAGCGCTACAATCCAGGTCAGACACCTCATGCAACAAGCGTCTCCAGTTTAGCACGTCAAGTTGTTTGCAGTCCTCTACCACCTGTGTGCTCTACCTGAGCCTCGTTCTTCTTCTTCTGTGAACGACGTCTTTTTTGGACACGAAGACTCTGCGGACCGGAGCATTATCTAACATTCGCTTTATGTAACTCAGTCATTTGATCTTAACTTTCTTACGGTTCACTCTAATATAACGGAGGCCATTACTTATTACAACCTGAAATAGCTGCCCGTGCCCGTGCCACTAGTTATTACAATTTGAGCTAGCAGATGCCACTTAATTATTATAGTCTGAAAGCAGACGCCACTGGTTATTACAGTCTGCTAACAGACGCCACTTTTTAAGACCCAGTGAATGAACTTCACAGTCTATGAAAATTTACGAGAAGACCTTCCCTAATCCCTAGTACAACAAGTCTGGTACTTAACCGCTGGGACATTGTTCTCTGCCTTTTCCTTAAAATTTCACCTCTATTAGTCAAATTCGTGCCAAAAAATTAATGTGAATTATACTTTGCAAAGAATCGACTGAGTATGCTTGGTTTTGGTTGTGTGTGCAGCTGTTGTAGGTTGTCTCGTCAATCATCGATGGTGGGATGCAGACGCAACCAAAAATAGCTCAAAGTAGTTCAAAGAGTTTTCATGCGATGTTGCCACGGTCCTTGTTTCTGTCAAACAATACTTTTGTTGTTAGATAGAAGATTTTACTACTCAATTGTCTTCTAAGTCCAAAGAAGCAGCATTTTATTCAGCGTTGGCGTCGTTGTCTGCATTTACATCGCATCCCAGGTAGACAAAGTCCTAACTACTTCGAACGTAAATCTGTCTGTATACTGACGTTAGTTCCAAGACGTCGGTGTTGAGTGTCCTTCCTTTTTGGCAGCATTAACTTGAGTGAAACAATCTGAACTCTTGAATTCGAGAAAAGCATTTGAAGACATTTTCTGACCTCAAACCTTCGTTTTTGAATATCCCTTGAAGCCCTTGCTTTTCATTTCTTGTTTTTTATAAAAAAATTTCTCAGAAGAAAAAATATGAAAATAACTTTAACATTTTAAATCCCCAGAAGACACCAATTGCTATCGAAGCCATCTTTTTCACAGCAACTTTCTTAACCTGTTCCGTTCCATTATCTTTCACGGAAGCAGCAATTAAATCAACCAAAGAATATTTAAGGTTTGACTCAGCATTGTCAACATTCAAAACTGACCAAAAGATCACGAAATGTGGCTTTGCATGAATCACGAAATTCAACTCACAAATATGTACTAGTTATTTTCGTCAGAAAACCTTTTAAGTCTAATATGCACAAAATTGGCTGAAATTCGCCATTTAACTGCCACTTAAGTATTTAAGTTCTTCACTAACATAAATAATAATTTTTAAGTCTGTAGGCATGATGATCAAAGAGATTCCGATTTAAGCCCAAAGCGATTGATATAATTCATTACACCCAGAACTCGCATTCTTTTATAATAGCCAAAAATGATAATCTACGATCGTCAAACTCTATTAAATAATAATAACCCTACTTCCGAGAGTTGAAGAGTGAAAGCTTCTATTCGAACAATAGACGTGTTCAAGCCGGTCCATCATCTTATAAGTTATAACCAACAAAAATATCAAATGCAACCTGAAAATTTGCATAACAAAGTCATAGCTATTAAAATATTAACCCATCAAAATTTGTCGTCATGGAACCATGCACACCAACACAAAAATTTTAATTTTTTCTTTATTTATTGCAAACGCCTCGTATTGACTAATACGATTTGCCAGCGAAATAAATTACACCGTCATGTTTTCTTCCTTGTCTCATATTTTTAATTCTCTTTTTTTTAGATTGTCCAAATTGTGTGGACGAAACGCAATACACCAACAAATGGACGATGCCGTTACTGAAACTGGGCGAAAAACGCTACTACCTGGGGATCTTCTTCAAGGTAAGCAACATTCCATTCAAGTCACTCGTTTTATAAAGCCACTCTAGAGATAAGAAGCCATAGCATGTTTATAAGCCGGTCTGTGATACCAATGGCTTAATCGTATGGTGCTGTTGCCGCCCATAAAGGTGGTCCGGTTTATTTGTATTGGCGGTTGGTGCGGTGTCAGTGGTCAGCGAGAAGTGATAATCAAACGAAGAAGACGGGGATTGATAAGATTGAGTTTTTTTTTCGCTTTTGGGTTGCGTTGAAGAGTGGTGGATGTGCATATGAGAGAAACATGTTTTCACACCTTCGTAAATGACGAATATCATCAAGAATTTAGATTGAGATTGTAAAATTAACTCTTGAAATTAAGAAATAAATAATTTTTGTTTTGCTTTACAACAAGTTCTTTTATGGATAAAACCAAATACAAAAGAAATTAACAAAAGATCAAAAAGGAAAGAGGAAGCGCAAACAAAATAGGGAGCACAAAATAAGGAGCGTGGAGAGGCATGCATCATAATTGGTATTTAATCTTAACCGGCTTTAATTTGACGTTTAAACATATTGCTAATTTGTTTTGATTATTGGAATAAGGAAGTTTAAGATTAGTTACTTTCAGAGTAGATTTGACTTATTTTGTTCGCATCGAAAGCATTTTTTTTTTATGCAGAATTGCAGTGACTGCATTTTATTTAAATACTACCTGACCCCGCGAACTTCGTCTCGCTGCCCTTCACAGCAACTCCAGTATAAGAAAGTATTATTAACACAAATATTGTGATAATGTGATTTGCATGAATCCAATTGAAATAGAGAACTACATATCTTATAGTTTCCAAGCTTTACAACTAACTTTATACTTTCATTAAAGCATGCTGTAAAATGCAAATTTCGTTGAGAAATTCAACAAATTCTCGTTCTTCCGGTATGTTTTGACTATTTCAGAATCAGAATTCCAAACAGCTTACAACTGCCCCCCTTATTTGCTGACTTTCCCGTAAGATTGTCCCCAAAATTTGTTTTTACTCAGGCTATCTACGGTGACAATTTTATAAAAATACATTGAGGATTGAGCGGATAAAGGGTCCATACCGGACATACAAACAAAACAATGCATCTTAAATTCCATGCAAAAACTTGATTTTAGGTCTTGAAGTTCTTCGTGCTCTCGCAGAGTCTTCCGAATTCCCAATAAAAATGTTTCCATTTTTCCATTTGAAAATAACAATTTTCCCTTTGAAAACCAATGAGTTTTCGGAGTTTCTCATCAACAACTTTCTGTTTTTCATTCGAAAATCCATTTTGAATCTTTCCAGTTTTCCATTTGAAAACCAATGCACCTGCAATAATTTGCAATTTTCCCTTTGAAAATCAATGAGTTTTTCAAGTTCTTCATCAAGAACTTTCATTTTTCCATTTGAAAACCCATTTTGAAACAAAAAATTCCAAGCAAAAAAAAAATCATATTCCCGACCTTTGTTTGGCTTTTCCAGTTTTGCCACTCTTCCATGAGGTTTTTCCAATTTTTTTTTCACAGAAATCATCACTAAATACAACAGTATTAACCATAAAAATTTCACGAATATCTGTTGGGTCATTTCGGAGACTATAAGAGAAATAAAAAAAAAATAAAAAAACAAACACACACATATAATAAATACACTAGTCAAAACAATTAAAGGAACACTTGAAAAAACTCAAAAATGGAGTGGATTTTTTATAAGGCTGTATCTCAGTAGAAAATAGTCGGATTGAAGTGAAATAAAAAGTTTTTCAAAGGTTATCATTTTTTCTTTTCAAATTATTTTGATTTAAAAAAGTACCGTTAGTGGTTTTTGCTTGAGCGTAAGAAATGTTCACTCAATTTCAAAATCGAAAAAAAAAATAAACTTTGAGTTGTCATAAAATGAGCGGAAATTTTTTTTCAATCCAACCAATCTAAGATTCAATTTGAAAATTTTGCTGACTATAATTCACTGTTTGGTTCAGATCGCTACGATTTTTTTTCTAATAAAAAATGGGTTTACATGCAAAAACACAATTTTTTGATTTTCATCAAAATCAAGGAAATTCGTGCGAATTTCACAAAGTCATAATGATAATGAAAAAAATAAAAAAAAATTAAAAAATAAACAAATTCAAAAGAACAGAAAAATAAGACAAAAAAACTTTCCTTAAAATTGAAAAAAAAGTGTTTTGTAAGTTTGATTGATCGAAACAGAGAAATGGTTAATCGTATTGATGTGAAATTTTCACCAAAATCAAGGAAATCTTATGAGCTTTAATAATTAAGCCTAAAATTAGTTGTATCACTGAAAAGCACAAAATAACGGTAGTTTTTATGAAAAAGATGAAAAATGCGTATTTTGGACCTTTTTTTAAAGATTGAAAAAAACAATATTTTTATTTTTTCAAAATGTTTTTGTGTATGTAATTTAATGAATTTTTCAAATCTGTCTTTAGTTTTTTTGTAAGTCAATATTTAGCAGAGTTATTAGGGTCCAAAGTCAAAATTGTGTTTTTGCATGTAAAGCCATTTTTTGATTAGAAAAAAAATCGTAGCGATCTGAACCAAACAGTGAATTATAGCCAGCAAAATTTTCAAATTGAATCTTAGATTGGTTGGATTGAAAAAAAAATTCCGCTCATTTTATGACAACTCAAAGTTTATTTTTTTTTCGATTTTGAAATTGAGTGAACATTTTTTACGGTACTTTTTTAACTCAAAATAATTTGAAAAGAAAAAATGATAACCTTTGAAAAACTTTTTATTTCACTTCAATCCAACTTTTTTCTACTGAGATACAGCCTTATAAAAAATCCACTCCATTTTTGAGTTTTTTCAAGTGTTCCTTTAATTGTTTTGACTAGTGTATAATAGAGCACGGAAGGTAGCCTGAAAAGTGTCACATCGGAGATCGGACTGAAAGAAAGAAGATGTACGAGTTTTCCCTTTCTCTCTCTGAGCTCCTTTGTAAGACAACAACAGTTTTGATATTGACTTTTCCTTTATTTTTTTACTCGGTCCATTCCACCGTACAGCCAATCAGCGAGAAGCTCAGAGAGAGAAAGGGAGAACTCGTAGACCTTCTTTCTATCTCATCACGTTGTGACAATTCCACTTGTACGAAGTGCTATCTCTTCCGTGCTCTATTATATTATCTCTAAGGTCAAACAGCTGTTGTGGGCAGGTTGTCATTACGATTCAGAAATGTCATTAATAATTAAGGTGGGTTCACAGTGGTGTTCACATTACACAAATCTGCCAACACGACAGAAGTTGATAAACAAAACATGTTCTTGAATGTGAACCCCTAGGTGTGTAAGTTTACTTTTTGGGCTCATTTGAGACAACTACTATCAAATAGATGTGATTAACCTTATGTCGTTTCCCATTAAAAGTCCAGAAGCATTCGGAAGAGTCCAGAAGTCTTCTGAAGACATTCCATTTGACAATTTGACAGACGAAATGCTTCTGAGATGAGAAGAACTCTTCCGCTTTGAAATTTAACCCTTTCCATTGGAGGTAGAAGAAGAAACGTCAAAAACAACCAATGGAATACGACTTTAGTGAATTTTCTTCAAAGTAAATGCTTTGACAGCAAAAAATCAAAAAAATCTTAAACTGAATTTTAAAGAAAAGGAGCATAAAGTTGAATCACAATTCAGAAATGTAGACATGTTTCTCTCCAATCAGATGCTTTAAGACTTTTGCGGAAGAGAAGAAAAAAACATTTATTGAAGTATGTCCACTTGTTGTAAATAAATCCCAAAATTTGACCGTGACTGAAAGTATCTCTTGCCAGTTATCTTCTTAATACAAATTTTAATCATTATATAACCCTAAAATATTAATTACTTACTTCATAACGACCAGATTAACCAACGGGTTGAACCACTTTAAAAAGCCTTGATTAAACATACAAATGTTGACCTTTTAAATGATTAATTACAGTCCTAAAGCTGTTTGTTCAATCATTGAATAAAAATGTTCATAAGATGTGCATGCAAAATGCCTGAGGTAGAATTCACCGAATTGTATTTTGCACCGCTTCAGGATGTTAACCCCTCAGAAGGTCGACTTTACACAATAATATTGTTGCAAGACAAAAGAGAAACCTGTTTAAGATTTTTGTTTAAAGGAAACATCACCGTGGAAAATAACTGGACAATGAACGGCACAGTAAAGCCCATTTAATTCTTGTCATGTGCTATTTTTTAAACTTTTTAATATACACAAAAGTATTTAAGTAAATAAATAAACCTTTTTCCTTCAACCAAGTTCGACTGTGTTACTTTAATTATCGTCCCCTTCAAGTCGGCCATTCACTGGAATTTATTGCAGTTTCCTTTTAGCTTGCAACAATAAATTGATACTTTTAAGGTCTTTCCACGAGATTATGTTTTGGATTAAAAGAAATTCCAGAAATAAACTCGCCACAGATGAGGAAAAAACAACATGTTACGATTTTAAAAGCCTTCCTCCGAAGTGACCATTCACGAAAAATACATTTTTGAGCTAAAATTATGATATGATTTACTAATTAACGTTGTAATTATTGCATCAACACCCTGTCACTTGAATTATTTGCTAACTTGCTTCGTGCTGTTGAAAATGAAAAGAGAAAAACGTTGTCATTGCATAACATCATCAACATCACTCAGGTCGCTTGTCTCATGTCTCAGGAAAAAAAATCACATTCAAACGGATCATATTCGCACAACAGTGCTAGCAAGCGTTTAAAACGCTCTGACTATCAAATAACTTGCTCTCCCTCTTTAAGCCAAAGAAACATAATACCACCGAGCTGAAGCAAAGATTTTAGCCAGAAAGATGGTGATACATCCTGCTGTATGTATCGGACATTGATTGAAATTGAAAGTGGCTTTTCAAAATAGCATTCAAATTTGATTAGTTTGCAATTTATCTTAACGCAGTTTAAATAATTTTGTTTTCTTTGACCTTTAAGGAGATTAAGAAGTGTGTTAGTTGTGGCAGTTGTTTTAAGCAGACAAGAATTACTAAGATGTTAAATTATTTTTGGAAAGGCCAAACTCAGCAAGAATTCGGTGATTCATCAGAAATTTGACTGGGTTTATTGGTTGTTTGCATAATCTTAAGAAACAAAAGCGTGGGGGAAGTTTCGTGGAATAATGATATACATATACATATAATGCAATAAAAAGAAAAGAGTGGCGTGAAAGCTCTTGAAGAGCCAAGGCCTAAGTGGATTACTCTCATCAACAATTCTCTGAGTGCGTGTGAAAAGAATTTAAGGGGCCTACAATTTTACGCCGATTCCGAACGGTAAAGTTGAGAAGCACAGATTGATACTCTTGGAAGTTTTGTCAGTTCTTCTTCGCAAGAGGCAGTGCCCGTGAAAGATGAAATAAAAACTATGGGCACGAGTAGGACTCGAACCCACAACGTTCTGCTTAGCAGCCAACGCATATAACCAATAAGCCACGGGCACATGCGATATGTATTATGTACGAAAACAAAAAAGAGAGCACATAAGACTTTTTTTTTTAGACCGATACTCATTTATAGAGCTGTCGTATGGTGGGCCGCACTGGACAAGATGGTAAATTTGAATAAACTCATTAAAGTCCAGCGGTCAGCAGCTATGTGCATCACGGGAGCACTTAGCTCAACACCAACAGCAGCTTTAGAGGTGCTTCTCTAACTTTATACCTCTTGACATCTTCTCCAAAATAAAGGCAGCCAACTCATATGCGTGAGGCTTAGAGCCACCTCTCAATGGATCAGTAACAATACTGGTAATACTGCTATCTTAGACAAATGCAGATCTATCCGGGTTGGTTACACTATACCATACCATACTCCATTATAACTTCCATATTTCCAAATCCCCCAAGATCATTTTGGGAAGAATTAGGACCTGAGGAAAAAAACAAGATTCACTTCTATACAGACGGTTCAAAGACCGACAACAGCGATGGAAGTGGTATCTATTCGAAACAACTGAATCTCAGTCTATCATGTAGACTTCCCAATGTATGTAGTATGTTCCAAGCAAAAGTAATGGTGATAAAAAGGCATTTTTCTGGCTTAAAGAAAACGTTTTATCTTTTAAGGATAAACGTCTTCTCAGACAGCCAAACCATCTTATTTGGGAGCCAGGCCACAGGGAAATTCCGGGAAATTGCAAAGCTGATGAGTCTAGAATCAATAAATGCTATATGGTCACAGGGTACCACCTGCTTAGCAACCGAACAAATATGGCCAAGCACAGACCTGAAGCGGTCAAAAGGCTTGATTTCCCTGAGTAGACAAAGTATAAGCTTCACAATCGGAGTCATAACAGGACACTGCCTTATAGGTAGACATGCTATGAGGCTAGGGTCTACACGAATGACTTCTGTAGAAGCTGCTTGGATGAGAAAGAAGAAGAAACAGTCCAACACCTTCTATGTACATGTCCGGCACTCTCCAATAGTATTAATAACTAACTATCTTGGTAATCCCTTCTTTGATAATACCAGTGAACTGGCAACGATCGACACAAAATCTCTCTCTAATTCCATTAAAATTAGAAAATGGTTTGTTTAAGTTCATTACTCTCCCATTCTTCTTTAGTGGTATCACAATGGAGCCTTGAGGTCCAAGTGAGTCAACAACATCTTACCTAACCTCAGACTTATTTTACGATATGGGATGTGGATTAGTCAACACAGCTCTTGACAAACATGTTGTGGAATGTGAACGCCCTTAAATGAAGAATCAACTGGGTCGAATATAGTTTAAATAAAGGGGATAACGTTTTATTGAAAATCCTAAATTATCTCAAATTCATGAAAATTGTCAAAAGTTTTCTTGAACAAATTTGACGGCACCCAAGACATTGTACTCACAGATTTCATTTATTTTTTTATATGTATTTTCGCCGCCGTATTCTTAAATTATTTTAGTTTTTTTTTATGAGAATACAACCTTCTCTAGGAAGTAAAGATTTCCTCAAGAAACCTGAACAGGCGGAAGTTCTTGAAAGCGAAAACCAGATCACAACCTGACCACTATAGAATCCAATAAAAAAAAGCGTTGAGTGACTTTGAAAAAAATTTCTATTTATAGTAGAATAGTTTGTGGTTTTTGATAAGTAAATTCCAAACAAGACACAAATGTTGATAGGCAAATGAAAAGTCATCAACAAGTTACTTATCGAAGCAAGTTTGTAGGCCTATATTAACTTTTATTTCTAAACGTGTTACTTACGTAATACAAGGTTTATTGTGGCTCATGGTTTTTGTTTTTTTATCGGTGGGTCATAAAAATCAGCAAGTTTTGCAAATTGGAAATTCATGCAAACAAGAAAAGTACACACAAAAAATTGTTTTCCAGGAAATTATTAAAAAAAAAACATTATTATTAAATTTTTTCAAATAACTGACAATAATTTTCCTTTGATTTCAGGCAAATTGGTTCAAGGCCACACAGTATTGCAGATACCATGGGATGCACCTGGCGAGTATTTCTTCACAGGATGAGAACAATAGACTGGAAAAATATATCAGCGATTACGGTAAAAAAAAATACCTTTGACTTATAGCATCATTTTATCACGAGTCCTTATCCCTTAAAAACCCAAAAACGTCTTTCAACGTGTTTTACCCTTTCATGCAAGAGCTATTGAAGCACTGCCAAACCCTACATGACATCATTACTCGTTCAAAGGAACACATTCACTTAAATCCCTGCAAATATTTCTCAATGATGAAGCCCTTCTCGTAGCCACACCCAAACTTAGCCCTACGATGCATTCTTTTGTGAAAGTAGACCTTAATTTGATTTTAAAGTAATCGACTAAGATTTGGTGTAGTTAAGCCTTTTAAATCCTGCAATCACTTCCAATTAATTCGCTTTGTGCAACAAAGGGGGTCACATTTTAGTTCTCAAGTGTCTAACGAAAAAAAAAATATTCTACACTTGACTAAATACCACATAAATTGTTCTCTATATTCGCTCAAGTCTTGTTTCTTCTCTAATTAGGATCATTTCCTATTGCAGTCCGTAGACAGGAGCGGATTTAGATGGTCACAACATTGACAAATACGCTCGTTGCCAGTACATTTTTCGAAGCTTGTAGAGCTTGTCAATCATGCCTGTCATAACATTAGAAAATACCTAAGGCTCTGTTCATAACAAATCCGTTCAACTTTGTCGATGAAAAAGCCGTACTGTCTCGTCGCTACACTTTATGTATCCCATTCAGTCACTGACATCTGAAACTCCGAAGAAATTATTTAACTAGTGTTGTACGTCTCCATCGCTACCGTCCTTGCTTGTTCTTCAGTTGAACCAGAGCAGTATTTTTTTGGTTCACCCGGAAGCGCAAACAAAAGTCTCATTTTTTGTTGAATCCAACATTGTCGGTCGGCGGCGTTCAGTGGCAAAACTAGTTATTCGCAAAGCACCTCCGCATCAGCTTTAAAGAGTAAAAAATAACTTCAAAAGTCTATTTAAATGGTGGCGACTTAATTCCGTGATGTTTTCCATTCAAACAGTGACGTGCTGAACCAAAACAAAAAACTATCTATCACACATGCCGATGCATGCCGTGTGCACAATACAAATGTGGTTTCAGTTCAGTTCCATCAGAGATGCAGGTAGCCCCATTGCAATCTATCTACTCCTCCAACTATGTCTATGAACTACTTAAACGAGTACAGATACACATTAACGTTCGCCTGGATTTTTCCATCTAAAAGGAATCATGTTGCATTGTTTTTCCTTATTAAACAAAAAAGAGAAAAATGGGTTCATGTGTACGAGTAGTAGGTATTTGCGACAAGCCGTAGATTATTTTAAAACATTTTTTCAGACGGTTATTGGCTTTTTTTTATACATAAGTCGTTAAGCTTGGAAACTTTTACTAAAGCCATTTTAATATTTGTCTTTTTTGTTGTTGTTGCTTTTACAGGTCTGGGGCATGAGCACTTTTGGACTTCTGGCACCGATTTAGCCGATGAGGGTAATTTCTTTTGGATGGCTAATGGACGGCCAATAACCTTCACAAATTGGAATGCTGGCGAACCAAACAATTTCCGTTACGAGAATGGCGAGGAAGAAAATTGCATGGAACTCTGGAATCGTGATGGAAAAGGTCTTAAATGGAACGACTCGCCGTGCAGTTTCGAAACGTATTTTGTATGCGAAGTGCAGCCAAATTAGAAAAAAACAATTTATCTCGTTTTAATAAAAAAAATAAAAAAGGAAACAAAATTGATACAAATTTCTCATTTGAAGTGCATTCCTGAATGCAATGCGAATTTTCGATAGATTTTTAAGTTTTTCTCGTAACTTATAAGTTTTTAGGTTAAGTAGATTGAAAAATAACAATGTAGGAATTTTTCAAATTAAATTTTATTATGTAGAAAGTGATATTGAAATGAAATTGATTAATTTTTATGCATTCGTTAAGGCCAGCGAAACATTGGGTTAATAATTTTGTTTTGGGGGGAATTTCGTTATCGATTTTTGTATTGTCATCAAAAACAGGAAGAGATGTCGTGAATTGTATATTTTTAAGTATTAAGTTTATGGACACTGTTTGGAAAAAATGTGTACAGTAAAAATTAAATATAGAAATAAAATATTTATAAATAGACGAGTTGTGTACGATTTATTGAAATTGAAGAATTTATGCTGAAAATGAATTTTAAAGAATTCAACAGCCATATTCATAAGAAAAACGCCTATTGTTATACTCTTATTCCACAGGTTAACTAGCCTATAGACTAAGAGATAATTCATGGGTTAAAATTTCTCATTAATAAAAAAAATTGATCCCGAAATGGTTAAGTGACGTTTTTGATACTTGACGACCTACTTGTTGTTGTCCTTGCTACGTACATATATGGACATCGATTGTAGCGCCACCAAATGAACGGACACAGAATCAGTTATTTTTACATTTTTTTTTCCTCTTAGCTGCCCTCCACGACAGTTAAGAGAATATTATTTTATTAATGGCATTTTCCACTTAGTCCAAAGACTACGGGTAAATCTTTCTCTGTTCTGGGTATAATATAAAGCCGTAACCTCATGTTATCTCCAACAATATACCGAAGAGAAGTATAACGAATAAGTTTTTGGTGCATATTACTTTTTTAAGTCATTAGAGCCAATGGTCGTCTTTGCTTGGATTTCTGGACTAAATCCACATCTTGGTATAGTTCGCACGTTACGTCTACTATGCTAGCAGAACCATTTCATAAGCCGCAACCGAAAATTATACAGTATTTTGTTGCTGATTTGTTGCTAATTTATGACACAAGAATTAATTTTGTTGCTCAAATAGTTCTCTGGAAAAAGCGCGGTTACTTCTTTTCTCTTCTGAAAAATAACAAGTATACGCCCGAGTGAACTTTCCCAAAAAACGTTAATTCCATAATCTGGATAAATCTTCATACATTTTTTCATAGAGAAAACATTATTTATTGGGTCAGCTAGTAGGATAAGAAGTCTCTTTAACCGTCTCCTCCAATTTTCAGCCAAATCATGCCATTCTTTCTTCTTGGGTCATAAATGGTGTTGGTTTTTGTTCATTTTATAAAAATTTAAGGAAGTGAAATAAAATACATATTTTTTTATTGTTCTTTTATATACACAATAAAACGAGGTATAATTTTTTTTTTCATTGACGAATGTGCAAATGCACATTCCTTGAGGTCGTCGAACTCCATCTATGAATTAATGGTTCGTACTGTATATAATTGCCGTATAATGCCCGCTTACAGCAGCATGATTTTCATTTTTATTAACTTGGCCTCCGTAATACGCAACTACTCCGTGGACCAACAATTTTGTGTTCCGTTTTTTGGGACTGAGTATGTATTTTTTGCTGTTCGTTAGTCTCGTTTAAGCTCGAGAACGGCTGTACTAATTTGGCTCATTTCGGTTTTGAATTATTAGTGGAAGTTCAGGGAAGTTTTAAACGGTGAGAAAATTTTTAAAAAGTGCACAAATACATACGGTATGAGTTAAATTCATTCCCCATACTTTATGAAGAATAAAAACAAAGTTATGTGTTCGCGTTAATTCAAATATTATTCAAATTCGAAAAAATTAATTCGACATTAAGAAAAAAAAAATTAAACTAGCTTTCCCGACTATTTCCAGCCCAACAAATCTCTCTTCCTTTAACCCATTTGCCATTTGTAGGCTCTTAGAAATTACTATGATTTTGACGGTCATGAATTTTTTAAACATCAGCCAAAAGAGACTTCATGATGGCTGGTCTTGAAATACATATTAGGATCATCAAATAAAGATAAAACCTAATTGATATCTTGTTTTATTCCGTTTTAAAATCGACCCGACATTTTCCATCACAAAACGCCCGAGTTTCATATAGAAGAAGAAAAAACAATAGAGCAAATGTGAGCGCGTTCTTGTCCCTCTACTCCGAAAACGGTTAATTTAAGAGAAAAATGCTTTCAGCATTTATTTTAGAACAGTTTGTCCTTGACCACTATTGATCTCCGGGCAATAGGTCTCGAATTTTGCGACCTTTTGCCCACCATAACTTTTTTAGCCGGCATGATATCAATGTCGATTTTTCAAATCTTCATAATAGCACCGTAATAAAAGTGTACACAAAAATCTAGCCCACTAGGAATTATTCCGCAGATGAAACCTTAAACGACTGCATTATTATATATCAACAAAAAATTATTAAGTATACCTTTTTTCTACAAACAAAATGAAAGACTTAGAGGTGCTTTCGTTGTTCAAATAACATAAATGGAATTGACGGACGCAGCCTAACTGCAGTGTTAAATAAAACAAAAACAAACTATAATGAAAGAAATTGAAGATTCATACAGCAAAGTTTTATTTTTTCGTTGACGAAACAACGTTTGTCGGGAGAAATTTCACACGGGTGTATACGTGCTATTTTTCAGAAGAGAAAAGAAGAAACGTAACCGCGCTTTTTGCAGAGAACTATTTGAGCAATAAAATTAATTCTTGCGGCAAAAATTAGCAACAAAATATGCCATTAGTTTTATTAACTTCCCAGAGGAAGTTATTGTAATGACGCCGATCTTGTGAATCTGCAATTTTTGCATTTCTCGATGTTTTGAGGTCACTAGAGTCCGAATCAAGCGTTTTTAAGATGATGTCAGTGTGTGTGCATGTGTGTTCGTATGTGCGTTACGTTTTTTCAGCTCGATTATCTCGCGAACCACTCATCGTACTGTCATAAAATTGGTCTCATTCGACGCGGCATTGTGTTGTTAAGAGCTGATTAGGTTTTGAGCAGTTTTTTAATGGAAATCAAAAATCTAAGACAACCCTGATATAATGAAAATTATGATAATATCTGCAATAATTTCAATAATAGTGCAAAAAATCTTATAGTTAGTGGAAAAAAAAAACAATATTCAGGAGTATCATATACTATATTTGATTACTAGCTGACCCACCAAACGCTGCTTTGCCGTATAAATATTAATTTTCGGAAATACTAATCCGATTAGAAAAATTGCTTCAATAATATAAAACTACAATATTCAGGAGCAATATAGGCTGTATTTCACTGTGCAAAGTAGTTGTGAATGAGTCCACGAAATGGTACGATCAACTTTTGGCAGATGGCTCCACTGTTATTCGATAAACTTAATGTTTTTCATAAAATCATAAGTTTTATGGAATTTGACTTTGAACCAACGTGCGTGTACAACTACAACGGGATGACGGCTGAATATTTTGCAAAACAACTAATGTTTTTACGTATTTTTCTACTCTGGGAAGTTAGTCGTGTGGACTCCATGGGTCGCACTCATATTATTTTTTCGCTAGCTACATTGGTTCTAATTTGGTTCGGCTAGCGTTATATTACGCTGCTAGAACATTGTTTCTTAAAGAAATAGTTGAGCAACAAAATCAACTCTTGCGGCACAAATTAGCAACAAAATACTGAATAAAGTGCATCTTGTCTAAGCCCTACACATGTTTGAAACAACTCATATGAGTTGCAAGTGTTCAATACTTCCCTGCATATTATTTAGCGCCATGCGGCGTAGCTTGATCAGTTCGGGAACAACATACGGCCTTGGCGATGGATGCTGTCATTTGGAGCATTGAAGGTGATGAAGAAATGATTGATTTCGATTGAAAATCGTAAGGTTTTTCCAGGATTTACCTCAGTGTATTTTGGTCTATCGTTGTTCTAACCGGCCTAAAGCCACACTAACACTTGGCGATGAAAATAAAACAAGCTTCCCTAATAATCGTTGATTTGGCTTCAACTGTTGATATTTTTCAGCCAAGAAATCTTTCTTTAAGAGCTACGTTGGCATTTCAATAATATTTTTGATCATTTTTTAAAGTAAACACGGTGATTCACGATCGTTGTGCCAAAAAGCTAGAGCGTGTACGTTTGGTTGAGACAAGAAAAGAATCCCATGGGATTCCCCGCTTAGCCCAGAATAGAGGAGAATTTTTCTAAAAAACTACTTATTATTATTACATGTTAAAAAAAAAATTTGAGAAAAAAAATGAAAAGAACGAAATAATTCTATTCAAAAAATTTTACTATTAAGTACTAATTTTATTTTCAAAATTCAATGCTGTATTCAAGTTTAAAAAAAATTACATTTTGCAAATCAAAAACTCAAATTTTCGTACCTCCAATCCTCTTTTCGGCCGATTCATAGTTTTGAATTTGTCAGTATTGATCTGAAAGGAGCAAAAATCTTTTCCAATTTTCGGACAGTTTTATCTATAAGCCAAAAACTATGAATCACAAAAATCTGTCTAAAATCCAGTATTCATCTTCTAGTAATAAAAAACCACCATCATAACACGATTACCTCAAATTTTCTACTCACGTTAGAATCTAATGCATTTTTCTGGCGCAGCCAACACCTTCCTCAAATCAATTTTCTCTCAACAACAAAGTATCAAAGTTCTAGTCCATACCAATAAAAAAACAACCTTTCAAAGTAATTAAAATCCCAACCGTAACATATTTCATGACACTTCAAAGTTGTCTTTTCATTTTACCAGCTACACGAACAAAAAATCTATAACCCAAATACACCCCAATTACCCTTAATCTACTTTCACACATTTCCACCTAAAAAGTATAGATGAAAAACACTTCACCAAACAAACAGAAAAAAAACACCGCTCAGCTGACCCAACAACCTGGATTACAAATTTCGCCCGTTCCACTTTCACCAAAAAGTCACACAAAATTTCCCATAAAAATCTAAAATGTCTTCAAACATCCATAAAATGTCATCGATTTCAAATGATAAAATTCTGTCCCGATAGCCATCAAAAACACACTTTAATTGTACATTAAACAAACTTGTCCCCATAATCATCTACAGCTCGTTTATTTTTTTCTTCTTTTTACTCAAAATAAATTACATCTTAAATGGCCGAGACATGTCGCGTTTTCAGTCATTAAAAGGAAATGTTGCAAACAATAATTTCTAAGGATGTACCATGAACCTTCTTTCATTCTACTAAAAAGATTGAGATTGAGAGAAAGTAAACAAAATGACGTCTATTTTGAGTGTTTGCTTAAGAGAACCAACGAGTGCAGTTTGAAGAGAAACAACCACTTTGTAACTGAAAGATTAAACACAATAAAAAAAGAACAGAAATACTAGCCGCATATCATCGTAATCCAAACAGTCTCCATCCGTCTGTGCCAAACACAAAAAGCACGTTGTTTTTTTGCACCCCCAAAACAAATCACTGAATCATTTAGCACAAGAGCCGACCGTATCGCGTTGAGTTTTTGACTCTGCCTCGTGCTCGGTACACTACGGCGTATGCGCACTATTTTTTTTTCTTGTTTTGAAATAAAAGAGAAGAGTGCACATTTCTGTTTATAATTAGATATTTTTTTGTTTGTGTACTGAGAACTTACAAAAGACCGTGTCTAAAAGCTCCAGGCAAGTCTAACGGACAGAACAAAAAACTGAAGAGAACCACGGTGGCATGTTGTGTCGTTGTCGGTCGTATCCTTCAACATAAGACAATATCCACCTCCGCAGAGTTTGTCGGAAAAGCGCACACCAGCCCTCAGTTTTCCACAGCTTATAGAACATTTCGGTCCGAATTGAAAATCTCTCCTCAGTCATTTGAAACGGTACTTGGTAATGGAAAAAAAAATATATCACAGTGCAAAGTGTATAGAAAATTTATATTTAATTTTTTCACTGTGATGAAAAATTGCAAAATCTATATTCGAAAGTGAATTTGATGAGAAATGCTAAAAAAGAAAAGTGTGAAGTGAAAAATTGATGGCAATTTAATTGAAAATTGTGAAAAAAGAAAAAGCAAAAAAAAGAACGGTCAGAGAAAACCACCCTTGCATTGGAAAAAGTGAACGATTTCGATTTGGCGAAAATACATATTACTTCCTAATTGAATTTAGGATGATGGAAAATTTTCAAATTTAAATTGAAATTTCACCAACGAAAACGAAAATATCTTTTTGGTATTTTCCTGTTATTGAAAAAAAAAAAAAATTGTCTACCAAGATTGATATCAATTTATTTTGGTCCTTGCCCACTTCCAAATTGAATAGAATTCCTAAAAAGGACCTTCTTGTCTGCAAGAAAAAACATTGAAAAAATTTCAAGAAAAACCCAACCTTGCTGCTTTAATTCAATAAAATCTAAAAAAGCTCATTGCACTTTTATTCAAAATCATCAGCGGAAATTGTCAGTCAAAAGGAAAGGAAATTTAGCCTCATTTCTTATTCTTTCTTTTTTTACTTTTCAACGAGTGCTGGCATTAAAAATAGAACAAGTTAAATGTGTCGCCTAAAAAAAGGAAAATAAAAACAAAAAAACGAATCAAATAGAAAAAAAAATACCGAATATACCCAAACTTATGTAAAAAGGATAAATGGGAAATTCCGTTTGTCGTCGACGATTCCCGTGCTCCGCAATAACATAAAGTACCTACTCCTTAATTTGTTTGAACTTTTGCATGCGCATTGACTTGGGGGGAAAAAGAATATAATTCTCTAAGAGCAACCCAACCGCCCTAGCAGCACGTTAAAGAGCACACGGCAAAGTGTTAAATGCCAACATTGTAAGCCAGGGCTGTCGAAAGTGCATTGTTTATCAATTCAATTCGGAATTGAAGTTAATTGACAGTTAGTTCTATGCTAAAAGTACCAGAAAACCAATCGATGAAATGTATGTATACTTGTCGACCCAGCTCTCCAAATTCAAGTGCATTAATTCTTCAAATTCAACAACATGTTTAACAACTTCTGTCGTGTAATGTGAACACCACTGTGAACCCACCTTAATTCATAATGCCATTTATTCGGAACACAATGACAGCTGTGGTTCGACATTTCCAATTGTTTTTGTTTTCATAACAACACTTTTTACTTCTCTCTTCGGTTTTCTAGGCCGCTAAAAGTGTAACACAAAAAAAAGTGCGTTTGACTTTTTATTATGATTTGAGAACTGACAGTTTCAAGTTTTAATTAACTGTCAAATAATACACATCTTTATCAGCTCATTTTGACAGAAATTGTATCATGTTGCGAAAGCAAGAAATTTAATGAAATTTAACCTGCTAAGTCAAATGGTTCTTATAACAATGTCATGCATTGTATACCCACTTCTAGTACAATAATGTCACATCATACTGACACTACATTACCGACTTTGCTGTCCATAAATATCACTGAATACTATAACTGTAGGTCCGTTCTTTTACTCCCTAAAACTCCCGAAAACTCACTAAAACTTCCAAAATCCCACACTTTTCTGTTCTTTACTAAAGTTTTTTGTAAGTTCTGTCACTTTTGAAGGAGACAAATATTTCCCCTATCTCCCGATTTTACACGCAAAAATTCCTTGCGGGAGATTTTTTGAGTTCTGTCAAACCATAAGAGATACATTGAATTTTTTGACGTTTGATATAATTTTGTGCATTTGTGAGATTTAGGCTGTCAAGTGTTCTTTTACTTTTAAGAAGAATCACAAAATTTCATCCCACCTCCTCGAATTTTGACAGTTTTCACAAAACTCCCGAAAAAGTTAAAGAACGGACCTTATATAAGCTCATTTTGGCAGAAGTTGTAGGACGTTCTGAAATCAAGAAATTTAATAAAAAAGTTCTTATAGCAATGTCATGCACTGTATTTCCACTTCAAGTACGCGTTTAAGAATGCCATAAATTTTGTGTTTGTATACCCCGTCCGCAAAGTAGGTGGCGCTGCTGCAAGCTCAAAACAGCCACCCAGTGGTTCTTTCGCACATGGTTATTGATGTCGCTAACAAACTACACTATCATGGTGTCATATCATACAGAAACTACATTACCGACCTTGCTGTCGCTTAACAATAAAACTGTCACTGCCTGTCATTCTGCATTCAAATATCGACCAAAAGAGAGTATAACTTTGGCACATGATACTTTTGTTATTAATTCGACAGCCCTGCTATCTAGTGAACTCTGATTTCTCTCATTTAGGACATTTAACTACGCGAACTTTAATCTTTCCAAAAATTACACACCTATGCACAGATACATCTACATGTTTCTCATAAATTTGACATTGACAGCGGGCTATACAATACGCCACACGGCATTTACACAGATAGAATAATGGAGTTTAGGTCGCGATGATGTACGAGAAGGACCCGCGCGTCCCATACGCCAGCGACAACACTTTAATCTGCTGATAGTTTAATTTCTATGAAGCATAAGTGGTGACGTCCTCATTTTACAGAATAAATAGATCCATAGAGTAAGATAGAATAGACACAAAGATAGTTATAGATGGGGAGGATGATAAAATAATCCTTCGTATCGTAAATTCTTGTTCTCGTTGGCAAGGACCATGTGAGGGATTTTCTCATAATTTTTGCAAGTTTATCAGTTTTGCGGATTCACTAGATTGAAATTGGGTTATTCCTCTTATGCTCTCGTGTACATATACATTTTTGTGGGGGTTGTGGGCAGATTGCATGTGGAAGGGGAAAGCGGTGGAAAAGGATAGTGAAATTTGTTGGCTTATCGCGCGCACTTGAGCTCACTTTTCCCTACCTGTACTCTCGGCCTTTATTTCTTTTTATTTGTATTTGCGGCACAGAGCTTGTATTTTACTTTCTTTTTTTTTTGAGGTTGGAAACGGGGTGTTTTGGTTGCTTAATGCAGTTGTTGACCTAAAAACCCTATAACTAGTGGGATGCAATCACACCCATCTTCATCGTAGTTCTGGAAATGTACATATTTGTACACACATTGCAATACCAATGACGTATGTTTGAGGGCGGTTTTTAGGAGGGGGTTGCTGTGGTTTTTTTTTGTGCAAAGGATGTATTTGCAGATTGCAGAAATATTTAAATGAGTTCATTCCGTACGTACGTACGAGACTTTTATTGGTTTTCAATAACTTTGATATTGGAAAAATATTAATTGGAATTATTTACACAAGACTAGATAGAGAGAAGGTAATACTTTTTGTGGGATTTGTGGGATAGGAATATTTTAATGATCGTTTTAAGAAGTTGAAATGTAGGTACAAGGCCAAGAAATGGGTATTTGTTTTTTGTAGTTCTATTTTCGTATTTGGATGACCTTTAACTACTTTTTTGTTCTGTTTGTTGGCCTTTAGCTAATGAAGGTTGGTTTAACTCTTAAAATTTCAAGTAGACGGAAATAAGTAGGTTGGTACATTAAAAAACTAGCGAACGTGCTAACTGGCGTTGTTGCTGAAATGCAAACTCTTAAGTGAAGCTTTTCAGTCGTGTTTGAAGTGGCCATGGGAGAGATTTTCCAGAACTTTGCATCTTTTTAGAGTTCAACAATAACATTTTCTTGCCGAGGATAAAAAGTTTTTTTCGGTTTTGTTCTTTGTTTCAAAAATCTTTCTTTGTCCTACAAAGTTCTTGAGTTGTACTCTCATTAACAAGGCTGAATTATTTTTAGTTTTAATGGTCTTAAAGGGGGTTTTCAAAGGAAAGGGTTTTCGAAAGTCTGAAATCTTTGATAAAAGGATGCAGAATTGACGAACGTCACAAATTGTTAAATGTAACATTTCCAATGTTTTGTTCTGCTTAATTGTTGAGTTCCAAGTAGGAAAAATAATATTGTAGATTTGTTCTTCAGGTTTTGAAAATGCTGATAGGCTTCCTAAGACTTTAAAACTAAGCCAGAGGAAGTCTGTTTGAGGATATATCTACATCGGATATGCTCGGAAAATAAGATTCCGAAAAGGTTTTGATTTTTTTTAGATGAAGGCTTTCAGACATTTTATGAAATCGCATGGACAAAAACAAGCTGACCAAAAATGTGAAATGGACAGAAAGTGTGTACTTCAAGACATACATTACGCCAGAAAACTTAAGTAATAGAGTTTATGTCTTCCTTTGAAGGTATACGAAAACATCTTTTAACGTTGTCGAAAACCTTCTCAAGTATTTTAATTTTTGTCGACAGCAGTCAGGATAAAAATCCCTCTTAGATTTTCGATGATCAACTCTACAACTCTATCATTGGTTTCAGAAAACCGTTTGGAGTCCTTGGCACCGGTTGTATTATTCCTGGAGAGATACCTACAGGTTCTGCCACTTTGATGTTCTTTAGATATCAAGCGCTTTGGTCGAAATCTCATCTCGACTGAGGAAGCTTTCCAAATTTTCAAAATACTAGTCATCAGATGGTATATGGGCTGCACAAATCAGAGAAAAGTGTTGTTGCACTTGTCTTTGGAGTCGGTTCACTCATTGGTTATTGTCTAAATGATTGATGATCTTGTAGCATTGATGTTTTTTTTCTGCTAGTGCCACTCATGGATAGTGCTGCATTGGGTTTTCGAAGCATTACACTCTACCTGGTTTTTATTTTACCGTTTAAGCTCCACATCTCAAAACGAGGGATGTGAAGTCAAGAAGGAAGTATCAAATCCAACGAAGGAGAGATATGTTGATACCGGAAACATACATTTCCTCTTCCACTTGGGTGCGCCACCTAAGTCGCGGTCTTCCTTTACTTCTACGTTCCTCGGGAATAGTGTCAAAGGCTTTCTGGGCCGGAGCATTGGTGCCCATCCGCTCTAAATGATTGAGCCATCTGAGTCTCTGGAACTTGACTCTTCTGGCTAGGTCCGTGTCATTATACAACCCATAAAGCTCGCTGTTGTATTTTTTTCTCCATTCCCGCTCAATGCACACGGGCCAAAGAACTCACAAAGGCGCTATTGAAATCATGTTGTGTTCTTCCCATTATATCATATCGTGAGTTCTCAATCGTTATTGTGCACAAGCGAAAGAGCTTGGCTGGAATGCAAAACTAGACATAGCTTTATACAGTTCGTCTCTGTAGATGCTGTCATACGCGGCCTAAAAATCGATGAAAATGCGTATTCTCCACCCTGGTTTGGATTTCATAGGTTTTTCCAGGATCTGTCGCAAAGTGAAAATTTGGTCGACGCGACGGTTGAACTTTCCTGTTCCTTAACCAATCAGATTGTTGACGAAAGCCTCCAGACGTTCAAATATTTTGGCAGAGAGGATCTTATTAGCGATGTTAAGAAGGCTGATTCCTTTGTAGTTGACACAGTTAAGAGCATCTCCCTTCTTCAGGATCGGGAAAACAATGCTGAGGTTCAATTCATCGGGCATGCATTCATCTGGCCAGATCTTACAGATGATTTGATGCATGCTCCTATCTAGATCGTCGCCTGCTTTGAACACCTCGGCAGGTAGACCATCTGCTCGGCTTTGTTGGATTTCAGCCGTGATATTGTGGTTTTCAGTTTTTCTAGTTCGAGTTCACGGAAATGTTGGCTATCATCGTGTCCGATGAAGGGCTCCTGCCTGACGGCGGGATTTTATCGTCGCCGTTATACAGTCTACAGAAGTGGTATTTCCACATCCCAAGCATTGACTGCGATTCTACTATGATGTTCCTTTGTTTGTCTCTGCGGGCATCGCATCGGTTTTCGATGACCTTGAGCAAGCCGTTTTACCGGTAAAACCTCCTTCTCATACTCCCTCTCTTTTCTCCTGAGAAGCCGGCGTTTCTGTGTCCACTTTTGCTGGTGGAGCTCACGAGCAGCTCTTGTTCTTCTATACAGCGCTGCTTTGTATGCCTCCTGCTTGCCTGCAGGCGCCTGCCTACATTCTTTGTCAAACTTGGGGTTTCGTTTGGGTGGCTGCGTAAAAACTAGCACATTAGAGGCGCCATTTCGAACTGCTTTCTGAAATGTTGCCACTGGTCTTCGATACTTGATGTTGGCGGCATAGGACTCCTAAAGAGGTAACTTGACACTCGATCAATAATTTTGACCCCAAAACAATGTAAAGACTTGTTCCACTGTTTGGTAAGATAAACCGTCAGACTTCCAGTGAATCTGCTGCTGCGAAAGCCGTATTACTGTACATTTAGAAGCTTACGCCCTTCGAGATATTTCTTTAGCTGATAATAATCTATCAGCATTTCCATGACCTTAGAAAGAAGGGATGTAAGTGAAACCGGCCGAAAAATTCGATTGTGAAGAAGAAGATTCTACATTTTTTTTTATTGGCTAGAAAGTAATAAAACTATACTAGGAACGAGAAGAAAAGAAAAGATGGAGAAGATTACGAAAGGGTTCTTCCAGCATGGAAGAACACCTCTTCAGAAAGATACCGAGGATGAGGTTACAATTGCCACGCTTCGTACGCAGAGTCAGCTGTTTTGGCTTCAAAGGATTCTGCAGTAGTTGAAATAATTCCAGTCTTAGAATATCCATGATTAGCTTCGTGAACACTTCCCGAATCTTTATGTATTCGCCTTCAAGATAGAATATAGTGGAAATGTATTGATTCTAACTATTCTAGTCGCGGGGCGTGTTGAAAAAAATATTTGTACGAGCGATCAGAAATAACTTGATGAATGAAATGACCCATTATCTGTTCTCTTGACACTGTTTAATACTAACATGTGACATCCGATAATCCAATCGTCAAGAAATGGTACCAATGTCAAAGCAAAATACAATTCAAAATATTCCAATGAATTTTCAAACAAGATTCTCAATATTTGGATTGAATCAAAATCAAGGCTTTACAAAAGTTGCTCGAAAAAAATTGCATTCATTCAATTATCGATGAATGTCAAAACTTTCAATCAGCAATAATCTTGTGCTATTATTTATCTCTAGGAAAAATACAAATTTTTCTTTTTCTGAACTTGGCAGGTTATCAAAATTCAAAAATAAAAAGCCAACCGTAAAAAAAAAAACAAACAAATTGTCTTCCACTGCATTTTATTGTATTCAGTTGATTCGTTGAACTCACAACCGAATGTGATGCAAATATTATTTTCATTTTCTTCTGTGTGTTTATTTTTACTTTGTCCGAGAAAAAAAAACATCATCTTGGTAGACAATCCCCATATTGAAAAGTGTCTCACATCAAATAAAGGTACTCCTCAAGATCGTCTAGCGACGGGATAATCTTTTCCTCTAGAATGTTTACAGAAGTGCCATACTCAAAAGTGAATGTGAATACTTCCAGTTTGTAGAAAGAAGAAAAAAAAGTCCATGCAATAAATAATAATGATTTGTGTTTAACAAAACGAGTGGAAAGCGAAAAAAATGAATACGAGTGCGATAGAGGGTGAAAGTACTTTTAGTTGTTGCCAATAAAGTGCTGGATTACATTCGAATAAAATATTTCATATTTTTTATTATGGGAGACTTGCAAGCGACGATTGAGTTTTCAGTGGAACTCTACAAATTCTATAATGTGGATTTATTCCAGAGAGGGTAAGTTGCCAATAAAATTGTAGAAATTTGCTTTTTATCCATTTACTTTGTTGAGAATACACTCCGGAAACTTCATACGAATCTTGAGCGGAAATTCAATTTCTAGGTACATGTGTGATGTATTGAACTTTGCTAAAGGTTCTAAAAATAAACTGTCACTTTTGAGAAAAGATAACACATATGCATATTTGTTTTTTCTGTTAAATACATAGAGAGCACTTCTTTTCAAAGTTCAGAGTACCCACTGAGTGGTTTTCTTGCATTGTACTTTCTTAGGTTAAAAAAGATGCATGTGAGGTTTCTAAAATACATCATGTCATGCATTTGTTTTTTGTCAACATTCCTACTAATGTTTGATTTTCTGCACAAAACTTGTCAATATTAGGTACATGATATTTTGTGTTAGAAGCCATTGAAGGAGAAGAAAAGCACGAACTGCATAACTCCTTGTTCATTTCGTGAATTTGAAGTGAATAGCTGGAGCTCATAAAAGCTAAAAGCCATAAGATTTCAAAATGCAATTTCGGTCGTAAAAAATGACTATTCACTTCTTCTATTTCCAACAAAGTTAGGAACCAAGCAACCTAACTTATTTTTCAAAATATAACCCTACATGCTGGACTATAAGAAGCGTGTGTACATTCTCTAGCTATTAATCATACAACAAACAACACTTTAAAAATAATGCCAATTGTTTTTATTTACTTTTATTTCTATTTTTTGTTTTCTGAATTCTATTTTCAGGTTGTATCAAGTTCGATGCTCTTTGCGGGTATCCCCCAGACTGCCAGTTCAAGTTGAAACAACTATTTCCGAAAAATCGTATACCCAGCCCGCACAACAGCAGCAACAACAACAACAACAGCAACAACAGCAGCAACAACAACAGCCCCAACAACCCATTGAAGAACAGGATGAAGTGCAACAAAATTTACCACAAAATAATGTTTTGCCAGGATCTGCTTGTATAATTAATGGTGCCGGAGCATCCAGAGTTTTTCAAATACTCTATCGCAACGAAGAAGTAACACTACGTGATGTTGTTCTCTTTCGAACGCACTTGTTGGGTAAGCATAAACATATACCCGGCTTCGGCAAAGTATCATTGAACATAAAACATATGACCTGCCAAATTGCTCTATAACCAAGTTGTATGTGGGCAGGGTGCAGCTTGCAGTTTTGATATCTAATAAGCACCTCGTGTCTATGTCTATAAAAATTTCAGTGAGCTCGAAAAATCTGACGAAAATGTTAGTTTGTTGGTTTATTTTTGTTTTTTGTGTCTAGGTAATGTATGCCTAGGACACGAACATAAACACAAAATGTGTTGTTCAATGCTATTTTGGGGTTTGAGACATTGCCAGAGAATTCGTAATAAAATTCATTAAATTATGAGACTATCAAATGAGATTGCATTGACCTTAAATACGCATAAGTGCATAATGTATTTTATATCACAGATTGCATTGATATGGAGCGTATTCAAGGAGTTTTTTATGGGGCGCTATAGGAACTTGACAACATTGAATTTAATTTTTGAACGCACCCTTTCACCACTCATCGAACTGTCATAGTCAATTTATTCAGTAAATTTCCTGCTTTGTTTCATGAATCAAATCTGATGCACAGAATCTTATCGGGTTTTGCAATAAGAACTTTGAATTTAATTTGTGAACGCACCCTTTTACTTATCATCGAACTTAAAAAAAAATAGGGTGACAGCTCTTGCAGAGCCAAGGCCTAAGTGCTAAGTGGCTTATTCTTATCAACAATTCTCTGAGTGCGTGTGAAGAATTGAGGGCAAAGTTGAGAAGCACTTTTTCATGACAGATTGATACTCCTGAAAGTTTTGTCAGTTCTTCGCAGGAGGCAGTACCAACCTGTGAAAGATGAAATAAAAACTTTATGGGCACGAGTAGGACTCGAACCCACGAGCGACGTTCTGCTTAGCAGCCAACGCATCTAACCACTAAACCACGGGCACTTGCATTTGAAAGTCTTAGTTTGCTTAACTATTTAAGGTTTGGCTTAACAAACCAAAACCCTAAGCTATTTTGATGTTTTAATGTATTATTCCGTTTTTCTTATATCTGTGCTTTATTTACGATAAATGGTCTAAAGCATAATACCTTGTTGTTTTATTATAAAAGAGGAAACAAACGTCGGTCTCAGTAAACGGCAGTGGCAGATTTGCACATTTTTTTAGGCTTATCAATTTTTGTCGCTATTACCTCTTAAATCAAAAACTCGCAGTTTATTGAAGACCAATATTTAAAGTGATTGTAAATCTTGTCTTATGGTGTGCAAGGTGGAAAGTTGTGTTTTCAATATATTCACTGCGGCGTATACTTATTATTTTTCAGAAGGAGAATAAATTATTATTAACTTAGTTACAAATTCAATTCAAATAAAAGTAGTTCATTATACGTAAAGAATTATTTAAAATTAGTAAATAATATTTTTTTTAGCCACCTGACAAAATCAAAAAAAAAAATGCAATTATGGTTGAACAAACCGGAGAGGTCTTCCTCTTCAATGAGAAATGAAAAAAGTACTGAACAAGATTCCAAAATAGAATAGGGCTCTACTTTCTTATATGGAAATCTGAATTTTGGCAAAAAAAACACTTTTATTTTAAAGATAAATGTATTTAATGAACAAATATAAACAATTTGGGGCGAGGAATCACTTCTTTCTATTTTTAATTAATTTTTAAACTTTCAATTTTTCATACGAAAACACTAGGAAAAGAACATGGTGGATGTATTTTGACAGTTCTTCCAAACACAAACACATAGCAATGTGTATAATTTCTTTGTGTTAAGTGCTCGTATGGGTAGTGATTATTGGTTCTTTTGGGAAATATTTTGGGAAATTTTTGTTATTTTGCTAAGTTTTTAAAGCAAAATGTTATTTCTTGAGGGTATATTATAATTATTAAAACTTGCGCGATTTTTTCACTATAAACTTGAATTCTATTCAAAATCAAGTTTATAGTGAAAAAATCGCGCGATTTTTGCATACTCGCTGTTTGCTAGCGTAGCCAGAGTCGTGCACTACAAATCGAGGGTTAAAACCCCTTGAGCGGCGAAGCCGCCGCATATACTCGCTGTTTGCTACACAAAGCTGATAGTGATAATTCAGTAAACAGAAATGTAGCAAAACTAAATCGGGAACAAAAAATCCCACCACCGAGCACTGGATGTAGAGTAATGATACAGTTTGAAAGCGAAGAAAAAAAAACACATTTGTTGTTGTTCATTTTCCGTGGTTGCATTTCGGTGAAAAGCGCGAACTTTAAAAATTGTTAAAAAATATAAATAAAGGAAAATTTGCTTTAGAAAATTGTTCTTTGATTAGTTTAAATGTGTATTAATTGAATAACACAGTTTTCATATCCGTTTTTGGACAATTTTTGGTGAAATAAGAAAAATAAAAAGCCCCAAATCGGAAAATTAAAAACAATTTTTAATCAATTTTACGGGGTTTCCTCGCCGTAATATTTTAAAGCTGTTCTATAGAGATGCCTACCTCACTGTTAAAAAAAAAATTAGGGGGGTTTCCATAAAGAAAATCGGCCCCCTTCAACTCTCGTTTTTTCAACGTTTTTCCAACTTTAAATTCGCAAAATGCAAATGTATTTTAGTTTCCAGTTTCTCAATAGCGATTCAAAACATAATTTCAAACTCGGGTTTCAGTTTTACTTTTCCTGCTTTCCGGTTTCCTTTTTTCGGTTTCTTATTTTGCTATCCAATTTTTGAGTTTTCTTTCTCGATATCACAAAGTACAGGGTAATTCATTTCGTGGTTTCAAGTTGGTAGCGCTGGCATTCAATACTTGTCAATCTTAACTGTCATCTGAAGTGTCGAAATGTTAGTTAAATTGTTGCCATTTATGATAATGGATTGCTTAACAATCGAACCACGGTTGATGGAACAACAAACAATAAACACCGATTTTTCGAACAACATTTTTTTTTAGCGATGGGGGACATTTCTCACTGAGTGGAAATGTAAACAAACAAACAAACAAAATTGCCATACCTATATAGAGTTTCGAAAACCCACAAATTATCGAAGAGGTGCATCCAGAAAAAGTGACTGTTTGGTGTGCTCTATGGTCTTAAGGTGTCATTGGTCCGTATGTGGTTCCAAGAAGACGAGGCAACAAGTCACACAACATGACCAATTATGGCTTTACGGCGTGAGAAGTTTTCTGTTTGCGTAGTTTCACATTTTGGCGACGTCAATTGGCCACGATGTGATTTGACACCATTAGATCTTTTTTCTGTGGAACTACGCAAAAGACGGCTTACGCGGATAGCCTCCGAAATCTAGACAAATTCAAAACCAACAGCTCTCAAGTTTTGTCCGAGATACCGATCGATATGTGCGAAAAAGTGGTTAAAAATTACCCCAAAAGGCCATTTGAATGATATCGTTTTTCACATTTAATAGCAAAGTCAAAAATGTATAAAGAAATAACATTTTCATTGAAATTGTATCGTTGTGTGTGTTTTATTTAGCTTTACTTTCGAAACTGAAAAATTAATGACCCTTTATAATAATTACGATTTATTTTTCATATTCTCAGCTAAGATACTTGAAGGTTGGATCCCATCCTGGCCAGTTCGTCAGCGATTTAATTTCCCAGTAATCAAAAAAGATTATTTTAATATTCTCGGTGAAGCTTTCGAGTTTTTGCCTTAATGGCTGCTTGGCTGTCAATAAAAACAGCAGTATATAAGGTGATGTCGAAATCTTTAGAAGGATTATTACTTTTCCAATCCAATCTGGATGGAAAGTCAACCTTAAACTGTTTTTAAAATTTAAAGGTTGGTGTAATGTAGTCAGAACTCAGAAGGTACTAATTCTATATCTTTATGTAATAGATTTAGAATTTTTCTATGACCGAAAGATTTTGTTATCCACATACTGGATTCCTTTAGTCTCAAGGCGTTGCAGAAAGCTGTTTCATTAATGTGAAGATCTTTTTTTACGAGATTCCGTGAGTGCATCAGTTGGGCAAGATCTTATTGCTCTCGTAGTTCCAATGCAGGAGTACGCTTCCTTATACTCTTTGTAACTTTTCAATATTGTCTAGGGCTGGGCACCAAACAATTTATCCATGTGTCAGAATGGGAGAATCATGTTGGTCCTTTTTTGCCAACGGTTTTATTACAGGCGTAGAAAGAAAGCAATATTTTAGTTCTGGTAGTGAATAGCATCAGTTCAGTCTTGTTCGGGTTAACTCCAAGTCCACTTCTAGTGACCCATTTATTTGTGATAAGCGAATACAAATAATTTTTTGTACATGTCTTTCATTCTACGAAAATATATTTCCACTAGCAGGTGGCCATGGCTCAGAGGATAGTGTAGTTGACTGCTAAGCCAAACGTTGCGGGTTCAAGCCCCAGCTTCGGCAGCAGTTTTTTTCTACAATAATCGCCAGCTTATCTGAGGCCACCTGTGCGATAATATGAGACAATATTAATCTATGTTACCTCATCTGTGCCACATAGGTTTATGTTATGTGTTCTTCCCTTCTATGTGTCTATCTGTCTCTCTCTGTCGTATGTATTGTTTCAGTCCCAGCCGATGGCCTCAGTTGCCAGTGCTGGCTATGTGTATGTAATTCGTATCATTCATGTGCGAAGTACTGTAATGTGAATGTCAATATTTCCACAAGCAAACCCGGTGAACTTCGCCTCGCCCTAGTTTAAACTCCAGAAACAAAAATTTGTAATTTCTATGTGATTTTTATGAAATAAAAATTAGTAAAAAGCGATACATACCATAAACAATGTTTTTATTCATTTTTTGTTTTTCGGCGCAAAAATAAACATCGAAAAACACGTAGAAGTAAGATGAGGTTGACAGTGCAAAAAATAGGGAAACTTCCAGCGATAGAATTTATATACTTATTTTAATTTATTCTAATGCTTGACGAGTGTCTTAAATTAATAAATTTTTCCTAAAAATCAAGCCAAATCAGCCCAATCAATTGATAAACTAACGAATTCTTCACATTAAATTTTGGTCGTCTATCATTGTTAAGATACAACAGTTGTTGCGAAGGTACTTGATATCTTACAAATCCCTTGATACAGTTTGCAATACGACCAAAGAAGCCGTGAAGTATCGAAGAATGTTTGATCTCAGTAGATTTGCATGCCACCGCATGATTTAAAAGTGAAGGGCGGATCTCCATAATTTGCAACCAACACGGCTGTGCAACTTCAAAAAATTAATTTTAATTTATTATTGTTATTTATATGATTCCAGTAATCCCAAACAAATTTCGCGTCAGTAAAAATCGAGTCCCCGTAATATTATGAAGAGATAATATTTCCGGTGGTTTTTCCTTATCATAAAATCAATTCTTTCAAAACAATAATGAGTCGACATTTTCGTCCTATCAAAGTCATTGTGAATTCAATTGAAAACGAAACTTTTTCATGCAGAATATTCAACTTGATCGAGTTCATTGTAAGTGGAAAAAACAATAACTTGAATGAATATTTCTTCAAGAATTTGCGTTATGGAAATTTTGCAAGCAACTCACATTGAATTTCCCAATGCATTCAAATTCAATCGTTTAAGAAAACAAAAGAAACACCATGCGGCGTTTGAATACAAAACAATGAGACCAAGACCATACAGAATGTTCAATACGAACAGCATTCATTTATATTTTTTTTTTCAGCATTATGTCGTGTTGAATAATTCACAATGACAAAGAGTCCTTATGTTTTATTGGACAATGCAAAACACTTTTTATAACACACGTGTTATCTGCTACACCTGTCTAGCTGAACGACAAGAAAAACTGCACTTACTAGGCCGGGCCGGCTCAAGGATTGATTCCCCTAGAATATCATCATGCATCTAGCTACACCTTCTCATATTGTCACAGTCATCGCATAATGACTTTAAGGTGTGTGACAATGAATCCTTGAATGACTACTTTCAACGAATGTAGGCATGGAACAAAGTTTTCATGGCTGATGATAATGTATGTAAGGGTAGCTCTATTCTTGCCATAATAGCGCTCCTCATTCGTGCAGTGAACTCAATTTTAATTGTTTGCTGTTTTTCTCGAGACCAAAAGTTTTTTGTGAAGAAAATTTAACATTACATCCTTGAAATTTATGGAATATCTTTAAGATGGCTTTCTTTAGATTCAACTTCTTTAAGAAAGGAACAATCAAGGAAATTAAAGCAAAGTCCTATTCCCTTCAGTTCTCGCAAACGTCAAACTTAAAGTTCAGGGTCTCAATATTTGAATTAAGTGACATCATATTTCGAACTTCCGTACAGTTAATATAATATCTGCTTTCAGTTAAGTGAACTTACTTATAACAGCAAAACATCAAAGTAAAGTTGACTTCAGAGTCTTCTCCTTCTCCTCAATGGGAAAGAACTTTCCACACATATCCTTTCAATATTGATTGAGGGATAGGGATATAGGGATGCCTGTCAGTTGCTTTCACAAATTCACAATAGAGTGTATTTACACCCAGCTTCTCGAATAACGTAATTCAAGTAGATATACAGCACAGGTGCACACAATTTTTCTCCTTCCTGGTTTCCTATTCCAAGCCCCATTAGCTGTACCAAAGGCATAGATATATAATATGACTACAGCATTATCCTTCAACGTTCAATGGAATAAACAGGAACAAAGGCACCAAAATCCAATAATGTAAGGCTTTAAGTAGCCTATTAGCATATCATTACCTCATGCTATCTTAATTGGTTCTCTGTTGGTGACGAGATGATGATGCGAGAGAATCGCATTAAAATCAGAAGCACTATGTCTATGGGGCTCTCTCTGTGAACAGTGTTCCAACCATGGTGTTGGCGTGTTCGTTATTTCTTTTTCAGTACACACAATAAGGTTTAACAACTTAATTATATCCACCTTGGCACCATGTAAACATTACATTAAATGTGTCAAAGACAGACAGCGAAAAAAATAAACAGTCAGACATTACGACTTTACACACACAATTAAGAAAAAAACATAAATGAAAACAGGGATTTGATTAGAGTTCAATGATTTAATTTTGTGTTAGAGTCAACCGATTTTTTAACATCAGTTTTGTTTGTTGGTCCTCAGTCAACATTAACTTGCACTCTTTTTACTGTCCAAATAAAAGTCTTTTGATAGCGTGTTTGGGAGGCTATAAAAAGGGTGCTGACATCGCTTAAAGTTGAATCTGATGGAAAATGTATTCCTTCCAAAAACGAACTTTAGAAACTCGTTATAATTGGAGCAGAATACAAAATGATGCAAACTCGGTCAATCGACCTGTCCATTTCTTGAGATAACACGCTTATCAAACTTACTCTTCAATACTGGAAGGGCGAGAACTACGACCGAAAAATGGAGTTAACGGTCTCAAAGAAAAGGGTGCGTTCACAAACTAAATTTAAAGTTGTTGACTGATAATGACAGTTTCATGATTAGTAAAAGGGTGCGTTCAACAATTAAATTCAAAGTTGTTGATGAAAATGATGAGTTTATTGAATAAATTGACGATGACTGTAGTGCCCGTGGCTTAGTGGTTAGGTGCGTTGGCTGCTAAGCAGAACGTAGTGGGTTCGAGTCCTTCTCGTGTCCATAGTTTTTATTTCATCTTTCAGGGGCACAACCTCTTGCTTGCGAAGAACTGACAAAACTTCCAAGAGTATTAATCTTGTTGAAATATAAACTGTAATTTAAAAACATACTTTATAATTTTATATTTAATCGTTCTTACGTTGATATCTTTGTATACAAATAATATTTTTCTCAACTCATTATTAATAAATATTTCGTTCAGTAAAGACCCAAATATAAATCTTTGTACTTACGAAAACCTTTAGGTTCTGGGCCCAGACACATACATAGTTTTGTTTGTGAATTTTGGTAATAAATAAATTTTGAAAATGGAAGATTTTTCTGTATTGAATACCAAAACGGGCATACCTTTGTTCGATGGAACGAATTTTAACAATTGGCGTTTCCGTATCGAAATTTCTCTGGAGGAGAAAGGTTCATTACTTGCAGCAGCAAATGACGTTGAAAGGCTGAAGATTGAAATGCAAGAAAGAAGATGCAAAAATATAATCGTGCAAAGTGTCCATGACAACCAGTTAGAGAACATTAAAGGAAGATCCACAGCAAAAGCAATGATGGATGGTTTGGCAAGTATTTTTGAACGTAAAACTATTTCGGGTAGAATATTATTAGAGCGACAATTGCATTCAATGTTATATCATGATGATGAAGATATGAAACAACATATTTTAAGTTTCGACAAATTAATCCGTGATCTGAAAGGATCAGGAAAAGAAATGGAAGACATTGATATTGCGGTTGCATTGATGCTAACTTTACCAAAATCCTATGATTCTTTGGTTATAGCGATTGAGACAATATCCAATTTAACATCTGATTTTGTTAAGTCTCGTTTATTGGATGAATTTAATAAACGAAAATCAGGAAATTCCAATAATATAGTCACATCTGTTGCTATGAATGCAAATGTTACATGCTATGGTTGTGGTCAAGTAGGGCATATAAAATCACAATGCACAAAGACAAAGAAGAAGTTTAAAAAGAAGTTTTTCAAGAAAGATTTTCAAAGGAAAGTAAGTGCGAATGAAACGTCATCAGAGGACGCAGTTGTTTCTTTGAGTGCCATTAGTGTAGAAGATATTTTTGAAACCAATTCAGCATTGAAGATCGAAACCAAAGAAAGCTCATCTCTTAAATTTATTCTTGATTCTGGTGCTACAGAGCACATGGTTAATAGCAAAAAATATTTCTATAAGCTTTGGGATATCGAAGAAATTGAAATTTCGGTTGCAAAGAAAAATTCAAAACTTATAGCCAATCAACGAGGTGATATTCATGTTAAGACTTTTTACAATGGTGATTGCAAAACGAAGGTTTTTCGAGATGTTCTATATGTAAAAGGACTTAAATGCAATTTACTATCCATTCGAAATTTAACCAAACATGGATATCACATAGTTTTTCAAAATGATTTGGCACGTATATCTCTCAACGGAAAAACAATTTTTGTCGCTTATTGTTCTGGAAAACTTTACGAAGCTAAATTTCAATTTTTCAGAAATAAATTTGCTGGGTTTAGTAGCAATCATTTGAATATTTCAGCTCAAAAGTTTTGGCACTACCGATTAAGTCATTTAAATCCAAATGATATGAAGAAGATGATAGATAGGGAAATGGTGAATGGTCTTAATAATCTAAAAATCAATCTTAAAGACAGTTTTTGTGAATCTTGTATACTTGGTAAGCAGTCAAGATTGCCATTCAAACAAAAGATAGAACCTCGATCGAACCGTTTATTAGAGCTGATCCATAGTGATGTTTGTGGACCGATGCCTGTGACATCATATGATGGTTCAAAATATTTTGTCACTTTTACTGATGACTTTTCAAGAGCCTCTACGGTCTATTGCATTCAGAAAAAGAGCGATGTTTTCAAAAGGTTTTTAGAATTTGTTGAGGGTGCAGAATCATTGCACGGTTGTAAAGTTGCGAGATTGAAGATAGATAATGGTGGTGAATACAGTTCCAATGAATTTAAGCAATATTGTAAAGCAAAGGGAATTCAGTTAATAACGACAGTTCCTTTTATAATCCAGAAATGAATTCCGTGGCTGAAAGGCTCAACAGGACTTTGCTTGAAAAAGCAAGATCTATGTTGAATTCAAGTAATCTGAACAAGAAATTTTGGTCAGAAGCTATAATGACTGCTAACTATATTAAAAATCGCTGCCCAACTAATGCTCTTGGGAAACAATTTATTAACAAGACTCCAGCAGAAATTTTGTTTAGAAAGAAATCAAACTTATCGAATCTGCGTGTATTTGGGGCATGGTGCTACAGTTATATTCCCGATGAAAAACGTTTAAAATTTGACAACAAATCTGAAAAATGTATAATGTTGGGCTATGCTCAAAATGGTTACAGATTGTGGAGTACTAATAAGAATTCGTTAATAGTTGGAAGAAATGTAGTTTTTGAAGAAGTTGATGTACTAACTCGAAAGAAGAATACTAGCACATGTTCAGAGGTGGAAGAAGATGAAATAAATGAAACAAATCCATTATCAACAGCACCACCACCAGATGAAGACATTAATTCAAATTCTGAAAACCATGACATTCAAAATAATCATTTTGATTCTAGAATCAAATAACGTTGACGTTGAGCAGGTTATGGTGAATGGGAAATGGATGCACATTTCGCATTATCAGCTCAACAATATGTAAATAATGACCCTCTTTCAATCACTGAAACTAAGCAACGTAATGATTGGAAAAAGCTATAAAAGAAGAATATGCATCTCTTTTAAAGAATAAAACTTGGATTGAATGTGATTTACCAAAAGGCCGGAAACCAGTGACATGCAAATGGGTATTCAAATTAAAGCGAAAGGCAGATGGTGAAATCGACAAGTACAAAGCTCGGCTAGTGGCGAAGGGGTTTACGCAAAAGATTGGTTTCGACTACAGTGAAACTTATGCTCCAGTCGCCAAATTGACCACAATGCGAACTTTGTTATCCATAGCAACTCACCGGAACACGATTATTCACCAAATGGACGTAAAGAGCGCATTATTGAACGGGGAGATTTCTGAAACTATTTTCATGGAATTACCTGAAGGATTCAAAAATGAGAACAAGGTTTGCAAACTCAACAAGGCTCTTTATGGACTTAAGCAAGCATCTCGAACATGGAACTTAAGATTCAATCAATTTATGTTAAAGATTGGTTTTAAACGCTGTATAACAGATCATTGTCTTTACACGAAAGGTGAAAGTAACAATAAGTGTTTCGTTCTACTTTATGTGGACGATTTGCTTATTGTTTGCATTGATCAGCGAAAAATAAATGTAATCAAAAACTTATTAAAGCAAGAATTCGAAATGACTGACATTGGAAAACTGAACACTTTTTTTGGAATCGATCAAAATCTTGAAGATAATACAATAATTACTCTCAGCCAAAAAGAGTATTTGAAGAATGTTCTCCGAAAATTTGGTATGACTGATTGCAAAGGCGTTGCAAATCCGATAGAAATAGGACTTAACCTGGAAAGAGGAAATGTAAACGACTTGCCTGATATTCCATTCCGGGAATTAATTGGATGTTTGACCTATGCAACACTGACTACAAGACCAGATTTATGTGCCGCTACAAACTACTTCAGTCGGTTTCAAAGTTGTTACACAACTGAACATTTTATTCATGCAAAAAGAATTTTACGCTATATTAAAACTACTTTGGACTTAAAAATGATTTTCAGGAAAGATAAACAAGCAGAACTATTGGTTGGCTTCACTGATGCGGATTGGGCTGGTGACAAAAATGACAGAAAATCTTTATCTGGCTATTTTTTTAAGGTTTGCAATAACACTGTAAGCTGGGCATCAAGAAAGCAAGCTACTGTTAGCCTATCGTCAACAGAGGCCGAGTATATTGCACTTGGTGAAGGTATTTGTGAAGCCAAATGGTTAAGAAACTTACTTCGTGAAATGGGCTGTGATGTAAATTCTCCCACAACAATTTATGAAGACAACCAATCATGTATTAAAGTGGCAGAAGAGCCAAGAGAGCATAAGAGAATGAAACATATTGATGTTTAATACAACTTTATACGTGAGGCAATTTCCAATTTTGAAATCAAGTTAAAATACAAATGTAGTAGTGATCAGTTAGCTGATGTTATGACCAAAAGCATCAGTAGAATTGTATTTGAAAAACATCGTAAAGATTTGAATTTAAAATAATTTTAGTTTATAGTTCGTTTTAATTATCGTTTAGTATGTTTATATAAATTAAGAGGTGGTGTTGAAATATGAACTGTAATTTAAAAACATACTTTATTATTTTAATATTTAATCGTTCTTACGTTGATATCTTTGTATACAAATAATATTTTTCTCAACTCATTATTAATAAATATTTCGTTCAGTAAAGACCCAAATATAAATCTTTGTACTTACGAAAACCTTTAAATCTGTCATGAAAAAAGTGCTTCTCAATTTTGTCCTTGGGAATCGCCGTTGAATTGTAGTTCCCCTCAATTCTTCATACTCACTCAGAGAATTGTTGATGAGAGTAAGTCACTAAGACCTTGGCTCTTCAAGAGCTGACACGCCACTCTATTTTTTTATGTTTTTAAGACTTCAAATTCTGTTTAAGTATTGACTATATAACCTCTTAATTATATAAACATTAAGATTCATGTTTCTTAATAAATCCGACAAGTAGTTTTCATTGAACACACACTTGAGACGGCTTAGACTTTTCTGGTGCAAGGTTGAGAAGTTCGGTAAATTACGGTGAATAATTTTTTCTGGCTAATTTCTTGATTCTGATGATTCTCAAACAAATGTTTGCAAAAAATCTTGATTAACTCAGATTTCAAAAAGTTAACAAGCCCTGAACTTATGCGGAAAAAACTCCTTCAAACGCAATTATGCTTAATTCTTAAAGCCTCATTTATTCTTTGCTCAAACAAAATGCCAAAGAAGCCATTTATACCACAGCACACAGTCAAATAATGTCAAACAATTTGTTGCCGCAACTTTGCCAAGTACCTAATTACTTCCTACCAGGAAATTTATTGTCTTATTTTGAGGATATATTAAATTCTCTGAACTCATTTCTGTATCCCTTTCTCCTGCACACAGTTGTTAATGCTTAACTCATTTTTGTTTCCTCTTTCCTTTTATTTGCAGTTGACAGTCGACATCTCAAAGAATCAATAGAACGAGCTGAATTCTCTCTACACCTGGAACTCTGGTTCGGTGAACAAAACAACGGTTCAAGTAGTCTTTCATTAGCGTCAACCAGGACATTACAACTTAACTTTCATCCCGCCCGAGGTCTACACTATCACTTGCCAGTTCTGTTTGATTACTTCCATTTGGCGGCAATCAGTCTCGGTATCCATGCTAGTCTGGTTGCATTACATCAGCCGTACATTAAGTAAGTTCCCGTTCCCACACATGCTATCCACATCTGCTCCATTTGAACTCTCTCTCTCTCTTCCTTACATTTTACATTTTGTATTTATAATGCAAACAATATTATTTCTTATATCTCAATCATGAAACGCACACAACTTTTGACACGTGACTTATTTATAGTTTGCTCTCATTTTCCACATTGACATAATTTTGCAATTTTTTTTTTTAAATGAACATTTCACATGCAGGGGAATGAAAAAAAAAGTTTTATAGTTTCCTTTTGTATTTTTTAATTCTTTTGTCGTTGTTCTTGTTCCACGAGTCCTTGCGCTCAGTTTGGTGAACAAGGCAAAGGCTCTGATGTGTGGGCGGTGCGGTTGCGGAAGCATAGGGCTCTAGAATGGCAACAACGAAAACGGGTGGTCGTCGAATGTGACCAGATTTTCACAGGCTAAATGAGCCTTGCTTTCACGTTTTTTGAACACAACCAAGTGGAACGAACTACCCACAAATGATGTTTTCGCAGAGTTCTTCTCGAATTGGATCGGATTGGGTTGCGAAATGTGTACAGTTATGAATTCTTAATGCACGTGTGGGTATGCAGATATTGTAGAGTGAGGTTATGTAAATTATGAATACATTAATTTTATGTTTTTTTTATAAGAAAAATATAATAGTCGAAACTTAAAAAAAGGAAGTTTGAAACTTTGTTTCCAAGTTGAGGTAGGATGGTAGTTTGGGGATAATCATCTCCAAAGAGAAAAGAATCTGACACAGATGTCTACTAACCCAAATAGTTTCCATTGTTTTTTCTGTCTATTGAAAGCTTATCTGATTTACCATCAAGTCAGCTTTAAAAAGGATTTAAGTAAAGTATTGGGAAATCGGGATTTTGTCTAGAGAGGGATTCGAAAATTCATGATAAATGCAGTTTTTGATTCTACGTTCGAGTGGATTAAAATGTGCCTTTTTTTCTTAAGTAGCTGCCAATTCTTTTGTATTTCAATGATTTAGTACTATCAAGTACAGATTATCGGTTCTAAAAGGATATCTACTAGGAATATCATTACAACTTTGCAGGTACAGTGGCGAATTTAGACTACTAGACTAAGCAAGAAGCATGTCTCAGAGCCACTGAGGTTAGGAGTTCTCTTTTCTCTATCGTCTACTACATTGACGAAGAAGAAGATTAAAACTATTTCTGTAAACAAAGTGGAAACTGCTGGCGTTATAATACGGCGAATAAGTTAGTATTCCACCATGGAGGTTGGTTTAGCGAAGCATTACTTACTTAATTAACCGGCTCCCAATCCATGAAGGATCTCAGCCTGAGACAATGCAGCCTTCCATCGGGAATAATCCCTCGCATGCACTCACCAGTCACCAAAACCAAGCGCTCTGGCATCTGCAATCACTTGGTAATTGTACCGTAGAGGTTCGGTCTTCCTTGTCGTCTCTAACCTGGGGGCTGCGATGGGAAGACTTTCTTGGCTGGAGCGTTGTCGATAAAGCCGTTTTTTCTTGGCTTTCTGAACAACATCCACACTTTGGTACAGTTCGTACAGTTCAATATTGAAACTTCTTCTATATTCGCCATCGTTGCATACGGGACCGAAAAACCGTCGAAGAATTTTTCTTTCGAAAGTGCCCAATATCAATTCCCCTTTTTAACTTATCATCCAACACTCGGCGCCGCCAAAGAGTAGGACTGGTAAAATCAAATTTTTGTATACCAGACACTTTGTCTTTCGAGTGAGAGTTTTGAACCCAGTTTTTTTTTTGCCAAACCGAAGTAGCAGCGGTTCGCTAGGGTAATTCTTCGTCGGTTCTCCACGATGGTGTCATTTGTGGGATTGATGTTTGTTCCAAGGTAGATGAACTAATAAACTACATCGAAATTGCTACTACCAACAGTGTCGTTTTGTCCTAGGCGGTGAACAGATGTTGTTTTGTTTGTAAATAGCATGTGCTGTTTTTGTATTGTTTTTGTATTTTGAACAACGATAGCAACTTAGAAGTCCTTCCACCAATGGCTTTTTCCGTCAATTTAGCTATTTCACGGGTGCCAAGCCGATCATATCAGACTCCTTTATTAGTGGTGCTGTCTAGTTATTTTTCATATTAATCGAAAAACTTTTTGAGTTCACTTTGGGATTTGAACCTACATGGTATGACAATAAAGTAATGAGACTGATTATATTGCCGTGATTGTAGTAACCCTGCGACCTTGAAATTCCCTTTTCCTTCTCCCGGCATCCTTCCCCACTCCATTGATATATTTGCCATCGCTCTAGCTTGTTTAGTTCGCCTGCTCTGTCGTATTGAGTAAACGTGTGTTAGTGGTGCTCGTCACGAAAATGGAAAAACGAAATCAAGAGCAACGCGTCGCGATAAAATTTTGCGTCAAATTGGGCGAAAAAGCTTCGGAAACGTACGCTAAAATTGTAAAAGCGCATGGTGATAGTGCTCTTAGTTGTGCCCAGGTGTTTCGATGGCATAAAGAGTTTAAGGAGGGGCGTGAAAGCGTGGACCAGTCGAGGTGCGGACTGACACGAATGCGCTGCGTGTGCGCACCCTGATCCGCGAAGATCGGCGTTTAACAGTTCGAATGTTGGCGTCGAAACTGGGTATGAACGGTTAAACAGTCAGACAAATTTTAACCGACGATTTTGGGATGAGAAAGTTGTGCGCGAAGATGGTTCCAAGGAACCTTTCCGAGGAGCCCTCAGCTTGTCCCAGTATTTGGCCTCTAAAGGGATCGCCGTTTTGCAACAACCGCCTTATTCGGCCGATATGTCACCCTGTGACTTTTTTTTGTTCCCTAGAACAAAATCGGTTGAGTCGATTGAGGACATCCAAGCGGCCGTGACGAGGGTACTTGCGGACATCCCATTCGAAGCGTTCCAGAACTGTTACGAAGCATGGAAAACGCGCTGGAATCGTTGTATAGCTGCCCAAGGGTACTACTTTAAAGGGATTGCAGAGTTGCAGAATAATTTTGAAATATACGTTTTAATGGAATCAGTCTCATTACTTAATTGTCACACCTCGTAGACCAGCGAGTTAGAAAAAATGAAAGCGGAGCAAGATAGCATACTTTGAGGAGCTTGTAAAAATGCCTATTAATTGCAAACGATAAACAATACAAAGTCTGCAATGGGAAACCAAAAAATCAGTGGATTTGTTATAGCATGTACTTTGTTTTGTCCGTATTCACTTCCAAGAAGTTTCGCGTGTTCTTCAATCGCTATGCAAGCCTCAAGCACAGCTCTCTTGGATTTGTTGAAGTTAGTGTTTTCCGTTCCAAAATTTTAACCCATAGATTAACTCTTAAGGATTTGATGAAACTTAGATCGGTTGTGATGCTCAAAAAGTGTCTATCTTTAATAGGTTTGCTCATGATCGGTTTAATTTTATATCATGAAAATTTGAGGGCAGAGTTCATCAGGAAATGGTTCAATATTGAAATTTCGCCAGCTCACCAGTTTTATCAGTTCTTCGCAAGAGGCAGCGCCCATCAAAGATGAAATAAAAACTTTTATGGATACGAGTAAGATTCGAACCCACAACGCTCTGCTTAGCAGCCAACGCACATAACCACTAAGCCACGGACACTACAGTACAACCCATTAAGGTCGCTGTTAATCTTCTTCTTTATTATCCAAGAACTTTCCTCTTAAAACAGCCTAAGACACTTTCATTCGATTTCGTCAGTATCCTCATACAACAGGTCTGGGATGATGAAGGTCTTGTACAGTTTTACCTAAGTTGACCTTAGTTGATCGAGAGAGGGCTTTCTTAGCTCAAAGAAACAGCAATTATCAAGAGTTGAAAAATGTATCATTCGTTCGATCTCCGCCTTGATGTTATTGCCGTGTTAATAGCTGAACCTGGCTAGACAAACTATTCTTCTACCTAGAATTTCGTCTATTATGACGTTCTGTCCAAACAGTCGTCGGTGTTGATTTTCCTTCCTCGAAGGCAGAATGTACTTGGCCTTCATTTGCCACTAAGCCCATTTTTCTGCGTCTGTCTCAATTCTCACAAAGCCGCCATTGACATCTGGCTGTATTCTTCCACTATGGCAATATAAGGTGCCGTGAACGAAGGCCATATGAACTAACGCCATAATGGCCTAAGTTCTCAATTGAATGTGAACTAACGCCATAATCCGATTATGGCCTTAATTCACAGTCGAATGAGAACTAAAGCCATCACTTGAATGAGAACTTACGCCATATGGGGTAAGTTCACATTCAAATGAGAACTGATGCCATAAAATGCTTTGAGCCTTGAAGCAAAGTTAGCAGCAAGTAATTACCTAACAAAATCTCATCGAGATCTCAGGGACCTCAGATATTTCTAAAATGGAACAAGAGATCTCACTCTTAGCAAGCGCTGAAGACTTTCTTTTAAAATTTCTCTGTTTTCTTGGTCAGCCATCATGTGTTAACAATATTATTTTCACTGAGGTTTGAGAATTGTGTTCCACCAAATAATTTTCATAGATGCTTCGTTCGGAAAACTAGTTTTCTAGACTCCTCTGAACTCTGAAGTAATAAGAAAATCGCGTACTAAGAGCCGAATTTTTTTTTGGCAAACAGAGAAACAATTTGGGGTGTGAAAATAAAAAAATTCGCGCGAATTTTTTTATTTTCACACCCCAAATTGTTTCTCTGTTTGCCAAAAAAAAATTCGGCTCGCTTCGCTCGCTTTCCAGTACTGCTGTACGCGATTTTTTGATTACTTATAAAGTCTGGAAAACTAGTTTTCCGAATGAAGCATCTACGAAAATATTAAGAAACTTACTCATTCTGAAATTCAATAGAAATATGAAAAATCAACATTTTTGTATTGATTTGTTTATTTGTTTATAAAGCAACTTCATTCGATTACTTTGCAAAACATTATCAACAATTAAACGTTTTCATTTTTTTTTCATCCTCGTGAATTTGTTCATAAATCCGCCGTGAAAACGCAGATTTAAGATATATCGAAATCGGATGATTTTTGATTCTGGAGCCAAAAAAAAAGGAGACCGCGAAAGTATAAAATAACAAAGAAATTTTTCAAACATTTGTTATAAGCGTGATGAAAAAAGAATAAAGCAAATGTGTGACCAGTATTGGTTTTTTAAATTTGATTTATAGTAAATCGTGTTTAAAATAATTGTTTTCTAGCCGATGGCCTCAGTCGCTGCTCAGTGCTGCTATCTGTCTGTAGTTCGTTACATTCATGTGCGGAAGGCTGTGAAATGTCAATGTCAATGATTGTTTTTAACGCCCACTTAACTAATAGAGCGTTCATCCTTTTTTCGGTTAACAATTTATTTCATAAAATTATTTGGATTGCTGCAAGTGGCTTTCATTCACATTGAAATGAGTATTTGGGCCACTTCTTAAAATGAACTAACGCCATATTACTTTAGTTCTCATTCCAAAGTGAATTTAGGCCATAATCGGATTATGGCGTTAATTCACATTTGAATGAGAATTAAAGCCATTATGGCGTTAGTTCATATGGCCTTCGTTCACGGCACCCAATATAAGCCATTCCCATTACGTCAATACAACGAGCGTAAGCGAGAAGTGGAACAGGCAACAGACTTTTGGTAGATAGCGCGCTTCTGTTATTGATGGTGGAAAAAGAAATCGCATATGACAGCGGATCATGTACATCAGTTTGAATTTATTTTTGACATCGACTTAATCCGTTAGCTCTGAGCCAACATTTATAGAGCAGCGTAAGTTAATCATCGTTATATTTTGAACAAAAAAAAAGAGCTTAGAAGAGATGGCGAAAAAGACATAGCTTAATGCAGCTTGCTTCTGTAGCTGCTGTCAAACGCCGTCTTAAGACCAATAAAGAGGTGGTGGGTGTCGATTTGGAAGTCGATGGTTGGCTTTCCTGGTCTGAAGCCATCATTGATAAGAACCAATCAGATTGTTGGCAAAATGTAGAAAGAATATACAAGATTCTTTCTACCTTTTGCCAAAAATCGATGTTTTTTTTTTTTTTTTTTTTAATCCGAGTTAATGTTTAAGCAGTCAAGTATGGTATTTCATTAGCTATATTAAGAAACAGTCACGTCCCGTCATCCAAATTCACAAAATAAAACCAAATCGCCAAAAATAACAAATCATAATTATATTATTGCTTATTTCTAACGTGCGTTATTTTAACCATAATTTACTCAAAGGAAAACAATTTACCATTATGTTCAACTTTGGTAAGCTCCATGTTTTGAAAAACAGCAACAGTAATCAATAAAAAAAATGTATCGCTTAGAAAATTGAATGTTTTAGAACAAACTTAGAGTAGAACAATTTGTACTGCTGAGTCGCATTCGCATTTTACAATCAGACCTCAATTTTGTTTTTGGTGTATTTTCGTTTTGGTTCACGATAGTTGATTTTCAAAATTAATGCTTCAAATACATCACTGTTTCACGACCATAGCTAGATATTCAAATTCACACTTTCCACCTTATAAATGTTGATTCAACGTTCAATTTTGATAATTCAAGTGCTCCGAAAAGTTCCAAGCCATGGATGAGTGGAGGAAAACTTAGTTGTAGAGGGAGTATGTCTCCGGGACCTTTGGAGGCGGTTTTCTTTGGACCACAAGTCGTTGGGACAACCAAGTGTAGTGGCGGTGCAGCGGGAAGACTTCTGCAATCACGACAAATTCACCGGGAGATTTGTTCACTACTATTGGGATCTATAGAGACCCTTAAGCTGACTTTGAACGAATTCAGCACGGTTCTGACGCCCCATTTCAACAATCTCATCGGTTCGCCACCGTTTGAGGAGAACGATGCAATTGAGAGACTGCAACAAATTACCGACCTGGCGAAGGTAAGGTTTTCAATACACGTATTCGATGTAGCTAAAGTTTTTTTCTATTACAGCTGCACGATGGCGAAGAAGATTTTGCCATTCGAGCAAACTCCGACATTGCCCAACTCTGCGCCGAATGCATAATGTTCTGGCGGAGAATATTGCACGCTTCGACACAAGCATCTATTCACACGCTGCTGGCGAAGAAGCATCATATATTGCGGGTTCGACGGTTTTCAGAAGGTTTCTTCGTTATGGAGAATCCAAGACACACCGCAGCCGGATGCTATGACAGCAACTATCAAAACTACGTGGCGATCTGCGAAATGGCCCGAAGAAGCCGCTACATGCAGTCACTGCCTCCACTGCCAGTTCATTGCACTCCATTGGATGGAGACTCAAATTCGCTGCCCCTCATATTTGAGGATCGTTATTTGGATCCGCCAAAGTTCTCTCGCCGACGAACTGGCAGTGATCCGCATCTTAATGCCGGCGAGAGTGTCATAAGCAAGTCACAACTGCCGGCGAAAACCTGCAAAACAAACTCCATACATAGCTTAAATGGCCGCAAGGACTCGTGTTCATGTACAGTCAACTTCGAGTATCACAAGCCTCAGAACTATTTGGGCGTTCTCACGCCACGTTTTGCTCTTGGTGGGGAAATTCTCCAGGCAAGTTTGACAATTGCTCCGGCTGCTGCTTCGTCTGCTCCACATCATCACACCATGAATCAACTAACCATGTCGCGGCATTCTGTGTCGACACTTCTGGATAATGTCGATTGTTCGCCAGAGTATCGAAACGGCTATTGCGTGATGGGAAGTGGAACTCTTCCAGCTAGACACAGTAAATCCCTGGACCAACTTGATGGCACAGTGCATAGCACACCATCACTGCGACAGAACTGTGTGCAACCGGTCAATGACATGTCATTTGGCTACCGACAGCCACCGTTAAATGGCAACCTACAGCTGGTAACCCCAACTCCACAGAACACAATGAATCGGAAGGGCAAAGTCCAGGCTGAGGATCTCATGCGAAACATAAACGAATTCCGCGAGAAATACAAGAAAGCTGAAGACCCCTCGAAGTGTCAACAACAGCCGTTGCTCGTGAATGGCGTGAACGGCGACTCTAATTTCAATGATCATTCATGCAAGAACCTGGGTGGGACACTAAATCGGTTTCCGGACACATCGGCCAAGCCGGCGAAGTTCGACTACCTCCATGAAATCAAAATGCTTAATCCTCCAAAACAGACAAATTCATTCTACAATTCTCTACCGAAAGGGGGCGTTTGTGCTCCGCCGAGAAACTCATATCCGCCGGTGAGGAGTAAAACCACATTTCCCTGTGCAAATAGCACTCCACAGATTCCTGTGGGTTTGACTGCCATTCCACGAAGTAATTCCTCCCAAACCCTAAAAAATGCAAAGGGGAATACTGCCCAAAGTAATCCATCAACCATTCCACGATCAGTAGAAATCGCCAGGGTTCGGGTATCAGATCTGAAGGAAATGCTAAAGAACGGAACTCTTAAGAAAGACTCAAGTAGTTCGGAAAGTGACATCCCAAGCAAAGTGAGGCGGTCGCGGGAGCAGAAAATGTTGGCTTCGACTAGTGTTCCATTCAAATTGGAAGCTCTGAATACCGAACAGAACCCTTATGGGTTCAGTGAGAGCCTACCGAACCTGGCACCACCGCCTCAATTCGACACATCACCAATAAAAAAGAAGAAAATCATTAGCAGTTCCACTTCGTCGTTGAGTGACCAAAGTGGTTGGGTGTCGAGTCGGAGGAGCTCGGGCCCATCCAGCCCTGAAACCCTAACTAACGAACAACAACGGAATCAGGACAACAAAATGACTATGGTTAACGGGGAACAACTTAGACTTAAGCTTCAAAAGCTCCTAGATCAGCAGCAGAATAAATCACTTCGTCACACACGGTCAACAGTGGGCTCTTATAAGCTCTTAAATGGCGATATTCCAGTGCACAAGAAAGTTAGCACAGTGACCCTCAAAACAAAATCAGAACGTAACAAAATCGATGCTGAGGTTCGACGATCGTCGCGTAATTTGAATCGCAACGCCTCTGATGTGTCATCAAACGCAATCAAAGGATCATACCCGAGAGTTCACAGAGGAGACTTCACAGTATCGAAGCAAGCAGTTGGCAACAAAGAGTCTACTACCACCAACGCCAGCGCCCCCAAGCGACATCGAGGAAAATATGGTGAAAAATCAAAATCCGACTTTGATCTCACCACACTCAGAGACAACCCATTCGAAAATCTACGGCTACCGCCACCGCAACAGTTCCAAGACGATTTACTGCCACCTGATGAATTCAGAGACCCACCACCAAGTTCAGAAACCACAAAAAGTAGTGACACCAATACCACCCAGGAAAATATAAAACTTAACAATCTCACATTGCCACCACCAGTTCTGCATCCACCACCACCGGCTCTGAAGGAGATCTTTCAAAGTGCCCCGGTCCAGCGAAAGCCCATTGGAGCCATCGATAATCCTGTATATCACATATACGAGGCACTGAGACCCCCACCATCGTCATTGATAAATAGTAAGCCACCAGGTTTGAGCTTATCGCAAAGTGTCAGTGAGATCAAGAGACCAAAAGATCCGATTGTAATGAATGGTGGTGGAATGATCAATGGGCATGCTCCAATGGGTGATAACGAAGAAGACGAGGACAAGGAGAACAACTGCCAACTGATCGATAGATCAGACAGTCAGAAGTGGAATAACAAGATCAACAAACGCAAGACTCAAGAATCCACACTTTCGTTGCTCGAGTTCGAAAAATGCCGCGAAGAGTTTCGAAAACAAATCAAATACAATGGCGGTATATATTCAGACTATCCAAAGCTAGCGTCAGAGTTGCCATACTTCTATATAAGTGACGAATATCGGGCGTTTTCCCCGCACGGAATGCATTTGATCATATGCGTTCATGGACTGGATGGTAATTCTGCAGATCTGCGACTGGTTAGGACATATCTGGAACTCGGACTGCCTGGGGTTAATTTGGAATTTCTAATGTCCGAACGGAACCAGGGTGACACTTTTTCCGATTTTGACACAATGACTGACAGGTAGAGTCTCCCTTTGTTCACACCTTTCCGCTCAACTGATTTTTTATTTTTTTTCAGATTGGTTGCTGAAATTCTTTACCATATCGATTCTTGTGGACTGAATCCAACAAAAATATCATTCGTTGCACATTCGTTGGGCACCATAATTGTTCGTTCAGCATTATCGCGCCCGCAAATGAGGCAATTACTGCCACGACTTCACACATTCCTGTCCCTTTCGGGACCACATCTCGGGACACTGTATAATTCCAGTGGACTTGTCAATATGGGTAATATAATGAATACGATCGATCGTTTTACTATTAACATTGCCATTATTTTTCGATTTTCAGGAATGTGGTTTATGCAGAAATGGAAAAAGTCCGGATCTCTTTTGCAACTTTGTTTGAGGGACACATCAGATTTGCGAAATACCTTTTTATATCGCCTTAGTCAACGTAGTACCTTGCATCATTTCAAAAATATTTTACTATGTGGATCCAGTCAGGATCGTTATGTTCCAGCGCATTCAGCAAGACTTGAATTGTGCAAAGCAGCAATTCGTGATAGCTCTAATTTAGGAACTGTTTACAGGTGAGTTAGTTTAGAGGTAATGTCATTTTGCTGCCAAGACAAAAGGCTGCAAGTAAAACCATCATCATCTGGCTTTTAACCTTGCACATGTCATTTTTGCAACACCAGAGAAAAGTCTGTTTTTATTGCACCACTCAATAGATTGTCTTATCACATTCAAAGGGCTCTAATGCATCTTATGCATTTAATTTCATCAGTGAACAATTTAATTTCATCAGTAAAGTTTGAAAGAATAAAAACGATCGGCCTCAAATGGCTGCCTTGGAGTACCTCTTAATGTTTCGATCATTATGTCAATTGTTGAACACTTCCTCACGAAAACAGTTCTCGTTTCAATTCCAAAGACACCAACTGACTTTTCATTTTCTGTTTCAGTTTCTATGTCCAAACGTCAGTCACCGTTTTCAGGTTATCGATTTCAGATTTCCCAATTTTTAGTAACAACTTTTTCTGTTCGTGATAACGGTTTACGATTATCGATTTCCAAATTCCAGGTTCTGGAAAACTTTAAAACATATTTTACTTGAACTTTTCTTTTACACGTCTTGTCCGTTTAATATTTTGAGTCAGAATAACGCAATTACCCTTAAGTTAGATGCGGTTCGTGACTTATTCTAAAGCTTTATTTACAATAATTATTCTTAAGTTTCATACACACTATTTATATTCTTACAACTCGGCCTTCCTGAAGAAGGTCAAATGAAATTTTATGGATCAGTGTCGCTGTATCCATAAGCACCAACGGTTTGGATAAATAACTGGGCAATACCGTCCAATTAAAGACGCGCACACACAAACTTTGTGCGGTCATTGCAGATCATTATTTCGAAAGTGTCTTCTAAGTCGCAAAACCATTTCTTTACGTAGTAAGAGTCGTCTCCAGAAAATCGATTGATCGATTCTATAATGGAAAAATCAATAGGCATCTCGTATTGGACCTGGCCATGAAAAAGGTCCACCTCTTTTCGTAGCAGCAACAGCTCCTTATGTTTTTTTAGGAAATATATTTCCTGCTCAATATTTGCATAAGTGGAAGCTTCAGCACTGTTCCCAGGCACTGGTGGAGGGACTGAAGTGGGCAAAGCGTAATCCATTCGGGAAGCACAATGATCGTCGGTTGAGGTGACATCAGATTAATTGGTAGCAGAAGTTTTATGTACATCATCGGTTAAAAAGACACCAGGGACATAAGTTTTTGTATTGCAGAAGTTATACCAGTCGATACGGCGCGACGGTGACGGGGCCTCTATCGGTGGGCACAGCTATGTTTTCTGTGACCTCGAGATCGGGCGCTCCAGTCTTTTGCTCGGATGCGCCATCCACAACGCCCGCCTCTGTATCATCCTCGGATTTCGTCGAACACAACCCCAATTCTTCATATAGAGGGCAAAGTTGTGCGATGCTTGCTGTCTCAGGGAATTCAACTTCCGCATTTGTGAACGCACATTCCATATCACTTCGGGTGCTTACTTTTCCTTATTTTTTATTATTAATATCCTACTTCTGAGATGAAAACAGGGCAAATAAAAAAAAAATTAAATTACATTTTACTTGAACTTTTCTTTTACACGTCTTGTCTGTTTAATATTTTGAGTCGGAATAACGCAATTACAAAATGGTGTATTCTTTTCTTCTTTTTTTTGTACCTTTGAGTAAGATGCGGTTCGTGACTAATTCTAAAGCTCTATTTACAATAAATATTCTTAGGATTCATACACACTATTTATGTTCTTACACAAATAAAAAACTCCATTATTAGGTGCGTTCCTTTGGCACTGTTAAACTACTTTTTAGTACTTCGCAGTAGACGTTGAATGGAACGCGTTAATTTTTCAAAAAGTAAAATCTAACCACCAAAACTATACGTCATTGCGGTTGTTTGTTTTTGAATGTCAGTTGTGATTTATTTCAAATCAAACAACAACAATTTCTATTTCTTTTTACTGACGCCATCTGGCGTAGACTAGTATCGTAACTACTTCAAAGAACTACTTTGACCACAGGGGAAAAGTAGTTCAAAGCAGCCAGAAGTACTAAGCAGTAGATAAATGTTCCCAAAGGAACGCAGCTATTAAGTGCTCAACTGTATTTCAAAATTAAATCAGAATGTTCAGAAAATGTTCAGAATCAAATTTGTTCAGAGCGTATTCAGAAGCATGCTGAAGACTCAAAGTTAAGAGCTCTGAACTAAAAAATAAAAACGCCTCATTTCGTCAAAGTCGACTCATCTGACAGATGAAATCGTTTACGTTGGGTATTAAATACACTACTTTTCTAATACTATTTATAAACATGTTTACTTTATTTGTATATTCCTACTTTTTTACAGGGAAATGGTCCACAATATAATGGCACCAATTTTAGCACGTCCCGAACTGACACTTGCACGATACGATGTACATCATGCCCTCCCACATACAGCAAATGCGCTAATCGGCAGAGCAGCCCATATTGCCGTACTCGATTCAGAACTTTTTATTGAAAAATTTTTACTAATCGCAGGTTTAAAATATTTTAGCTAGCCGAAATGTTATATAAAATTAACACAATCAAAATTATTGATGTAAGTTTAAGAAATATTTTTAACAGTAAAAGAGATTTTTTTTTAAATTTTATTTTGATGGATTAGAAACTAATCCATAAATAAAATACAAACGATAAAAATGAGACATTAAAAAATAAGGAATAATTATGAGACAGAGATAAGGAAAAGATAGTTATATTTATTAGCTTTCCAGTTGAATGTAACTAGAAGAGAGATACTCGTTTAGAAATAGAAAAAAATAGATGTAGTTATTTTTAAATTGTAAAAGATTTTAAAATTAAATTTTAAAGAAATTTCCAAAACAATTTTAAACTCTTTAATGTGTATTTTTGAGAAACCCAAAAAATTAGGAGAAAAAAGGAATGTGAGAGAAATTGTAGGTCCATAGGATTAAAACGGCGAATTCGTTAGTCAATTACATACAGAAATTTACTTTTTAAAATGGAATTAAGACTTTATTTGAATTTATGACTTTGTTCCTTCAGTCCTAGCCAAAAATTGGTTTCTAAAAACCTCTTAGCTTTGAAAGAGTATCCTTTTGCATGGATTTTATGATCGAAAATAACGAAAGTAACTTTCTCCATTGGCTGCACTTTAAAACAGAATTCCGAATCAATCCTTTTACTTTTACTTTTAATGAGTATGCATTTATCATTATGACCAGGTAACTGATCGATGGATCAACTCAGAACCACGTCACAAATTACGGTAGGAGTGAATTAGTTCAGAGCTGGCCTTATATTTGATTTAATAAAGTAAAAGTATTTTATTACTTTTTACTTACATATGCACATATTCCTCTGTTTCTAGTAAATGACATTAAAGTTATATTGAATTACAGAGACTGCTCTTCGTGAGGTAGTGAGAACGATAGAAAACACGATCCATTTCAAGGAATACCTAGCTACCTTCTTAGACATAGAAGGAGCTTTCAATAACGTCCTAACTGAATCCGTCGCAAAATAACTTGCAGACTACATCAGAAGGTGGATAATATGCTAAGTAACAGGAGGATTCAATCAAAGTTAGGATATTCAATGTGTACCAAATATGCCAGCAGAGGAACACCCCAAGGAGGTGTATTGTCTCCTCTTTTATGGCTATTGGTCATGGACAACATTCTTGTGGATTGAAAGCGGTTGCGTACGCAGGAAAATTTCCAAGCGTGATCAGTGAAATCACTAATATGGCTTTGAAGAAAGTAAGCACCTTGGCCACGAGCTGTAGACTAGGTGTTTACAACAACAAAACCGAGTTGATGCCCAGTGACAGTGCTAAATATCTGGGCGTAATACTAGACACCAAATTAACCTGTAAGCTTAACATTGAAGAACGGGTGAGAAAGGCGTGTGTTGCCTTCTACGCCTGCAACAAAACCTTCGGCAAAATGTGGGGCCTTCAGTCAAAAATGATCAAGTGGACGTTCACAGCGGTTGTAAGACCGATACTTGTTTACGGATCCATTGTTTGGTGGCCCGCTCTCAGCAAAGCTTACATAGTAAACAAACTTACAAAGGTGCAGAGAAATGCTTGCGTAGGGATATCAGGGGCAATCAGGTCCTGTCCAACGGATGCACTTAACGTCATCCTGGACCTTCTTCCGATTGACGTCTTTATTAAATATCAGGTGTCCTGCAGTATCGTGAGACTCAAGAAAATAGGCTGCTAGAAAACCAAACAAGCCTGATACCATAAGACATCCTATCTACAACCACCGATTACTGCATTCCCTACCCTAAACACCTCAAAGAAGTTAAGAGTCTTGCTCCCATCAGGAATCGACTGGGAGGAAGGCGATGTGACGAAAGACTTCGACACAAATAACTTCACGGATGGTTCGAAGATGGAATGCGGTGTTGGTGCAGGTGTCTTCTGTGAATCTCTTAAGATTTCAAAATCCTATAGACTCTCCGACTTGGCCAGTGTATTCCAGGCAGAGTTGTAAGCGATAAGGAAAGCCCTTAAAAATGTCCGACAGAACTAAAATGTAGCTATACTAACAGATAGTCAAGCAGCTATTAAAGCCATTGATTCAGCTTTATCATCCTTTAAATTGGTCCAGCAATGCAGAGAGGCCCTCAAGGAACTTGAAATGAGCGTCACTCTAATCTGGATACCGGGCCATATGGGGGCTATGAGGGAAATGAGAAGGCAGATGAGCTAGCTAGGCAAGGATCAGCCCTTCACAACTCATTTGCAGTGAGAGTATATGCTTTTCTTGGAGTTGTGAAGGGCTATATATCCTGACGACAAAATACACAGCAGAAGCAAACCATAGGTGGAATAGTTTAACGAGTTGCGTTATACTTAGGAAAATCTGGCCCGCCTATAACAAACCAAAATCAAACAATTGAATTTCCAAACCAAGGCATGACATAGCCAGTATGCACAGGGCATTGGCGTATAGGGGAGCATGGGGCAAAATTGGGTATACCACATAACTCTTTCTGCCGTAGCTGTGATCTCATACCTCAATAACACAAAGTGGCGAATAATACTACTACGTGCGAAACATACCTACATCCTTCCTAGCCCATCCTTAAATCTTTTTAGAATCTCATGAGGTATGGTACCAAAACGGCGCACTCAGCGTTAATTGTGTCCTACACGGAAGTGAGACAGCCATTTCTACCTACCTACCTTCATTGAACTGTAATAAAAGAATCCAAAGCGAATATAGTATTTGACATTTGACAGTTTCAAACTGACATTTCTAGAAATCATGTGCAAACTGAGTCTTAAAACATCTTGAGATGAATGTAGTAGTGGTAGAGTTTATTTCATGAATCTATAGCGTCGAAACTTTAAAGTAAAATTCATCGAAACAGTAATGAAAGGGATTATACAAAATTCGTTAAAAAAAAAACTTTTGACATTTCAGAATATGCAAACTTAGAAACTAGGATAGAAAGTTGACCAGAAACGTATTTTCATAAGAAATAGATTATTTTACTTTCTCGTTCGGGTATGTTATTGATATTCAATACTGTTTTTTGTTTTATCAAAATCCGATACGTAGTTTTGAACTGCACCCAAAGAAAATGTTTACTTAAAAAAGACTTCAATCAAACAACAAAGAAAAAAGACATCTAATCAAAATTTATGTTAATCAAAGTAAGAAAAAAGTAAAACTTAAATACTAGATTTTTTAAAACAAACCGTTAATCTTAAAAATCAAAAAAAAATTAAACAACTCACTTTAAAGAATAGAAAATAGAAACAAACAAAACTTCAAGAGATTAGTAGCTGAAACAATTGAAAACGTAGGGAAATGTTATGTAAAGTAGATATTTATTATATTTTTTACGAAAAGGAGCTTATTTAGATGTAGAACTTATTCATATACAAAAAGAAAAAGCAAAAAAAACAAACAATATACACGAAAAGGCAAATTAGAGACAGAAATTAATTACGTATATTCCTCACCAGTAACATGTTAAACACGACGTTTCAACCGTTTCAATATTGTTTTTTTTTTTAATTTAATTTAAATATTTTTCAATTGATAGAATATGCATATATACGTCCAAATTTTGTCCATTAAAAAAATTGAAAACATTTTATTTTGTATATTTTTCTTATATAAAAAAGGAGAAAACATAAATATTAAAATCATGTTACTAAAATGCCTAAGAATTCTCGAAGTTTAAACACAAAATTATTATCTCAAAATAGAAATTAAAAATAAGAACTACAGCAGCGTATTGTGATCTTTTATTGTTAGCCCACATTAAGGGTTCTCTCAACTTTTTCTTAACGTTGCATTTCATTAAACCTAAGCCATATTAAATCTTTGTGAGCTGCGAGGAATAATTTTAAGTGTAAATAAATAAAAACAAAAGACAGTTTCAAAAATTAATAAACACAAAAAAACAACTATTCCTTAACGAATAAATTTAAGCTTTTGAATAACAATTTTATTTAGTACTAATTCAAAAAAAAAGTCTTAACAATCTCAATCGAATTTTATGAAAAGCTTTCAGTTTTATCAAAACATTTTATTTTAGTAAAATTATTACGTAGCACAAAAATGTGTTGGTAATTGACAAAAAATATATGTATATAATTTTTTGTCTCAATGTATCGTTTATGATGTTAATATGTGTTTCTATTTTAATTTGTGAAATCTTTTTTATATAAATAAATAATAAATAAAATAAATTTATGGACTGTACTCTGGCACTTAAGTAAAATAAAAATATACGGATACAATCATATTTTTATTTTTTTCCTTAAAACAGGAGATAAAGGATTGGCGAATCTCACTCACATATCTTGTAGTTATAAGACAAACAAATTAGTGCGTCTCACTTTTTCGTGCAGTTTAAGTTTAGTTACTTATTAACTTATGGTGGCGCTACAGTCAAGGTCGGACCAGGGCCTCATCCAACAATCGTCTGCTCCCTAGCTTGCTGTCTCCAGTTTCGCCCGCTTAGTTGGTTCAGGTCCTCTACCACCTGAGCACTCCACCTGAATCACGGTCTTCCTCTTCTCCGTCGTGCTTCCAGGTTGGATTCGAAGACTCTACGAGCCGGAGCTTTATTTTCCATCCGCTCTACATGACCCAACCATCAAAGTCGTTGGACCTTAACTTATCTGGATAGGTCAGTGTCGCTGAACAGCTCGTACAGCTCTTGATTGAATCTTCGTCTCCATTCTCCATTTATGCCGACTGGACCAAAAATCACTCGGAATTTTTCTCTCGAAGAAGCGCAAAGCGTGTTCATCCAATGTTGACATGGTCCATGTCTCTGCATCATATTCATACATTAGGACCAGGATGATCAGGGTTTTGTACAGTACTTTTGTTCACTTTAGTTGCTCGAGAGAGGACTTTACTACTCAATTGCCTCTGAAAGATTGTGCCTCTGGTGTTGATGTTGGAGTTTTGCACAATCTTTTCAAGATTGATGTTGAAGAAATCGCATGACAGCGCATCGCCTTGTCTAAAACCTTTGTTGACATCAAATGCATCCGTTAGGTTTTTTCCGACCATGATGGGATGCCAAAACTAGACATTGCTCTATATAGTTGGTCTCTAAGCTGTCATATGAAATCGATGAAAAGGTGGTAGGTATCGATTTGAAATTCCTGGGTCTTCTACTAGATCTGCTGTAGAGTGAATATTTGATCGATGGTGGACTTTCCGGGTCTGAAGCCACACTGAAAAGGACCTATCAGGTTGTTGACGAAAGGCTTCAAACGTTCACACAGCACGGCGGACAAGATCTTGTATGCGATGTTAAGGAGACTTATACCTCTGTAGTTGGTGCAGTTCACGGGATTTCCTTTCTTGAGGATCGGGCATATGATGCTGAGGTTCCATACGTCAGGCACTCTTTTCTCCGAACAAATTTTGCAGATGAGCTGGTGCATGCTCCTTACCAAATCATCTCCAGCTGCGTTGTACAGTTCGGCGGCTAGGCCGTCTGCTCCACCTGCTTTGTTCGACTTAAGTTTAGATATCGTTAACTTCATCCGGTCAATGTCGGGTAGTTGGAATTGGTGGCCTGCTGTCTGCTCGAGTCTCTCTTTGCAGCGCCGCTTTGTATGCTTCTTGTTTAGCTGCATGTGCTCGCCGGCACACATCGTCAAACCAGAGGTTTTGTTGTGATGGCCGTGTAAACCCCAGCACTTCAGAGGCGGCATCTCTGACGGCTGCTTGACAATGTTGCCACTAGTTCCCTACATTTTGTGCTAATAGCAAAGGACTTCTAAGGAGGTATTCGGAGACACGATCGGAAAAGGATCTAGCAATCTCTTGCGATTGTAGCCGTTTGCCGTCGAAGTTTCTCATAGCATTTTCACGTGTTGACTTTTTTTTTAATTAATTAATTATTAATTAAATTAATTAATTCCCACGCCTCTTTCCCCCCCAGATACCGCACGCGCTGGGGTCCATTTTCACCGAGTACGACGGCAATTACGGCTGCTATACGTATCGGCTTTGATGGGGATATCCGCATTCGTACCTTGGCTACAACAAGATAGTGGTCCGAGTCGGTGTTGACACCTCGGAATGTGCGGACATCTTGCATGCTAGAGAAATCGTGCGTCGATCGCAATGTGATCAATTTGGTTGACGTTGATTGATCATGAGATTTCCATGTCCCCTTGTGTATATAGAGATGTGGGAATCGCGTATTGGCTACTATTACGTCTCGCTCCGCAGCCTGATTAGCCTGAATCCGTTATCGGAGGTGATGTCGTGTAGACCGATTATTTCACCAAAGATTCCTTCTCTGCCCAGCTTAGCATTAAAATCTCCAAGGACAGTTTTAATGTCATAGCTAGGGCTAGAATAGTAGATTTCACAGTTGTTCATTTTACGTAGGCCCGGACCATCCCATCGCATTTCTTGGATGGCGGTTATATCTGCTTTATAGCAGTCAAGGGCTTCCGCTGATTGTTCAGCTTCACGTGGTCTGTTAAGGGACCCAACGTTCCAAGTACAAAACCGAAATTCGTTGTCCTTAAATCGTTTGCGTCGGTCGTCATTAATTCCGTCCGTAACCGAGGCTTGTTGGTGTTTCGGCCGGGCAGTCACCCCGAGGCACGATCCCCAACCTGAAGGGCCAGGTCTTTAGTTTAATTCCAAGACGAAGAGCGAATATGTCGTAGTAGCCCTATAAGGTCTTCACTAAGTAGTTCATCCTGACTAGAACTGTAGACGCCACCGTTGATTCCATCTTGAGAGTTCTTCCGCTGCCTCCTGTCTCTCTCTCTCTCTCCTTATCACTCTCTCTTTGCCGCCAACAACTTCCCACTGGGGTTTGAACCCAATCTTCGGTTGAGGTACTAGGCACCCGATGTTCACCGCGGGGAGGTGGAGACAAGGAGTTGATAGACAGAGTTTGCTGAGGACGCTTGTTTCCTCTTGAATGCACTGTGTCTACCCTTCGAACATCATTCAACAATTGAAGTTTAACTGGAAAAATAGTATTAAGCGAAAAAAAAGCTGCTTTGCTGTTAGCGTTGGGTGACGTATAAAGTTAAAGCATAGGAATTGCTAACAACCTGACACAGTACAAAGCAGCTTTGTTGCTCCACCTTCAATTTGACATATTTCAAGAAACCCGTTACATAAACGTAACGTAGCACAAGCTGCAGCAAAAGTTGAAATGTTTTCTTACTTACTTACTTAAGGTGGCGCTACAGTCCGGGGTGGACTTGGGCCTCAACCAACAAACCTCTCCAGCCAGCTCGGTCCCTAGCTCGCTGTCTCCAGTTTCGCACGCCGAGTTGGTTGAGGTCGTATTCAACTTGCGCGCGCCACCTGAGCCTTGGTCTTCCTCTACTGCGTCTTCCCTCGGGGGTGGATTCGAAGACTTTACGGGCCGGAGTATTGGTGTCCATCCTCTCCACGTGACCGAGCCATCTGAGTCTTTGAACCTTCACTCTTTTAGCTAAGTCAGTGTCGCTGTACAGCCCGTACAGTTCGTCGTTAAATCTTCTCCTCCATTCACCGTTTATGCAGACAGGACCATAGATCTTACGTAGAATCTTTCTCTCAAAACGGCCAAGTGCGCTCTCATCCGTTTTTGACAAGGTCCATGCTTCTGCACCATATAGCAGGACGGGGATGATGAGGGTCTTATAGAGCGTCACCTTAGTTTTTCGGGAGAGGGCTTTACTACTCAATTGCTTTCTTAGCCCGAAGAAACAGCGATTAGCAAGAGTTATTCTTCGTCTGATCTCGGCGCTGATGTCGTTGTCCGTATTGATAGCGGAGCCAAGGTATACAAAGTCCCTAACTACCTCGAAATTATATGCGTCTATCGTGACGTTTTGTCCAAGACGTCGGTGTTGGGTGTCCTTTCTAGATGACAGCATATACTTTGTTTTGCCCTCATTGACCGCTAAACCCATTTTTTTCAGCCTCTGTCTGTATACTCGCAAAAGCACTGTTGACATCACGCTGTGTTCTCCCAATGATATCAATGTCATCAGCGTACGCGAGTAGTTGCACAGACTTCTGGAAGATAGTGCCTCTAGTGTTGACGTGGGAGTTCTGCACTATTCGTTCCAATATGATGTTGAAGAAATCGCATGACAGTGCATCACCTTGTCTAAAGCCTTTTTTGACATCGAAGGCGTCGGTGAGGTCGTTGCCGACTTTGATGGAGCAGCGCGAGTTTTCCATTGTCATCCTGCTCAGGCGAATGAGTTTTGTAGGGATGCCAAAACTGGACATGGCTTTATACAGTTCTTCTCTATAGATGCTGTCATACGCGGCCTTCGATAAAAAGATGGTAGGTGTCGATTTGGAGTTCTTGAGTTTTTTCCAGGATCTGCCGTAATGTGAAAATTTGATCGATGGTGGACTTTCCTGGTCTAAAGCCACACTGATATGGACCTATCAGATTGTTGACAAACGGCTTCAGACGTTCACATAGTACTGCAGAAAAGATCTTATAGGCGATGTTTAGGAGGCTGATTCCTCTGTAGTTGGTGCAGATTAGAGGGTCTCCTTTCTTCAGGATCGGGCAAACAATACTGAGGTTCCATTCATCGGGCATGCTTTCTTCCGACCATATTCTGCAGATGAGTTGGTGCATGCTCCTAACCAAGTCATCGCCGGCTGCTTTGAAGAGTTCGGCAGTGATGCCGTCAGCTCCTGCGGCTTTGTTGTTCTTAAGCTTAGATATTGCTATCTTCACTTCTTCAAGGTCGGGTAGACGGAAATCTTGGCTTGCGTCGTCTTCATTGAATGGTTCATTCTGCCTGACAGCGGAATTTGAGTCGTCATCGCCGTTGTACAGTCTGCAGAAGTGGTCCTTCCATATCCTCAGCATTGACTGTGACTCTACTACGATATTACCCTGTTGGTCTTTACAGGCCTCAGTTCGTGCTCGGTAACCTTGAGTCTTTCGTTTTACATCTTGGTAAAACTTCCGAACCTCATTCCTGTTTTTTAGTCTCTCAATATCCTCGAAAGATCGCTTTTCATGCTCTCTCTTTTTCTTTCTGAAAAGCTTGTGTTCTTCTCTCCTCTTCTGCTCGTAGAGCTCCCGAGCTGATCTCGTCCTCCTTTGCAGCGCTGCTTTGTATGCTTCTTGCTTAGCTGCATGCACCTGCCTGCATTCTTCATCAAACCAGGGGTTTCGTTTTGGTGGCCGTGTAAAACCCAGCACATCAGAGGCAGCATCCCTAATGGCTTTCTGGCAATTCTGCCACTGGTTCTCAATACTCGATGCTGGCTGTAGCGGACTTCTCCTGAGGTTACTTGACACTCGGTCGGAAAAGGATCTGGCGATCTCTTGCGATAGTAGCCGTCCGACGTTATATTTTCTTCTAACACTTCCTGTTTTTGGCTTTGGTCGAGATATCCGCTGCACTACCTTGGCTACAACGAGGTAGTGGTCCGAGTCGATGTTGGCCCCTCGGAAGGTTCGGACATCAATAATGTTTGAAGAGTGCCTTGCGTCGATCGCAATATGATCAATCTGGTTGACAGTTGATTGGTCTGGAGACCTCCAGGTTCCCTTGTGGATGTTGAGATGTGGGAATCGTGTGCTTGCTACTACTATATTTCGTCCCGCTGCAAAATCGATAAGCCTGAATCCGTTATCGGAAGTTTTTTCGTGCAGGCTGTGTTTTCCGACTGTTCCACCAAAGATATCCTCTCTTCCTAGTTTGGCGTTAAAATCTCCTAAGACTATTTTTACGTCGAAGCTAGGGCATTGCTCGTATGTCTTGTCAAGGAGCTCGTAGAACTTGTCTTTGGTGTCGTCATCTTTCTCTTCTGTGGGGGCGTGAGCGCATATTAGGCTTATGTTGCCGAATTTAGCCTGAAATGTTTTCTACTTCTTTATAAGTTTTCGTATTTGTTTGTATGGAAATTTCATTTGAATTTGACTTTCTTTGCAGTTGTCGGTTTTGTTTAAAAAAAAAAAAATTAAATTTCGAGACAAAATGGCTACATCGAACGAAGTACAAAAATAAAATAATAACTCCTTTTACTCCGTACTAAATAATACTCTCGACGCCACTGTCCTTTGTACAAGAAAGTTAGCACCTATTGTGAACTAGCCACTATTGATTTGAAATGTCATATACAAGAAGTGTCAAAGCTCAAATACAGAAAAATAATCGAAAAATGGTCGAGTGAAGTCACAAAAATTTATTATTTAATAACAAAATTTAAGCATATTCCAACCCAAAAAACTAAAATAAATATCTACTCAAAATGGCATTAGCAAGGCCTCCATCCTTACGTATTGGACAACAAGACCTAAAGTGTCGCAAAGGCTGTGGATTCTACGGAAATGCTCAATTCGATGGACTCTGCTCAAAGTGTTTCCGAGAACGCAATGACAAAAGAAAAAGACGTAAAATAACTTACCAATGAATTACTTTACAACAAAAAAAAATCAATTCCTGTAAATCAATTCTTGTTATGTAGAAATTGGCATAACCACTTCAAAAATCGATCCAGCCCTTTTGAAATCACAACCAGGCGGACGACTTTCACCCAAAAACATTCTCAGCCATGGACAGCAGCCGCAGCAGCAGCTGTCACCATCTCGACATGCCAGTAATCAACAAAACGATCAGGGTACATCGAAGAAAAAGTTCTCCGTCTTTCCCAAAGGCTTTCCAACGCCCAAATGTTTGTATTTCCCAGAAAATTCTCTTCTCAAGTTAAATGGGTTTGATTTCGGTTTCAGTGCAAAGCAAAGACGAACAACGGACTTATGTGCCGGACCCAACAGAAAGCCAGTTTATAATTCAACTCAAACAACTTCGAATTCCTGACGATGCTAAACGAAAACTCAAAAATGACATCCAGCGATTGGATAATGCAATTCGAAGTTACATGAACACGAGTAACAAGAACATCGACGAATTGTCGGAGATTGTGCAAAATGCCTACACAAAACTCAGCGAGGTGGTGAATTCGGACCAACGTTTTGCAATAACAACGAGCGAGGAACGTGAAGCGACTATTGATTTCTTCGAGAAGGTCGTCATGACTCAGAATCACAAGTGAGAACTAAACAAACTGCTGATTGACATCAATTCAACTCTTGTTTTTTAGATTTCTGTTTTCACCCTATTTCACTTCGGACGAGGAGAGTGATGCCCAAATTCAGAAACGCATCAGACAATTGAGTTGGATAACTGCTAAGCACTTGGCCTGTAGCATTGACGAGGTAAACGCTGAATCAAGGGAGCTTGTGTACAACGCAATTACCGGTTAGTTCTCTGTTCTTTGTGTTGGGAACTTGATGATTTTTCAACTTGTTTGCATTTCCAGAACTAGTCGGAATAGATTCTTACTATTCGCCCCAGGAAAAGCTCGAATGCACGGTGCGTTGCTGCCGGCACATATTCGCTTTGTTGAAACAGGCTTCCGGTGGTCCTGCCAGTGCTGATGAATTCCTTCCTGCATTGATTTTTGTCGTCCTCAAAGCGAACCCAGTTCGGTTGCACAGCAATATCAACTTCATAACTCGTTTTAGTAATGCCTCGAGGCTGATGAGTGGGGAAGGTGGTTATTACTTCACCAATTTGGTAATTTCCTTCTCAAATCCACAGAAGTCTACATTTAACGAATTTGATTCCATTGCAGTGTTGTGCAATTTCCTTTATTGAGAAACTGAATGCTGAAAGCCTGGAAATGGACCCAGAAGACTTCAATCTGCTGATGTCCGGTCAGAAATCCTATAGCACTCCCTGGGAGAGCGCTCTGTTAGCGTGTGAGAGTCTGCATCTCATTTCGGAGAATATGAAACGAATGGAGCAGATGAAAAAGAAGAATGCCAACGTACGAAATGAAATCACAAAATTATCAAAGGAAATTGACGATTTCATGGTAAGAATGAATTTGTTTCCTACACTAGGGCTAGCGCAGGAATAAAATGTTGGCTTATTTGCAGAATGACGTAAGGCAAAAGGTTGAGGCCACTCTCAGTCGTGCCCCATTGACTGTTCTACCAATAAAAACACCATCCTTCCTCATAAGCCAAATCCGCTCTCACAATAATAACAACAACAACTCCGACTTGATCACACCACCATCCAAAGTGGAATCCGAACCGTCTGGACATTTCCAAACCAACCTACTTGCATCGATCGATAGTGACCAATCGTCAGCCATATTCAAAAACCAACTGGTTCCAAAGTCGATTGTGCCAATGAAAACAAATGACAACCTCTTGGATCTATCGAAAGACGAAGAAAAACCAACACCGATTATGTCAAGCCTATCCCTCAAAGACACAACCAAAGACCGACTCTCTCCAGCTGCTGGAACAGCAGGTGTATCAATGTTGTCTGACAATTCCACAGATTTGCTATTCGCTTCTCCGATTTTCAACTACACGCCATTCGACACTTCATCGCTGGATGGTGGTGGTTTTGGCGGTGGCAGTGAGACCCCTGACGATCTGCTATCCACAACCACTTCCGAATTCAAAGGTGGCTTAACAAATATCAACTATGACTTTGATCTGTCGGACATAAGTGGCGAGAATAGTGTGGCCGAAGATACGAAATTCGATTTGGGCGAATTCGATCCACTTGTAAAGAAAGACACCGATTTGGATCAAAGTGCCAACGAACCGAAAGACGAAAGTAGTATACTTGATATGGACGACTCGAAAAACTCATCGAAGCCAAGGAGCTTGCTCGAGAGTGATTCACCTCCGAATGGAGTTCATTTGCCATCACCTCTTAAGCCGACAACTGTGACCGATTACAAGGGATTTTCGAATTTTAATATTCCATCGATATCGTGTAATACGGGAGATTTTGGTTCTGTAAATAATTCCAATGCGAACATCGATGATGTGCTGACAAGAGGTGGAGGTGGAGGCTAGGAGCCCCAAGGGGCCGTGAAATTTAGTTAAAACATAAACAAATCAACAAAAATAGAAGAAAAATTGATTCTGTGTTATTTTTTAAATTAGAATTACAAATTGTTTATTATTTTTTCGGTCGAAATCAATATTTATCCTGAGAAGAATTCAAAATAAAGCTGTTTCAAATGCGATTGGCGACTTACCTTTATAAGCCACTTTCTTGTTTAGAGTAGCGCAGCTTTGCCAGCGTTATTCCGTTACCTGAGCCCGGAGCACTGATATGCAAAAGCTGGAATGTTTTCATGCACACAAACTTGAAACTTTAAAAAAATTCTATAACCACAGGGCACAGGTACACTTTTTTTTAAGATTTACGAACTACGGTAACGGTAAACAGAAGAGTTGACTGCGTATATATATCTCATTTTAAAATTGCGTAGAACGTCAAACGTGATACACCCTGCACTTGGCAAAGGGTGATCCATCAAACCACCAGAGCAAATTATATAATTATTGTATAACCTGGTGGCCTCTCTCTCTCTCTCTGTCGGAATGTCTTCATTTTTTGGTCCATTCTCGGATCAACAATTTTGTACTTGATTTTTATTATTTCAAGGTTAATTTTCAGGACAAACCTAAAAACTTAAGCCGGGATTAAATCAATAATATAAGGTTTAAAGGCTTTCGTTCAACATCTTAAAAGTTACCCAGTTGTATATCGCCGCCCTGTTTCAAGCTTAATGTTTCCAATAAATTCAATTGGCATCACTTTTGCATCTCATTTTGACATTTCCCTAGGACATATTCACAATAATAAAACTAGATGAAAAAAGTGCTATCGAATTGGAATTGGATAAGTCAAAAAGCCAGTCGTATTCCAAATGTAAAATAAATCAAAAATGTTTAATAAATCCGATGACAGGTATGTTTATTTCTTATTTAACAAAAAAACTGTGTTTTAAATATCAAAAGAAAAATGTCCACTCCACCGAAAGCCATCAACATGTTTGGTAAAACCTAAAAGACTCGGTAAAAAGACGAAAACAATTTTTTACTTCTGGACAAAAAAAAAATGTTTTGTCAAATTTTATTTATAAATAATCCGCATTCCTACATATCAGTGGACATACCTACATAACTATTTCTGTCGTAATAAGATTGTTATCAAGTGATTTTAATTTGCATTGCCCAAACAACGAGCCTTTGTATTTTTTGTGTCTCGCTGTTTTCAAGAGTCCTTAACCTTGAACTCTGCGGAATGTTGCCTGCGGCATTCACATTCCCAAAAAAAAACATGCCTATGAGAAAAAAAAATGTTGCCTCAAATTCTGAAAGAATATTTTTGATTTTCTTTTTGTTTCAGTGCAGCACCCAGAAAACCAACATTTCATTTCATTCGAGAAGTCTACGACAGCGGCAATGCCCACGAATCATTCGAAGCTGAATTGGACAAGGGACTCGAAGCCAAAGACGATTACATAATAATCGAGCCAACTCGACTCGGCGATGAGACTAGTCGTTGGATTACTGTTGGCAATTGTTTGCACAAAACAGCCGTTGTCAGTGGTCTAGCATCAATCATCTCAGGTGTTCTATGGCAGGAGAGGCCCGTATTCAGTGCACCATTGTGCGCTGTGTCCGTCTTTTGCACGGGCTTGTACACAGTCTCATGGAATTATGATCCATGCTGTCAGTACCAGGTATGACTTATGTCTGCAGCACAATGACAAAATTTCTAAATATAGAGATGAAAACAATAACCACCAATTGAGAGAACATTAATTTTTCATTTGTTCGTTCGTTCTGTTTCTTTCTTCTAGGTGGTTCGAGATATTTCGAAACTGAAAGACCTTCCACTGTCCGATGTGTCCTCACCAGTAGTTCTAGGATATTCCGATAACTCTAAAACCAAGTACTTCCATCGCGGAGTCACATTACTATCGGCAGCGTTCTGTGCATGGCAGATATACAAGGCCTACAAGTAGTAGTAGAAGCTCAAGCAAAACACACAACATATTTTATTAAAATTTAAAACACTTATTGTCTCCATATTTGTTATTTGTAAGATAAGAGAAGGAACACTTAGTTTAGTTTAAAGACGTTAAAGAGGATGGTTTCTCCTTTTTTTTTTTGTAATTGATTGCAATAGTAAACTAGGGAAATGATTTTCATTTCGAATTGCAATTTGTTAGTGAAAAAAAAACGCATGTTATTAATATTCCTACTGCCGAAAACAAAAAACTTGTGTTGTGGATTTTGGCGCATCCTGAAGAAGCAATACATTGGTAACTGATTTGTTAAATTTGATTTATTTGTTTTGTCGATATCCACAGATTTATTTAGTTAGAGAAAATGGAAGACATAGATAATCAGGCCTCTTTCTTTTTGTTCCATGTTAATTGTTAATTGATCAAAATTGTAGACGCTCCATAATAAAGTATTTTTAAAAATATTTGTTCTGCATATTTTATTCTATTGAGCTTTGCAGGTTTACTAAAGTCTGTCTTTTGGGACAATCAATCTACCTTTAGTGCCTAAAACTCCTTGTGCGCTTTTTGTCACTTTAGGTATGTCCACTGAACAGTGTCTCAACCTCCATTTTTATGTATTTCTCTTATTGTGAAATTCGAATTGAATTGATTTGTCCTTTAGAAAGTGACTAAAAATGGTCACCCCTTCCAAGTGATAAGACTGTTACAAAACTCTTTTTATTGACACCGTCGTTTTTTTTTCTACTTTAACCAAAAAAGTAAGTATACGACGTGTATGCCAATGGTAAGTTGGGTTGCAATCAGTTTTTATGCCGAAAAGAAAAACATCTAAAATCTACTCTGAATGCATATTACAAGCACTAAAGCATTTGTTTTTAGTGAATGTCTGCAACAAACAAACCAGTAAAAATGGAATTTTATCTTCTTAACAATTCCGGATTTAGGCGAATCCGACTTCAAGAACATATTTTATGACACTTTTGAGAAGAAAAAATCCGTTATTTGGCTATTCGGCCCTATCGAGGTAACCATCGCGTCAGAGCGGAATTTTCTCCGATTTCCTCCGGAGACATTTTGCTTCGAGGCATCATTGTATTTCTATCTAGCTAGTACCTGCGACCTGTCAATCGATTGTAGTGCCATCTTGAGTTCTAGCGCAGTGCTAACTCTTTTAACATAGGTTTGGTATTGGGATTTGTTTTTTTTTTTTTTGGTTTTGATGAAGCGCAAAAAATCGAAAAACCCATTCTCGATTATATACTATTCAGCCCTATGATGGTAGCCGATCGGAAGAAAATTTTATCCGATTTGTACGAATTTTTCAATTTTCATCTGATTTTAATCCTTCCGACAGTAAAATCGGACAGATCTACGAAAAAAATCTTAGGTGCGTTGAAAATTTAAAATACATACGATGCTATGCAGTGAACTGTCAAAATATTTGCGACGCGTTGTGCCTTGCGCTATTTTTTCTTTCCGCTTCTTCCCGATAGAAAATTAAACGTGAAAGATTATCCGAAAACTATAAAAATGAGTGCGTTGTTTGACGTCAATTTTTCTTCTCAAATTCTGGTACCGTGAATACAAAAATCTTCCGATCGGAACTTTTCTTCTATCGGATATTTTTCCGATCGGCTACCATTATAGGTCTGTACAATGCGAGGCATTTCTCTGATCAGCTGATCGGAGATTTTCTCCGACAAAATTCAACGCATGCCGTTTATTGTAAGTGATGCTCTGCGATGAAGTCCTTTTTTTGGTTTTATTTTTGGCAGATACAAACACAATTTTCTCCGACGTCCTCTGACAAGTTCTTGTTGCGGAAAGTGCAATTTTTTTTTTATTTTCTTGAAATAAAAAAAAATTATTTACGTTAACTGTTAATTAGCAATATATTTTTTGTTTTAAGGCAGAACGCAAAAACAAGCATATAACAATAGCAGCGGATGGTGAATCTGCTAGGTGAATATCCAGAAATTGTGGCTGCCTTTTGTGAAGAATTGGCAAATCAGCTTAATTCTTTGTTAACTATATTGTGCATTCGAAATATTTGCCCACGCCATGTTTGTAGTTCCCTTCGGTAAAAAATCTAGGGCAAGCTGCTTATTGATGTTCCAGAGCGACACAGTCAGATCTATGATTCGTATTGTATTTGTGTTGAATCTGCTCCAAAACATACGCAAATGCATTTTTATTCAGGACGGAAGTTTTTCTTGAATCTGGAAGAGAATTGCAGAATTAGAAGTCAAACGTTCGATTAGAAAATTAGTTTACTTCGCTTCAGTTGCTTCCGTTTCGCAATGTTCTTCTGTTTTCTTTTTTTTTGTGTCCTTTGCTCGTTGGATTCGGCGTTCTATGCTATACATTTTTAAATAATTGATCTTTTAATATAAAGAAACAAAGTTAAACAATTTCTTTTGAATTTATTATTGTTTTGGCACTTTAAATAGATGCAAAAACACATACTTGTAAATATAGTTTTAATTTGAAAATCGGTGCATCTAATAACGTTTTTTAAGAAGGCTAAAACGCATGTAAACTGAAAAACTTACTTTTAATAAACAATAAATTCACTCTCTTAACAATATTCTGTGCTTAAAGTCGTTTTGAAGTTTATTTTATTAAAGGATGTCAAAAAGATATCACATTTTCAATATATCGGTTAATTTTCACATCTCTGCCTAACAATTAAATCCATCGCAATGCGTTATGTCGCATTCCGGAAAAATTTCATCCGATGACAGCTCCCTCGATCGTAAATTGAGTCTCCGAAGAAAGATGCGTTGCGGAGAAATCTCCGCTCTGACGACGGTTACCTCGATAGGGCCAATTATTCGCAAACCATTATCCTTAAAAAGAACGCATGCCCACTGACGGGTCTATAAGCTCCATATGCCTACGGTGACCATATTTCTGGGAGCAAAACCCGGGACAAAAAATAAACAAATTGAAAACGTAGAAAAAACAACGTATTTTTGGAGTTTACTCCTTTAGAATCGATTATGAATCTTTAGAATCGGTATGAAAAATGTACCTATGGGAGTAAAATAAAATGTTGAGAAAAAGCGTTACCAAAAGAGTAAGGGGTTAGGGTTAGGCATATTTTAACTCTTTATAATTTAATTTTTAACTTTAAAAAAAGATAGTCTGGAGGCTTAGAAAGGTTATTTTTTAACGCAGTAAAAGGGGTTGAGAGGGTTGCAAGGAGTTGAAATACTAGTTCAAAGTTTGTATAATTCTTGGTAAGGCTAGAAGTTTGAAAGTTATGGTAATGGATTTTGATAAAACATAAAAAATACGACATTCAAAGTTTTAAAAAATTTTACGCTGAAGGGGGTTAAAATAGAGGATGAAAGTTTTTGTGCGATGCCGTCACTATTTTATAAACAGCAAATCGCACAAAGATTTCAACCTAGAACTGTGAAATATTCGCACATGGTAAAGAATTTCATGCTCTTCAATTTATGTTACATTTATTTTAATGGTTACTAATACTTGTAATATTTGTATGTTCAAATACGGGACCAATTACTTAACCCGGGACACTTGTAGGTCCCTGGTTTCCTTAAAAAGAAACCGGGACGGGCTATTGAAATACGGGACAGTCCCGGGAAAAACGAGACGGATGGTCAGCGTACATATGCCCCATCTACAAAAAGGCGATCCTATGTCATGCAAAAAAATACCGAGGCATATCCCTCTCTACCTAATGTTGCATACAAAATCCTATCCAACGTACTAAGTGAGCGTCTTAAGCCGTTCTGCAACACAATAATCAGCACGTAACAGTGTGAGTTTAGGCCAGGCAGAACAACGATAGACCAAATATTCACACTGTGGCAAATTCTGGAAAAGACTAACGAATTTCAAGTCGAAACCCACTATCTTTTTATCGACTTCAAAGCTGCTTATGATAGCATCCACCACCAAGAGCTTATGATGGCGATGTCTGAATTCGGGATCCCGAACAAACTGATCCAGCTGTGCCGCATGACACTAAATAATACGCTGTGCAGTGTGCAAATGGGTAACAGCTCACCCGAGTTGTTTCAAACATGCGCAGGGCTTAAACAAGGAGATGCGCTGTCATGTGATTTCTTCAACATAGTTCTGGAGCAGATAGTGCGCAAGGCAGGTGTGAACATGGAAAACACTATCTTCAACAAATCCAACATCATCGGTCGATCCAAGAGAGGTCTCGTTTGCGACGAGACCGAACCTGCGGTACAAGGACCAAGTGACTGCGGATGCCAGAGCGCTTGGTTTCGGCGACTGGAGAGTGCATGCGAGGGACCGTTTCCGATGAAAGGCTGCAGTATCTTAGGTTGAGATCTTTCACGGATTGTGAGCTGGATAAGTAAGTAAGTAAGATCATAATTTTCATGAATAAATGATGAATATTTTCACCTTTTGTCAGATGTTTTTTTATTTTTCCGCTGAACCGATTTCGCTGGAAACTTAATCGTTCCTCAATCAACAAGCAATTCCGCGTCGATTGAGACCGATTTCATGTCAATACTATGAGTGGTTCGCGAGATAATCGAGCAAAAACTAACTGGCCCCAACCGGGCGCTCTAAATAATTCATGGTATCTTACAATTAATGCCTTTCGGCTTATGAACTATTTTGTTTTTTTCTTCTTTTTGTATTTTAAATTTGTTAGAAAATTTCAAAAAAAACTAACATCAAAACGTAACGTCCATACGCACAGTCACACATACGAACATATATGTACGTACAATACACACACAGGCATCATTATAAAAAAGGGTTGATCTAGTTACCTCGAAACATTGAGATATGCAAAAATTGGAGATTCACAAAATCGGGCCCATTACAATAACTTCCTCTGGAAATGGACCCTACCCTGAGATGGAGTTGTACTCAAGTTTTGGACGTATAAACGATTTATAGATGATAGCTAGATTAGAGAGAGAGACTCATTTCTTGCATCGTCTAGGAAGACCTAGACGGCATTTTTGATGTTCCTCAGGAGGTACTTTATGATACACATACCAAGAATTTCGATATGTTCAGATTCTTCGATGCAAGATTTGTCATTTAACGCATCTGATACACTGGATGCGACCCTTCGAGAGAGGAAAGAAACCAAAACAATAAGGATCTACATAGGTAGTATCAGTGATCACTTTATAACAAGATTGGAAACCTACCTACGTTTTACCCTCCAAATACCGCAAAAGTTATTTTTTTTATGCACACATACTCTTGCAGCTCACTTGCTTTTTATTATGTAGGCAACTGTATCTTTATTACAAAAACACGCATACTCTTACAGCTAACCTGGCCCCTTATGTTTGTATTACACGCATACTGTTTCAGCTAACCTGGACCCTCAGCTTGTAGGCAAATGTCACTTTGACAGCAAGGTTTCCAATCTTGGTATAAGTGATCACTGGGTAGTATAACGGACTATTTTTAAAAGCCTTGATCAGAAAATGGTAGCCTGCTAATATGTATATGTGTAATGAGATACTCAATATTTTGTTAACAACTTCGTTCACTACGGCGGCGCGGCGTACACGTGCTTTTTAAACTAAAAAAAAATTAACCCAAAAAAATACGTGCAAGATATTTTAGATCCAGAAGAGAATTAACCTTCTTTTCTTTCGAGACCAACAATCGACTGTAAGGAGTCCTCAAACGCTTTCCGACTTACCCAACGAAAAAAAGTAGTGGTTGAAAGCCAGAAGACACACACATGAAAGTTCATAAAGAATGAAATGGAAACATTTTTGCCAGATTTTCTTTTTATTTTGTAAAAGTTTGCATGATTTGGACTTGTAGGAAAAATACGTTTAAATTTGATCTTAAACATGTCCACTGTAGATCGATTTTGCAAATTCATTTCCACTCATTTGCCGAAAAGGACGTAATAAACAAATTTTAAGGCAATAAATTTGGGGTCTTGGTCTAAACTATTCACTAGTAGTTTTAATTTAATATTCAGATGAATTTATTGCTTTTGGCACTATATTAATTAATTACAGTTAATTCTGATATACCTACCTACTCTAGAGTAATTGGCAATTTCTACATTTTAATAAGAATGAATAACACTCTTTTTCTTTTTTTTGAGCTTAATAGCTTGTGAGACACAGAACACAGTTCGTTCATTTTATTCGCCTATGTTTGGGAATAATTCTTTACATACGTTAAGTAGTCTCTCTTTTATACATAGTAGGTATATTTAATTCAAAATTTATTATGTAATGAAGTACCCTCGCTCTCCATGATTTGTGATACCAAGGTTAAATCCCATAGAGAGTGTTATATATCATATCGAACCGCAAACAGACCTAAATTAGCACATATACCCACACACGAAGCCAAATAGTTCAGTTAGATCCCATAAGTACCTTCGAAACTGATAATGTTCTGCAAAACAAATTATGTACACAATAATTATGTTCCGATAATGGGAATCACTAGCTCTTCATAAATCGTTGATATCTTATCAAAATAGCAGGCATTCACTCCAAAGCGTCTAGAGGAGTGCATTTTTCCTCATCGGGCCGCAACAAAGAGAAAACTGTACTTGTACTTTGTACTCCAGACAAAGCTGATTTGAAAATAATGATAATATTGTCAGGTCTTCAATATTAGTTGATTTACTTCAGCGAAACATCGTGGATGTTCTTTCATTTCTTTTAAAGACAAGTTGGAAGTGTTTTAAATAGTTTAATATTTTAAAAACGTTTCTAGGACTCGTTTCAAAAATTAAAATATGAGTGTCTCTTTTATTTGTTTTGCTGATCACAATTATATTGTAAGTGTGTGAAGAAGTGTGAGGATTGATGTGTGTGATTACTCAGGGTCAGGGAAGCCCACAAAAATTGCAAATTTACAATCAACCGCGCTGCTGCAGACAACGGCATTTGAACAAGGAGTTCATTTCAAATAAATAGATGGCGTGTTAGTTAACGAATTTTCTAAGACCAAAGTGTACAGAAAAATCCTTTAACGGTTTCGAGAATTCAAGGGAAATAACTGCAAACATGTTTGGTAAATAAAAACAATTGTTTCAAATAAAATAATTATAACCTTGAAAAAGCCTATCCACTTAAGAATATGACGATTCGAAGAGCCTCAAACGAATATCAAACATTTAAGAGAAACAACAAGATGCAAACATTATCAGGAGATGATACGCGGCTTCCCAAGTTCAAAATAAACTCCATTGAAATGTTTGGCTTTTAATGCATCCCAATACCAACGGTAAAACAAATACAAAAAATGTCCTTTACGGACCTTAATTTTTTCTCAATTTCAAATTAATTACACTTTGAATTTTTCGAACAAAGCGATTCCAAGTGTTTCGTTTCCATTGTTGTTCCAATTCTAAGTTCGTATTCGTACTAATCAAATATTCTTAGGGGCCAGTTATAGCGATCATTGAAATCCATCAGGAAAAATGTAAAAAAATGAAACAAATCGTTCCAATGATTTGCGTTTCAATTTTGTACAATTCCAATGATCTGTGTTTCAACTTCTCACAGTTCCAATGATAGAATTACGGCAGGAAAAAAATTCCTGACAGAAATTTTCAATGATGATTTCTGTCAGGAACTTTTTTCTCAAAAAAAATTCTTTAAGTATTTTCCGGTCGATTGGTATATAAATTGCATTAGTAATCAAAAGAAAACTTAGTTAAATATCCATTCAAACATTTTTCCTGATGGATTTCAATGATCGCTATAACTGGCCCCTTAGAGGCCGGTTGTAGCTATCATTGGTTTTCATCATTGGAATTTTTCTGATAGGTCGGTTATAGCAATCATTGAAAATTTCTGTCAGGAATTTTTTTCCTGCCGTAATTCTATCATTGGAACTGTGAGAAGTTGAAACACAGATCATTGGAATTATACAAAATTGAAACACAAATCATTGGAACGATTTGTTTCATTTTTTGACATAAATCCATGAGCTGTTCAGGAAAACGAATTTCCGTACGGAAAATAGAAAAAATGCTCTTTTACTATAGTGTCATTTCTTGCAATACTTATTGCGTTTTTGTTTCGGTTGTCCGGAGGATTCTGAATTCGTTCAATTGGCAGTTCGCACAAGATGACAGTTCTTGTTCTGAAAAGAACAAAAAACGATTCAGAATTTGAAGTCGGAATCAAAAACAGAATCACGCATACCTACATTGCACACACTTGCACATACGTATTCGCCGCAATGTTTACAAACAAAGAAAATAAAAACAATGTCATGTCTATGCAATTCTGCATACCTAAGAGGTTTCACAAATACATAGATTCAAGCAAAAAACTGTGTTTGCATGTTCGTTTTTTATCCGGAATCGGACAATTCTGTGTACCAATTCCGGATTACCAAAACAAAAGCGCTATTAAGGGGCCAGTTATAGCGATCATTGGTTTTCATCAGGAAAAATTGGAACAGGAGGAATTTGAATTTTTTTCCTGATGAGCGTTTATAGCAATCATTGAAAATTTGTCAGGAATTTTTTTCCTGCCGCAATTCTATCATTGGAACTGTGAGAAGTTGAAACACAGATCATTGGAATTGTACAAAATTGAAACGCAAATCATTGGAACAATTTGTTTCATTTTTTGACAAAAATCCATCAGCTGTTCAGGAAAAAGAATTTCCGTACGGAAAATAGAAAAATACATTTTGAACGAAAAATAAGCTTGCGAATATATTTTTTTCTCAAGAAAAATTCTTTAAGTATTTTCCGGTCGGTTGGTATATAAATTACATTAGTAATCAAAAGTAAACTTAGTTAAATATCCATTCAAACATTTTTCCTGATGGATTTCAATGATCGCTATAACTGGCCCCTAAATATTCAAACATTCTTACTACAAAGTAAACCGCTAGGGACGAAAGGTAAGACACATTTCCAATGATAGTTAACTTACAAATGTATCTCTATTTAACGGTAAAAACACTTATCGGTTTTTTTTTTGGTCGTCCGGAATCGTTCGGAACAATTCGGATGATTCTGAATTCGTTCCTTGGCAGATGATGACAGTTCTTGTTCTAAAAAGAAGAGTAATTAGATTCCGGATTTGAAGTCCGGATTTGAAGAATCACACTCATATGGTAAAACAAACAATGTCATGTGACATCTGCATTTGTAGTTTCATAAATACCTAGACATACAACCATTATAAGCAAGTGTGTATGCATGTTCGTTAGGTGTACCAATTCTGGATTACCGAAAAATCCGGAATAAGCTATAATAATCGTAATCATTTTGCTGTGATCTCAATTCAGTGAGATAACAAACAAGAAAAAAAAACAAAAAATGCGATGCGGTTCTTAACTAATATTAGTGTAATTTCCAACAAAACATGATCTCAATTTTTCATCATCCACTGGAATTCATATTTATTTTTAAAGAATAAATATTTACTTGGCTAAAACATTTTAAAGAACTTTAACATTTGTCTTCATCTTAAAGCCGCACAAATTCAAAGTTCAGCACCGAACTACAATGAACCGGATAGAATTGCCATTCAAATTGAGGTCAATGAGAAAACACCTCTATTGGGTGGTTCCTGGAAGACGATTTCATCGTCTGACAATAACACTAAGAAGTTGAATGGCAGTGGACTGGGAGAACTGAAAATTTGTGATTGTCGAGTGCTTGGAATTGCAGTTTTACTGGCTGGGGGTATTACAATTGCCACCTACCTCCTTGTTATGGAAAGTAAGAGGACTTGAATGAATGTTTTCAAAAAAATATAGTAATTTTGTGTCTTTTGTTTGTTTATAAAGCTCGTCTACCAACAGCGAAATTCGCTTTGGACTTGGTTAACCGCGATGTTTGGAGTCAAGCAGCTGTTCCCTTGGGTAAGCTTCTTAACGATTCGAAGGTCTTGCACATATTGATGGTACAAACTGGTGGTCAAATTTGTATGGAGCTGTACAGCTGCATGGATATTCTCAGAGATATGCAGGTAAACACACATTTTCTTAACATTCCATTAACAGGTGATGGTCATTCGAAACCGCGTTGTCAGTTTTGATGAATCAAAGCAAACCTCAATCAAGAAATAATTGCCATTATTAATCTTGCAATATTTTTCTCTGACTTTAAGAGGGCCCATGGCAAAGTGCATAGTGACGGTGAGATACCATATAATTTCCTCATTGGCGGTGATGGTCAAACGTACGAAGTCAGAGGATGGAACCACGACAGTGGGCTAAGTATCTTGCCACAACAATCGTCTTTGGTAATCGGTTTCATTGGTTAGTTTCAAGAGAAAAATGCAACCATCAGTGGCGTGGACGCAAATCACTCTCAACTTTGCAATCATAAAGTTACACAATGCTCGTAAAAAAGTGATTTCCGTCTTGCACTAAAATTTCCTTGTTCGCAGTTCAAATGCATTACAATCCACTAATTTACAGGTAATTACACTTTTGTCCCACCAACTGACACGCAATGCACCAGTGCCCTGTCCATAGTTAACGAATCGATGCAAAGGAAGAAATTGCACAGCTCCTATCAAGTGTTCGGTCTGAGGAATCTATCAATCTCACATTTTGACGGCGAAGCGTTGTTCAATCGTATTTCGAAGTGGCAGCGGTTTGTAACTTTATTGAATGTCTTGTAATTTTATGAGTGTTTAATTAATTTGCTTTTGTTTTTGTTTTAAATAAAATTTCTTGTATTGTGATTTTAATATTAACTTTTTATTAGATTATTTATTACTTTAATGTAGACTCAGGGATAAAAGGGGACATAAATGATGGTGATCATGAAAATGATTGATATTATCTTAATCTAGCTAGTGAACTGGCTGGAATACTACTTTATTAAATTGAATTTCTTATCGTTAATTTACTGTATGTTAATCAATTTCTAATTTCCGGAAACTCCCAGAAAGCGATTCAAAGTGGGCCACAAAATTGGTGCCATTTTGGTTTGATTTGTCGGGGTTTCGGCTTGATGTGATTCCTTGATCACTCAGCAGCTTCATTTGATCCAAACGAAGAAGTGTATCCCTCTTCTTGGCAAGTTCAATTTTCCACGATTCGATCATTTCACTCATTGGCATCTTGCCGCCCAATTCCAGAGGCAGACAATCAACGTCCATGTGCTTTGGCAAGTCTTTTTCACTAACATAACAATTGAGACGATTCTTAATCTTTGTACTGACTCGCGTCTTGACAAAGTCAATCAACCACTTAAGCGATGCAGGAACATTGACCAAGTGAATTTCCTTGTGACGTATCGGCAGCGATTGTTCGCCCCATTTGAAAACTCTAGCGAATTCGGTTGGATTCCAATTGGTTACATGTCCAGCTGTGACACCCGAAAAGTCACCGACATGAGTCAGGCCAAGAATTTGATTTTCGTGCTCTTCCATTAGAGTTTCATAAGTTATGAAATGTGCCTTTGCCTGTTCCATGCTTGAGTAGATTTTTGGATTAAAATGTTTGGCATTAATGATCACAACACGGCGACCCAATTTATCACGAATAGGCGAAGTGAAGATGTAGCCAGCCGAAATGATTTCATTGATTCTGGATCCTAGGAAATCCAGATCATTTGTCATGTGAGGAAAAGTCCTGCGTAAATTCATGTATTTGAGGAGGACCTGTTGAGCCATGGGAACACTGAATTTTTTCACACGTAAAAATCGCAGAAGAAAGAGATCATCGAAACGTGTGTCTTGAATGTCGTCGTTTTGATCCATCCATTTTCGGAGTTGTTGTAGACATTGTTCCCGAGAATATTTGTCTTCTCGAAGTTCCTTTTTGGCTATCTGCAGAAGGGCCTCTGACAACTGTGATTCATTGAACTCCCCCTCAGGTGGATTGAGGCTATCCGATCCAATTACAACATCAGTAGAAATTGCACGGGCTGAACCCATGGTGAGATTCTGGAAATAAAAGATAGAAACAATAAATTTATACTCGAGACTCGATCAAACGTCAAAATCCTATCCGCAGCTAGATCCTACTTCTACTTTTATCCACAGTAAAGAGCTTGGCGCAAAATTATAAAGTGACGTTTCAATCAATTAAAAACTGTCAAATATTTTGCTTATCGTAATGTAGTTTTCCATTGGTCTTTTTTTGACGAATCTTCTTCTACCTCTAATGTGTCATTCTTTGGACGATTTTAGAAGAGTTCTGCTCTTTTCAGAAGCATTCCGTCTGTCAAAGTCAGTCCAATGGTTCGGTTTCGGAAGACTTCTGGACTCTTCCGAATGCTTCTGGACGTCCATTGTAAAACGACATAAGACTTCAACATTAAAGCATTTGCTTAACATCTGTCAATTTTTCAATATGAAAACGTTGAGCCCAATATTATTTAAATTCTATAAATGACTTCGAAACATGATTCTCTTTTGTAACCTAAAGTGATGCTCAGTCAGAAATTCAATTTAATTTTTTTTAATCCCAACAGCAAAATTGCTGTTCGGATTCACCGAAAGAAGCAAACATTCTTAAGACCACAAAACAACTGCAAACGTACAAGTGAACACCATGCGAGCAGGTCTATAAAACCGTTACTTTTATTGTAATTATCTCCCTGACCTTGAGCCAGGTGGAGGTAAGAGATCTGATAACACACGCGAGCCAAGATTCAATGACAAAACAGACAAATACCAGCCGCAATCATTTCAAAACATTTAATGAAAACCCAAAAACACTTCTCCCACCAACTGATCCACAAAACGACTCTATCTCAAGCGTGCTTCATGCTCCATCAAGGTCAAGTAAGTTAAGATAAGGTATAGAAGAGAAATACCATACGAAGCTAGCCCTATGCAGTACAAGTTTTAAGTTTTTTTTCTGTAAGTGTATTGGCTCTAACCAAACCGAAAAAAAGTCATACCATCCATCCCACTACCTTTATACCCAGGTTTGTTTGCGCGTTTCAGCTATTGAAAGATACATAGATATATAAGAAAAGAAATTGCCTAATTGACTCGTTTAATTCACATGGAGAGCGGATGATGAGAAGACTTGTAAACCCGTTTTGGACCGAATTTGGAGTTATGCCTGATGCGATGCCGAGCATAGCATAACATAACAAAATTATTGCATAACTTTCTTCTCGCTGTCATGTCATGTCGTTAGGTATTTTTACTTGCGACATATAGAATATATGGCAAGTATTGAATTCGTACAAAAAAAAAAATTGAGATGATGATGAGATATGACATTACGATGATAGAGAAGTCGAAAAAAGTGAGTCCGGCGATTCCGTCTGTCTGTCTGTCGGGAAGTTTACAGGCACCTACAGCCTTAACCACTGGTCCGATTGACTTCAAACTTGAAAATAAGAGGTTTGAGCAAAAACCCATATCCCAGTTTTTTCATTTTTTTTTAAAGATCAAAATTTAGGGTAGCCACCATACGATTTTTATGGCAAAAAACCAAAACTTTAAATTTTCTCCAAAACGGTTCCTACGATTTTTTTTAAACTTCCTCGAATTTAATTTTTTTAAACACTCATGTATTTTATGGAAAAATTTTTTTTGTATTGCTCCAAAACGGTACCTCCCATAGAACCGTTTTTTGTTATTAGATTTTCTCAAAAAATAAAAGTCCGATCAGCGTAATTTTTTTTTTGAAAGTACGTATATATTGTTCAAATAATTTGTTGTATTCAAAAAAATTTCAAAATTTTTTTTGGATTTTTAAAAAAATATTTTAAACTTTTTTTTCAAAATTGCGTATCTTAAAAACGGAACAATATTAAAAATCGAAATATACTCATAAAATGTATATTTACATATTCTTGAATACTGCATACCCAAATTAATTTTACGACATTTTTGAAAAATTTTATATATAAAAAATTAATTTAAAAAAAAACGGCTCCGACGATTTTCAAACAAAAAATTCAATAAATCAAAAATAAGGTTTTAATTTGTTTGGCATTTAAATTTTTGGAATAAAATGTATTTACGAGGTATATTTTCAAATTTTAATTTTTTTTTAATAAATTAAAAAAAATTGAAAAACCAACATTTTCTTAAGAAATCATATGACATCAATTTTTTTCCGATTGAATCCATTTTTGAGGTACATATTTCAATTAAAATTTTTATTTATGAGTTTTTTTTAAATTTTTTTTTATGATTTATAATTGTGAATACAGGAGCAAGTTCGTACGACCGAGTCGTGCACATTTTTTTTCTTGTATTCCGTAGTTCGTTGTATTTCCCGTCATCGCGAGTCGCGGCCTTGTGATGTGATCTCTTCTTCTTCGACATTGCACTGGATGTCTTTTGAGCTCCGGCTGAAGGTATATTAGTCAGAAAAACCTTGCGAAAAACCGTATTTCAACTGTTTCATGGCTTGTTAGTCATGACATGAGAAATGAGATATACCAAATTGGGCGTTGCATTGGATTTCCTTCATGTAAACAATGAAAACGAAATCACTGTAATTGCAGTTTTTTGTTTGTCTTTTTAACTTATTCGATTTGCAATAAACTGTAACAGTGAATTCTGCAGAAAAAGAGCAAGAGTTAAACAATCGAAAGATGATTGTGCAAAATGCAAAAAAAAGTGGTCTTGAACTTATTAGACTGCCGATTTTAGCACTTTTAAGTGGTCTCTTAATGTTTATCTGATTGCGTCTTTCTTTCATGTTTTCTTTTTCTTGAAATTGTGTTTATTATTGTTTCAGCAATTTTTCTGGTCAATGAAAAGCATACATTGTCACGAACGACAGAAAGTGTCATTTTTACAGGGTAAGGTCATTGGCGGTCAGTTTTCTTACAGAGGGTTTCATTGAAATGGAGAAATATAGGTCAGTCAAAGAAACAATACTGGGAATATGGAAATTTAAGTATTTCAATGTCAAAAGTCTCAGAGAAGGTGTTATTGAGCGATATGATAACCCATAGAATGGAATTTTTGTTTTCTTGAGATCGTTGAGAAAATTTATGAAAGAAGACACTGCGCATGGGCAAAATAGGGCCAAACATTTACCTTCCCGGTGAAGATCTGGGTCTTACAGAATAACATCAAACAGGGTGAACAGAACAGAAGAGACTTTTTGTGTCTCACATTAAAATGAAATTTTCACAAGTAATACCTAGAACATTCTGTTTCCGGCACATACGCCCTTATTGTCATTTAAACCAAAACGTGATACTCATCAAATTTGTTGCCATTTCATGTTTTACGTCCTAACATGAACATGAAAATGAAGTTTCTAAACAAATTTCACAAGCGCAACTTTGGACGTCATTATGGCTGAAATTTTGCTTCAAGTTTGCTTTGAATGACATTTCTCCATCATCATCACCATCCCTTCAAAAATGAATGAATTTTGTTTTTTGACTTTTTTACAGCTGTTGAGCTGTCAGACAAAGCAAATGTTGAACTAGAGCTTCCGTTTGGAATCGCGTTACGTAATATTACGTAAGTACGAAACGTACGAAGCTTCATCGTGATAGCATGCATTGAATTCCTATGCCGTGTTTGTGTTTCAGCTTAAGGCTTAAAACGTAAACGTCAAGCGAGGCCAAAGCTACAACATATTAGTGTTTCAGCTCTCTTTCTTTCATAACTAAAATATTATAGGTCCGTTCTTTTACTTTTTCGGCAGTTTTTTGTGAAAACTGTTAAATTTCAAGGAGTGGGGATGAAATCTTTTGTTTTTCCTAAAAAGTAAAAAGACGCTTGACAGCACAAATCAAACGTCAGAAAAACTCAAAATATTTCTTATGGTTTGACAGAATTCACAAATTCTCTCACAAATTTTGCGTGTAAAATCGGGAGATAGTGACAGAACTTACATAAATCTTGAGAAAAAGAACAGAAAAATGTGGGAATCTAAGAGTTTTCAGGAGTTTTAGGAAATAAAAGAACAGACCTATTTTTATCGTGTCGATCTGTATTTCAATCAAAAAATTAATTTCGATGATAGCAAACTGAAACACATGTTATATCTGTCTGTCTTATCAGTTCTCGAGTTTTAGCCACGAGATCTATTGAATTCAAATACGGGAATTATATTTTTATGAGGATATTTTTGGACAATGATAAACATTTCCAAAGAACAGAGGCCTGACGGATACTCTTCAACAATCATTCTGAAAGTAGGAGTACAAAATTTGGGGGACCTAGAATTGTATGGCGATTCTGAACGGCTTAGGAGAAAAGCACAATTCCACGAACAAATTTTGGAACCTGGGTCACTGTTTCGTAAGATGAAGCACTCATTAAAGGTGAAATCAAAACATTTAAGTCATGAGTAGGATTCGCACCCACGTCTTTTATATTACATTGACAATTTTCCTTTATATGAAATTGGTTTAACATATCACAAAACGGGTCTAACTGCTCCGTATCAAAAGACCGGTACATCGTACATCAAATGCAGATCTCGAAAAGGAAGAACATCAAAACTCATTAAAACGATAAATGATAATTATTTCACAAACAACCAAGTTCACAAGTACCAAATCGATTGAGGTGTAGTGTGTATTCCAAAATAATTAAAGAAAGTCTCAAAATCATCAAGACATCACCATCACTGTGAGTCAGCAAATTCGATTGTATACGTTAAAAATCTGTTATTGGTACAAGGAAGTGCTTTCGTAACACTTCAATTTATGGGGAAAATCATTCAACGTTTTCGTAAGTATGTGCAATAAGTAAATAACTCTGAATGATTTTGTTCAGGTTATTTTGAATTTATTAACGAATCAAGTACTTTTCACAGGATGTTTACATCAAGTGTACCTATCGCGACTTGATTTTATTATTTGTTTGCAAATAAAACTTCGCTAGAAACTTCAAATGCACTCGAATAATCTCCTGTGTGTGAAATACCTTAATCTGTCAATGTTGACAATCTTAAATGCACTTTGTGCCTCTTTCTCTCAAAACTGTCACCTCATCAGGCACACTCGCTTCTTGTTAGTCACTCGAAGACAAACAAAAAAATTTAAATTTTAACGTTGTGTAAACATGCGAATTATTTAGTTATGCCCTCCTTCTGCTCTCGAACTCTAAATCCCACATCTTTATCCATTTTGAATTTGAATCTCGTGTCAAGCCTTTTTCACTTTCTATCACACTGGCTATACATTCACTTATGTAACAGTTGCAAATTAATTTGACCGTTATTTTTTGTCTTTTCGTGTTTTTTCGTTAAGTGTAACACTGGGGTGTTTGCATAATTTTTCTTTAATTAGTACCTTAATTATTAATAGTTTTAATATTTCTATCAATAAATATTTAAATAATCACTTTTTGTTTTTAATTCGTTCCTGCGATCTACCTACCTTTTGAATGGGATTTAGTGTCTTTTTGTTTTTGCTATTAATTCCAAGTCGTGGCACTAGCTTAAAGAGTTACTGCGTGAAACTTTAGGCTAGATCAGTTACTTATAAGAGTCGCGAACTAAATGAATCCAGCAAGAGATGCGAACTGTTGCAGAAGCGTTTTCAAATAGTGATCTTGTCCGCGGAAGTTGATCAGTTGGTAAGCAAGTTAAGCTCGTTGTCGAATTTGAAATTGACGAACAACCACCACCGTCGTCGTGTGTGCGACTCAACGAATGAATTTAAAATGATTCTGTAAGCATTCAAATGCCACCTAATGTACAGAGTTGCTGGATGGTTGTGTGGCCTAGACAAGACAGAGAGAGTGTTTTGTGAAGTTTTGTATCTCTTGTAAGAAATTTTTATTGTGAGTGCATTCTATACTTTTCCCACTTGAATGAATCTGAATGGTCAATAGAATAAAGCATGAATTAATATGTTTTTTGAGCATCCATACAAACATACATACAAAATTACGAATGCTTCAAAAAGCCAAAAGCAAATTAAACTGAAGGTATATCTAGACCTAGAGTGTTGTATTGCTTTAGTAAGAAAAAAAAAAAAAACAGAGTACTTAAATTTTAGCCGAAAGGTTAGTGTTGTTGCGTTATAACATTAAATGTAATTTTTTTTTTCATATTTGGCATTGAATTGACCTGAACGTTATTGCAAACGAATAAAGCTAATTAAGGTTTGACCACGCAGAGGGAAGCTTGATTTTTGTGTTTATTTTCTGCTGAAGAAACAAGGCGTGCCATTTAGAGAAACAGAAAAGTCTTATGCTGGTGATATGAAACTTGGCTTATTTACAGTAATTGAAGCTGTTCAAATATTTGTTGCAAATCCAAGGAATGCAATCATTATATTACATTATCTGAGCTTTGTATCTCTTTTGTTATACATCTTTTTTGTTAGATAGTTTTCTCAACTTTTTACTATATAGGTACTGTTAACCCTTAATAGTACAAGCCAAGCAGGGGAGGGCAATTTTGTGGGCGAAACTTCAATGTAATTCTTAAGGACCTATTGCTGTTAATGCAAAAATTCATTATTATTAACTTCCCACAGGAAGTTATTTTAACGGGGCAAATTTTCGCATATCTCCATGTTTCGAGGTCACTAGAATCAGAATCAACCCTTTTTATCATGATGTCTGTGTGTGTGTATGTTCGTATGTGCGTTACGTTCCTTCTGCTCGATTATCTCGGAAACCACTCATAGCATTGACATGAAATTAGTCTCATTCGACGCTCAATTGCTTTGTTAAGAACTGATTAAGTTTTCAGCGATAACGGTAAAGGAGTTTTTTAATAGGAATGAAAAATGTGAATGAAGTAAAAGTTTGTCATTTAACCAAGAAAATTATGATTATCTCGCGAACCACTCATGGTATTGCCATGAAATTGGTTTCATTCGACCCGGCATTGCCTTGTTAAGAACTGATTGAATGAAATTAGCTTCTCGGTTTTTTAATGGGGGCCAAAAACCCTAATATAATGAAAATTATGATAATTTCAGCAAAAATTGCAACAATAGTTCAAAAAATCTTATTTATCAATGTAATAAAATATATTATTTGTTAATAATTTGTTATAAACAATTGAAAATTAGTGAAAGCGGATTTATTTTCGTGGTTATAAGGAAAAACAGTCCATATGACTTTAAATCGGTAAAAACTCATAAGTATAATTGATAACAGTTTGATTTGCTATGGACACTTGAAAATTATTGGTCTCGTGAGTTTAAATTTCTTTTTATAGAAAAATTGATTCATGTTTGTTTGCTGGTTTGTTTGTATGTCCGGTATGGTCTCCTAAAGGGCCCAACCTAAACGAGTTAGGTTTAAATAGATATGAAAGAGTTGATTGGTGTGTTATAAAGATGTATGTATGTATTTGAAATGAACCAATCTGAACAAATTCTGTTAATTTTTGAAACCCCTTACTGATCAAAATAAACTCGGAGGAAGTAATCTTAATTCTTGTGAATGTAGTACGGTCCGTTTACCCTGAATATGATTACAGTTGAAATGAAGAGATCATGTTAGACTCGAAATGGAACAGATATGAAATAAACTCAAGACCAACAATTTGAAAATATATTATTACTAGATGACCCACCAAACGCTGTTTTGGCATATAAATGCTAATATTCGGAAAAACTTATCCGAATACAATTTTTTTCACAAACAGAAAACTACAGGGTGCGGCAAGAAAATTTGCTGATTTTCAAAGGAAATAAAACCAAAAGCAGTGGACATACCGTTACAAAACTTGTTTATTCTTGTTAGACACGATCTGAATTTTTCATTACATGGTTTGAAAGATGATATCGGACAAGTGATGGCCTCCGTTTTCGATACACTGAGATACCCGATTTTCGAAGCTCCTCTGAACTCTTTGAAGCATATCGATGGGTATGTTGGTTGGGTGTGCTGGATGGAATTTCGTCACGTTTCCGCTCTCTCTGAATGTTTTCACCCACGAAACAATCGACTGCCGGCCAGGAACGCGACCTGCGGGATGGATGTTGAAGCGAGTACTGAAAGCACGTTGAGTGGAAATACGGTTGGAAAAGTAAGTTGGAAGAGTAAGCCTCGCAGGCAAATGCGCGTTGCTTTTTCGTCCAATGCATGAAGTCGACTGACTGCGGCGTAGATGAAACTTCAGGAAGTCCCCTAAAAAATGGGACACTCTTCACCCACATCCGACCACTCCCCCCGCTTGGCGCCAAAAACAAATCAGCAAGTTTTCTTGCCGCACCCTGTACATTATTCACGAGTTATATAGACTGTATTTTACTGTGCAAAGTTTTCTTGTATGAGCCCACAAAGGTTTCTGAGTTGATATGACCAATTTTCAACAGATAGCGCCACTCTCATTCCAATTAATGTCATGTACTGCCGTGATATTTCATGCTGATTTGAATTGAAATGAAAACAGCAACAAACGATGATGTTTCGAGTTGTGGGTGACTAATGTCTTTCCGTCAAATTTATTTTATTTGGTGGCGAAAGATCATTATTTGTATCTATTTATTTATTTATTTATTTGAAAAGAATAAGGATAAGTTTCATCGATAGTTGAAATTGTTTTTACCAGCTCACGTTTGTTAAACGTACAAGTTTACAGCTCTCCATTTCTATAGTAAATCATATCGATTAAGCCGATTAACGATAACTGAAACTTGTTTCTGTGTTCCAATTCATGACGTCGAAATATATGAAATGGCTTTCTGATATAACATAAATAACAATATTAAATTTATTTATTGTCTCAATGATTTTTTTGAAAATGGTAAGTATACGCCCAGGTGAACCGGCTTTTCTATTTTATTAGTAAGACTTAAATTTATAAACTGAATAGGCTGCTTCCTTATTAATATGGAAAAGTTACTTTGTTTTTGCTTTTTGAGATCTCGGTATGTGCTTATTGCACAAAAGTTACTTAAATACTGGATGTGCATATGTACATTCAGATTGTTTTGCCTCGAATCACTCATGATATAGAAATGAGACTGATTTCATTTGACGAAAAATCACTTGATTGAGAACTGAATAAGTTTTCAGCGAAATCGGCTTAGCGGTTTTTAAATAGTAATGGAAAAAAAACAAAATAAAGAAAACAACAAAATTTAAAAGTGGTTACTTGGGGTCTCCATTGAACATTTCCGATGACAGTACTATCGGCCTGTCATCAGATAATCCAATAGCTGTATTTTTCGAGCGAATCAAAATCCTGTCATCATGTATGTGCGGAAAAAAGAAGGATATATTTTTGTTTGACTGACAGACATTTTGCATTTCGCCTGTTACAATGGGGTGTTGCTTATTTTCTCTGCTGCGTTCAATGATGAAATGAGCAAACTTGGCATAATTTGCGCACCGAAATAACTAGATTGTTGAATGGATTGAGCATGAGATGTTTGCCATCGATTATGGCCAATGGAGACGCGTGTTAAAATTTATCATTTCAGCATGAATTGCAACAATAGTTCGAAAAATCTTCTATCAAAGTTAGAAAATACTTATATGTATATTATTTGTCTATAATTTGTTATTGTAATATTCGGCTTGGTCCGACAATTAAAACTTATTCACTTTTTAAATAAAACACAAATTCACTTTATTCCAATCACTCACAAACTTATTTATTCAACACTTTCAATTATAACTTTGCAAACACAGAGTACTTTTCTTTATCGCAGTTCACAATTAACTAACTCGCCTCGCCACCAAACGGCTATTTATATCAAAAATGATGGGTTCTAGAAACTACTATTGGTTCCTATTGGTTCTTGGGGAAGCTGAAAGTTCGAGAGAAAATACTGGGATTTTTGTAGGGGCTAACGTTCTTAATGCTAAACAAAAAGTTTCTCTTAATCTTAATTAATTATTGCCCCTCAAGAGTGTTTACTACTACAATTAAACGATATTAAGTAAAGAGAGTATGTACATTAAATAAACAAGAGATACAGAGTAAGTAAAGAGAGTAAGAAAAGTGTGTACATTAAATATAGAAAGAGATACAGAGAGTAAGAGATAATAAAGTATACACATTAGTATTAGACATTACAATAGAAGGAGATACAGAGCGTATGAGATAAATAAAGTGTATACACATTACATTGCCCCCTCCTTAGGATTGATCGTCCCGAACAAATCCATCATCTTCATCACCACTGTAGCGATGTAGTCGGTCGCGATGTACGACTTTAAGTTTACCTCTGACTCCTTTTTGTATCCGGTACACGACGTCGTTGATTTTGCTAATCACTGTATATGGACCTTCCCAGTCCCGTTGAAGTTTCGGTGACAACCCTTTTTGTCGATGGGGATTGTAAAGCCACACTCGATCTCCTGCTTGGAACTCTGTTGTTGTCGCTCGTATATCGTAGCGTGTCTTCATTCGGTCCTTGAACATCTTTATTTTTGACCTAGTATCGTCGTGGATCTGAAGGAGTCTTTCTCTGAGGTCATCCAAGTAGTCATCCTCGGCTTGCGGTTCCGACGTGGGACATCCAAATTTAATTTCACTCGGCAATCTGATGTTCCTTCCCATCAAAATCTCAGACGGTGTATGGCCAGTTGAGCTATGTCTTGCACTTCGATACGCCATCAAAAACAGTGGAATGTGTCGGTCCCAATCTCGCTGGTTGTCGTCCACAACTTTGCAAAGATGTTCCTTAAGGGTTCGGTTGAACCGTTCGACCATGCCATCAGATTGTGGGTGGAGTGGTGTTGTTCTTGTCTTCTTGATGTGAAGAAGCCCACAAACTTCCTGGAATATGTTTGATTCAAAATTCCTTCCCTGGTCGGAATGCAGTTCTAATGGAACACCGAATCTGCTCACCCAGTTGAACACAATTTGGTCTGCGACTGTTTTGGCTTCTTGATTCGGTATGGCGTATGCTTCAGGCCACTTGCTGAAGTAATCCATGACGACCAGAATATAACGATTTCCATTATTTGTTTCCGGAAATGGACCCGCCACGTCTATTGCAATCCTTTCAAAGGGTGATCCGACATTATACTGCTGCATTTGGCTGTGATTCTTTTTGTTCGGGCCTTTGGTGGCAGCACAGGTATCACATTTTCGGCACCACTTCTCGACATCTTCCCTTGCATGTAGCCAATAGAATCGTTGTCGAACCTTTTCTAGCGTCTTATTTACTCCTAGATGGCCTCCCGAAACTCCATCATGCATCTCTCGCAGAACGTCCACAATCTTCGATCTCGGTAAGACTAGCTGCATTACATAGGACTTTCCATCTGCTGATTCCCATTTACGTCGAAGGACACCCTCTTGGACATGCAATGAGTCCCACTGTGCCCAATAGGCCTTTAGAGCCGGACTTCTGTCGGAGATATCGGCCCATTCTGGTTTTTCCTGGTGTTCCTTGCATGCGAGAATGGGTTCAATATCTGGGTCCTCTTGTTGAGCCTTCCTCAACTCGTCGTTGCTCCAGCCATAAATGGGATCGGTTCTGGTTCGTTGAACAGTAACCACTTCTTTTTCTTCTTGGCGTCTGCAATGCTTACAGTCTTGCTTACATGGTCTCCGAGACAGTGCATCAGCATTTGAGTGAAGCTTCCCCTTCCGATGTTGAATTTCATAATCGTACGTCTGCAGCCTCTCAATCCATCTCGCCACTTGACCCTCTGGATTCTTGAAATTCAAAAGCCAGTTTAGTGCTCCATGGTCGGTTCGGAGAAGAAACTTCTGTCCATAGAGATACTTATGGAAGTGCTTTGTTGCCAAAATCAGTGCAAGAAGTTCTCTTCTGGTCACACAATAGTTTCTTTCCGACTTTGAGAGTACCTTGCTGTAATAGGCAACCACCTTTTCTTCGCCATCATGTACCTGTGACAATACAGCACCAATCCCGACATTGCTGGCATCAGCATCAATGATGAACGGTTTTCCTGGAGTCGGGTAGGTCAGCACTGGTGCATTACACAAGCGTTGCTTGAGCTCTTGAAAGCTGCGCTCGCACTCACCTGACCATTTAAACTGCTTTCCCTTTTCCGTTAGCTGATGTAGACTCTTGGCGATCTCAGCAAAATTCTTGACGAAGCGCCTATAGTAGGTGGCTAGACCCAGAAAGCTTCGGAGTTGATGTTTGTCCTGTGGTGTTGGCCAATTCTTCATGGTGTCAACCTTATCAGGATCCGTCTTAACTCCTTGGGATGAGATGATATGTCCCAGGTATTTCACTTCGGTTTTGAAGAGTGAACACTTTTCTGGATTGAGCTTGAGGTGGGCTTCTCGAAGTCTTTGAAACACGGCTCTCAGATTTGTACAATGTTCGTCAAATGTTTTCCCGTATACGATGACGTCATCCAAATAGACCAGGCAAGATTTCCAAGTGAGTCCTTGCAGGACGCATTCCATAAGGCGCTCAAAAGTCGCTGGAGCATTGCACAGTCCAAAAGGCATCACTTTGAACTGCCACAATCCGTTTCCTGTCGAGAACGCTGTCTTCTCTTTGTCTTCAGGATGGATTTCTACTTGCCAGTATCCACTTTTCAGGTCCAAAGTTGAGAACCATTGTGCTCCTTCCATTGCGTCCAGAGTATCGCTGATCCTAGGCAGAGGGTAGCTATCTTTCTTGGTCACATCGTTCAACCTTCGATAGTCCACGCAAAAGCGGGTTGATCCGTCTTTCTTCTTTACCAGGACCACTGGAGACGCCCAAGGGCTTTTTGAGTTTTCGATAAGACCCTCTTCTTTCATGGTGGTTATCAGTTCTTCAACCTCACCTTGTTTGGCTAGTGGAAGGCGTCTTGCAGGTTGACGAATCGGCTTTGCATCCCCGGTGTTGATTCGATGTTGAACCAGTTGTGTTCTGCCATATTTCCCTTGCGATGATGAAAAGATGTCTGCAAATTCTTCGAGGAGACCTTCTGCAGTTCTTCGTTGTTGTTGGCCAAGATTAGAGGACTCGAGAATGTTCGTCTTTATGGAGTTCAGCTCTTTGGACTTCAATGTTTGCCTTGGGTCTTCTTCGCTGATCCTTGTTATCGCTGATACAGATTCGCATTGTCCGACAATCTCACCTTTTCTAAGCTTAACTTCGTACGGCTTGATGTTGAGTATTCGTACGGGAACCATGTTCTTTACAGGTCTAACAAGAGTCTTCCCAATGGTGACGTTTTGGGAGGACTTTACAGATGCTGGTTCGACCATGAGGTATCGATGGCTGCCAGGCTTACCTTTCAATTTCGTCCACACGAATACTTCTGAAGAAGCAGGCAAAGTCAGATCTTCTTTGATGACGGTTTTCACAGATAACGAGGTCTCATACGAGTGGATCCCATAGATCATCGGAATCTCGATGTTTCGATATTTCAGGACTTGGTTCCCGATGTCCAATATCACTCCGTGATCTTTCATGAAATCGACACCGACAATGCACTCGTCGCATATATCTGCTACCAGGAACAGGTGAGAGAATTCCAGCTCTGCCATCCGGATCTTAAGACGTACCTCACCATAAACTTTTGCGGCTTCTCCAGTTGCAGTCCTTAGACGATAGCTGTTGGTGTTGTGGAGCCATGTCTTCTTAACGAGGTCCTGCCGTACAATGGACGCCGTGGCACCGGTGTCGATAGTAGCCACACATTTGTTGCCGTTTATACTTGCTTCCACGGTCAGGCTCTTGTTGTCACGTTTCGTTTGAGAAACCTGGATGTCGTTTCTGGGGCCATCGATACCAGAAACCAGCTTCTGCCCCTCGAAGTTGGTTCTTATTCGTTTCCCGGGTGGGAAACAGCTTCGGAAGCAACGTTGTTGGAGTTACTTTGACTTATTGAGTAAGTTCTGTTTCCACAGTGTTGGCATGAGGTTCGTCTTCGCGGTAATCTGCACTGTCGTTGAAGATGCCCAGTCTTGTTGCAGTTCCAGCATCGTGCTTGTCCGTCTCGCTGACTCCTTTCCAGAGTAGCCTTCTGACAAGAGCATTCTTGGACTTCCAATTCTCTCACGCGATGCACGTTTTGGGATGCTTGTTCTGCGGCTTCCATTGTTAGAGCGAAAGCCAATGCTTCTGGTAGTGTTTGCTTTCCGGCAGTGCGAATAGCCCTTTGGAGATTTATATCGCCCACAGCTCTCACAAAGGCTTCAACAGCAAGTTGATTTATTATCTCGTTGCCAGCTGTTGGGTATGCCAGGTGGACTAATCGCTCGATATCTGCCTGAAGCTGCTGCAGAGTTTCACCTCTTTTCTGTGCCCTGTTGTTTAGTTGTACTCGGAAGACTTCTGTCATGTGGCTATCCCCAAACCGCTGTTCGATTGCGTTTACCAGAACTTTGTAGTCACCGTTCTTCTCTGCTGGGATGGTTTGTAGCAGTTCAGCAGCTGCTCCTCTCAAGGCAAGCGTAAGAGCAATGTATTTTTCGTCATCGTCCCAGCCGTTTGTTAACGCTGCTGCTTCAAACTGTTTCTTGTAGATTGACCACGGTATCTGACCATCAAAGCTTGGAGGATTCACTTCTCTCTTTCTTGAGCACTCACCAGAAGTTTCTCGAGCTTTCATCTTTCGCACTTTTTCTAGTTCGCTTGTAATGGTTTCGATCTGGTCGTCTATTTTCTTGAAACGTGCATTAGTCGTTGAATTTTGTTTTTCGACACGCTCATTGATTCTGTCTTCGAAGTCCGCAAACCTGCCTTCTAGCAGATTTTTCTGTTCATCAAACCGATCTTGTAGTTGTTCCAGAACATCATTCTTTTGTGTTTCCAGTTGTTTGAGGACATTCTCTTGCTCGGTCTTCTGCTCGTTTCTTTGAGTTTCTAGTTGCTCCAGAACATTCTTGTTTTGAGTTTCTTGCTTCTTTTGATTCTCTTCAAATTTGGCTAGAAGAAGTGTCATCATGGTAGATAAGTCGGCAGTTGCATTTACCTCTTCCGATTTTGCTTCCACTTCGAAAGCAAACGTATCTGGGTCTTCATTTTGTTCTTCCAGATATTCCTGTAGCCGTTTTACGAGTTCGATTTTATATCCTGCCGCACTTAAGCCACGTTTGCTTAATTCGGCCTTTAGCTCAGCGACAGTTAAGTCTTTCAAAACTTTACTTATCATTTTTAACTTCACTATTTCACACAAAATAGTTTAATCACTGTTCACTGTTTTATTCTCAATAAGTTTTAATCCCACTTCTGACACCAATGTAATATTCGGCTTGGTCCGACAATTAAAACTTATTCACTTTTTAAATAAAACACAAATTCACTTTATTCAAATCACTCACAAACTTATTTATTCAACACTTTCAATTATAACTTTGCAAACACAGAGTACTTTTCTTTATCGCAGTTCACAATTAACTAACTCGCCTCGCCACCAAACGGCTATTTATATCAAAAATGATGGGTTCTAGAAACTACTATTGGTTCCTATTGGTTCTTGGGGAAGCTGAAAGTTCGAGAGAAAATACTGGGATTTTTGTAGGGGCTAACGTTCTTAATGCTAAACAAAAAGTTTCTCTTAATCTTAATTAATTATTGCCCCTCAAGAGTGTTTACTACTACAATTAAACGATATTAAGTAAAGAGAGTATGTACATTAAATAAACAAGAGATACAGAGTAAGTAAAGAGAGTAAGAAAAGTGTGTACATTAAATATAGAAAGAGATACAGAGAGTAAGAGATAATAAAGTATACACATTAGTATTAGACATTACAATAGAAGGAGATACAGAGCGTATGAGATAAATAAAGTGTATACACATTACATTATTATAAACAATTGAAAATGAGTTTAAGTGGATATATAGGGGCCTGGTTATGGGATTCGCGGCGGATCGTTATGTTAGCGAGTTTGACATTTTTTCAACCATTACTTTCGCTTTCGCCTTCTTCGATTTGAATTCGTCCAATTAACGAATTTGAAATGTCATAATGTTTTACTGGTGAGTTGAAATCCGACAGCTTTTTTTTTGGCGGATTCATAGGTGAAAGAGTGTTTATTCAAATAATTGGAATATTGGAAGAAATAGTCAAACCAAAAGTGTGAAACCACAGGGATATTGGAAGAAATATTTTCGCTTCGCCGCGAATTCGTTAATAAGAAAATACGAAGCGAGTCGAATTTGAAAGGTCGAATTGAAAACGATCCGCCGCGAATCCCATAATCAGGCCCCATGATGCACCATCTGGTGCTCATGCTGTGTTGCAACAACAAAACGATTACATTACTGAACATGTCACTATTTACGCGCATTCGGTGGGCGTGAACCGATTCATAGCTAAAACTATAATGCAATGGAATAACCTTTCCAAAATGTGTTCGACGAAACCTCAATCGGTTTAAATCTGTCAGTTATTCAATTTTTCCATCGACCACATTAAAATGGCGCACCTGTTACACCTGTTGTTGCCCGTAGCTTAGTTGGTAAGTGCGTTGGCTGCTAAGCAGAACATCGTTCGTTCGAGGGTAGGCCAAGTTTTTATTTCATCTTTCACGGGTACTGCCTCTTGCGAAGACCTGACAAATCTTCCAAGAGTATCAATCTGTCATGAAAAAAGTGCGTCTCAACTTTGCCGTTCGGAATCGGCGTTAAATTGTAGGTCCCCTTAAAATTCCTCACACGCACTCAGAGAATTGTTGATGAGAGTAAGCCACTTAGGCCTTGGCTCTTCAAGAGCTGTCGCGCCACTCTATTTATTATTTATTTTTTTACCTGTTATTTTCGTGGTTTTAAGAAAAATCAGTCTATCTGAGTATGAATATTACATTTCTGATTTTAAACCGGTAAAAACTCTTAAGCTAAACTAAAAAAGTTTATAACAATTTGATTTTTTTATAAACAATTGAAATCATTTTAATTATTTGTCTCCTTTGGGAAGTTAGTCATGTGGACCACAGGGGTCGCACTCATATTTTTTTTATTTTCTATTCCACTTTCTGTATTCCACGGTCCACGGTTACCAGATTATCAGAATGCTTTGGCACAAGGCTGCAATACTCAAAAATCTAATGTAATAATCTTTGGGTGCCCGGCTCCAGCATGGGTTATATTCGATCGAATAAGTATAAAATAAATAAATAGAGTGGCGCGACAGCTCTTGAAGAGTCAAGTCCTAAGTGACTTACTCTCATCAACAATTCTCTGGGTGCGTGAGAAGAATTGAGGGGACCTACAATTTAACGCCGAACGGCAAAGTTGAGAAGCACTTTTCCATGACAGACTGATACTCTTCGAAGTTTTGTCAATTCTTCGCAGGCAGTACCCGTGAAACATGTAATAAAAACTTTATCGGCGCGAGTAGGACTCGAACCCACGACGTTCTGCTTAGCACCTAACCACTTAGCCACGTGCACTGTGCAGCTGCATCGAATCAGTATACCAATTTCAAACTCCTTTGCTTATCTTGTTTTCAATGTTGGCTTATTTGTGCCCTTGTCGCCGGAAAAACTGTAATTTTGTTAAAATAACATTTTCGCAAAGTTCTAAATACTTTCAATGTGAGGAAAAGAACGAATTAATTAAATGTCGATCAATAAAATTTGTTTATTTCAAACAATCATGCTTACATTTGCATATTCATAAAATAAGCACTTTTAATATTGTTTACGTTTGTTTTTCTATTTTAACTGGTTAAAAAGTAAAGCTAAAAATTAAATTCATAATTCTTTGAACCTGAGAAATTAAACACATAAAATCCTATTTACAAAACAAACTAAAACTCTTCTTCGAATTACTGCAACATTTCCAGCAGCTGAATATCAGTTTTACATTCATTTGATCCTGTTGTTTCTTCTGTCAACTCTTCCGATTCCTATAAAAAAAAAAGAACTTAATCGTTGTTGCAAGGACAAAGAGAAACAGACCAAACTTACACTGAATCCAAAACAGTCTTCCACTTCCTCCGTGGGTTTCTTTCTCTTAATGATATTCACTCCATCATCGGTAAATTCTGTTAACCAAATAAACAAATTCAATATTCTCTCAATCCCATCAAAGCTGATTCAAATACAAACCTGTAATAACAAAATCATCCTCAAGCTCATCCTTGATATCCCTCTCGAATGGCAAATCCCCTTCTTCTTCTTCTTCTTCGCTCTGGATTATTTCCACGACCATATAATTCTCGTCCATCTCGTCAAGTGACACAAGATTTTGGTCATCCTCCTTCTTGATTATGACCTCTTCGAATTGAGCTACAACACCTTCATTATCAGGATCCTCATCTGCTTCAAATTCCATTGTATTGTCAACGTCGTCTTCTTCTTCTTCGTCATCTTCTTCCTCCAGAAGTTCAAAGTTCTTCTGGTCTTCCTGCTGGCCCCGACTCATCTTCAATAGTGTTTTCTCCTCGTTTAATGTCGAGTCTGGATCATGCATGGCCATGTGTCTCATGAGGTTGCCCTTCCTACTAAACGCCCTCTTGCAATCCGGACACGAGTGGGTTTTCGCCAGAGGTTTTGGCGGAACGTATTCATCATTGTGATACAGGTTTTGATGACGACGCAGAAGCTGTTTTTGTCTAAACGAATTCGAGCAGAGTTTGCATTGGAAAGGCTTTGAATCGGTGTGAATCAACAAGTGCGAGTCCAAATGCCGCTGCGATATCGAAGCATATGGACAGAATTCGCATTTGAAGCACTTTTCACCGTCGTGCGTTTTCAAGTGCAATTTGTACGTGTACCTATCGGGGAAGATGTTGTTGCAGCGTTTACATAAAAGCGGATTATCGGAGGTGTGCAACTTCTGGATATGTATTCTCAAGTCGGTTTTGCGGCCACAAGTCGTCGGGCAGAGATGACACTGAAACACAGGCTTGTCGCCAACGCTATGAATGAGTTTGTGTTGCTTGAGGGAATTCGATTGCGTGAATTTGGAATGACAAATTTCACACTCGTATGGCTTTTCGCCTGTATGCGTTCGCATATGCCGTTTAAGTTTGAACGTGTCTGGCGACGCATATGTGCAGTGGGGACATTGGAAAGGACGTTCGCCGGTATGACACCGAATGTGCCGTCGCAGTTTGCTCAGTTCCACACTGGCATATTCGCATTCGCTGCATTTGTGGGGCTTTTCATGGGTATGCTTGTAGCGGACATGCCGCACAAGTTCGCCGGACGTTGTGAAAACACTTGGGCAGGACTTGCAGTGGTATGGCTTCTTCCCGGTGTGGGTGTTTGCATGGTTTTGCAGGGAGGCGTTTGTCTTGAAACCTCTCTCGCACACCGAACACTTGTATGGACGCTCCTCCGAATGGCATTTCATATGACGAGCCAACAGATACCTCTTGTTAGTCACGTATTCGCAATAGGGACATGGATGCGTTGATGACTTTGCGTTTGGACTTTTTAAGCTAGCGTTGATGATTTTCGTCGACAAAAGTACTTTAGATTTTATGGTGCTATTGGCTTCTTCATTTTCATCAAATTCGAAAATTTGCTTCTCATCATCACAATCTTCGTAGTCCTCATACCCGTCTTTATCCTCGTCGGCGTCAATAAGCCCGTCGTCGTCCCGGTGTTGGATGCTTTTGATATCGTCTTCATTCACATCTTCAACCTCTATGTCCTCGGTGTCTTCGGCAAGTGTGTAAGTAGTTTGCACTTGGTTCTTTGTCGGTATTCTGGCATAATTGTTTGGAGTTTTCTTTTTTGCTGGTTTTCGTTTTGGTACTGCGGGTAGTTTGAATTCGACTTCTCCTTCGTCGCTATCGTCTCCTATGATCTGGACATTTTCTGGTGGATCTGTTGGTACCGGATCCGAATCGGGAGTCGCTTGGTAGTAGTAGTTTCCAGCTTCGTCAACAAAGTATGTTCCTGTGTCTTCTTCCTCGTCGTCCTGTTTCGAGTTGGTGTCGTTGAGTAGATCTTCGGGATCAACGAAACTATTGCTTAGACTGCGACTGCCTTCTTCGATTTCTTTGTTGAATGTATTCAAATAAGTTTGGAGCTCGTTGGACTCGATCTTAATCTGCACGTTGTTTGCGACTCGAGGCATCGTTCTTTTTTAGAATCTCTGAAAAGGCAAAGAATATTGTCAAACAATGGAACCCTCAGATTGTGATTGTGCAATTTCCAAAGGAGTGATGGATGGAATCAAAGAAAAATGACTCAATTACTGGCCACCTTTGCTCCCTCAAATTGAAGTTGAAGAAGGTTGGCTATTGACACCCTATTTTGTGATAGCAAACGGCCGAAAACCATCAAACTTTGATAAATTTAAAATTTGTTTGATTCCCAGAGTAGTTAACTGAAGGCGAAACTTCACAGGTTAGATACCAGTTCCAAGGCCAAGTAAAGAAGTCACCCCAGCGATGAGATATACGTAAAATTCGGGTGACGCCACGCCACGAAAATATTTTTTTTCACAATTTATCATTTTTTCTTTGTAAGAAATGAGAGCCTTTTCTTTTTCCCAAATTATTTATTTTGCAAAAAGCAACATTCAATAAACTTTAAATAAAATAAGGAAACAAAGAGGTAAACAATAAATAAATTAAATTCATTTTACTCAAAGATAGGGGGCACTTCAATTCACTAAAAAATGTGCACTTTGGAAATTTATCACCGATTGGCGCTGCAGATGCCAAGAAAATGTCTGGCGGCCATTTTTGTTTCTCTTCTGCAACACACACCGTTCTTTCGTCTTAAAATCATACTTACACAATTTTTTGGTATTAAATATTTACAAATTATAGTTTTTTGATGTTTCTAGAAGTAAGATTTGGAATTTTTGTGTTAATTTGTGAGAATAAAGCCAGATTTTAATGACGTTCTTGAAAATGGAAGCATATTACAGAATATTGCCGATAGAGTGTGTAGTTTAGTTTTTTATTCAATAAAAGCGTAGCTGCGTGGTTTAAATAAAAGATGGCGTCACATTGCTTGGAGAAATACTGGGATTTTGTTTAATGGATAAAACCAAACAAATTTTGAGACATTATTAAGACCCTGATCAGACTACGAACACTATTTGAAACGTTTTGTTCACATTCATACGGAATTTTTTCAATATCAAGTTTTTGATTGAAATTTAAAAAAATAAAAAGTAAATTGGAAAATACAAGCGTACGCTTTGATGTTTGTTCCGGATGTTCATCTTTTACATACATAGCTGATTCTGACAAATCACCGAATAGGTTAGGTTAGGTTATTTGGGCTGACAGTTAGTTGACCGTCACACTTAGATCAATGTAGATCCCTTGTGATACCCCGAAGTATTGTAAATTCTGAAAAAGCTTTTTAACCTATGAAATCTATGGTTGGTCGAGCCATTTAGACAAGGTTCAGTAGGTGATTGTCTGGGAGTTTGGACACCTCTTCTAGTTCGTTAAAGAAATTATTGCCTAAAAAAGTTTTTCTAGTTTTGCAGACTGCTGTTTTCATGCTCTTCCTCATTGCCACATCCTCTACATTTGTCGTATGTGCTAAGCCCCATCTTCATTTTGTGGTGGCCAAGTAGATTATGCCCCGTAATCACTCTTATGACGGATCTCAGGGAGGGTTTTTTAGAAGTAAGGATCTTTTCTTGTCATAAATCGGCCAATTAGATGCTATACCGCAGGTTTCTAGGAGGTTCCATCTATCATTTCCTTTAAAAATGATATTATTACTAATATTTCGTTTTAATTCGCATGGAGCGATTCTGATGTTATGGTCTATGAGAGAGGGATCAAGTACTAAGCCTTCTCTTGCAAGCTTATCCGCTTTTTCGTTTCCCGACACACCCAGCAGAGTCTTAGGCTAAAAACACATTAAATCAGACAAAACGTTTGTTCTTTAAGGCCCCGACCCATAGAATCCGTTTCATCCGTTCCGGCAACGCATCCGTGTACGTTGCCGGATGCGATGAATTTGAGGTGACCCAATGAATGCGTTGACGTTTATTATATTTTGTTTTTGTTTTTATTTTTTTTTCAATCTGTCACTTTCATCGCATCTGCCGGAGGGGAAAAGTTAAAAGTTCGGCTACTTTGTCCGTTGCGTTCACCGCATGCGTTGCTTATGGGCAGCATCCCATAACAACGTGTGTGTTTAATCCAGCTGTCAGTGCAATACGTCGACGCAACGGATGAAACGGATTCTATGGGTCGGGGCCTTTATTCCCCGGACACAAGTCCATTGCTCTTATGAAGCAACACAGACTGAAACGGACACGACACGATAAAAAGTTTTTTCCGCTCGTCGGTTGCAGTAAATACATTGGGTTGACAAGACATTTTGTTTTTTGTCGGCCTCGGTGAGGGTTGGAATTGGAATGCGACACGATTTTTTGTCGAAAGACAAAAAGGCGTTTTATCGGCTTCGGTCTGTTTTCAGCCTTACATAATGCTGCATACCAAGAACCCTTCGCGACAACAAGAAACAAGCTGATCATCTGATACGACCTGATACAATTTTGTGAGAGTAAATCCATAACCTAGGTCAAAGTGTATTTGGTAGCTTTTGCTAGGTGACAATATTTTCTGGTCCTTGACCTGCATGCAATATTATCACAAGTAGTTCAACTATTAGAATTTTAAACAAATATTTTTGTGAAGACAACAACTTTCAACAAAATGAATGAAGATTCAATTGCTCATTGTTTTCAGTTAAATGTTCTTGATCGATGCTTGCGTGTCCTTAATTTCCCAGCAGTGTAGTCGTATCTCTAAAGGGTATTTTATCAATACTGGGATATTTCTTGTCGATTGAGCACTGAACGCTTTCTTTGGCAAAAGTCTATTTTTTGCGTGACATTTCACATAACGTCACAAACACATCTGCTATATTTGTCTGTTTGCAAAAGTTCCCGCGTTTTTAAATTTTCCTCGCAACTGCAGCTCAGAATTCGAATAGTTGAAATCGTGATTGGATTGCGTTTAGTATTTAACGCATCGCTTTAAAAATAATTTATCAACTTTTTCCTCATACAAAAAAAAAAACGAGTAAGTTAATTAGTCAACCTTAAATTTAACCAAACCTAACCTTAATTTCAAATCCATATCTTACCCCTGCGCAGTCTCAAAATGCCGCCGAAGAAAGTTGTAGAAACAAAAAAACGCAAAGAAGCCGTCGTCGAAAATAACAATGAAGAAGTCCCCATCAAAAAAGCCAAACGAACAGTATTTGCCCTGCCGCTTCCACAAATAAATACCATTAAAGGCAAAGTGTTGGCATGTGGTCAAGGTGATGTCGGTCAGCTTGGTCTTGGTAACGATGAAAAGGATATGGAACGCAAAAGACCCGCCCTCGTGCCAGATCTGAAAGATATTGTTGATGTTCGATCCGGAGGAATGCACAATTTATGCCTTGACATAAATGGTCTGGTTTATTCTTTTGGATGCAATGACGAGGGTGCTCTCGGTCGAAATACCGCAGGAGAAGAAGGTTCAGAGTTCGTTCCGAAGAAAGTTGATTTGCCGAAGAAATGCCTTAAAATATCGGCGGGTGATTCGCACTCTGCTTGTTTGCTAGAAGACGGAATGGTGTACGCCTGGGGATCGTTTCGTGATTCACATGGATCCATGGGTCTCACTATGGATGGCAGTAAAAATCAACCGACACAAGTGTTGTCAGGAACGGTGTGCTGTGACATCGCTTCTGGTGCTGATCATCTAGTCATGCTAACATGTGACGGCAAAGTCTTCACCATGGGATGTGGTGAGCAGGGACAGCTCGGACGACTGTCGCTCCGTTCGGCTTCTGGCGAAACTCGACGTGGTAAAACCGAATTACTCAGCCCCAATTTGGTCATAAGTCCTCGACGCAAGCCAATCAACGCCATATGGACAACTACATACTGCACATTCCTCCGAGAGGCTGATACATCGATAATCTGGGCTTTCGGATTGAACAATTACAAGCAATTGAATTGTCCAAAAGATGAATCGGTCGTCTCACGTCCATTCAACACAGGTTTCGATAATGTCCGAATGATTGCCGGCGGACAACATCACACTTTGGTTCTGAAAAATGACGACTCAGTGTATGCAATAGGACGCAAAGACTACGGCCGTTTGGGGCTAGGCAAGATCGCCGAAGATGTCACAGAATTGAAGCTCATCGAAGCATTGAGCGGCAAAAAAATTAAGAAAATTTCACGGGGCGAGGCCCAATCGTTTGCAATTTCACAAGATGGCTTACTGTACGCTTGGGGAATGGCATCTAGTCATCAATTGGGCACGGGCGAAGAGGAAGACGCCCTTGTGCCGACACTCATCGAAAGCAAGGAAACTAAGGATAAGAAAATCCTTCAAGCAGATGGTGGCGGACAGCACAGCATATTCTTGGTAGCTGATGACGGCGAAGTTCCTGCTGAGGTTGCCAAGAAACCATCTAAAACAACGGTTGCAGCTAAAAAAGCTGCTCCAGTAGAAAAAGAAAAGGAACCAGTTACAGCTGCAGCTAAAAAAGCTGCTCCCGTAGCTCCAGTAGAAAAAGAAAAGGAACCAGTTACAGCTGCAGCCGCAGTCGCAGCACCCCCAGAATCGAAGCCTGTTGCTTTGGAAACCGCAAGCGAAAAGCTAACAAACGGAGAACCTTCCAAAGCCAAGAAGAGAAATGCAGCTGCCGAGAAGGCCGGTGTACCAGCGCAGACGACAGACAAGCCCAAGAAGAAAAAATAAACAAGTTACAGTTTTTTTAATTTTTTAATTATCACAATATGAATTTTTTTCCTCGTTTAGTTTTTTTTTTTTGAATTATTATAAAACTGTGTTTCGACTCGTTCAAGCGTTTTGTTTACACCATTGTGTAGTTAAGCACAAAAATAAATTAAAACCATTGTTTAAGCTGTTTTGCTTTTCATTTCTTCTCGTTTTCAAAGATTGGACGCCATCTTAAAGAGGAATTATTTTTAGCCCAGCCAATGAAGTTTTTCCCTTCATCTACGCCACAACCGGGATCAGATCCGGGCCTGCTTCAGCAAGTTCTTGCATGTATCGCGGTTGTTGGTCGACACCATCCAGTTCCGCACTCTAAGGCTTTGTGCCTTCTGCTGTACGAGCTAGGTTTCCATCCCACCGGAGTCTTACTTTACTTGCTTAAGGTGGCGCTACAGTCTGGTGTGGACCCCAATCAACAGTCTCCGTCAGCCAGCTCGGTCCGTAGCTAGCTGTCTCCACTTTTGCACTCCAAGCTGATTGAGGTCCTCTTCCACTTGGGTGGGTCACCTGTGTCGCGGTCTTCCTCTCCTTCTACGTGTCACGATAATAGTGCCGAAGGCTTTCCAGGCCGTAGCATTGGTGTCTATTCTCCGTTAGACTTTTCTCTCTAACCCGGCCAAGATTTCATAGTACCTTTTGTGCTAAGCATCCAAGTCTCCAATCCATAAATGAGTACTGGTAAGACTATCGTCTTATACAGAAGTATGAATGAGCTTAACGTCAGTACCTGACAACTAAGTCTTACCTGACGGTGGAACTATCCACACTATCGTCGTGCAATTTCCAACCGAAGTTGGCATTGTCACTATGCTTCTTTTAAGAGGGCACTAAACCTCTTCCTGATGATCCACCAGAATACAAAAGAACACCTCAACTTTCAAAAGAAAGAAGCGGGTACCCTGCATCTAGATCCACACCAGTACCAATTGAATTAGTGCCAGCTCTTATTCATCTTGGTTTGATTCTAGACTACCATTCATGCAACACACGGAACTGCACTCAACCTTCAGTCACGCGAAAGAAGAGTCGTTGTCCGGACACGGAAAAACTGCTCAACCCCCCGTTACATAGGAAGAGCCGTTAACCGTGCTTTGCGAATAGTAGCTGTAGTAGATCAAATTTTTGATCTTCAGTTCGGAAAGCTCATTAAGGTCATTGAAGAAGGACTTTCAAAATGTTTTAGCTCTCGTTTTGGCTAGGGCAGGACACTTACATAAGAAGTGAAAAACAGTTTCCTTTTCTCGCTAGTCCCCGCAACTACGACAGAAAGTATTATGGGAGATGCCCAGCTTAGATGCATGTTCTCCAACAGGCATGTAGCAACGACCCTGGCTATGTTCTGCCTGGGTCTGAAAATAAGGTTGTTAGTACGGGATTTATTGGAGGTATGGGCCATATCCTTCTAGATAGGTATGATACAGTTAGACTACTCCACCTGTGGTTTGATTCAGCAAGAAAATTGAGATCTTGCCCTTCATAGCACCAAGAGGAATGTTGACTCTTTCCGCGAGTGAGCTGTGAAGGCTGATCCTTGCCTTATCAGCTCGTCAGCCCGTTCATTGCCCTCACAGCCACTATGACCCGGAATCCAGACAAGTGTGACCCTGAGTACAATGTTCATATCCGCTAGCTCACTTCGGCATTGTTGAACTAATTTGAAGGATGATGTGGACGAGCCAATTGATTGAATAGCCGCCAGACTGTCCGAAAAAATTGCGGTTTTGATTTAAATCTAGTTTAAGTTATTTGCATGCTTCCTTAATCGCGATTCGCGAGTAGTTCAGCTTGAAAGACACTAGCAAAGTCAGGAAGCCAAAAAGACATGGAGACATTTAAAGACTCAGAGAGAATTCCTTTGAGCAGTCATGTCAATGAAAATAGTCGTGTCGAAGCCTCTCGTCACGAGATGGAATGATAGCTTTAAAATCCGCACTGAGATCCACAGTAGGAGTGCAGTAGTCGGTTTTTGTCGAAAAGATGTCCATTCGAAATTTGAAAAAGTAAGGAATATTCAGCGATATCTGTTTTTCATTGAGTTGTGCAAACCTTTCCTGGCATAGAAAGGAGTGACATCTATAATAATTTTTTGAAGACACACGATGTCCATTTTTCCACTGCTGAACGTTATAGAGTTGCTACCATTTTGAAAACTTAAAAGGATATACTATTTCTCACGTTTTTCTGCATGCACTCGATATTTTAAGAATTTATGAAACCACGCCGCGGGCCAGATTTTATAAGCTCGAGGGCCGCATGCGGCCCGCGGGCCGCAGGTTGAGTATAGCTGCATTAGACTAAAGCTGCCTACGTTCGCAAGTTCAAGCCAATAAATTGACAAGAACCTCTCGGAGGCCCCACGAGAAGGTGTAGGTCAGCACGTTCACTTCGAATTCTTGCAATATGTACTTGGAAAACTAGTTTCTTTTCTAAATCGCCAATCTACATGATTTCATTTCCACTATCGTCTTATACAGCAGCAGTTTCGAAGTAATTATAAGATTTTTGGATTTAAATAGCCTTGAAATACTAAAGTAAGTTCTGTTAGCTTTGAGCAGCCGCCATCGTATTTTTTGTTCCATATCGTTATCGGCTGTTACTACTGACCCAATGTAATTGCAGGATCGCAATATTTCGAACTCATGCTCCTCCACCAGTCCTTACTTCGCCAAAATTCAGATCTCAGATATACTAATGGTGAAAAAGAGCTATTAGCTTAAATGCATTCCCTCGATTAAAAGCACAGTCATTTTAATTTTTAAGTACTTTTCCTCATATTATTTTTGTTCGAACTGTACACAACCCAAAAATGAGCAAATCTGAATACTCGGTTACTATTTAAATCTCCTACGTTTTTCTCAACATTCTACTACAATAAAAGCGGGTTGTCAATTATTTTACATGAAAAAAAAGAAGTCACTGTCAAACAGCTTCAGTTTGGTTTGCAATTTAACCATGGATCGTCTTACAAATGAACAACGCTTGCAAATTATTGAATTTTACTATCAAAATTCGTGTTTGGTTCGAAATGTTCATCGCGCGCTGCTTCCATTTTATGATCGGCATTCTCGACCTTCTGAGCAGTCTATTCGTAAGATTGTGACCAAATTTCGCACCAAATTTACTTTGTTGGACATTAAACCACCAACACGTTTACGTACTGTGCGTAGTGAAGAAAATATTGCGGCCGTATCAGCCATGGATCGTCTTACAAATGAACAACGCTTGCAAATTATTGAATTTTACTATCAAAATTCGTGCTCGGTTCGAAATGTTCATCGCGCGCTGCTTCCATTTTATGATCGGCATTCTCGACCTTCTGAGCAGTCTATTCGGAAGATTGTGACCAAATTTCGCACCAAATTTACTTTGTTGGACATTAAACCACTAACACGTTTACGTACTGTGCGTAGTGAAGAAAATGTTGCGGCCGTATCAGCTAGTGTGACAGAAGACCGCGAAATGTCGATTCGGCGCCGTTCCCAGCAGTTAGGCCTTTGTTACAGCACTACGTGGAAAATTTTGCGGAAGGATTTGGAAGTTACAGCTGCAGCTAAAAAAGCTGCTCCCGTAGCTCCAGTGGAAAAAGATAAGGAACCAGTTACAGCTGCAGCCGCAGCACCCCCTGAATCGACGCCTGTTGCTTTGTAACCGCAAACGAAAAGCTAACAAACGGAGAACCTTCCAAAGCCAAGAAGAGAAATGCAGCTGCCGAGAAGGCCGGTGTACCAGCGCAGACGACAGACAAGCCCAAGAAGAAAAAATAAACAAGTTACAGTTTTTTTAATTTTTTAATTATCACAATATGAATTTTTTTCCTCGTTTAGTTTTTTTTTTGTTTGAATTATTATAAAACTGTGTTTCGACTCGTTCAAGCGTTTTGTTTACACCATTGTGTAGTTAAGCACAAAAATAAATTAAAACCATTGTTTAAGCTGTTTTGCTTTTCATTTCTTCTCGTTTTCAAATATTGGACGCCATCTAAAAGAGGAATTATTTTTAGCCCAACCAATGAAGTTTTTCCTTTCATCTACGCCACAACCCGGATCAGGTCCGGGCATGCTTCAGCAAGTAACGCGGTTGTTGGTCGACACCATGCAGTTCCGCACTCTAAGGCTTTGTGCCTTCTGCTGTACGAGCTAGGTTTCCATCCCACCGTAGTCTTACTTTACTTACTTAAGGTGGCGCTACAGTCCTATAAGGACTTGGACCCCAATCAACAGTCTCCACCAGCCAGCTCGGTCCCTAGCTAGCTGTCTCCAGTTTTGCACTTGTGTGTGCCACCTGCGTCGCGGTCTTCCTCTCCTTGGTCCTTCTACGTCCGTCGGGAAAGTGTCGAAGGATTTCCGGGCCGGAGCATTGGTGTCCCCCCACCGGAGTCTAGCTTGTGATTACACTATTACAGCCTTATGGTGGATTTACATGTATCTGCATCATCTGGATCTGTAAAAATCAAGAAAAGGAAAGCGGGTGAGATATACGTCGTTATACAAAAGTGTGAAAGAGTTCACTATATTCCTGCTTTTTTTAATTGCCATAATTTTTTATAGCTCAGTGACAGATGAAGAGTCGCTATTTTTTTGGTTACACATTTATTTATCAATTAGATAAAGAAATTCCGGAGGCAAGTTCCTCCATCATTTTCTGGTTGTAGTATCTATACGAAATTAAGTTTATCAATAATTATTTGAGTAATTTTATTGAGTTAAATATTATTACTTCGTTTGTTATTTCTTATCGCATTCGTGTTGGACAATCTCTTCTATGGCAAAAGAAAAGAGCAATTTGAGTTATTTTGGACAAAACTATTTTATTTTAGTTAAAGTAACAAGTTATAAGTTTATGAACAGTGAACAGTTTTTAGAGAAAAGTAAAGATGGAATGGCGTTCTTTTCAGGCAGCTTCTAACATCTCAAAAAGAACGAAGTTGGTTGCAGTTGATCATTGTAGTTGTGCTAAAGGTTTGTTAGCTCAACAGTTCATTGTAGTTGTGCTAAAGGTTTGTTCGCTCAACACTCCTCCTCAATGAACCATCACGTTTAAAATAGATTTAATTCTTTGCAAAAACCCAATTGTTTCACGGGTCCAAGTGGCTTGGTGAATATATCCGCTAGCATCGAATCGGTTGGACAGTATTGCAGATGAATTTCGTTTTTGTTGCACAATTCTCGTACATACCGCTCCCTGGTTTCGATATGCTTCGATCTTCGACTTAGCCTTTCGGTGTTAACGAATGATATACAGCTTTGGTTATCCACGTTTATCAAGGTTGCTTCATGTTGTATTTCCCCAAAATCATTTAATAATCGTCGAAGCCATACAAGTTCTTGACAAGCTTCGCTGAGTGCCACATACTCAGCCTCCATCGACGAAAGAGAAACGCAATTTTGTCGTCTACTAGTCCAGGAAATAGGACCTCCGAACAAAAATACATTGCCTGATGTGGACTTTCGGCTTTCTTGGTCTCCGGCCCAGTCTGCATCTGAGTATCCAACAAGTTTGTCATCACAAGATTGGCCAAGACATAGTTTGTACGCAATTGTGCCTTTGAGGTAACGCAACACTCTTTTTGCTGCTGTCCAATCTTTTTCTGTCGGATCTTTAAATTTTCTGCCCAAAATTGCTGTACTTACCGCAATATCCGGTCTAGCATTGACGGCAAGGTAGAGCAAAGACCCAACCAGGCTTTGATATAACATTGGATCGGAGAAAGGTTGTCTTGTTTCATCTATTTTCAGGTAACCAGGGTCCATCGGCGTCTTCGCAGGCTTTGCACAGCTCATTCCGAATTTAGAAATCATCTTATTCGTATAATTCTTCAGTGAGATATGAAACGAAGATGCTGATCGTTCGATTTCCATCCCCAGAAAATGATGAACATTCCCGAAACAAGTTATCTGAAATTTGTCTTTAATTTTTAAATAAAACTCGTCTATTTTACCTTCATCTACACATCCAGCTAAGATGTCATCGACATAAACGAGGAGATACAAAGTCTGACTTCCAAACTTCTTCATGTACAAACATGGATCAGCAGTAGAAACCTCAAAGCTCAGGTGTCTTAAGTATGTATCCAGCGTCTGGTTCCAGCAATATGCAGACTGTTTCAAGCCGTATATACTTTTCTTCAAATGGCACACAAGATGTTCTGCCCCAGGGACCTCATAGCCTGGTGGTTGTTTCATGAAGATATCTTTTTCGACAACTCCATTCAGATACGCCGTCTTGACATCGAAATGTTTTACAGACATTTGTTGTTTAGCAGCAACCGCCAAAAAAGTTCTTAATGTTGTGATTCTTGTAACTGGAGCAAACACGTCATCGTAATCGACACCAAATTTCTGTGCATAGCCTTGAGCGACAACACGTGCCTTATACTTTGATATCTGATTATTTTCGTCTCGCTTTACTTTAAACACCCATTTGGAACCTATTGCTTTCCGCCCTGCAGGCAAAGGGACGAGCGACCATGTTTGATATTCACGATGGGCTTCCATCTCTTCGTCCATTGCAACTTTCCATTCTGGGGTGTCCAAAGCTTCTTTAAAATCTCTCGGTTCATCCAAAGCGATTGATGCAATATCAACGACATAATCATTTAAGTGTGCAGGCAATTTACTTTTCGTGTTTCGTGCAGAACGTCTTACCACAGTTGGCTCTTCTTGGGTCGGATCATCAAATCCAAAAAATTCATCGTCACTGGAACTCTCGTCATCATCGGATCGATCTTCAGAAGATTGGTTCTCGTCTGAACTTGGAACAACGGAAACTGGAGCAAGTCTCATGTAGACTTCATCGAATGTTTCTTTACCATTTGGATTTGGCAAGGGGTTGATATCTTTCTTCTTTAGTTCCAAAAAACGAGCATCACGACTTATCGTTACCTTGTCAGTTTCAAGATCAACAAACCGATAGCCCTTGTGTTGATCCGAGTATCCAATGAACGTAAGTTTCTTTGACTTGCTATCAAACTTCTGGCGTTTCACATCAGGAACGTGCACAAACGCTTCACATCCGAAGACTCGTAGGTGTTGCAATGATGGTTTGGTTTTATTCCACAATTCAAATGGAGTTTTCGTAACAGATTTTGATGGCATTCGATTCTGTATGTAAGCTGCAGTTAAAACAGCTTCACCCCAATAGCGTTTCGGCAAACCAGCATCCAACAACATACACGTGACCATTTCGATAAGGGATCTATTTTTTCTTTCGGCCACGCCGTTTTGTTGGGGCGAGTAAGGAGTTGTAAACTGAGCCTTGATACCTTCAGTACGATAAAAATTATGTAAACGATTGTTATCGTACTCACCCCCTCCATCAGACCGAATGACTGTAGGTTTCTTTCCAAAAACGTTTTCAACTTGTCGCACGTATTCCTCTATTCGCTAAGCTGCTTCTGACTTATTCTTCAATAGATAGACTGTTGCATACCTACTAAAATCATCTATCATGGTCATGATATATCTATTTCCAGATGGAGTCGGTACATTAATCGGGCCGCACAGATCAGTATGTACGATGTCTAGGATTTTCTTCGCTTTTCTCTCGACGACTTCTGGAAATGGCTTTCGACTCAATTTGCCTTCTAAACAGCACTCGCACAGGGTGTTTACATTACATTTTTGGACTTGTAGGCCTTTCACCATATCTTCATTAAACATACGCTTAAATACAGCTGAATCTCGATGACCGAATCGTCTATGCCATTGGTGTTCACAGTTTGTCACATGTTCTTGCGATACTAAAGAACATTTTTCAGTTTTCAATTGGTAAATATTTCCTTTGCGGTCACCCAAAGCAACAGCAAAATCATCAGAATTAGCAATACGACATCCAGACGAATCAAAGCTGACCTTCAAACCTTTATCCACCAATCTGCTCACTGACACAAGACTACCTTCCAATTCTGGCACAAGCAGCACATCATGAAGAGTTATCTTAACTCGATTCTTGCGTTCATCTAGGCCCCAAAGCACACCTTCACCACGACCAGCCGTTGCTGTTTGTTTTCCGTTGGCCAAAGTAACGTGAGAGCCGTCAAACAGTGTCAAAGAAGTGAAGAAACTTTTATTACATGTCATATGCGAACTTGCGCCACTGTCAATCAACCACGAACTAGGTTTCTCACTTCCAGCTACAAATGCTACGTTAGTCTCATCAACAGACTTAAGATGACTCTTGTTTTTGGAGGACAAATATTTACGACAGTTGGAACGAATGTGTCCCACTTTCTTGCAATAAAAACATGTTCTGTTGTCTACTGTTCGCTTGGAATCCGTTTTCATTGCTTTTTCTGGTCTCGATGATTCCATTCTGTTGACTCTCCGTTGGTATTCATCAATAAGTTTTTGCTTGATGAATTCCACGGTCACCTCCTTATCGGACATACTGTCTAAAGTGGACACCAGGGTTTCAAAGGAGTCCGGGAGGCTTTGCAGCATCATGCATATTTGTGTATCCTTATCTAGGACATGTCCAGCAGCAGCCAGACGGTCAAAAATCTCTTCTATTTCCAAGAGATGTTTTTCGACATTCCCATGTTCTTGCAAACGCACAGCGCACAACTTTTTCAGAAGAGCAACACGTGTAGACCGGGAAATATTTTCGTGATACCGGCACAGTGCATCCCATACATCCTTCGCATGCACACAATTCTTCACCAGAGACAATTGGCTATCTCCAAGGAAAAGAATAATTGTGCCCTTGGCCTTCCTGTCGCCCGTCTTCCACTTTTCAGTCTTGGCTTCGTCAGCCGGAATCGCATCCTCGATATATGTAGTCAGGTCGTCTCGTGCTAGGAAACTTTCTACACGAATTTTCCAAATTTGCCAATTCGTGGCATTCAGCTTCGGGATGCACACTCTGTCGTCCATAATGCCGCCTGTTGGACAATTCAAAATAATTTACTTTATTGCGTATACAACTTATTACACCACTAGGGTGCTGGGCCCATAACCTGTTGGACAATCTCTTCTATGGCAAAAGAAAAGAGCAATTTGAGTTATTTTGGACAAAACTATTTTATTTTAGTTAAAGTAACAAGTTATAAGTTTATGAACAGTGAACAGTTTTTAGAGAAAAGTAAAGATGGAATGGCGTTCTTTTCAGGCAGCTTCTAACATCTCAAAAAGAACGAAGTTGGTTGCAGTTGTTCATTGTAGTTGTGCTAAAGGTTTGTTAGCTCAACAGTTCATTATAGTTGTGCTAAAGGTTTGTTCGCTCAACAATTCGCACATTCAATCAAATGAGTGGAAAAAATTGACAATTATAGTTTTTGTTGCTTTTTTAGCGTTCAGGTGAGAAAGGGAGATTCGCTGTTGACCTGAACTCAGTTATAGGAATCTCAAATGCAGATGAACATGCTATAAAAAAGATGAACATGTTCGTCTTAACCATAATCTTGATCTTGATTTCTATTATTTCCTATAATCTTGATCTTGATAAGATGTCTGCATTTTGATTTTGCCTCTCTATCGAACGAGCATGATTTTTGTATGTTGCATCTCTCTTTTTTGCAGAACTAAAAATGCAGATATGTACATGTAAATCCACCATTATTATTATTAGTTTATTACCGTACCCGATCGGAGCAAATGTTAAATCGGAAGTTTTATTTCCTTCACGGTATCCAAATCGTACATAAAATAAAGACGTGTTCCAACTTCCAACGCACTTCTTTGTTGTTTTGTGTAATAAAACAGTAAATAACTAATCGCTATGCATCGCATGAAACCGTTCTCAAGTCGCAACTTGAAAGTCCGACTCAATTTCAAATTTTTTCACAGATAATATCCGATTGGCCTGTCGGAAAGGATAGGGAGGTAGAAAATTCTGGAAATTGAATGAATCGGAGAGAAATTTGACCCGATCGGGTACGGAAATAAGGCTGTACATCGTCTCTGGAATCGTCCTACCTCACAACGGCACCTGCTATTCTTAGTAAGACTTTCTCTCTAACCCAGCTAAGATTTCAGAGTGCCTTTTGTGCTAAGCATCCAAGTCTCCGATCCATAAGTGAGTACTGGTAAGACTATCGTCTTATACAGCGGCAGTTTCGAAGTAATTATAAGATTTTTGGATTTAAATAGCCTTGAAAGACTAAAGTAAGTTCTGTTAGCTTTGAGCAGCCGCCCGCGTATATTTTGTTCCATATCGTTATCGGCTGTTACTACTGACCCAGGATCGCAATATTTCGAACTCATGCTCCTCCACCAGTGCTAACTTCGCCAAAATTCAGATTTCAGATATACTAATGGTGAAAAAGAGCTATTAGCTTAAATGCATTCCCTCGATTAAAAGCACGAAGTCATTTTAATTTTTAAGTAATTTTCCTCATATTATTTTTGTTCGAACTGTACACAACCCAAAAATGAGCAAATCTGAAAACTCGGTTACTATTTAAATCTCCTACGTTTTTCTCAACATTCTACTACAATAAAAGCGGGTTGTCAATTATTTTACATGAAAAAAAAAAGAAGCATCGAATCTAGAGACCTGCCCTCGTCACCAACCATACATTTATTCTGTAAAAAGTTTTTCTGATGCAATAACTCAAATCTGTGTAATTTTTCGTATAAAACAAATTATTCATCGATTAAAAAAACAAAAGGAGATTATATTTCATAATGGATATTGACGATGCGGTAAGTAAAACCAAAAAAAAATATCAAAAAGAATGTAGTCTCATGGGAGAATCGAATTAAAAATGTGAAAGCCACACTTGATGCACGAAAGAAAAAGAATTAGGTTATGAATTGCGATTCGAGAAAAGTAAAAATCTTCTTTTTTTTAAATCCCAGAATTTCGATACAACCTTGTTGAAGAAGAAAAAGAAGAAGAAGGGATTTGATTTGGATGCCGCTCTTGGTATTGAAGATACCGCCAAGAAACCAGCCGAAGGTGCTCCAGAAGAAGAAGCTGAAGAAGCTGCACCCAATGACGCCGAAGATATGTTAGATTTGGATAACTTTGGCAAAAAGAAAAAGAAGAAGAAGAAGCCATTCAATTTGGAAGAACTCGATGTGGCATTGCTTGAGACAGAGACCCAAGAAACCGTCGACTTGGACATGGACTTCTCAAAGACAACAAAGAAGAAGAAAAAGAAGAAGGTCGAGCTGGACGAGTTGGTTGCTGAGAATGCTAGCGAGGAAAAGGGCGATGACAAGGAAAATGGTAAGACTTCATTTTTGTAATGGGAATGGGTTCTTGTTGTTATAAAGCAAACATTTTTTAATATTTCTCAAAAACATGCCTTACCGATGCGGATTTGAGCTTTAGTGAATCGGGTACCTAATTAAATTCACAAAATACATTCTTTCTCCTTGTTCTAGTGCGAGAGTTGACAATATTCTTTCTTTTCTCCTTTCCTACAGTGGATGAGAACAGTTCATCATGGGCTGGATCCGATCGTGACTACACATACGATGAATTACTCAAACGAGTTTTCGAAATCATTCTCGACAAGAACCCCGACATGGCTGCTGGTCGCAAACCCAAATTCGTCATGAGACCGCCACAAGTGCTGCGCGTCGGCACAAAGAAGACTTCGTTTGCAAACTTCTTCGACATCAGTAAGACCCTGCACAGACAGCCCAAACATTTGCTTGACTTTTTGCTCGCCGAATTGGGTACAAGTGGTTCGTTGGATGGCAACAATCAATTGATCATCAAGGGCCGTTTCCAACCTAAACAAATCGAGAACGTACTCCGTCGATACATCAAGGAATACGTGACGTGCCACACATGTCGTTCAGCCGAAACAATTCTGCAAAAAGACACACGTCTCTTCTTTCTACAGTGCGAATCTTGTGGATCAAGGTGTTCGGTGGCTAGCATCAAGTCTGGTTTCCAGGCTGTAACCGGCAAACGTGCTGCCATCAGAGCGAAAACAACTTAAAGAGTCCCTCACCTCCTCTTGTTCATCGAGACCAATATGGCGTCGTTTTAACCGCAGCAAAATTGTTTCGACAGTTAACTAACTATATTTTATTTTAAAATGAAATTTATGTAAATTTTGAATTTGGAATTTACAAATTTTAGAATACGAAAATAATAAAATAAATATGAATGGATCTTATATATACAAAAGGAGTAACAAGTCTTTCTATTCATTTGTAGTGGGCGCATCATGGAGTTGATGTGAACTGTAGCGTTTGCAGTACCAATCGACGATGAAGTTCTTCACCGATATTTCCAGGTCGTTGGATTTCCCTGAATCTATTATCATTTCGAAGACGCTGAGCACAACTTCGTTGTAAAGCCGATGGGGACGACCGATTACCAGGGCTTTGGTTCCATATTTCAATTGCTCAACGTCCAGCAGTTGCTTGCGAGTCGTTTTTAAAATATTTTGGACACTCGCGTAGAGTTCTTTGTTATTGCCGAATGTCCGATAGCATTCCAGGTCTATCTGATGGAGTTCCTTGAGAGCATTGCTCTTGATTAGTCGCACTTGCATTAGACCGGTGCCGTCGTCGAGGCAGTACCGAATGTTTCCATTTGCTCCGGCACCCGTGGATGATATGCGACCGTAAATCAATGCGGAGCCAAATTCAATACCATATGCGTGTATCGGTTCGGAAAAACTACGGTCCGGCAGCTTTAGCTGATGGATATCGGCTATCAATAGCGGAATGATGTTGGTTTCTTGTTTGAAATTTCTAGCTGAGGATGTTGTTGGGCGATCTGTTGTGGTGCGGTTTTTATTTGCACGAATTGCAAATCGCTCTAATTGTTCTTCGATGTCTAGGATTATGTTTTGTTCCATTTATCTCATTTATTTTAATTGATAAACGAGAAATCGTTTCAAACTTGTTGATAAACATGGGGAATTGCTGCGTTTGCACTAAAGATAACCTCAAAGAATTAATGGTATAAATGGAATGACAGGAAAAAGTACTACAGTTTGAAGAGCTATGATGAACTGAACAATTGTTTTAAGCTTAAGGCGAGTGTACATTACATTGGGAGCCGTTTACTACAATAGAGTACAAATTTGTTAAGTTCGATTGGAATGCATGTATTTTATAAATAAAAAAGAGTACAGACTTCTTCAAAAAAGTAAATTAAATAAACCAAACCATTTTATCTGCATATTCTGTATTTTTACCAAAAACAAAAATTACATATTACATGCACTCTTCGTTTCAAAAAAAAAAGTATATAAAGCACTATTCACATGAGCACGACCAACGAACGACGAATGAATGAAGAAAAGTGATTTTACATATGTTTGAAGCCTCATTTTCTTACAAATTCTCAACAAAACGATAAAATTATAGTTTATGTTTGATTTTTGATGCATAAATTAACTTTTTAATCTCAAATGTTAATAAATTTGAGAAAACAAGTTTGCTCGTCACGAATAGAATTGTAGTTGATACGAACTGTCATACTCTATTCGCGTTCCACACACCATCCACACTCCCAACGAACAAAATATTCGCGCGCGTATAACCTCAAAAATCATTCCTGCTTTGAGTTTTGGTTATTCATTCGCGATGAATTAAAAACTCTCATGTGAAAGAAATGTCAAAATCGACGAATTTACGTTCATTCGTTGGTCGTCGTTCGTGCTGATGTGAATAGTGCTTAACTAAGTAACTTGGCACTACTTTTTTATCAAGTTTGGGGAGATGTGGTATAATTGATTGCATTGTTCAAAATACGCCATTTTTTTTTCATTCGAAGCCGACAAATTGCTGAAAATTTTGTTCGATGGAAAAAGTGTCTTTATGAATTCGTGAATTTAACTAAATAAAACTGACTTTTTATCCTAACCCACTGTTGAAAAACACACCAATAAAACTATTTTATAATTTGTGATTAACCATTGCTCAGAAGAACTATTATTTCAATAAAGAATTTTAATATTTTGTAACTTGATTCTCCTTTTTGGTAAGTTAAGAGAACGAACGAATACGGGGTACACATCGACGCGACCATCGTAATCAAATTATTTCTGATCAATTCTATTTATTCCTATAATCTTGTGCTTTTTTCGAAATGAAATATTGAAAACGAAAAAAATATAAAATAAATAAATATTCGGTTTGGAAAGGAGAAATATATTAAGTATGTTTGTATGGCTCATCGAGCCCCTCAAAAAGAAAAAAATATTTGTGATCAATTAGCTGGAAAATTTGATGTGTGTACAACTAATGCGTTACAGTTACGTATGTATGTATAAAAACGAGGCGAGTACAAGGTCGAATGTGAAAATTGCTTTCATAAATTTTGTAGAAAATATAAGAAAAACATACATATGTATGTACGTACATTGTGTAGATTGTACTGATTGTAGATAATTTACACGACGACGTTTCGTTAGATATGTACATACACTTTTCCATCTTTCTTCGTTCATTGTACTGCCTACCCCTACTTGAACCAAATAAATGTGCTTTTCCCATGCAGGTTAATAGCTACATACATTTCTTGATAGGGGGATTGCCTGAAATCTACAACACACGATTTTAACAAGTTGAGAATGAGGTCACAAAATAAAATAACCTGTAACTGAGAAACTAAGGTCTCATTAAAAAGTTATCATATCACAAAAGAGCTTCAAATTCACATTTCCGCGAATTGCCGTTGATACTTACTTAATTACTTAAGGTGGCGCTACAGTCCGGACTTTGGCCTCAATCAACTCAACAGTCTCCGCCAGCCAGCTCGGTCCCTAGCTAGCTGTCTCCAGTTTTGCACTTCAAGTTGATTGAGGTCCTCTTCCACTTGTGTGCGCCACCTGAGTCGCGGTCTTCCGTTGATAAGTTAAGTCAATAAGTAGCCATAGTCATAGTCTTTGTTAAGTGGGTTACCCTTTGTCTGGTTACTATTTTCTTAAAATATTCAAAGAAGTCACAATTTCTTAAAAAAAAATTGAATGCGAAACTGCTGCACAGAATCTCTCCTCTTTGGTTTTCACAGAAAAAGAAAGGCTTACCAATGAAATAAAATATTAGATGGTTTGTTCTATGTGTATTCAGGGCTTGCACCGAATACACATCCTGTCGCCCTGTATAGGAGCTGTTGAAATTGTTGCACCACGAATCACAAAGCTGAACACTGATTTTTTGGTTGTGAAATCGGAACACGAACTCCATTTATATCAACAACATGTACCGGGGCCCTGTGCTGGTTAAATCGAAAAGGCTTAATGCATTGACGGTTCAAATTTTTTAGATGTCATATTTTTGAAGGACATGCATGAATTATCATTTTTGCCGTAAGGTAGGCAATGGAAAAATGTTTCAACATTCAACATCAAAACATACATACCATCTGTTTATTGGCTTTAAAGCCGCCTACAAAAGCATAGCCAGGGTAGAACTGTACAAGTCATGAGAGAATCCGGTATCTCAAATCTATACTAATATCTAACTCTAAAGGAACTACTGGTTCGAATTGTAAAATACTTTTTCTATTGGATTAATCAAGGAAGGCTTCAGGCTACACAACATTAGCTACGACCTCATCGACGGGTCTCCACCTTGCCTTTGGTAAGGAGGCTTACGCGAGAACTTCAAGTAGGTTATGTTGCAGATTCAAGCCCTTGAGCAGACTCTCAGCCACCAACTGCTTCAAAAATCTTCAGAATATGGTAAAGTTAATACGAGGAAACTATGGCCTAGATACGATAAGAAAAGATCCGACAGGATTTTAACTCTTAATAAACCCTCCCTAAGATCCCTTATTGGCATAATTACAGGACACAACCTACTTGGCTACCATGAGAAGAAGATGGGGCTTAGTACCGATGACCTTTGTGGAGGCTGTGGTGATGAGGACGAGCATGAAGACACTGCTCATTTTCTCCGCCACTGTCCTTCTTCCTTCCACTGTCTTACTAGGAAGAAACTCTAGGCAACTTCTTCTTTAATGAACTAGAGGAACTATCCGAACTGCCAGGCAAAACCTTACTAAGCTTTGTCGAGACCTCTAAATGGCTTAACGAACCACATGATGCATAGGTTATTTATTTTCAGGAAGTTACAATACTTCAGGGTACCACAATGGATCTACATTGATCTAAGTGTGACGGTAACAACACCAACTGTCAGCCCGCTTAACCTAACCTAACCTAACCTAAGCTACGACCAACAGCAGCGAGGAATCAGTTGAAAATATGGAAAAAAAACGGCAAAAAATATTCATTTTTTGTTTGTTTGAACGCGCTGATCTCAGGAACTGCTAAATCAAATAGAAAAGTTCTTTTTGTGTTGAATAGTCCATTTATCGAGGAAGGCTTTAAGCTATGCAAAGTTACGCTGCGAATAATAAGAGCAAATCATAAGTGAAAAGTGTTGCTTAAACGGGTAAAATAATATAGATTTGAAGGCTTCGAGTTAAGAAGAATACCGATGAGGGAGAGTCGACTGTTATACAATTTTAAAATAACTTCGCATTAAAATTCGCGCGGATGATGCACAAGTAAAGCCGCATTTCTGGCCGGTGGACGAGGGAAAGGCGGACGAAGTCGCGGGCAACTACTAGTAAATTAATAAGACAAGCCAAATTAAAGCATCCGGAATGCTATCCAGATACCGGCACCGTCAACTTTGTCATGGACTCCGACAAGGGGCTGGACTGACCTGTCTCCCCTTCAACCTGGAAGCTGGAAATAAGCAAAAAAAAAAAAAAAAAGATCGAGCAGGCGGCATAAAAACCTGGGGCTGTATTTAAATGAGTGAAAAACTAAGAATATGGCGTCCCCGTCTGCTGAAAACGATGGCAAGTAGAATAACAAACATTAAGGTGGAGGAGCACGAATTCGAAATAGTATTACCTTGGGTCAGTAGTAGCAGTCGATAACGAAATGGAAGAAGAAATACGCGAGCAGCAGCTCAAAGCCAACAGAACCTACTTTAGTCTTTCAAGGTTATTTAAATTAAAAAATCTTATCATTAATTCGAAATTGCTGCTGTATAAGACGATACGGACTCACGAAACCTTGGTGCTTAGCCAAAGACCCTCTGAATTCTTAGCCCCGTACGAACCAAAAGTCTTACGGAGAATTGTGTCAACCGTTTATGTGGAAGAACGATTCCGGAGACGATATAACCACGAGCTATATCAAATCTTCCGCGAAGCAGACTTGACAAAAAACTTGGCAGACTCCGGTGGGCTGGACACCTAGCTCGTATGAGCGAAGAGAACCGGGCCGCAGACCAAAGTTGCGCTGGAAGGATGGCGTAGACCAGAACGCGCAAAATGTTGGATTGCGGAATCGGATGGCGTCGGCCAACAATCGGGATACATGCTGAAGGGTACCCGGACCGGATGACGGTTGTGGCGCAGATAAAGGGAGAAACTTCATTGGCCAAGCCGACTATGATGATGACGATGATAAATTATCCCTTATATTTGCCCAACAAAAGGAAGTGCTACATTATCCGACAATATCATATCTCCGGTGTACCTTAATCCATATCCAAAATTAACAATCATGTTGAAAAGCTTGCCGTAACACAAACACTGAAAAAAGATTTGTTAGGTTTTATATTTTCATCAGATTTCAAAAGCTGAGCTTCATTTTGAGAATTTTAATTTGTTTATACTCTTGGCTGCATACGATTTTGAATCATCGCATTCATTTGACTTATTGATTCCATGGCCTCTATAAATCAATAAACTTAAAAAAACTCGGATACTTTAGGCCCTCAGCTCCTTAAACAAACGTGTACTTACATGCTAGCCATTCTTATAAAGTCTTTCTATAGGTGTGTTCCAGCTATTGCAGTTCAACAACTACCGAACATATTCCTCACTATTACAATTTAACATTTATGGCATCAGTAAAACGAGCTGAACATAATGCAACGCCCGGTCGCACGACGATGTAAATTACAGCTGAAATTTGTATGTATTCGCGAGACGAAGTTGAACTTTCTTCAACTTTGTCGCGCGACGAGTTTGACATTTCCGTAAAAATTTCAGCTATCATTTTCATCGTCGGGCGACGGACGTTGCATTCTGTTCAGCTCTAAAGTTTTCAACCTCCTTGTTTTGGAGATTATTTCACTGTTCAACTTAAAATAAAGTAAAATCGTAGGCCAATGCCCGTATGGTGGTAACTATTGCTACTGATTTATAGAATGATTCTCGAATTAATTGTGCCTTGGTTTGGTAAAATGGATACCTCGCTAAAGGCAAATGAATACTCTACAGAAAATTTACTTCTCCATTCATAATAACATCGAAAAAGTTAATATAGAGGATGTCCGCAAATTCAACGTCAAGCGTAACATCAAGGTTATGCAATACATAAACGCAATTGGCTTTCATAGATTTCAATATGTTTCAGCTTTTTAACCAAATATAGAAGTTCATTTATAAAAATTTTTTCGACAAATTAACCTGTTTATGTTGGTAAACAAATTCATTGCTTTGAGCGCGATATATAACAGCCCTATTCTGCTATTCATCGGGGGGAATTTTTCTTCAATTTTCACTTCACACTATTCTACTATCCATTGGAATCGAATCTGGACTCACCTCCTGAACCTCGATAATACGTCGCGGTATGCTTAAAGCCAACCAGAAGGCCTTAAAGGTTTTTGGAATAATGTTTAGGATAGCGTAAACCTCCTGGGTCTACCATTGAAAGATGTGACTGTGTGGAAGAATTGTTTGATTTTTACATGAACAGCTGTTAATTTTTAGTGTCAAATTGGTTTGGATAATGTATTTCACCCGATGGATAGCAGAATGTAAAGGCAGTGTTCGAGGGAATCGAATGGCTGGATCGAATCTACGATTCACGTGGATAGTAGAATAGCGCTGTAACTTTTCAATGAGGAAAACCATTGAGGCTTTAACTGGACCCTATGTCAAAAACTCAAAATCTCTTGTTGATCCTCCCTTGGTGTACCAAAATACTTTCAAAGTAAAAGGTGGTCGAAATGAAATATGTAGTTTTTTTTTTTTTTTTTAAATCAAGATACCTATTAGGCTTTTTTAATCCAGAAACCAACACAAGAGAAATACCATTATGCCACCAGCTAAATTTGTAATTATTAAAGCCTACCGAAGACTATCGGATTATATAAAATGATGCCATATGAACTCCGAGTTATCTTAATTAAGGTCCATCCCTGTTAGTTATTTAAACCTCAGGTAAGCTTTCAACAATATAGATCGAGATGAACTGTCTGTTAACCTTTTCGGTCCACAACCATTTTTTAGTTACTGAACCAAGAAGCAACAGAAACTAGTTTCAGCTTCCCCTTGCTTGAAAACAAACGACAAAGCTTTAGCCCCTTGCTTGAAAAGAAAAAGAAGATGAAGTGATATTCATCTAGATGCAAGAATTATTAAACAAGAATCAATTTTTTGTCTATAAAATCAACATAATTCCTTTTTTTTGTAAAAATTCGTGTTTTAAGTATTAATCACAACAAGACAACAAACGAAAATAAAATTCTTAACACTAATAGTACCGCAGGCCCCTTGATCGTGGCCTGTAGCCTCTGTACCCATCATTCCTTATGTTTGGCACAACGTTTCGATAAACATTAAACGTAACTGGCTGTCGATTAGCAAGAGCGTTAACACCGTTAGGACCGCAATCTGCTGGTGGAACGGTGTTATTCACCTGCGGTTCATATGGTTTGCGTAAACTTGGCGCAACGTACGGCCGTTGAGAACTTGATGGGAATTGCTGATTGGGATTGCGTCTGTAATTCGGCGCTAAATAAGGAGGATTGGATGTTGCACTGTCGACTGGAACATCATATGATTTCCCTGAAGGTGTTGTCACTGCATAACTTCCCCGTCCGCTTTGTGCTTTTGGAGCTTGTGGAGAATTACCAGTAGGAGGGTAGTATCCCTTGAGACTCGGTTCTGGATAGTTGTATGGAGCTGCGGGTAGCTGAATAAACTTTTCGCTCTTCTTTCCGGATGAAGACAATCGTTTACCTGCATAGTGTGGATTTGCATCATCATCATCATCATCGATCGAAGCCTCTCGAACTCTATATTTACCTAAGTCAAGTGATTGAGATTTGACTTTTCCACCCTTGCCAGCCGGCTGAATCAATTCAGCATCTCCAGCAATTTTTTCAACCTTTTCCTCCTTAACTTCCTCCTCCTCCTCCTTCTCCTCCTCTTCCTCCTCCTCCGCCTCCTCCTCCTCGGCGTCTTCTTCAACAGGAGCTGGCGGTTGAGTGGGTTCTTCTTTTTCCTCTGGCTCTTCAGGTTCTTCCTTGCCCTCATCTGGTTTTTTATCCTTCTCTTCAGGCTTCTTGGCTGGAGGATTCTCTTTCTCTTTTGGCTTTTTATCTTCCTTTTTTTTGTTTACAAACTCAAAAAGATCATCAATATCCGGTACATCAGGTATGGCTCCGTATTTATCGAAGTTATCACGGAATTCAGAGCCCCAATTCTCGTTTTTATGTAATTTGGGGTCGACTTTAATGGGTTCATCTTTTTTGCCAGCAATATTTTTTATCACTGTAATTGTTTTGGATCGGGAACCGTCCTTAGAGCCAATGTCTGTAGCCGCATAGCTTAGACTTAAGTCTCGTTTTGATTGTATGCTACTGTCTTTTAGACTAGACGATTTTGAAGCTTCATTTGATGGTAGCGAGGAAGAGAGTGAGGAGTAGAATAAAATTAAGAAAATCTGCAAAGACAAACAATAAGAAAAGACTTGTAAGGTATTTTATCAAAGGTAAGTTAAACATTTCTATGGTAGATGCTCGCGAAGCAACTTTTGGAGCAACAGAGTCATGTTGAAGCAACCGTTGCTTCGTGTCTATCTTCAAGTTGGTGCAACAAGTCAACATTGTCCTTGTTTTTTCGAAGGTAATTTAAGTGACTAAAGGGCCGGTTAAAGCTATCACAAGATCAACAAGACATTACACGACTGTTGGCCCCGGCCTCAATTTTTTTGTTTGTTTTTTTAATCGAAAGAGTTAAGCCTTAGACAAAAATAGATTAAGTAAGACGTTAGTTGACTTTGAGGAACAAAAACTAAGAAGGCATGACCTGGTTTATTAGTGTTTGTGCTTTGATTTGTTTACCAAAACCATACGAGACGTTAAATTTTGAGAATCGTTTTTCGATATTTTTCAAAAATAAAGTTCAATATGTTTAAAATTCAGAGGTGATGAGGAGTTTGGTCTACTGGTTTTTCAAAAACCTTACGCTAACGCAAGAACGGACTGGTAAAACGCATAAGAAAAGAATTGAGAACGAGTTGAGAAGAGATTCACAAAAATGAATAATCAAACGTTGAAAACGGCTTTAAGCCCCATATAGAGAATCATTTCAGTTCCAGTTTCAGTTGAGCAATCAGTTAAGCTTTCAGTTAAATTGATGTGTAACTGAAATTCCCATCAGTTTTCAGTTGAGTTCTCAGTTTTCCTAATAAATTTTGATTTCTTACAAGTAATACTATGTTCTCTTTGAGCCCGAAATTGCGCAATTTCGAGACTTCAATTTCAAAATTACGGAAAGGGCCAACACTACACAAGAGACAATTTCGTTTGACAGATAAGCTAAAAATAATAGCACTGTCCGAATCTGCCTGACTTAAGGGGCCGACCCATAGAATCCGTAAGTTCGTCAGCGTTGACGTTTTCAACTAACAGCACAATAGAATACACATGTTCTTATGAAACTCGTCCCATAAGTCCCGGTGCACACATGTGAAATTTTGTCGCGGCGATATCGCAACTATTCAGTGCACACTTGCGTCATTTTACCGCAGGTTTCAATCTGTTGTTTAGGTTTGTCTCTCAACAATTGAGGTTTCCTAATGCATAGGAATAATGTTTTTAATAAGAAAAAACAACGTTTTCCAAGATAATTTTATTCATCATTTCAAAATATGACAGGAAATTCTAAAAATTTGTTTATCTTTTTCCAAATGAGTATAAAATTTATTGTTCACACCAAATCATCAATAGATACTCCAACAACAAATTCTTCCATCTTTTACATTTTCCTTGAGAATGGAACTTGCGGTAAAATGACGCAAGTGTGCACTGCGCAATATAGAACAATGTACTACAAGACGCAAATGCGATGATTTTTTGACGCTGCGATATAGCAGAAACTTTGCGACATTTTACCGCAGAAATGGCGCTGCGATGCCGCAAGTGTGTGTGCACCACTCCATTTGATTGTGAGTACCGATGACGCAAAAGCGATAACGCCGCGACAAAAAATCGCAGGTGTGCACCGGGCCTAAGCAATGCATATGACGGATACGACGGATTGAGTTGGTTAACTTTCTACTTTTTGCGTCCGTTCTTCCGTTGACAACTGAATATGACGAGCAGTCAATTCAATGTGTTCCCATCCCACAGCGACAAGGAAAAGCAATGGATGATCAAAATTTTGTGCAAACAAATAATTTTGCGACTATTTTGATATTTTAATTTAAAATTTTTTGTTCAGATTTGCGGTTTTGTGAATTATTTTAACACCAAGCAAATGATTCTGTCAAAGTTTACAACGTATTCTATGGGACGCGACAGTTCTATCCGGCAAATTCGTTGGCAGCAACGTATGCATTTACGCTGACGGATGCTATGGATCGGTCCCTTTAAAAAAAATTATTTGAGAAACCTTTTGATATTGAGAAGAAGTTCCTTCTCCTGTTAAACGACAGAAATAAACAGTAAACATTTGCTGTCAGTTTCGGTAGCTCTATTTGTTTACTTTATTGAAAAACTGGTATAAACGTAATATATAAATCCCAATTTCGAAGTAGTGGAGTCAATGAAGATTTTTTTCAGAAAGTCCTCAGAAACAGCTCGGATTTTGAAAAAAAAAATCCAAATTTTTTGTTTTTTATATTCTTTAAAGTCTGAAACAAATCATTTGGGGGAAATAATTGCTTAAATTGTTTAAACAATTTTTATATTGTTTATAAAGAGAGATCAAAACAATGTTTTTGATAATTGGAGTACATATTTAGGTTGCATTAAGACAAGAAGAAAATCATATGGTGGGAGGGGCGATCTTATAACAAAAAAAGCGTATTTTTCAAAAAAATATTAAAAATCAACGGCTTTGTCCATAATGCCGTGTTACACCTTCTCGCAAAGCTTATGCTTCTGCTTCTTTCATTTTGCATTTAAATAATAATTAATTTAAATATTTTTAGAAATGGTTTTCGAAAAACTCATCTTCAAAGTGAAAATATTGATATTTTTAACTTTTTTTTCAACTTCGAATTAATTTTTTTCGAGAAGGTATAACACAGCATTAGAGGAAAAGCCGTTGATTTTTAATATTTTTTTTGAAAAATACGCTTTTTTTGTTATAAGATCGCCCCTCCCGACTAAACGGGGGACAATAGACCCCCCTTCCATATGATTTTCTTCTTGCCTTAATGCAACCTAAATACTCCAATTATCAAAAACATTGTTTTTGGATTTCTCTTTATAAACAATATAAAAATTGTTTAAACAATGTAAGCAATTATTTCCCCCAAATGATTTGTTTCAGACTTTAAAGAATATAAAAAACAAAAAATTTGGAATTTTTTTTTTCAAAATCCGAGCTGTTTCTGGGGACTTTCAGAAAACGCCCTTTTTTGAGCTTCATTGACTCCACTAAAGGCAATTTCATTGAAATTGAGGTGATTTTGAAATTGTTTCATCGTATGGGAAATTGCAGAATTTTGAAGATAATTTGGTTCAGTGAGAACATAGTATAAAAGGAAAGCTCAACAGAACGTCGGACTGACGTCGGAATACAAAATATTTTAAACTGAATTAAAAACACTGGGGGTCAATTCCCGATCTGATCTGTGAATCTGTGAAATGATAAGTTCTATCACACTTTCACTATAAATTCGATTCTGGATCTGTGAAAAAAATCAAAACAAACTTCAAAGCTTTTCATTTGATAAATTTCTTTTCACAGCTACATATATTATTTTGTGAAAAGCTGTGAAAAATAAAAATAAAAAAACGGACTTAGAATTGACAGAATTTATCATTTAGTACTTTTTAGTACAAACATTTACAGTAATTTATCATAACAAGTTAGAGAATCGCTTTAAACGAGTTCATGAAAAGAAAAAATGAAAAGTCTCTGTGAAAACTAAAATGATAAATTTTTTATCATTTCACATTTTCACAGATCGGGAATTGACCCCCTGATGTCGTTTTCCATTGGTCGTCCAGAAGCATTCGGAAGAGTCCAGAAGTCTTCTGAAACCATTCCATTGGACTGACTTTGACAAACGGAATACTTCTGAGAAGAACAGAACTCTTTGTTTTGAAAACAGAATCGTCCGAAGGATGACACATACATCATAACCCGTTCCATTGGAGGTAGAAGAAGAAACGTCGAAAAAAGACCAATGTAAAACGACATGAGAACTGAACTGACAACTGATCTTCTTAGAGGGGCTAAAAGAAATATGTAGGTTTCCAACCCTTTTTTTCACTGTAGTTTTAGACTTTCAAATTTGATTAAAAACTCGAAAACTCCTTGTTTCAATAATAACCCTCACTTAAAATTAGACCAAGGGTAAAAATATCCCAACACATCTTTCAGAATGATGCAAGCATCTGCAACATGAAGTCCACAGCCACTAACAAATCTTTAACGAAAACTTTGTTTGCCGCAAACATAAATCGTTTTTTTCTTTTATAATCCAAATTGATATGACAGACAATTTATAAGGAAATCCGGATAAAAATTAAGAAGTTTTCCGACAATAGACTAACACTAGTTCAAATAGAGTCCAAGAACAATGTCTGTATTATGATCTCTTTGAAAGAAAACTTAAACATTACACTTAAACAGTTCTTAAACACTTGCACTCAATATACAAAAAAACACAACACTTACAATATGGACATTCATTGTTTATATTTATTTGATTTTTGGTTTTCGAAATAGGATTGCACGCAGAGGTCTTAAAGATCGAAATAATTGCTACAGAGTATCAATTGCCAACACATGGCAAGGTCTTTTATATATGACTGTTAGAGACTTTCCCTCCTCCTGTGGATTTATCTCATTAGTGATTTTTTTTTTATTAAAAAAGAGTTGTCTTCCATTATTTATATTCCATCTAATTAAGACCATGACTTATGTAAGCAAGAGCAAATCCAAAAACCTGTATGCTTAAATCAGAAAAACTTGTCAAAACGGTACTATTGTGTGTGGCCTAACAAGGAAATGAGGAAAAACAGAAAAAAATGAAAAGAAAGAAAAATTCCAAGGAAAGTGCAAGCAGTGTAGGAGCCTTGTAAGTGGATGATGATAATGATGGAGTATATTTGTTGGACGACAGAATGTCAAAGATTTTAATGATTCGCATTGAGCGCGGACATTTGATTGAGCGAAAAGTGTTGACGTTGAGTTAAGACCAAGATCATGTGTGAAGGAATCCTTATTCGGTTGTTAAATTAATCATCACCGGAATTTTATCTATATCTATGGACAGACATGTGTGTATGGATGAAATGTTGACGTCTCGGTCTCGGTCTCATCGCATCTGACTGGAGAAATAAGTTTTTTTTTAAGTGTTGATGGGGAAGGATAGAAGCATGACTTAGCGTTTTTATGTCCATTTTAAATTTATGGTGAAGAGCGGCGGACATAATTATAGTGCCTGTCCGTCATGTTTCTTTGGATAAAACGCGCTCACAGCGAACTGACACAATTATCGGGATCGAAGAGTTGTTGGTTTAAATTGAGATGAAGATGTGTAAGGAGATAAAGTTAATTGATCACAAATGCGGCTAATTAACACAAGTACACAATGCACATCATTTAGATTGAAATGGTGTTTGAATTATGTAACACCTTAACCTGAATTTTCCTTAAAAAATTTTAGACAACATTTTTACTGCAGATGTGGTTTATATACAGAAATTAAGAAAAAAGGAAATTATTTACACATTTATCGGACCGGAAATGCCATTGCTATATCAGTAGGTTTTCTATTTACATTGTTTCCAAAGAAATGTTGGTTCATTTTCCTTGTTAAAAATGTGTTGTTTAATGATTTAAATCTTACAGAAGAGTAAGTATTTTGACAATAATTGTATGGTCTTTTGTTTGCAAAGCTAAAAAATGCTTCTTTCATTTTGCATCTAAATAAAACTGTTTTTAGGAATAGTTCTCGAATAATTCATCTTCAAAGTCAAAATATCGAAATTTTCAACTTAAAAAAAAAAAAAAAATCCAAATCCGAGCTGTTTCTGAGGACTTTCCGAAAAAAAGCTTCATTGACTCCACTATATGAAACTCGGGCGTTTTGTGATGGAAAATGTCGGGTCGATTTTAAAACGGAATAAAACAAGATATCAATGCGGTTTTAACTTTATTTGAGGACCCTATTAATGACCTTATGTGTGAATATCGCATCGTTCAAATGGCCACCGCGGCTTTGCTGGGTGGCCCGCATTCGAAAGGTCCAGTTTTCGATGATTGGCGAATAAATCAGACTGAATTTGACCGATGGCATCGATTATGGTGTTGTTGAAAGCCATCATAGTGGTTTGCGGCTATTCGAGTAGAACCTGCGAATTAAGTAAGCCGCACGGAAAAAGCAGGGTCCGTAAAATATCAATCGCAATCCGAAAAAATACCGATACTTCTCACTATTTTCCGATCTTCTCACGATCCGAAAAAAATAAAATTCTCATACAGATACTTTTCTCGGGATCCGAAAATTTCCAATCTCTCTCGGCACGAATTGAACATTTTTTTTGTTCTTTTTATCATTCGTGAGAAAACGGAAAAATAAAATTCACCTCAAATTTTGTTCTCTCACGAAGAGAAATTGAAAAGGATCCGAAAAGTGAAAAGATCGAAAAAAAAATATTCTTTGAATGTGTTATGCGGTGTATGGTTGTTTCTTGTTTATTGTTTTGTTTGATCTCGATTGTTTAAAGTGGGACGAAAAAAAGAACTCGAAGTGAATAATTATGTTTTTTATGAACAAGAAGAAGAAGGCATTTTACAAAAGTACCTGCCTGCATGGCTCTATATGATACACAACATCCTATGTCGCGACATGCGTTGTCGTCACAACAATGGTAAAATATCGTTCGCGATCTGAAAAATATCGATACTTCTCTTTTTCCGATCTTCTCGCGATCCGAAAAAAATAAAATTCTCATTTCTGCATGGCTCTACGCTACATGATGCACATTGCCCTTCGCACATGCTCACGTCGCGACACGCGTCGCCGTCGGTCGTCGCCACAACAAGTCAAACTAAACAGCGAACTAATTGAGTTGTTAAAAATATAAAAAACATTAAACTTTTCATATTGTATGTTAATTATGTTAATTTGAGTATATTTCAATTAAATACATATGCACACAAACAACAACCGAATTTTTTTTATATTTTATTTAACGAAATTTCGTAATCTTTTTTACGAATTAATTTGCTCTTACTTGAGCTTAGTTAAACAATTGCAAAAAAAGATAAAAATTAAACTTTTTGAGAAAAACGAGAATAGTAAAAAATGCGTGCGGATAGTGCGGTTAACGTATGGAATCAGTTTTATTATTCTTTTCTTTTTCTTTTCATTCTTCTTTTTAGATTTCAAATTTAATATGGCCGGATGGGCGGGATATTTGAATTTTATACCAGTTTAGTTAATTCACAATAGTCAATTTTAGTAGATACAATTTAATTCAGTTTCATTAGTTACTTTATATAATTCAAAATTTCAATAATTCATTGTATAAACTCATATTTGACGAAACACCGGCCACGTTGAAAGGCTGCAGGCTTCAAGATTCATCAGGAAGTAGGGCCAGTTTGACGATGGGGCGTCTGAGCACGCCGTTGGACGTTTTGACGTCGGCGACCCTGACCTTGCCGTCCTGCCCTTCGACGACCCCTATAACTCGTCCTGTTTTCCACCGCTGAGGAGGGGAGTTGTCCTCGTGGATGAGTACTAGTTTGCCCACGGCGAGATTGGGCTGCTCCTGTACCCACTTGGATCGTACTTGTAGGCCAAGCAGATACTCCCTGGACCACTTCTGCCAGAACTGCTGCTTGAGCCAGCATAGAAGCTGCCATCTTTTCAAGCAGCGCGTTTGCCGTTCCGGCACTGGTTCTGGGGGCAACGATCGTAAGCTGCTGCCTATTAGAAGATGCGCTGGGGTGAGGGCTTCTCCGTCGTTGGGATCGGCGCTTAGCGGCGCGATTGGCCTTGAATTTAGGATTCCCTCGACTTCGATTACCATGGTGAGAAGCTCTTCTGTTGTGAGCAGTGCGTTGCCCACGGTACGCTGTAACAGCGTTTTCGCTGCTTTCACCGCCGCCTCCCATAGGCCTCCGAAATGCGGTGCCCTGGGCGGTATCAAGGCGAAGTTGAAGCCTTCCTCTGCTGCGTACCGTTGAACAGCTTCTGCGCCTCGCTCCATCTCCTCTTGAATCTCCCTCAAGATCGTCCGAGCTCCGACAAAGTTCGTCCCGTTGTCGCAGTAGATCGTCTTCGGAAGTCCTCGGCGACAGATAAACCTTTTAAGGGCGAGAATGAAACATTCAGACGACAAATTAGAAGCTAATTCAATATGCACAGCTTTGGAGGCAAAACAAACAAAACGCAAATATATGTCTTATTCGGCGGCCGGCCACGAATCTTAAGAGTCGTATTTACCGGGCCACAGAAATCTACGCCACATACTAAGAACGGTCGTTGCGCTCGCAATCGATCCGCCGGTAGATTACCCATAATTTGTGAAAGTAATTTTGGTTTGTACTTGAAACAATTAATACATTGTCGCACAACCTTTTGGCAAGCTTCTTTGGCATTTATTAGCCAAATCTTTTCACGAAGCAATGCCACCATAGCTTGAGGTCCACTATGGTAATTTTTTCGATGCAAATACGTTAAGTACGTTTTTACGAATGGTGAATTTTTGGTTAACAGAAGCGGGAATTTTGCATCATATTCAATCGGGGCATTCAAAAGACGGCCACCTACACGAATCAGTGAAAATGAAAATTCGTTGTCTTGAAATGCATGAATAAACGGATTAAGTTTTTGAATACTATTTTGTAGATTTATTTTCCTACGAAGTTTTTCAATTTCTTCTGGGAATTCATAACTTTGGACGATTTCAACTATTCTTAGAAACGCTAAGTTTCTCTCTTTTGCCGTTGGAAATTCTTCAAATCTTTCTTCTGGTTTGTTTTTCGATCTTTTAAAGAATCGCATTATGTAAGCAAACGTAGTAATAAGGTCGGTATATGAGGATTCTTCTTCTATAAAATCAAGAAGTTTAGTTCGAGGTTTTTCTACTGCTATTAGAACCATATTTGTCTTACGTTTCTCTAAAGTCTCATCTTCTGGAGACAACTCAAAATGCGAATTGACCGGCCACGATGATTGTTCGTTCAATAAGAACTGTGGACCTTTGAACCAAATTGACGCATTGATTTCTTCAACATTACAGCCTCTTGACAGAATGTCTGCTGGATTTTGGTTTGTTGGTACATGTCTCCATGATACTTTTTGTGTCCACTCTTGGATGTCGGACACTCGATTTGCAACAAAGGTTGCAAGCGTAGATGGATGTGTTTTTATCCAATGCAAAGTTATTTCGGAATCGGTCCAGAAAATAACTTTTTCGACGTCAAGACTCAACATTGCCTCTACTCTTGTCCATAACTTAGCAAGAGTATGCGCTGCGCAAAGTTCTAATCGAGGGATCGATTTTGTTTTCAAAGGGGCCACCCTAGACTTTGCAGTTAAAAGCGTCGACTTGATACCGGCCGTGCTTTGGCTTCGGATGTAAATACAACAACCGTAAGCTCTCGTCGAAGCATCGGCAAACCCATGAACCTGAATTTTTGCGTTCGAATGAGTTTCAACAAATCTTGGTAGTTTTATCTCGCCAAGTTGAGATAAATTAGTTTTGAAATGTTGCCAACTTGTATCAAGGCGCAATGGAATCGACTCATCCCAATCAATTTTTGCAATCCAAAGCTCTTGTAATAAGATTTTTGCTTTGGTTAATATGGGGCATAACAAACCAAGAGGATCGAAAAGACGAGCGGAAACTGATAGTATGTTTCTCTTAGTAGCTCGCAGATCATGGAAATTGTTGTCCAAATTGAAGCTAAATGTATCTTCTTTAGGGTGCCAACAAATTCCCAGAGTTCTTGTGTAGTCTGAATCATTGAAATTAATTGATTTTTCAGAACTCTCCGTATTAAGATACTCTGGATGATTTGAAAACCATTTGGCTAATTGGAACCCTCCTTTTTTGAGGATTTCTTGGATCTCAAACTTCATTGTTTTAAGTGTTTCGAGATTGTCGGCACCAGTTAAGAGATCATCAACGTAAAAATCTCTTCGAATAACATCTGACCCCGTGGGGTAAGAAGACTCGTTAGCATCGCCCAACATCTTTAAACACCGTATCGCTAAAAATGGCGCCGGTGACGTACCATACGTTACAGTGTTTAATCGAAAGATTTGCAGTGGTTGTGACGGATGCTGCCTCCACACTATGAGCTGGTATTTCGTGTGCTCTTCGGCAACAAGAACTTGCCGGTACATTTTCGTAATATCAGCCGTAATGGCATATTTGTGGGTACGAAAACGGAGCAACGTCGAAAATAGCTCCTCTTGAATGGTTGGCCCAACCATCAAGGTGTCATTTAACGATAGTTGAGAAGATGTTCGACTTGAGGCGTCGAAAACAACTCTTAACTTCGTACTTGTACTTTGCGGTCGCAAAACACACTGATGTGGAATGAAATAGTGCGGGCCTTTTGGGATTTCATTATTTGTTGGTGACATGTGGCCCAACGAAATGTATTCTTTCATGAAATCCATATACATGCCTCTCAAATCGCTGTTTTTGGATAGTTTGCGCTCAAGTGCGAGAAATCTGCGTTTGGCAGTTTCAAATGATGATCCAAGCGAGTTTGAGGATAATTTGAAGGGAAGTTTTACCTCAAAACGACCTATCGGCAAAAGTTTTGTATTTTCAACAAAGTGTTTTTCGCACTGTTGTTGTTCTGGAGTTAGATATTTTTTTGTTTCTCCAGGAATTTCTTCCAATAACCAAAGTTTTGGTATCTTTTCGTCTAAATCTGATAAATCTTCTGACTGACATACCAGATTGCAATGCTTGGTATTTTTATTTGTACCCTTGGCGTATTTCCCAGATATTATCCAACCAAGAAGTGTCTTTTGAATAGTTGGAAATTCGGGACCTTGTTTAATTTGACCTACGGACAACAATTCAAAAAATGTGTCTGCTCCAATAAGTAGATCAATTTTTTGTGGCTTATTGAAATACGGATCAGCTAGTTTAATGTTGGAAGGAATATTCCAATCCGATGTATTTATTGCTTGATCCGGCTGATACGAAGATATTGAGTTCATTACCCAATAATCAGCAGAAAACGAATGATCGTTAAATCTTGATTTTACTTCTGCGTGTACTTTTTTATTTACTGTTGTACTTGCCTTTCCAATGCCAAGCAGATTCAGAAGTTTTTCTTCTTTTCGAAGTTTTAATCTTTGGGCTAGTTCTTCTGTGATAAAGTTTAATTGAGAGCCAGAATCAAGTAATGCTCGAGCTGGCATATATTCTCCAGAACTGCCCTTCATTTGCACCATTGCAGTGGCAAGAATAACTTTATCAGTCGAAACAGAGGCATGCATAGCTTGAAAACTTGTTGATGCTTGTGCCGGTAAGTTATTAAAAGTTGATTCGTACTGGTGCAGCAATGTGTGATGAGATCGATTGCAAACGCTGCATCGCCTCATCTTGCATTTCGAAACTGTGTGTCCTTTTCGAAGGCAGTTAATGCAAATTGGAACACCTTTAGCATATTCGAATCTTTGCTGGACAGGCAATAAAGTAAAATTTTGACACGTCGTTATGTAATGGTCGTTTGATTTGCAATATATGCATTTGGATGTATTTTGTTGCGGGTTAACACAAGTAAATGAAGACTTTTGATTTCTGAAACGACTTGAATCTTGGTTAGGTTTGGATTGCTTATCGGAAGATTTGAACTTTGCACTTGAAGCTTCTTCAGCAGAAAGATGCTGATATCTTTTATTAAGAGCTTCTTCACAATCTTTCCATAAAGGAAGTGTATTGAAATCTAATTGTTCTTCCCATTTTGACCTTGTGATTGCATCCACCTTTGACATAACTAAATGTATAATGATCGCGTTTGTTATATTCTTTTCATCACCCAATGAAAGAAGCGAATCATAAATTGCAGAAACTGTATCGATCATGCTTCGCAATGAAGACGCGGATGGTTTGGAAATTTCTTTTAATTCGAAAAGAGTTGAAACATTGTCGAAAAAGATTAAACAATTATTGTCGTAGACTTTCTTTAAACTCGCTAATGCTTTTGGATAGTTTTGTTCTGTTATTTGGAAAGCCTTAACTGTTCCTAAAGCTGCACCCGATAAACAAGAAATTAGGTGATTGAACTTTTCAATATCTGGAAGCATTGGATCGTTGTCTACTAAACTTTCGAAAAGACTGATGAAATTTTTATATTCAGAGTATTTTCCACTGAATTTAGGTAGAGACATTTTTGGAAGTCGTGAATGGTGTGGGTTGCTAAAAGAATAGTCAACTACACTCGACTTTCGTCTTTTATTGACGTGTGAAATAAGTAGTGCTTTTGCACCAACACAAATGTCTTCCAATTCACCGCGGGCAACATCAGTACGATCAGCTGATTCTATTTGCGACTGAAAGTTCATCAATTGGTCAATGTATGAATTTAAAATATCTAATCGACATTCTAATTCGATTGGATTTAACGATAAAGTTTTTTCTTCAAGACCCGTTTTAATGCGAATGATATTATTTTTAATCATTAGTCGCTGATGAATTAAATGCTCAAGATCTGCGTCCTTTTTTGGTGATGGCTGCCGTTTCTGTCTGTTTCTGCCCGTCATTGTAATTAATTTATTTTATTTAACAACCTTCGATAAATAATTTATTTATTGGAATTAGTTTATCCAAATTATTCAATTTGCACTTAAGCCTTTGAATTTTAAAATTTGGAAAGTCGTTAGAAAATTAGTTTATTTCTATACGAAATTCCTCGAAAATGAAATTAATTTCAAAAAACTATCTATGTACAAATTGCCGAAAGTTGTTAAGTTCAAATCGAAATTGTTTGAAACGAAAATAAAATAAATTATTTTTTATAAATATTTTGCTGAACACACTCTTCGTATACTAAATTTGAAATTTATTTTGCGTTACTGAACACAACCACTCTTGACAGCTGAGAACTTAACGAAAGAGAGAATCGACTGAACGAACTGTCAAACGAGTCAAATGTCAAAACAAATTGTAAACAAAATTCATTATTAACATGAGTTTCAGTAAAATTTGCATAAATTGTTTTATTTTATTAAATTAATAATTCGCAAACTATTATTTAATTTAGCAAATCGCGTTTAAAACTTTATGAACGTAAAGTTCGAAACAATTTTCACGAAGTGAATATTAGTGTGTTTTTGCAAAATAAATATCGATGTGTACGACGGACGGTGTCAGCGGCGGCGACGCGGCAGCAGATCGAGATGCAATTATTCAATTACGCTTTTTTAATAATTAATTTCAAGATGATGTAGTGAATTATTAGTTTTAATATCACTGTAATGAATTTATTGGCAATAAAATTTTCAAATAAAATAAAAAATAAATCCGCACTTTTGTTTGTTTCACCAAATATAATGTATGTGTATGTGTATTGCAAAAATGGGCAAAAACTGAAAGTTGTGTTTTCTTTAAAGTAATCAATAAAATTATTGACACAAAAAAGTTGCAATTTTTGCAATTAATAAAATATTAAAACTTTCAGTTTTTGTGGATACCTCGGTTTCTGTGTCGACTTCCCTTGGTTCTGTCATACAGTCCTTTGACATTAGGGTGACTTTGGAGCTCCGGTAATCCTTGCTTGTTGTTGTTTTTGCTTGCTGCCGATATATGCAGCAATGGATCCTGAGGGGTGGTTTCCTTCGAATATTTTTCAGGGATTTTATGCACTCACGCACGACTTTGCGATTCCACCGATTTTATTGTTTTTTAATTGTTTTTTAATCAAATTCACACGCGTCGTGTATACTTTTAATGTTTTATATATGTATATGTATGTATGCAGTATACATACGGAACGATCACTTCGCGAATTTGATTTTTAAACTGAACAAACTATTAGATTAAATTTGTCCCTGCTCGGGCGCCATGAAATTTCGTAATCTTTTTTACGAATTAATTTGCTCTTACTTGAGCTTAGTTAAACAATTGCAAAAAAAGATAAAAATTAAACTTTTTGAGAAAAACGAGAATAGTAAAAAATGCGTGCGGATAGTGCGGTTAACGTATGGAATCAGTTTTATTATTCTTTTCTTTTTCTTTTCATTCTTCTTTTTAGATTTCAAATTTAATATGGCCGGATGGGCGGGATATTTGAATTTTATACCAGTTTAGTTAATTCACAATAGTCAATTTTAGTAGATACAATTTAATTCAGTTTCATTAGTTACTTTATATAATTCAAAATTTCAATAATTCATTGTATAAACTCATATTTGACGAAACAATCGGTTCGTGAATGGATCTTCTGTGATAAATTCGTGATCGAATTTAATTTTTCAGTTCCCGAAAAATTTAATTCGATCGTGAACACAAATTTTATTCTCAAGAACCGAAAAATAAAATTCGCGATCGAATTAAAAATTAAATTCCCGGTTGAATTTATCGATCGCGATCGAATTAAATTTTATCGTTCTACGAACCCTGGGAAAAAGTCTAAAAGGACCAAATCACACCATGATCTACTGAGCACAATTTTTTGTAATTGTGCAGCAAAGGTGGATGCAAATGAAATTGAATTGAGATGTTCAAAAATTTGTGGACATTTCCGTGGCCAATCATACTTTAACACAGAGTCAACCAATGACGAAGATTTCGATGTGTCAGACACTGTTAATTAAATAGAAACTGAAGAGAGCAAATGTGAGCGCGTTCTAGTTCCTCTACTCCGAAAATGGTTAATTTTAGAGAAAAGTGCTTGAAGCATTTTTTTAAAGATAATTTCAAGACGAACAATTTGTTCTCGATGACTATTAACCTCGGCAATAGGTTGCCAAATAATCACGAAAAACTGAATTTCGCCACCTTTTGACCACCATAACTTTTTTAGCCGGCACGATATCAAAGTGTATAAAGGTGTAAATAAAAATGTAGCCCAGTAGGAATTTTTCCGCAGATTGGGGTTTTAAATTACTAAAATGACGGTATTATTATGGGTCTACCTGTAGAAGTTGAAGTAGTTTGAATAAAAACGAAATTAAGTTAATATGGATGAATTTTTAAAATGACATTACAGTGCTCTGTAAGGTACCGTTATGTTTCTATATTTATTTTCCAATTGCGGTTTAATTTATGGAGAATCGGCCCTCCTTGTTTTGAGGGGGAGGAGGGAGAGTAAACCCCCGTCCCATGGGATTTTGTTCTTGTCTCTTCTCAACCTACACGCCCTTGACACACTTTTTGCAAATCGCACTGTAGAGCGAGAACCGCATCAGGTAGCTCGGAAAATTCAACCTGCTGAAAAGACCGGATAGAAAATAGGATAATCGTCTCCAAAGGAATATAAGAACACTTAAGTGATTTTTTGATAGATAGCTCCAGCATTTCAAGAAGGTAATCACGTGCTGTATAGCCAGCGTATCCTGCTAGCTACTAGGATACGTTGACGACTTCGACATAATTGGAAGAACACAGCGTGATGTCAATGAAGCGTTCGTGAACTTTGAGACGGAGGCCAGAAAGATGGGTCTAGCGGGTAACGAGATCAAGACCAAGTTAATGCTGTCAACAAGAAAGGACACCCAACATCGAAGTCTTAGAGCGCACGTCAGTAACAACGATTTAACTTCGAGGTAGTTGAGGACTTAGTCTACCTAGGATCTGCTATAAAATGAGACAACAAAACCTGCGCTGAAATCAAACGAAGAATCACTCCTCTCTCCTCTCTCCTCTCTCGAGCAACTATAAAGTGTCACTGTACAAAACCCTTATCATCCCGGTCCTAATGTATAGTGCAGAGACATGGACCATAATATCATTGGATGAAAACGCTTTGGGCTGCTTCGAGAGAAAAATGTTTCGAGTGATTTTTGGTCCAGTGGATAATGGAGACGAAGATTCAATCAAGAACTGTACGAGCTGTTCAGTGACACTGCCCTAGCCAGAAAAGTTAAGGTCCAACGACTTAAATGGCTGGGTCATGTAGAAATGGAAAATAATGCTCCGGCCCGAATTTAAGAAGAAACCCGCGACTCAGGTGGTAGAGGACCTGAATCTAGGGACCGAGCTAGCTGGGAGCTGTTGCTCTTACGAGGCAACACACTCCGAAAAAAACACAACACGATAAAAAGTCTTGTCCGCTCTTCGGTTGCAGTAAATACATGGGGTTGTATAGGAGCAACACACACCGACAAGACATTTTGTCTTTGTCGTCCTCGGTGTGGGTTGGACTTGGAATCCGACACGATTTTTTGTCGAAAGACAAAAAGACGTCTTGTCTGATTTGTTGTGTTTTTAGCCTAAAGGTGGTAATACACATATGATTTGTTCGTGTTCGACTACAAGTTGAACGTGTGTGGGCATGTTCGCGAACAAATCAGATGTAATTGAATCTTTTCAATTTCTTGTGATTTATTCGCGAAATAATTTCACGTGTGTTGCCTTGTTTGCGAACATTCTGTACTTTTCTTATGTCAGTTTCTTTTTGAAGTTTGAAGTGCGCGGAGCTGATGTACCTTAACAACATGGCAAACAAAGAATTTATTGATTTGTTCGACGTGTATGGAGAAAATGTATTTGAAAAAATCAGACGAACAAATCATATGTGTATGGCCACCTTAACGCAAGAAGTTAAACCACAATCGGAGACGCAAAAAGCAAAATAATCGCTGTGGATCACATACAAACAACGGTGTGATTTTCAGTTATCTTAATTCTGCCATTGCCCTTTTTTTCAAAATCTCTTGACATTGACATTATTGTAAGTACAAAATAACGAACTTCAGACAAACGGCCTAATCGAGGAAACCGACGCCGTTGGCCCGAAATTTTCTCCGATTCTCTCCTAATCGGAGACATTTTGCCTGTCGGAAAATTACATCGAAATAAAATTCGGAGAAAATTCCACTCCGATGGTTCCCTCGATTGGGCCGAAAATAACAACTGCACAGGTACAAAAATCAAAAATAATTTGAATGTGCACATGTGACTCAGACTATCGGCTCAGGCAATACACGAAATTTATGCAACAAAGATAGAGAGAGGGATAGAGACAGAAAGAAACATGGTTGAAGAAAATAACATTAAAACACAAAGGCGCTTTTTGTTTAGAAACATTTTTTTGCTAAAGATAGAATTTTAACCCACAACGTTTGGCTCAGCAGCCAATTACTAATTTCTCTTTGCCATTGCCACCTGCTAGATCTATCAATTTTGATAACTGCTTGTAAACAGTTAGCACTGTCAAAAAATTAACCCAGTTCCACTAGATCACACTGAGATCTCAGAGATTCTTTTCAGCCGGGAACTGAGATTTTTTGGATTGAGAAATCAGCCGTTTCGACAATATTAAAGATTATATTCTACCAAATGATGTTGCATTGTTGTGACATTGAGATCTCAGTGAGAAATTGTAATGTGGAACTGGCCTATTATATAAGACAGAAATGCAGATCTATTAACAATTTTTTACAACGACCCATTTACGAGACATTTCGACCTAAATTATCAACATTTTAAAGAAGTAGGATAGGAATGCAATTTTACGAAAGGAATACTCAGTTGATGTTTGTTAACTGAGTAGTGGCCTAAAAGAAGAACAACATTTATATTGCCTTGAACTCACAAATAATAAATTGAAAATGTCTGTAAACTGGAAATTAGTATTTTTAAAATAAAGTTAACTGAGACCTTATACTGGTATTCAATATTTATTAACAATCACAAGTAATATAATTGTCATTGGAAGTCGTCACGGCTACAGTAATAACAGCTTGTGGTTGTCAACTATCCTTTAACTGGTTATGAATTGATAACTTGGTATTGACAATGACAGTAACGCTAGTCCGCACATGTCACATATGTACCTTGATCAACTAAGTGTAGAGATATTGCAGGACTGATGACTGAAACCACTTCCAACTAGTTTCTACTTATTTATCAAGTAGCCATGCTTGACAAAAGTGGACAGCGCTCATCACACTTCAAATCGCAAAAAGACCGAAAAAACCAGGATGTAAGGAAGTAACTAAGATTGTCTTTTGAACTGCGAAGAAAGTAGACTCAAAAGGAATTCTGTAAACTTTTCGTATGAAAAAAAAGTAAACAAAACATGTTAGCATAACAACTCCGAAACAAAACAAAATACACACGAACAACCATTGACACATTGACTCTTTCCTAGGGCATTAAAAATGCAGCTCTGTCTATAAAAAAAATTAATCATTACCCTGCGTCGGCGCAAAGGCACTTCGTTACGCGATGCCTATGTCTGACATCCAAACAAGTTATCCTCTGCTCCATTCACAAAATTATCATAGAAATTGATCTTTCCCCCTTTTTTTTTATATAAATTTTGGTATTTTAATTGAGTCGTGTTCACCCTAACAACATAAACAACAAATAAACGAACTTTTACTTCTAGGCTTTTAAAGTCAAATAAATTTTAAAATTTTGTCGTATGTCAACTTTTTTTCTCATTTTGTTTTGTAGGAGATTAAGTATCTTTCTCCCAGGTGATCTCATTACTTGACAAAAAACAACAACATCACATCATCAGTGGCGGCGCGCAGGCCTCCGAAAAGAAAGACAAAAACCTCCCAACTCCATTCGTGTTAATGTTTTTTTTTTGCAAATAAAAAAATAAACTAACACAAAATGAGCGTTATTATTCGATTGCAAAATTTGCCGTGGTCGGCAAATGCCTTGGACATTCGTAATTTCTTCAGAGGACTAGCTATACCAGACGGCGGAGTGCATATTGTTGGTGGTGAAAATGGAGACGCGTTTATTGCTTTCAGGTATCTATTACTATTCGACTAAGTTTAAGTATTGCTTTATTTTATTTATACGATAAGTGAGAGACGAGATCATGCTTCCTAATACCGTTAGGGTCCGATGATGTACATGTGTATGTACATTTATTTTCGCGCGCATGTGTCCATGTATGGAACATGTGTGTGTTAACAAAAATTCAATGTTAAAAATGAAAATAAAATAAACAAAAAATGTTGCATGAGAAAGTTTTGAGCGGGCAACAGTAGGTGCTGCTGCTGCAGGTAAGTCGCTCCGTCTATCTGTTGTTCGGTTCGATATGAGATAATCAGATAAAGATAACTGGAAGAGACGTCAATAACCAAAAAGTTACTTAGTGAGCACTGAAATCCTTGGTTATATTTTTGGACTTGAATCTGTTTGGGTTTTATGTAAATATATCCGAAAGCTGGAACGGTATTTAATTAGCAATATCTTCCATGTTTGGAATACAGCTTGATTGAAGAGGTTCGTGTTCATATCATATTGCTGGATTAAGGCTTAAGACCGCACTCTATGGAACTGGATTGCAACGGAAATGCGCAGCATTTCTATTAATTTTGCGGTTCTTGCTATCTTAATAAGCCACACTTGAAATTAACCGATAACAGAGTGAGTGACACATCAGGAAGGAATTTAATATCTTGAGCAAGAGTTGGGGCCATGGATACTTTATGGTCTTGTAAAATTCAATGGTTCCATTAGAGGTGAAGAGTTTTCTACATGCTTGCGACGTGTTCCAGATAACAAACAACATTGATTTCGAATTTCTGAAAGCTTCCGCCATATACATATCAGAAATACACTGTAGTAGGAAAAGGACTTATTCCAATTAACTGTACAAGATACAGTTCCTTCAGGGTTGTTCTTTCTTTCAGCAGTTGTCTGCTTGGGCATTTTAACTCCTTATGTGATGGTACCCCAGGTTTTAAAAGAAAACCGGCTTCTTCTTCATCAAATATTATTTAATCCGTACCTATAGAGTTCAAATATATATTAAGCGGGGCTTCAAATGCATACCTTGAAAATTCTTCGCCTGAAACTGCAAAGTCAATCCGTAATTAGGTTTGCAATCAAATTTCAGGCTAAGTAAGCATTTAAAGGACCGTTTAATTTATAAGCTTGGACCCTCTTTCAACTCGAGTTTTGACATCCCAAAAATATGAATATGTAGTTTAGTTGTTTGTTGCTTAAAGGTACTGTCATTGAGAAGTTATAATGAAAATGTATGCATTCGATGAAGTTTCAAATTTTGGTCCTAAGAATATTCTTTTTGATTGAAAATCCTCACCCTGATAACGAAGCGTGCAAGATCTTCTCGCAATACGGTTTTATGGATTGTATTTTGAAGCAAAATTCAACAGCTGAAGAAATCTCAATCACCAAAAAAAACAGGCATTTATGTTTCATGATATTCTTGAGAATATATTAGTGAGATCACTGAGCTCTTAATATTTTGATAATGTTCGTAAGTTAACTCAAATGAAAATGAAAAATAAAAAAAAAAGCTGTTAAAAAGGTAAGTTGGATGTTGGAAAAGATATAATCGAAAGTTGTTTCCATTGTCAGAGAAGTTTATCCAACCCTAACTAATTTAATCCTGTTAGTTGCTGAAAATGTTTCTGACAAACTTGCGATTGAAGTATTGAGAGCAAAAGTGTCACTTCCCCAAATTCATATAGGATTGGTTTATTGGTGATTTAAGATTTAGAAAGAAAACCAAAAATACTTCTGCGCTACTACCCCCCATGACACCTGGAAGACTGGTTCTTTTATTCCTCCATTATTTTTAAACATGCTAGATGTTTTTGAGGTTATGGCAACATTTTTTTTTTATTTTGACAGAAAAGGTGAATATTTGTGGGTAACATGAGTTAAATATCATATATTTTTCTTCATAATAATTTGTACCCCTTAAGTATCAATAAACATGCTTCCTTGTAAACATGGTTAAGCATGTAGAAGAGAATATAAACATATGGACGGAAGTGCGGTTCTACTGCTGAACGACTCCAGGTTACAAAAATATTCCAAAAACAACATAAGATTTTTGTATTTTATTCACAAAAATAGAGAAAGGCGTCTTGTGCAAAGGCTTAATCTTCAGTTAACAGCTTTAGTTTTCAACTCTGGATCAAACCTATTCCTTTCTTCCAATGCTTAAGTTAAGATCTTTGTTTTAGTATGCACTAACTGAACTTTAAAATGGAACCTCCGTTATACTTGAAAAATATTTAAGAACTGTGCCAGCAATGTAATGACCATCTTAAGTAATTTGTCAACTTCCACATTATTCTTTATCAGTGCGACTAGGCAAGGAAATTCCACCTTATTATGTATTCTGTATTCACATTAGGCCAGATCTTGGACAAAATCAAGAACATCGTTTGCTGCCAATCTAACCGATTCATTATACATGTAAAACAGGTCCTTAGAGAAAGTGACACGCCGTCATGCCAGTTTTTGAATATTAAATGTACTGAGATGATCGGAAGAGCACAATAGAATCAGAAAAAAATGGGTCTTATGTAAAATAAATGTTTGTAGTCCCATCCATAAAAAGCAACCAACAACGACAACATGGGTTTGAGCATTACAATCGACAGCAACAGCTAGGAGGTAGTTATAACCGCTTCACCTGCCTTGGTTCCGATATTTTTTTGGTATTTCTTTGGGCTAGGAGTCAATCGAGCTTTACAATGTTCCCGTCATCACAGCGCTAATTTTTGGTTTAATTGTGAAAGTGGATAATATTCTGAAAAAAAAGTTCTCGGGTGATATTAGGCCTTGTCTGGTAAAACGAAAAATGGAAAAGAAATTCAATAACGAACTTTAGAAGTTATTCACTTCGAACTAAATGGTCAACAAGGCTCATATGGAGAACTGTCCGAATTTTTTTTTTATCGTTTTTTTTTTTCATAAAAAACGCTTAACCTACACAAGGAGACATAATAAAACATGAATACTGTCTTTTGAAAATAAATATGAATCGATATGTCCCGATATCCAACTCCTTTCTGAATGCTGGCAAAAGCAAGATAAGAAACAAGAAACTGACTGGATTCAATGCACCTATTCATTTATTAAGTAACTTTGTGGCTTGATTTCTTTTTCTTTATAAATAGTACAATGTTTTTGACAGATCCCCCTTACTTGCAACGAGCTACTTTCATCTTATTTGTCTTTAGATAAATTAATAACTGATTCCTTCTTTTCTGAAAAATGACAAGTATACGCCCGAGTGAACTTTCTTCAAGAACTAAACTACAATTCCTTATAAAGGTTTACTTTAATAAAAAGGAGCAAGAAGAGTGGTGTTCTCCAGCGGCACTTTTCGATAACTGGCTTCACTCTAGCATAATATGTTACCTGTTCTGGTGTCAACAGAACTGTTTGAAGTTAAACCGCTACAGGTCGTTCAGACCATTCAAGACGAGTGATAAAAGGATTGTCCACTTCCTTAGTGGATGGGGAGGGATCTTGTGGCCGAAAGTGGCCGGTGTTACGTTTTTATACTAGGCCTCAACATTCGAAGATGAAATTCGAGAAAAAAAATATATACAGGGTGATTCACGAGCGTTGTGCCAAAAAACTAGAGCGTGTAGGTTGAGTTGAGACAAGAAAAAATTCGTATGGGAGGGGGGGGTGTATATTCCCCCCCGTTTAGCCGGGAGGGGCAATTTTCTGAAAAATGAATAAAATAGTTAATCCATTGAAAATCCAATACTTTTCTACTTTATTGAGTCGTCATAAAACTCCAATTACAAAAAATTAAATTTATAAATTAAACTAGTAAATTATACTAAAAGTCCAGATAGGTAAAAATAAAAACAAAGATTTTCTTAGAAAAAAGTGGTTTTGGTTTTTTTTTAATTTCTCAAAAACGAAAAGACATTTTTGCATCCGGTTTTCTGTTTTCGACTAAAAATTAACAAAGACATTGAAATTTTAAAACAAAATTAGTACTTAATTACATAAAATTTTGAAAAAAATTAGTTCAACAAATTTTTTTTGGCTTTTTTTTTGAAAATTTTGAGCTTGAAAATTTATTTTTTTTAAACTATTCGTTAAAACAATTTATTTTGAAAACAAAGTGAAAGAAGAAGTTTTTAGCTTTTCAGAAAGGTATAGCACGGTGTTGAAAACTAAGCCGTTGATTTTTAATATTTTTTTTTACAAAATAAGTCAATTTTTCAGAAAATTGCCCCTCCCGGCTAAACGGGGGGGAATAGACCTCCCTTCCCATACGATTTTTTTCTTTATCTCAACTCAACCTACACGCTCTAGCTTTTTTGCACAACGCTCGTGAATCACCCTGTATATACGAGTATGAGCTTGGAACCGGAGTTTCGATTACGTAAAGAAATGTCATACTGGATGAAATTTCTTAAATTATCTGCTGTCAATTGTTGACGGTATTGTTTGCAACTATTTAGCTTTGAAAAAGAAAAGTTAATTGTAAATGGTTTTAGGCTTATTTTTTTTTTCAAGCAATCAATTAAGGCCCATTTGCTGAATCGAAACATGAATTTATGTTCTACATAAAGTTTTCATTTTTATATGGGACGTTCCGGAATTCTTAAGTTCCACATAAAATCCACATACAAAAGGAGAACTTTAAGTAGAACATAAATGTATGTTCCGATTGAGCAAATGGGCCTAAGTATTATTCCAACTGAAACCTCATAAAGTTATCATTGACTTAAGATATTCAAACGACCTTGCTTAGAGTGTATGTGTACATATTTCAATTACAAAAACGCAAAGAAATATAATGCAATGAAATGTTAATAATTTTCACTTGAGGGATTTCTGAAAAGCTCGATTTGCGAAGCTCTCAATAGGGGGGTTCACATGGACCAACATGCTCGACAACATGGCTCGTTGGCCATCAATGCTCGATCATGTGAACACAAAGACAACTGCTGGACCAACATGTTGGACGGATTTCAAAATTTTTTGATAACTTGGGTGGCTCGTCCAACCAACCAACTTGTGTGAACAGATGCTCGACAACTTCGGTATTAATTTTCATTTCGTAAATGTCTCGGTCGCGTTCACATCATGCGGGAATAATGGAAACAATTGCAAAAAAAACCTCCACCCTTCTGTCCCATATCTATTTCTTCATTCTTAAAGGTTATTTTTCTTGTTTTTCTTCCGTTTCCCTCTCTTCCTCTTCTTCTTCCAGAATTTGATTTATGCTTTTATTTTCGCACATTGTGTCTGCTTGCTACGAAAATTTAAAAAAAATGAAGTTCGACAACATCAGTATTCATGTGAACGCAAAGTCGGATGTTCGATTTCTTTTTGCATCGAGCCAATGTTGTCGAGCATGTTGGTCCATGTGAACCCCCCTAATGGATGAGTTTTCTTTACACAAATAAGTTAACCCATAATGTTTGGCTTCAAGGTTAAAATAAATGGAGAAATAAAAATCCCAGAAATACAATTCCAATTAATAAAAACAGAAGTGGTAAAACTGATTTACTACACGAATACCCTTTTTTAAATTTGAAATAAATTTGCTGAACAATTAAAAAAAAAAACCCTAAGGTATTTTTATCCTGAAGAAGACAATAATTCATTGAATACAGTGATAACCATTTTATAATATTGCACATTGGGAAGCATTAAAAGGTTCATAGTTTCAAGAAAGGCGAGTTTGCAAAAAAAAAAAACTTCAAACAAAAAAGGAAACAACTTTTATGATACATCATTTGAAGAAGACATCAATTGCAAGAAAGAACCCAGCTTTAAAAGCTTGACAATGAATTTTGTTTAAGGTAAGTAAATTAACAATTTTTTTAATTGAGAACGAAACATACCCTGATTGTCAGTGAGCGTCACTCTAATCTGGATACCGGACCATATAGGGGCTATGAGGGAAATGAGAAGGCAGATCAGCTAGCTAGGCAAGGATCAGCTCTTCTAAAGTCATTGGCAGTGAGTTGTGAAGGGCTATATCCTGACCAAATACACATCAGAAGCAAACCATAGGTGGAATAGTTTAACGAGTTGCGTTATATCTAGGAAAATCTGGCCCGCCTATAACAAACCAAAGTCAATCAATTTAATTTCCAAACCAAGGCATGACAGCCAGGATTGTTGCTACCTGCACAGGGCATTGGCCTATAGGGGAGCATGCGGCAAAATTGGGTATACCACATAACTCTGCCGTAGCTGTGAGGACCAGGGTGAAAAAGAAACAGTCCCACACTTTCTCTGCCATTGTCCGACCTTGGCTAGGAAAAGAGCACTCCACTTAGGTAAATTCTTCAACAGTATTGAGGAACTCTCAGAATTCAAGATGAAAGACATGATCTCATACCTCAATAACACAAAGTGGCTTTACCACCCCGCCTTATTTCTCCTTAACTAAAAATGGAACTATAGACAATAGGCCGTAGTGTAGGAGAATAATATACTAAATTATGTATAGGATTGTACGTGCGAAACATACATCCTTCCTAACCCATCCTTAAATCTTTTTAGAATTTCATGAGGTATAGTATCAAAACGGCGCACTCAGCGCTAATTGTGTCATCTCATACACGGAAGTGGAACAGCCATTTTTACCTACCACAGACATTTAAAACATTTTCAATAAATGAAATTTAAATCACTTAAACTACCTTTACTTTCATTCCTTATACAAATTTATGGATTATGCATCGTAGGTATACTAGGCTGTAATGTGTGTCAAATTTAAGAACAGACCAATTAGTTTAGTTAGTAGTTAACCCGAAAAAAATTTAATACAGTACAACACGCTTATAAGAAAATCTGAAAATCCCGGACATTTTTTTCTTATATCCGAGTTTTTCTTATATGCAAACAACGGATATAATAATAATAAAAATAGAGTGGCGCGACAGCTCTTGAAGAGCCAAGGCCTTAGTGGCTTACTCTCATCAACAATTCTCTGAGTGCGTGTGGAGAATTGAGCGGACCTACAATTTAACGCCGATTCCGAACGGCAAAGTTGAGAAGCACTTTTTCATGACAGATTGATACTCTTGGAAGATTTGTCAGGTCTTCGCAAGAGGCAGTACCCGTGAAAGATGAAATAAAAACTTGGCCTGAGTAGGACTCGAACCCACGACGTTCTGCTTAGCAGCCAATGCGCTTACCAACTAAGCTACGGGCAACTGCTTGACGACAAAAAAAACGGATATAAAAAAGAAAATTTCTTACATAAGCAACACCGATATAAGAAAAAAAAATTCTTATAAAGAACAACGGATTTAAGAAAAAAAAAAAACAATGAAAATGATGACCTCAAAAAAAAAAATATTTAATATAACAAAAATAAAGTAAATAAAAATAAGTCTTTTCTTCAATAAGCAAAATATTGCATACCTGCACAATTAATTTCAGAGAGTACATATTATACAAGCTTCATATTTATAGGAACTGTTTGTATGTCAGTAATATTTAATAAATAGTCTTCGATTTTTTTCTGAATGAAATCCCTAGAAATGTCTTTCTTGAAGCAGTTTTGAATTGTTTGAGGTGTAACCAGCCACCAAGATCTTTTTACAATGTGTAAAGCTTTGAGAATGGTCATATCTTTTAAAAATGCTTTGATGCAGTTGCCCTCAATTGCAAGAATCTGTTTTCTGACTAAATTCTTCCTATAATGCGTCTTAAATGATTGAATGTTGCTTCAAAATCAGGTATGCCCAATTCGTTCGCAAATTGTTGAGCCTTTTCAAGCAATATGGGTCCCGTGAGCTTAGCGTATGTGTAAACAAAAATATGTATACAGTCCATTTTTATAATTTCCTCGAGTGAAACTATATTTTATGATTCTGGTCTATTTTTAAATTAAGAATCGGTCTGTCAGACATTTCTGCCACGATAAGGGCTGGCACACCAGACTTCCTTGAAAGTTCATAAAATTTGCAAAAAAAAGTCATGAAAATGCCAGGAAAGTGGTTTACTGTAGAAGAAAGGCGCTTGATCATTGATCTTCATCAAAATCAGAACAAAATTTACTCCAAAATATGATAAATTATTTCTGGTTGCCATTGCACTATTCAAAACGTTAATAAGCGATTTAAAAACGCAAAGACGTCGAAAACAAAGCGCGTAGTGGCCGTCCAACAAAGCTTACTTCTCGAGATAAAATTAAAATCAAGCACTTGGTAGCCCAAGATCCATTTAAAAGTGCGAGCAAGATACGTGGAGAGCTTGAAAAGTACAATGAAAAGCTAGTTCATTCTAAAACTGTGCGATCGCGACGTGCCATCGTTGAAGCTGTCTCGTTTGCCTAGAAGGAAGTCGTTAATCAATGAGGTTAATATTCAAAGGAGGATTGCGTTCGTAAATGAGACTCCTGACTTCTGGCGCAAAGTAATTTGTTCAGACGAATCGAAGTAGACTATGGCTGAGTTCGTAATTGTAAGACTTCCGCAGTACTGCCAAAATTGTGTTCGTAAATGTAAACAAACAGCAATAGTTCTGCATGAGCATGGCAACAATTGTGTTCATAAAAGTATAACGACTGTCATTTTGCGGTCGAGTCGGCATTTGTTTTTATTTTGTTGCTGAATTTGCAGGAAAACAGCAGGGAGCAAATGTGATGTTTATTGCTCAATAACTCCAGAAGTACTAAGCGGATCAGGATGAAATTTAGCATACAGACAGATTACAGTCTAGAATATCACATAGGCTACTTTATATCCCGGTAAAATCAATGGTTCCCGTGGGAAACATTTGTTTTAAGTATACAAAGAGCATATGTGATTTACATGATTTTCTGAATAGGTAGTGGTGGTTTAGGGGTCAGAAAATGACAAAGACTACTTTTAACCCGTTTATCGCGAGTAACACCGCGGGTATAACTAGTTTTAGTTTGTTTATAATCGGAACATTACTGAAGTGAAAACAATTTTAGGTGCGATTGACCCTTTATTAAATCATTAGATAACAATGATTTCTCGTAACGAAAATGCAGCATGCTCACGATTTACCAATGTAAAATAGCTCTGTCTTTCTGTTCGATTCCTTATAACGCCTTAGCTGCTGAAACAGTATTGAGCTTAAGAAAGGACACATAGGACTTTTGAACTTAATTTAAAAAAGGGGGATTAAAAGTTTGCAGGCGATTGAAATAGCTGGCCAAAGTTTGTATGGATGTTACGTCATTCTTGATAAACAAAATACAACATTCAAATTTTGAAAAATTACTTTGAATATCATACATAATATCATACGAAAGGTCCAAACTGAAAAGTTAAGTAACAGGAAACTTACTTAACTTTTCAGTTTTCTTATTTCTGCAAGTTTTTGTGGGTACCATGTTTTCGAAAACGGTTTCTTCCACAAAGCTTAAAACAATGTGTTTTAAAATATTTTAGTTGAAAGCCATTTTTTAAATGAATGAACTACAAATCAAATCAAGAACAAATAAACTTTGTTTCTAGTTTTGTCAACGTTTGCTTTTGTGAACTCATTTTAAATAAAGTATGATGACTGCACACATGCTGTTGTAATTGAGTTCATAAAAGTCTTTGAGCATATTTTAGGCAGGGCATGGGCAACAAAGCCTGCAATTACGAACTCAGCCATAATGTGTTTGCCTCTGATATGGTCGCATTAAAGTAAGGCGAAAGTGAGGGGATGCCTTAAATCCGAAAAATACGATTAAGAGAATAAAACACGGTGGTGGAGGTGTAATCGTATGGGGCTATATGGCTGCATTTGTGGTCGGAAAGCTTGGTTTAATAGAAAATACCAACCAACCTAATTACCTTAAAATTGTCAATGAATATTTAGAGGATAGTGTTTTCGATCGCGGAGAAACAGTGGACTGTAAACCACTAAGCCTGAAATAAAACGGAATTTAAATGAAACACAAATCTTAACGTGGAAAACCAGGCAGGCCTGTAAAAACCACGATCTCTCGGTTTATTCTGTCGTCTATCGACCATCTATCGCGAGTTCTCTTATTAGACTGACTCGAACAATAAGCTTTCCTTCTTCTCGAAGGTAAAATATTTCTTAATACATCTAACATGAGCTTGTTTGAGCTCGATGTTCGATACAGATAGTGCGAAAAAACTGGGTCTTTTAAATAATTACTACTTTCAACAAGATAACGATCCCAAAGATACTGCCCAAAAAGTGCGTATGTGGCTAATTTACAACACTGTCCACCTATGACCCCTCCCCAAAGCCCGGATCCCAAATGAGAATTTGTGTGGTGTCCTCGAAAAAAATATTCTAGCCAGCGTCATTCACAGACGCGGACAATCGAAGAATAGCAGAATGTTGCACAAACTTGCACTGAAAACTTGGTAATTTCAATGAAAAACAGACTGAAAGCCGTTATGAAATAGCCTTTCAATCTTATAACGGCTTTCAGTCTGTTCCAGCTAAATACTAAAAAGGTAACTTCTAATCACAAAAAAAATATTTTGAGATTTTTTTTTTTCACTTTTTGATAGGTGTACCATGACTTTAGTGAATGAAAATTCATGCGTTTCTCAGATTTTATTTATTTAATTTTGACGTTCCAGTCGAGGTTCCTTTTTGTGTTCTAAAAATAGCAAAGAGTTCTTATAAAATGAAAAATTTTTAAATTTTGCTTTGTTGTAGAATTTTTTAAGCATGATGACTAAAATTGTATGCTTTACCATGACTTTTGTGGAACACTGTATATGCTTTAATATCAGATAATATACATATACAGATGTCGCGTGTCTGCAGAACAATATCAATCATCTTTTATCCTTACCAGACAAAGCTTGACCAGACAACGAGCTTTCAGAAGTTTTTTGTGTTTGCTTAACATTTATAAGAAAGAAGAGCTGCGAAAACAGATTTTGTGTGCATTGAGTGAATTCGTAAAATTAAAGCTTATGGAAGATGCTTTTTTTTTCGTTGATTTCATTTTCTTATATTATCACGTCTCGCCATGATGGTGACATCAGTATAATTTATTATCTGTGCTATAACTTTTCACATGTTACAAAAACCTCGAATAAAAATATTGGAAATATGTATTTCCAATATTGTGGTGGCTTACATGTTCGCATGTTTGATATAGGTACGCAATAAGAGTAATGAGTATTGCTGTTTTCTTCTTTTCTTTCATCAGAAAGTACTGCAATGAATTAGGTATATAAAAGTCAAGTCTTATATTTAAATGCTAAAAATATGCTTATGGCTATCAAAAACACACATATTCGAGTAATAATGGATATATGTACATCCCTAAAAACCTGGGTATTTTCAGTTTTTCTGAAAAATCATACAAGTCCTTTGAAAAAAAGCCAACAAAACCCTTCCCATTGTTGTCTTACCTGTTTTAAAGCTTCTTATTAATTTAAACCTTGCGAATCGCTCCTTCCAACTAATATGTGCCTTTTATATCTTTGGTTATAAAAAAAATGTATGCACTTCAAACTGTCAATCAAATGAAATGACCACTTCAAAACATAATTGATCTTTGAAATGAGCAAACAATAAAACAGTTTTTAAAAGAAGGCTTTCGGGTTCGTAAACTTCCATGCTCAGTTGGATGCTTTCTTAAAGAATCGTTCGACGTCCAATTTAAAACCATGTCTTACACTAGCAATCATTGAAATGAGTTCATTATTTCTTCGAACTTAATAATGAAAAAAAAAAAAATATTAACCAAGCAAGGGTTAAAAGCAGAGGAGACATAACTTTTAAAAATGCAACGTGTAATATTCGAGAAGCCTGAAGTCGATAAAAATATGTACCTATTTTGTTGATTCCCAGTGTACGGTTTAGAATTAAAATGCATTTCGACGCGTCTCAATTTTTTTCTTTTGGTTCGATGAACGATTGAGTTAAAACTTTTTCTTTCCTCTGAATATGTTAATGATTGGTGCCTTTGAAGATTCCTTTGGATAAAAATAAACTTAAATAAAGAACATACAGTGGTCTTGAGGTTCATATTTTCCCATGAAAAAAAAAAAAATGAGTTGAATACCCGAATTGTAGAACGTGATAATCTTCATTACAAAAGTTAAAAGAACCTATACCTACACCGGATAGGAAATTATGTAAGAATCACTACTGTATAACAAATGTGGATGTAATTTTGTTACTTAATAACGCAAAACCTACAAAACCGATTATCGTGAAACTTTGTCCATATAGTCTTGGAGGTATTAGAAATAACTTAGGCTTATCCCGATAAAATGAACGGTTCCCGTGGGATAGTTTTGGTTTAATATCGCATAGAGCAAAGGATAACCACGAGTTTTTGCATATGTTGCGGTAATTTAGGGGTCAGAAACTTCTTATCCCGGTAAAATTTATGGTTTCAGTGGGAAAGCTATACTTTATATCCCAAAATGATAGCCAATCTTTTTGCAAATTTTTTTTGCCAGTCCTATAAAGAATACAATGAAGCTCCAGACTCTGAATTTTTTAAATACCTACCAAATTTTTCGGACTCCTCGCTCCCATCCCTCAACATATGCGATTCCTCAGTTATTGATAAGATGAACTCACTCAAGGATGATTTTTCTCCTGGTCCCGACGGAATTCCCGCCATACTTTTAAAGAAATGTGTCTCTCACCTCTATGGCCCTCTAGCATCTCTTTTTCGTCTATCTCTTTCTCAAGCTATTTTTCCTTCCGCTTGGAAAGACTCCTACATCTTCCCCATCCACAAAAAAGGTTGTAAGAACGATATTTCTAACTATCGCCCAATAGCCAAGCTTTCTGCCATTCCCAAACTTTTCGAATCCATAATCTATGACTCAATTTTCTTTTATGTTAAATATATGATTAGTCCCCATCAGCACGGTTTCATCAAAGGAAGGTCTACTACAACGAATTTAACCCAATTTGTGTCTGAGTCCCTTAATGATATGGAAAAAGGTTTCGAGGTCGATGTAATAACCACCGACTTCAGCAAAGCATTTGATAAAATTAATCACCAAATAGTTTACTTTAAGCTTGAAACCTTTGGTTTTCCTCCTTGGTTCATCCAATGGGTTAAATCATACTTGGAGGACCGGCTATATCGTGTCCTGTTCAGAAACCACTTATCCAATCCTTTCGTTGCTTCTTCAGGCGTCCCTCAAGGTAGTCACCTTGGCCCTCTTCTTTTCGTCATTGCCATAAATGATGTTGTGAACATTATTTCTCACTCAACTGTCCTGATCTACGCCGATGACATAAAGATCATTAAAAAAATCTCTTCCGAATCCGACTTCTCACTGCTTCAAAGTGATCTGAATGTCTTCATTACTTGGTGCAACAAAAATTTTCTCGAACTTAACGTCAACAAATGCCAATCCGTGACCTTCTCCCGCAAACGATTCCCTTCTTTACAGCGTTCTTATCATTTTTCCAACGTACCTATACCAAATGTCACCTTCATTCGTGATCTGGGTATAATTTGTGATAAAGAGCTAAACTTCAGATCTCACTACGAGTCAATAATTTCTAAGGCGAATTCAGCTCTTGGCTTTATTAAAAGGTGGTCAAAAGAATTTAATGACCCTTATGTGACAAAGGCTTTGTTTACAACATTTATTAGACCTATTCTAGAATACGCCAGCATAGTATGGTCTCCTTACCATAAAACCCATTCCCATCGAATTGAGGCTGTTCAAAAAAGGTTCCTTCGGTTCTCGTTACGTAACCTCCCCTGGAACAATCCCCTCATATTACCTCCTTACGAACACCGTCTGCATATCATCCAACTCACGTCTTTGGAAAAACGCCGTGAAATTGCGGAGATTATTTTTATCCACCAATTAGCTACAGGAGCCATTGACAGCCAATCCCTTCTCAATATGCTCTCATTTAACACCAATCCGCGCAATCTGAGAACTATCCCCCTCTTTCAGCCTTCTGCTCACAGGACCAATTACGCCCATTTCAATCCCGTTAACAGAATGCTGCGGTCAGCCAATAATATACAACACGTTTTTGACTTCCACACCTCCTCTTCATCCCTACGTACCACCCTATACCAACTTTCCGATTTGTCGTAATTTTAAGTTACACTCCATACCTTGTCCCTTTAATTTTAAGCCGTAAATGTTCTTTTTGGTTCTTGTTCATCAAAGAACTTTATGGGGGCCATTGGGCCCACATGAATGAGTAATTGCAAAATTGATAACAACAACCAAAAAAAAAAAAACCATTTGTTAGCTTCTAAGTTTAGTTTTTAAGTTAAAGCTTGTATTAAGCTAAATAAATAAATATATCCCGATAAAATGCACAGCTCCCGTGGGCAAGGGATTGACATGATTTTTGATTACAAAAGACAGTTCCCGTGAGATAGATTTGGTGTTATTTTGCAAAGAGCGGGTGAAGCCGCGTGTATTTACATCTGAATATCTTTCAATTTTGTGTTTAGGTTCTTTTGATTTTATTTATCATGACTGCAAACTGCATGAAGATATTTTCTTAAGCTACATGATGTGAAGAGTTTTAGAAATGGTTTTAACTACCGTTATCAATGTTTTCCAGTACAACGAAAAAAAAGTGTCAAACTGCAATGAACCCCATACTAAATACTGTTTCTTTTCTTAACTTGAAAGCAACGAGATTGATCACGAGTTATTGCAACTTAGTAGATCTCCTTCAGCTGACGTCGAACCAAGATGGGATGTAATTGTAATTTTATCTGCAACTTTAGAATTGACGATACCTGCATGGTATGAGGGTGGGTCACTAAACCCCTGACAAATATACAATGTCAAATGTCAAAAATGTCCGCTTTGAGCTTGACACACTTCATGTGGCTGAAGTTCTTCACACTAAGGCCGCGTGGTTCCATTGTAATACCACATGAATCTAAGGTACTTCCTACTCTGAACAAGTTGGAGTACAAAGCAAAAATGACTTGATGGCTGTGCTGGCTAGTTACTGGTGACATTCGAGAGTGCTGGGTAAGAAACACACACAGCAAATGAGGAATTGTTTCTTCTTCCTGTTTGTCCATGAAATTTCTGCAGAAATCATCAAGCCGTTAACATAACGTTCTATTAGACAGTGGCCAGTGATGACCGACCAGAGAACTTATATGCAGAATGCAGTCTTTTTAGAGATATTGGATGGTTTGTTCTTTTGGGTTTTACTACTCTTCCTCTTCATCAACCTTTTGCGAAACCCATTCAACTTTGTGAACAGAACCTTCAAATACCTTGTACTTTTTCGGCATCGATTATCTTGACTAGTGAAGCCTAAATCATAGGCTTAACAATCTTAACATGCTCGACCGACGCATGCGCACCCCAAGCTCAACATACAATCGCCATGGCCTTGTTTTTTTATATCTTCTTCCACTTGGAACCACCAGAACCTAGAGGGCACGTATACGTAAGAAAATTGTGATCGAGATTACAATTTTGCTGAACATTACGATGATATTAAAAATACAAGTGGTTTTCATGGTAAGGTTAACGTCCGTAATGTATACGAGTATATGTATGTGTCTGTTTGTCTGTGCGTCCGTCAAAACACTCTTGTTGACTGATTAACATGAAATTTAACAAATAAAACGACTGATTTTAGACCGTAAATATCTCAATAAGGGATCGAAGAAATGTTCACGACGAACTGAAACAATAGTTTTTCAGGAAAGCGAGGATCCAACATCCAAGACACCCACTTATACATTTTTTCTGATGAAAATTATAACATTACGTTCGACGAATTCGTCCGTGTGATATGCATGTGGAGCAAGTTGTGTATAATTTTATGATATTGTCTTAGAATCTGTACACTTTAATCCGAAAGAACTGAACGGATTTACATTGAAATTTTGTTTATTTTGATCAAAAAATAGTACGATCTTATTTTTATTATTTAAATCTTTGGTTATTTTAAAGAAGGGTTGTCAACACCCCTTACAAAAGCAAAGTTTCCTGCTGATTAAAACTGGCTATCTAAATTTAAAAAAAAAAACAAAGTTGAATATTCAATATGGACGTATCTAATAGGTTGGAAACATGGTCTCTAGCACTTTCAAGAGTGAACGTATTTAACTGATAACCCCTTTTTTCAATTCTTAACCAAATCAAACAGCACTGATGAAGACGCTCGTCAAGCAATGATGCATGATCGTGGAAAGATCAATGAAGTTCAAATAAGATTGCTCCTATCTTCCCGAGCGGAAATGCAGAAAGTAATCGAAACGGCACGAAAACAATCTTTGGCCATGCAGTTACAGATATCAGGAGGTTCAGCTGTGCCAAGTATCCCACAAGCTAATGTAGCACCAATACCGGCTCCCCAACCTCCGGTCATTACCACAAACTCACTACATACCTTGCTTTCAAATCAATCCCTACAAGTTAACAGCTTCAATCCCATTCAAGCATACACTTCGGTTTCTCAGCAGCAAAAAATTGGTTTTACCGGAACTTCCACCGCCATGAATACTGACAATTCTAGGACAAGTCGTGATCGACGTCGTTCTGAGTCTAGCGAACGGCGACGATCTCGTTCAAACGATCGCGGCAGTCGTCGTCGACGAGATCGCAGCCGAACACGTAGTCGTGATCGAAAACTTCGTCGAGGATCGAGACGATCGAGGAGCCGTGATCGTAGTCGTGATAGGAGCCGCGATCGGTCTAATAGAGATCGCGATCGTAATGGTAATGCTAGAGATCGCGCATCACACAGAGAAAACCGAGAAATTTCCGAAACCGGATCTTATGACAGAATGAAATCTGAAGAGCAAGAACAACCAAAGGCTCAACAACCAACGAATGTTTGGAATGTAATGCCTACGAACGCCTACACAACCAGCAGCTTTGCAGCCAATTATGCTGCCCAAGCGTTCCAAAGTGCAGCTGCTGCTGGCGCTATAGATCCCGAATTGAATTCTGTCGTGATCAATCAAACTCAATCGGCTGCTGCCAAGCCGAACTACAACAACAATCCCTCCAATAACAGCAGTGGAAATTCATTTGGCAATGCTTCGACAGGTGTTAAGCCAGTTCAAGATGTCTCAGCCTTGTCCTTTTTGAATGTGGCTAAGCTCGAAAATCGTCCAACTTTTGCCTTTCAAAATCCCTACACTCAAGCTTCAAGTTCACAGCCGTCAAAAATGCAAAATGATTCATCATCGCAATCTTCAATGATGAACAATCAAAATAGTAAAGATGGCGGCACTGATGCATTCGGACGCAATATTCCTAACAAGAGCGATTTTGACAGTAAAAGACATGAATTCCAAAGAAGAAATGACAGAAAAGACAGCAGAGACGTTGAAGAAGACAATGGATGCGTTAAGATTTCCAATATGTGTACAAGCACAAGCTACAGCGATATCAGGAGGTTCTTCTCAGGGCTCTATATTCCGAATAACGGTATCAAAATGATAAACGATGAGCGCGGCACACGTGTAGGAACGGCATACATTCGTTTCATACGAGCCCACAACGTTCCAAAGGCTCTAGTCCGCGATGGGACCATGTTTAAAGGAAATAAGATATCTCTAGTGGCAGTGAGCGATGACGAGTTTAAAGAAGCTATCGATTCGTTTAAGCCCACAAGAAGTCGTTTTATGGACAGTAACAGAGGCTCGAGCAGTGACAATCCAAGATACAATGACAACAGAAGAGATGACAGAGACAGAGATGATTCATCATCCAGGGATGATAGACCCCGTTCCTACGACAAGCCCTTCTCTATATTGCTTGTGAAAGACGTTCCACAATATGCAACACAACAAGATGTCATGAAGATATTCTCATCCTACACGATTCTCGACATTTTGCTGACTCATCGACGTGGCAATCGTAGGGAGAACATAGCATATGTCAAATTCCATCGCGTCGAAGAGGCACAGGCAGCTTTCGAAGAGCAGATGAACCGCCGAATCAATCAGCGACAGATTCGAATAAGCGTTGCCAGCGAAGAAGACTACGAACATGCCAAGGAACAAGTGCGATTGGAGAATGAAGAGCAAATGAGGAAACAAAAAGAATTGGAAGAAAAAGAAAACCGCAAAAGAGCCTCAGATGAGATCGGATACAAATCTAAGAAAAAGGCTCCAGAAAAAGTTGAAGACTCGGACGATCGGAACAATCGCGAAGGAGACGAAAATGTTCAAGAGCCCGTCGAAGATGAAGACGACGAACAGATCGCTGAAGACGAACAAGATTCACAACAGGGGAATATCGACAACGACCCGGATAGTGTCGATCAACAAAAAGGAGGCAATTCGAATTCGTCCTCCAAACCGTTTGTCGGAATTCCCAGCCTTCTGGACTTGCCAGCTTCACTCGACACTGAGCCAGACAAAGTTCAAGACCCAAGGCTTCGCGGAGGCCGCCCATCACGTTTTGACAATCCACAAGCCAATAATAATAATATGATCAACGAGCAAATGGGCCCATCGCACGACAATTTCATCATCATCAAGAACTGCGACTACAAACTTTCCATTCAGACAGTTGGCGAATTCTTTGTTTCCCACAACCTGATGCCCAATCACGTGGAGATGCTGAGAAACTATCGAAACCAGCCATGTGGCGAGTTCATTATCGAACTGCAAAACGGCAGGGATGCTGAGCAAGCACTACGCCTAAATCAGACTCGGTTAAATAGTCGCCCCCTTCGAGTAGCGCCCATAAGCCCTCAACAAATTGCCGACAAACTGAACAAACCCTTTATGAATTTCTTTCCGGGTGGCGGTGGCTTGAACAACAACAACATGATGAGGATGATGATGCAGCAAAATCAAGGACTAAGGAACTTCCCTACCAATATGAGTGGTGGCGGAGGCAATTATAACAACAACAACAACATGAACAACCGTAACAGCGGAAATGATAGAAATATGTTTGGAGATGACAGACAAATGCAATTCGGTGGTGGGTCTCGCGGCGGAAATGGGGGCGGTGGGGGAAGAGACGGTCCCATGAACAACAGAAACATGAACCCGTTCAATAAAAGCCAATCGAATGACAGTATGTATGAAGAAGACACAAAAAATCAACCAAATAGTGAAGTTATCGACTTAGATTGCGATTCTGTTGACGCAGACGATGAACACAATGATCACAATATCGATGGCGACGACAGGGACCTCGGAGGCGAAAGTGTCGGTGATAGTGATAGGGATGGTGATGCTGGAGCTGGTGATGGTGATGGCATTCCTGAGAAATTCACACGCCCCGGATGTGTGCTCGAAATGGAGAATGTACCATATCGATGTAATTTGAACGATATTATTGATTTCTTCGAAGGTTTCAATGTCAGAGCAGAAGACATCATTCGACGGTATAATGACGATGGATCGCCAACGGGCGATGCACGAGTAGCATTTGGTACGCCCGATGAAGCCAAGGCGGCATATGAAAAGAAAAGACAGAATAACATCATGAATAGAACGATTTTCTTGAATGTTCTGTAAACTAAGCTAAACACAAAATGTGGAAAAGGTATTTTTTAAGACAGACATGTTGTAAATATAAATTTATAAATTAGTGCCTAAGTTTAAGAATTTAACTACACGATTTTCGTTATTGAAATGTACATACACTAAAGGTGTGTATGTCCAAAGATACCTCAGCAGGTACTTTAAGATTTATTACACATTTTTCCTTTTTCTTTTTCTAAATGCACACCGGGTCTGGGACAGCAAAATGTGTGTATGTCATTGAATTTTTCATTAAAATGCTTTATTTAACCATAATTGAGTAAACAAATAAAATTAAAGTAAAAATGGACTATTTTTCAGTTTTTTCTTCGACTATTTGGAGTGGAGCTCGAAAAGTAAGTACAAAATTTCAGAGAATCGTTCTTAAGCCATACTACGCGAATGTGGAACTTCCAAACGCTCTGGCGTCTGGATTCATTGCAATTTTCAGAAATTCAAAACCAACGCTAAACGACACCTCGTAAACCCCTCCGTCTATCCCACTTTCCCTTATGCTCGCACTGTACTTTGGCATAAAAAAATTATCAAAAGCCAAAAAATACGGTTTTAGAGAATTTCTTAAACAGTACGCTCCCATTTAAATTTTGTATACCACTTAAAATAGAGGAGGAATCAAAGGAATAAAATGGTATCAAAATAGGCATAAAATGAGTGTGTGCTCATTATAAAAAAAAAAATGAAAGATTAAATAAAAAATCCACCCATTCCCACGCCTACTACTCTAAAATTTGAACTTATTAAAAATGTCTCTAACGAAATGAATAAAATTCTCAAGGCTTGTTAAATGTTAACTAAAAAGAACAATACATTTTTTGTTCAGAATCTACCAGCTGATACGCCCATTTCTGGGTATTATGATTCTATTCATCTTTAAACAATAGTGCTGCCAGTCGCTTTTTACGTCACGCCTTTCCCATTTACTCTATCAGCAAACTTGCTTTTTAGTTTGTAGGCAATTGTCATTTTGACAGCAAGCTTTCCTATCTTAGGTCTGTTCTTTTACTCCCTAAAACTGCCGAAAACTCCCAAATTCTCCCACTGTTCCGTTCTTTTACTCCCGATTTTTGTAAGTTCTGTCACTTTTGAAGGAGAAAAATGCCAATTTTAGCCACAAAAATTTCTTGTGGCAGTTTTTGTAAATTCTGTCAAACCATAATAGTCCAGTCATTTTGTAGTTTTACCTAGAAAGTTTTCCGGGAGTTTTGAAAATTGGTTAATTTATAGATTTGGGTATGCCCTTTTCGAATTTCAACTTTGCCACCTCGTACCCCCGCCGCTCGCGCCGCCATCTTGAAAAAATGGCGCCTAAAAACGGTTTTTCGGGAATATCTCCTTTCCGACGCATTTTACGAAAAAACATTTTTGTACAAAATTAAACTAGAAAAAATTTCCTACAGTCTATGTATCAATAATTTTTTCATAAAATCAATAGTTTTTGGCGGACGAGCGCCACAAAGTATCATTTATCATATTACGAGAAATACACTGAGCTTCAACTGAATAAGCACAAAATTTTTCTGAAGTTTGTTGTCCATTTTTTCCTTACTTTGAACGTTAATGCATCATTTGATGATGCTTACCGATAGCTTATGTTAATGAGAAAACAAATCAAAAAGAATAATTTAAAAAAGACCACTATTTTTCCCTGGCTCTCATGCAAAGCTTTCCAGATTAAAAAACTCAGTTTTTTTTTGCGTCAACTGAATAAGCACACGATCTTTCACTCTCATTATTTTAGTTGGTTCTGAGAGTTTTAAGTTAATCGGTATACCAAATCAAAAGTTGAAGTGCTGTTAGTGCATTTAGCCGTTAAATTAAAATTAAAAAAAAAAAAACATGGTTAGATCAGAAGCTTTAATAGTGTCGGACGAGTTAAGGTTGATTCGTTAAAAGAATAAAGACTGACCGTGCGTGCTATAGCTACCAACGTTGATCGGAGTCTTAGTGTTGTCTATTCGTACCTCAGAAACAAAAGTTTGTACGAGAAAAACATGGAAGGTAGTAAAAAACGGCAACATTCGAAGTTGATCGACGAACAATTTTGAGATGTGCTCCCAGTTCATGTGGCTCCGCGGTAAAAATTAAACAAAAAGTTGGTGTAACTGCAGGTGTTTCAACAGTCCACAGAGTACCAAACAGCGCAGATCATTTAAAATGATTGCAACTCCAAAAGAAACCACCATTAAACGAGCAACGAAAAGATATTCGTTTAAGATTTTCTAGACTCGATGTGAGTTGGAAAAGCGTGCGAAAAACGCGTTTTTTTCGGATGGGGAGAGTTTCAATTTTGATGGCCCTGATCTGATCATTTTAATTGTTACTTTCACGATTTGAGAAAAGAAGACCGATTTTTAGCGCGGCATCATAGTCGAAAAGGTGGGGTTATGATATGGAGAGCAGTTAGCTACTATGGGGCTATTGAGCTTGAGTTTTAAACGTCAAAAAGGACTGCAATTACCTACAAAAGAATATTGGAAAGAAAGTTTCTTTCATTTTCGGATATTTTTGGACCCTATAAATGGATTTTCCAATATGACAACGACCCCATCCAAACGTCGTGCACTGTCAAAAGTGGGACACAGGACTAGAATGTTGAATTACTTCAACGGTCGCCCTATTTACCTGACCTGGACCTTATAGAAAATGAATGGGGATGGTTGGTACGTAAAGTCTATGAGTCAGGCCGTCAGTTTGAGGACAGAGAATCGCTTATTCCAGCCATTAAGTTACCATGGAGATAAATTTCGCTGGACTACTTAAAGAGTTTATACGATTCCATGCCAGCCCGAATTTATGAAGTAATCAAGCATAAAGGTGGTAGTACCCAATACTAGAAATAACCATTAAAAAAATTATTTAAAGAAAATTTTGTTCATTTCTTTCCGATTGATTTTATTTGCATTTTTAAAAGTTGTGTTTATTCAGTTGACGCAAAAAAAAAACTGAGTTTTTCAATCTAGAAAGCTTTGCATGAGAGGCAGGGAAAAAATAGTGGTTCTTTTTAAATCATTCTTTTTTTATTTGTTTTCTCAACATCATAAGCTATCGGTAAGCATCATCAAATGATGCATTAACGTTCAAAGTTAGGAAAAAATGGACAACAAACTTCAGAAAAATGTTGTGCTTATTCAGTTGAAGCTCAGTGTATTTCTCGTAATATGATAAATGATACTTTGTGACGCTCGTACGCCAAAAACTATTGATTTTATGAAAAAAAATATTGATACATAAATTGTAGGAAATTTTTTCTAGTTTAATTTTGTACATAAATATTTTTTTCGTAAAATGCGTAGGAAGGGAGATATTCATAAAAAACCGTTTTTAGGCGCCATTTTTTCAAGATGGCGGCGCGAGCGGCGGGGGTACGAGGTGGCAAAGTTGAAATTCGAAAAGAGCATACCCAAATCTATAAATTAACCAATTTTCAAAACTCCTGGAAAACTTTCAAGGTAACCCTCTTTTTTTTACCAAATGACTGGACTATAAGAAGTAGGGTGACGTGGTCATCAATGCACCACCCTATTTTTAAATGACTATAATTTTTTCAAATGGACTCTTTGTTATTTTTGTTTGTATTTCATTCATTAGATATGTTATGAAAATTGGTACGAACTTATATTTTCGATATGATCTAAATTCTTTGTGTAAAAAGTGCTTTTTCCCAAAAAACCAAATGGTGCATGGTGCACCATGGTATGTACTGAATGCATCAGTCGTATGTACACAATGCACCACAAATTTATTTAAAGAATTAAAACGATTTTTTAACGTCATAGACAGATTTATTTATTTAAACAAAAATATACGAGAGCTTAAAAATAAAAAAAAATCGATCAAAAGACCATATCCCGTAAGGGAACTTTAAAATCAAAATAAATAGAGGAACTCCACTATAAAAAAGTTATAAATGGATTTAAGTTCATCAAATAGACGGTCAAGAAGTTTAGAATTCAAAACAACTTATGAATTTAAGAGGTCAGATAGATTGTTGCTGCTGCAGTCGTTTCTTTATTTCATCTTTAGCAACAAGTAGATAATAAGCTTACATAATATTGTCTTTTTACACAATGAACCACGGTGCATTTAGCACCATGCTTATGTGGTGCATTATGCACCACCCTGACATTTTTTAAACAAATTGAAATAGTTTACAACAAAATGAACAAAACTATTCACTCCTTATTTTAAAATGTTAGCAAATGTTAAAAAAACTGTTTAATTGATTTTATATAAAGAAACTCTTTAATTTCACTCAGATATTAAAAAAATAAGCTAACCTTATATTTTTCCTTTATCACTGTAAATTTATAAAACACTCCGCACAATGACCCACCAAAGAGAAACACTTTCAAACTTAAGTCTATTGGAGTTACTGAAAGTAACGGTTACATTTGAAAGAAGTATAGACTAATCCAGTGTACGGTTTGGCGTGTATAGCTGTGGTGCATTCTGCACCACTGGTGCATTGATGACCACGTCACCCTACATTGAATTTTGTTGACGTTTGACATAATTTTGTGCATTTGTCAGATTTTTGCTGCTACTTTTTGGGGGAATCAAAAAATTTCATCCCCTCTCCTCCATTTTTGACAGTTTTTACAAAAACTGCCGAAAAAGTAAAAGAACGGACCTCTTGTCTTGTTAACTGATCAGTGGTAGAGTCGTCACGTCAAATTTTGAGAAAGAAGATCTAAAAGGGTTCCCTTTTTCTCTCTGAGCTTCTCGCTGATTGGCTGCAAGGTGGAATGGACAGAGTAAAAAAAAATAAAGGAAACGTCAAAATCAAAGTTGTTGTCTTACAAAGGAGCTCAGAGAGAGAAAGCGAACCCTTTTATATCTTTTCTTTCTCAAAATTTTATTTAACAGGTTGTAGGCTAGCTTCCGTGCTCTATTATATTATCTCTATATGCTGGCGACCTTTGTCACGATTCTCTATGCCTTCTTTAGGCCTTAACAATTCTACGAGTGCGTATGAAGAATTGAGGGAACCTACAATTTAACGCCGATTTCAAACAGCAAAATTAAGAAGCACATTTTCATGACAGATTGGCACTCCTGGAAGTTTTGTCAGTTCTTCGCAAGAGGCATTACCTGTGAAAGATGAGATAAACACTATGGGCACGAGTAGGATTTGAACTCGCAACGTTTTGCTTCTGCTGAGCAGCCAACGCTCATAACACTACTTACTTACACTCAGGTGAAACTTTAATAATTAGCATACATTTATCTTGATGTCCAGATTTCTAAGTTAAGTCCTGGTTTTTGACACACAATTTCAGTGCTAAACTAGTTTTTATTGCATAAAAAATAATTTACAGTCGCACATCATCAACATTATGTTGACTTTATGCAACACTAAAGTCTTCAGTGTAACGGTCATTCCGTTTGTTATTTCATAAATTCGTGTCCTCGTTTCGATTCTGTTATTCACTCTCTCCAATTAGGCCAACACAAACCGTTTCTCAGTGGAAATTAGTTCCTGTTTTTATGGCAACATTGGTTAATGCTGCTAAGTGGTCTGTTTTGGTATGTGTCATTATACAAGCTATTAAATTTGTCTCATCTAAATAACATTAATGCCCGCCGACTTGTTGATAGTGCTATTAACTGATTTCGTTTGTTATTGACAAAAATTAGTAGTAGTTTAACAAGTTTTCGATTATATTCAAGTGCGGCCGAACAGATATCGTAATAATTTTAATTGGAACTAAAACGGTTGGTGGACAGAAATGTATCTCCACATGTGCACCACAATAAGCGAATGTAGAGGTAGACATCATTACTTTAATCAGTTTATTGAATAATGACGTTAATCGTAAATAAATATCCATTATCTCTGGATTAGCTGCAAATTGCAACACTTCTGATGATCGGGAAACTACCACAAATTTTCTTTACAAAACCAGCTCGTCATAGAAGTTTTAAAAAATTATCCAACCGGAAATAGCAGAGTATCGAGTACAAAAGTTAATTTTTTTTATTATTGACTGCATTTCCATTGTAATTTTAACAATCATTAGACCAGTTCCACAAACAGAGATCTCTGAGCCCTCTGAGATTTTTTTTATGGAATATGAAATCTCAGCTGAGCGCTCACTTTTCTGTCAAGGCCCCGGCCCATAGAATCCGTTTCATCCGTTCCGGCAACGCATCCGTGTACGTTGCCGGATGCGATGAATTTGAGGTGACCCAATGAATGCGTTGACGTTTATTATATTTTGTTTTTGTTTCATATTTTGTTTTCAGTCTGTCACTGTCATCGCATCTGCCGGAGGGGAAAAGTTAAAAGTTCGGCTACTTTGTCCGTTGCGTTCACCGCATGCGTTGCTTATGGGCAGCATCCCATAACAACGTGTGTGTTTAATCCAGCAGTCAGTGCAATACGTCGACGCAACGGATGAAACGGATTCTATGGGTCGGGGCCTTCAGAGATTTCTGAGACGAAAAAATTTAGGATTCGATTTCTCACTCAGCTATTTTGACGTGACTGACAGATGTGCAACAACAATTTGTAAGGTAACCATTTTATCTCAATGAAAACTGAGAATTATGTTCCACCAAATGATTTTGCGTCAGTCAATGTGACATTGAGCGCTCAGTGAGATTTTTCTTTGTGGAACTGTCCTATTGTATTGTTTGATTTTTGTCCTTCGAAACGTCAAAATAAATTGGATGTTTATGTGAATCCGATATGAACTAGTTCCTTGACGACAATGTTGTCTGACATTTTTCCAAATTCTCAATGCTGTTCACTGGACGAACCATTTTTAAAGCTTTTAGGTTTAATGATAGAAAAATCAAATTTACCGAAATTTTTAGAGGTTTGATCTGTCAATTGTTGCATTTGGCGGATACGAATTTGAAAAATACTAGTCGTAAAAGTTTTCCAATGTAAGAACTCATTGCAATTCTCTAAACATAGCGTTCAAGCATTAAAAAGCTTTGTTTTCATACGACAATTATTTACAATAACCAAATGACGTTTCCATCTGATTCAAGGAATGAATTTGACACATGAAAGTCCAGTTTTTTTTCAATATTCCGTATTTCATTCAATATTCCTTTTTATAAAATTTTTGACAGTTTGTATGAATGAATTTGACAAAGCATTTGCAGTTATTCAGCCCTATCGTATCCGATCGTAACAAAATTTTATCCGATTTGCACGAAATATACGAATTTGGTAGCGTCCTAAGGGTTCCGATTGTTAAATCGTACATTCCTCAGAAAAAAATTCAAATTTGCGTTTAAATGTCAAACTCAGAGTAACGCATCCCGATTTCATGCGGCGAAAAACAAAAATCCTACTAACGCTATGCGATGCATAGCGATTATTTTGTTTTATGTGTCTCCGATTGTTCCGACAGATAAATTGTGTCGGAATATTTGCGGAACGACATGCGTTATTATACGTCAACATTTCTCTTACGAAACGGATACCATGAACAAAATAAATGTTACGATCGGATCTTTTCTACGATCGTAAGTTTCTCCGATCGTATACGACGATAGGGCTGATTACCTTTGTATATGGAACAACCAGTAGGTACTATCAAGATTGCTTCTCTGCTTGGAGCTCGAGCTACAATACAAACTCATGTAAAAAAATGTTTCTGGTCATAAGATGGCGCCACCATCGTTTGCCATCTTGAGACTACTCTCCATAAATCGGTCCTTTTTTTGTTGCTGGAAAGGATGACGTGAATATTAATTTTCTATTCCAAATAGTATTGGAAACATCGTTTTATAAGAACATGTCTTACTTTTTCACTTTCAGCACATGAGGGCAACGCATATTAGCTATGTTTTTTCACACCTCAGTAGTCATCACAGTAATCAGGGGTGGAATCGTGTAAGGTGATTTGTGATTATCACCTTTGTGACTATAAAATGTGATCACATTTTATTTTCCTTCTGTGTAAGGTGATCACCAAAAATATATCGAAAATTGGCATCATTTCCCAAAAAAAAACAAATGACATATTATGACTAATACAATCACTCTGGCAACCGATTGTAGCGCCACTATTTGCAAGCATTTTATTACATGAGTTGATATTGAAAAAGAAACGGCGGGGCAGAGAATTAGGAAAACAGAAAATTAGGAAACGAAAAAGTTTCTTTTTTGAAATTGAAATTGAAATTTGAAGTTCGAATATATTTATTCTATTTGACTGTTCAAGTTTCAATAAACAAACAATTTTATTCAATGTGATAGCAAAATAGTTGTCACAAGGAAAAGTAGCAAATTGGTGATTATCACTTGTGACTATCACCTTACGCAGACAAAATTTGTGATTTGTGATTATCACCGATCACAAATCACCTTACACGATTCCACCCCAGCGCTGTCTTCATTTCAATAATTGAAAGTTCTATCGCCGCCACAACTGTCATTTTTTTACTGGCCTTTTTATCTACTGCAATCTAAATTATTGTTGTTTGCCAAGGGAAATTTTGCTGTGCTGGCTACTGAGTAGTGAAAAAACACGGTTAATTACTAAATAAAGAGTATCTGTTTGATTCTGAATGAAACCCAATCCAAAAATAGCAGTGTTATCTTCGCCTAAGGGTTGTCACTAGCGCCACCCTACATTTGAAAAGTACAACATCTGTTCTAAAAACTGTACTAAATGACAAACCAAAAGAAAAACATTGCAAAAAAATGTAGCCAAGCTTTTCACTCCTTCGCGAAGAAATAGCAAATGAGCAGGATAAAAGAACAAAACAATTTGTTTTTGTTTTTGGTGAACATTGAACAAGGAGAGAAGAGTCGCCGTATCGCGCTATTTGTTTGAGGAAAAAGAACCACATTAACTTGGTAGCAGAGCAGACAAAAGTTTCGTTTCGTCATTTAAAATCCCAAAATTCCCATTTCTTTGTGTGCCATTGCCAAAAATTACAATAAACCGAAAAAGTTGCAAATAAAATCGCTTCATCAAACAACTCAACCTCGTCGGGTTGTCAAAAATCAATATTCCAAAATATATAAACTTTTGCATCAAGTTAAACTTTAAATTCGATTCGAAAAACTTTGCAAAGGATTAAATTTTCGTTGCATCGCCGCCGCGCCGTCGTCGCTGCCACCCAACACACCGAAATGGTCAAAGGAGCCTCTTAAATATCGTTTCACCCCGTCGTTGTCGGTCATCCCTTGGCCCTGTTGCCTGTTCCATTTAGTTTTGCAGTGTGGTGTGGTGGACAACAAAAAAAAGTTCGAGTTTACGTAAGTGCACCGATATAGGGCTACATCTCTAGAACTGCCTGCTTCAGGTTCAGCCGTGATCGAACTCGCGAAATGAGAACTGTGAGATTCTCATTCTTTGTGTAGTGTGTCGGTGTTTGAGTTTTTTTTTCGTTTCAATTTAAAAATAAAATCGCCCTCTGCTGCATAGCGCGGTGACAAAAAATAAAGTTCGTTCTTTCTTTTTGTTTGCTAATTCATAATTTTTACTTGTTTATGTTTTGTTTCATACGCATTCGCCTTTGTTTTGATGTGCTCTTCTTCGTCGACTACTGGAACTTTTTGTTTCTTGTTGTCTAATTAACAAATTGACGCGTCGCCCGTGCCAACGCTATTCCGATTCCATAGGACAGACGACCTCGGCAGCTCTGAATTCAGTCAGATTCAGATTCGGAGTCTGCGTCTCTGGTTTTTGAACAAAACAGAAACAAAATCGCAATCAAAGTTCTATAATTAAATAATAAGAATTGTCATTCGACGGCGGGTACATATTTGAAGTCGACTGGACACTTCACAAGGTCGCAGACGCACCACAGTCCACAACACAGATTCAGGTAAACAATAATCAAACTACACTTTTTCCGATGGAATTATAATCATGTTTTGTTTTCCAGTTGCAGCACCTTGGAAGTTGAATATTCCTCAAGAAAGAAGCCATCAAAAACCATCGAAAAAATGAACGTGCAAATATAGAAGGAACCACTATCAGGTGAGTTCAAATTACCATTACTTGCTTTTAGAAACAAATTTTAATAGTGCACTGCATGCGTCTTATGTGCAACTGTCCTATTTTAGAGTACATTATGTACTTCGGCAATTTAATTTGTTGGTCTTTGTGCAGAATAAAATCGAAATGAATAGCCGAGTTTTGTATGAAAACAAACTAAATTGGTGGAGATTGTTTGAGTTTCGGGAGTAGTTGTATAACTTCGATTTAGCAAGCCATTTACTTCAGATTTATAAGATTTTACATGAGCTGACGAAGCTTTTGCAATTAGGATTGACAAATAATGGGGAGAATGTGAAATGCCTATGTACTTCATTTCAGACTCAAATTTGACATATTTGGTTTTGGCTTCCTTTTTTTGGAGCCACCCTCCAGGTTGGGGTCTACGGGGTCAGTTGGTACCAGACTTTGCCAAAGAGCGATGCACATAAATGTGAGAAGACATTCCCGATAGGATGTTTAAACTTTTATTGGAGATTTTATAGAGAAGCTAGGCATGGATTTCATCTTGAGTGGCGTAGTAGGAAACTTACTTACCACTTAACCGGCTCCTAATCTATGACGGATCTCAGCCTGAGACACTGCAGCCTTCCAACGGAAACGGTCCCCGCCTGTTCTTCAATCGCCGCTAGCACAGCTCTCTTGGATAGACCGATGATGTCTATGTCGTCCGCTTGGTCTAGGAGCTGGATGGATTTGTTGAAGATAGTGTTTTCCGTGCTTGCGAACAATCTGCTCCAGAACTATCACATGACAGCGCATCTCCTTGTCTAATCCTGCGCATGTTTGAAACAACTCGGATGAGCATACTGGGTACTGTTTAGCGTCATGCGGCACAGCTGGATCAGTTTTTTCGGGATCCCGAATTCAGACATCGCGCCATCATAAGCTGTTGCCGGTGGTTGCTATCATAAGCAGCTTTGATGTTGATGAAAAGATGGAGGGTTTCGTCTTGAAATTCGTTGGTCTTTTCCAGGATTTGGTCTATCGTTGTTTTGCCTGGCCTAAAGCCACACTGGTATGTGCCGATTATTGTGTTGCACAACGGTTTGAGAAGTTCGCACGGTACGTTGGATAGGATTTTGTATGGAACATTTAGCAGGGATATACCTCGGTAGTTTTTGAATGACATTGGATCGCCTATATTATTGATGGGACATATGGAGTTCGTCGGCCAGTCAGTGGGCATGCATTATACCTCCAACACTTTGTTGATGACCTGGTGCATGCGGTTCATCAAAACAGCTCCTCCATATTTAAAGAGTTCCGAAGGCATGCCATGCGACCCGGCGGACTTGTTATTTTTTAGCTTTTGGATGGCTCTTTATACCTCTTCTGTGCTGGGGGCTGGGATTGGTTCTTCATTGACTGGTCTTGCTTCTCTTTCGTCATTGGCTCGTTTGACATAATGCACATCCAGCAGCAGTTGGAACTGCTGCTTGAAAACATCCACAATTCCCTGTGATTCGGTGACTAGGTTTCTTTCACTGTGTCCCGGTTCTAAAACCTGAAACTAATTGCTCCGACCTTTTAAAGAGTAATCAGGTGTTGTTCTTAACACGTCGCCCTTCGAGACCCTCTAGCTAAGAAGCTGCGGATGGTCTATTCTTCCTTCGCAGAGTCTTTTTCTTGTTTCTCCGTTTTGTTCGATATTCTTCTCTTGCTGTACTTGTTTTCTGTTCCAGCATCTGAAACGTGCATTTTCCGTCTCTCTTTTCAGCATCTCGCAGGGGCACCTACTGCTTCTTATGAAGACAAAACTTCCAAGAGCATATCGATTTGTCAAGTGGCCTTGAAATTAAGACTTGGTTCACCAACACCATTAGATTGTCTTCTTAAAGGAAGAGCTGTGATTTCCTTAGTAATCAAGTCATTAATTAAAGTGAACTTATCATCGCTCCAGAATGTATTGCAATCGGTGTTCAGGCTTTCCTCTCCGTTTATACAGTGAAATCAGCGACTTGCATCGAATGGGGACTTCTAATTGAACAAAATTGATCGAATTCTTAAGACTAGTTAGGAGTGTGCAGCCCGATATATGGATCAAGATTAAAGACAGGAGAGTCTGTTTTCTGTCCTCGATAGCCTCACGAATCCCATCTTTGAGTTTTTGAATTGCCGCAAGGTTTTAAATCACAAGATCTCGGTGGCCAATTGTGATCAGCTCTTCGAGAGATAACTCGATCCGGAAACTTTTCCCTTAAAAGATCAATGGTTTCGTTGCTTGTGTGGCACGTAGCGCCGTCATGTTGAAAATAAACATTGTCCAGATCAATACCATCCAACTCCGCCCATAAAAAATCATTAATCAGCTCTCTATAGCGCAATCCATTTACCGTAACTGTTGGTCCAAGATCATTTTCGAAAAAAGTATGGTCCAAACAGTAACACGTTGAGGATGGAGAGGCTTCTCATCTCAACTATAACTCTTGGGTTTTTCGAGCCCCAGATGCGACAATTTTGCTTGTTAACGTAGCCACCGAGGTGGAAATGGGCGTCATCAGTCAAGATGATTTTTCGATGGGATTCCGGATGATTTTCATACATTTCAGGGACCCAATCAGCAATGACACGACGTTTTTGATTATCGGCCGGCTTGAGGTCTTGTGTTATCTGAATATTATAAGCCTTAAGATCCAAGTCTTTATGCAAAATACGGTGTAATGGCATTTGTGGAGTGCCCAATTCCAAAGAACGACGAGGAATGGACAAACAGTTTGGCCTACAGCAGCAATATTCTCAGTTGTTCTTGAGCGACGTGCACGGGTTTTATTCTTCACATCACTAATTTGTCCCAACAGCTGGAATTTTTCCACCAATGTCTGTATTGCGGTCCGACAAGGTGCTTCACGACGACCCAAAAATGCTTTAATTTTGCGAATTGTGACCTCAAAATGCTTACTATTTTTGAAGTGAATTTGAATAAGTTCAATGCGTTGTTGAAGCGTGTATCGTTCCATTTTTAGTAATGGCGTAATTTATACTTGTCAAATGTCAAAAAATAACAACTTCAAAAGTGACACCTACCGAAATAGCAAAATAACACTTCTTATTGGAAACCCCTTTTCAATCGAAACAAAGTACATAATACTCTTTGACAGGAAAGACACCCTGTGTAGAGAGTTCCAAATTCCAAAACCTCAAGTTTGCTTCAAAAACGCAATTCTGAAAAACCCTTGATGACAAAAACAAATGAAAACACTTATTCGCAAGTTATGGCAATTGCGTCCTTACATTTTCTAGTTCTTCGAAAACAAGAAGTGCATTCGATTTCGAAATCACCATCTGCCTGGCATTCTATTTCCTAAAAATTAAAAAAAAAAAAACAACAAAGTATGACTTTTGACTAATTACAACGCCAAACAAAGAATCAATTTTTCAGTTGCCGTCTTCGAAGAGCTTTCCCTCTCAAATTCATTCTTTGCCACAAGAGACATTCAAAGAAACATCTTAAAAAATTATCGATGGCAAAGTGATTTTTAAATATGATCGCTAAATCTGACATAACATTAGCAGAGCAGTGATCGGTCGCTGCGCCGCAAGAGCGGCTCGTCGGTTTCCGTCACCAGAATCATTGATCTTGAAATGAATGAAAACTTTGACGTAGGCAAAAATTCTATAAACATACAATTTCGGTTTTTATTTTGTTAAATTTTTCAACTTGCAGTCATTATTTCTTTTCTTGTACAGTTGCCTCTTCTCGATCGATCTTGTTCAAATGTTGTTAGTGCTGTTGTTGTTGTTTTTGTTGGTTGTCGAATGAATTTCCTTCCCCGGGAGAACACTAATTTTATTTGGCAAGCATCCCAATTTATAAAAATCCACCGATGGCGATGTTTACAAACCTACAGTCCTACATATTTGAAAATCTGTACTAAATGCTGGTGGTGTTTCACACTTTGGGAGCGGAATACTGTTTTCAGAGCAGAGCAACAAAAGCAACAAAAAATCTAAATTTATATTTTTATCCCGCTTCCGATCCTTCCGTTCCTCCGTCCTGAATCAGCCGTTTTGTGTTGTTTATAATTTTAAACTTAAATATTTTAGCATTCGCGTGTTTTCATAGTTTTTCCTCTTTTTTTGTTTTTCATTAATTCTCAATCAAAAATGATGGTATTGTGGTTGAATCAGAATTTTTGGCGTGGGTTGGGGAAAATGTTGTTTGTTTGTTTGGCATTTTCTTATCAATGCGAAGAAAAGATGTAATTTGTCAAGAAATTAATTTCTTTTTCGACCGAGAATTGTGTAAATTAAAGTCCAAATTGAATTATGTTTATTCTGAAATTTATTCATCTCGACATAAAATTCTGACGGAGGAAATTAACTTGACGAATATCGTTCATTAATGTAAACGAAATTGTTAAATCTAAAAAGAAAAGAATAGAATTAATTTGTATAACACTATGAAATAGACATTTTGATGTCTATGATGCCTGTATACTGAAGAATTGCAATTCTGATTCATGATTCTGGCCAAAAGCCGCATGCAAATTTCCATTTATGAGAATTTCATTGGTTTTGGCATTGTTTTCAACAAATGAGAGTAAACATGGTTTTCCAATAATGACTTGACAACTTTTTTGAGATATTTCAAAATTATCGGTTTGAAGTGAAATCAAAACGTTTATGAATGGAACTCGACTTTGACCTTATAGCCACCGCGGGCACATTTGCAGCGGTCGATTCGTTGGACCCGAACTCTTGCTCTTCGACTCAGTCAAACCAATATCCGGAGAATAAGTCTAAATGGCCACACCTCGATTCTTACAAAATACGTTGGCAACAACAACATGACCCCTTACTTAGACTTCAATAAAATCTTTAATACTATGTAGCTTCCCCAATAGACAAGATTGGGAAAACAGTGTTCCTTACACTGTGAATTTTACCATCAATAAGTTAGAAAACGATTTCTGTAGTAGGGGCAGGTTTCTTCTGAGAAAACCTTAACTATGCCAGTTCATTCAGTGTCTTCCAAGACGAAATCTTGGCAGTGAAAAACGATGCTTAACAACAATCCATGATGGCGGTATCATCCGCTGATATCACCTTTTTCATTGAAAGCCAAGCAGCAATAAAAGAGATTTCTGCCGCTCAAATCATGTGCAAGCTTGTTTCTTGATGTCGCGAAGAGCTAAGTTCTTGTTATGTAGCATAATGTAAGACTCTGCTGGGTTCCCGGTCACAGTGGTGTGCGGGGAAATGAAAAAGCTTATGAGCTTGCAAGAGAAGGCTCAGTACTTGATCCCTCTCATAGACCATAACATCAGATCCTTGAATGTCACTATGTTTTATTTAAGAGGACACTAAACCTCTTCCTGATGATCCACCAGCATACAAAAGCACACCTCAACCTCAAGAAGCGGGTACCCCGTACCTAGATTCACACCAGTACCAATTGAATTAGTGCCAGCTCTTATTCATCTTAGTTTGATTCTAGACTACTATTCAGGCAACGCACGGAACTGCACTCAACCTTCAGTCACGCGAAAGAAGAGCCGATGTCCGGTCACAGATACCACCCAGCCTTCACCACCGAAAGAAGAGTCGTTAACCGTGATTTGCGAATAGCAGCTGAGGCCAAACTCACATAACCACAACCCCCGCGAAGGTCCATCCCACTAGTGAGGTGCTAATCTCACTACCCGCGGTACCCAATTGCCTTTGGGTGAGGGGTGGTGTCACATATATTTGTATAACAATTAGTTATACATACTTTGTTTTTTGTGACTTTTGTTTTGTTTTGCAGCTTTTATCCAACTGGCGGACGAGGGACACCGCTCACCCTCTGTCAGGATTATCCACATTGATCGAAGGGATGAACCAGCCAATCAAGGGACGCACCCAACATTTTGTCTAATTTCCTTGACGTTTATCCACATTCGGTACTCGTTAATCGTAATTTCCTCCTTTACTATGTGATAGGTCATAGTATCTGTTAAGGATCGCATTGATCTTCATCATACTTCCTGTTTCAATCCGCCAATTCCATTATACTTAAGCTGCCTACGTTCGCAAGTTCATGCCAATAAATTGACAAGAACCTCTCGGAGGCACCACGAGAAGGTGTAGGTCAGCACGTTCACTTCAAATTTCTGCCATATGTACTTGGAAACGTGTTTCTTTTCTAAATTGCCAAGATCCATGATTTCACCTCCACTTAGCTACCACAAAAAGATGATGGGGCTTAGCAGAGACGACCTATGTAGATGCTGCGGCAACGAAGAAGAACATAAAAACACCACTCACTTCCTTTGCCACTGTTTAGCACTCTGCCAAACTATGAAATTTCTTTAACGAACTAGAAGAGCTATCCGAACTCCCAGACAATCGCTTACTGAACTTTGTCAAGTCCTCCAAATGGCTCAACCAACCATTGAATTCATAAGTTAAAAAACTTTTTCAGGAGTTGCAATACTTCGAGGTATCACAAGGGATCTACATTGATCTAATTGTGACGGTAACAACACCAACTGTCAGCCCATATAACCTAACCTAACCTAACCTGAACCCACACATTTCGTCCGAAACGGCCGCTATTTCGCGTTTAATGTTGGCTCTGAGCTCTGCCAACGGTGTCGTCGTCGGCTTGTTGGCATAAACCAATGACTTTATGAGGTGGCCCATCGACTCTTCAATAATCGTTTGTAAGTCCTGGGGCCATCCTATTGCAACCACATGTCGTCCAAGTTCATATCTCCCAATTTGGGCCAAAAATAATGTGGCCTAAGCCTAATTCTTGAGAAAGCTTTAAAATTAGCTTATTTGGACCGTTTGCTACGGACGCCTGAACGGTGCAGCGATATTTTCGACACTTCGACCCACCCGATTTCTCACTGCGACGGCAACAACACGGCGAATATATAGACTCAAGTCTTACTCTAAACTTGTTAATGCCTGTCTAGGACCGAAAATTGCAGTTAACGCTGTAAAAGTTGCAGTCACCGACTCCAAATTTCGGTAGAAATTGTTTATAAGGCGGTTTGAAGGCGGTGCTCGTTTATGTACTTTTCCTTGATAAATTGACAGTGATAGTTTGATGATATATTCAAAAAGTTTATTCAGTGACAATTTCGTTCACTATGGCGAATACGTACTTTTTACGTTTTTAGTGTTTCAGTAGCTGATTAGGCGTGGAAAAATGTTCATCTTAAGCTTAATCTCTTAATAATTCATTTCACGTAAATTTGTCCAATGAATTATCAAATCGACATTTTCATTGACTGAAAGTTCAGTCATTTTCACGCATTGGAATTATTTAAATTCACTTAAAAAAGGTGAAAATTAAGCAGTCACAGTTCGCAAAACTAAAGCATTTTTGGGTCGTCGTAAAGCACCTTGTCGGACCGCAATACAGAAATTGGTGGAAAAAAATCGAGCTGTTGGGACAAGTTAGTTATGTGAAGAATAAAACCCTTGCACGTCGCTCAAGAACAACTGAGCCCAAAGTGTTGAAGAAAATCTAGGTTAGTCCATTCCCCGGTGGCTCTCTATCCCCATCCTCAATGTGTGACTGTTTAGTGCAGTTTATGGTCCAGTGGGGTCATTGGACCTTACTTTTTCGAAAATGAGGTTGGATCAACAGTAACTGAATGGATTGCGCTATTGAAAGATGATTAATAATTTTTTATAGCCGAGTTGTATGGTGTTGATCTGGACAACGTTAATTTTCAACATGACAACGGCGCTACGAACCATTGATCTTTTACGGGAAAAGTTTCCGAACCGTGTTTTATTTCGAAGAGGTGATCACAATTGGCCACCGAGATCTTGTGATTTAAAACATTGCGACTTCTTCGTTTTGGGCCACGTTAAATATAAGGTCTACGACAACAGCCTAGGGTCGATTCAAGACCTCTAAGATGGAATTCGTGAGGCTATCGAGGACATAGAGCCAGCCCGTGATCTTCAATTTTTTTTAGGCGGGGCAAAAACTGAAAAATGCCACCCCCTCGGAAAAAATTAAAGAAACGCTGTAATATACTCAAAAAATGAGTGATTTTTTTATGGGCTTTTTCAATACATAGTCGTCGAAATGAGATGAAATAAAAATATTTTCAAAGCTTATCGTTTTTACTTGCGATATATGGAAAGTATTGAATTCGTGAAAATAAACTCGAGACTTTATTAAAATATGACATCACGATGATAGAGAAATCGAAAAAAGTGGGTCCGGCGATTCCGTCTGTCTGTTTGTCTGTTCGTTAACGCATCTAAAGCCTTAACCATTGATTCCATTGACTTAAAATGTGGAATATAGTGGTTTGAGCAAATTTTGTTGGGTCGTTATTTTTTATTTTATTTTTAAGATAAAAATTTAGGGCCACCATACAATTTGTTCGGCCAAAAACCAAAAGTTTCCGTTCTCTCAAAAACGGCCCCTACGATTTTTTTTTAAAACATCATTGCAATTTTTTTTTTGGAACACAGGTGTTTTTAATTTAAAAAAAATATTTTTGTTATGCTCCACAACGTTTTTTTTTTTTATATTAGATTCTCTCGAAAAATAATGGGCCGATCATCGTCTGTATAGTATAGGCTGCAGGAGTATATATAAACTGCCTAAATAATATTTTGTTTCCAAAAATTTTTTAGAAATTGCTTGTATATTTTGAAAAAAATATTTTTTTAAACTTTTTTTCAAAATTCTGTATCTCAAAAACGGATCAATATTAAAAACAGAAATTCAAATCTAAGACGTATATTAACATGTTCTTGAATGCTGCATACCTAGAATAATTTTGAGGCATTTTTGAAAAAATTGTATTGTTATACGAATTTTAATAAAAAAAAAACCCTCTAAGGAATTTTTAAGAAAAAAATAGAAAATGAACAATTTCTTAAGAAAAGTTATGGCATACATTTTTTTCCAGAGAAAATGTGTTTTTGAGTTACCTACGTACATATTTCAATTTAAATTTTTATATATGAATTCTAATCACATACTTTAACTTCTCATGTTTTTGTATTTATGTTAGTTTTGGAATACAGGAGGAATTTTGTGGGACCCAGTCGTGCACATTTTTTTCTCTGAAAATCATTCTGAGTAAAAAAAAACCGTTTGTCGTTTTCACTTGAGCGTAAAAAATATTCAATCATCTTCAAAATCGAAAAATAGAAGAAAGTTTGATTCGTCATAAAGTGAGCGGAAAACTTTTCCAAATCAAATTGATCCATAGTTAAGTTTCAAAATATTGTTGTCTTAATTATTTACTTAATGTTTTAGATAGCTATAATTTTTTTTCTTATCATTAAATGATTTTGTTAATTTTGACTTGGACCCCAATATCTCTGCTAAAAAATTGACTCACAAAAAGAAAATAAAGTCAGATTTCAAAAAAAAAAAAAAATTCTACAAAAAAAGTAAAAAACAAGAAAAACATTGTTTTCTTTAAATTTTTCTACCGATTTAAAAAAGGTATTTTTCAACTTATTCATAAAAATTGCAGTTAGTTTTTGGTTGTTGATGATACAACTAATCTGATTAGATAATTGTTAAAGTTCATACAATTTTCTTGAATTATGTGATTCGCAATAGTGTTATTTTTTCTCAATTTTTAATTAATTTTCAAACTCTTCCTAACGGATTTTCTTTTCTTTGGGAAAATATCGAATATTACATGAAATGCATTCTGAATTGTGAGCTTTGCCTCGAAAACTTCGGTGCGTGGTAGAAAATATTAAGAAATTGTACGAATCGGAGAGAATTTTGCTCCGATCGGGGGTGGTGATAAGGCTGAATAAACAACACACATATTTAACACAAAACACTATCGAGGAGAATGATCGACTAGGGAGATTTTGAATATGCCGAAATCTTTCGCGCTCAATTCGAACGATAAATTGACATGGCCATACAATTTCTATACTTGTACTATTATTTATTCTGTGGTCAAATTAATATACATGATGAGTGTTCCATTCGTCTGTAGCGTATGAATTTTGCCGCCCTCGGAACTTGCCGCCCGGGGCATAGGCCCGTAGTTGTCGAATCAAACCTCAGCATCATCTCGGTTGAAACGGACAGGTGTAAGAGGACCTTAAACAACTTGAATTGTAGACCTGGAGACTGAGCCACCTTGAGTAACTGGTATGCTTAATCCTAAAGTCCAAATAGGTATTTCTCTGACACTAAACATTTGTTGGCATCATGTTCTTAGAAGCCTATAATCTTCTACGGACGAATTGTGATTTATCGTGAATCAAATTTCGTACTTCAAACTGCGATTCACTTTCCAACTACCAAAAATTATCAACTTTCTAAGTTTTGACGTTGACATATGACCAGAGTATCCATTAATTAAATGGAATATATTGCGAAAAAAACCATACACACGAGCCATGTATCATAATTGGGAATACATATGTACACAGATGCCCATCACATGGCTTGACATACCTGAGCAGAGCATCTAAGGACTACCGACCGAACCGATAAGCACATACATTCATAAATGTATGTAAGAACTGCTCGTGATAGAGAAGTACCAACATGCTGTTATTGCTGCTGCTCCTGCTTCTGGTGCTTTTGTGAAAATGTTGAAAATCAATAATAACATTGCCTTGAATGTTTAAAGCGAATGGCTGCGTATTTTCATCATTTAAACATTTTTCTTTTTAAATTCAAAAATACGTTTTTCTACAAAGAAAAATATCTCCACTTTTCAAATTCAATTATTTCCGCCGAGAGACCAACAACAACAACAACAATTTCGTTCTTCCGGTTTAATTCCCTGAAACGCACTAAACCACTTCTTCTAAGTGATCCTTGTTGGTCTTGGTCCCCGTTGTATACAAAAACGTATAATCTCAAAGACTCAAGGGTGTGCATTCCAGAAGACGAACAAAAAAAATATTATAAGGAACTGAAATTAAATTAAAAAGGACGTCGACATAACTTGTACATTATATATCTAGATAATGTATCTTTTAACATGTGTGTGTCTGTGTGTATGGCAAACGCATCTAAAAGGGCAAGAAGAGGGCAATGTAAAAATCTATGTGGATGTCCTCTCCCAAGACGCGCAGCAAGTTTCACTCGTGACCTAAATAAAATTTATCCGATACGTGCTGCTTGGCTTTTGTCATATCTCTACTCGTTTTGTCGTAATCGTATAGTCGTAGTCGTTCGTCCTCGTCTCGGCTGCTGCTCTGTTCTGTTGTTCTGGCAATGCGTTCAATGTGTTTTCCTTCAACAAAAAGATAGGACATAGGGGTACAGGATATGCTGCTAGTGCTGCTGCTGTTGCTACTATTGCTGTTAGTGTGTTTTTGTATACATCAACGTCTATGCACGACATGGACTAACTATACCTATACCACTAGCGTATAGTCATGGTTAAGAAGGTGTAGTTTTTCGTATCTGGGACATATGGGGCTTTTCCAGAGAATAATGTCCGAGCTTTTTGTTTGTTCATTTGTGAGAATTAACAAAGAGGGGAAGAGTGGCAGGGACGGCCGTAGAGGCAGAGAGAAGAAATACAATTCTCTTCAAATTATTATTTTACTCTTAAAACTCTGAAAAAGATAATGTTAATTTTATACAATTACAGTGCTGTGAAATTTGTTTGCTTTTTCATAATTGAATTCGCTCTCAAAAATCGAGTGCGTTGATTCTTCATTTAATGCGGTTCACACTCAACAACATGTTTATCAACTTCTGTTTTGGCAGATTTGCGTACTGTGGACACCACTGTGAACCCAACTTAATTCTTAATGACATTTCAGGCAATTCTTGCCAACACACCCTGCACATAACAGCTGTTGGACATCACTGTGATCTGACATTTCCAATTTTTTTTTAAATTTTAATTTACAATAATCTACCAATTTCTGACAAAAATCTTATGCGCACTGTTTTTCTTAAGCAAATTAAAAATGCGGAATCAATTGTTGTTCTTAGGGTTCAGGTGACTAAGTGGCGAAAAACAAAACTTCACCACCAACATTAACCCGTTTAAAACATGACAACTTTTTTTAATATTATTGTGTTTTAAAATTGAGATGAATATCGATACCACTTTTATCTCCTCAGATGTAATATTATATGAATCATCAACGTTTGTTCAGGTGGAAAATTAACGAAAAGATTTAAGTATAGCAGATCGAAGTATCTGCATTCGCAATTGCAATGTAAACAATCCAGTGCTTTGTCTGTAGATTTTAAACAAATAAAAGCACGAACTGTTTTCTAGGAATGGAAACCTTGTACCTAATTATTGAAACGAATTATTTTCTAGGGATATGTAAAAAATGCAAACAAAATGAGGTCTTAAGGCAAAATTATAACGAACGGAAAGGCGCGGACTGAGCCGGACTGAGCGAGAACAAGAAATTCATTTGTGCCCTAAATAGCGGATTGCTCTGTTTCATTTTTCGATCAGTTTTGCTTACGGACGTAAACTGCGCTACCTTTCGCTTTTTATGGACGAACATTTGACAGCTGACTGGATTTGCTTATTTTTCTGAAGAAAACGTCGATTTTAAGTAGTTAATTGGTTGTTTATTTTATGGCAATCAAAATTCACAATTTATTAAAAATGAAAAAAAAAACATGTTTTATTTTGAAAGATACTCCCTAAGACATCCGTCCATTATGGCTAACGTGTTAAATTGACAGTTCGGACGAGAACGTTTCTGACACTAGCTTCCGTTTGCTTCCGCTTATAATAGTTAGCCCCTTAGAAATGTGTTGGCCGCAAAAATGTTGACGCCGCCGCAAGCAAACATCAATAAAGGGTAATTCATTTCGTGGTTTCAAGTTGGCAGCGCTGGCATTTGATAAGTGTTTAACTTAACTGTCATCTGCAGTGCCATAATCATAATATTAGTTCAATGCTTCCATTTACGATAATGGACCGTTTAACATTCGAACAACGCAACGCGTACTGGAACAACATATAATAAAAACCGATTTTTTTAACAACATTTTCCTTAGCGAAGATGCACACTTCTCACTCGGTGGTTATGTTAACAAACAAAATTGCCGTATATGGGGCTCATTAAACCCAAAAGTGATCGAAGCAGAAAAAGTGATTTTATGGTGTGCTTTATGGTCGAAAGGTATCATTGGTCCGTAGGAGGTTCCAGTCAAACCGGAGCGGTTGGAGGATAACTGATTTTTTTTTTTTTAGACCGGCTATTGAAGTTCACAACTTAGACAACTTGGCGACACTCCAATTGACCACTGTTGTGTGCTTTTTAGTTTCCAGCGGAGGTTTCGCTCGCCGGTCTCACCAAGGTCTTATTGAAGAAACACGAAACTTCAATTTTAAGTCTTCTGACCTCTTTGACAAAACTTTATTGAGAATACACCTAACACTATTAAAGCTTAATATAAATATATAAATAGGTCTTATTGCTATAGCTGAGGTCTGGTCTACTTATTTTTATAATATTTTCCGAAGGGAGTGAGTGTGAATTGTATAATACAAAGTTCAATTCCGCATAGGAAAATATTATATATAAGAAAAGCATGTGACTTCGTTACACCACCAGGATCATGCGATTTGATACCGTTAGATTTTTTTTCTGTGGGGCTGCCCAAAAGACCGTGTTTACGCGAATAGTTTTCGAACTCTAGACGCTTTACAAACCAACATTACTCAAATTTTGGCCGAGATACCGCCCGATATGTGCGAAAAAGTGGTTAAAAATTATTTCAAATGAATCGCATGCTGCATAAACTCCCGAGCCGGTCAGTTTAAAGATATTCAGCCCTATCGTCGTATCCGATCGTAATAAAATTAAAATTACATACGATTTGTGCGAAATGTACGATTTTCGTTTCATCGTAAAAAAAATTTGCGTTGAAATGTCAAACTCAGAGTAACTCATCGCGTTTTCAGGCGTCGAAAAGCAAAAATTCAATTAACGCTATGCGATTATTTTGTGTTATGCGTCTCCGATTGTTCCAACAGCTAAATTGTTGCAGAACATTTGCGCAAAAACATACGTTATTACACGTCAATATTTTCTTTACGAAACGGATATCATGAACAAAATAAGTGTTACGATCGGAACTTTTCTACGGTCGTAAGTTTGTCCGAACGGATACGACGATAGGGCTAATTGTTCTTCACACTTTATGGCAAAGTCCCAACTTTATGTATCGTTGTGTGTGTTTTATTTAGTTTTACTTTCGAGACCAAAAATTAATTTCCCTTTATTTCAATTCCATCTAATGAGAATTTAACTTTCGAAACTCATTTTCGGTAAAAGTTTAATTCTTGTCATGATTTTTTAACATTAATCACCTCACCTGCCATACAAAACAAATAAGTTTCAACCAAAACTTCCGCATCCCACTGTACATTTTGTGTGCATTGGTAAATTAACAAAAAAAAAAGGCAACAGCGCACTAGAATATTTCTTGAGTATCCGGGAGCTTTTATTTTGCCCAAACGAGCCAAAAACAACCCTGAAACGCTCGTGGCCCAGTATCAATTCGTACGCTCTCCCATGTATATCAACTTGGAATAGAAGCACGGACAAATTGTATACCCAACAAAAAGTTTATAAAAAAAAAAGAAAAATGGAAGTCGGGCTGAAAAATATTTTTCTAAAATAAATTCAAAACCATGTAACCTTTTTTAAACAAAAATTTATAGATTTTCAATTCTTCCCCTCTTCAAAATACCCAAAAAAAGTCTTAATACAGTTTTCAAGTGCCGTGCAATTTTCATCAGAGGAACAAAAAAATAATTTACAAATGGGAAGCTGACATCGGAAGAAAACCAAATTCGAAACGAAAAAAATAAAAAAGAAAATTCAGTTAACGAAAGAAAAGGCTAGAGAAAAAGTTTTTGAAAAGTGCAGAAAAGTGAGTGAACAAAACGGAAATTGTTGTTTTTTTTTTTTGATTTTTGAAATTCATTTTGAAAAAAAAAACATCGAAATTTTCACGATGAATAAAAAAAAAGTGTACAGGGATTTGTTGGTCGTCGTGTGAATCTATTTAAATTCTGACAAATCTACACCATGGGATATCTATGTACACCAATTATGTCCGAGAGAGTTTACATTGAAATACATAAATTGAGATTGCGTTTGCAGGAAGTATCTTAAAGTCTGTGTATGTATCTTATGCGATTGCACACTGAGTCGAGTGCATAGCGACTTGATGGCTTTTACTGGATGTGAATAGAGATAGTTTTGTCGAATTTTTCTCAATTATATCGATTGTGCAGCTTTTATGCGATGGCCCAAATTTTCGAACTTCGCCTTTCTAATGTTTCTCGTCCGTCTGCGTTGGTCGTTGTAGCTACATCAAGTGGACACAGTGAATTTTAATACACAGACAATGAAAAATGTGTAGCACCACCTAACTACCCTCGAGTTGGGCTTTTTTTTTTGTTGATATTTCGAGGTTTCTAGCAGTTTTTGTTAAAAATGAAAAAAAAATTGTTCTCGGAGTTTGATTTTGGAACAATTACGTCTCGACCATGGTCATTACGCCAACAGCCATTAAGAGCATTCCTGTGCCCGTAGCTCGTACAATCGTCGTTCCTCCATTAAATGAAAGAAAAAACAAAACTACTACATTGTCGAAGTATATAATTCGCGTAGTGCGCACGTGTCGCACATGTTTTTTCCTCTACTTTTTTTTTATTGAAGTTCTTCTTCGTGTATATGTTGTGCAATTCAATCAAATACTATCTAGCTACACATACCTACCTACAATATCTAGAGGCTAAAATGTTCAAGGAAATTAATCCTTGACTATATGTAATAAAGGGTGTTTTCAGTAAAGTAATGATGTTTACATATATTTACTGGATCACTTTGTTTGCTCGACGACATAAAAATCATAAAACCATCAATGACGGTTTGTTTATTTTATGCTGAGCTTTTTTTCGTATTTAGAATTTCCCTGTGTGTTAATTGATTTTCTTACTTCTTATGAAGTAATCCCACTTCTGAAATTGTAAGTGATGCAATTTGGCATCTTGTTTATATACTCGTGTGAATGTTGTAATTCTTGCAAGACAATGATTTAAAATTTATGAACAAAAAACAAACGTCCTTGTCAAACATCATCCCCTTGGCGCCTAAAATCAATGGAAATGATTTGTTAAGCTGTCACTGTCAGTCAGTGTCTGTTGTTGTAAATTTAAATGCGTTCTTTTAGAGCAATGGTAAGGTCTTGTGTTTAGAAAAATGAACTATTGGATGTTTTGAAATTTGAAAGAATTTCAATGTAAATTAATTTGCTTAATGGGTTCTCTGGTACATTCGAGAATAATACTGTTTGTTTGATATCAGTGTAAATCAAAGTTCAACTAACAAGACACGACTGTGAAATTCCAGAAATTCGCTTAGAGTTGAGCTTTTTTGAATATTTCCCATCTTTGAGGTATTTTTGAAGCTAAATTCTTTATACGAATGGAACAACTGGAAATCAGCAGCAATGTGCGTTGGACTAGGGTCTGAGCCAACAAGCTTTTCCAGCAGGTTAGTCCCTTGATAAATGCCTGCATTTTCGCATGTCAGGGTCTTTGGCTATTACATCGTTCTTGAGTATTGGATTTGAAGACTTTTCAGGCTGGTCTCCTGCTTTCAATTCGCTCTAAGCGAAGCTTTCAAGGACCTTATACAATTCTTCTGATAAGATCAGTTTTCCTTAACGGCCCGTTAAGTTCTTGACAGATTATAGCTTTAAATCTCCATTTATGCTGACAGAACAAAAGATCAACCCTCGAACAATACTTTCGAATCATTTAAAAGCGTGTAGAACGATAGACACGGTACTAAACTGCCCCAAACTTAAACCTATCCAAAGTGGCGTTTTCTAAGACTTTGTTGTAAGGGCTCCTTTCTTTTTCTAGGTTATGCTCATCCGTTTACAGGCTTACAAAGGCACCACTCACATCAGGCTGTGTACTTCTAGTTATGGGAATGTCGTTAATTTATGCGAAGAGCTGAACAGATTTTTGAAACACTGTTCACTGAGCTAGCGCAGTAAGTTTTGAAAAAAAAAGTTCAATGTGTTCAAGAAGTCACATGATAGCCCCCGTCTTTTGGTAAACTTTTTCCTTTACAACAAACTCATGTCCCTAAAAACAAATTCATACGTGTGCCGATTATTATTAAATCCGATCGCTGCTGGACTTTCCTGGACACACTGATAAGAACTTAATCAGACGTTCACACCGGGCCGAAAATACGTCGAAGAATTTTTCTTTCGAAAGTGCTGAGTATCAATTCCCCTTTTTTACTTATCGTCCGACGTCCAGAACTCGGCGCCGTAGAGTAGGACTGCTTAAATCAAAGTTTTGTATGGCAGACACTTTGTCTTTCGAGCGAGGAGTTTTGAACCCAGCTGTTTGGACAAACCGAAGTAGCAGCGGTTCGCAAGGGTAATTCTTCGTCGGATCTCCAATAAGGTGTCGTTTGTGGGATTGATGTTCCAAGGCAGGTGAACTCCTTAACTACCTCAAAATTCCTGATACCAACAGTGACGTGGACAGTGTCAGCGATTTGGTAACATGTCATTACATTCTCAATGTTTTAGCTTCTATCACAAACTGCTTTGCTTCTTTTAAAACTGAAACACCCTCTATTCGCAATTAAAAGAGATATCAACCAAGAGGAGATACTGGTTGAACTTTTTTCCTTTATCAAAAATATGCCCCCCGAGACCAGAGCTATACCAACAACAACTACACATCGAAGGACCTTTTTTTCTGTTGCTGCTGCTGCTGCTCGTGGTGTTGTTGTTATTGTTCTGTTCTTGTTGATGGAATAGTGCTTATTTTCCCCGTCTTTATTTATTTCTATGTTCTTTTATTCTTGTCTTTTATTTCTGGTTGTTCTTGATACTCTCTCTCTCTCTCTGTCGCTCTCTGTAGCTATCGTCATTCATTGTGCTGTTCCTGTTTAGAAAACCTTGAAATCGCTTTTCGCCTGAGAGGGATCCTTTGGCTTTTTTTTTTACTTCACACAAAACTCGGCTTTTGTTTATTTGCAATCTTTTTCTCGTCTTGCACGAAAAACAGATGAAAATTTACCCCCCATTAGAAAATGTACAATTACACAACACGAACGAGAAAATGAAAATAAATAAATAGAAAATCGTAGAAAAGAAAAGAAGTAAAACATATATGCTGAGCTGACAGGTTTATGTTCTTCTTGCAAAAAAAAAGCTGCTTCGGTTTGTTCCACCTCGGAGTAAAATCTGTTCCTCTTTAAATGTTATTGCGCCACATTTTGTATTCTAATTTTTTTTCACTTTTTTGATATGAAATGTACACATATTACAAGTAATGGTGGTTTCTTTGTTGGAAAAAAGTTGATTTCTTCTTTTTGGTTTAATGGAAAATATAGGCATAGTTTGGAAGGTTGTGTTGATCCTGATTTGCATGCTTGCATTAAAGGGGAGTTGATACTCTTCCACATTTTAGGTTGAGAGGGTTAAAGGTATCTACATCCCTATCCCTGCATTCTTCAACTATAGGTTTATCGTGAAGAGAAACATTTTCAAGGATTTTCGAATGACATGTTTTTTTAATTAAAACGTAGCAAATTTTATTTGTACCTAACCTGTATCTGAAAAACGAGTGTTAGAAGTATACGTATGCCTTAGAGGTATGTTCAGTTCATGTTTATATCAAATTTGGTTATTTGATCCCGAAAACAAATTGAACATGAAAAAGGGCGGTGTGTACTTTTATTTTCCTCGCTTAGAATTTAGACAGAAAAAAAGAATAACAACGTGTTTGTGTTGAAAACGAAAATTAGATCTTCTCTCCAAGGATTTGCACATTTTAATTGAGTTCATGTTGCAACAAATTAAGCCCCTGTGTATTTAATCCGAGTTTACAAAAAGGAACCATACCTACCAAGTAAAATGTCGTTGTTGCTAAGTGAAGTGTATAGCTCAGCCTTTTCGGGTTTTCCCTTTGGATCCTGAAAAAGCATTAGAAAAATATAAAGAAGACAAAAATAAATTATCAATGGTGTGGAGATGGTGGGGGCTCACTTAAATATTTGAAACAAGCTTATGAGTTCTCTTGGAACTAGTGTTACTTTTTAAGTTCCTCAGATAAAAACAAAAAAGACTTACGCCCAATTTCTTCACAAAGTTCTAAAGTTCCCTTAAAACTCGATCTAGTAAATCTCGGTTTAACGTTAGAACTTAGTTTTTAGAAAATTTGGAACTCGGGCATTTCTTCACTTCTCTAGAACTCGATCTAAAATCATAACTGAGTTCTAAGCGCTTAGAACTTGTCATTTTTAGAACCTAGTTCTAGCATGTTTTAAAATTTTTGAGTCACCCGGCAGTAATTTTTGACACATATTTCCTTCATTTCCAAACAAAATAAATATAATTTTTGAAGTTGCGCTAATTTTTTGTTTGTGTTTGTACATATGTGTGTACGGTGTAGCTATTTGTATGTTTATTTTGGTGATGTCCGTGGCGTGTTATGGCGTTTTTAATTGTTAATCTGTAAGTGAAAAAAAGCATTCGGAATGCGCTCAATTTGCAAAAGTGACAGTTGTGATTTTAAAACCAGAATGCTTTTTTCAGATTCCAGATTGCCAATTGAAAACGCCATTAGTTTGTGTGTTGGCTGTTAGCTGTTACGCAAAATCGAATCCTACTCGTGCCCATATCCCATAAACTGTCAAGAAAAAAGTGCTTCGCCGTTCAGGATCGGCCTTTAGGTTAGATTAGGTTAGGTGATAAGGGGTGTTCACAGCATGAAGCTGTTGCGTACACGGGGGCCTACTGGTCCATTGTTATCCCCTATAAAAGAAATAAAAGTTAACATCGATGCTCCTCAATTCTGCCGATTAACGTAGACTGGCTCGTTAACGAACTAGCCTGTGCTATCTATAAATTTCCTCATGTTTGCCATTGGGACCTGTGCTAGATCATCCAGTTCTTCAACAAACCTGTTTCCGAAATGACGGAGTCGGCTAGTTTGAAGGTTCGGACAGTCACAGAGCAGGTGTTTAATGGTTTCTATTTCCTTCTCATCCTGACAGCTCCTGCAGAAATCAGGTGCAAATGCCCCTATCTTGTTGGCCATTGTGCAAATGGATTGCGCAATGACCCGTTAGTACACCTATCAGGATTTTAATGTTCCTTTTACTCAGCGATAGAAAATACCGAGTTTCCTTTTCATTTGTGTTAGGCCATAAACTTCTAGAGATTGCGCAATCGTCCCTGGATTTCCACGAGTTATTGATTTTCTCTTTTAATTTAAGGTCTATCTTCCTCTTGAGTACCCCAATCGGGACGAGTGGTCCCCTAACTGAATATAGGATCGGCCTTTAATTGTGCATCACATGCACTCAGAGAATTGTTAATGACAAGTGGCTTATACTTAGGCTTTGGCTTTCGTTAAGCTGTCGCCATCGCCGAAGTATACTTCACTGACCATTTGCCAACAAGATTAGCATCATTTGATTCTGATGCAATGCCACCAGATTTCGACGTCTTAAATATGACTCCTGCAGACGATTCCCATATCCCATGCTCTCTGGTTGAAAAAAAAGCTACAACCCTAATGACGCCATCTCAAACCGTCAATTTTCCACCGACAGCTCAGGTGTCTACAGCTTTGTCCACCGAAACAACGGTGCCGCGGTCGTCTGACAACACCAACAACAATTCATTACCAACAAATTCTACAAAGTAAATACCAATTTTTCCCAACGAACGCTCGACGGCTCGACGCCGTTGTCCAATATGAAATCAGCAAATTCGTTGAAAAAACGAAATTCTAATAAATCGAAGTTCTAAGGCACTAAACCCCCGAATTCGAGGGTCTAATTTTATCGAAGTTCTAACTATAACAAAGTTCTAAATCGAAGTTCTAACGCACTAGAACTTGGTGAAGAAATGACTTAGAACTCAAATGAGTTCTAAAATTTCACTAAACCGAGTTTTAAGGGCTAGAACTTTGTCAAGAAATCGGGCGTTAGTGTTTCTTGGAAATTTCCAGAAAATTGTGAAGATTGGGAATGATATTACGATTTCATAAGATTATGCAGCTGTGAACTAAAATTTTCCTCTACAGTTTTCTACTTTCTTAGCTTAACTCCCTTAAGCCCGCTTCACACGAAGCTAGTTTTCCTGCTAGAAATGTTTGCTAGCTTTTCTGCTGGATATGTTGCTAGAAAATGACTTCACTGCGGGCTTCACTGCTTGCTGTGCTACAATATTTCGAAGATAGAACAGGGTCTATTTTTCTTGCCAGTTTTGCTGCTAGATTTTCAAAGACGTCAAATGAAAAAAAAAATAGTGAACTGTTATTATATATTCTTGGAAATAAAATGCTTCATTTATATAAAAATAACAACATAACTTCTTTATTGAACGAGGTCGAATCGAATAATGAAAATTATAATATCTAATTGAGTTTATACAAAATTCAGCTAAATAATATTTTACAAAGTTAACAAGTAGAAAATGAAACAAGTGATTTTTACATTAGGAAACACTATAGTCTTCCCCACTTATAATGTGATATTAAGAACATTTAATACGAGAGGGAATACGTCTATTTCTGGTGGATTTTCGTAATTCCTGTTGAACTAATGGTTGCTGATTGTTTGATGGTACAAATTGTTTCAAGTTCTCTTGATGAAGATTTTCTTGAAAATTATTTGAGATGATGGGAACATTATAAAAATTGGTCTTGCTTGGTATCGGGATAGCAAAACTTTGACAAGGCATAAATGAAACGGATTTCTTCTTTATCAGTGTTAATTGAATCTGATTGATATGCCGTTTTATTAATCGACCAGAGTCAAGATCAATTGAGTAGTGACCATTACTAAGTTTCTTCTTTACTTCTTCAAACTGTCATTTGTTAAGAATTCTAACTTGCACTCTCTCTCCCACTTGAATTGATCGAAACGGTTTGGATTTTAGTACAGTAGGCTGTGGGTGGAATGGAAAAATAGCATCCATTCGGATTCTTAGTTTTCTATGAAGATAAAGCTCTGATGGTGAATTTCCACATGAAAGAGGTGTAGCGTGGTATCTTAGAAGAATGTTTTGTATTTTAATTTCGATTGAAGCTGGACTGGGTCATTTGATAGAGCCTTAAGTCTATTTTTAAGTGTTGAATATTCCGTTTGGCAAGTCCATTTGTTGCAGGATGTTCTGGGGCTAAAAATTTTGGAAAAATTCCATGAGTTGTACAAAAAAATCGAAATTCTTCACTTCGGAAAATTGAAGCTTTGTCCGAAACCATGACTTGAGAATATCCATGAATTGAGAAGACGTTTTGAAGTGCCTGTATTGTATTTGAACTGGACGGTGTATTTTTGATTACTCTAACTTCGATCCATTTCGGTTTGGCATCTACGCAAACTAAAAAGTAAACATTTTAAAAAGGTCCAGCGTAATCAATGTGAATACGTTCTCAGTTTTCTTGAGGTTGATCCCACGGATGTACTGGAGCTTTTGGTGGATTTGATCTGTTAGTTGCACAGTTTTCGCAATTTCTTACTAACCGCTCAATATCGTTGTCAATTTTTTGCTAATAAACATATTTTCGAGCCAATTGCTTCATTTTTGTTGTTCCCAGGTGAGTTGTATGAAGTTCCGAAAAAATTTTGGGGGCTAGGATATGTGGAATAACGAATAAGTATTCGATCTTTTCGGAATATAATTCCATCTTTGAGTGTAATTTCCGAATCATTTAAACTTGTTTTTAAGTCATTGATTAATTTTTTAAGTTCAGAATCCTTTTCAGTCTCGTCTTTGATAATTTGTGCAGTAATTTCTTCACTTGAAATTTGAAATAAAGTTTCAGCGTACAAAATGTTAACTTCTTCGCCAATTGCTTGGTCAGCTAAGGATTCTGAATTTTTACTGTACTGGCATCAGTTGTTAAAACAACAGGTAAGGTAGGGTTGAATGGCATGAGTATCCGATCGCTGCATAGTTCTGTCTTTAATTTAATGAAAGCTGATTCGCATTTTGAAGACCAGTTTCATGTTTGTCCTTTCTGGAGAAGACATCTTAAAGCATGAGTCATAGTTGAGAAATTTGGAATGAATCTTGAATAATATGTCACAAGTCCGAGAAATTGTTTCACTTCATCTTGGTTTTTAGGAGAATGCATATCCTTGGGTTTGTATATTTGATTCTTTTAAAGCACTATCAACATGAGCACGACCAACGAACGACGAATGAATGAAGAAAAGTGATTTTAGATACGTTTGAAGCCGCTAAGCGCAAAGCTCGAGTATGGTTGGACCGTTTGGCACAAAATTTTAACGGAATGTTCGGGTAGTAGTGTAGGTTTGTATAAAATCGGCCAACCCGTTCATGAGATATGCATTTGACCATATGATGATCTTAAACAAAATTGTTGTTCATGAGCTCGCGAAGGCTTCTGAGTTGGAACGACCTTACTAGCTGACCCAGCAAACGTTTTTTTCTTATATACACATACTAATTTTGTACTAGTGGGGTCTTTAGCACCAAATTTTGACGGAATGTTCGGGTAGTGGCGTAAATTGGTTTTAAGTAGGTATTTTGTATAAAGCCGTTCATGAGCCGTTCGTAGTGGGGAAGCTGGGAAGGGGGTAGCGAGGTGACGGGTAGCGGGTTGCGTGTAGAAGTATTGGGTAGCGGATAGTGGGGTAGCGGGGTAGTGGGCTGCAAAATTGTAGGTCTTTTTCATATCGATTGAGGCAGTACGAAGTCTGCCGAGTCAGCTAGTGTATCAATAAAAATAAATAAATTAAAAAAAAAAAACAGTAGGCAAATTTTAATATTCTTTACTAGAGGTTAATATTCTCTACGACTTACACACCACTCATGAATCTGTTGTCATTTTCTAGCCATTTAGAAAAGTTCACTGAGTCATTCTGCTCATTCGCGTAATTACATCCTCTGAAGTTGTAAGCCGTGATAAGATCCATCCGACTGAAATAAGAAATTTCATAAAAATGTATCATGCTGTCAAAGTGTTGACATTAATTTGTCAACTTTATTTTTCAGTTCTAATGAAATCTAGTTCCAAAACTAGTAGGAATCTAAAAAAATGTATTAGAACGTTTTGAAGGCATTTTCATAACTTCATAGGCCTACAACCTTCTTCTCACAAACAAATTTGACTCCTTTGCCATTGTCAGCGATATTTTGAACGTCTCTCAAGTTCAATATTATTTGTATGTCAAATAGTTTTTGGAAATTGTAATGAGGGAATTGGATGAAAAATCGAAGATTTGAAAGAAGATTGAGATATGAATTCAATTGAAATTTCAATCCTTAAAGTAACGATATCAATAACCAGATCAAAACTATCGGATACGCAGGTTTTAATTGCTAGGCCTTTAGAGTTGTGTTACCTATTTGGTTTAATTGAATTCCTTAGCTTTTGAATTTGCTTGTTGATTTCCCGAGCAAAGCTTCAACTGGTAACAACATCCCCATTGCTAAAGTTTTGATAACTAGTTACTTTATTTGTGTTAAAAATAATGAATTATACTTTCGAGTTATAAGAAGGGGTTGATTTGAGATGCTGCTTGTTTTTTTTTCGATTTTAAAAGATTAATCGAGATCAATATCCTCACCTCTATTGTTCTTTTTTGTTTCTTTTTTTTCTTTTCTTTTTCTTTTTTAATTTCCTTCACTTAATCCTTAGTCCTTTTGAAAAAAAGGCTGTCTGCAGATTTATAAATTACTTTATCCTCATTAATTTCGCAGTCTCATGGTCTGAATCAAAAACCAGTTATAAATAATAAATGGGGAATTTTTGGTTTTAATTTTTCCCATTCATACAATAAAATTTTTGCAGAAATTTCTCATATTTCGTTATTACACCTTTTATGTTGATGCTGAATCGAAAACGACCACGACGAAGAGTACCGATTGTAAAATGAATTGAAAATCTACTCCACAATAACAATTGGGGGAGGGCAAGGGCAGTGAGGGTATACACGGGGGGTCGAACAAATGCGCCCTTACCCCAGTTCTTAAATCTTAACTCGCTGTTCTCCATATTCTCTCTGTTCAATACCAATGTCAATAACCACCACAAGTCCACAACCACCGACAAGCATTATCTTCATCGCCTGCTTTTGTCGTAGAGGTATATCGCGCGTTTATTGCTTTAAAACTTGGACTTTTGCACAACAACGCACAATATTGTATGGCATCGAATAGTCTTCTTCCTTTAGCGACATGGTTTCAATGTGTACACACACCATTGGTATATGTATGAATATAGTATTATAGTCAATACTTCAATAGTAGTATTAAAATCCCCCTTTTGGTGTCTTCTTTTCATCATAATTCGCACGATTATTCGCTTATATTACGACGAGGGTTGTGCTGTGCTTCATTTTATTATCTTGCTCCTTCTGCTGCCAATGCTGCTATGTTCACTGTTCACTTCCTTGCCTTCCGTCGTCCTTCCTTTATGCTTCTCTATTGTGCTATATGTGCTCTGTGGCTGTGGCTCTCTGTCTCTTGTGCGATTTAAGGGAAAAAAAATAAAATAAAACTTGTTCTACTTCTTCTATACTTCCATAGCGCAAAAGGATACTCATTTTTTGGGCCAACGCATAAGCACACATACTCGCACACGTTTTTACTACTCACACACACTCATACTCTCAATAGATGGCTGGGAAACGAAAAATCAATAATAACGAAAAATTATAAAAGGATTTATGGTATTTTGTTCCACAGTCATCTGATGTTAATGTAGTTGTTTTTTATAATTACTCAGTGCAATGTCTTGAGAAAATCAACCTCTGGTCGTCTTAAGAAAAAACCAAAAGCTCCTTTCTCAATAAAAAAAATACCTACCTTCCTCTGCCCATAATCTTAGTCTAATGTCATAAACAAAGAAATGTGCTAAAATCGACTCTTCAAATAAACAGGAAGATTGAAACGTTTGTGTTTTTGTGTGCAGACAATATATTTATCTAAAATTAAATCGAATTTGTGGTCAAAATGGCAAAAATTAATAAATTTCAAAACAAAACAGCAGGAGTAATCAATCTACGAAAATAGCTTTAAATTAAATAAACAAACAAATGTGTTAAAAAACAAAAACAAAACATATTTCTAAATTGTAAATAAATTTAAGTATTAAACTAAATTTAAAAAATACTAAAAAAATAAAAAACATTCAGTGATAGTGATGTGTTATGTGATAGGAACCTTCTATACAACAAAAAATATTTTCTATATATTAAATTGTTAATTATTATTATAAATTGTATTAATTTTTTACCAAAAACAACAACCACAACATTATATACCTTCTACCAACCCTAACCTATACATTTCTTGAGACTTACACTAAACAAAAAAAAAGTGCGTAGCTTAAAAATTCATTCAAAGGCTCTTCTGCCGTTCTAGAACCATAAAAAAACTGCACTGCCAAATTATTCATAAAACAAAAATGAGTGAAAAACATGCAAAAGTCTTTGAACTAACAAAAATCAATTGCTGCTGGGACAGAGTTCCGTTTCCGTTCATTTGAACTTGGTTGTCCTTAATCGCGCACAGCACACACAAACTTACTTTCCACCCACACACGTGCGGCAAAAATCGACGAACGAGAGCATATTTATTTAAACAAAAAACAACAAAACATCTGATGCTGCTTAAAAATATGTGGATAATCAATGTTAGCAAAGGTAAGCTAAATTCACAAGTGGAATACCTTCTGTACTCACATAACATCAGAATTTAAGCAAGAGCACGTCACGTTGGTCTCTTGAGAGTAACATTCATATATCCTCCTCCTCCTCCATCGATTCGTCGTTGTTGGTGCTACTTAGGGGGGAAGCGAGGAGCGGGTTAAAGCACCGAAACGAAAGAAGAAAGAAACCAAAATAAATAAAATAAAAAGATTGTTGAAAATGTTTGCTTTCGAGTATAAATAAATAATACATTGGCTATGGGTAGAGCTTTATGGGCTTACATCTTCTACATCTTCTTTGTATATGAAATTATATGTTTTTCTTCTTTTTAATGATTAGTTGTTGGCTATTTCCCAATTATTTGTTTTATTTATTTTCGTTTTATTGTTGAAGTGTGAAGCTCTAAATGATGTTGGATGTTATTTATTGTTTATGTTATTTATATATAAAACATTGCCCTCATGTCTTGTTACAAATTCTGTTAACAAAAGAAGACGGTTCCTCTTAGCTTTCCTTCTTTTACTTCGTCATCGTCGAAATTCTATTTCAAAATTTAAGCATTTGTCTGTTTTGAAATGTCTTTCTTTGGAGGAAAAAGGTTTTCATTCAGACAATTTAAATTTTCAACCAAAATTTTATGATCGCATTCTTATTGCAAACTATCATTTACTGAGGAAATGAATGAGGATGATTCAGAGCTAGAAAAATTGTTGTTCAAGTTGTGCATATAGGGGTTTAAGAATAAGGTGTTCCGTCACCCTATGATTGAATGATAGGATCGAGAGAAGGCAACACAATCTTAAAGTATTTAATATTGTTCATGTTTTTTTCCAAGACAAACATTTAAAGACCGCGTACCAATAATTTTGTTCATTAAAAAAAAACCATTGTAGAAAATCTATATAACTGGATAATGAAAAAGTAATTGCATTGAAAAAGTTGAATGTTTTCAAAAAAACATGCGGTCTCTTGTGTTTATTCATATCAGAATACCTTTTTGATAAAGAAAAAATTTTTAATTACGATCCATCATTCTGGTATCGACCAAATGTAGCATCGCATGGACCGATTTTTTTTAAATAAAATTTTCTCATAGCAAAGTGAATAAAATGTTGCATACGAATGTAATATTGCAGCTTTGTTTTTAAAGCTTAAATAAAATATTCGGAAAAAAATATGTGAACAACTTTCTTAATAGAAAAAAGCAAGTAGGTATTTCTCGGAACCACTTGAGAAAAAAGGAACCGAAGTAGATTTCAGGAAAAAGCGAAGTAGATTGAGAAAATATTTAATATTGACCCTCGATAGTCTATCTACACCTTAACGCGGTTATAGACGAATACCCTACGTAATTAACAAAATACAGGGTGGCTGATGAAAATATTGCTACATTAAGAAACTCAAATAACTTTTTTTTTTCAGTGTATGGAATTCATTTTAATTTTGTTCATATTAAAGTTCATTAAATTTTAATAAATAAAGCTTAGGCCCATTTTCTTGACTCTCCATTAAGTTTAATGGCTGATTAATTCCATAATTTTTCCAGATTTCGTTTTCTTCACTCCAAGTTAGCTTTAATGTTACTTTTTAAGACCTGTCAATTAACGTTAACTGAATCATTAGTTAATTGACCTCAAGGGTTCCATTAGTGCCTTCAATGTCAGTATTAGCATTGGAATCCAATTTCTTCACAGAACTTTAGTTTGTTTCCTGACATTTTGCTGTTATGTTTGTAGAGCTCCTGAAATGTCTGTGTTTTTTTTTTTTTTTTAATTACTACAAAACAACAATACGGCTCTTATGTTATGATGGATCATATTTGGGATAATTGGTCTTCTGATTCCGATGATGAACAGCTAATTGTGGAAAGGCGTCAATATAAAATGCAGGAGCGTATTGATTTAAATAAATGGGATGATGAAGATTTTATTTATCGATTTCGTATATCAAAACAATCAGTTTCAAACATTTTGGAGATAATTAATACATCTTTAGAACAAACCTCGGTCCCCACGCTCGTTGACAATGACAATCCAGTTGTTAGCTCCCTCGAGAAAGCTAACCTTTTTGCTAGGCACTTCGCCTCCAACTCTTCGCTACCAGAGAGTGTCATGACTCCTCCAGTTCTTGAGCGCGTCAATGATTCCATGGGACAAATCTTCCGCACTCGTGCTATGGCGAGAGTCCTAAAAGATCTCAACATACATAAATCCGCTGGTCCGGATGGTATCCCCGCTATTATTCTGAAGAGATGTTCTTCCACGCTGGCAAAACCCTTGCGTAAGCTTTTCCATCTATCCTATTCTTCTGGGCTCGTTCCGAGCAGTTGGAAAACAGCATTTGTCCAGCCAATTCCAAAATCTCCCTCCAATTATCGTCCGATTGCACTTACGTCCCTTCTTTCTAAGGTCATGGAAACGCTGATAAACTATCAGCTCAAGAAATATCTCGAAGACCGAAAGCTTCTTAATGACCGGCAGTACGGCTTTCGCAGCAACAGGTCCACTGGTGATCTGATGGCCTATCTCACCGAACAGTGGAACAAATCTTTACATCGTTTTGGAGAAAGTAAGATTGTTGCACTTGATATTTCATTCACCTCCTTGGATCACCGTCGTAACGTTTCGTGTCTCTCTCTGTTTTATCGTTACTTTTACGCTAAGTGCTCTAGTGAAATAGCCAGTTGCATTCCTCCCCTTAAACAATTCGCCCGTAATACTTGCGCTTCTAGGAATGCCTATCAGTTTACCCTCGAGCCCAACTTCGGTCGTACCCTCAAGTATAGAGAATCGTTCTTTAGCCGTACTACGCGAATGTGGAACTCCCTTCCTCACTCTGTCTTTCCAAATCATTGCAATGTCCAGGAATTTAAGACCAATGTACACCGGCACCTCCTTTTCAACCCCTATCCTCCTTCCTAAAGCACTCACTGTGTCTCTGGATAATAAGGGCATAAAAAACCCCTTGAGTTTGTGCTAATTATAAAAAAAAAAGTTCCTCCATTTTTTTCCTTTTTGAAACTTTTTTGAAACTCAGAAATTGAAATAAATATAATAATTTATTGACATTAGAATGGAAATATTGGATATTTATTTGGAATACTGGAAGCATTTCTTAATTGGAGATTAAGTATTAATGCCTTGTTAAGTTGAGTGATTAAACGTGAAGAAAATCAAATTTTAATTGCAGCTTTAAATGAGTTGATTAAATTTAATGGCAGATTAGTTAACCTAAAGTTTAATGGAGAGTCAAGAAAATGGGCATTAGTTAGTTCTAAAAATAATGGATTTTAAATGTCCCCCCGCTCGTTGATGAAATAGCCGCAATTGTTTCTTGAATGCCTTGCTTTAATTCATTCAAATATGTTGGTTTTGACTTGTAGACTTCCTGTTTGCAATAATCCCACAAAAAAAAAAAAAATCAGGTGCAGTAAGGTCAGGTCACCTGGGGGCCAACGGAATGAGGAGTTCCAGGATATCAGCTTGTTGGGATGTATGTGAGGAGCTGCACCATCTTGCTGAAACCAAAGAGTTTTGAAAGGAATTCTCTTTCGGTGTAATTCTGGATAGAAAAACTCTCTCAACATGGTCAAGTAACAGTCTCCAGTAACCGTAAACGTAACCGTTTTCTTCGAAGAAATAGGGCCCGGCAATGCACGAAGTTGATGCAATTCTGTCTCATGGAGTATCTGTAGGTTGGAAGCACTCCATATTCGACAATTTTGTTTTTGATGTTGCCGTTTAAATCAAAATGAGCTAAGTCAGACATAAAAAGATAGTTCAACATGTTTCCGTCCTCTTCCACCATTTGGAGCATCTTATGGCAAAATTCCATGCGAATCGGCAAGTCTGCTGTATTCAGTTTGTTGACCATTTGGATTTTATAGGGGAATAAGTCCAAGTCATTGTGCATAATTGACTGTAATGACTTTCTGCTTATACCCATTTGAGCAGATAAGTTTCTTGTCGAAACTCTTGGATTATTTTGTGGGAGCGAGTCATAATTCTGGTTTCAAAATTCTGCTTTTTAATCGAAAATTCTGATTTTCAAAATTCTGTTTTTTTTCCATTCTGGTCACCAAAATTCTGTTTTTTTTTTTTTAATTTTGCTTTTTAAAATTCTGGCTGTTTTAAATAAAAACTTTCTGCTTTTTTTATATTTTTTTACTTGTAAACACAAACAAATTTCGGGTTGGGGTCAAAATTATGCCGAGGTCAAAATCCAATTTTGTCACTATTCGTCTCTAACTAGCACAGGTCCAATTATAAGTTTTACATTGTTCGCGCTTTTTAATATTTTCAAACCTTTCTTTTCTATATTATTTGCAGAATTTTGGTAAGCAGAATTTTGAAAAGTTGCATTTTTCTTGTTTTCCTTTTTCCTTCCCACTTTCCAATATCTGAATTAACGTTAAATCTTGATCTTTTTCAACCATTTTCCGAGAATCGTATACTTCATTTAAGAGTGTTCCGGACTGAAACTGAAAATTTGAATTGTTTGAAGCGCCACCCAACTGCAGAGGAAACTAAATGCATCTTGCTAAGATCTCTCTCTCTCTTCAGCCTCCTATGAGAAACGTGCCTTCCGCCAAACTAATAAAGCCGTTACTGATTTGAATTTTCAAATTTAGGTAGATTTGCATTCTTTTAATATCGAAATAAAATGTGTTTGATCAAAGTTTTTTCAAAATGTTTTCATTGCTATGTGTTGAGACCGGGTCTACCACGAAATGCCGAATGCAAATATCGCAAAAACAAAAATCTCGAACGAAAAAAATCTCGAAAACAAAAATCTCGAAAAAGTATAAAATCTCGAATTACAAAAATCTCGAAAAAATCCCGAATGCCAAAATCTCGAAAAAAATTGAACCATTATCTGAAAAATTATTGATTTTTTCGAGATTAGTTAGTTTGTTCATTCGGGATAAATAATTCATGAAAAAATAGAAAAGGAAAGTTTTGTTAAACCGTAAAATGAAAACTTTAGTCTACAAATGCGAATGCTCAAATGCATAGCTTTTTTACTCAAATGCTTAGCTTTTTTTTACCTCAGTGAAATTCGTAACTATTTCTATGCAGTGAGCAATCAATTTTCCGAAAGTACAAAGCAAATCGGGAAGTGGTTTGGCAGAAACAAGATAGGTACAAGAAACCAGAAATCTATGTATTTTCAGTCTTTGGTGTTGTGCAGACCAAACAAGAGAGATCTTACCAAGAACTCAAAACAAAGTTGAGTCTTAGCATAGAAGGCTTAAGGTTTTAGTTGGTAAGCCGCACCTTGGCCTGTACAAGCTGATTCATGTTTAAGTGCAGGAGTCGGTTGAGCTTGAATGTAAGGTAGAAAAACTTGAAATGGGGGAAGAATTTAATATGAGGCGTGAGTAGGTATGCTACGAATTTTGACTATAAGGGAAGAAAAATAAGAAAAGCCATATCGGTTTCTTAAGATGCTTAGCTCAAAAACCTTTTTGTTACTTGAATATTTTGATGAATGAAATAATTAATTAATTAAAAATTTGTTGAATTTAGTAAAATTTTGTTGTTTTGTTAAAAGTAAGAATAAATAAAATTTTGAATTAAATTACAAAAACATGTTTTTTTCAGAAATATATTTAAAAAATAAATCTCGAAAAATCTCGAACTGCCATTTTTTTCGTGATTTTTATTTTGTTGTTTCGAGATTTTCTACATTCGAGATTTTTGTATTCGAGTTAACGTCATGATCCCGTTGAGACCAAGTACCTACCTGCGTGCTAAATATAATTATGAGGAGATTTCTCGCTTCATAAGATAAATTGCTTATCAATAATAGGAATTTTAATAATTGTTTTTTAATTCTTTGTTTTTTAAAAAGTTAATTTTTTCTTCAATAGTGTTACAGTATAAATGTCGAATTTTATGCTCATTAAGAAATGTTAGCGAAAAATGTTTTTATGTTGATGGAATTCTCTTTGAAAAAGTACGATTTTTGGTCATTTTGGCGTTTTTGAGCCTTTTCTACTAAGTAATAAAGTACTTAATTGAAATTGTGCTCCAATAGTACCCTAGAAACAGTTTTTCTCTACGCAATGGCATTTTAATCATTTCGATACGACATCCAATCTCTTCACAATACCATTTGAAAAAACGCAGTTTTGGTCCGGAACACTCTTAATACGGACGATTGTACGTACTCTCAACGGCAACCTTTGAAGCAAAGATTGATTTTTCATCTCTCTTGATTTATTTACATTCTAACAAAAACAACAAATGTAAATTTATTTCAAGAAATTAAGCCCTCCAAATTTTGTATTTTAGATATAAAGGTTAAATCTCAAGTTTCAGGTTTTCGGTTTTCCAAAGTCGAAAGAAGCTAGTTCAAAACTGCAAATTACTTTTTTTAGTAAATAACTTTTGTTTTTAATAAATTCGAATACCATATTGCAACCACTCTTTCAATGAATTTATTTCGCACTTATGAGAAAAATATTTAAATCAAGTTTTTTTTCAGTTCAATTAAAAATGAACCTGACGAAATTTTTAATATAAAAACATTTCTTTTAACAAAATTCAAAGTTTTTTTTATTTTTTTCTAAATTCTTTTCCAGAACTATTACCGGAGGTGTGATTATGAGTTCGGGACAAACGCAAATTGCTGTGACTTCAAACGTCCATAACTTGGCCACATCCCAAATTCAAAAAGACTACAGCGAAGATTCACTAACCAGACAAAATAGCTTTGGCAATAGTAGATCTAGAGTAAGTCTAATTACACCACGTAGAACGAAATTTCCCTTCAACCTCCACACATATTAAATCAATAATTCCTTTTGTTTCATGTGAAATAGTCGTTCGACCCATACTTACTTTTCGCCATCATAGGTTTTCTCTTCTTGGAATCAGGAAACATTATTATTGATTCAAAACAAAACTCGTGTGTTCAACACTAATCGGAATTTCCCACAACTGAAAACAGTAAATTATCTGCTTTTTTTGTTTTTCTCCTTCCCAAGTTTCACCGTTAATTCGACGAATAATAATTACTGAGTCAAACAGCTGACATTTACCATCTCAGGTTCAAGGTATTCTTTTGATATCGAGTCCACCTCTACACTCACTCACCTCCACATTTGGTTAGAGTTTGATAGTTTGTTCTGGTTGTTTGTTACAAAGGAGCAGTGTTCACCAAGGTCGTGGGATTGATTTTTTTTCGTTTTTTTTTTTCTGTTCTAACGGAGAAGCTTTAAGTGAATGCTTGAGTGAAATCTCATCCGCTATTGACACGCAAGGCTTGCTCTTCGTACCGTACCACTTGCTAGTTTTTACTTTTATTATGTGACTTAATCCTTACCACATTGCAGTTGTAACGAAAGGAACTATTGACATAATTTTATCGTGTTGGTGAGTAATTTTTGTATAAATGTCAATCACGATCAGATAAGTTCACGTGCTTTCTCTCTCTCTGCCCTTGGTTGTAGTTCAGGGCCGTTTCAATTATTTTGTAGGTAGAAGGCGGTTTGCTGAAGTTTTTCTAGAATTAGAGGTCTTTAAGCTTATTGTTTGGGTTTGAAGAACGAATCGGAATAAGAGAGAAAGAAAACAGTAGAAGTTAACAAGCCAGGAAGCCCTGCAACTGTAGTCCCCATACCCGACTCTCCAAATGTTAATATAACCAGCAGCTAAGGCAAAATGGTGATTATATGAACCAAACCTCCTTTTTTTACCTCGCTGTGGGAAAATTCCTTGAATATCTTCCGCCTAGTCACGTTACTCTTAAGAGGTTTTCTTTCATCACTGGCAAAAGCCCTGAGAAACCATCCCTATTTCTGTATCCAAAAGTCTTCAGGGTTCATTCCCTTATCCAATCAACTTTCAAAGAAGGCGAATCGTCTTTAACCTGAAATCATAGGCCCTCCTTTCCAAACGCTGATTAGCAAGCTACTTCATTCATCAACCATACTGTTTAGTACGGTTAAGCACAGAGATACTTTGTGGAGCCGTACTATGCGAATGTGAAATTATTTGCACTGCGACACCTCGTTTCAAACGCATTTCTTTTTCCTTAATGCTCGCACTGCGACTTATACTTACTAACTGAGATACTGCAGCCTTCCATCGGGAACGGTCCCTCGCATACACTCTCCAGTCGCCAAAACCAAGCGCTCTGGCATCCGCAGTCACTTGGTCCTTGTACATTACGTTCGGTCTTTCTTGTCGTCTCGAAACTGGGGTCAGCGATGAGAAGACTTTCTTGGCTGAAGCGTTCGTAGTGGCTGAGCCAGTAAGTCGTCGTTTCTTGACTTTCTGAACTACATCCACATCTTGGTACAGCTCGTACAGTTCTCGGTTGAACCTTCTTCTGACTTCGCAATCGTCGCATACGGGACCGAAACTCGATCGAAGAATTCTTCTTTTGAAAGTGCCCAGTATCAATTCCCCTTTTTTAGCTATCGTCCAGCACTAGGCGCGGTAGAGTAGGACTTTGTCTTTCGAGTGAGGAGTTTTGAACCCCGTTTTTTTGCCAAACCGAAGCAGCAGCGGTTCGCTTTAGTAATTCTTCGTCGGGTCTCCACTAATGTGTCGTTTATGGCACTGATGTTTGTTCCAAGGTAGGTGAACTCCTTAACTACCTCGAAATTGCTGCTACCAACAGTGACGTTGGTGGACAGATGTTGTTTTGTTTGTTGATAGCATGTTTTGGCCTCACTTTAAGACCAACAAGTTTCGCATGTTCTTCAATCGCTGTGAAGGCCTCAAGCGTTTGTGAAAAATATGAAGAATTCTTCTTCTTCCTCGGTCCCTACGCTCGTTGACAGTGACACTCCAGTTGTTAGCTCTCTCGCGAAAGCTAACCTTTTTGCTAGGCAGTTCGCCTCTAATTCTACGCTGCCAGAGAGTGTCATGACTCCTCCAGCTCTTGAGCGCGTCAATGATTCCATGGGACAAATCTTCTTCCGCACTCGTGCTGTGGCGAGAGTCCTAAAAGATCTCAACATACATCAATCCGCTGGTCTGGATGGTATCCCCGCTATTATTCTGAAGAGGTGTTCTTCCACGCTGGCAAAACCATTGCGTAAGCTTTTCCATCTATCCTATTCTTCTGGGCTCGTTCCGAGCAGTTGGAAAACAGCATTTGTCCAGCCAATCCCTAAAAAAGGCGAATCTTCATCTCCCTCCAATTATCGTCCGATTGCACTTACGTCCCTTCTTTCTAAGTTCATGGAAACGCTGATAAACTATCAGCTCAAGAAATATCTCGAAGACCGAAAGCTTCTTAATGACCGGCAGTACGGCTTTCGCAGCTATAGGTCCACTGGTGATCTGATGGTTTATCTCACCGAACAGTGGAACAAATCTTTACATCGTTTTGGAGAAAGTAAGATTGTTGCACTTGATATTTCTAAGGCATTTGATAAAGTCTGGCATCTTGCTCTTTTATCGAAAATGCGTGCCTTCGGTATCGACGAATCCCTCCTTCGTTGGATTAGAAATTTTCTTTCGAACCGTTCAATACAATTTGTATTGGACGGATTCAAGTCTGTAACCCACAACATAAATGCTGGTGTGCCCCAGGGCTCCGTTTTGTCTCTGACCCTCTTTCTCATTTTCATCAATGGTCTCTTGTCTGTAACTTCTAATCCAAAAAATTGTTTCGCTGACGATAGTACCCTTAGCTTTTCTTATTCGTTTCCAGACTCACATCCCTCCTCTTCGGATGTGGAACTGCAACGGCAAAATATGATAAGCTCATTAAACTCTGACCTAAACAGCATTGTACAATGGGGAACACAAAATCGCGTAGAGTTTAATGCTTCGAAAACACAATGCTGTCTTGTATCGTCAAAGCGAGACATACCCCCCTTGCCACTGTCCATGAGTGGCATTTGCATCAATGAGACCGAACATCTCGAGATTCTCGGTATGTGCATCACAGACCACCTCTTGTGGAACGAGCACATATGCGATGTCGCCAAAAATGCCGCAAGATGTTTAGGTTTCTTAAGGCGATGCAAGAAATTTTTTTCCCCTTCTGATCTGGCTGCCATCTACAAAACCTACATACGTCCTAAGCTTGAGTACAATTCTCACGTCTGGGCTGGAGCTCCAGTGACGTACTTAAGTCTTCTGGACAGTATTAAAAGAAGAGCATTCAAAATGATTGGTGACAATACCATCGTTGAGGCATTTACGTCTCTAGAACATCGGCACAATGTTTTATGCCTCACCCTATTTTACCGATACTTCAACGGTTTATGCTCTAGTGAAATAGCCAGTTGCATTCCTCCCCTTAAGACATTCAACCGTAATACCCGCGCCTCCAGGAATGCCCATCAGTTCACCCTCGAGCCCAACTTCGGACGTACTGTCAAGTACAGAGAATCGTTCTTTAGCCGTACTACGCGAATGTGGAACTCTCTTTCACACTCTGTCTTCCCCAGTCATTGTAATATTGAAGAATTCAAAACCAATGTTCACCGACACCTCCTTTTACATCCTCTATCATTTCCCTAATGCTCGCACTGTGCTCTTGGCATATAAAGGGTAATGAAAAAAATCCCTTGAGTGCGCGTTGATTATAAAAAAAAAAAGCACAGCTCTCTTGGATCGACCGATGATGTCAATGTCGTCCGCATAGTCAAGGAGCTGGGGCGGATGAGCTGTTATCCATTTGCACACTGCACTGCGTATTGTTTAGCGTAATGCGGCACAGCTGGACCTGTTTGTTCGGGATCCCGAATTCAGGCATCGCCATCATAATAAGTTCTTGGCGGTGGATGCTATCATAAGTCGATGAAAAGATGGTGGGTTTCGACTTGAAATTCGTTGGTCTTTTCCAAGATTTGCCTCAGAGTGAATAATTAGTCTTTTGTTGTTCTGCCTGGCCTAAAGCCACAGTGCCGACTATTTGTGTTGCAGAACGGTTTAAGACGCTAACACAGTACGTTGGATAGGATTTTGTATGCAGCATTAAGCAGGGATATGCCTCGGTAGTTTTACATGACATAGGGTCGCCTTTTTTGTAGATGGGGCACTATGGAGCTTATCGACCAGTCAGTGGGCATGCATTCTCCCTGAGTTCCTTCCACACTTTGTTGATGACCTGGTGCATGCGGTTCATCAAAACACCTCCTCCGTATTGTGATGTTCTCTTGTTTTTCTCAGCTGAGGTAGGTCAGCGGGTCCAGGTTTCTCCGAGGAAAGAACAAAATAAAACTCGATTTTTAAAGAAAGATTCGATTCAAATTTATTTATTGAAGTAAGAAAGATTATAAACGGCGGATTCCTAAAACAAACGGCGGCGGATGGGATTCAATCCCTAGTTCTAGGAATTTAACGGTGGGATAATTTCCCTAGTTCCGACAGTATATGGGATTCAATCCCTAGTCGAAGCGGTACCTACAGTGGGATAATTTCCCTAGTCTCGACGGTACATGGGATTTAATCCCTAGTCGAGACGATAACATTTCCCTAGTCTCGACGGTACATGGGATTTAATCCCTAGTCGAGACGATAACGAAAGCAATGGGATAATTTCCCTAGCCTTGACGGAAAGTTGGGATTTAATCTCTAGTCAAGGCGAAAGCAATGGGATAATTTCCCTAGCCTTGACGGAAAATTGGGATTTAATCCCTAGTCAAGGCGATAAAGGCCGAAGCAAAACTTTATTTGAGGCTTCTTATGGCGCTAACCAAAAGATACCTCAGGAATACTCTGAATAAAAAATATTTATTGTACAGAGCACCTTGAACGGTCGCCGACCGAATGAATTCTGATTTTCATGATCGATATCACTCCTACTTGATAGATTTCGAGTAACAAGTAGGAGTGAATTGAAAGAATACAGAAAAGTACCAATCATGCAGTTGCACATGCGACCATGTAACTTCTGTGCAGCTGCCTCTCTATTTTCGTTGTTCGTGTGTTTGTTGTTGTTTCATGTTGTACTCTGCCTGCTATTGACGGGCGGTTGTTGTTTGTATACTTTGGCTGTGTGTTTGTTGTTGTTTTAATTTAAGTTCTATGCTTCTATTGATGGCTGTTGTTGGTTGTTGTTTTCTTTTGGCGCTATTTTGTGTTTTGTTGTTTTGCTTTCGTTATAAATTTGTAACTTCGTTACAACATTTAAAGAGTTCCGCAGTTATGCCATCCGACCCGTCGGACTTGTTATTTTTTAGCTTTTCGATGGCCATTTCTACCTCTTCTGCACTGTGACACTTGACGTGTCATTACAAAAACGGCTGGCATTAAAGAACCGAATATTGTTAAACGCTTGCATGCCGGCATAAAAAATGGCGCACTAGTTTCATCACTAATAACTTAGTCCTCAGCTTCGTTGCTGGCGCAAATGACTTAAATCACATCTACACAAGTCCGCCCCTGTTCAGTCACTATAATAATACATGTGTTTGTCACTTCCACTAAAAGGAACCTTTCACTCAATTCTCGGAATAGGGTTCCCACTATAGGGATGTAAAACAGACTGGGTATGGGTAGGCATAACCAGAAAGCACTAAACAATGTTTGCTTGTCTCGTCGCATGCTCTAAAATGTACAGAATTCTCATGCAGAAGGATATAAGTGCCATGACGATAGCACTCGCCGGATTGCCTGACTTTGCATTGTTTAACAAAGTCCCTCTAAAATGGCATAGTGATGTCACACAGTTTTTTTTTTCCGTCGAAATCGATGAAAGTGAAAGGTCATCAATTAGTTTTCGTATAGGGAAATGGCGAGAGAAGAGAAATTCTAGACTAGTAATTAATCAGCAGTTAAGGTTTTGTTTCTGTCGCGTGATAGTGGTGCTCCGATAGAATCAAAAAATAAACATTGTGTTTTAACGACAATATTGTGCGACAGGTTTAACAATGAGGCAATCAAGTAGGCCATGATTCAACGGCTATTGGTTTTCGATATGAGCTGATTGTTTTTTGTGTTATCCTTGATTTGGCCTGTGCTAATGATATTCTCTATAAATTGTATTTCCAGGGCAACATGAAAGGTAAGCACTTGACAAGAAGCCATGCAATGCGTGAATCAACATCTCCACCACGAACACCAACACCACGTATAGATCATCAAGTGACATCAGCAGCCGGAACAGCAAATTGTGGATTGGCAACGTCAACGTCGTCGTCTTCGTCGTCATCATCGTCTACATCGTCGACACACAGTCCATCGCAGGAAACAAACGATAGCAGCAAAATGCATGTACAATCATCTTCATTGTTGTCCCCGACTCCATTGTTAGAAACTCCCTCGGTAATTGTTACTAGTCAACACTCCCAACAGCAACAGCAGCAGAGTGTAATCTGCAACGAAGCGGACTTTCCAAAGCTATCGCCACCCAAGTCGTCGAAAAGTCCCCGAAACTCACAGTCGAGCAACTCAAATTCTAGTTCTGGAAATTCCAATAACAATAACAATAGCAACAACCACAGCAACAATAACAATACTAATCGAGATCTAATGGATAAGTTCAACAACGCCCATCAGCAGCAACAACAACAGCAACATCAGCAGCAGTGTTCAAACACAACAACAACTGGTGCTGGTGCATCAGCTGGCAGTCATGACCACCACCCCGGCAGCAATAAAATTGAATTCGGCAACGGTAATGGCAAGAAAGTTGTACTGGAAATTACAAAAACGATAGACACCGGTGGCGGCGGTGGCAGTGGCGGTGGTGGCGGTGGAGGAGGAGGAGGAAACGGAAATTGCATTGCTTCCAATAATTCCTGCAGCATTGAATACATGAACAACCAGTCGGAAAACAATGCCGGAAACGGTTCACACTACAATAACATGCATCCCGATTCGAGAGGCATGGCTCAAGATGGCTCGGCAATAGCATTCTATGACAAAGAAAACCGTTGCCCACGCAATGACAGTCAGAATAGCAACAACTCACTGTCACCCGATGAGAATCAAAATAGTCTAACCGATAGTCCAAGCGATATTAGCAAGCACGAACGCATGGGCAAGAAGCACAGGACGAATTCGAATTCGAAGAGCTCCAAGCCGCGGCTAAAAAACATGGGCTCCTCGTCCAGCATGGACGGTGGCAATAGCAACAGTACTTCTGGATTCATATCAAGAGGTAGGTTTCTATTTGGGATTTCCACTTGATTGCATTTACTCATTTGACTTTTCAAACTTGCAGATAGCTCAATGGAACAATTCACTGACCAGAGTGGTGTCGATCTGGTGCTTTTCTTCAAGGAGACCTTAAATAAGAACCCCAAAGATCGAAACACCTTGATGAAAATCGAGAAGGATCTTATCGAATTGGCTCAAGATAAAACGTAAGGTCGCCGTATTCTCATTGAAATCTTATTTGATTTGCCTTTTGTTTTTAGACGCCACGAGATGCGATTCCCGGCAGCTTCTTCCTACAATCGAATGCTTATACACAGGACAGCTGCATTCTTCGGAATGGAACACAATGTCGACACAGCCACACAACAGTGTGTCATTGTGGCAACAACGAAAGGCACACGTCTCCCAGATGTAAGATTCTCTCAAATCATCCTTTTCGACAGTAGTTTTTACATGAAATCGTTTCAGATTCGCTTCAAGTCGTTGTTCCGTGAACGCATGTCCGACGAGCCAAGAAAATCAATTCTCAAACGTGATACTCACAGCTTTGACGATGCTCGTCAAAGTTACTTGTGCCCCGATCGCGGTACACTCGACAGAAAAGCAAAGAGCTTCGAAGAACGCGAAGAGGAATACGAGAAAGTTCGTCGACGAATCTTTCGCAATCGCGAAAATGGCGAAATGATGGAAGAGCCTTACTGGAATTGGCAGGAGAACTCTGAACAAGCTTCACGAATGCGTCAAAGCAATAAAATGCTTAAAGTTCAATCACCGGTAAATCCTTGAATATATTCAATTTCTTGCGTTCTAAAACTCTTCTTAAATCCCCAAAGCAGCAATCAAACGACATGCGAAACGATGGACGACCAAGCGTTTCAAAGTCTCACAGCTTTGGCGGTTATGGAGGTCCACCGCCGAACGGCAATGGCGGTGGCAATGGCCCACTTTTGCGTGGTGATTCCATGAATTCCACCAAAAGTGCCGGACCACGAATGTTCTCCAAGCAAGACTCGATTGGCAGCAACAGCACCCCCTGGCGGTTGTCACCTTCAAGTAGCGGGTAAGTACCCCGAATGCCAAAATATCCATCTAGTCCAAGGTGTTTTTTTAAGTTTTTCGTTTGTTTAAATGAGTAAACAGATTGCATCTAGTCGCTATGTAATTTATTATTGAATTTTGTTCATGAAATATTGACAATGAGAAAGTGTGCCTAAATGGAGATTCAAAAATCAAAAATTACAAATTTGATGTAAATAAGAAAAAAATTGAAAACAAAATCTCTCACTCTCTCTTTCTCACTGAAATTTATGTGTTCTCCCATTTTGTTTTTTAATAAATAGATATAAAACACAAACACAATCCTTGCGGTCAGATTCGGTAACTCCCTCTCCGACTGGATATGGGAGTGATGAGCATACGCCAGAACCGTCTGTGGTCCAATCGCCGCCACCAGCTCAATGCGGGCTCGTATGGGCCGTCACTGACATAGCCAGTGTGCCACGAGGCAGTGTCCTCATAAATCCGCACACGTTGCAACCAATAGTTAATCAAGACGGGTAATTTTTTTACGAAAAAAACAAACAAACAAACCTTAAAAATTAAAACACAACAGAATTTCCTTTCTTTTTGTTCACAAAATTAATTGATTTCTATGTAAATCTCTTTGTTGATAATTTATTCTTTTGAAGACGATTTCCGATAGAAAATGAAGTTTGCAAAACGTTTGATTTACTTTTCCTTTGGTTTTTGTTTTCTGTTTTGTTTAAACAATTTGTTCCTTCGTCCATTAATGTTGTGTTGATTTTATTTTCCCACTGACCTCTGTTTTTGAGTTTTTCTTTTGTTTTTGTTGTTACCACGCTCCGATTGCCCTTGTTTTTGTTTCTTTCTCAAAATACTAATCGAATAAACTGCACTAAAACAATAATAATTGCTTTCCAAGGGCTATATGACTTTTTTTGTTTTCATTTATTTAAATAAATTGTTGTTGTTATGAAAATGCAGTCTCTTGTTGCTGTTTTCATGTTCATATTAAATTTGAAATGGTTTTCTTTTGAGTGCGTTGTTTATTTGCTTCTCTTTCTATGTTGTATATTTTTCTTCTTACTTTTTCTATGTTTTTGAGAAAGTGTTGTTTCAAGTTATTGAATACTTATTTCCTTCGGCGTGTCCTATTGGCGAAGAACGGCCAAAATATGCTGCAACTTTTTATATGGAATCCTCACCAAGATGTTGTCAATGCCAACGGGATTAAATGTCCCGATCTTGGTCGTTAGAGCTCTTTCGTCTCTAACTAACAAAGTAACTCTTCATTGGGTACCTGGACAATTGGACATGTAGGGGTTCAGGGAAATAAGGAGGCAGATATACTGGCAAGGACAGGTGCGATGACTCCACTCTTAGGACCGAAGCCCTACTGCGGATTAGGAGATAACACCATTAGAAGTAAAATTAAAAGAGAAAAGGAAACCAGGAGAAGAAACAACTGGGCACAATTGCCCGGACTGAGCCAAGCGAAGATAATTCTGAGTGACCACAGCCAAATGCCCTTTTTGACCTGAATCAGTCTAGGCAGGAATTAACTCAGGATAATAACTGGTTTTCTCTCGGGTCATTGTAAATTAAAAAGATTCTGCAGCGAAGCAGATGAAACACCGGACCAACTAGGCAGTTGCGATGCACTTATAACCAAAGGTTAAAACACCTAGGTCATTACTGGATAGAGGAGAAAGATCTTCCATCTGTATTAGTACTGCAACCTCCTTAGGGATATCAGGTTAGAGGAGGAGCTGTAGACTGAGGTACTAACTCATCAAGGGGACACACAAGATCCTCAGGTCGCAGTGTATTTGAACATCTTAATTCATTCATTCATTCGCTTTTAAAGCAGATAGATACTTGAAATTCCTGGAAGACTAGGCAATCCATTTCTACAAAGAGGGCTCAAAAACGAATGATGAGGTTGGTGGAGGTGTATACTCTGGACGACTAAAACAAGGGCCTCATTCCGCCACCAATCATTGTAGCCTGTTCAAGACAGAACTTTTGCCCTGGCTTAAAGGAAACGTCATACCCGGATTTTCTCACATAGAAAGACAGCTTTACAAACTCAACAACAGTCCAAAACTGTCGATCGTCCGTAAAGGTGATAGTATAACAGTTTAACATTCACGTTTGCTGGGTGCCGGGCCATAGGTAGGAAGGTAGAAATGGCTGTACATGGCGGACGCTGTCTACGGAACACAACTAGCGCTGGATTGCGCCGTTTTGATACCAAAAACCCGAGAGTACCTGACAAAGAATAATTAGTAAAAACTACATTGTTAGGTGCATTGTGCATGGACTAGCTAAATCCAATTGGTTTTCTTGATATAAAGAATCAGGTTTTTTATCTTCATATTTGAGAGTTCGCTAAGATCATGTAGGAAAGGAGCCGCAAAAGCTAATGTTCTGGCATTAAGTAGGGCTGGGCATATCTCTACAACTACGGCAAAACTCGTTGTAGGGAATATCAAGTCTCATGACATGTTGTCCGATTGGCCAGTGGCCTGTACAGGTGGCAATAATTCTACTAATGTCTGTACAGAAGTTCCTTGGTGCGTTTATGATCGTAAGTGGGCCATATCTGCTAAGAAATAATGCAGTTGGTGAGATTTTTCCATCTTACGTTGGATTTTTTGAGAAAGTGGTTTTGAATGTCTGTTTTCAAGCCTATCAAAGGAATCCTTACTTCCTCAGCTAAAGATACTTGAAGGTTAGAGTCCATCCTGGCCAGTTCTTCAGCGATTTCATTTCCCAGAATATCACTGTGACCGTGTCCCCAAACAAGATTAATTTTAATATTATCGTTGAAGCTTGCGAGTTCTTGCTTACACTCTTTAACGATTTTGGATTTCGTCAGGCAACTGTCTATAGCCCTGATAGGGCTAGGTTTTTTGTATTGCTGTCGGGTGTGACTGCTTGTTTAAGTTATCTACAGGCTGGAATACGCTGTACCTATCGGGCAGTCGAAATGATTCTTTAACAGCTAGTTCTTCAGAGAAGACACCAGCCAGCCCCAACATCGAGCCTGATCTTGTAGCCGTCAGTATATAAGGTGATGTCGAAATTTTTAGTGGCACTATAACTTTTCCAATTCAATCTGGATGGAAAGTCAACCTCAAACTATTTTCCAAAGTTAAAGGTTGGTGTAATTTCAGGGGGTACTCATTTTATTTCTTTAAGAAGTGGATTTAGAATTTTACTATGACCGAAAGATTTTGTAGTCCACATACAGAATTCCTTTAGCCTCAAGGCGTTGCAGGAAGCTGTTTCAGTAATGTGAAGATCTATGGGAAACGTAACTTTAACTACCTTTACCCCACTATTATCAAGATTTCTTAGGATTTCATTTAATACAAGTAACCATAGAAGAGGAGGTAGAACCCCACTTTTGGGTGTTCCTCTTTCGTCTAGTGACGTAACTGCTACTCATCGTAACTTGAATGACTCTGCTGCGGATCATGATCACAATCCAGTTTTGATCTTCAATTACTAATTGGGACAGAGATTCGTTGATAACTTCCGTGAGCACATTGTTGAAAGCTCCTTCCAAGTTAAGAAAGGTCGGATCATAGAGACTTTCTAGGAAATAGCAAAGCAGGTGAACTCGCCAAAAACTGTACAACATGACTCATTCTACCACGTACGTATATTGGCTATTGAATGGATGATGATGATGAGGAGGAAATAATTCTTTACCTTATCTGTACCTGCCCTAGTGCCATGTCCGGGCGGGCGTAGTAGTCTATAATTTTCTGACCCCTGAACTAACACTACCTATGGAAAAAATCATATCGATCCTTTGCTCTATACAAAATTCCACTTGAACCATACCATACCATAAAAAGTAGGCTATGAGCTATTCCAGACTATTATCTATCTGTATATCCAGATCCGTTCAGCCGTTCTGCAGTTATTGAGCAACCAACATCCATGATTCGAATTTTCTCCAAATATATTTAGCACTTTTTTATGTCAATCAAGCTGAGAAGGTCCGTTGCTAAAATGAAAAATTATATAATAATGGCTGAAACACAAACACGCTTTAGCTTCGTCTTCGTCTTGCTTTGCTTTGAATGAGATTTCTCTCTCCATCATCATCATCCCTCCAAAACAAATCAATTTTGTTTGCTGACTTTTTTTAACAGCTGTTGAGCTGTCAGACAAACCAAATCTTCGACTTATTTGAACTAGAGCTTCCGTTTAGTGTCACATTACGTACGAAACGTGAGGTCGAAGTTTCCTTGTGAGCATGCATTGAATTCCTATGGCTGAACTAGTAAATGTCTTGATTTCGAAAGGATTCAGCGATATGCAGTGACTTACTTACTTACTTTACCGGCTCACGATCCATGAAGGGTCACAGCCTAGATACTGCAGTCTTCCATCGTGAAAGATCCCTCGCATGCACTCTCCAGTCACCGAGACCAAGCGCTCTGGCATCCGCAGTCACTTGGTCCTTGTACCGTAGGTTCGGTCTTCCTTGTCGTCTTGAACCTGGGGGCTGGGATGAGAAGACTTTCTTGGCTGGAGCGTTGTCGTCCATTCGCTCGATGTGGCCGAGCCAATGTAGTCGTATTTCTTGGCCTTCTGGACTACATCCACATCTTGGTACAGCTCATACAGTTCTCGGTTGTATCTTCTTCTCCATTCGCCATCGTCGCATACGGGACCAAAAATCCGTCGAAGAATTTTTCTTTCGAAAGTGCCCAGTATCAATTCCCCTTTTTTACTTATCGTCCAGCACTCGGCGCCGTAGAGTAGGACTGGTAAAATCAAAGTTTTGTATAGCAGACACTTTGTCTTTCGAGTGAGGAGTTTTGAACCCAGTTGTTTGGCCAAACCGAAGCAGCAGCGGTTCGCTAGGGTGATTCTTCTTCGGATCTCCACTAAGGTGTCGTTCGTGGGATTGATGTTTGTTCCAAGGTAGGTGAACTCCTTAACTACCTCGAAATTGCTGCTACCAACAGTGACGTTTTGTCCTAGGCGGTGGACAGATGTTGCTTTGTTTGTTGATAACATGTACTTTGTTTTGTCCTCATTCACTTCAAGACCAACTAGTTTCGCCTGTTCTTCAATCGCTGTGAAGGCCTCAAGCACAGCTCTCTTGGATCGACCGATGATGTCTATGTCGTCTGCATAGCCTAGGAGCTGGGTGGATTTGTTGAAGATAGTGCCCTCCGTGCTCACACCTGCCTTGCGCACTATCTGCTCCAGGACTATGTTGAAGAAGTCACATGACAACGCATCTCCTTGTCTAAACCCTGCGCAAGTTTGGAATAACTCGGATGAGCTGTTACCCATTTGCACACTGCACTGCGTATTGTTTAGCGTCATGCGGCACAGCTGGATCAGTTTGTTGCAGTGACAGGAAACTAAAATATATGTCCAGGAATGTGAGACAATTCTGTTCTGGATTCCGTTGGTTAATGCCTAGGGGGATATGCGCAAGAATTGGCGCAAGATGGTTTTCGTTGGGCCTCACGGACCACAATTAATGAGCAAAAGTGAAGTGAAGTACCTCGATAACTGGCTGGATTATTATTTTTATTTCTATACATGCTGCTCTGACCGGGGCCAGGGGAGCCAACGCTCTGACGAAACGGCTGTTTCACAGCAGTCGGCTTGACCCCAGAGTGAAGGTAATTTGCTACATGGCCCTCATACGGCCGATGGTCGTTTATTACGGCCGATGGTCGTTTATTGTTGGCCAATGTGGTTCAATTTTGCACCATCTCAAAGGGAGAAGACTCGGGTGTTCGAGAGGCAGTGTCTTCGGCGCTGTCTCGGTTTGTATCGGACGTCGGTGTATTCTTATGTACATTAAAACGGGACTTGGATCAACAGAATTGACAATTTCGTGATAAAACTTGTTCGGGGTCACATTGCGAGAGCTATGACTTCGACTAATAATTTGATCTTTGGGGCATTCTGTCTGAACGACGAATATTTTCACAGTGCATGCTTGAGCGGCTAAATTCCACCAGAGGCATTTCTCTATTTAGATAGATGCGGTCTGATACAGGACTGATTGGCAGTGCCGCTATTCTAACACGCCAGGCGTAGAACCGGACAAGTTGGAGCAGAGTTCCTTCGGTTCATTAGGGCTGTGTCCGAACGGGACCGAATCAATAGGGTGAAGCAGTAGATCTAGTTCTGGTGGCTTCAGCCACCACTTGACGATGAGTAGTCGGGGTGGGGTTTTGAGCCTTGATTTTAATTTTCATTTAAAGTATTTATATTGTGCGTCGCAAATAGAAAGGAAAACCATTTACTTATTGAAATTGAACTGCAGCATTATTTTAACTAAGTCTCCACAACAAGCTAAGCCCCATGATCTAGAATTTCAGTTCATTAGATATACCCTGTTGGATATTTCCATTTTTTGCCCCCCAAGTTAAAATTTAACTAAAAAAACATTTTGCAAACTATAAACCCTTAGCCCTAGAAAAAAAGTTGTGTTGAAATAAAAAGTCGAAACAAATCGACTCCCTGCCTCCAAACGAATTAACAACTAATCCATCGACAACAATTAATAACGTCAAGTCAACGAACAAAATAGGGCAAATGACTGTTGACACAATTTAACCCAGTCAAGGTCTTAACAACTCACCAACTAATCCCCCTCTGCCTGATTTTTCCGTTTGTTTTAGTTGGATTGGTTTCCGTATGCTTTTTTCTGATTTTCGTTCTAAATTCATTTTCATTTCTCACTTCGTTTTGCTTATATGTGTGTCCTTTGTTCTTTTCCATTCCAACTTGATGTGAATTATTTGCATACGTTTCTAGCTTGGTCTTGAAATTAAAAATTACTCTACATCGCTTTTTGATTTTTTTCCTTTTTTTTGTTGAATCTGAAAACATCACCAAAAACCACCATAAATCACCTTTCTCACCACAAACACCACAATCACTTGAGTCACTTGATTTATATTCTCACCAAAACAAAGAAAAACCAGCATTTTGAATCTAGTTGTTACTTAAAAACGGCTTGCTACATTGGCGCTTCAAACTACAATCAAAACTACATTCCAAGATTCTCAAATCGACCAAGAAAAATCTAACATTTTGTCCACTTGCTTATTTTTTAGTTCAATTTATCATTTTGATCCGTCCAATTTGCCACCAAGTCAGGCAATGGCTTCGGGAGTCTACAGCAAATCACCGTTAGCCATGAACATGAAGAAGAAACCATCGGACAAACACAAACTCGGCAATAACAATAAAATCGATAACAATTCCTCGTCCGCGTCGTCGGGTGGTAATGATCCGCAATCAAGTGGCGGAGCGGCAGAAGTCGACTCGTCAAATACCACCATTGTCGAAAGCTCAACAGAGACTGTCTCGGAATCATCAACTCAAACCGTGGTGCTGGCAGCCATGTGTCGAGATGATAAAACCGATTCCAAGGACAGTGTTGGTAGTAAGCGTGAAATGGATGATATTCAAGAAGGTAAGTCGACATTCTATTCCCATTGCAAATGGAAATTCTTAAAAATCAATTTTTTAAGTAGAAACGACTGGGATATCGGTAGAGGAGATTCCAAAGTCTACACTGTCGGCAACGGCAAAAGTCTTTGACCGAATAGAGGTGCAGAAGTTCAAGCATCAAGCCACTAGCCCGAACATACCTTCTCCTGATCCAGAAGGACCAATGCAGTCAAATGAAGTGAGTTTTCAAATTCAATTCAAATTTAAACAACACTAACTCGATTTCTTGTAGATCGTTCCTCAAAATGAACCAAAAGTAGTTGACATACGAACCCAGACTATTCAACATCAGACTTCGGCTTCGGCAGCTGAACTATCAAATTCAAGCAGTTCCACACCGGCCAGTACCAATGATAGCAAAAAAGATGAGCCCAAGAATTGGAGCTACACACAAAGCTATCAGGCTATTGACGGTTCAACAGTGTTCCAGACAACAAGCACCAATCCATATTCCACAACGACATATCAGCAAGGGGTGAGTATTTACCGAGTGAGTGTTCACAAGATCGGCGTTAATTTTTGGTATTGTTTGTCCATCAGCCTGATGGAAGTGTTTATGCAGTTCCCCAAGGAATGGTTTACACGTATCCTCCGCCAATGGTAAGAGAATGCCTTCCCAAAAACTGACCATTCATACAAATTTGACTCATTTTAAAGGAAAACGAAATGCAAGGTTATTTCATGCCCGTGTTCGATCCATCTCAGCCGCGTGATCCCAACGGTGCCATATTGCCACCTGGATCGCAGACCATCTATCAACCAGCTGGCGGAGCAACAATGCTTCCGGTTGCTGCTTATCCAACAACACAATTCACCGGAGCTCCCATATATCCGGGTCAAGTAGTGTACTCTAGCGATCAATTTGCTGCAAGCGGAGCAGCAGTTGCTGCAGCAGCTACTGGCCAAATGCAACAATATCCAATGACTACGACTTATCCCATAGGATACCCGTATCCATACAATGGTAAGACTTCTTCTTTTAAAATCCGATGTCTGATATCATTACTCGCTCTGTTCTTTTTTCAAAGGCTATTGGGGCCAAACTATGACGTATTATGTGCCTCAGCAATCACTTGCAAACGCGGTTCCTTCATCGATTATTCCACAACCAACGGCACCGCTTCAACTACAAAACGGTGTATCGTCAACAAGCCTTGCAACGACTGTAAGTCAAGTAAATGCAACTAATAATCATTCAAGTGCCCCCAACAATAACAACAGCCACAACACAATCAGTGGAGGAGGAGGCGGTGGTGGCGGTGGCGGCGGCAATGGCAATGGAGGCGGCAATGCCAACGGTGGTGGTCGCGGCAAACGTGCAACTCCACCCCACCATCATCAACAGAATAGCGTGCAAAGCGGCAGTAGCCATTCTGTGACATCGGCAAATGCAACCTATCAATTGGGACCAGGCGTTCCACTTGCCCTAGCATCCGATATTAACGGTCCAACAATGTACGCCATTCCACAGCATGCGGTCTTTTCCTCAAATATGCTTCCATACACTCACCAAAGTACAACGACGCCCGCAAATGCTGCGGCCGCCACTGGTGTGCTCACTCCACTCCCTCATCAACCAAACGCTGTGATCAGTTCTATATTCAATCATCATCCCCCATTGACTACGAGCAACGGGCCGGTTCCTGTAGCCGAACCACCTCCAGTTCCAGTTCCGACCAGTTATACTGTGCATGCAAATGTTAGTTCAAATCATGCCGCAGCCGCTGCTGCTGCCGCCGCTGCAGCTGCCAATTCAGGTAATGCGCAGTCGGCTCCGAGTACACCACATTCGCTGTCGCATCACAATCAGCGCAATCCGCCACTGTTTGCAACACCTCCGATTCTGTCGAGTAATTACAATTCACCCATTCAGAATCACTATCAGAGCTTTACAGACGCACAACACTCGGGCGGCGGTGGAGGTGGCGGCTCATCTCATTCGTACGAAAAGCGAAATTCCAACAGCGTGGGTGGCATGAACAAAAACAAATCGTCTAACGGCGGAGGCGGTTACTCTTCGAATAACCGACAAAATTCATCGTCATCGCTCTATGGAACTCCAAATGGTAATAACAAGTCTTCGGTGTCATCAAATGATATTTCCAATCAATCGTCTTTGATGTCGTCGAATGGTCCGCAAGGTCAGCGTCCAATGCACATGGGTCAGTCGAAACGCATCAATGCTGACAAATCAGGCAACTCGCTGTTGAACAGTCCCCACATGGGAATGAACGGAGGACGTTCGGATTCGAACCATAATGGCAACCAAAATTCACAAAACAACTCCGATAGCAAGCCGCGAGTATCGTCCGGATACCGACAGAAACCAAGCAATTTGGAATTCCGACGCAGTGTTAGTCAGCGAAATTCTCCAAGTGCTAACTCCAATGAGAGCAACAACAATTCGCCCAACAGTATTGTGTCAAACTACACTGCAGGAGGTGGTGGTGGTGGAGGAGGTGGAATGCCATCTTATGTTACAGCTGCTGGCGATAATCAGCAGTCATCCCCGGTGTATATAACACGAGGAGCGCACATTCCACCGATGCATGCCACTGCTGCACAGAATGCTCAAGCGGCTGCTGTTGTTGCAGCCGCCGCCGCTGCCAACGAAGCATCAGCTGGCTGTCATCAGCCGCTCATTGGAGCTTATAACCATCCCGGTGCTCCGACTGGTGTTTATATTAAATATGGACAGACATATTTTGCACATGTAATTACCGTTATTTAAAAATACTTTGTGGGTTCAGTTACTGATGGTTTTTTGTTTGTTTTTAGCCAACTGTTGCTCTACAGAATAACCGTCGATCTCCACCGAGTGATTTGAGACCACAAATGGCACCGATTACTGGAATGTATCCGGCAATGAATATGATGATATCAGGTAGGTTTTCACAGACTTACGCGAAGGAATGTTCCTGGGTGAAGCGTTGTTCTTCATCCGCTCAGTGAGGTCGATCAGTTACGTCTGCATCCTCAGTGTGACAAATTTTGAGGTGTTGGGATCGATGTTGAGTTGGTGTTGTTGTGGATTGCGGGTTACACTTTCGGCGATAGCAGGGACATTTTCGTCTGTGCTAGTCTTGCGTATAAAATACGGCGGCATGTGCTTCCTTTGTTTTACACTCACCATTTGGGCAGTAGGTACTCACTTAGAAACTAGTTTTACATTTTTCAAACGTTGCTCTAGCATTAAGCCTTTTTGCTTCGAAGTAAGACAGTAGTCCAGTCAATAAAGGTTTTCACCTCAAAAAAAATCCAACAGTTTTGAAACTTGGCACACTTACTAAGGGATGTCTGGTGATGACCCAAAAAAAAGTCCCCAAGAATCCGACGTGAGCTCTAGCGGCAGTTAAGAGAAACATACGTTTTTTTCAGTTTTTCACGTTTATCTCAAAAACTATTTGTCGTATAAAAAAATTTTGTTCTACAAAATTAAAGCTCATTAAATTTTATAAAAAAAAGCTTTCATGAACTTTTTCGTATCTCTTATAGTTTATAAAATAACTCTAGCGGCAGTGAAGAGAAACATACGGTTTTTTCGGTTTTTCGGGTTTATCTTGAAAACTATTTGTCGTATCAAAAAATAATCTTCTACAAAATTAAAGCTTATTAAATTTCCGAAAGAAAAAAAAATTAGGTTATAAATAACTCGACCCACATTGACGGAAAACAAGTAATTTTTTCATGCTTATCTTGGAAATGGTTTCTCGTATTAGTCCAGACAATAAACAATAAACATTCGCATAGAGCTGAAAATTGGTACAGAGCATAAGAACACCGATTAAAGTAAAATGTCAAAAGTCCCCAAAAATCCCATGCATGCATAAGAAATTGTTCAAGGTCAAATGTCGAAAATGTTGGTTTTTCATGCATATCTTTGAAACGGGGGAAGCTATCAAAAAAAGTATATCAAAGGCTTGTACGTCTTGTAATTCTCTAAAAAAGAAATTATGACATTTTTTTTCCTACGAGCAAGCGTTTAGAAAATATTGTATTAAATCTGCAGAGTTAAATATAAAAAAACAACATATTCGACATTTAACCTTGAATAATTTCTTATGCACACATGGGATTTTTGGGGACTTTTGACATCTTATATAGAGAGATGTCCTTATGCTCTGTACCAATTTTCAGCTCTATGCGAATTTTGTACAGGGCTTAGGAGCTAATTATAAAAAATTCGAAATTTTGAGTTTTGACCAAATTATGTTTTTTTTTTTCTGACAGCTTTAAACAAAAAAAAAATGTTTTTATATAGAAAATCACATAATCTACAAGTTTTCCATAGAAATTTTTTCAATCGGACTCACCGTTTAAGAGTAATACGCAAAAAACCATTATTTTCGACATTTGACACATTTTAAAATCGCAATATTTTCTAAACGCTTGCTCGTAGGAAAAAAAGTGTCATAATTTCTTTTTTAGAGAATTACAAGACGTACAAGCCTTTGATATACTTTTTTTGATAGCTTCCCCCGTTTCAAAGATATGCATGAAAAACCAACATTTTCGACATTTGACCTTGAACAATTTCTTATGCACGCATGGGATTTTTGGGGACTTTTGACATTTTACTTTAATCGGTGTTCTTATGCTCTGTACCAATTTTCAGCTCTATGCGAATGTTTATTGTTTATTGTCTGGACTAATACGAGAAACCATTTCCAAGATAAGCATGAAAAAATTACTTGTTTTCCGTCAATGTGGGTCGAGTTATTTATAACCTAATTTTTTTTTCTTTCGGAAATTTAATAAGCTTTAATTTTGTAGAAGATTATTTTTTGATACGACAAATAGTTTTCAAGATAAACCCGGAAAACCGAAAAAACCGTATGTTTCTCTTCACTGCCGCTAGAGTTATTTTATAAACTATAAGAGATACGAAAAAGTTCATGAAAGCTTTTTTTTATAAAATTTAATGAGCTTTAATTTTGTAGAACAAAATTTTTTTAAACGACAAATAGTTTTTGAGATAAACGTGAAAAACTGAAAAAACCGTATGTTTCTCTTAACTGCCGCTAGAGCTCACGTCGGATTCTTTGGGACTTTTTTTTGGGTCATCACCAGACATCCCTTAGTAAGTGAGCCAAGTTTCAAAACTGTTGGATTTTTTTTGAGGTGAAGGCAATTTTTTTCGTTCATTGACTGGACTACAGCACGCTTATTGTTTTTCAAGAAAATTGGACACTTGAAATTAATTCTCTTCTTCGTCATCTTCTCATGATCTCGGATGGGATCATTCTCCTTTTTGTTCGGTACTCTTCTCTTGCTGCTCTTGTTTTCCGTTGCAGTATCGGCAAACGTGCATTTTCCGTCTCTCTCTTCAATAACGCGCATTCATCATCATACCACGGATTCTTTTTTGGGGGTGGCTGGTAACCTTTGGTGGTCTCGGTTACATTTTTAATTATTTCGCGGTATTGGTTCCACAAGGTGTTGACATCTGTGGTATTTGGGAGGACGGGGGCGGAGAGTCGCTCACTCAGGCGTTCACTGTAGTCTCTGGCATTCTCTGAGGTGCTAAGGCAGCCGATGTTGAACTTCTTTCTTTGGGCCGCACGTGCTTTATTTGTCGTTTGATGTTCGAGCTCTGAACTTAGCCACTAGCAGAAAGTGTTCAGAGTCGACATTTGCTATTCATAAAGTGCGCACGTTCAAGATGTTGGATGCGTGTCTTGCGCCGCCGATTAGCTCATGGTCGATTTGGTTGGTAGTTCGACCATCCGCAGATCGCCAGGTTGCTGGGTAGATCTTTCGTCTTGGAAACATAGTGCTTCTTATCACCGTATTACGAGCTGCAGCAAAGTCGTGGAGGCTGTTCTTTCCAACTTACCCGCAAAAGATGTCTTTCTTCCCGATTTTTGCTTTGAATTCTCCGAGTACGACTTTGACGTCGTACTCTAGACAGGCTTCGTAGGCTCTATCCAGGAGGTCGTAAAAATCCTCCTCAGCATCATCGGTAGGAGCGTGTGCACATATTATACTGATGTTTTGTAGTGTGGCCTTGATGCGGATTACAGCCAGGCGATCATTAATTGGCTTGAAATCCATGACTTTCGATCTAAGCCGATTTCCCTTGACGAATCCGTGCATTCTTTGATGACAGCTGTAATAATTTTCGCAATTTTTCCTTTTCATTGTCCCTGATCCTATCCATCGTATTTCCTGAATCGCAGTAACGTCTGCCTTATACTGCGAGAGGACAGATTCAATTTTTTGAGTTGCACCTGGAGTGTAGAGTGTTTTTACATTCCAGGTACAAACTCTCAATGCGTAGTAGTTTGTCGTTCCGGGTCTGGTTACCATACTACTCTCTCTCAACTTTCAAGTTTTTTTTACTGTGGAGGGGTTACTAGCCACTCGCACTAACCTCCAAATTTGTTGGGCCGTTGTTTAAGTGCTTCTGTTTCTCCGTTTTGCACTCGCGCTTACATGTTTCGAAAGTTACCAGTACCCGGTGGTTATCACTTGGAGGTTAAGTAAACGTGGTGTGTAAGAAAAGATACAGCATCTGCCCCCAGATCCTACAACACCCAACCACATCACTAACTTGTCTCAACATAACAGCTCGAAATTTTTCCACCAATTTCTGTATTGCGGTCCGACAAAAATGCTTTAGTTAATGCGAAATGTGATTGCAAAGTTTTAATAATTTCAATGCGTTGTTGAATCGTTTATCGTTCCATTTTTAGTAATGCCGTGATTTCTACTTGTCAAATGTCAAATAACAGCCAGCTTCAAAAGTGACACATACCGCAATAGCGGGCTATTCAAAGAAACACCTTTTATTGGATAACCCTGTACATAAGTTGTTTGCTTCAATGTTATTGAATGCTAGTTTGATGAAATCCGTTTGCTCGAATTGTTCCCCGAATTCAGTCTGAAATTGTTGATGGTTCTTCAACAGTTGATTATTCAAATACCAATGCCTCGAATCGATATGCAATGTGTGCAAGACATTGATATTGCCAGCTTCATGGCTGTCATCTTCCTTATCCAACCACATCATTCCATCGCCGTTGAGTTGTGTGAGGATACCATTGATCAACTTTGATGGTGTCACTGTGCCATTCAATTGCAAAGTTATGAGACGTTTGCTGAGTAAAATCTGCTCCTGACTGTTGTCACCCAAAAAGGCCGCATTCTCGATTTCGATTTTGATCAAATCACAAATAGGTCGAATGAGCTCGGGCCGATGAAGCAAGTCTTCGAGATGAGTTATGTTCTCGGCGTTGGTTGTAGAAAGCTTTGATCAGTCTCACGTCACTTAGATATGTTATGAATATGTTTAAACATTCGATGAGTATTCGATTGTTGTTGGCGTCTTCTTGATGCTGGTCAGATGCTGTCAGAGATTGCTCTTTCGGCAGAACAATGTTGGCCACAATGCCAGTTGATATGTCAAAACTTATTAGGTGTGATATGTGCTTGAGATGCTTGAGGAACCGTTTGTACTCCTTGATATTGCTTATCTCGTCGTATTTGGCTCTGTAAAGTTCGAAGACGTCTGGAATTCATTGTATTTTAGTTTGAATTCACAACTGGAGCAGTTGTTGCGCAAAAACACTGTGGTCAACAATTTCCGGTGTACAAAAGTGTAGGCAAACTTTTGATTATCGTCTGCGATGCGAGGACTGAGAAATGTTTTCATGGTCTCGGAATTGTAGAGGCAGCAACAGACGCCCTGACGATGGAGACAACGAAGGACATAGTTCTGCAGGTCGCTCGGAAGGTGTTTGAGGATGCTGATGAGAATTTTTTGAAAGAAGCAAGGGAAGTTATTGCGCTGACAGTGCTGTTGGATGATTCCCTTGAGTTTCTTTTGATTTTTCTTCGATTTTGCAGGGGAATTCTTGTTCAAATTCTCAATGATCCTTTGAAGCACTTTAACAATCTTCGGCAAGAAAGATTCGAGTTCTTCGGAGCTCGGATAATTTATATGCCGTTGTTGGCCTGCAACGTTTCTTTTAGCTAGTCACTAATACTAAAACTTATACTTACATCCGATTAAACTAATTGCAATTTTTTCTTCCAGCACCACGACAAGTGCAACCAAGGCACCCAAATCCAAACTACAAAGGATCCAGACCGTCACGCTAATTCAGCCAGCAAATAACACAACAACAAAAAATAAAAATTATTTCGTAATAATAATAATTTCCGGTCCATTTTACACAAAAAAAAAATTAAAAAAAAAATAACAACAAACTATACCAAAAGGAATATAATGAGAAAAAACAAAAAAAAAATTCTATAAATTAAGAAAAAGATTAAAATAACGTAAAAAACCAAACAAATTGTCTTATAGACACTTTTGTTTATTTACAAACAAAACAAAATCAAATACAACACAATACGCAACATGAAATCTCATCAAAAGTGCAGGCAGGTTACCAAACAACAACAATACAACAACGCACCCAGATTTCAAATTCGATTCCAAAATTTATTTCCAAAAAAAATAGAAATGAAAATAAGAAGAAAACTGAAAAAAAGTTTAAACAATAGCAAATCAAAAGAAAAAAACAAAAAAAACAAAAATATTGAATTATGTTTAAATTATTATTATTAGGCTAATGTTAAGGCCTGGTTCCACAGAGATAAACTTTATATAACGATGTTAAATTGCAGTGATATTCTTTTACGACTCCACACATCTCTCTTTCATTCTCTCTCTCTCTCTCTCACAAAATGAAGCCAAGTTAACAAAAAAAGAAGAAGACGGTCGGTCTGTTTTCGAGTTTGGCAACAATGAGCCCTCTCCCGCGCGTATCATCAGAGCCATCCGCTCTCATTTTTTTTTCCTAATGTTTAAGTAACAGAAATTTTATTTGTTTGTTTATTTTTCTTTTTTTTTTCTGAGCCATAATATTATTTATTTATTATTATCTCGTAATTATTATATTATTACTTATTTAGTTATTGAAAAATTATTAGTGTCCGACCGAAGGTCGATTTTCCGCCGAAGCCGAAGCTGAAGCCGAAGGTTTAATAAAGCGAAGAATTCTCATTTCGAATAAATAAAAGTACAAACGATGTGACATGTGACAAAATGTGTTTAGCAATTGGCAATTTAAAGAATTCAAAAATGGACATTTTTTCCGCGCCTAATACGATGTTGTTTTTTTTTTTGACTGAATTTGAATTCGATCGAAGCCGAAGCCGAAGCCTAAGCTTCGGTCGGGCACTAAAAATTATCGTATCGATTTATGATTTGCATATATTTTTTCTTTTTGTTTGTTTGCTTCCCTTTTTCTTTTTTACTTAAGAAATTGTTTATTTTTTTATTGAAAATTGTCATTAAATTTAAAAATTCTTTTTTTCTTTATTAAATTTAAGAAAAATATCGAGTTTCCCAAAGCATGTTTTTCCCCTTTTTTTGTTTTCTTTATTAATTTGTTGCATTTATAAGAAAAAGAAAAGAAACAAATAAACACACACACTTCTAACTTGGTTTTTCCTTTTACTCAGATCAGAATGTTAAATAGAAACAAGGGAAAGCTACCAAGTTCTTGAGTTCATCTCCAGTCAGAGATGTCCGCGAACAATTCTTCCAACAGAAAAGAAAACATAAACAGAAACACACAGAAAACATAAATTATAGAAGAGTAAACAAATAGTAATAAACACACAAAAAAGTATATATTTATTCTAAATTTAATATTAAAAATTAAAAAAAAAACGAGTATACAAAATCATAAAAGAAAAACTTCATGTAGCTAACATAAAAAAAGGTACGTTTGTACTTGGTTTTATGTATTAATTTTATGTGTAAGAAACGAGCGGAATTTTTCAGTTAGATTAGTTAATAAAAATAAAGTAAACAAAAAAAAATATATATACATATGTTTAAGGGTATGTATGCTTAATCTACTACATCCACAATCCATAAATAATATTAAAAATGAAAAATTAAAAAAAAGGAAACAAAATTAACATCTACACAAAAAAATAAACAAATTAACATGAGAGGGGATCGAATCGAAAAAGAAAAAAATATGCAAAATAAAAAAATGTTAACTTATTATTATTCTCATCATCCAAGCAACGGGAATGGACGACAAGAAGAAAACAAAGAAACAAACGAAAGTTGAATGCTGAGATTTAAAACTACGAGAAATCCAGACCAGAAGTGTCTCGAAAGTCATCTGTTATGATTATGTATTGTTTTGTTGAAAAAAAAAGAAATAAAAAAAAATAAAGTTGAAACTATGTTGAAAATAAAATGAAATAAACGCGGGAATGGTAGGAAAGCGAACGTAAAATACAAAGACAAGAAAACCTATTAAAATACATAAAAAAATAAAAAAAAACAACAAAAAACTTAAAACTAAAACGTAAAAAAAATAACAAAAAAAGGAAATATATATAATGTATTTATTTATTTTAATTTATATACACTTATTAGAGAGATATATAAATAAATATAAAATAAGATAAGAATTTTTGACTTTGGGTTTTATTTGCGTTTGGTTTGGAGTTTGGGTTTCTCTCCTGTGTTTATTTTTTAACCACGTTAACCCATTTCTGATGAACAGGGGTCCTACTCTGTAATTCGTTTCGAAAGCAAATATTTTCGAAAATGAATATTTTGTAGTTTGTACTCTCTATTTCTAATGCAGATAAGAAATCTAGTACTTACGGAATGACAAATCCGAAATTGAGGCACACGTCGGTCGGAGCGGAATTTTCTCCGACTTCCTCCGAATCGGAGACATTTTGCCTGTCGGAGAACTACCTCGAAGCAAAATTCGCAGGAAATCGGAAAAAATTCCGCTCCGACGGTTACCTCGATTGGGCCGATTAGCGTTCGAAAAAGGATATTTTGTTTATACACCAAGAAAGGTAACGGATTGCAATTCGAAGGTCGTTTTGAAAGGACACAAAAGGAGAAATCCTGTTGTGTTGCGTGAAATAAAGGGTCCGCCATCTAACGTTTTTTTTTCAACTAGTGCTTATTTCGTGAATGGTAACACTTAGCTCATGCCTGATTTGACAGATAATTAGTTTTATCCTTCCGCTGAACGAATATGGTTGTGTAAACGCTTGAACGCTGGGAAATATTGTGAAATTATGTACTTTGAAAATCGTGATAATGTTGCAGAATGTGTGCGAAAATTGCGTACGGATTTTGGAAGAAGAGAAGCACCGTCAGCTCCGTATGTTCGTTATCTGGTGAAAAAAAAATGAAAGAAACTGGCATCCTCATCGATAAACCAAAGCGAGAGAAGCCAAAAACAGTGCGTACACCCGAGAATATTGCTGCTGTGGCAGAAATTGTGCTTGAAGCGCCATCAACATCAATTCACCGTCGTTCTCAACAATTGAACATTTCGGAGACATCACTGAGACGACCTTTGCATAAAGACCTTGGTATGACGCCATACAAAGTCCAATTGGTTCAGGAGTTGAAGCCAACTGACCATCCAACGCGTTTTCGCTCCGCTAAGTGGGCCTGCGATCGACTTAGAGAAGATGCCGATTTTGCCAAAAAAAATCATCTTTTCAGATGAAGCTAATTTTGATCCGGGCGGGTATGTAAATAAGCAATATTGTCGCATTTGGGGCACAGAAAACCCGAACGCATATACATTGAAATGCCGATACACCCAAAACGAGTCACTGTTTGGTGCGGATTTTGGTCTATGGCCGTTACAGTCAATGGAGATCGTTATCGAGCCATGTTGAACGAAGAACAAGGAGGATATTGGCAACATTTGGTTTCAACAGGACGGCCGGGGCTACGTGCCACACAGCTACACTCGATGTTTTACGCCCTGTTTTTGAAGATCGCATTATCAGCCGCAGAGCTGATGTCGTTTGGCCACCTCGGAGCTGCGATTTCACACCGTTGGACTATTATTTGTTTTGTGGGATGCCGTAAAAGATAAGTGTTACACCAACAAGCCAGAGACAATTGACACTTTAAAGGACAATATTCGTGAAGCCATTGGTAAAATACAGCTGCTGCTGCACACAATCGATAATGTGCTTAAAAATTGGACCGATCGTGTAGACTATTGCATGGCCAGCCGAGGCAGCCATTTGAACGCAATTATTAACCGGAAGGATTGTACTTTCAAATAAAAAAAAAGAAATTTGAGAAATTATTCAGTAGTTTCTTTTTTTTATAGCTTTTTCAAAAAAAAAAGTTATTTGGCGGACCCTTTATGTAACTTAATTGAAATTATACTATCGTTGTTAATAGAATTGGATGCTGGTATTGCAAAACCTTAAAAAAAAAAATATTATCGACTGGACAATGAACACATTTTTACTTGCGACATATAGAATATATGGCAAGTATTGAATTCGTAAAAAAAAACTTGAGATCATGATGAGATGACATTACGACGATAGAGAAGTCAAAAAAGTGGGTATGGCGCGATTCCGTCTGTCTGTCTGTCTGTAAGTTTACAGGCACCTACAGCCTTAACCACTGCACTGGTCCGATTGACTTCAACTTGAAAATTAGAGGTTTGAGCAAAAACTCATATCCCAGTTTTTTTTATTTTTATTTTAAGATCAAAATTTATGGTAGCCACCATATGATTTGTTTGGCCAAAAACCAAAACTTTCAATTTTCTCCAAAACGGCTCCTACGATTTTTTTAAAACTTCCTCAAATTTTATTTTTTTAAACATTCATGATTGTATTTTATGTAAAAAAAAATTTTTTGTATTGCTCCACAACGGTACCTCCCATAGAATCGTTTTTTTGGTATTAGATTTTCTCGAAAAATATAAGTCCGATCAGCGTATTTTTTTTTCTGAAAATACGTACATATACGAGGGGCAAGTAAAAAATAAGGTTCCCAACGCTGTACACTCGCCGCGCGAGATTATAGGAGAAATCCGGCAACACCGCCTTCATTGTTGATCCCCCCCACTCCATTCCAACTACCTGGAAGATCACTGCGAAGCTTAGTGCCAGTCTAACAGCCATCCGCGATGGAGCCCGCAATCGCCGTCACCGCCAGGTGTGAAATCCGTTCAGTGATTCGATTTTTAAACGCGAAGAAGCTTACACCTATTGAAATTCATAGACAGTTGGAAGAAGTTTATGGCAAAGCTTGCATCAGCGTCCAGCACGTCCGCAAATGGTGCAGGGAGTTCTCCGAAGGACGCACAGATGTTCACGACGAGCAAAGGAGCGGGAGGAAATTGCTTGATCATGCCCCCTACAGCCCTGATCTTGCTCCCAGCGACTTCCACTTGTTCCCGAAATTGAATTGAAGCAACTTGGGTGGACAACGCTTCAGTACAGATGAAGAGGTGAAGGAAGCGGTCACCAAGTACATCGGCGGCCTAGCGGCGGATTTCTTCGAAGCGGGTTTCCAGAAGTGGATAACTCGTATGAAAAAATGCGTTGAAAGATCTGGCGACTATGTAGAAAAATAGTTTGAAATACAAGCTTTCAGATGGTATACATATTTATTGCAATAAAAAATGCCTTACACCTGAAAAAAATGTGGGAACCTTATTTTTTACTTGCCCCTCGTATATTGTTCAAATAATATTTTGTATTCAAAAAAATTTCAATTTTTTTTTTTGGATTTTTAAAAAATATTTTTTTTTTTTTTCAAATTCTGTATCTCAAAAACCGATCAATTTTAAAAATCCAAATTGAAGTGTAATATGTATACAGGGTGATTCACGAGCGTTGTGCCAAAAAGCTAGAGCGTGTAGGTTGAGTTGAGACAAGAAAAAAATCGTATGAGAGGGGGGGGGTCTATTCCCCCCCGTTTAGCCAGGAGGGGCAATTTTCTGAAAAATTGACTTATTTTGTAAAAAAAAATTATAAAAATCAACGGCTTAGTTTACAACACCGTGCTATACCTTTCTGAAAAGTTAAAAACTTCTTCTTTCACTTTGTTTTTAAAATAAATTGTTTTAACGAACAGTTTTAAAAAAATAAATTTTCAAACTCAAAATTTTCAAAAAAAAATTCAAAAAAAAAATTTTGAACTAATTTTTTTCAAAATTTTATGTAATTAAGTACTAATTTTGTTTTAAAATTTCAATGTCTTTGTTAATTTTTAAACGAAAACAGGAAACCGGATGCAAAAATGTCTTTTCGGTTTTGAGAAATTAAAAAAAAAACCAAAACCACTTTTTTCTAAGAAAATCTTTGTTTTTATTCTTACCTATCTGGACTTTTAGTTTAATTTATTAGTTTAATTTACAAATTTAATTTTTTGTAATTGGAGTTTTATGAGGACTCAATAAAGTAGAAAAGTATTGGATTTTCCCTGGATTAATCATTTTTTCCATTGATACCGTCTGCCATTGACCTTTCACTTCTAGCTCTCAGTGCTCTCGTAGGCGGATTCTTTGAAAACATGCTACGACTTGGGCGCCATCTATTGGGATATCTTTCAGCGTAGAGTCTTTCAGCTTCCCGATCTCGACAATAAGTTAAACCGTAGCAGAAGTTCCTGTCCGCTAACTCTTTTCGAGCGTATGAGTTTGTTATTGTTATGTGTTGATGAGTTAATATTTTAATTGTAAATGGCTGTTTAGTAAATATGCGATGCTTTTTATTTACCTTTAGGTTGTTAATTGTTTTTCATTCAAGAAAAATTGCGGTTTAATTATTTTAAGCCCCTAGCAGGTAGAACCCTTCGCCGGCGAGTGGCCGCGGCCCCAGGTATAGTAAGAACAAATTGCAGGTCAGTTTTCAGACGTTATCAATGAACAAAATGAATAATCCAGGGATAATGTAATACTTTTCTACTTAATTGAGTCCTCAGAAAACTCCAATTACAAAAAATTAAATTTATAAAATAAACTAATAAATTAAACTAAAAGTCCAGATAGGTAAGAATAAAAACAAAGATTTTCTTAGAAAAAAGTGGTTTTGGTTTTTTTTTTAATTTCTCAAAACCGAAAAGACATTTTTGCATCCGGTTTCCTGTTTTCGTTTAAAAATTAACAAAGACATTGAAATTTTAAAACAAAATTAGTACTTAATTACATAAAATTTTGAAAAAAATTAGTTCAAAAAATTTTTTTTTGATTTTTTTTTGAAAATTTTGAGTTTGAAAATTTATTTTTTTAAAACTGTTCGTTAAAACAATTTATTTTAAAAACAAAGTGAAAGAAAAAGTTTTTAGCTTTTCAGAAAGATATAGCACGGTGTTGTAAACTAAGCCGTTGATTTTTATAATTTTTTTTTACAAAATAAGTCAATTTTTCAGAAAATTGCCCCTCCCGGCTAAACGGGGGGGGGGAATAGACCCCCCCTCCAGTACGATTTTTTTCTTGTCTCAACTCAACCTACACGCTCTAGCTTTTTGGCACAACGCTCGTGAATCACCCTGTATTTACATGTTCTTAAAAACTACACACCCAAATTAATTTTAAGACATTTTTGAAAAATTTTATATATAAAAAATTAATTTAAAAAAAACGGCTCCTACGATTTTCAAAAAAAAAAAAATCAATAAATCAAGAATAAGGTTTGAATTTGTTTGGCATTTAAATTTTTGGAATTAAATGTATTAACGAGGGGCATATTTCAATTTAAATTTTTATTTATGAATTTTATTTTTTATATTTTTTTTAAATATTTTTTTTTTATGAGTTATAATTTGGAATACAGAACAAGTTCGTACGACCGAGTCGTGCACATTTTTACTTGCGACATATAGAATATATTGCAAGTATTGAATTCGTAAAAAAAAAGTTGAGATAATGATGAGATATGACATTACGATGATAGAGAATTCGAAAAAAGTGGGTCCGGCGATTCCGTCCGATGTCTGTCTGTCTGTCTGTAAACGCACCTATAGCCTTAACCACTGGTCCGATTGACTTCAAACTTGAAAATTAGAGGTTTGAGCAAATTCGCGTGGGTCGTTTTTTTGATTTTTTTTTTAAGATCAAAATTTAGGGTAGCCACCATACGATTTTTTTGGCCAAAAACCAAAAGTTTCAATTTTTTCAAAAACGGCTCCTACGATTTTTTTTAAACTTCCTCGAAAATTTTTGTTTAAAACTCTGATGTATTTTATGTAAAAAAAATATTTTTGTATTGCTCCAAAACGGTACCGCCAATAGAACCGTTTTTTTGTTATCAGATTTTCCCGAAAAATAAAAGTCCGATCAGGGTAAGTTTTTTTTTGAAAGTACGTTTATATAGTTCAATTTATATTTTGTATTTGAAAAAATTTCAAAATTTTTTTTGGATTTTTAAAAAATATTTTTAAACTTTTTTTTCAAAATTCTGTATCCCAAAAACGGATCAATATTAAAAATTGAAACTTACTTGTAAAATGTATAGTTGCACATTCTTGAATACTGCATACCCAAATTAATTTTAAGACATTTTTGAAAAATTTTATATACAAAAAATTAATTTAAAAAAAAACCGCTCCGACGATTTAAAAAAAAAAAATTTTGAAAAATCAACAATTTCTTAAAAAATCATACAACATCATTTTTTTCAGATAGAATCTTTGTTTGAGGTACATATTTCAATTTAAATTTTTATTTACGAATATTAATTTTTTTTATGAGTTATAATTTGGAATACAGGAGCAAGCTCGTACGACCGAGTCGTGCACATTTTTTTGTTTAGGTTTTGTGCATCAGTTTAAGCAATTTTTCAGTAGTGAACAGTTGACGAGAAAAATGATGCAAACATCTGGGGCCTGATTATGGGATTTGCGGCGGATCGTTTTCAATTCGACCTTTCAAATTCGACTCGCTTCGTATTTCGAATTCGCGGCGGAGCTTTCACACTTTTGGTTGGACTATTTCTTCCACTATTTGAATAAACACTTTCGCCTGTGAATCCGCCAAAAAAAAAAGCTGTTGGCAGTTGGATTTCAACTCGCCAGCAAACATTATTACATTTCATATTCGCCTTCGAATTCGTTAGTTGGTCGAATTCTAATCGAAGAAGGCGAAAGCGAAAGCAATAATTGAAAAAATGTCAAACTCGCTATCAAAACGATCCGCCGCGAATCAGGCCCCTGCGTTTGTGAACGTTTGACTTTGAATAATTGTGCATCATGACTGCAGCGATGCGTTTATGAATTTACACGTTGATTCGGATTCTAGTGACTTCGAAACATGGAGATATGCAAAAACTGGAGATTCAAAAAATCGCCCCATTAGTCATTAGACAATAACTCCATCTGAGAAGTTAATAATCGATTGATAGCGTTCAAATTAATATAATGCTTACAATTTGTTGGTACTCCATCGCAAACCAATTGGATGTATTGGATAAAATTTGAAATTGAAACACACATTCTCGAAGACTGTTGTTGCTTGAATAGTACCAAAATGCAATTGAAAACTTGGCACTTCTCTATCTTTTCGATTCTCGTTGGTTCGTAAACACTTAAAATTTTTCGAATTTTATTGTAGAATCGAAATATCATACTATAAGGGCCTCTAAACTAGCTAGGACTTGAGTCTACAGTTCTTAGGTTCATGTAAATTAAAAAAAAAACTTTTATTTTTCTAGATCAATTTTAGCCCTAACTGAAATATGGTCACTATGGCGTATACGTGTTTTTTTTCAAATAAGAAGCTTAGATCGTAATCTCTTACGACCCTTGACTATTATAATTACAATTAATTTAAAATTAAAGAAGAGCTTAGATATGTTCCATTTACTGTTTCCCAAATGGACTTCCACTCACGTTTGAGTCAGAGTAAATGCTTTTTCCGCGTTAAATGAAAACTTCATTTTATTTTCCAAAATAAAACAAATTAAAAAAGGATTGAATGGCAAAATGAGCTTGGGAACTTTAACTAGTATTTAATCGCCGAAAGGTTTCTTACAACTTTTTTTTTTTATTATTGTTTATTAATTATTTTCTTATTTGTTTTTTAACTTCCCAGAGGAAGTTATTGTAATGAGAACGATTTTTTGAATCTTCAGTTTTTGCATATCTCCATGTTTTGAAGTAACAAGAATTAGAACCCAAATCAGCCCTTTTTATAATGATGTCTGTTTATGTGTATGTACGAATGTGGCAATGTGCGTTACGTGTTTTCTACTCGATTATCTCGCGGACTACTCATCATATTGCCATGAAATTGAACACATTGGATGCGGCATTGCCTTGTTGAGAAATAATTATATTTTCAGCAAAATTGGCTTAGCGGTTTTTTAATCTTTTTTATCAATATAATAAAATATATTATTTGTTAATAATTTGTTATAAACAATTGAAAATTAGTTAAAGCGGATTTATTTTCGTGGTCATACCGAAAAACAGTCCATATGAGCGCAGGAATAGAATATTTATGAATTTTAATCGGTAAAAACTTATTAGTATTGCAATTCGATTTGTTATGAACAGTTGAAAATACAAGTCTTGTGAGCTTAAATCTTTCTTTATATAAGAATGGATTCATGTTTTTTTGTTTGAATGTCCGGTATGGACTCCTAGACGGCCCTACGGATATTAATTAAATTTTCATGGTTAATACAGTTGTTTTCAGGGACAGTTAGTGTGAAAAAAAGAATATTCAATATAGACTATATTTTATTACTACCTGACCCACCAAACGTTGTTGTGCCATATAAATGTTAATCTTCGGCAATACTAATCCGACTAGAAAAATTCTTTTACAAATAGAAAACTACAACATTCAGGAGAAATATAGGCTACAACCAACTTTTGACAGATGACGCCACTGTTATTCCAATGAACTTAATGTATTCGCGTTTTTTTTTTTTTGGCACAAGATGACAGTTCTTGTTCTGAATAGAACAGAAAAACGATTCTGAATTCGAAGTCGGAATCATAAACAGAATCACGCATACACTCCGCCATGTTTCACAAATTCAATCAATGTTTGTGTTTGATTATTTATTGAACTTATACAATCGTTGCAAATAGAATCGGATGCTGTCAGTGCAAAACCTTTCAAAAAAAAAAAAAAATTAGAACGAGTCTCTACTCCACGCGACAATCATGAATAGCAAACAAATTTTCAAAAACATCGAAACGACAATACTGTGGTGACTGGTGAATCAAGACGAAGTTGTCGATCCAACTGAATTCTGAATTCGCCTTTGACTTACCATGCATGCCACCGAACGTTCTTACATTGAAAATTGGAGTACCCGTTGATCTTCTTCGAAACATAAATCCACCATGACCTTGCAAAGTATCCAAACTCTCAGTCAAGAAATTAATGAAGAATTTTATCGTTTCAACAATTCTGCAACATGCTGTTGCCATGTATTCCACATATGCCATTCGAATTCAAACATTATAGCACTTCCCGGTGCGAATAACCAAGGAAACGTTCCAAATTTGATATTGGTTAAGTAAGACAATAATTGAAAATCGCACTGCAACCGTGGGTCGCCTCTTCCGTAACTGCAGCAACTTTGTTAAATGACAAACTTACAATTTTAGGGTTCCGTACACAGAGTATAAACGAAACCCTTATAACATCACTTCGCTACTTTCGTTTTCTGTTCATTCGTCTTTCACAAGCGATTTCTTCGGATCTGTTAGGCCGATTCCAATGAAATTTGGTACACATATTTTAGTATTCAGTAGTAATCTAAAAATGTTGTTTTCATGTTTTTAAGATAAATAGTTTCGAAGTTATTAAAGAGAAAAGATAAAAAAATACAAAAATGACCATTCTCCCCCCTGATCTCCGAAACTACTGGGCCTAAGATTATGAAAAAGATACTGAGAATAGATCTTAACCTGTAGATTACAAAAAAGCAAATAAGAAGACTCTACTGTTACATATAACACAGATATGACTCAATATTTGGAGTAAATTTTTAATTTTTGACTCAACTTTACAATTTATTTCCTCCAAAACCGTTTTACCGATTGAGTTAAAAGTTGGCCAATATATCAACGTGTAGTAGAAATATAATCATATTTTTTTTTATATTTTTAAGAGAAATAGTTTTGTAGTTATATAAGAAAATATGGAAAAATAGGCAAAAATGTCAAAAACAGGCCATTCCCCCCCCCCCCTAATCTCCGAAACTACTGGACCTAAAATTCTTTAAGAAAACTGAAATATAGGTCTATAACATGAATATTACCGGAAAAGTGATAAGAAGTCACAGTTATTTATGTAACATGCAAAATTTTTCAATATACTAATTTCCAATTTCATTAAATTTTAAAACCATTTTTTGAACAGGTGGTAACCCTATTGACTTCAAATTAAGTACAAACATTCATTAATTGCCTGCGGTGACAAACATATTTTTTGTGTATTTTTAAGACAAATAGTTTTGAAATTATTCAAGAAAACACAACAAAAAAGCACGAAAATGCAAATAACCAAACTTTACCCCCTCCTCATCACCAAAAAGGGTGGGCCTGGAATTTCCTAAAAAATTTCAAAAAATAGTTCCATACGTATAGATTACAGAACAACAAAAAAAATTGCACTAATAATGTAAATAACGATATATTTTCAAGGCAAATGGTTTTGAAGTTATTCAAAAAAAAAACCAACAAAAAAGGACTATGAAAAACACTCAATTTCACCCCCTCCTCATATCCGAAAGGGCTTAGCCAGGCATTTCCAAAATAATTTCAAAATGTAGTTAAAACGTGTAGGTTACAGAAAATACAAAAAACATTACAGTGATGATGTAAATAAGCATAAATCCGAATATGTATTAGGGTTCCGTACACAGAGTGTAAACGAAACCCTTATAACATCACTTCGCTACTTTCGTTTTCTGTTCATTCGTCTTTCACAAGCGATTTCTTCGGATCTGTTAGGCCGATTCCAATGAAATTTGGTACACATATTTTAGTATTCAGTAGTAATCTAAAAATGTTGTTTTCATGTTTTTAAGATAAATAGTTTCGAAGTTATTAAAGAGAAAAGATAAAAAAATACAAAAAAATTTGCCCCCCCCCTTACACTCTTTTATGGGATTTTCTTTTGTTGTATTGATTTTGTACCCTAAAGGAGCCGTCACACACTGAAAGGAAAATACTTTCAGAAAGCGTTTTCAAATTTTAGAGTTTGTTATTTTTCTGAAAATGTTTTCAGAGAGCAGTCACACTATGAAAGGAAATTGCTTTCTGAAAGTGCTTTCTGAAAACATTTTAATTTCAAGAAACTAAATTTTCTGAAAACATTTTTCGGGTCGTCACACTATAAAAGCGAAAGCGTTGCTTTCAAGAAAGCAAAAAACTTTCACAAACAGTTTCTGAAAGCAGAAAACGTTTTCTGAAAGTATTTTATGTAACTTCGGAGCATAACTGAAATTAGTTTTTATTATTTAATTGCAGACACCATCAACGGAAGAACAATGGAACAAAATTGCAGATGATTTCGAGACGAAATGGAATTTCCCGAACTGTGTGGGTGCACTAGACGGAAAGCACGTAATGTGCAAGGCACCTGCGAATACGGGTAGTGCATTTTTTAATTATAAAGGGACATTCAGCGTGGTTTTGATGGCTTTGGTAGATGCCGATTATAAATTCATTTATGTCAACATTGGAGCAAAAGGATCTGGATCCGATGGTGGAATATTTTCTAGCTGCAAATTGAGTACAGCATTGGAAACAAATTCTTTGAATTTGCCACAAGATCGACCGTTGCCCGGTCGCACGATGCCCGTGCCATTTTGCATTGTTGCGGACGAGGCATTTGCTGCATCGAACCGCATAATGAAGCCGATTGGAAAACGTAATTTGAGCATTCTTCAACGTGTGTACAATTATCGACTATCCCGCGCACGTCGGATCGTTGAAAATGCGTTTGGTATCGCCTCTGCACGCTGGAGGTGTCTCCGAAAGTCGATGGAACACAATCCTGACACGATTAACAAAATCGTATCCGCCGTATGCGTACTTCACAATTATTGTGTATCCCAATTTACCGAATCGATATTACCGGCAGTTGTAACTTCTCCTGCCATAAATTGCATCGCGTTGAAGAACTCCCACTTCGGTTGGTTCAATGCTCCGCTTCCACTTTTGGCTTTATTTCTACTGTTTTGTAGAAAGATTATGCGTAAATTTCTTAACTTTTCTTTGGCTTCGTCAGCCGTTACACCAATTGCCGCACCAATCTCCTCGAATGCCGCATTTTTCACATGTTTGTTCATATATTTGCTGTCGCCCTTTCTCCAAACGCATGGTTGTCTTTCAACTTCGGCGAGCAGCTTAAAAACTCTTTAATTTGTCCAAATTAACTATTCAAAAATCAATAATACATATGCGTATGTTAACACTACATTCTACATGCATATAAAATACAATATATTTAACAACCTTTTTTGCCATTCCAACTTTTAAAGTGCTCAACGTTTTCAAATTAAATATAAACAACAGAATTAAATTTACTTTTTTATAACATTCTATATAAAAGGTTCTATATAGGTAAGCGCTTGCTGCAAGTGGGTTGGAAGGAGTTAAAATCTTTTTAGACAGCTAAGCGGAGCGGGCTATCCATACTCTCTCCAAGAAGTCTGTTGACCTTGATATCTGCCTAGCGAATTTACTGCCACAGTTGCACCCTTACCACAAAAACAATTGTGAACTTATCACCTACTTCCTTTATTTTTGGCCCACCGGAGTAGGTTCTATGTAAAACATACATTCGTTTTCAAGAAAGCAAAAAACTTTCACAAACAGTTTCTGAAAGTGGAAAGCGTTTTCTGAAAGTGATTTGCTTTCTTGAAAACGATTTCAGGAGCTAGTCACACCGTGAAAGTTTTTTTTCTGAAAGTGTTTTCAAGAAAGCAAATCATTTTCAGAAACGCTTTCAGGAAAGTACTTTTCGGGTCGTCACACTATGAAATGTTTGCTTTCAGAAAGCTTTTTGCTTTCTGAAAGTACTTTCCTTTCAGTGTGTGACGGGACCTTAAGTGTTGTGAATAAAATTTTCGTACCGTTCCACCGGATTTAAACCTAGATCACTTCACTCAAATGCCAGACGTCGCTAACCATTCGACCACGGGCCCTAATGTACTCAACTAGTACAGTTTGAATACCATTATAATTTTTTGAAAATTTGTATGCTCTCATCCAGAATATAAGACATTTGTCACAAGACAATACATGTGTGGTGTTAGCTGGATAGTAGAGTACTGGCCTGATGCTCTTGATGTGCCTGGTTCGAATCTTGTCGGGGGATTGTTTTTTTTTTATGTGTATTTTATGCAAGAAAAAATAAAGTTCCTTATTCCTTTCTTACTGTGGTGTTTCGTTTTGTTTGCCGATGGCCAAAATTTTTGTTTCGTTTTAGGGTACTTACACAGGTGAAAACGAAAACCTATAAGATCAGTTCGGTTTCCTTTTATTTGTCTTTCACAAGCGATTTCTTAGAATCTGCTAAGCTGATTGCAATTAAATTTGGTTCACATTTTCTAGAGTAGATAGAAGTGATCCGAAAATGCTGCTACCAGATTTTTAAGATACCTACACAGTTTCGAAGTCATTGAAGGAAATAGGCAGAAAGACTATTCAAATTATTTTCCAAGAAAATTTTTGGTTTCAAATCTTAATCCTTGTATAAAAAATCCTACAAAACTGAAAGAAAGTAGGGTCGGATAATCAAGTACGGAACCCTCCTCGAGCGAGTTTATCTCGCACTTGTCCACTTTTTTTCTCTTTACAATTTGTTTTGTCTTTCCTCACAAACACATTTGCTTTCGAATAAATTAGTATAAATTTAAAAAATTTAAATGCTCATTCTCGGAAACGGTAATTGCTCGAATATATGCAAATAAAAACTTAGAACCACTCTACCTTTTCTATTGTCGTTGGTACCTAATAGAAGTCATTTCAAATTCGAACAATTTTGCTGTAGAAATAAAGTCTATAGTATATGGCCCTTATGAATGTAATATTCTTAGGTCCGTGAGAATTACAAATAATTTGTTTCATTTTCTTCCAGAACAAGGTGAGCCCCAATTGAAATATGGTCACTACGGCGAATACGTTATTTTTTCAAATAAGAAATATGAAGTCGTTATCTCTTACGACTTTTGTTTACAATAACAATCAGTTTACAATTAAAACATTCATTACTTTTCGAGGAGTTATCTTACATTCACAGATACCCAAATGGACTTCCACTAACGTTTGAATTAAAGAATACGCTTTTTCCCGTTCAATATGAAAAGTTAATTTTATTTTCTGAAAATAAAACCAATTAAAAAAAAATTATATGAAATAAAGGAGACTAGATATAGATAGTTTGTATGAACTGTAACTAAATATCTATACATATACAGCCGAAATGTTTCTAATACTTTATTTTATAACTGTTGTTTAAATTATCTGTTACACGGCTGATTTGGTTGCATGAATCGTTGATGTCTTTGAATCGGAATGAGTAGAATTGGTGCAAAAAGGCTGACAAAAACATAAACTTCTTGCTTTTTTTTTCAATTGCGTTGACCGTAAAATGGACGAGGTGCTCAATAAATTTCGCAAAAATATTCTTTTTTTTCCCAAGTAAATTTACATTTATAGGAAACGTTTCTCCAGCGATTAACGATGTCAACACAGTTAGACATTCTCAACATCAGAAACAGGGACAGCAGCCAACGAAAGACCCTTTTCATCTTAAAGTAAAGTTATTTATTTTACTGAGCCCCGCTGTGGAAGACAATGATTTTGTGTTCTTTGAAACGACATATTTAAAAATAAGAAAACCCATACTAGCATTAACACTACACTACTCCTACTTACTACTACATCTGATCTGCTGTTCTTTTAAGAATTTCAAACATAGTTCATAGTCCAGTCATTTGGTAGTTTTACCTGGAAAGTTTTCCGGGAGTTTTGAAAATTGGTTAATTTATAGATTTGGGTATGCCCTTTTCGAATTTCAACTTTGCCACCTCGTACAGTCGTACCCCCGCCGCTCGCGCCGCCATCTTGAAAAAATGGCGCCTAAAAACGGTTTTTTGGGAATAACTCCTTTCCGACGCATTTTACGAAAAAAATATCTCTGTACAAAATTAAACTAGGAAAAATTTCCTACAATTTATGTCAATAGTTTTTGGCGTACGAGCGCCACAAAGTATCATTTAACATATTACGAGAAATACACTGCGCTTCAACTGAATAAGCACACAATTTTTCTGAAGTTTGTTGTCCATTTTTTCCTAACTTTGAACGTTAATGCATCATTCGATGATGCTTACCGATAGCTTATGATAATGAGAAAACAAATCAAAAAGAATAATTTAAAAAAGACCACTATTTTTCCCTGGCTCTCATGCAAAGCTTTCCAGATTAAAAAACTCAGTTTTATTTGCGTCAACTGAATAAGCACACGATCTTTCACTCTCATTATTTAAGTTGGTTCTGAGAGTTTTAAGTTAATTGGTATACCAAATCAAAAGTTGAAGTACTGTTAGTGCATTTAGCCGTTAATTTATCTTCTTCTTCACTATTAAAGCTTCTGATCTAGCTTTAATAGTGTCGGACCAGTTAAGGTTGATTCGTTAAAAGAATAAAGACTGACCGTGCGTGCTAAAGCAACCACCATTGATCAGACTCTTAGTATTGTCTATTCGTAACTCAGAAACAAAAGTTTGTACGAGAAAAACATGAAAGGTAGTAAAAAACGGCAACATTCGAAGTTGATCGACGAGCAATTTTGAGATGTGCTTCCAGTTCAGTTGGTGTAACTGCAGGTGTTTCAACAGTCCACAGAGTACCAAACAGCGCAGATCATTTAAAATGATTGCAACTCCAAAAGAAACCACCATTAAACGAGCAACGAAAAGATATTCGTTTAAGATTTTCTAGACTCGATGTGAGTTGGAAAAATGTGTGGCACAACGCGGTTTTTTCGGATGAGAAGGGTTTAAATTTTGATGTCCCTGGTGGTTTTAATTATTACTTTCACGATTTGAGAAAAGAAGAACGATTTTAAGCGCGGCATCATGGTCGAGAAGGTGGAGTTATGATATGGGGAGCAGTTAGCTACTATGGGACTATTGAGCTTGAGTTTTAAACGTCAAAACGACTGCAATTACCTACAAAAGAATATTGCAAAGAAAGTTTCCTTCATTTTCGGATATTTTTGGACCCTATAAATGGATTTTCCAATATGACAACGACCCCATCCAAACGTCATGCACTGTCAAAAGTGGGATACAGGACTAGAATGTTAAATTACTTCAACGGTCGCCTCATAGAAAATGAATTGGGATGGTTGGTACGTAAAGTCTATGAGTCAGGCCGTCAGTTTGAGGACAGAGAATCGCTTATTCCAGCCATTAAGTTACCATGGAGAGAAATTTCGCTGGACTACTTAAAGAGTTTATACGATTCCATGCCAGCCCGAATTTATGAAGTAATCAAGCATAAAGGTGGTAGTACCCAATACTAGAAATAACCATTAAAAAAATTATTTAAAGAAAATTTTGTTCATTTCTTTCCGATTGATTTTATTTGCATTTTTAAAAGTTGTGTTTATTCAGTTGACGCAAAAAAAAAAAACTGAGTTTTTCAATCTAGAAAGCTTTGCATGAGAGGCAGGGAAAAAATAGTGGTTCTTTTTAAATCATTCTTTTTGATTTGTTTTCTCAACATCATAAGCTATCGGTAAGCATCATCAAATGATGCATTAACGTTCAAAGTTAGGAAAAAATGGACAACAAACTTCAGAAAAATTTTGTGCTTATTCAGTTGAAGCGCAGGTATTTCTCTTAATATGATGAATGATACTTTGTGGCGCTCGTACGCCAAAAACTATTGATTTTATGAAAAAAATTATTGATACAAATCTATAAATTTACCAAATTTCAAAACTCCCGGAAAACTTTCCAGGTAACCCTCTTTTTTTTTTACCAAATGACTGGACTATCAGTGTAAGTTTTGTCACGGAATGCGTTCTAATGGTCTGTTGAATTGGATGCTAGAATTCACTAATCACTACACAGCAATACCTAACTGTATATAATCCAAAAATAGGAGTTTCAGTGCTTTATTTTCGAATAGTTTCAAATCAACCAATAAGAGGGATTTACCTTCTTTCAGAATTGTCCAATTTTCTTTCGTATTGCTCGAAAATGAATTCCTTAAGAAAAAAATCCAGTTTCTTACATCAACTTGACCAAAATTCACACAATTGAATTGCCGAACGGCAAAGTTGAGAAGCACTTTTTCATGACAGATTGTTACTCTTGGAAGTTTTGTCAGATCTTCGCCAGAGGCAGTACCCGTGAAAGATGAAATAAAAACTGTGGGCACGAGCAGGACTCGAACCCCCAACGTTCTGCTTAGCAGCCAACCTAACTAACCACTATAAGTTACGGACACTACTATTTGTCAATAATTCGTGTTAAACAATAGAGAATTTGTTCAAGCGGACATATTTTTATCGTTTCAAGATAAAAACAGCCTATATGATTTTTCAATCGTCAGATAAACAAGCAAATAGTGTTTATTCGACAAATAACAAAATGTTGGATGGATTTCTCAATCGTGAGATTTGAGGAAGACTTTATCAGACGAAAAACGTTCTTATTTATTCGACCGATGAATACTCAGATAAGTTTAAGTTTAATAAGTGTTCCTTATTCTTCTTTGGATAAGTTGGTCGTGTGGATGGCGGGGATAGGGATTGCACTAATATATATATATATATTTTTTTTTTATATAATTTGCACCCACTCAAGGGACTTTTTATACCCTTATTATGCCAGGGACACAGCGAGTGCATTAGGAAGAAAGGAAGGGGTATCTTTTAGAAACTATTTTTAGAAAACGCAAACGTATTCCAAGTTGTAAGTACATATAACATTTCAATAAAAAAAAAAAATTGTACGTGTCAGCTCCGACGCGCGACTGGAGTTCACTCAATAAGAATGATTACATTAACTTAAAATATATAATACGCAAAGGATTGAATTCATACATTCATACATCTATTCATAATAATTTATATATTACTTAAATACTTATGGTAAGCAATATGAATGTCAAAAACTTTGTTTAAAACGTTCGGTTCTTACGTAATTGTGAATGAATCAATCCAAATCTACAAAACTGCATTATTACATTTTCATAACAGTAACATTTTTTTTCAACCTTTTATTAATTAATGATGAATTGATGAAAATACAACTGGTCCCAAATTTATCATGCATTATTGCAAATGGAATTGAATGTCGATAAATTCTAAATCGAATTAAAGCCTGAAGCTTTGTGCTTCTTATGAGATCTTAATCTTGAAAATCCGATTATTAGAACGCACGCTAGTACGCTTTCAATTGAAGAACATCGATCGAATTTTAGCCAAAGCGGGATTCTCCCACAGGTGATGTGTCATTTCGAGCGAACCAAGCAGGTCGTTTGTGTGCATTTATATTTATTTTAAAATCGAGATTGTGATGCTTGTACTAGACGTATCCTTACAAATGAGGTATCAAAATCACCGTTATTTCATGTAGATTAGGCATATGAAAATTTCAACAACCTGTTCATAGGATTAAAACTTGTGAGCAAAGTTATGTAAAAATGTCTACATTAACCATATTAATGAGTTACCGTTATAATAAAAGTAGATTAAATTGAAGAGCATGAAATTCTGTATCATGTGTGAAAATTTCACCGTTCTACGTTGAAATCTCTGTTCAATAAAATAGATTCGACGTGGCACTAAAACTTTCACCCCCTATTTTCACCCCCCCTCGGTTAAGTTTTTTTAAACTTTGAATGTCGTACTTATTTATGTTTAGTCAAAAGCCATAAAAATAAGTTTTAAACTTCTAACCTAATCGACCTCCATACAAACTTTGACCTAACTTTTCAACCCCTTGTGACCTTTTCAACCTTATTTATTGCTTTAAATTTCATCTAAATTGATCCAGTAGGTTAAAAGTTATTAAGAGTTAAAAAAAGCGTTGGTAGTCAATTTTTATAACGCTTTTTTCAATGATTGATTTTCCTATCCATATTTTTTCCATACCGGGGTCTATATATGAATCGATTCTAAAGGAGTAAACTCCAAAAAAGTGAAAGGACTTGGATTCAACATTAAAATATGTATCTACTCAAAAAATTGATATGGTGGTCACATAAATAGACAATTTGTAGATTGTCGATTTATTGAATTCTGTTGAATTTCTATCGATGTTGAAACTAATTGGAGTTCGTTTGTTACAGTATTCCAGGATGTTCTTGCAGTGGCGGCGCAACACCAAAATTTTATGTGGGCAAGGCAGATTTTGCGAGGCCCTATTATGTGGCGACCTGAAGACAGATTTTAAGAACTAATAAAAAAAAAAAAAAACATTAACACTGCAAAGTTTTTATTCATAAAAATACAAATTGTCATCTTCACCTTGTAAACATTTCTGAAAGTGTATATTTAAAATATTTATATTTCTGTATTAAAGGAACAGAAATTTACTGCTTTTCACTTTACTAAATTCTTTAATTATTGTTTCGTAAATGTTTGTTTCAATTGATAAAACAGCCAAAGCTGAAAGTCTTTCCTGGCTCATTGTGTTTCTAAAATAATTTTTTATTAATTTTAATTTTGAAAACTCCTTTCAGCAGAGGCTGTACTTACCGAAATTGTTCACAAATAGGGTTACTTTGGGTAACAAATAAAATGAAAAGGCGTAGAATTTGCTCATGAAAAATATTTGGCTTTTCTAAATCGTGACGGTGACAGAAATTGTGCACATCCTTATCAATTTAAAATTAAGAGTAATTAAAGTAAGAAAACACGTTAAATTGAAACAATAATTTTCTGTATTTTCTCGAAAACTAAGAAATTAAAATATTTTTTTTCATTCAAATGAACAATAATTAAATGTTTTAGTATTTTTAATTTCCAGCACTGAGGCATGAAGATGAAAGATTTTAAACTTTTTTTTGAAACTCTTATGTATGAAGCTTAGTATTATTAACACAGGGATTATTAACACAGGGAAGGCCACTTATGACACGTTCTAAGGAAAAATGAATTATGAAAACATCGAAAAAATTTTCGGTTCATTTATATTAGTTTTGAAACTAAACAAATCTACATATTATTTATGTTAATTTTTCCCACTTTTTGAATTTAGAGACAAGAAGTTGTTTATGTAATGCAAAGAAAGATGACGAATATTTTCACGTGTTAAAACGAAAACAGCAACCCTGTTTGCTTTTTTTTTCATGTTTATTCTATTTTTCGAGACTAGCTTAAAATGACGGTTGAGTCATGATTGAAACTAAAATTGTTCATTAGCGGACTATAATTTTTCGCCAATATTTTTTTTAAATATTTGAGTGCGTTCATGCCTTCCAACATACTTTACTATAAGACATAAGTATGTCATCGGTCTAGAGTTTCGGAACACATCCAAAATCTTAACTTCTAATGTATTCGTGGTGAGTTTAAGAAAAACGTGTTATGACAATTTCAAAATTCAATCTAGCAACCTACGGTAAATTTGAAAAAAATGATAGTTACCAAAATAGAATTGACAGAATGGAAAAATCTCACCTCATCTCTTTGTTTTCACTCACTCTCAACTCACATTATTATTCATGCACACGAAAAGAATAAAAAATGAAAATTGCGGGATCTAGGGAGTAAAACGTAAGTCAGTTTCACATCTTATTATTTAGTTAATCTTTGCTAGCGACTGCGTTGCGTCTTGCGTGCGTGTGGTACTTTAATCTGATTGGTTGGCTTCCTAGTAAAGAAAGTAAAATAATAAAACAAGGGACTCCCCGCACCCGCACTGGTCTACGTGGCAAGGATTTACTCGCGATGGTTACGCAACGTAACAAATGTTGCCAGACTAAAAAAATATTTCACAACAAAATGAATTAATTTCTTTTTTTATTTTATTCTCACAGAAGCAATGCATACAAATTTTTGAAGAGCGAGGCCCCTTGTACCGCGAGGCCGGGGGCGAGGGCCAACATCGCCCACGCCCTACGCCGCCTCTGTGTACTAGTTACCCATGTTGATGTGAAATGGATTGTCCCAAAGAATTGAAAGTTGCAGGTACTGGAATGAAGAATCAATCGATTGTTTTCAGCAAATTCTTGAATCTTATATTCAAACAGAAGCACTTTATACTTTCGTTTCAATTTAAAGCTTTAATGAGCACAACCTTTTCGAACTGCTGCTCATTCCAATCAAAACTTGAAAGTGAAAATTTCACTGCAAAAACCCGTGAACGTTTAAACAGTTAAATATTGACATTTCGTGTCTATATTTGTATTTTGGATAAAGTTCGTACACTTTGATGCCCCATATCTGTATGTAACGCGAAAACTATTCCAAAGAATCCCTTGAAAGAACATCCCTTCATCAAACAAACTCCTTCTCGAGGTCATGCATACATAATGCATGCCTTCACCATCATACATTACACCATGTCATGCATAATGCCGGTTTAAAATTCCATACAATTGCATGTTTACACTGAGCGTTTAATCCAAAGTTTTCCTTCTCAATCAACCCTTAAAATTGTCAATCAACATTACCAAATACCGTAAATGTGAATAAAGCCATACCTGCCTGGGCCTGCACCGCTATAAGGCTTACCGTCAAACGTTATATTACAATGGCAGATGGATTAATATTATTCTACCTCTACGTCGGCATTTTCCATATTAAAGTGAAAAGTTAAGTCTTTAAAAATCTTGTTTTCTATGTCATTTCCGGTAAAGTCATTTCTAAAACCAACAAACGGAGCTCTAGATGAAAAGAGGTATCGCACTGTCACCCAAACGTCACAAAAAAGATAAATCAACCAACACCATCGCTATTTCAAATCCAACGAAAAAAACCGTCTCTGAAGAATAGATAACATAAGCTAGAACGAGAAAGCATGATGGAATCTCTTTCGATCGACTCCATTGTTGATGATATAAAATTTGGCACGCGACGTTTACCACGCCTCCCAGCTTTGCGCACATTAAGGCGTAACGAATTTCCCTAACCCCTGCGCAACAGCAACAACAACAAAATGAAATAAAATCCCAACAACAACGACACTATTGTGCCGCAACCAATTGGATTGCTGCCACAGACCGGTTTTCCAACTCCAGCTGAAAAAAAAGGAAAAACAAACAACGAACGGTCCAAACACCACCTAAACTCAAACACCATATCGAGACGATACAACGGCATCTGTTTTCTACTTGGGATTTCTGGTTTACACAGACAGTTTTATTCTGACAGTTCACAGTTGTAGTCGAATGGTCTTGTGTTGGCGGTGACGATGCGACAAGCGACAACGTATTGACGACACGACCTGTGAATTTTAGACAACATTTTTGCCGTCGTGGTTTTGAGGTTTAGTTTCGTCTCGGATAACATTCTTGCCAATTAGAATATTTGAAAACCGTTAAAAATGGTGTTTTTCACGTTGCGTTAACATTACGGATTAAGCAGTTGTGTTTGACAAATAAACACAACTAATCAGTGTTTTTTTTAGAAAAAGGAATCTATTGTTGGGGAATAGAAAGATAAAAAATTTTATTTAAAATTTGTGTGAAGTGAAAGCGAATTGGAAAGTGATTTCTTTATCATTTGCTGATAAAGAAGTGTGATTGGAGTGCGTAAAGTTAAAAGTTTGGATTTACATTCTGCAGAGTGGATAATTTCGTCAAAATTGTGGAAGCAATAAAAATGAAGGTAAGTTATCTCACAAAGCGCTAAGGGTTGGTTGCTTTTGTAACCAATTTAATGTTGAAACAGAATTTGCGAAAATGCGTCGGCATTTTGAAAAAAGAGTTTATGGAGAAAGTCAAAAGTCTTGTGTCGTGCGAGAAAAAGATGACAAAATATAAAATAGTTTACATTTAGAAATGTTGTTTTTAATGCAAAACAAAGTTGACTTTCATTAAGATCCGTCAAGGAACTTGTCATCGATTTTTTTTTTAAATCTCAACCACGATATGGGCTAAACATTTCCAGACGATAAGACAGGAAAGTTTGATTAAAAGCACGGAAGCTGCAAGAACAATTCAACACACACAAAATTTAAATGGAAACGTAAAACAAAAATATTTAAATTATAACAAACCATCAACACCTTTCTAATATCAATCATAAATTGTTTTATTACGGCGAGACTCTTTCAAAGATAAACCCTGCAGGTTCTAAAATCTAAACCTACCTGCTTGCATTTGTGTGCTTTTGTTTGTGAAACTAACCGGTGTCAAATTAGAAACTGATTGAGAAAACCGATATTTTGCATTGGTTGACCGTTGATGGTGGATTGATGACGAAGAGTTAATTTCAATACGGCACAATACCTAAGGCCCCAGCTAAGGATATCAAATATACTATTGTAGTTATATTTTTACTATTCTACATTTTCATTTATCAAAAGAAGGCTACAGTCAGTGTAGCGAAATATATTCAGCCTTATCATGAATTCCGCCCGAACAGCATTCCGCCCGGAAAAAATCCCTTTTTTCTTTTCCCTTATTGGGAAATCCGGGCGAAAAAAAATCTATGTTCGAAAAATTCCCCTTATCGGCATCAATCATTCCGGGCGAAATCGAACGATATTTAAGCTTAAAATTTTCACTTTTGTTTTGGTGGCGAAAAGATAAACAATCTCAAAATTCAAGTTAAAACGTTAACTATTTATAATTGTTTGAACTAAAAATAAATCTATAAAAATATGAAATATCAGAAATGTATTTCAATTACATGAGAGCACGGGTGAATCTACCGAAATCTTACTTACTTACTTGGAGGCGCTACAGTCCGGTGTGGACTTGGCCCTCAATCAACAGTCTCCGCCAGCCAGCTCGGTCCCTAGCTAGCTGTCTCCAGTTTTGCACTCCAAGTTGATTGAGGTCCTTTTCCCCTTGTGTGCGCCACCTGAGTTGCGGTCTTCCTCTCCTTCTGCATCCCTCGGGAATAGTGTCGAAGGCTTTCCGGGCCGGAGCATTGGTGTCCATGCGCTCTAAATGACCGAGCCATCTGAGTCTCTGGACCTTGACACTTCTGGCTAGGTCCACGTCGTTGTAGAACCCGTAAAGTTCGATGTTGTATCTTCTTCTCCACTCCCCATCAATGCACACGGGGCCAAAGATAACCCGAAGAACTTTCCTCTCGAAACAGCCTAAGGCACATTCATCCGATTTTGTCAAAATCCATGCTTCTCCACAATACAGAAGGACAAGGAATGATGAGGGTGCTGTATAGTTTTACCTTAGTTGAGCGAGAGAGGGCTTTTGCACTTAGCCCAAAGATTAGGAAGAGTAATTCTTCGTCTTATCTCGGCGCTGGTGTTTTTGCCGGTGTTAATAGCGGAGCCTAGGTAGACAAACTCTTCTACTACCACGAAGTTGTATGCGTCTATTGTGACGTTGGGTGTCCTTTCTCGAACACAGCATAAATTTCGTTTTTCCATCATTTACCGCTAAACCCATTTTTGCCGCTTCTGTCTCAATTCTCACAAAGGCACCATTGACATTATGCTGATGGATCTGCCGCAAAGTGAAAATTTGGTCGCTGACTTTAATGGCCTTAAGCCACATTGATAAGGACCAATCAGATTGTTGACGAAAGGCTTCAGACACTCACGTATTACGGCAGATGTTAAGTAGACTGATTCCTCTGTAGTTGGCGCAGTTAAGAGGATCTCCCTTTTTCAGGATCTGCCTATATCACTTGGTCGAAATATCCGTTTGTTAGTCGTTTGATCAAATTCTCTATTTAAGTTTTCTAAAGAATGCAATACTTTCCATTACCTTAAGACTGCATTTCAAAAGATAAACAACGAACTGCATTTGTTTAATATCAACTTTCGTCGTTAGTTGAAATCTCAAATAAGAATTTTTTAAAAATACCTTCTGAAATAAAAAATCAATTTATTTAAACTGAAAAATACTTCACATAGACATCGACGTTGCCAATACAGTGATAGCAAACTGAGCAAAAATTTCCCATATGTTTAAATTTGTTTTCAAAATGATAAATAATAGAATTGATATCTTACGAAATGTGCGTCAAAAGCATCAAAAAATGAAAGCTTTGAGTTGAAAAACAATATTCCATCAATAAACTAGCCATCCGGATTGAGAGTTAAGAAAAATATAAAAAATTTCGTTTATTTGAAAGGGAAATATATATGGGACATTTTTCCCAAGTAACAATTTAACTTCTATAAGGCTTAAGCGAAGCTATTTCAAGATTTGTATCTTGCTTGTATGAAACCTTATACAAATACGTTTGGCGCACGTTATGCAAGCCATTGATTCCTTAAATCAATTATGATAAGGCCTTATATCAATTGATTTAAAGAAGTAATAGCTTCTCGGAAGAAATCTCTATAAGGTCTTATAACAGTTAATTTAAAGAAGCAATAGCTTCTTTCAAGAATTGCGAATAAGACCTTACAACAGCTCGATACAAAAAGCAATAGTTTCTTTGAAACGGTAAAGATAAGGCCTTATGCAAGTTATTGCAAAAGTAGAGAAAAATTTATTTTCAACATGAAATTGTTTTTCTTTTGCGATCCTCTGTTGTTTGCTGCTTTTATTTCTGATGTGACATGGGCATTCGGTTATTTTTATCATTAATTATATTTGTTTGTACAATGGGAATAAATATTAGAGTTTACCTATGGGATTTGAACTCGAGACCCTCCGCTTATCAGTCGAGCATTCATCCACTGCGCTATTGCGACTTCTATGTTATGAGTAGCAAACTTGAAAATAGTTGTTGCAACTCATTTCTCTCAAACTTTATGACACAAAATGTATAATGTTACTAAATTCGTGAAGAGTGAAACATTAAAATTGAATAAAAAGAAAGTTGTGGATTAAAGGGTGTCCATCCATCCAGATAAGATACAGATAGCTTTATTGGAAACTGACTTGAACACATAAAATAAAAAAGAACATGCCATGAGATTTGAACTCGGATACCTTGACATTCCTAAGAGTGTCCGCTTTCTTAAGTGAGCAATAATTATCATAAGGAAACCAGAGTACGCATGTATTGAAATGAACAATCAAAAAACAATCACACATACATACGCGAAGTAACAAGATTGACATTTCGTTTGTTATAATTTGCACAAGGAGGCCTTATCCGAGTTATCAATTGCAGATTGTTATTAGGAAACAAATAAAAGGCCTTATACTAGCTATTTTAAATGTGCTTTCACGAGGAAGCAAAGCGAGGCCTTATGTGATTTCGGTAAATCAATCTCGTGCAAGAAGTTTGTTATAATTTGCACAAGGAGGCCTTATCTCTGTTATCAAATTGCAGACTGTTATAAGTAAATTACAAAAGGTCTTATTTAAGCAAAATAAAAACAATCTTCCTTAAATAAGTCTTAAAATAACTCTATGGAAGCTATTGCTTCTAAATATTCAGGAATCGGACCTTATACAAGATAAATTGTTACTTGGGTTATTTCCTTGAAAACTGTGCTTTCTTCTACAAGTGTTCTATATTCATTTTATTCGAAATGTAAATACAAATTCGAAGTGAAATCCTCTTCGGGCGAGATTCCCGATAGCTTTTGAAATTCCGGGAGAATAGAATTCGTTCGGGCGGAGTTCTGTTCGGGCGGAATTGATGATAAGGCTGATTATAACTTATACCCAAAGTAATGGAATGAATTATTGACCCAGTTGATTGGATCAATAAAGCACAAATCGCTTCTAAACTTATAACACGCACGCAGTCATGAATGGAGTTGTACACTAAAATTGAATTGATGTGACTTTGGCTAACTTAGTTTGTATTATCTTAGAAAGTTCTTACGTATCGTGTTGTACAGTACTTATACAAATTTGCAGAAAATGTACACCGTGAGGTGCATACAGCATACCTATATTTTTTAACATTAAGTATTTGTAACGATTAGGTATAAGTATAATGATCATTCTCAAATATTTGAAAGAAGGACCGACGCGACGTTGCGTTACTGAGTTTGAGACCGCTCTTCATCAAAAGCCAAAAATCAATCAACTCCCTTATATATAGATACCAAAAATTATCTAGCTTCACCCAATCAATTCCGTCGAAACCTTCTCTTTAAACTAATTAAGGCAGCTAAAATATGTTCAGGTTTCAAAAAACGAAAACCATTACCTACATTGTGAGACCATACTCCGCCAGGGTGGTTTTCTTCATGTCATGGAACATTTTTTTTTCTATAAAAAAGATACGTTATCACTCAGCCTTATGCAAATTTAAACGAAATTTTTTCGATATCTTATAATTTTTGAAAAACACGATAAATCCTAAGAAAAAGTAGAAACATAGATCGATGTAACCAAGTTTGTTTTGTTACTTCAGCGGGAAAACAAAAACTTAACAACAAAAATAGAAGTTATTGAAAATATTCTGAAAGAAAAAACAATGCACTTTTACATTAGCCTATACAAGCACTAAGTATTTACACTTTCGTTAGAAATATCCAGAGTTCAACAGAAGCTGAAACCTAAAGCCACTTCTTAAGTTCGTTCTCCGCCTAACTTATCTTTTATTTGAGTAATCATCAAATTATACATTTTCCCGAACGAAGTACCAAATCTTTCTAATATTAAACGTTCTAGCAACATTTACTTTTTAAATTTCAAACATATGAAGATCGTATGCACAAAGGGTTTAATGTATCTGCTTGAAACATGTCCCAAAGGACAGACAGACTGATTGTGCTTCACTTCGGAGCTTGTTGATAAACACTTCCTGCATTGACAAACACATTTGAAAACCACTTTTTCGAAATTTTCCATCACCGCTATATTGTTATATTGATTTCTTAATGAACGCAAGTGAAAAGCAGGTAAAAATGAATGATTCTGAAACTAACGAATCCCGAACATTAACTCGGGACTTCAATCGATCCTTTTTAAATCTGTGTGATAAACAGGGATATGCACACATTCTTACAAGGATTTTCACACGCACATTGACAGCAAACGTTAGCAAAAAGTATATTTTTTTAAATCTTAAAAACAAAATGATAGAGATAGTTTTTCCAAGATCGTGCATTTCTTCTCAAACATGTAAAGGGTCCGCCAAATAACTTTTTTTTCTGTTGAAAATGCTATAAGAAAAATTACTCAATATTTTCTCGAATTTCTTTTTTTATTTAAAAGTAAAATCCTTCCGGTTAATAATAGAAAAGGTAGCCTACACGATCGGTCCAATTTTTGAGCACATTATCGATTGTGTATGCAGCTGTATTTTACCAATTGCTTCACGAATATTGCCATTTAAAGCGTCAATTGTCTCTGGCTTGTCGGCGTAACACTCACCTTTTACACCACCCCACAAGCAATAGTCCAACGGTGTCCAATCGCAGCTCCGAGGTGGCCAAACTGCATCAGCTCTGCGGCTGATAGTGCGATCTTTAAAAACAGGGCGCAAATCATAGAGTATAGCTTCGGCCTCTGGACCAAAATCCGCACAAAACGGTGACTCGTTTTGGGTGTATCGGCTTTTCGGGTTTTCTGTGCCCCAAATGCGACAATTTTGATTGTTTACATATCCACCAAGATCAAAATGAGCTTCATCCGAAAAGATGATTTTTTTTTGGCAAAATCGGCATCTTCTCTAAGTCGATCGCAGGCCCACTTAGCGAGGCAATAACGCATTGGATGGTTAGTTGGCTTCAACTCCTGAACCAATTGGACTTTGTATGGCGTCATACCAAGGTCTTTAGACAAAATTCGTCTCAATGATGTCTCCGAAATGTTCAATTGTTGAGAACAACGCACGTTGCGCTTCACGCACACTTTCTGCCACTGCAGCAATATTCTCGGGTGTACTCACTGTTTTTGGCTTTTCACGATTAGGTTTATCGATGAGAATGCCAGTTTCTTTCATTTTTTTTTTCACAAAATAACGAACATATGGAGCTGACGGTGCTTCTCTTCTTCCAAAATCCGTACGCAATTTTCACACACATTCTGCAACATTACCATGATTTTCAAAGTAATTTCGCAATATTTCCCAGCGTTGTTCAAGCGTATATACAACCATATTCGTTCAGCGGAAGGATAAAACTAATTATCTGTCAAATCAGACATGAGCTAAGTGTTACCATTCACGAAATAAGCACTAGTTGAAAAAAAACGTTAGATGGCGGACCCTTTACTTTTGACCTTTGCATATATATTTTATAGGTACTATCAAGAAGTGTCGCCATCTAGCTAGAGGCAGAGAAAGCCGTTTTTATTTATACAAGTTTGACATTTTGTCTCAATGACAACTCTTTGTAAAAAAAATCATCGTTGTTTTGTCAAAATCAAAATTTACCAACATATCAAATCTTTCTTAGGGAACAAATTTGTCATTTTAAGACTTCAATGCAAATCGAGAAGGTTTGACACCTTCTTTACGTAATAATTACCATATAAGAAATAAAATAATATGAAATTCCCGTTGAAGAAATTAACGTGTTGCCGAAAACTAAAGTATGCATATCGAGATAAATTCACGAAAAATACTTTCAAATTTCGACTAACTGAAAAACAGTTTCAGTAAACCACGATAATGTCTGCTAATATCCACTTAATCTATGAACTTGATAATTATTAATTATTAATCTATGAACTTTGAAATATTTTCACAACGGTAACGAAGTGGGTTTTGGAGTCGATAGACCGCAAACCAAAATCCACCGAAATCCCACAAGCCATTTCATAGCAATATACATTTTATCGCAGTACTTTAGCCCGAATTTCATTTTTCCAAAAAAATAATCCCTTTTTGCATGACAAATTACAACTTTTCTGTAACTCAAAATTATGAGAATTAAGGAGATCGGCATCTGGTATCTTATTCGAACCATTTTACATTATTGTTTATTGAACCAAAAATATATATAAGATGTAACTTATGCTTAAAATTATTTTAAACTTAATATTACAGACAATTTGGCACAAAATCGGCCTAAAAATGTACAATGGTTAAATTTAAAATATTAATACACTGAATTATACTTAGCTTAAAATGTATTCCGTTGCGTGGTTCATCTCAGGTTGTTCAGTCCTGAATCCTGATGGTTGTCTACTGTTGGTTGGTTTGGATTGGTTGGCATCCGGCCGCGTTGATATGCTGACTCCAGGCCAATTGATTGAGGATATCCATGGCACTCAGGTACTTTGGTTTGGGATGTAATTTCTCGTTGGTCGTCGTTCTCATCGGGGGATTGGGGTGATTGGTAACATTTGCAACCATCTTCATAGCTGCGTCAATAAGAAATGTGTCCAGTGTCTTGACTCGGGCTTCCTCGTAGAGCCGCTTGTTGCTGTAGTACTTGCGCCTTTTCCTTTCGAAGTGTAGTCCAGTGCAAATCCTTAGCAGTTTCCTTTCAAATAATAGAATTTTTTGCGTCGCTTAACTTTTTGGATCCCTAAATTAGGCCGGGCACTCAAAATCTTGAGAATCATGGAGAACGAAGCAATTCAATTCTTCGTTCAAATTATTCTATTGATACAATCAATTGCTTTTTTGAAATAAAAATCAAATCGAAACAGGAAATTGCTTCTATTCAGACTAAGTTATATTGAGTTATATCAGACAAGGTAACAAAAAGATGATTTATTCAAAATTACTGGCAAGGCAAGCAAAGGTCATTTGAAGACAAATAATTTATTTTTCGCATGATTCTTTAAAAGTATTTTAAATTCGTTTTTAAATATTAGTAATTATAGAATGGTATCTCCAACAGATAAAAAAAAAATCAGTTTCAATTTAAGCATTGACGAGCATAAATCTAAAATTTACCATGTATGTATTAAATATAAATTCTGCTGCACAATTTCTTCATCTTGTCACAGCTGTCAATAGCCAATTAAACTCGACCTCCTATCGACGATGTATTTTGTAGGTATGTACCTACCACTTTTCTATAATTTGTTGCGCCTTACTTCCCACGTTTGATCAATGATTCCTGATTGTATTTTAAGTAAACTTAGTCAACCAAATTGGATGTGGATTGTGGATCGGTCACACATTTTCCTTGAAACCCACTTTAACATCAATTCGCTTGTTAATTTATGTATTTTTATCTTTCAACAAATCAAAATTTGTGTAGTTATATAACAGCCATACCTACTTAAGCCCACTGAGCTTAAAGACATGTTCGGTCATAAATTCTGCCTTATAGAATAAGACTTAATGGTAGCAGCGTAAATGTGAAGATTGTTTTTCTTTAATTTGGCAGCACATAATCTGTACGAACTAATTATTTTCATATCTTTATTGCAAAATGCAAAACACTTGCACTCAAAAAATAATAAACTTAAGCGTATTATGGTTCTTGTATCTTGCTCTCGTTCCATACATACAGTTAAACAAGTTTTATTGCAGTATATTTGCTTTAAACGAACGTCTAGAATTTTTATAAATAAAACAAGAAGAAAAATTTATTATTGTATAATTATGTCAGAAACCTCAAGGAACAAGTTAACTCTTTATACAAATCTTTTGGTGATGCTTTGAAATATTAATTTAATAATTTAAAACATCAACAAGAATGGCTATCGGAATAAGTCGTTTCCTTTTCGGTCTTTGCCTAAAAACAAGAACGAAAAAGAACCTGATCTTAGTTGAAACTACATCTTCCAACACTGACACTCAAGAACTCGGTCAACAGAACGTGCTCAGAATCTATAAATACAATTAAGAAATCTATTAACAAACAAAATCTTCCGTTTGTTGAGTTTTGTAGGTGGATATAGGTACATAGTTGTCCCAATAATGTCGGTTCCGTTTAGTATACGGTAGTGAAGCCTAATCGAAACTTTTGACGTTGCATATCTACCGCACTGTTCCGGATGACGAAAAGAAAAACCCAAACACACTTAAGTACACGTTCCCAGCCTGGCTCCGGATGTCAAACACAGAAAAATTAAATAAAATAGTTTCTACTCACTGTGCAAATATATGTACGTGCTGCCAACAAACTTCACACGTTCACACACTATTTTTAACCTATGCGTAGGTACTCGTTTTTATTTGTGCCATTGGATGTCATCAATGAATGTGCTGGACCGGAATACTACACGCCAAGCTTTGCATTCCAAATGAGATGATGGCTCCCAAACGGAAATGAACCACCATCCACTTGTATAATATTGACTGACAAAACAAACCATAAAATACATAAGACCAAACTCCGAAAACTGGTTACAAAAATTAAGTGTTGCATTTTGATTGCATTTCAAAAGTTGGTATATTCCTTGAAAAATACAAAAAAAAAACCTAACACAATCTTTTGATGAAGTTTATCTGACAATTTATTACAAAGTCGCGTTAATCTGCTGAATGAATACCGAGGGTTCCATAACTTGGCAATAAAGTTGCAATATTCCATCACCTAAACGAGTTGCGCACTTATTGATAAAACGTCTCACATGCATCATTGAAATTAAACATCACAGGTGTTGCAAGTTGGCGCGCGCAATCAGCACATGCACACGTCATTATCACTTTGGATTAAGATTCTTTGACATACGTGCTAAGTATAAGCTTTGTCGTTAAAAAATAATTATAAATTCTTTTTTTAACTTGATAACAACTCCGAATAACAGTGGTGTGGACAAAAATTTTAACAAATTTTAAAGACAACTTTTTTTTTATTATTTCTTAGAGATATTTTTAATATTTGATTTTGCAATCTTAAATTTCCGCAAGATGAATTAACAAATGAAAATAAATAAACAAAATTTTTTATCAGCACTGTATGATTAGGCATTGCGCATATGCAACTAACTCGAGCTTAAGCAACAACATCAGCAAAACTTGCATTAGTTTTCGAAATATTTTATCAATTAATATGCGAACATAATCCCGCTTAGCATCAAATCGAGAGTGAAGTTGACAAGTCGTTTTGGTTTGCCATCACAATTTTAAGCTGTCAGTTTCTCAAGTGTGTTGCTTGCTTTTCAATGATCTGCAAAAATGTTACGTTTTGATGAATTTGATTTTTTTTTTAAATTCGAGTGATCAATATAAAGTTAAGAACAATTTTGTTGTCAAAACTGTCATTTGGATATAGCTAAGTGAAAAATGATGTTTCATAAACATGGTGATCATTAATTGGACCAATTGAATGGCTGACATGTTGTTGACAGTTTTAGGTGAAGTTTGAAATCATGTAGAACTTTTGAAAATTGCAAAAGAAAGATATAACTTTGCATTAAAGTTATGAGGATACACTAGGCCTATGAAAATACACAACACATTTTGTCTGTCATTATGAGTTCGAAAAACTGATTTCGTAAGTGCAAGAATCGGGTTTTCCAACAAAGGGATTTGACAACTCTGAGCTGAGTTTGTGAACGCACCCATGTCCTAGTCATCGAACTGTCATTAGGCATTTTCAAAAATTCGTTCAGAGAGAACAGAGCAAACATCGTTCGAGCAAAAAGAGCGTGCTCTGAATATGTTCAAAGATGAACATGACTTTTGTAGCCTTTGGACTTTCTAAGCGAAAACTTGAACACGGAACATTTTTTTGACTCTGCTCCGAACGTTTATTTGAAATTTGTGAAAATTGATTAACGGTGAAAGTGTGTTTTTCTCAAATAAATTTGTATCGTTTGTGTTCGTCAGTTCAGTAAGTCACATCTATTCTTGTATGTTCATGTATACGAAATGAAAATAAAATGAAAGAAAATAAAAATTACAGGATTTAGGGGACAAAGGGCTGAACACAATGCGTCGTTAGTCACCCGACGACGAAAATGACAGGTGAAATTTGTATGGATTCGCGCGACGTAGTAACATTTTTTTTTAATTTTTCGCGCAACGAGTTTGACATTTCCATACGAATTTCCGCTGTCATTTTCGTCGGTGGGAGCATTGAATAAAAAGTACAGGAAGCGGTGTAAGCTACATGTACAGTATACGTGAGTGAAACAACAAAAATTTCTGATGATGTCAAATTTTGGGACCTCAGCTGTCAAATTTTGGGACCTCCGCTGTCAAACTGGGCCTGTGCTGTCATTTTGCTGAGCTCTGTCAAAAAAACAAAAACTCGAGTTCAAGGGCGCATTTATTTTTGTTGGTGATCGTTACAAAATTTCTTGTGCTTTTTAACACTTGATCAAGTTGTTCATAGAATGCGCTTTCGAATTCGACCTGAAAAAGAACAATAAATATGATGAGTTAAGGATGAAAAATTTAGAAAATGTAACGAAAGATTAAAAAAAAAAATAATAAAAATCGTGCATGTACACCTTGAACGTTAAAACACCATGTAGTCCAAAAAAGAATTGAAATTGAAAAATAAAATTGATGCACAATCGATATAATCTTGATTCAATCATATTTCGCTTGACGCCCCTGAGATTAACCATTCAACTGCAGACCAGCCCTGTTGTAATGCGTTTGTATTTGTGAAACTCACACTACTTAGAAAAATGCTTCACTTCTTTTTCATAAGACCCCTTTACTTCTTATTCAATGGGTGGGTGACGTTCAGCTCTTAAAACGTAAGTCAGTTTCTGTTCTCCTTCCTTCTCTTTTCTCTGGTAAAGTACCTACATGAGCGAGCAACGTCTGCAAATTATAAAAAAAAAATCTACCGAATTCGGAGTTGGTGATCGAAACATTAATGTCGTTTTCCATTGGTTGTTCAGAAGCATTCGGAAGAGTCCGGAAGTCTTCTGAAACCATTCCATTGGACTGACTTTGACAGACGGAATACTTCTGAGAAGAGCAGAACTCTTCTGTTTTGAAAACAGAATGGTCCGGAGAATGACAGATACATCATAACCCGTTCCATTGGCGGTAGAAGAAGAAACGTCAAAAAAAGACCAATGGAAAACGACATAAGAACGATAAAACTATTTTTGGGTAGTAATTTTGGCCCTATAGTAGAAAAGACAGGCAAGACAACAAGTTCAGTGCAAAAATTTGAGTCAACATATTCGTTGTGTGATCTTCCCACTTCAGACATGGTTTGGTCGAAAAGTCGAAGATATAACTGAACTACCGTTCAGGCAAATGATCGAAATCGTTCAATTCTACAGTGTTCTTTGAACAAATTAAGTAGAAATTTGCAATAGTTTTTGAAAAAAATTAGGTTTTTAATCCTACAAAATCTTTGCCATCCGCCGATTAAATTTGACAGTTGATGGCATAATAGGGAGATAAGATACGAACCTAGGTAGCCAGAGGGATATTTCGTTCTCAATGTTACCGGACTGCCTAAAAAACAGTTCTTAAAAACACTTATGAAATTTGCCTGCACTGAATTTAATTTTTGAACGCATACTCCCCACAAATTCCAACCAGAAAACATCCCTGGAATCGTGCGGAGTACTACTTGATGTATATTGGAGCGCATTTTGCTCCTAGAAACGATCGTTTCAGAAACCAAAGACTAAAACTTTCTTAAATAGTTGTGAAAAAGCTTCGTTTTTATCAGGAGCCTACGTAACCGAAGAAGGCACTTCTTAATTTCGAAAATAAAGGAGTTTAATCAAGCGTAAGTGCGAAGTAATGTTGTCTTTAAGAACGTTTACTCATCGTCTCACTATGTACACGTTCAGCTATCTAAAGTTCAATTTTCTATACCAAATTTCATCTAAATCAGTTCAGCGGTTCAGCGTTACAGAGACACCGATCGACATTGTACAAATGAGTTAAGGTATTCTAGTGCAACCCCCCTGAAAAATAATTTGAAACACGCACTTCAACGTCAAATCTAACCGTGCGGTGATACTGTTAAACTTTCTTCACCACTAACTCATTGTTAATTTTTATTTATGCGCGATTAACTTAAAAACACATCAAAATAGTTAAATTTTACGATGAATGTCATTTCGTTCTTCCATTCCACTCAATTTGCATCTCTCCATGATCATCAATAACTTTTTCCACAAGAAACCCATTCAAAAGAACCTTTATTAAATGACACGTTATTTTTATAGTTTGTAGCACTTTTGTGGTAACTGCGCTTAAATTTAAATTCAATCGATCCATCGATCTCTCGATGTTTCGATGGCGATGGAAACATGGAAGAACAAAAAACTAGGTTTATGGGAAAATTTCGTCTCAACAAAAGAGCCTCGCTTGATTCCTTCGACAAAATGCCCTTAAACATAACTCTACAGATTATGACATGCAAACAATAAACTATTAAACCATTTATATTCTTGTCTGTCTGTCTCCGTTTGCTTGTCGTCATCGTCTCTTCGATACTATAAACAGGAACACGCCCAATCAAAAACCAAAACCAAAAACCCCCAAAAAAAAGCTCTAAAAGAAACGTTTCGACACTTGTAACAGAGCGATAATGCTTATTATTTAAATATCTCATCTGACCATATATTCAAATGCTCATAACTTAAGATCGAAGAACAAGGAGCAAACACAAAAAAGCTGACAAGCGACATGACACCAAAACCAAAAATTTCTATACAAATGGAAATGAAAATGCCATATTCGGACGTCATCGTCGTCGAACTCTTGGCTCGTATAATGTAGACCTATTCGACTTCGAGCCATTCGATGGCATTTATTAAATTTTAATAACAACTCAAAGTTTTGGTGGACTGAAAGAGTCTTGGCCTCCCATTGGGAACTTTTATTATTGCCTATGCTGCCTTTGGCGGGTTCAACCCTGACGCGAATGCTTTCAACGGAGAATTTGAATATTTTGTCATTCTGTTTCTTGTTTTGTATAATTCGACTAATTTATTGGTAGATATTAATTTATATATGCGGAGAGACCACTGAGTCAATAAATTCAAGTCTTGTCAAATTACATATGAAAGGAGCTTTGTAATTTGTTCAGTTGTTCAAATTGAAAACGCTTTGAACTTTTTACCGACTTTTATATAAATTTAGTTTGTTGTTCTATGAATGGAGGTATGACGTGAAGTTCGAGGCACAAACTCGCTTGTATTTGAAAAGCTGGGGAGATGTCTATTTTAGAAAAGTTTACTGCAAATTTTTATATACGTCAAAATTCTATCGCTTTTGGTGGAAAAAAATATTTGTCTGTTCTTCGTAAGATCGTAAGATCGTACTATCAACCGAGGATCTTAAATCGAGTTCTATTGCATGAAAACCCAGCAACTAGCTGAATTGGCTGCTTCCATTAAACTTGCGATCAGATCCCAGTCAGAGAACGTACGTCGCGCGTCGTGCGTGCGTCGCTTCAGTTCTTGAGTCAGCTTGATCTCGTATGAATGTAAACCAAGATCCTTACGCAAACTACGCCACAATGTGGTCTGAGCACGCTGTGGAACTGATAGATTTGGATCATTTGCCTGAACGACAGTGATATCTTTGACACTTCCTGCACTGTACAAGCTTCAAAGCTCAAGAAAGTGAACGAAAGACTATCAGATGTTTCATATACTCCGAATCTTTAAATTTAACCTTTTACCATCACCTGGCTTCTTCGGTTATGTAGGCTCCTGATATACGTTGCGTTGCTTATGTCTTCGCAACTATTTAAGAAGGTTCTCGTCTTTGGTTTCCAGACCGTTCCTTTCCAGGAGGAAAATTCCCCTCTCAAACAAGTGGTATTCCACACGATTCCAGGGATGTTTTCTGATTGAAAGTTGTGGGTACTGCCTTCAAAAATTAAATTCAGTATACTTTCATTTTTACAAAATTCTCAACTCGGTTTGACAACTCTGTTCGCAAACTCGGTTTGCGCTTGAAGAAAAACGAGTTAGCTGGCTTCTTATTTTTTAATTGTTTCTGATTTTACTTTTGGAAAAGTGTTTTCTGGAACAGTTTTTGGGGCAGTCCGGTAACATTTAGAAAGAAATATCCATCTGACGACGTAGATTCGTTTCTTATCTCTCTATTGAGCCATTAACTGTCAGGTTTCATCAGCGGATGGCAAACCTAATTTTTTCCGTTATTAAGTGTTTTCTTGATCGATTTTCGTGGTAATCCGACTTGGCGAATCGAGTTAGAAAACCTAGGTGACTTATTCAATTCGAACTGCACCTCAGTTTACATTAAAACCAGCTCAAGTTTACTAAACTTACAACATTTACGGCTCGGCACATCACTAATTCTAATAACCTCCCCAGAAAGTGAAGAGACCTCAGTGAAATTTTTCAAAAATTACTGAACAACGTTTTTCGTTGAAATGTTCGTTGAATTCCTTAGGTTTCCGGTTCCAAACCTGATTATTGCGCTTTCCAGATTCTGGTATCTTTTTTCTCCGTTCTCCTTTTTCAAGATTCGGATTTCCGTTTATCTGTTTCCGACTTAGAGTTGTCTTTTTCCGATCGTCAGTTTAAATTTTGATTACCTGTTCTTGTATTCCGCTTTCCCACACTAAAAATAACCATATCTACTCAAGTGAATTCTCGCTGTGTAACGAATGTTACCTCCGTCCGAACAAATATATTGCCACTTAACAACTTTTGCTTCAAAAGTTTTCTAAAGACTATAATTCATATTTTAAAATGCTTCAAGGATGTCTTATTTGATTCAAGTCCCAAGTTTCTATTGAAATTTGCAGTTGCATGTAACGGAGGTTCAACTGTACCTACAACGAATGAAGTGCTTGTGTTCATACCTTCGCTACCTATTTAAACTGTCTACAAGTTGATGAATGTTTGCGCCTTGCCAAATCTTTCCACCCAACATAATATGCCTTTCCAATGAAAAACTATCAAAACCACAGATTTATCACTTTCCCTCGCAACCGCTAAATGTGTCGGATTGTCAGATTGCCACACTATAGACTTCTGTTTGTGAAAAAGCCCCTCCGATTAATTTTGAGCAAATAAAACGCTCATACCTTTGCGATTACATCCCAAATGATTTTCAAGAGGATGTACCATTATAAAAGTACACAACACTTAAATGTATTATTGCAAGGCGAATGCATCTGGTAAAAAGGGATGATGCGGGAATATAAATGCTTGATGTCATCTCAGCAGGGTGCTCTCAGCTCTCGTTCCATTACAGAGGGGATAACTAAGTTCGTATGTAGCTGCTGAGGCTAAGAGCTGAGACAGAACGAAATATGTACATTTTGACAAGGACGGCAAACTCAAGTGTGATTGAATGGCACACTACAAAAAAAGTCACATTGACAATGAAAAAAAAAGAATACAAAAAATACAAACCTCAAGCAAAACCCTTAAACACGGCTGTGAACGGTTCCGCTTTGTTAAGCCTGCCTTGGGACCTGGGTGTGAGTACTTCTCATTCTATTATATTCAAACAATAAAATTTGACGTTGCCCTATTGCTCATTTCCCTTTTGCCCATTCTATTATTTGACAACCGAACCAGCAAAAACCCTAGAAATTGCGGTGGCAATGGATAGGTACACTCCAAACCGAATAGATACAATGTGTCTGAGTAGTTTTGCAGGGATTTTATCGTCTTCAAATATCAATTGAATGCGGCATTGTTTCAGGATATCGTTTCTGTGTGTGTTTGTGTGTTTTATTTTTCCTGAACAAGAGGCTTATCTACCTACCTTTTTTCAAGAGGCATTTATCCCACAGAAATGACATTCGAAAAAGAGAAAACCTCTCAATTACCTGATGTAGTGTGTAGTTCTACTGATGCTTGAACGATGTCAAAATCAATTGTTGCCAACACAAAAACAAATAACAAACTTATTGGCTTTCTATTTGTCTTTAATGGGCTTAGTGTGCGGCTTAGCGAGGCAATTCTATAGATAAGAAAAAAGGTATGCAGACATTAAGGAGATCGAGATCCGTTTGCTGTCAAGGTGTTTAGCAATTGCAGGGTTTGTGTTTTGCTGTTTTTTTGAAAACCAACACCCGGTATACGCACGAGTGTATAAAAGTCGAGTCCTTGACATCTGGACACTGACAATAAAACAATGAATGCATTGAAGTGGGGTGCGCCAAGGACTGTTTGTAGATTCCCTATAGGGATCGCATTGTCGTTGGACATTCATCATTTATTACATTATCATCAAGGCAATGTGTTAAGTCCGAATGACGTGGACAAGATTATGTAAGGAGATAATTTTTCGGAAATTCGTTAGCATTAAGAGTCGAATCTAATTAGTTAGTTAGCACATACTGGTCATTATGGAATGGGCGAACCGATCGTTTGAGAGATATGAGTTTTACGATCCCTTCAGCTTGACGTTTGTAACTTAACTTAAATCGAATAGTTTAGAAAAACGATCGTGCCATAATATTGAAGTATGGAGTAGGTCGAAGTCGAAGTTTTGCTCGTCGGATTCACCACGGCTTTGGTGAGTACACACGGGTCTAAGTCTCATCATCGGTCCTCAGGTTAAAATCGGGTTTTCGGACAGTTTCGGTTACTGACGCTTATCGGCTCTACTTCATGACCGACCTTAGCCCGGGTGATCAGTAGGAACAGCACAACTCTTGTCACTTTTTGGAAAGTCAGTTATCTAATTCATAAGGGTTTTCTAAACTGCGCCAAGTAACATTTAGAACGAAATATACCTGTGGCGACCTAAATTCGTATGTTGTCGATCTTTTGAGCTATTAACTGTCAAATTTTATCAGCGGATGGCAAAGATTTTGACGGATTAAAAACCTAATTTTTCCGATTTTTAAGTGTTTTCTTGTCCGATTTTCGGGACAGTCAGAGTTGGCGAACTGATTAAGTGAAAATTTGTGAGGGAGTGAATTATTCTGATGTTCATCGTTCGTTCCAATATCAACAGAACTGTCAGAAGTCGGATATGCTTCTCCGGTTCCTCTCCCACCGACATGTTGTCTTCTATAGCACTTATAAGTCTAAAGTCAATAGCCTTAAGATTGTATGGTGAATTGGTGAGTATCGAGTTACATCTACAAAAGAATTACATTCGGATATCAGCTACCCTTTTCTGTCTTATATACAAAAAACAAGAACAGTAAATACGAAACGCATTTAACACACGTATCTGTCGAAAATGTATTCCAAAAAAACCAAAACAAAGCAGATGAATCTCTTCTTTTTTGGATCCTGTGTGTAACAAACCCATTTTAAGGTCATATATTCAAATGTCAATATTTTATCTCACTTGCCACTTCATACACTCAAGCACACAGTGCGCACTGAAATTAGTAGGTCCAGATCAAAGGCGATTGGGATCGGCTAATTTATGGGTTGACAAATAAAAAATAAAAAAAAACCGAAGAAAAAAAAAACGACATAAAGAATAAAAGAAAAATAGATCTTAACACACAAAAAACTTAAGAAAAACAAGCAACCAAATCTGACTACCATATCAACAGGAAAATTTATTTCCCAAAACGAAATGAACGAAACATAAAAAAAAAGCATCTCGAAGGCAATATAAGAGGCCAATAAAAGAGAAACCGCCCCAAGGCATTGGGAACGTCAATAAATGCCTTATTGACATATGTACGTCGTCGTCTTCTATCGACATTCGGTTTTAGCTCTTCGACCTCGACCAGGAGCCTGATGCGAGGGAATCGCCATCATATCAACGATATGGTCATTCCCGAAAGGCTCTCTGTCTGCATTCCAAATATCATCTTCACCGCACCGGTCTCGTCCAGTGTAGATTCAAGACACAAAGTATCTTTATGAATTCGATTCGAATTCAAGATCCGTTTCGGATTCGGGTGAGAATTACAGAAAAGAAAACGGAATATATTTGTTTCTCAAACAACACGGTGTTAATAGCCAAACGTGGATCGTTGTTGCTTCTGGTGGATCAAAGTCGTTGACCGTGCATCCTTTTTTCCTCCCATGTTTCAGAGATAGTTGATGAAAGCAAAAGGAAACCGAAGAAGCAGGGAAATTTTTGTGTTACAGTGCTGCGGACAACAAGAAGATATCAGAACAAAGCGCGTGCAGGTGTCAGTTTTTTGTTTGTTTATTAATTTTTTTTTCTTATTTAGTTAGGTAAATCCAAATTGAAGTAGGTTTATCGAATTGGTAAACAGTTTTGTCCGGCGGCGGTGACTTATTTTAAGTACAACGGACTGTGTTTGAAGAATTGGGCCACCCGTGCCTTTGCCGCTTTGAAATGTCAACCACGTTTTATTAAGGAAACAAAAAAGGATTCTGGGAGGTTCTTTTCAAACTGTTTTTTTTTATGAAACGATATCGTTCACTTGCTCTTTCACTAGTTTTTTTCTTACTTCCGTGTCGTTCGAACACTGTACACAACTCCAAAAACTGAGTGTCAAGTCAATTGTCAAAATTTCAAAGACAATACGTTCGTAAACTAACAGATGCGAACGTTAACTGTGCAAATTAATGCTGTTGAAAGAATTAAATGGTAACGAGAAATTTTACCTTTGATAAACGCCGCTATATTTAAAGAGTTGTTTGTACAAATTGTTTTAACAAAACGGCTGAGTTTAGAATACGCGTTAACCTCAATTATTTAAGTTTTAAAAACAAACATTGCCGAAATATCAACAACTTTTAATAATTTTCAAGTTTTTGTTAAGAACAGTTAGACTGATGAAATAGTAAACTACGTGATCATGTGAGTTATGTCAACGATATCAATAAATATACTGATTACTTCCATGCGTTGGAGACGTCGGCAATTTTATTTGTGGAAAGTTGTCTCAGCCGTAATTTCAACAATCGTTTATTAGCAGACAGTAAAACCAGCAAACTCTTCAACTACTTCGATTCCATTTCTAAAAGCGACCACGAGATTTTGATCAAACATCAAACATGAAGTTGACAAAACTGTATTCGTCAAAGTATGCTGATCAGAATGTTTTTTTCTGGTAGATGTAACTTGATACTCACATACAATCTTTAGACGTTTGACTTCAGACTTATAAGTACCATAGAAATCAATATGTCGATAGCGAGTGAAGTCGACTAAATAAAAGCAAAATTAAGTAAAGTTAGTGGTCCTATGTGCCTATGCATCAGAAATCCAATGAGACAATCATTTGTGAGAGCATACTTGCGGACTATTTCTTAACAGAGTTAAATTCTTCTTTTCAAATCACAGATCAAAGAAATATTGAAAAAAAAACACAATTTCTTCATATCCATCGAAATCATTTATTATTTTTTAATTTTTTAAGATTTTCGGGTCTCGATGTAGTGAACCTTCGAACAATTCATTTTCAGTTAACATTATTATAAAAGAACAACTGCCTGTTGGGATCTGATATCTGTAAAAGGTAGAAACAAATCTTTAAGAACTTGAACTTGTACGTTTAACGTTTGTTTGAATAAAACGTTACGAGTGTCCGAAGCAGTTTAATGTGAATTCTAGCGTCCCTCATGGTAGCCACTTAGGTCCTATTTTATTTGTTGATGACATTAGATATTAATTTAAAAAAAACTAAAAAGTTTTACTAAATTCAACAAAATTTTACTAAATTCAACAAAATATTCAATTAATAAAAAATAGTTTTGAGCTAAATTTTTTAAGAAACCGATATCTATTGCATTTTTCTTCTTTTCTTCCATTATTTACAAAATTATTTGTTTTTCTTTTAGTGTATACTCCCACCTCATTTTAAATTCTTCCCCCATTTCATATTTTTAAAGTGAAAACTTTTTAAGGCGCAGTTAGCACTTTTGCATGGGGGTAAATATAATGATTTTAGGCTACCAAAAATTGCGACATGCTCGTGAATAGTGCATATAAAATACCTCTGTCTGTCTTTTTCTGTGTTAATAAAGTTTAAACTATCGGTACAGAGGTAATCTGGAGCCTTAAAAAGTGAATAGGCTACTTTTTGACGCAATAAGAGATAATGAAACGGGTTGAATCACTGTCAGATTTTTTATGGATGTTACGTAATTCCTGATAAGGTCTATACCTCGTCCAAAACAAATCTGCAGTACAGGGAAGATAGGACAATCATCTCTCACTCTATCTGCAGAGGAATTGCATTACGTTGTGTGAAAGAAACAATTGGCAAGGGTTACCGTAGGTTATATACTAAAACTGTAAAAAGCTCTCCGAAAAATCGAAAGAGTTGCCTTCTATATTTTATTAGAATTGTCTTAAACAAAGATTTTCATTCAGAAAAAATATTTAATACGAACATAAAATAACTTTGAATTTCGTAATTTATAGAACCGAATTATATAAATTATGAAATTCAAAATCTTAACTATGAATATTTAGAAAGTGCCAAGATTTTATAATTGACAGTTTTTATATTTAAATTTAAATGAATTGTTCTTATCTTTTTCCAAACCACCAAGAGGTAAGATTATTAGGTGCTCATTTCTTGAGAAAAACGAATGGACTACCTGCCTTATAGCGCATTTGTCAAAGTTGTCGACTTTATTTGCATTCCAGTTTTTTTTTTTTTTTTTGGTGGGGAGATATGGCCTTTGGTCTTGTTTTCTTTGAGGACACTATAAACAGTTCGTTCTGAAACCGAAAAAATATCGCGCACTTGTCTTATAGCTATTGGGTTTTGTTTTTTAAATGGTCATAAAATTTATTTGTTGCATCAACTATTTCTTTTTTTTCTCAGCGCTTAAATCCTTCGAAGAACTTGAAGCCATTTTAATTAAAATTACTGTTTTTATAATTTATATTTCACACAGCACTAACAAAAAATTATAACCGCACTTAACTTGTACAAATGTATGCACCCAAAAATCTGTTCAAATTAATCAATATATCTCTGCCTTGAATAAGCCTACTCTTTTTTTAATGGATTTTAATTTTTTATTGCATACCATGAACAAAAATTGGAATGGCAATGATTACCTAAGAAAAAAGCTACTATTCTTGAAAGCTCCCTTACAGAATCGAAATAAAAGTAAGCATTATCATTTCCTGGCAACGCTGATTTATATGTTTGTCAAACAGAAAGAGCTTTGCAAAAACGAGCATACGATCAGTATGGCTTCAGCCGTGCGAAAAGCAGGTCATAGGGGGATGTACGCTTGCTTTTCAAAATAAATCAAAGCAAATTGTATGAGGAAACAGTGGTGTAATATATTTTTTTTAAGGGGATTTTAGATGTTTTTTCCTGGACAGGCACCCTTTGGAGTAAAAAAGCTCCCACATAAGGCCTGTACTGCAGATTTGTTTTGGACGAAGTATAGCCTTGCAACTTATGTTTATGGCTTTTGATTAATTATAAATTATTAGGAAATTCAAAGTTTGAAAAAATTTAACGCTGAATGGGGTGAAAATAGGGGATCAAAGTTTATGTGCGATGTTGTCCCTATTTTATAAACAACAAATTTCACGAAGATTTCAACCTAGAAAGGTGAAATTTTTGCAGATGATTGAGAATTTCATGCTCTTCAATATATTTTACTTTTTTTTTGTAACGGTAGCTCATACATACATGTCGTTGTAGACATTTTAACATAAATTTATTCATAAGTCTTAATCCTACAGAAATAACGGTGATTTTGATACCGCATTTGTCACGGTGCGTCTCCTACAAGCATCATAATCTCCATTTCAAAATAAACATAATTGCACACAATCGACTGTGCGGCTTAACAACTAAAACTTTAATCTTGTATGCTAAGACTCAACTTTGTTTTGAGTTCTCGGTTAGTTTTTTCTTGTTTGTTCTGCACAAGACCAAAGATCGAAAAAAAATAATTTTCTGTTTTTTTGTACCTTTGTAGTTTCTGTCAAAGCACTTCCTGATTTGCTTATTATTATTACTTTCGGAAAATTGGTTACTTTATGCATCGAAATAGTCACGAATTTCACTCTGAGACTAAAGGTTTCAGCTTTTCCGTACTGTTTAACAAAACCTTCCTTTTTGTATTTTTCGATGAATAATTTGTTGCAAATGAAAAAAAAAAAACAATTTTAATTTTAGCTAAATTAAAAAATAAAAATTCGCGCTACATATAAAGGGTCCGCCAAATAACTTTTTTTTTGAAAATGCTATAAGAAAAAACTACTGAATATTTTCTCAAATTTCTTTTTTATTTGAAAGTACATTCCTTCTGGTTAATAATGGAAAGTAATTTCATTCAAATGGCTGCCTCGGATGGCCATGCAGTAGCCTACACGATCGGTCCAATTTTTAAGCACATTATCGATTGTGTGCAGCTGTATTTCACCAACTTTCACGAATATTGTCCTTTAAAGCGTCAATTGTCTCTAGCTTGTCGGCGTAACACTTATCTTTTACGGCACCCCACAAATAATAGTCCAACGGTGTCAAATCGCAGCTCCGAGGTGGCTAAACGACATCAGCTCTGCGCCTGATAATATGCGATCTTCAAAAACAGGGCGAGTGTAGATTAGGCTGTGTGGCACGTAGCGCCGTCCTGTTGAAACCAAATGTTGCCAATATCCTTCTCTTCAATTTTTGTGAATAAAAATTCGTTCAACATGGCCCGATAACGATCGCCATTGACTGTAACGGCCACTCCTTGCTCATTTTCGAAGAAAAATGGCCCAATTATGCCTCTGGACCAAAATCCGCACCAAACCGTGGCTCGTTTTGGGTGTATCGGCTTTTCGGGTTTTCTGTGCCCCAAATGCGATAGTTTTGCTTGTTTACATACCCACATGATTTTTTTTTTGGCAAAATCGGTATCTTCTCTAAGTCGATCGCAGGCCCACTTAGCGAAGCGAAAACGCATTGGATGGTCAGTTGGCTTCAACTCCTGAACCAATTGGACTTTGTATATGGCGTCATACCAAGGTCTTTATGCAAAATTCGTCTCAATGATGTCTCCGAAATGTTCAATTGTTGAGAACGACCGACGGTGAATTGATGTTGATGGCGCTTCACGCACACTTTCTGCCACAGCAGCAATATTCTCGGGTGTACGCACTGTTTTTGGCTTTGGTTTATCGATGAGGATGCCAGTTTCTTTTACTTTTTTCACAAGATAACAAACATACGGAGCTGACGGTGCTTCTCTTCTTCCAAAATCCGTCCGCTATTTTCGCACATGATTTTCAAAGTAATGTCGCAATATTTCCCAGCGTTGTTCAAGCGTATACACAACCATATTCGTTCAGCGGAAGGATAAAACTAATTATCTGTCAAATCAGACATGAGCTAAGTGTTACCATTCACGAAATAAGCACCAGTTGAAAAAAAAAAACGTTAGATGGCGGACCCTTTATGAAAATTTTTTTTTTGAGATTTTGGCATTCGAGATTTTTGTTTTCTAGATATTTGCATTCGAGATTTCGTGGTAGACCCGAGTTTAACACGTGAAAAAGGGTTAGTTTTCGTACAGCCTTATGTTTGATTTTTGTCCGTTAAATAAAGTTTCTTTGTTTTCTGACTAAGGTGTACCTACTTAGTTCTGGATCCTAATCCTAACTTAACATTTATTGATCGTATAAATTATGCAATTAAAATAGCTATTAGGGTACTTGGATTATTATATTACAAATGTTCTCAAGCTTTTTTATGTTTCATTTGTAAGACTGATTATAGAATACGACAATACGTATTTTAGACGCAATCTCCTCCCCTCGCTCAGCAAACTTAGCAGGAAATACTATGCTGTGAATAGTCCGCTTAATCAATTAACATTTTTTTTAAGAATTCTATTTTTGTATATGTATAAGAAGAAGATTCAGTTCTGTTCACGTTAGATCTTTAACGAATTCTATTTAACGATAGTACACTTGTCTTATATACATTTTAAGGAGACAAGTTCGCTCATAGCTTATGCCCGGATATAACTTTGAACAAATTCAAATAAAAAATCTAATAGAATTCAAAAGCTCATTCATTTTTATTTCCCTAAATAATAAAATGTACAACAGCTTTATAACAACAGTTAGGTGTCACTAAATCATATTCTGAATATAAAAACAAAGTTCGAAATGCATTTTTTTTATATTCATTTTCATTTTATTGATAAAGTCTCCTTAAATCCAATTCCCTGTTCAATAACTATTCAACCGTTTTTACTATCCAATCCGTATCGAATTGAAGATTAATAATAACTTCTTTCTAAACTTTTTATCGAAATTTTAAAAGCCCATAAAGAAGGCGCCTATTTTTAAACAAAACGAAAATAAAAATGAACATAAAAGAAACGCTTCACCTTTTAACACTGTCTTTAGGCAACAAAAAATCAACTTGACGATATTACTTTATCTCACACTTTTCGACCACAACATTTGCCTCCCACTCAAAAAATAAAATTTGATAAAACTTCAGTCAGAATTATGTTAATAAGTCAATTAAACTGACGATTATAAACTGGCTAATGGCCAGCTTACCAAAAACAGATCATTACTTCCCAAGATGGGGAAAATAAAAAAATATAAAAATATCCACACCAGTCATCAGAGAAGAGACGGACAGTCGCGTGTAGGTGTAAATTCGACAAAGATTATTATCAGCCAGTGTCAAAAGAGTTTCGTAATTAAAAGCAACCATGCTTATTGGCTGCTTAAGTCTTTTAACCTTTTGTGTGTTTTTAAATCGAAATTCAATTTGTTCACTTCACAGTTTGGAAAGGGAAATAATTTGTAACAAATTATCATAGAGATAATTTTTCTGGTTTATTATTATCCTATTCCAGCTTGCCAAATTTGTTGCTTGTCAAACACTCAAGGCTTGTAGGGTATTAAAGTCGATCATATTCTTTCATAAAGGAGTAAAGTCGACTGAGGCGGGCTTGTCTCAATTTTCATAAGTGCCTACTTTACTTTCTTGTGTCAAACTAAACAAGAACATAACAAATATAAAAAATTGCAATGAAAACCCCAAAAAGAGGCCAAAAACTTTTGAACCAAAAGCCAAACTAATCAATTAAATTTCAAGACATTTCGGACCCAAGGTAGTAACCCCACTCAACCTATCCAGATTCCGCAGATTAACAAGTTTAATAATTACACGTTTAGCTATTTCTGACACCTTGAGATGTCATCTGTCATTTCGATAGATGATCATTTTCTTAAAACTATAAAACCCTTTCACATGAACCAAAACAAAACACACACACAACACAAACACGAAATAAAGAGCTAAAAGAAAGATATGTCACAATTCGTTGTGACCCCACTGTCCAAAGTGTCCACCTAAGCTTAGCGCCTTATATCTCTTTCATGTCATATCACATCACATCACATCAATTGGGAATGGAGAAAATCCATTAAAAACAAAATCTGAGGATTTTCAATCTTCCTGCATTTTGGCTTGACCACATAAAGGTAGTTCGTAGTCGTTACCCAACCAATGGGCAATCGCAAGAGCCACAAGCAAAATTCCGATTAAGTCGTCGTTAATACCTCGTAACCACTTTTAATCGTTTTTCATCTGCGATACATTCTTTTGTTTCTTGTTGTTTTTTGTGAGTAAAAAGGCTACTTTGAGCGTAGAGCCCCAGACATTGTATCGATTTCAACATGTTGTTGGTCGCGCTATGCCGCCACCACCGCGGTCAGCCAGTGTGTGCAACACGCTCACTTGTCTCCATGAAAAAAAGACAAACTGTCAGATTTAAAAATTATACCAAAAGCAAATCCCGAACCCAGGCAGCTAACATCATCCTCTCAATTCTCGGGGTCCAAGTTAAGACATCATCTACAAGACGTTTTTTGTTTTTTTCTTAATGTCGATCCGTCGCGTCGCTCGTCATCATATGAGAGAGGACTCGTGGAGGATTGGTCGACCAACCCAGCCCCGTAGTCCGAACAGCAAGTGACAAGCCCTGGCGATAAGATTATCTGAAATTGATCGTTTTAGATGATGTGGTGGCAGTCGAACATGTACTCAATATTTTATGTCCCCGGACAGATAAGTCGCTGAGAGTGATTCTGATCAATGACTTTTGCTCCAGCTGGCCTGCTGACTGCAACCCAAACAAAAAAAGAACCAAAAAAAGGTAAATTCAGTTTTATTTGGGTATTTCTTCTACCGCAGAGTGTTTCGAGCCTTATCTCGAATTCAGATCCAGATTTTTGTGTGGTGAGCGCTCTCAGGTCAGTATTTTGGGATGTGATTTAATAAAACATTATCTCAATGGGAGGACGACCGACGACGACGACGATGACGAAGAGACAACGAATACACACTGGGAGCTGTCAGTGAAATATCTGAAGTAGTTCTAGAAAATATCTTTATTTAAATTAATATATCGTCAAACGCAGATTGATATAACTTTGTTGTTTTTTTTTTTGTCGAGGATACACCTTCCATTTTTTTTTTAAGTAGCTTGGATTGAGACATACTTTAGGTTCTAGATGAATAAACTTCAAGAAATACGAGATTCGAAAGTGTGGGAATTTGATTTTGAGAAGATAACGAAAAATAACGCTGATGACGACAGTGACAAAGCGAGTGTGGAGAGAAAAGCTTGAGGAAAATCAGTTAATAGGCTTGCCCATAATAATCATCAGGTAGTCGCTGGATCCGGGAACTAGGGAGTATCGATTACAAGTCTGTTTTTGAGAACTGAAAGACAATTCAGGAGACAGTAGACAATGGTTGTTAATTTTTTTGGTAAAATGAATAAGAACCAAACTTGTATGTGGGCAGGGTTGCAGTATTTAAATAAGTCAACTGTCCCCCCCCCCCCACTTATAATATGAACAATATAGCTTTGAATGATTTAAAAAAAGCAATTGCTTATATCGAATTATTTGAACGAAGAATTTTAATGCTTCGTTCTCCGTGATTCTCAGCAATTCGTGCCTCATGAAAATTCAGTTTTTGAAAGAGGGTGTGGCCTTATTCAGGTTCAGGAGTCAGGACTGCAAGAAAAATCGAAAAAGGTAACAGATTTCGAACTCCTAAATTCTCATAACAAATCAAATATTCACTCTACAGCAGATCTAGGTGAAGACCCAGGAACTTTCAAACGATACCTACCACCTTTTCATCGATTTCTATAGGCCGCGTATGACATCGTCTATAGAGACCAACTATATAGAGCAATATCAACTTTTGGCATCCCAGAAAAACTCGTCCGTCTGTGTAAGATTACGATGGTAAACTCCCGCTGTTCCATCATGGTCGGAAAAAACCTAACGGACGCAATTGATGTCAAAAAAGGTTTTAGACAAGGCGATGCGCTATCTATCAAAAGTCCGTCCAGCTACTAGGATACGCTGACGATATTTACATAATTGGAAGAACTCAGCGTGATGTCAGTGGAGCGTTCGTGAGCCTTGAGACGCAGGCTAAGCAGATAGGTCTATAGCAGTAAGCAGTAAACGAGGAAAAGACCAAGTTAATGCAGTCAACGAGGTAGTCCATACCTAGGATCCGTTATAGTCTCGGACAACGATATCAACGCTTAATTGAAACGAAGAATCACTCTTTTCAATCGCTGCTTCTTTGAACTTAGAATGCGATTGAGTAGTAAATTCCTCTTTGGAGGAACTTAAGTGTCACTGTACTGTACACTTATCATACGTGTCCTCATGTACCTATGGTGCAAAGACATGGACCTTGACAACATTGGATTAAAAGGGGGTTGGGGTCGAAATTCTGTATGGGCCAAAATTCGGATTCCAAAATTCTGTATTCCAAAATTCTGTATTTTAAAATTCTGTAAATTCAAAATTCTGTATTCTAAAATTCTGTAAATACAAAATTCTGGATTTCAAAATTCTGTATTCCAAAATTCTGTACTCCTAAATTCTGTAAATGATAAAAGAAAAATTGTTTTGATAATGAAAAAAAGTGCGCACTTTTTTTCATTATCAAAACAATTTTTCTTTTATCATTTACAGAATTTAGGAGTACAGATTTTTGATGTTTTCTATGCAGAACCTTGAAGCATAGATTATAATTCTAACGTAACGGATCTCTCTCCAACTATTTTGCATAAATGGTTTACATGAATCACATACCCTGATAACACATTTTGCGTTCGACAGCTTAAGTTAAGTGTTATAAGTTAATCGTGATAAATTGAATTCAGAAAAAATGGCAAATATTAAATTATTAAAATCTAATAAAGGAGAGGATAAATTGTGTGTCGATGGGTTTATGTTCTACAACGAAAGAACAACGAAAAAACATTTAATTGGGCGTGCGCTACGGGCAATTAAAAAACCTGTTCATAACTGTGAGTCTTAATGTAGAGATTTGGAATTACAGAATTTCTAAAAGCAGAATAATGGATTTGCAGGATTTTTAAAAACAGAATTTTGTATTTACAGAATTTTGAAATACAGAATAATAGAAAAGCAGAATAATGGAATACAGAATTATGTTCATACAGAATTTTTTCTTCAGATACAGAATTTTGTTCATACAGAATTTTGGAATACAGAATAACGACCCGTTCCCATTAAAAGGCTTTGGGCAGTTTCGAGAGCAAAATTCTTTGAGTGACTCTTGTTCCGTCTGCATAAATGGAGGAGAGAGACGAAGATTCAACCAAGAACTGTACGAGCTCTTCTGCGACACTGACCTAGCCAGAAAAGTTGAGGCCCAACGACTTAGATGGCGTGCGAAACTGGATACAGCTGGAGACACTTGTTGCATGATGCCCGGCTCCAACCTGGACTGCAGCGCCACCTTGAGTATGTAAGTATATGTAAGCAATCCCGATGATGTCTTGCGCTTGACGTTGAAAATTTTCCTGTTTATTTGCTCGTATTGTCCTCGATCGAAAAAACTTGATTACAACGAGGTAAGGAGTCTGTGTCATTTAAGAGCTCTGGAAATCTCGAAACGCAATTATTGGAATTTCATAGTTAAGGTAGTGCTCCTAAGACTTGTCCCCAGTCTCCACTTCTAGTTTTCTGATTCGAACATTTTGAAATTCTCAAAAAGCATCTCAACATGAATATGGGAATTCTTCTCAAAAAAACCTTAAGAACAATAAAAAGAAAAATTGGAAAAATTTAATTTCGTTGGCACTTTGACAATTCCTGAGAATCAACTCTGGTCCCCAATTTAATAGTTTTTCATCTTTTCCCCCAAACAGCAATTAAAACTTCCAATACCTTGACTAAGACCCTAAAAAGCCGTTATAAAAATGACACTCTTCTCTTTTTCACGGTTTAGATAATGAGAGCAAATATCGTGTCGTCAAATAAAAAAATAATAAAATTAACTTTTTTTATAGCCAATCACAAACCAACAAAAAAGAACATGCTTTCTTTCTTTTCAATGCTTCTTTCTTTTTATCATCGCACTCATCAGTCTGACATCTATCTTCGATCGTTTGAGAATAAGAAAAGCCATCAACTTATAGACTTTAAGGTGCTACATCCGCAGAATTGATCAACACCTGAGACTTGACTACGCAACATCGAACATGAGGATTTTCATTTCTTTTTTCTCCTCAAGATTCCGTTGGTTTTTTGAGAACTTGTTAGTTGTGCCTATAAACTCAACTAGAAGAACACGCATAACGTGGGAAAAAGCCCATCGTCAACCAAAAACCCATCAACGACCGTGTAAAGAAAAAAAAAATATAAACAGGGCTCCAAAGAACCAAAATATCCAAAAGAACATCAACCGATATAATATGGAATCGATGTAATGTATGGCCTTCTGTTGTACCTACTGTATTCGGTTTGGAATCATCTCTGTGGTTTCGTATCTCTAAGATATGTTAATTTCATCTCAATTTTTTTTGTCTGTCGTTCGTGTGTTTCATTTATTTGAAAAATATGTTAAATACAGACAATGGGACTATACACAGAAATACAATATCGTTGGCTGTATGGATTTTTAAAGATCATCGATCGATCCATTGGAGTCGCGTCACATCGGTCGGTCCAGAAGTTAAGTCTCATAAATAAGAAACATTTAGAGATGTTCGTATTTAGTTTAGAATGAGCAGCAACAGCAGCCAGCAGCCGTGTGCAGACTTGTAGCTCACATCTGTGTGATTATTTTGACAAATTTATGTCAAATTGGGCGTCAAGTTGGTCATGAATTTCGTTATATCGATGTCTTTTTCTTTGATTTTATTATGATGTTATCTTTTCATGTTTAGGTATTTTTTAAGCAAATTTAATGGTGTTTAAATTTATATTCTTGTTGTACTCCAAATTACTGCACCAATTGAAGGTAAAATACTTGTTTTTGGCTTGCAAAATTGTTAAAAACTAATGAAAAAAAATTAAAATACTCGAGCATAAAATCAGAAAATTTAAAGGAAAAAACAAGATCTCAATTCTGCTTTCGGAAACTTCTTACTTCAAGACTAAGAATCGACCTAAGCGACTGAAAACGCGAAGAAGTTCATAATTGAGCATTGAGAACGAACTCAGCTAAAAGGCGGGGTGTACAGATGTAGAAGCGCACTTGGAAACTTGGAGTTAGTTGGTGGGCGATGTTGGCTGTTTTGGCCAAGGTAAACCTCAACGGATTATGATGGCCACCGTTAGTATAACACAACAAGTCTTTCCCAGCTTTTTAAGGCATTATGAAAAGTTTTGCTTAGCAGTGAATGTTTGGATGAAAACGAGCATCATCGTTGGTCAGCCCGGCGAAGTATTTGCCTTACTTCCCCGGTCCTCCTGTAACAAATTCTTCCACCGACTTTTTGGATGGGTTTACCTATGCTCGCACAAATTAGTCTTCCCAAAGTCTATTTTCGGGTCTGAGGCTAGACTGATAAGGACCTATCAGGTTGTTGACGAAGGGCTTCAAAATTTCACACTGCACTACAGACAAGATCTTGAAGGTTATGCTTATACCTGCAGTTCTATCTTATTCCATCCATTACCCCCAGATGCCAGGACCGACTTTCTTGAAAACAATTGATAAAATGTTTACTTTATGAGTCTTGGTAAGCCTTCAATCTACAAATCGAAACCTACTTCTTATCCATCTTATATAGAGCTATGTCTAGATTTGGCTTTTCTGATGAACTGATATATTTTTGTAAGACGACAATGGAGAACTCGCTCTTTTCCATCAATGTCAACAAAAGAACTCTCAATTGAATTAGAAGTTATAAAAGGTGTAATGCAAGCGGATTGGATGTCTTTAAAGTTCTTTTACATAACTCTTAGCAAATTGTGACAACGGCAAGTCCTCCTTCGTGCCACGTAAGTTTCTGTAATGTGAGCTCTCTGTCTATGTATCTATCTGGCTCTCTCTGTTGTTGATAAGCCTTACCAGTTTACTCCTTTCGAAGTATTTTGTATGTCCGGTATAGACTCCTCGGGCCCAACAGATAATTATGAAGTGTTCATGGTATGTATATACTACCAGGCGCTGATCTAGAATTTTTTCCGGAGGGGGTCACAGGATAGGAAAAATTAAAAACAACAAGAATAACCAAATAAATAAACCAGGGAAGGTTTAAACGGTTAGAAATTGATCATAAATTCACCTATTCAGAAGTTATGAGCAAAATTAATTTTTCAATATACGTTTTTCAAGAAATAAAAACAAAGTAATGCGTTTGAATTCAATACACTTTCGAATGAAAAAAAAACTAGCTTCCCGAACCTCCGTTTCTTTGTTTTAAACACCTAATTAAATATTTTTTCAGAGCCAGTTCGTCATCAGGTTTAAATTCGATTAAAAAAGGTTTTGATTGTAGTATTAAATTAAATGTTTATGTGCCAAAATTAAACAAGTAGGTAGTAAGTGAGAAATAACAAATTTCAAACAATTATAGGAAGCATCAATTATAGGAGAATCAATAGCGGTGACGTGGAATAACGCATGACGAAATAAGCTATTTTCTGAAAATGAAAATCTCGCAACACAGTTGGATGTGGAGTTAAAAGTATCACGCGTTATTTCTCGTCAAAAACTAACCACCAATACTCAATAGAATCAAACCCCGGAGGAATATTTCAGGAGAGCAATTTACATTCCTCTGTTGGACAACGTTGTGACGGACCTCAACGAAAGGCTCTATGCAGACGCGATAAAATTTTTTGGGTTGACAGTGTTTCTGCCTCGGACTTCCTATACAGCGGAGGACATTGAAGAAGTTCAGCTTGTAGCAGAAACGTACAGATTATGAAAACAATTACACACGAACACCTGGCCCGAGGCCTTAATTTCGTGGTGGATTGATTTCCAATCCACTCCATTTTATATGCATGAATTACATGCATATTTTGGTGTATTGCCTTGTAGATAAGATAATTAGTCTTTTACATATGTCCCATTTGCCATAGACTTTGTCTTCCACCAATTCCATTTTTCTCAAGTACCAGTTTGCTTTTCCCGATAAAAAAAGCCATACTGGTAAATGTGTTTTTATCTATGTAACTGAGCTTAGAGACTAACCACTCAGTTACCGAGAACGGATTTCTCGTTAACCACAGCCACTCTGAAACTCCCACAAGGGGGCCAACCGCAACTGTAGTTGAAGATTCAATTAGAATCCGGGCATCAACTACCCCAGAGTACCAGTTTTTTCAGAAGACATGGTCGTCTCTTTTGTTATTTTGTACTCCGTGAATGTATGACATTATCATCATACATTCTATCGGATGTGTGAAATTATCACACATCCGTACAAACCAAAAGGATAGTTTTCCAGCTTCGTGACTTATCGGCTCACTGGAACACTGGTGTCCATTGTTATGCAGTCTTTTATCCAGAAAAGAGTTGGGTGACCAATATGGAAGACTGCATGACATATTGCCAAGCAACAACAACTTTTTATAAACACTCATTAGTGCCTTATTCTATCACAATGATATTCAAGTACAGTCTCATTAATCACGGCGTTTGGGTAAAAAGTGATTTTGATACATGTACAATAAAAACGTAGGTTCATTCGCCCTGACGGAGTCAGGTTGACGCTCTGCACCACTTGGAGGTTGAACCTTCCGCACATGAGCGGCAAGAAATCTGTACTTGGAATTGCAAGCAATCCTTTCCAAACCCTTACCCACTCTTCGCAGAGCGCAGAAACGTACAAGAAGCTTCTGAACTCTCCCCCTTCGAGCGTTATTGCCGAATTTGAGTTGTATGTAGCTAAAAGGAACCGAATTGTTGAAAACGGCGGTGAACTCCCAGATTCGATTCCTCTCGCCCTTGATGCGTGTGATGGTAATTTATCCGGCTATTAATAAACTGCTTACGATTTTGGAAACGCTCTCTGTTACTAGAGCCAGAAAGGAGTTCTTCAACTCTCTATCGCCTCAAAACTTCGTTGGGACAGACTCACCGGTCTTGCATTGCATTGCTACACATCAATCGTGACATCGAATTAGACAACGATGCGATCATTAACAGATTTGCGAAACAAAATAGAAGATTGCATTTTGTGTTATAAATTATGCTTTTGGTTGGAACTTGTTAACAGATTGTAAACAGATGCTAGCATATAAACTATAGCTAAAATCCAAATACAGAAAATATAATAAAAAATGTCAGTATTGTGTAAAAAAATTGTTGATTCAGTCTTTTTTGATTCTATTTTTTTTCAGAGGGCAAAAGAGTACCTCTTGTGATCGTTTGGTTAGTTCCCGGTTCTTAAGTTTGCAAAACCTAGATTTTGTTCGTTTGCTTTATTTTTGTTATTCGGTTTGCAAAATATTAGTTCAGCTCTTTTTTTAAATACATCCTGTTTGGGGGGGGGGCATGGACCCCCGTGACCCCCCTCTGAATCCGCGCCTGTATACTATTATGGGTTTCAGGGATGGTTCTTGGGATGGGAAAAAATTGGAAAAACCATTCAGGAATGAGTTTTCGAACGGAACAAGTTTTTTGATAAAAAAAGAGAGTTTTTTCAACGAAATTAAGCATTTTATCGCATGATTTAATGATTTTGGACTAACAAGCTTGGAAAATTGGATTCAAGTAATTCACATGGCACTTTGACCAAAAAACATGTGTATAGTTATTATTCTGGAGTTTGTCTGAGAGCTGTCGAGACAAGGTTCGCGGGGTCGGCTAATCCCGCATATAAAGGATTATCTGCTAATGCAAATATCTCGGCAACTAGGGCTCGGAATGTAAAAATATGAAGAATTTATCGAAATCGATTGCCACATTGGATTTTTGAAGGCTTGGTAGCCGAGACATTGGCAAAAATGTTAATTATTCGCAAACATTACCCGAAATTTCAAATAGAAATTTATCACAATTTTCTTCGAAAACATGAAACAATTTTACATCGAAATAAGGGTTTACAAGTATTCTATCAGCCATTGAAAGCGAATATTTTTTGTACTCGGACATCAAAAAATAACTTTTTTCGATCTCTGCCTTCAGAAAAATCATTAAAAACTATATCTGTTAGGTCTGGTTACTGAGTTTTAGTCCCAATAGCTTAGGATGAAAAAACGTTTATCGGGTCGGCTAGCTTCCTACAATAAAAAATTATTTCGTTTAAATTGCGTGAAGCGTGAGTATTTGTCTTTGTACCTCTATGCATCAATCATCAATGTATCGAGGGTCAATATGAAATAGACTATTTCACAATCTTCTACCTTTTTTCTCATCTCAATCTAATTCGGTTCCCTTTTTATCAAGGGGTGTCGCTGACATGTTGACTCTTTTGAGCAATTTAAATCCCATTTTGAAATATACTCACTGATTGAAACCTTAAAAAAAACTGGTTATATTAAAAAATACATATATTTTCGTTGAGTTCTTATAAACCTATACGACATTATTCTTTTTCAGAAAAACAAAACAATTCTTCGACCTGGTTCCATTTCCCATTTATAAAGTTAAACTTTCCATTTTGTAAGAAAATGAAAGGTTCCTTTTTTTTCGTTAGTTATTATTCCGTTAGCGCAATTTCCATAATACACATTTAAACGGAAGCTGAAATGCCATCTTAAACAAGCCATTTCCTCTTTCTCAAACGAAATTAAATCCTAACAAAAAAAATATCTGCTAATCGATGAATTTGTTTTAGCTAAGCTTTGTATTTAATTTACATTTAGATTATCCCTCAATTAACATACATATATTAAAAAAAAAAAATATATCCAAAATGTCGACCCTTTCCCAGACTTATCCACCAAATGTTGTGAATAATTCATTATGAGCTCGCGCGTTTCAATGATTTTTTATTTTTTATTTTTAAGACCAGACAAACAGAAAAAGAAAACTCAACCAATATAAATATGCAATAAGAAAAATAACAATTTATTTATTGTCTTTATTTTTAATGGACATGAATATTTATTGAAAAACAAATCATTTAAATTTTGTATTTTTGTGTTTCATGATTTAATTAAATTGACAAAAAGATTTCCCAAAAGTGTCATATTAAAATATTATTTATGGAATATAATTCTGTTAAGTAAAATGACAGATTTGTTTCATAAATATTCATTAACAAATAATAATGCATATTTTTCATTTTATTGTCAATAAATGTGTGTAGTTTTATTTTAAACAGAGATTTGTATTTTTTGTTTTTTCTAAGACAACTTTTGGCGCTTAAAAAAAGTGGAGGAATGTCGTAAGCGTGTTTATATTCATGAATAAATTTTGACACCAAAGTAATGCGATAGAAGAGGCACACTCTATAGATAGTAATCGCATAAATTACAAAACAGGCTCTAACCCTCATATTTTTTGTTAAATTTTGGAATATATCAACCCTTAACACTTTTGAAAACTGCTAAAGCCGATTAGGGTGATAAATCGAGAAATTTCAGTAAAGTGATACATGGATCGGACTTGGGGTGAATTGAAATTCCGTAGCAGCCAATGGAATGTTATTATTCAAGTTTAAGTTCTTGTTAATAGATTCGAATCTTGCTGAAACACAGCTGTTTTAAACCAATTGAACTTCGTTCACTTTTCCGCGTATGACGTTTTAGATTAGAAAGACTCTAATTTGTCTTGGAGTTCGTTGAGCTTTCAACCCATTTTTAGTCTTTCCTTTAAGAGTCTTACATATTCCACTTATATCTTCTAAAATGACGAAGTTTCTTTACCCTCAACACTCATAAAACATCAGTCTTATCGGGTTGTTAGCTTCTGTACCCGAGAGCTGTAGTAGTTGTGTCCTAACAAATAGATAAGCCTTTATTCACTTCTCACAATCATCAACCATAAATTTCAACATTTTTATTGAAATCGTTCTTTCTTTCTTACAGACTGAGCTGCGGACGTGTGCAGCGTGTGGGGAGCCAATTTCGGATCGATATTTTCTGGAAGTTGGCGGTTGCTCCTGGCATGGGTCCTGCTTACGATGTTGTGTCTGCCTATCGCCACTGGATCGACAGCAATCTTGTTTCATCCGCGAACGACAAGTGTATTGCAAAACAGACTATGGAAAGTGAGTATCCTTACAAAAAAGAACAAAAACACCCAGATACATTTTGAGATTATAGCAACATCACGCAGCATGACACGATCCATGGCGCTATCTGTGTGTGTTATGTTAACGCCATTGCGAACGTGCGTCGCTCTGCACAAATGTTCTTTATTTTATGAATCCTCTTCAACAATGTTAATTCAATTCTTTTGCAATTATCTTGATCACTAAATAATTTCAAGGATTTCCTTGATTTGTGTTCCATTCCGACTCATGAGACTATTGTGCGATGAAGATGCAGCGGTAGCCCCCTTACTGAGTGGGAAATAATTAGGGATTAGTGCCACGTGCGTGGTAGCTTGTCTATAGAGTCTTCAGTGTTGACAATTTGAATGGAAGTAATGTTTATTCAACACGCATTTGGTTTTATGGCCTTTTATGAAGAGAGAAAAGTCTTGTCTATTGTATTGGGAATGTCAACGTCAAGTGAAGAAGTCGAGTAGTGTGATGTTGCGATTTAACCATGTGTGGTTAATGTGGAAGGAAGTTACATTATAATTTGCGTGGGAATGGTAATTGACGAAATAGTAAAAATAGTAAAAAGGGAATTTGAAATTGAGTTCTATTTTATTTTTTTTCAGATATCAGGATAACGAAGTGTTATTTCTTTTGAGGAAAGCAATTTCTCACATTTGTATTGCTTTGAGGCAAATGAAATTTAGCTTAAGGTAATAATCTAGACTTATGAGGAACTTATTCACTTCGTTGAATTTTGTATCGAGTTCAACATATTCCCACGAATGCATTTTCTAACATGATGCAAGCCTCTTAGAGGTCCAAAGTCTAATAATCTTGGTCAGCTAGAGGAAATCATCAAAGCATCATACCCAACAATGATATCCAACAACAACTCTCGGAAGAACTATATTGCGCCATGGTTTGACGGGGACTGTATAAAAGCTAGGGAATTATCTTTTGGTTGGTTGAGAGCTTATAGATCTTCAAGTGACGGATATTTCAAGAATCAATACTTACAAGCTAACAGTGCTTATAAAGCAATCTGTAAACAAAAAAAGGCAGAATTTTTTGAATCGGAATCTAGGCAACTGACACTGTGTAGGAGCTCAAAAGATTTTTGGAACCTCGCAAAGAGTCTGAACGGCAAAAAATTTACCATCCACTGTAGTATAAGCCCAAATCTTCTTGCATCTTACTTCGAAAACTTATTAAATCCTATCCAAGAGAAATTAAACTTTCAGTATGCGTTGCCGAGCTTTCACAATGAAACTCTGGATGCTAAAATAAGTCAACAAGAAGTTATTTTAGCTATTACAAAGCTAAAGGACGGAAAAGCATCTGGTTCAAATGGCATACCAGCTGAGTTCTACAAATATGGCACAGCGGAGCTTATTAACAGGCTGGCAGATATATATAACAATGTTATGGATACCGGGTTGATACCTCGGGAGTTTAAGGAATCCATCATTTTCCCAATTCATAAGAAAGGAAGTTTGTCCGAACTGTCCAACTATAGAGGCATATCCTTTTTAAATTCTTCATACAAAATCTTCACCCTGATTTTGCAAAAACGCTTAAATAAATGGATCGATGATTGTAAGTTGATTAAGGAGTTCCAAGCTGGGTTTAGGGCTGGGTATTCGACCATTGACCATATATTCGTTCTTAAAAGTATTGCGGAGTCATTTCTTCACAAAGGAAAAAAACTGTACACGTTTTTCGTAGACTTTAAATCGGCGTTCGATATAGTTGATCGGCAAGCGCTAATTTACAAGCTTTATAATCTCGGTATGTCATGGAAGTTTGGAAGAATAATTCAAAACCTTTATAGAGACACTTTTGCTAAGGTCTGGAATGGTGAGGAGTTGTCAGAAGAGTTTAAAACGGAATCGGGAGTCAGACAAGGCTGCACATTGAGTCCAAGCTTATTTGCTCTGTTTATTGAAGACCTAGTGGATCTTTTACCCTGTGGCATTGAATACGCAGGACATGTGATAAAAGCGCTGCTATTCGCGGATGATATCGTACTTCTGGCATCATCTCATGAATCATTGCAGCTTATGATAAATCGACTTTCACAGTACTGCAAGCTTTGGCGTTTGATTGTGAATTTGGATAAGTCCAAAATTTTGATTTTTAAAGCTGGAGGAGGTCGTAACTGTGCGAACGAAAAATGGCGCTACAATGGTGAGGCCATAGAAATTGTCAATGAATTTAAATGGAGTTTTGCTTACGAGAAACTTAAGTATGGAAAGACATCTCAAAGAGAAACTGATGAAGGCTAAAGGCGCTATCAGCGCAACCTGGAATAGATGTTTCTATAACAAAAATATCGCACATAGCAGCAAGTTTAAGATATTTGAGGCAATATCAGAATCAATTTTGTTTTACGCAGCACAAACTTGGGGAGCGAAGCAGTATGAAACGGTGGAGAAACTTCTTCGATATTACATCAAGCGAATTTTTCAGCTGCCACCCAATACACCCAACTACATCATTATCCTTGAAACAGGTTTATCACCTCTTTTCACACGAACCCTGAAGTTGCAAATAGATTACATCCTGAAAATATTGAAAATGGGAAATCACCGGCTCCCAAAGATAGCAGCTCTACAAGTTATGCAAACGAAAACAAGTTGGTGTAACGATTGGATGGATTTAGCTAGGGATTGTGGCATGGAACTGAATCTCAGCGATCTAAATTATGATGCCTTGAAAAGTTCTCTATACGATCTCATTTCCGCAGTAGACCTAAAGCAGCGAGATAAATATTGGATGGACGCAACAGGATCTCTTTACAGACAAGTCTACAGTCAATTAAATCACAACTTGGAAGAAAAGAATTATTTCAGAGATGAAAACAGCATTGCTGAAATATCAATGATGTTGAAGTTGCGAGGAGAGCTATTACAGCTTAATTTCTTACCACATAGAGAGGATTTACCCATAATATGCTCTTTGTGTAACTTAAACGAAAGGGAAGATGTTTTCCACTTTATGGGAAGATGCCCAATTCTTAAAGAAATAAGGAGGAATACCTTCGGAAGCGATATCCTAACGCAAAGCCAAATTATACTCTTGCTTAACAATATGGAAGTTAAAAAATTATATCAGTACTGCAGACTAGCTCTTCTCTATAGAAATAGAATTATAAATGAAAGTTTTTAAATATTTCAAATCGATAACTTTATTATTTTGAATGTTACTATTATTAAAATTCGTTTGATTAAGAATCTATTTTTAATGTTATAATATTTATGTTTTGTCAACTAGGCAGACGGCAATAAAGCCATGCTTTTTGTTTCTTGTAAAATTTGTAATGAAACCAACGTTAAATAAAAAACAATCTAATCTAATCTAAATCTAATCTAATAATGTCTGATGTACTGATGTTTGTTTTCAGCGGTTTATGGCCATTCGTCAGTATGAACAATTAACATTCAAAAATATTGAGGAATTACGAGTGTATAGAAATATTCATTACTTAATGGATCAATTTAAGTTCAACTATGTTTAAGTAATACCTATTCGATGTTCAAAAGATTAATAACAAACTCAGATTTTTCGAAAAGTTGAAACACTTTTTTCTCAACATTCGGAACCTTTTTATTTGTATCATCATCATCGTCGGTAAGACCAATGACGTTTCTCCCTTAATATGCGCTACAATTGGGATCCAGTCCGGGCCTCCTGCAAATTGATGCATGTCCCACACCCTGGTCTACGCAATCCTTCCAGCTAAAATTTGTTCTGCCACGCTGTCTTCTTCTATGAATTGTACTGCAAATAACTTTTCGGCCCCGTTCACCTTCACTCATACGACCTATGTGTCCAGCCCACCGGAGTCTACCAAGCTTAATTTTTATCATTAAGTCTGCTTCGCGGTAGAATTGATATAACTCGTGATTATATCTTCTCCGGAAACTTCCTGAAAAAAAAAATCTTGAAGTATTCCCTTAGATTAGGTAGTCATCAAAATTCAAGAAATTTCAGCCAAATCGAACTCCTTGTTTTGTTTTGTCCGTGTAATGGGAATGTCCTCGGAATTAGAAAAATGGAAAAAGAGCAATATTGGTCTGATGATTTGATTCTTGTTCTTAGAAGGTGCAGATGTTATTTACAGTGACATTTCTCCTTCATGGCGACCATCGAAAATTTGATAAAAATTGGTCATATCCTGCATGAAATTTTGGGTCAACTGTCAGCGAGGCGAGCTGGTTGCCGCGTTTGCTCAATCCGGGCATCAAGCGCAACCGTGAAGCCACTTTACACCAATTTCTAGCCCTGTTAAAGTTCATTCCGAATTAGTTCTTGTTAATAAGGAACAGGGCGAAGGTGTTCCGAAGAAGGGAAGCCTGTCTTATCGGACGGAAAAATCAACATTTTCTGGGACTCACTCACAAACTGTGGTCTACATTGACTCTATACTTAGAGACGGGCAAAACCGGTAACAGGGTAGTACTATTTGTCGAATCATTGGTCTCGTTTGACAACAAACTGAAGAAAAAGCGGCCCACTTGGCTCTTCCATCATGTTAAAGCACAGGTTCACATCTCCGCCATTGCCACAACCAAATTTGTCAAATTGGGCTTCGAACCTAATTTCTCAATTATTGTAATGACATGATCCACATTTAATGTGAAAAACTTTATAATTTCGATCCAGCATCTTAAGGGCTACCATATGTTAAGTTTGTTTCAAATAGTAAAAGATTTCTGACTTCCAGCTGGTGCTAGAACATTTTACTTTACCACACCAACCAGTTTAAAACATTTTCGATATCAATAAGATCAGAAGAGTACCTACTGCTCAAAAATTTTACGGCATGCTCTCAAAAATCGATGGCTTGTCCAGTTGAAGCGGCGGCATGTAGGTATACTAAAAGGGTTGGGGTCCAAAGAACGAAAACTAAAATCTTGCAAAGCAAAAGACTGCAATTCATATGACGGAAAACTACTTACCCGCACTTCTTTTCCCCGCATCTCACTTGACCTCAAAAATCATACCTTTTTACTTGCGACATATAGAATACATATATGGCAAGTATATTGAATTTGTAAAAAAAAAAATTTGAGATGATGATATGACATTACGATGATAGAGAAGTCGAAAAAAGTAGATCCGGCGATTCCGTTCGTCTACTGCCTTAACCACTGGACCGATTGACTTCATACTTGAAAATTAGAGGTTTGAGCAAAAACTCATATCACAGTTTTTTCATTTTTTTTTAAGATCAAAATTTAGGGTAGCCACCATACGATTTTTATGGCAAAAAACCAAAACTTTCAATTTTCTCCAAAACGGCTCCTACGATTTTTTTTAAACTTCCTTGAATTAATTTTTTTTTAAACACTCATGTATTTTATGTAAAAAAATTTTTTTATTGTTATTAGATTTTCTCGAAAAATAAAAGTTCGATCAGCTTATTTTTTTTTTGAAAGTACGTATATATTGTCCAAATAATATTTTGTATTCAAAAAAATTTCAAATTTTTTTTTGGATTTTTAAAAAAATATTTAAAACTTTTTTTTTCAAAATTGTGTATCTTGAAAACGGATCAATATTAAAAATCGAAATTTACTTATAAAATGTATATTTACATATTCTTGAATACTGCATACCCAAATTAATTTTAAGACATTTTTGAAATAAAAAAATTATATAAAAAATTAATTAAAAAAAAAACGGCTCCGACGATTTTCAAAAAAAAAAATTCAATAAATCAAAAATAAGGTTTAAATTTGTTTGGCATTTAAATTTTTGGTATAAAATGTATTTACGAGGTACATTTTCAATTTTTAATTTTTTTTTATAAATTAAAAAAATTTGAAAAACCAACAGTTTTTTAAGAAATCATATGACATCAATTTTTTTCCAATTGAATCCATTTTTGAGGTTCATATTTCAATTTTAATTTTTTTTATGATTTTTTTTTAAATGTTTTTTTTTTATGATTTATAATTGGGAATACAGGAGCAAGTTCGTTCGACCGAGTCGTGCACATTTTTTATGAGAAATTACTCCTTTAAGTCATCAAAGTTATGAGAGCTAAGAAGATAGAAATCTGATACATTTTCAAAAACAAACATTTTATGAGACACGAAATGCTGAGAATCATGGAGAATGAAGCATTAAAATTCATCGTTCAAATATTTCTATATAACCAATTGCTTTTCTGTGAAATCGAAATCAGAGAGGAGGGCACATCGATTGCTTCTTTTTTTTTAATAAATTACGAAGTTATAGTTTACTGCCGTTGCGCTCTTTCTGCCATGACTTAGCCCATCGACTTAATGGCTTACACTAGTTTTCAATTATAGAGCTTGAAGGGATGAAATGAAATCACTTATTTCCTGATTGTTTGGCATATAATTAATTTAAAAAATATTGCCTAGTTATTGTTATTTTAGACGAATTATAAAAAAAGCAAAATCGGTACCAGTCTCCGGACGATCAAAACAGAGTCTTCGGACGATTTTGAATCTACTTCGGCATACTTGATTGCTGCTTGCCTAACACCTAATTTCTTCGATCTAATGTTGTGTAAGGCTTATTTTAAGATGTTTGCATTCATCCTCAAAAAAAAAAAAAACAGAACAGCAGTGGTTGCTGTTTAAACCACCACCAACTTTTCTGTTATACATTCGATCGGCTTGAAACTTCATATGTGTATGTGGAAAATGTTACTGATTCAGTATTTTGTTGTTTTTTGTAAATTCTTTGTTTAGTTTCTCTTTTATTCCCTATAAATGTAAAATCGTCCGGACACTAATGTCTGTCCAAAACATTTCTTCCCAAAAAGAAAAAAAAATAGTACTGTGAATTTCTTTTTCCAAAACGTGGTAAATCCTGCAAGGAAAACATTTGTTGACTTATGACATACGGTCATATGTTTTCAGTACTTTCGAAATGCACCGTACCAAAATAACGAAAATCCATTACTTGTCAACAAAAATAAATAAACTGCTTTAAAAAAAAGTGAAAATTTCAAGGAGCAAGTTTTTGCGCCTATTTTAAATAATTACGGTAGGCATTTAACCATCGCTTAATTAAAGAGTGAATTCAGGCTTACGTCAATAGTTAAAATCGACTATTTTCCAGGTTTCCGATTCCATGTTATCCTAATGAACCTTTTACGATCCCATCACAACAAAATTAAGTCGTATAAAATCTGAAGATGTTCTTCATTCAATGTACGTTTCTATGTGTCGAACTACACCGTTCACAAAGTCCGTCCCCGTCATCGTCTTCATTGCATCCAACCCTTCCAGTTATTGTCAATGAGCCTATGATGACACCTGTGTTATGGTAACAAACACTTGCACTCCACCTGGACCTGGTTGGCTCCACTCCAAACTCCGCAGCTTGCTGCTTGACTGGTCGATGATGTTCAGGTCCACATTTTTGTTTTGTTGTTTTCTTTCATTTTCTTTAGATCGAAAAAGTTGTTTTCTCAATCAGAAGAGGGAAGTGAGATGAACCTAGTTGCACCTCTCACAAAGTATCACACAAAAGCAAAAAAGAAAACTAAATCCAAAAGGAAAAATATTTGTTTTTCGATTTTTGTTTTTACGATGCAATAATTTCTGTTTTTAGTGTCACATTTGATCGGAAATGGTATCCATTGACGGTGCTACAACATGGGAATTGTTTTTGCTGTTGTTGTTTTTTTCTGCTTTTATACTTTTTTAAGTGCCTCTGACCGAAAAATTGAAACTCATTCACGGATCTTTTGTTGTGTTTTGAGATCTTCTGGTTCAGGTGTGCGTACGAATTTTGATGTGGTACTTGATGATTTTGTGTTAAGTGACATCTAGTCCCTCAACCGAATTTGAAATCAAGAAAAAATCTAAATCAAACCGAAAAAAGTTGTACAAAGTGAATTTATAGCTCAATTAAAAAGTTTTATTTCGTTTGTGTTTTTAACAAGATGTTCTAATTTTTAATTTACAGAAATTTCGGAGCAAAATGTTCAAAGTGCTGCCGGGGCATTTCGGCGTCAGACTGGGTGCGTCGGGCTAGAGATTTAGTATTCCACTTGGCTTGTTTCGCGTGCGATTCATGCGGGCGACAACTGTCAACTGGGGAGCAATTCGCACTGATGGAAGACCGAGTGTTATGCAAAGCACACTATTTGGAGACAGTGGAGGGAGGAACAACATCTAGCGATGGTGGGTATTTGCACAGGTGTTCCATTTTGCGATGGAAAATTTATTGCTTCATTTGATTTGCTGCCTTACAATACAGAACACGCGCTTAGGTCACATGGTTTGATTTCAAATTTGTTTTTATTTTAAGATGGCTGCGATGGCGATGGATACCACAAAAGCAAAACGAAACGAGTTCGAACAACATTCACCGAAGAGCAATTACAAGTGCTACAGGCGAATTTCCAAATCGATAGCAATCCCGACGGTCAGGACCTTGAGAGGATAGCATCGGTGACGGGCCTGAGTAAACGAGTCACACAAGTTTGGTTTCAAAATTCAAGAGCAAGACAGAAAAAACACATTCATGCTGGTAAGAATAAAAGTAAGTAATTATTAAAGTAGTGTTTTAAGTTTGTTTTAATTTCGTTCAGTTAAAAGTTTGATATTCCCTCTTACCTTTGTTTCAATTGGTCACACGCTTAATTGCTTACATCATGTATATTTTTTAGTGCGTGAACCCGAGGGAAATTCATTTGCTCGGCATATCAATCTACAGCTTACGTATTCGTTTCAGAACAATGGTCAGAACCCGATGCAGTTAAATGCGAACAAGTCTTCGCTATACCCCGCCCACGGTTAGTTTTTTGATTTTAATTTACTACTATATAGTAACTTTTCTACTACTTTCTGCTACTTTTCTGCTACTAATAACTTTTTTTTTACAGAATCCTCTATGGATGAATTATCACAAGATTCCTCAATGCATTGCATGCAAAGTGAAGTGTAAAACGTCCAAATGTTTAGTTAAAACTTCAAAATTCGTGTCGTATCCTAGTCAAAATTTTGGACCTTTTTGTAAATACACCGTTGAATTTTTTTTGAATCAAAAATCATCCTTGCCCTTTGTGAGCATAGAGTCTTAAAGATGATCTCACAGCCAGAACACCATACATTCCATTGAAAATGTCATTCGCAGCGCAAAAAAGAACAATCGATGCTCCTTTTGTTTAAAACAACAAAGTTTCACTACTACTTATGCATAAGTAATGGTCCAGTATTAGTAATTTAAAAAAAAAAAAATTTAAATTTTAATTCAAAACGTATTTTATAATAGCAAAACAAACAAACTATTAAGATTTAAATTGATCCTTGTACAAAAACGTTAAACATTAAAAATAACTTATTATTTTTTCTATAGAAAATTAAGCTTAAAGCATTTTTTTATTTAACATTTTTTATTATTAACTAAATCCGTATCCCAGTAAAATGAAATGTCTATTTTGCTTCAAAAACTTAAATATTGTAAAATAAATAAATAGAAATTGTTACTGTTTACACTTTTTGTGTTCTTATTTTATTTATGTCTTTTTCTTTAATTGTACATAAATATTTTTGTTTACATTTTTCTAGAAAGAGAAAATATTTATTTCTTAAATAAATAAATGCATAATTTAATATACAGCGAAAACTTGCCACATTGCAACAAACAATACAAAAAGCATGTAATAATTATCTTTATTGTTTTAATTTTTTAATTAATTCTAAATGTAAAAGCAAATAAACTATAGAGTAATTTATTATATACTAGAAAATAAAATACTATTTAATTTATAGATGTACCTTATACAAAAATAAAATAAAGTTAAAAATTGTATAAATAAAAATAATTAAAATTAAAAAAAGAAAGAAAATTTAAAAATAAATATGTGATAAATAAAAACTGTCTTTTAATTATATAAATATTTTTTTAACTGTCGTGGAAGTTAAAGAAAATTGTTTCGACAGTAGGAGCAGGTGTTTAATCGCACATGGCCATTCCATCGATGCCTTTGATCGAAAATTGCTAGTTTCGATCAAATAATAAAACCTGGTAGGTAGTCACTACCCGTATTTACAGAAAACGACTCTTTTTTACCCTCCTCAGCTGTTACATTAAGGAACACTTTTATTATCAGCATTTTCAGCTCTGAGGTTGAATGAGTTAGGTAAACGACTTTCTAGTCCTTGTGTTTTACGGAACGATCGTTAATTTCACGACGACCGACGCTCGTTGAAGTCAACAGTAGTCATTACTAAACGTTGCTAATTTAAACCAAATTAAGCTGTGTTTTCATTTGCTATCATCGTTAATGTTTACGACAGCCGTTTACGATCCTCGCATTATGAAACAGCCCTTTTACTATTGCGATTGAATTTTAACGATGCTCGTTTTACAAAATACATAGAAGGCCTGATACCTAACCTGAAGGACTTTTTTCCGTGAAGAAACTTTATAGTATCAAAATAATGTAGTTCTGCTAAACTGAGCTATGAGATTAAACTCGAAATATGATTTCGAGTCTCGACTGTTTGAAATTGTTTTTATTCTTTTTGGTCATTAAAAAGTTAAAACAAATAAAAATGGCCAGTCGTTTTGCAATTTTTCGTCCAACGAAGTCGATTGCCTTCTGACATGTGGTAAGAAGATGAGGAATGTGTAACGATCTTGAAAATAGTTGTGTATTTTAGTTCCTGCTCCAAATTTAAAACAAACTAAAAGTGTTTAACGAAGAACTAAATCCGAGTTAACTCCTTACTCTAAATTGGTCCAGCAATGTAGAGATGAGATGCCCTCAAGGAACTAGACCTGAGCGTTACTCTAATCTGGTTACCAGTCCATAGGGGCTATATGAGAGTAATGAGAAGGCAGACGAGCTGGCTAGGCAAAGATCAGGGTTGGGGTCAAAATTCTGCCGTGGTCAAAATTATTTTGTCAAAATTCTGCTTTCAAAATTCTGCTTTTCAAAATTCTGCTTCTAAAATTCTGCTTTTCGAATTTCTGCTGCTCAAAATTCTAAATTCTTAAATTCTGCTTTTCAAAATTCTTCTTACCAAAATTCTGCGAATAATATAGAAAAGAGATGTTTAAAAATATTAAAAAGCGCGCGCTTTTCTATATTATTCGCAGAATACCTTCTCACATTAGAGATTAGCAGAATATTATTTTGTGTTTGCATAGGTACATAGTTGCATCAGTATGTATAATATATACCTACTTTATCTCCTGCTATAAGCTAGATATAAGCACAGATAATAAATTTATAAATTTATAAATTTATTATCTGCGCTGTAAGGTTAGTCTAATTTGTTTCGCCTTCGAGTTAGTGTTCAAATTTTACCATGAATATTTCGATTGTAAAATCCAATAAGGGAAAAGATAAACTTTGTGTTGATGGCTATATATAGAGACAAGTGCAAGGGACGAATAGTGACTAAATTGAATTTTGACCCCAACCCGAAATTTGTTTGTAATTATGAATAAACAGACATAAAAAAGCAGAATGTTTTCATTTAAAACAGCCAGAATTTTGAAAAGCAGAATTTGAAAAAACAGAATTTTGGTGACCAGAATGCAAAAAAAAGCAGAATTTTGAAAATCAGAATTTTTCGATTAAAAAGCAAAATTTTTAAAAGCAGAATTTTTAAAACAAGAATTATGACCCGCTCCCCAAAGATCAGCCCTTCACAACTCATTGGCGGTGAGAGTGTTATGTTCCTCCTAGAGTTGTGAAGAGCAATATCCTGAGAATATACACAACAGATTCAAACTATAGGTGGAATAGCTTAACCAGTTGTGTTAAATATAGAAAAATCCGGGCCACCTATAACAAACCCAAATTAATCAATTTAATTTCGAGACCAAGGCATGACATAGCAGGATTGTTCCAACATGCACAGAGCACTGGCCTCTAGGGGAAGTTGTGGCAAAATTAGGTATACCTTACAACACTTTCTGCCATAGCTGTGACGACTAAGATGAAAAAGAAACAGCAACTCTCAGTATTCAAGATCAAAGACATCATCTCATACCTCAACTCATTTTTAACTCCCTGCCAAAATCACAATCAGTCAATGACTGATCATCATAATTCTAATAGCATATGTATGTATTTGTAGACATCATAAAAGAAATGAAATTTGGGATAAATCTTCTTTCAAACTCGTGCTGTGTATGTTAAGATATTATACATAAATCCGCTGTTCCGGATGATATCTTCGCGATTATTCTGAAGAAGTGTTCTTCCACGCTAGCAAAACGCTTGATTGAGCTTTTCCAAATATTTTATTCTTCTGGGCTTGTTCCAAGTAGTTGGAAAGCTTCTTACTGACGGCTTTTGCAGCAACAGATTCACTGGTGATCTGATGTTTTATATCATCAAATATTGGAACGAGTCTTGGAAAAAGTAATTTTGTAGTACTTGCATCCTGCTCTTTTAGCAAAAATGCGTGTTTTCGGTATGGACGAGTCCCTCTTTTGTTGGATTAGAAACTTTCTTTCCAACATCCAACCGTTCAAGTCTGAAAACCACAATACCTATTAATGCAGGTGTGCCCCAGGGCTCCGTTTTGTCTCCTACACTATTTCTCAATTTTTAAAATTATTTCTTGTCCGTGACTTCTCATGTAATTTGTAAATTGTTTCGTCGACGATAGTTCCCTTAGCTTTTGTTATTCGTTTCTAGAATCTCTTTGAAGCGAGATATACCTCTTTGCCATTCTCCATGAGGAGCAATTGCATCAATGAAACCGAACATCTCGAGATTCTCGGTATGCGCATCACTGGCCACTTTTTGGGGAACGAGCACATATATGCTATATTGCCAAAAATGCAGCAAAATGTGTGGGTTCCTTTTCCTTAAGGATGTGCAAGAAATTTTTCTTTCCGTCTGATCTGGCTACTATTTAATAAATTTATATCCGTCCAAGGCTTTTCGGTAACTGATATACCAGTAGATTTGCATACACTTGATATATCAAGCGGTGAAGTGTTTCTCAATCAATCAAAGAAACATAATTTCCATGATCTCTTCGAAGCAAACTTTTTATATAAACAAAAAAATTGTCTTCAAATTGAATTCCCCAAAGTCTGACCAGACGACTTTGCTTTGATAAAATGGCTTACCCTCTTTTTTACGATTGATAGGATGCATTCAATCATATATGAATTTGTAAAAGTTGAAGCCATGCCAAAAAACTGCATTTCTTTATTTGTGGACAGTCAAAACTTGAAGTTATATTCGAAAAAATTTGAGAGATGAACTTACCAAAATTCATTGACATGTAGTTTCACATGGCGAACTCATTCTCAAATCCTTCAGAAATTGGTTTGAAATCTCTCTTCTCCTCCCACAAACTCTTTCTGTCCATTTACTCGGGGGTTTTGGTATTCATACAATATGCCTAACTGGGTACCATATATCCATGGTAAGGGTTACCAAATTCTTAGAACAGTTTGTATTCAAGTAGTATAAGAAATTATTATTAATATTGACGAACTTGACGAACACTTTACTAAAGAGTACCTAATACATATTTCGGAACTGAACAAATTTCAAAATTTTAATAAAAGTAATTTAACATTGAATGCAAAATTCTGAAAAAAATCTCTCACGCCTGGCAACCATAAACAATTTATTATGAAAGGGATTGCCAGTTTGAGACAGTTTCGACATCGCCATCGCGCTCGTCGATTACCTGCGTGTGATTATTATTAATGATGACGATTTGTTGATGTTTTCTTAAGATCGGATAAATGGCTTCGCTTAAATCAATAATTGAAAAATTGGAAACGTTAAATAAGCTGCTCAGACACTGAGGAGACTCACGGAATTCATCTCTGCGAGTTTTGTGTGCATTCTTCTGACAAACCAACGAACCGCCTAACCAATATCAATATACACATATGAATAACCTTATAGCATTCTTAATATCCTTTTCATTCACTAACAAAAGAGTTTCTCTCTCTTCCTGTGGATCGGTTATATATTTTGTTATTTGAACTCGAAGTCAATGTTTATTCAAGAAGTAATCCAACAAGAAGAGTGGGATTTGGAGAACATTTCAATTTATAAATTTCGAATTATTATTGAAGCGTGGAGCGATGACTTGCAAATTGTTCTGATACGACACCGATCGGTCCTCTGAATTACAGGTGATGACGCGACGAGACGAGGGCGCTGTTCGTTTATGATGTGGACAATGCAGTTGGTTGAAAATTCTTTGGGTTATGTAACTTCTGTTCGTTTTTTTATTTTTTTTTTTTTCATTGTCATCGAAACAAATTGTTCGTTTACAAAAAAAGAAATTATTAATATTTTCATTTTATGATCGGTTTGTTGAGGTATTGTTGATAGCTTTGGGATCTCTTGGGAAAGGGAATTAATTTTTGGTTACTGGTTCAACCAAGCTTATTGAAGAAATCTATTGTTGGAAACACAAATAAGAACTAACATTTCCGTTTTTAAACCGTGAGGCACGTAGGATTAGGTATAGGTACCATTGCTGTTGATGGCAGCGATGTGAGAAGAAAATGTCAAATGATTTTCTCAAATTGAAAATTTGTTTTACAACTGAGTTTTTGGAGGCACAGCACTTATGGGCACGGGTCAATCCTAAAGAGATATGACACGATTCCAGGACTGTTGGAGACAACCGATTACATTCCCCCTTTACTAGATTTCGATAGGAAATTTTCTATTTTCATACCAGAAAGACAGGGCTGGGATCCTAATTCACTTATAAGTAAACAGGGTATCCCTTTCTACACTGACGGTTCAAAAATGGAATCAGGAACAGGTGCTGGAGTGTTTTGCCAATCTCTCAACATCAGAGCATCGTATAAACTCCCAGCTGACTGTAGTGTCTTTCAGGCCGAGATCTTTGCCATTGAAAAAGCAGCTGAATTGGCACATCACGAAAAGCTAAGCTCTTCAGAGATTACTTTTTTCGTGGACAGCCAGGCTGCTATCAAAGCCTTAGCAAATGAGACCATAAGATCAAAAGCAGTTTTAAACTGTAAGAAGGAATTAAATAAAATCTACCACACTAACCAGGTAAAGCTCTGCTGGGTTCCTGGACATAGCAATATAGAAGGGAACGAAATAGTAGATGAACTAGCCAGGAAAGGGTCAGAAGCAGACGCAAGTAGTAGCGACCACTCAGTTAGGGGACCACTTGTCCCAATTGGGGTACTCAAGAGGAAGATAGACCTTAAATTAAAAGAGAAAACCAATAACTCTTGGAAATCCAGGGACGATTGCGTAATCTCGAGAAGTTTATGGCCTAACACAAATGAAAAGGAAACTCGGTATATTCTATCGCTGAGTAAAAAGAACATTAAGATCTTGATAGGTGTACTAACGGGTCACTGTGCCATTGGCACAATGGCCAACAAGATAAGGGCATTTGCACCCGATTTTTGTAGGAGCTGTCAGGATGAGGAGGAAATAGAAACCATTAAACACCTGCTCTGTGACTGTCCGAACCTCCAAACTAGCCGACTCCGTCATTTCGGAAACAGGTTTGTTGGAGAACTGGATGATCTAGCACAGGTCGCAATGGCAAACATGAGGAAATTTATAGATAGCACAGGCTGGTTCGTTAACGAGCCAGTCTACGTTAATCGACTTTGAGAAGCATCGATAACTTTTATTTTTATAGGGGATCACAATGGACCAATAGGCCCCCGTGTACGCAACAGCTCATGCTGTGCACACCCCTCATAACCTAACCTAACCTAACCTAAATTTGTTTTTGTAGAAAAATTGGTATCAGTGAGTCCGCTGTTAATTTTATAAAATTAAATTTCTTTAGGTATTGTTGTTATTCCGTTTTGAAATGAATTATTTATTAAAAGCGATCCACATCTTCTAGCTCTGAATGTGAACATTCAAAAGAAAGCAATGGAACTAGCAAATAACATGCTTTGTTCTCCATGATTCTCATCATTTCGTGTCTCCAAATTTTTAAGTTTTAAGCGTCTGACCCAATTACTGAGTGTTGGAAGCAACTTCGCGAATGATTGGAAATTAATCTCCTCAGTTTGCGTTATGAAATTTGGACGTTATTCATTAAAAATATCAATGCTGATGTGATGACATTCCGTATGCTTATTAAAATACGCCAGATAAGTCCCTTATTTCACAGAACAAAAATCCCAAACAAATTCATCCCACCAAAAATGGTTTTGCGACATGTTTCCTCAATCCTTAACACAACACCTTGATATGCAAAAATAAATCGACAATTCTCTTGTCCCATGTTCCAATTGACAGCCGACTGCGTAAGATGCTTGTAGCCACCCAAAATTCGCTGATCATGTAAAACGAAAAGTGTCGCGCGAAATTTACCGAAATTTTACGCCAATTAACACCTCCGTTGCGTTAATTAAAATAAATCACAAAAAAAATACCATGAATTTGTTTCCTGTCTGCCAAATTAAGCAAAAAGTCGTGTGAATGAAAATACACACACCATTGCACTGTCATCAATAAATAGTCAGTGTTGGATTTATGATAAGGATTGTGAGGGCGTGAGGTTTTAAGCGACAAAATTTAGGGGGCGCTGACAGAATCTTTTTAGTTGGAAACTAAAGGCTCAACTGACGTAACAAGCGCATGCAAAAGTAAACCGTCGACACCCAGAAAAACGGCGAAAACAAGAGCTACCAAGACAGCTTGCCTCTAGCTAGGTGAGTACCTAACTTGAATCCACCACTGACGATAGCACACAGTGTTAAAAGAGGTGTCGCCACCAACAGGAGCAGTTTTCAAAAATCAGCAACAAACAGCAGGAGTGGGTTCCAAGGGTCCTTCAAAGAGTGTAAAAACAAAAAGCCATGGAGGAAATCCTAGAGACTGCGCGTTTGTACATAATGAGAGGTGTTAAGGCAAATGGTGTATACACGATACAGTTGCACAATGTACTGCACTCAGGTCTTAAATCATATGCAAACACCCTTGCAATCGATGACAACGTGAACGCACCAGCAGACCCCAGCCCCATGATCTGTTTTCCACATGGTGGGGCTAGTCAAACAGTAGCCCAGTTTATGCATGTTGCCTTGCTCCCTGACAGTTTTCGAAATCCGAACTCGTGTAAAACATCATTCTTACCAGCCAGCAGCGCAGGAAACAGAGCACACAGCCATGCAGTCGCACGCTAGTGATCGCAGTTGCATTCACACAGCATCACACATTATACTTTTTCACCTCATCCTGCTACAGTCGTGTTGCATAGCATAGAAAGTAGAGCGAGCGTACAACAACATGCAAAATATTTTGTGTGTACAAAAAAGCGGATAGGGTGTCATACCAACCAAGCATGAGTCCCCATGAGGCGTCTGGTACAACGAGACTCATTTTCAATTCAAATTCAACCATACTCTGGCTGATTTCATGGGCTTATTGGAGTTTGGAGTGCAGACATACATAGGGATGTGCATATGCCTTTGTGCGCTCACAGGCCAGGAGTAGTCAAAGAACATGGCAATCAATTTACACCCCAAGTCCCCTTTAATTGGCACCGTGTAGGCACCGACGACGAATGTTTTGCTAAGCTGTCCTTTTGAATGGGATGCCAATGCGAAGAAGACGACTACGACGACAACGCTTTCCATCTGCATGTTGCCAGTGTGAACTGATGCTGCATTGATTCCAGGACAGGAGTCAGTATGGGCATTGCTGGTGATGTTTTCAGCAAAGCTATTGACATGCACAATGAGTGTGCATCTCATATGTGTTGCGTTTACTAAAAAAAAAATGATGGAGAGAGACACTTTTGTGCTTTTTCGATATCTTTGCAAATTGGACTTTTACTTGTCAATTTTAATGGAAATTAGTTTCAGTCTTTATGAAAATTGTTATTTTTGCAATATTCGGACAAAGTCCTTTGAGCGAGACGCGATGAATCAACGCAAACGCTAAAATCAAGTTTGCATATCAGCTCTTTCGTTTAGTGAACATCAAACACATTAAACGCCTTAATTTTGTTAAATGTGAGCCAATTTGCTTGAAAACATCTTTGGATATTTTCAATAGTGTCGTTTATTATTTTTGTAATCTGAGCTGCCTCATAAAGTTCCTCTTCCATCCCTGTCATGCTTGTGCTCATGCTCTTCGCTCAACACATCGATTTTCTGAATTGCACGTCATCATCCAACATCTAGACAGCGAGTGGGAGATTCGTAAACCAAGAAAACATGTCAAAACCACTACTAGCCAGCAGCACCTCCGTCATTGCATCCCCCCAAATTGTTTGGTAGTAGGCTCGATATCTGTTGCTCAGACACTGCTCTACAGCACTCCCGAACATATTTTCGATTTGCATAAGAGTGTAAACTGTAAAAATGACTTAGGAACACATTATATGCCATGTGACTGTTTGGTTCATCGATGTTGCAAGCATATATAGATTTATGTGTAGATAGTCGATTGAATTCGGATTCGGAGCCAATTTGCACTTTGGTGTGTTGCAAATAGCAGCAGGAGCAGATTCGAGAAGATGAGTATGGTGCGAACGAGGTGTTCTTGTATTGTTCATATTCGTGTGCAGATTATGTTTGTATCATAACGCAGCATGTGTGATGATTTGCACGCAGCACGGTGGCGTTAAAATAACCTCTCTGCAGCCGACCCTTCTCATTTGCATTTGTTTCGACATGAGTGCATCCAACAAATAAGATTAAACTGAGCGTTCAACAGGGCGAGAAGCCAGGAGAGAGGACGAGGAACGGTCATACGTGATATGCATATTTTAAAATTATTATCTCTATATTAACGGTGTTGTCTGCAATTTATTGCTAATACTGGAAAACAGAATAATGTTACACTTAGCATAATATCACTATTCAAAGGATTTGCACGATTACGCATGGTGCTGGTTGATGTTGATGTTTTTCAATTTGCTGTTTAAAGATTTTAACAGATTTTCGACAAATGAAATGGCTTGTTGGTATGATTTAAAATTTGCTTGGTTTATGCAATTAGAGAAAACACGACTTAAAATTCTCAGATTTGAGTCCAAACTCATTAATTTCGTCGGCGCGGCGGCATTGTCGTATCTTAAGCAAACAAAATTAATTCAGTAAACAGGTTGACGTCTATTTCCAAATCATCTTAGTAAAAAATAAGAAACCAATACGCATTATAGCCTTGAAAAAAGGACCTGAACCTCTGCTTGTCCTTCAGGTATTCACCTTCTCTTCAAAACAGGTGAGTCCCAAAGAAACGCACAATTCCCATCTACCTTTTCTTTTGGGTTAAAGCGACCGAAGTCATTGGACTTAGCGCAGTTGATTTATGGACAAATGTAAGAAAATTTAAATTATTTATTGACGAAATACAACAACAACAACAACAACATCTTAAATTTAATTTATTCATTTGACCATAAAGTATGAGCTGATTGCGGCATATCCACTGAATTCTCTTCTCGAATCCCAGTCGAGTTCGACACACACCAAAACCAAAAATCTATCCCGCCACTGGGAATCTGTGAACATAGTGGCTTTTGTTCACGATTACAAATTTGATAATCTCTTCTCGGAGCTGTCTGAACTTGGCTAGAAGTTGAATATTCTATTAGGCAAAATATGGCCGGCAATAAAAATGAAAAATCTTCAAGAAGGTTCCTGGAGCCATTAGGATCTCGGCGAGGGTTTTCGGTTCCGTAAAGAAAAACCGCTCTTTATAAAATAAAAATGGAAATAGAAAAGAGAATGAAGAAAAGAAAAGAAAAAAATACCTGTCATTGTTTTATGAAGACATTAAACGAATGTAATCGGGCGCTTGATTTATCTCGGAGTGAATCGCGGTTGGAGATATGTGTTCCATGAGTGTATTCTTGTTTTTGGGATGGCCAAGACGACCGATGGATGAAGGGAATGTTTTCTGTATAGAGGTATTGATGGAGTAACACATGCTCGGGAGGTTTGACCTAAAGACATAAATTATAATTGTGTTTTTTTTTTTGGATTGGGAAAATTTATGGCACTGATCAAGTGCGTAATCCATTGGCGATGATAGATCGATAAAAGGAAGTGTAGGTCTACTGGGGGACATTTTTCATTTTATCTCAGCGCGCGATGTCTTCGCGGTATTAAAATTTACTTAAATGAGAAAAAAAAATGTTGTATACCTACGTCAAAAAAAATTTAGATTTGTTTACAGGTCAGCATGGGACTTAAAAAAATCTTCTACTAAAGCAGTTAAAAGCATATGCAAATCGGTTTTGAGTTTTAACAAAATTTACACGGTTCGTAATGTTTTTTGAATAATTGAAATTCTTAATAGTTGATTTTGTGCCATTACTGAAATGAGCAACATGTTTTACTAAAAACTAAGAAACTTTGGACACACGAAATGATGAGAATCATGGAGAACGAAGCAAATTAATTGTTTGTTCAATTTTTCTACTCGAAGGATTGTTTTTTTGTTAATATTCAATGCAAAATTAAAGTAAATTAAAATGGCTAAGGAATCAGGTGGGTAGTAGCTTGGACAAAACAAAACATTAAACACGACTTCGTAATAACCACCCTCTGCTGAAACATCGCTCCCAAACTCATTTTGAAAGAAAAAAGCAATAATGCCGCCACCAACCTGAAATCCACTGCTACTTCCAATACTTCGAGTATATGCAGTAACTTACTTAGCCGGCTCAAGACCAACGAGTTTCGCCTGTTCTTCATTCGCTGTGAAGGCCTGAAGCATAGCTATCTTGGATTGACCGATGATGTCTATGTCGTCCGCATAGACTAGGAGCTGTGTGGCTTTGTTGAAGATAGTGTTTTCCGTGCTCACACCTGCCTTGCGCACTATCTGTTCCAGAACAAACCATCTCCTTGTCTAAGCCCTGCGCATGTTTGAAACAACTCGAATGAGCTGTTACCCATTTACACAATGCACTGCGTATTGTTAAGTGTCATACGGCACAGCGACAGTAACAAGTGATTTTTCCGAGCTCCATGATTCTTCCCAAAATCGTTGTCCATATCAAGCTGCTCAAAGAATGAAATTGGGAAGTGATAACGATGAGTATATAGTTCACCATCAGTTGGCGAATAATCCGAGACATTCGCTACAAAACTTTCCTCAAGGAAATGGGAGGAATATCGAGCTTTTGAGATCGTTGGCCGGTTGATGCTAGTGGACTGAGTATCGCGCTCTCCGCTACAGCAGACATATTTTCATGTATGACGACAAGGACAAATTTTTTTAGCTGCATACCAATGCCATACATTTTAACATTTAATTCTTTTTACAATATTTCCTAAGCTTGCTCAAGCGTTAAAAGCTCTTTTCGTTTCGAAACAGTGTCAGAAGAAACCACCTCTTAAGCTCACAGTTTTTGTGAACATGTATTTACATATTTCCTAAAAACAAAAGCGATTGAGAACGAATGAACAATAATGCATTTTCTAAGTAGAATAATTGGAAGAACAATTTCCTTCGTTCTCCATGATTCTCATCGTTTTGTGTCTCCAAAGTTTTTTCGTTTTTGGTAAAAGAAGACAAAAATTTAATGTGACTGTAAAGCAGCTTTCTGGATTAATTTCGGTCTAGACTTCAACCGGAAAACAGGTGACAGTGCCAAAATAACTTATGATTATGCATAGAAACTGCACATTGCGAAAGCAGGCAGCTTATTGTTATTCAAACCTAAACATTACACTGGTGACATAAATTGGTTTCTAAATTATTAAGCTCCAACCTTTGACCTCTGTGACAGCCGGTGATGTTGATAATCATGAATTTTTAGTTTTAGAGTGATCCAGTACCGAAAAGAATCAACGTTGGTAAAACAAACATTAAGAATAATTGTCCAATAATTATTGCCTTAAGACCCCAAAAAATGAACCTATATCGATATCATTCTCAGCGGGATTTATTCAAAACTCCATCAAAATATGAATGAATCGCGCTCTAAATATTATCTCTCTGATCATCATCACCGATTTCAATTGCCATCAGCTTATAATATGACTGTGAACGGATCACCAGAGAAAAAAAAGAAGAAACACAAAAATGTATCGAGAGAAATCTTGAAACCCTTTTCTTAATATTTTGGTATTCAGTTATGAGTGCTGAAGTAATTTCAATCAAAATGTAAAAACATCATCATTCGATTCGTGTGTGTGAGAACACTGAGCATTGCACGCTGGGATGCTGACCTTTTTGTCCATTGAAAGCGCACCCAGCAGGTTAACATTTATAACAAACAAATTTCGACATATTCCCCTCATCGACTTCCTGACGATGAACTGTTTTTCTCATCGATCTGTCTCTCTGGTGTATTTTGTTTATTTTTCAACTGGCTATCCTTCCTGTTGTCATTTCAACTTAAGATCTTATTTTACTTTTGAATTGATGCAATGTTTCAGGAGCGGATTGTCAAATGAGACATGAGGAGTTTGAGGAGTAGGCAAAAGCTTCTTCTAGTAGAACCTTAATTCTAATAACAAATGTTGGTGCCCACTTTATAAAGACATTTCCTCCATTTCAATCAAAAGAAAGGAGTTGATTTCGACACACTTGGATGACATCCAGGCCCTGTGTTGACCCAATCCGCCCTTGGAAATAAATCCGTGTTCGATCAGTGCGTGATTCATTTCGATTTATAGCCGAGATACGAAAATGATTTACGATCTGAAGCTGAAAGACTTAATTTTTTTTTCTTATCTCTTCATTTCGGTGTCGTTGTTGTTGTTGTTGTTGCTGTCCCTGTTGTTTTTATTTTGTCTGCTATTCGATGGTATCAAAATGTAATCCCAATGTCGTATCCATTAGATAAGTATTTGTTAATAAATATATGTTGGCTTTGCGAAAGACAACAATTTTTCAATATTTTTGTTGACAAAATGAAATAAAAAAATAAGTGTGTTGTTGGTCTTTTCAATACGAGTGGTGGGATTTATTTGGAAGGCATGTCCAATGGTTGCTTAAGATTCTTTTCTGTGGGATTTTAGAGTTCTTCATCAAATTTCAAATTATGCAAATGGAATGAATAATATTATGTGTAGCTAGTTCAGTGAGTAAAATTTAAGCAGGTAATTTATTTATTTATATTTCAGCACTAAATTTGATATTTATGTTTGATTTAAATATTTGTGTCAATCGATATATAGGATTTGGTGTTATCGAGATTGAAATAACTACTTTTGTGTTCTTGATCAGTGATGTAAGGAAAACATCGAGACTTAAGTTGGAACTAAGTTTATAAAAAGGTCAAGAGTCAAGCATTTCTCAGGATTAATAGAATTTTTTTAATGGATTTAAGACAAAACACCTTGAGTTTTGCAAACATTTAAACAGACTCTCAAGAATCTCAAATTTCGAGGTTCCTTAATCAAAGTAACGATGTAAGAAATCAAACACAACGACTCTTAAGTTTTGTTTTAAAATTTGGGCTCATCCGATTTTTGTATTTCTAGTTCGAAATGGATGATCAAAGTAGCCCATTTATTAGGGGCGATTCCGCATAGTTGGCTAGTTTAGCGGCGCTAAACCAATAATTTCAGAATACATAAATTTTATTTCTAATATAAATAAACATTATTCTTATATAAAAGTCAATAAACGACATCGAATACGTTACAATATTGAAGGTACTTACTAGCAACAAAATAGAATTTCCTACAAATATGTATTTTTCATTGCATGCAAACAAAACTCTCATGCAAAAATCTATCATGCTACTATATTAAGCTCCAAAGTAAGCGCTAACAGATTTCATACAATCTCCATAAACAGAAAATGAACATATTTGAATAAATGCCTTCAAAAATGAACAGGAGGGTTAGCGCAAAAATCACAGCTAAGGCCGTGTGCGAATTGGATGAATTGTGGTTAAAAATTAAAAATGGATGAATTTTTAACCACTACTGTCATATTTTAACCTGCTCAGCAGCTATTCAAATAATGCGAAGTGTCAAAATTTAACTAAACGTCAATTTTTAACCCATTTTTAACTGAATTCGCACACGGCCTAACTATTAAACGAGAACACCACAACGAGAACGACTGGACTGAGGTGCGTTTTTGCGCTGACGATAGTTGACTATAGTTTTTGTGTCACACTTTGACACACCAACCACTTTCAACTCACCTCCTGAGATGGATTGGAAATAGTTAGAGATAGTTACGATTTGACACATCAACACAGACCGCAAAAACGACAATTGTGATTACGAATCGTAACTATTGGCGTGCAAAAACGAGAAATAGTCAACCATTGTTGATTATAGTCAGCGCAAAAACGCACCTCTGGTGTTGTTGTAATCGAATCGTGTTCGTGTTTCGTGTACGAAACGAACGACTTGTATGTCGTATCTGTTTTCTGTTTGTGTTGGCTCTTGGCTCTTGCCTGACGTTGTGTTGTTGTGTTCTCGTTTCATATCATAATCAGCTGTGATTTTTGCGCTAACCTTCCTGTTCATTTTTGAAGACATTTATTCAAATGTGTTCATTTTCTGTTTATGAAGATTGTATGCGCTAACTTTTGAGCTGAACATAGTTTCACGATAGATTTTTGCATGAGAGTTTTGTTTCGTGTATGAAACCTCTCATATCTATACTTATTAGGGGTATGAAGAACGATGTAGGTTTAGCGAAAAAATCTGCGCTTCAGCCAGCAGCTTATTGATTTTTTGTATTTTGTGGGGTATGAGGTTTGTTGTTATTAATGCTAATTTTTATCTTATTGTAGTGAAATTTTATAAAATTTATTGAATAAATATTTATTTTGAAAGTTTTAACAAGGTGTATTTAAATTGGGATTCCAATAAAAAATAAACGATGATAGAGAAGACGAAAAAACTGCTCCGACGATTCCATCCGTCCGTCTGTCTGTCTGTAATTGCATCTATAGCTTTAACCACTGCTTCCGTTGACTTCAAACTAATTTTAAATATAGTAGTTTGAGCGAATATGGATGGGTCGTTTTTTTATTTTATTCTTAAAATCAAAATTTAGGGTAGCCACCATACAATTTTTTCGGCCAAAGCTTCAATTCTCTCAAAAACAGCTCCCCCGATTTTTCTTAAACATCCTCGTAATTATTTTTCTGTCGGAACACTGGTGTTTTTAATGTAAAAATTTATTTTTGTATTGCTCCAAAACGGTGTACCTCTCATAGAACGGTTTTTTTTTGTCAAAAGATTTCCTCTAAAAATAATAGTCCAATTTAAAATATAAAAATAAAAAAGAGTGACATGACAGCTCTTTAAAGCCAAGGTCTAAGTGACTTACTCTCATCAAAAATTCTCTGGCTGCTTGAGAAGAATTGAGGGGACCTACAATTTAACGCCGATTCCGAACGGCAAAGTTGAGAAGCACTTTTTCATGACAGATTGATACTCTTGGAAGATTTGTCAGGTCTTCGCAAGAGGCAGTACCCGTGAAAGATAAACTTAAAACTTTATGGACACGTGTAGGACTCGAAACCACGACGTGACGTTCTGCTTAGCAGCCAACGCATCTTACCACTAAGCCACGGGCAGCTGCAGTCCGATTAACGTCTTTTTACTTGCGACATATATAATTATATTGCAAGTACATATTGAATTCGTAAAAAAAAATTGAGGTAATGATGAGATATCACATTACGATGATAAAGAAGTCGAAAAAAGTGGGTCCGGCGATTCCGTCCGTCTGTCTGTCTGTAAACGCACAGCCTTAACCACTGGTCCGATTGACTTCAAACTTGAAAATTAAAGGTTTGAGCAAATTCGCGTGGGTCGTTTTTTTCATTTTTTTTTTAAGATCAAAATTTAGTATAGCCACCTTACGATTTTTTTGGCCAAAAACCAAAAGTTTCAATTTTCTCAAAAACGGTTCCTACGATTTTTTTCAAACTTCCTCAAAAATTTTTGTTTAAAACTCTGATATATTTAATGTAAAAAAAATGTTGTATTGCTCCAAAACGGTACCGCCTATAGAACCGTTTTTTTGTTATCAGATTTTCTCGAAAACTAAAAGTCCGATCAGGGTAATTTTTTTCTTAAAGTACGTTTATATTGTTTAAATAATATTTTGTATTCAAAAAAATTTCAAAAAAAAATTTGGATTTTTATAAAATATGTAGGTATTTTAAAATTTTTATTTTTTATTTTGTATCTCAAAAACGTATCAAAATTTGAAATTGAAATTTACTTATAAAATTTATAGTTATACATTCTTGAATGCTGCATACCCAAATTAATTTTAAGACATTTTCGAAAAATTTTATATATAAGTGACTAAGTGACTTACTCTCATCAAAAATTCTCTGGCTGCTTGAGAAGAATTGAGGGGACCTACAATTTGTACGCCGATTCCGAATGGCAAAGTTGAGAAGCACTTTTTCATGACAGATTGATACTCCTTAAAGTTTTATCAGTTCTTCGCAAGAGGCAGTACCCGTGAGAGATAAACTAAAAACTTTATGGACAAGTGTAGGACTCGAACCCACGACGCGACGGACGTTCTGATTAGCAGCCAACACATCGTACCACTAAGCCATGGGCAGGTGCAGTCCGATTTAGTTTTTATTTTTAGGAGTATAAATTGCTCAAATAATATTTTGTTTTCAAAAAACATTTAAAATTTTTTAGATTAAAAAAAATTGTTTTGAACCTGTTTTTCTAAATTACAATAAATTAACTTTTTTTTTCAATACTGCAAACCCAGATTAATTTTAGGACATTCTAGAAAAATTGTATTATGTATACATAAGAAAATGATTTAAAGGTTTTCCTCCTCTCCATGGAATTAAAAAAAAAATTAAATAAACAACTTTTAAGGAAATCTTATGGCATAATTTTTTTCAAATAAAAAGTTGTTTTTATGTACCTATACATATTTCAATTTAAGTTTTTATTAATCAATTTTAAATACTTTTTTTTATTATTAATGTTTTTTGTGTATTAAGTTTGGAGTACTGGAGCAAAGTGCATGCGACCCAGTCGTGCAATTTTTTTTAGTTGTATTTTAAACTTTCCCGAAGAACGTTGATAAAGCTAACCCACAAAACTTGGCCAGGAATCGCCACGATTTATAGTAATTAGAGGTTATTGTCCTTTTGTGCCTATTAAACTGTCGAAATACTCGTCCTGAGTTTGCTATCGCTTCGTTCAGTATAATTGTTTCGCAAAATGCGCTGTCTACTCCATTTCGGTTGTTTTTTCATAATCTCAATACGGGTCATAACAATTCTAAGACTTGTTTTAATTTGGTTACTATAACTTTAAACGGTAACGCTTACCAGATACCAGAACGTCAATGTGCTATTTGTATTTATTTTCTCATAAACTGATTATTTAAAAAATCGAGTAAGACCTCTTCCTCTTTCTATAACATATTCAAACTAGAAAGAATGAATAATAAGGCAATCCCTTAAATAATAAAAATTGAACGAACAATTAAATTGCTTCGTTCTCCATGATTCTCATAGTTTCGTGTCTCCAATTGTTTTTAGTTTTTAGTAAAAGATGTGGCTAATTTCAGTAATGGCAATAATATTGTATTGCTTAATTTGCACGGGCTGGGGTATATTCGTCGGAATCCAAGGTCTGCCTGAGGAAAGCACTGTAAAACTCAGTCTTAAAAAAAACACCGAACTCTTTCCTATTAGCTTTCAACTTTTCCTTTATTTAACTTTATTTTATTAACAAAATCCAGCCTTAAATTTAATAATTCGATTCATACTCTTAAATAATACTTATCTTATATATTAGGTCTAATAGCGCCACGGCCTCGAAGTGAGGGCGACTCTCGGCAGGACATAATATAATCTGTTGCCACGGCCTCAGGGTTAGGTGGAATCTCGGTAGGAGGGGAAAAAAGCAAGTAAGTAAGTAAGACTAAATTGCCCTAAGCTCCTTAACTCGTTGCTAATCAACTCGTAGCGATGGGAGACCTACTACATACTGCTATATCTATATTTGTAGGAATAAGTAGCTCGAATTTAATGCTTTATTTCACTTCTGCTTGGCAACTTTTTTTGTAAAAACAGCAAGTGAATTATAAAGACAAACAAAATTTAAATGCTAAAAATATGTGTCTTCATGTTGTTGTCTTCGCTGACGTCAGCTGTTTATGAGTCGAGGTGACTTATAGTCCGGGCGGTGTGGCTACTTGTTTTTTTTTTAAGTCCATAGTGCACGGAGTTGTATCTTTTTCCTATATTTTTATTTAGTAGGGCGTGAAGTGTAACACTTAGTTACAATATCAATAATAGCCGCGTTTTATTATCCTCACTAACCCATATGGGTTAATTTTTTACACACAAAACAAAAACAATCTGGGACCCCAATAGCTATCGAGGTTTATTTTGTAACTCAAAAATAAGTTCTAATTATGGCGGATAGATGGCGAGTGTGAGACAAAAAAGAAGTTATTGTAGAAAGATTTATTAATATCATCCATATTAATAAAAAATAACGCGTATTCCACTCTTTGCCACAGTTTTATTAAGCCGTAGGATAAGAGTCAATCCAATTAATTAATAAAAACAAGTTTTTTGTGGAAAAGCAAAATAAAATTTAACTTAGGGTTGCGTCTCGGATAAAAACATAGCTTAAACTCAGTGGCGTAACTATAGATATGGGGGCCCCAGGCCCAGTCGGAGTCTTAGCATTATTCTATACGTACAAATAATGTTGAAAAAAAAAAAAAATTGTACGTGTCAGCTCCGACGCGCGACTGGAGTTCACTCAATAAGAATGATTTGATTACCTTAAAATATATAATACGCAAAGGATTGAATTCATATATTCATACATCTATTCATAATAATTTGATAAAATATATTATACTTAAATACTTATGGTAAGCAATATGAATGTCAACAACTTTGTTTAAAACGTTCTTACGTATTTTTTAATGAATCAATGTAGTAACTTCTACAAAACATTTTTGTAAAGAATGAAAAAATCTACAAAATTGCATCATTACATTTTCAGGACAGTTACATTTCTTATCAACTTTTCATTAATTAATGATGAAAATTCAAATGGGTCCACATTTATCGTGCATTATTACATACAAAATGGAATTGAATGTTGATAAATTCTGAATTGAATTAAAGCCTGAAGCCTTGTGCTTCTTAAGAGATCTTAATCTTGAAGATCCGATTATTAGAACGCACGCTAGGATGCTTTTAATCCAAAAACAACGATCGAATTTTGGCCATAGCGGGATTCTCCCACAGGTGATGTGTGATTTCGTACGAACTAAGCAGGTCGTTTGTGTGCAATTATATTTATTTTAAAATCGATATTGTGAGGCTTGTACGAAACGTATCCTTACAAATGAGGTATCAAAATCACCGTTATTTCATGTAGATTAGACATATGGAAATATCAACAATCAGTCTATAGGATTAAAACTTATATACCAATTTATGTGAAAATGTCTTAATTGGCCATATTAATGAGTTACCGTTATAATTAAAGTATAATAAATTGAAGAGCATGAAATTCTGTATCATGTGTGAAAATTTCACGGTTCTACGTTGAAATCTCTGTTCAATAAAATAGATTCGACGTGGCACTAAAACTTTCACCCCCTATTTTCACCCCCCCTCGGTTATTTTTTTTTTAACTTTGAATGTCATACTTATTTATGTTTAGTCAAAAGCCATAAAAATGAGTTTTAAACTTCTAACCTAATCGACCTCCATACAAACTTTGACCTAACATTTCAACCCCTTGTGACCTTTTCAACCCCTTTTATTGCGTTAAAAAACACCGTGTGCCCTTCTCCAGGTTCTAGTCTGTCTTACTACCAAATTTCATCTAAATCGATCCAGTAGGTTAAAAGTTATTAAGAGTTAAAAAAAGCGTTAGTAGTCAATTTTTTATAACGCTTTTTTCAATGATTGATTTTCCTATCCATATTTTTTCCATACCGGGGTCTATATATGAATCGATTCTAAAGGAGTAAACTCCAAAAACAAACAAGTAGTGTTTATCACGTAAAACACTTTATTTTTTTTACAACAAAATTTTACAAAATATTCAATTAACAAAAAAAATTTTGAGCTAAGCTTCTTAAGAAATCGATATAGCTTCTTTCTTCTTTTGCTTCCATTATTTCAAAATTTTTTTTCTTTTATGGCGCCATACCCCCACCTCATTTTAAATTTGTCCTCCATTTCAAGTTTTTCTACCTTACTTTCTGCCTGATCCGACTCCTTAAGCATGAATTAGCTCAAACAGACCAACTTGCAGCTGACCAACTAAAACCTAAAGTCTTCTATGTTCAGACTACACTCTGTTTTGAGTTCTTGGTTAGATTTCTCTTATTTGGTCTTCATAAGACCAAAGATGAAAGATGGATGGATTACCGTTTTTATTTTTTTCCGAGATTTTTGTATTTCAAGATTTTATATTCGAGAATTTTTTTATTGATATTGTTTTCTTTCGAGATTTTTGTTTTCAATTTAAATACACTTGTTAAAATTTTTGCAAAATAAATATTTATTTAATAAAATTTAATAAATTTCACAACAATCTTTTTTAATTAAGTTTAAAATTATTAGTTACGCGTTTCGGAAAACAAGTTCCATCATCGGGCTGAACTAAACTGGCAATTGACTTTTTGTTCTATTGTTTTGTTTTTAATTTTTCATGTTGTCGTGGGTGGTTTGTTGTCTTCTTTCCTCTTTTGTTATTTTGTTTGAAGCTTTACTGCGGTGTCATATAGAGGGTTAGTTTTTATTGTTAATTTATCATTTAGTAATTTGTCCTGTTCTATTTTATTTGCTTTATATATGTGAAACTCTTCTATGGCGTCTAATTTGGTTCCTTTTTGGCATATGCTAATTGGTAACATATTGGTCTCGAAGTTAGTATAGCTGTGGTTGTTTTCTATTAAGTGAAGTGCGAATGCAGACTTTGTGTTGGGTTTTGGTTTGTGTTCTAAAAACCGGTTTTGGAAAGTTCTCCCTGTTTGTCCAATGTAGAATTTGTCGCAGTTGCTGCAGGTTAATTTGTAAACACCAGAGCATGATTCGATGTTCTTTTTGTTATTGCTTTTTAAGAAATTATGTGTATTATTATTAGTCCGGAATGATATGTTTATGTTTAGTTTCTTGAATTCGTATTTTAAAGTGTTTGGTGTTAAATTAGTATAGTCTATTGCAATGTATTTTTTTGTGTCTTTTGTTTCTTCTGTTTTTTTGTGTATGTTTTGCATTTTTATTCTTCTCTTTTTAACGAGATTGTCAATCATGTTGCTGGTATAACCATTTGCTTGTGCGATTTGTTTTATTATGTTTAATTCATTTAAGTAGTCTGCTTTGTTCATTGGAATATTTATTAATCTGTTGATGAAAGTGTTGTAGGCTGCTGTTTTTTTTCTTGTTGGTGGAATGAATCATTGTGTATTGTGATATCTGTTGTTGTTGGTTTTCGGTATACTTTATATTTTAGTTTGTTTTTGTTTTTATTAATGTTTATGTCTAAGAAGTTAATAGAGTTGTCGACTTCTAGTTTGTTTTTCAAGATTTTTACTTTCAATTATTTCTTTTCGAGATATTTACATTCGAGATTTCGTGGTAGACCCGAAAATTGACAATTGAATTCAAAATTTAATTCGCCTTTCTTTCATAAGTAAACTTTTGAATAATTGTTTCAATTTGGTTTTTTGAGGCACGAAACCTATTGTTCAGGAAATTTGTCAGTAATGTCTTGAGTATAAATATTCGCAAGTATTAAAGCTTCTGTGTAGAGTTCATATTTGTTAATTCTTTAGGTTGAAGTACTCGAAAAGTTTTGATAATGTTCCTCAAACTCTCAAATCGATTTAATATTTGATTACAAATAACATCAAGAGATCCATTGAAAATATTGACCCGCAATTTTGCTTCTCCATCAGAAAGTATTTCGTCTTCACACAATTCATTTCTCTCGGTTCTCGAATTACCGATTAGAATGAGTTTGAAATCACAATACCTGAAGAAAACAGCTTGTAGAGAATCGTTCCGGGATGACCATTGAGTTGGACAAAGTCGTTTCGATTTCAACAACGAATTTTCTGAGAAAGTGTATAATAACACCCATATCTTAATATTGTTGGTAAAAAAAAACGTAAATATGTTCAATTGTTTCCCTCAATTTTTGGATCTAAGCTATTGCACCATTGTCTAATACCAAACAACTTATCTTCAATAAGTAATAACAACCAAGGCAAAAACTATTATTTACTGAAATAGAACATGTGCATATTATGTATGTACATATGTCTTTTATTTATTATTGTTTTTAATATTTGATGAACAAACATTGTTGCCAGCTTTGGGGGCCCCCTACGATCGGGGGCCCCGGTTTCTGAAACCGGTAAGACGGGTGGTAGTTACTCCACTGCTTAAACTTCAACCTTTTTAACCCACATCTTTTTATTATCACGGGGTAACCCATATGGGTTTGTGAGGATAATAAAACGCAGCTAATAACTGTAAAGCGAGTTGAGTATATGTTGCTTAGCTGAGAGTGTTGAGTCCGCATTCAACTCAATATAAAGCAGATATTGCCATTATCTAGATGATTTGGTGAGTATGATGAAAAATTGAAAACAAAGGATCTTGGTATCCTAGATCTTAGCACAAGACCTTATTACAGAATACAAAACTTAAAATATACGGACGCCACTATCGTTGAGGCTGGAAAGGCTACCAATTGAAAGTATACAAATTCATTGTTGGAAACAACAGAATCGGAGACGACCCATCGAGTTTAACGTCAAAATAGTAATTGGGGAATTCAACAAAGTTACAACAGTTTTCGGCTTGTCGAATTAAAGCTGAAGTGTTATTCGGCTATATTTGGTTAACACAGCAACCTGATAATGTCATATAGCTGAATAGCCAAACAATGGCAAATATGAGGTTCGTAAATGAACCAGTCATGTAAACCAAAAATAGTAGGAGTATCAATGCTACCTTTTTTATAGTGTATTACAATGGACCAATAGGCCCCCGTGTAAGCAACAGCTCCATGCTCTGCACAATCCTTACAACCTAACCTACTAACCTAACCTTCGCCAGAGGTCTAAGAAGAAACTACGCCGCGCCGGGGAGAAACAGAATAGAGCCACTTCTCTTCCGGTTTCGTCGAACTTACTTACTTACTTACTTACTTATCCGGCTCACAATCCATGAAGGGTCTCAGCCTGAGATACTGCAGTCTTCCATCGTGAACGATCCCTCGCATGCACTCTCCAGTCACCGAGACCAAGCGCTCTGGCATCCGCAGTCACTTGGTCCTTGTACCGTAGGTTCGGTCTTCCTTGTCGTCTTGAACCTGGGGGCTGGGATGAGAAGACTTTCTTGGCTGGAGCGTTGTCGTCCATTCGCTCGATGTGGCCGAGCCAATGTAGTCGTCTTTTCTTGGCCTTCTGGACTACATCCACATCTTGGTACAGCTCATACAGTTCTCGGTTGTATCTTCTTCTCCATTCGCCATCGTCGCATACGGGACCAAAAATCCGTCGAAGAATTTTTCTTTCGAAAGTGCCCAGTATCAATTCCCCTTTTTTGGGATTGATGTTTGTTCCAAGGTAGGTGAACTCCTTAACTACCTCGAAATAGCTGCTACCAACAGTGACGTTTTGTCCTAGGCGGTGGACAGATGTTGCTTTGTTTGTTGATAACATGTACTTTGTTTTGTCCTCATTCACTTCAAGACCAACTAGCTTCGCCTGTTCTTCAATCGCTGTGAAGGCCTCAAGCACAGCTTTCTTGGATCGACCGATGATGTCTATGTCGTCCGCATAGCCTAGGAGCTGGTCGGATTTGTTGAAGATAGTGCCCTCCGTGCTCACACCTGCCTTGCGCACTATCTGCTACAGGACTATGTTGAAGAAGTCACATGACAACGCATCTCCTTGTCTAAACCCTGCGCAAGTTTGGAATAACTCGGATGAGCTGTTACTCATTTGCACACTGCACTGCGTATTGTTTAGCGTCATGTGGCACAGCTGGATCAGTTTGTTCGGGATCCCGAATTCAGACATCGCAATCATAAGCTCTTGGCGGTGGATGCTATCATAAGCAGCTTTAAAGTCGATGAAAAGATGGTGGGTTTCGACTTGAAATTCGTTGGTCTTTTCCAGGATCTGCCTCAGTGTGAATATTTGGTCTATCGTTGTTCTGCCTGGCCTAAAGCCACACTGGTACGTGCCGATTATTGTGTTGCAGAAAGGTTTAAGACGCTCAAACAGTACGTTGGATAGGATTTTGTATGCAACATTAAGCAGGGATATGCCACGGTAGTTTTTGCATAACATCAGATCGCCTTTTTTGTAGATGGGGCATATGGAGCTTATCGACCAGTCAGTGGGCATGCATTCTTCCTCCCACACTTTGGTGATGACCTGGTGCATGCGGTTCATCAAAACATCTCCTCCATGTTTAAAGAGTTCCGCGGGTATGCCATCCGACCCTGCGGCCTTGTTATTTTTTAGCTTTTGGATGGCTCTTTCTACCTCTTCTCTGCTGGGGGCTGGGACTGGGTCTTCATTGACTCTTGCTTCTCTTTCGTCATTATCTTGCTCGACATTTTGCGCATTCAGCAGCTGCTGGAAGTGCTGCTTGAAAACATCTACAATTCCCTGTGCTTCGGTGACTAGGTTTCCTTCACTGTTTCGAAGAGCTTGTGTCCCGGTTCTGAAACCAGAAGCTAATTGCTTCGACCTTTTAAAGAAACGCCGGTTGTTGTTCTTGGCCCGAGACTCTTCTAGATCTTTGAGCTGAGAAGCCGTTATCTGTTGTTTCTTCGTGGAGGCTGTGCTTTCCAACTAATCCGCCAAAGATGTCTTCCTTCCCGATTTTTGCATTGAAGTCTCCGAGTACGATTTTGACGTCGTACTCTGGAAAGACTCCGTAGGCTCTATCCAGGAGGTCGTAGAAATCCTCCTTGCTAGACTCCTCAGCATCATCGGTAGGGGCGTGTGCACATATTATACTGATGTTTTGTAGTGTGGCCTTGATGCGGATCACAGCCAGGCGATCACTTATTGGCTTGAAATCCATGACTTTTGATCTAAGCCGGTTTCCCACGACGAATCCGCATCCAAATATATGCAATCTTTGATGGCAGCTATAATAAATGTCGAAATTCTTTCTTTCCTTTGTCCCTGATCCTATCCATCGTATTTCCTGGATCGCAGTAATATCTGCCTTATACTGCGAGAGGACAGATTCAAGTTTCTGAGTTGCACCTGGAGTGTAGAGGGTTCTTTAATTCCAGGTACAAACTCTCAATGCGTAGTCCGTTGTCGTTCCGGGTCTGGTTACCATAAGAGGGGGTTCATTATCCGAGGCTGGTATCTCTCTCATAACTTTTAAGTTTTTCACTGTGGAGGGGTTGTTAGCCCCTCGCACTAACCTCCAAATTTGTTGGGCCGTAGATAAGGTGCTCTTTTTTCCCGATTTGCACCCGCGCTTACAAGTTATATCTAAGATATAACCAGTACCCGGTGGCTACCACGAGGAGGTAAAGTAAGCACTTGGTGTGTAGGAAAAGATACAGCCTAAGCCCCCAGATCCTACAACACCCAACCACCGGTTTCGTCGAACACCTGACTCAAAAAACAAAGTCTGTACTGTATGAGTTCTTCATTATATGGCCTATTTACTATTTACTACTATTGTACGAAAGCTTTGACGAACGTAAAAAAGTTAATATGCGGTTCTCTTGGAATACAAATGTTGAAGAAGAGAGTCGGACGCTGGAATAAGCATGTTATACATGTCTTACTGAGCCTAATTGGTGGAGAGTAACAATGCATCATAATAAAGTTGTTCAAGGTTCGAATCCATTAAAATTTGGTATCATTAATGGAAAAAGAACAAGATCTTTAAAATTCATGAAACGCATTTAGAAAAAAAAAAAAAATGAACACTTGAATGTTTGAAACCGTGTTTAAGGTCGTTACTCATAAAAATTGAAAAAATACATAATTTAAAATTTCCTCCTTTTTTGCATCGTTTTTAAATAAAAGGTCAACCTTCTCAAGTATATCTTATATTTCACACGATTCAAGTAAAGTGTTCATTAAAGTAAGACCCCGTGCCACAACCTATATAAGTGATTGGGAACAAAATTAAATACCACACAAAATTCCTTCAATGTAACCATAGCCAAATCAATTTCACGTTTATCATGTTCATTTGCTTAAATACCTTCTTCTCCCAACAAAAACGAATCAAGCGGAAACAAACACAAATCGTGTACCAAAACCATTCTAATAAAACTAATAAACACAAAAGAACACACAAGAAAAAAACGAATCAAACAAAATTCGGGAATGTAAATCATTGTTTAACAATTCAGCGTATCACCCACATTATGACCGCAACACAAAACTATCTACATCGCGCGCCCCCAACACACAAATCAAAACAAAACATTTTTATTTTTTTTTATTTTTCCTCAAAAATCAAAAAAATCTGCTCAAGAAGTGAATCACTGGCCTGTTGCCTTCCATCAGAATTATGTGAATGTGATGACCACAAACCTGACCATAAATCATCGCTGGCCTGCACTCTGACTGGCCAATCCTCATCGTGTGGCGGCTGGCTCTGGTGGTTTATCAATCATACATAACGTCGATCCCGCTTCTTGTCTCGATCTCAATGCTGGGCCTTTCAGTTCAACTGGGATATGATAGAATAAATTCCTCTTCTCACTTAACATTTTGATTGATAGCTGCGATTTATCGAAATCAAATCGAAAGGATTTTCAATGGATTACAAATGTTTCTTAATACATCTTGTTGAGAGATGTTGGTAAAAGTTTTTTTTTCTTCTTTTGGTTTCATTATTTTTTGTTGTGTTGACTCTTCGGAAAAAAGTGACTTTTGCCTTTTTGGTTTATAATTAATTTGTATGTGAAAATTCTTGAACTGTACAACCTCGTAATATGTGAAATCTGTTTTGAACTTCAAAGTCGATTAAGAGATCAAGCGAGAAATCAATGAAGTGTTTCTTTTTTGAAAGTGTGGCGCAATAAACTGAAGTAAAAAATGGGAACACTCAGTGTGATTTGAATGGGATGAAAGGTGATTTTTATTTGTGGTAAACCCTGTTTTGTAGTATGTGATTTACTGCTTAATCTAACCTAGAACCTCTGCTTGAAACCACCTCGTACGTTATACGAAGCAGTTGACAATAAGATTTGAACACTCAGATATTGTGATTTTCGTCCTTGTTTGTCCAGAGAAGAAGCAGTTAACAATTATGTATGATAATGGTTAGAAAACTTATTTATAATGTTGTCCCTATCAGGAAAGAAAGTTTAAAACAAATCCCTGAGGTCGTGTTTCTTGTTAGCTACAATTTTAGAACGCCAACAAGTTTACATCTCAATAAAGAGCTGTAAAAATGTACAGCAGCTGTTTCGGAGTAGTGCGTAGATTTTTTTTATTTAAAAGAGTTTTTTTTTATCGACTGATACTGACCTTAGGTTATTCAAGAATGGCACTACTTGTCTTCCTTGAAAGTTGATCTACGTCTGCAAACGTTTTCAGCAGACGAATGGTAATTTTCAGGTATTGCCTGAAAACTGGCTCCCAACCTATTTTTGCATTGAAACCAATTATAATGATATCAACTTCTTCCCTTGGGCAGGAATTGAGGGGCTTTTTTGAATTTTTGTTGTATGAATCTTATTCGTAATTTGCGTGGTCTTAAGTAGGTCTGCGAAAGTTTATGAGACTGATCACTGATGTACTTAAATTTGCCTCGCACGCAAAAGACGCATAGCCTTTCATTTATTGCATTGAAATCAGTGATGGTACGTTGTACGTTTTTCTGATGGGATCTACCCCGAGCACTTGCAGTTACAAGACACCATTGCCTGGCGACCTTATTTCTTGCTATTCAGTTAAGTCCAGTTTTATATGTGGCCAAGACATCTGCTTGGAGCTGTGTAGCTTTATAGAGCGATATAGGTCGTTGCCTCCATTGATTAAAACATTGACATCGAAGGACTGTTGTCGTGTTCGTAGTGTCTGTTTTTTCATGAGGAGCTTACTAAGCCTTAACCTTGCCTAGCTAGACTAGCTGTCTGAATGTTGTTGACTCACTAAGACTGTAAGGGTCCATTGTGATACCACAATGTTGAGTTGAGTTGAGAACTTAAACAAACAATTTTGTACTTTTTATGTAATGTGAGGGACATCTTATGTTGATCGTTTGCAGTTCACTGGTATTGTTGTGTTGCCGTGATATGCATTCCTTCTAGTGATGGGATCATTCGAATGATATAATCGATTATAATCGATTATGGCAATCATTCGAGATCATTTTTTATTGAAATCATTCGAATGATTTCTCAAACCCTGCTACAACTACTATACTCTTCAAAATTAAAATCTCAAATGAAAAAAAAAATCCAATGACGATTATTAGTATTCGAATGACCATTATTATCATTCGAATGCAAATAATAGATTATTAGTATTCGAATGAAAAATCATTCGAATGAATAACACTGCTAACACTATTGGACTTTTCAAAGGCCTTTGACACCGTTAGTCACCCGATTCTCTGTCAAAAGCTGAGAAATAGTTTTCCCAAGAATCTTGTAAGCTGGTTCATTCGTACCTTAACGGAAGACAACAATGCGTGGTGGCAAATGAAAGGTCTTCCACCTTTAGAAATTTTTGCGAAATAGTGTTTAAAAAATGATTGGAATACGGAACATTTTTTATAGCTAAGAAGAATAACAGGCTATTTTTAAAAATGTTTCTAAAATGAAATTGAACAATAAGCCCAGGTTGGTACCTACCATCTGAGAGGGTATTTTCTATGTAAGGTCTATTGGCGAATGACCATCAATATTATTATATAACTGTGCTCATTTTATTTGGAAATCGTTAATTACTAACGTTACATAAAAAAACTTAAATCTAATTATAAATCTAATGTTCTATAAAACATAGTTTTGAATTTTACAGTTTTCAAATTGTCATTAACAGCAGTAATAAGAAAGTATAATTTATTATATATTGAGATCATTTGGTTTAAAGGACTATTTGCACCATAGTTTGACCTGCTAAAAATAGGGCATAAAGGTTGCCTAAGTCTAATGCTAGATTGGCTGCAGTTAAAATTCAGTCGACAAAGAAGTGAAGTCGATATTTTACCATTTATAATACCAGCGATGAAACAGAATTGGATAAATTTTCGATGATTTTCGAGTGATGGAAGATTTATCAAAAGAAGTCTTTGTGAGTACATTACAAGTGCAGATCCCTGTGACCAGGAGAGAAAACGGAGACAAAATCGTGTAAACCTTCGCTGAATTGCTTCAATCCTATATATATGAACAGAGTAGTAAGGTGCCCAAACTACGCAGCCGTACTCAAGAATTGGTCTCACAAACGAAATATAGAGAGTTTTGAGAACATATGGATCGTTGAAGTCCCGAGAAAATCGCTTAATAAAACCGAGTGTTTTGTTAGCTTTTTTAATTATAAAGTCTAAGTGGTCATTAAAAGTAAGTTTAGAGTCTAAAATAATTCCTAAGTCAGAGAAGAGTGAAACTCTATTCAAAGGGTCCCAGCTAAATGTGTAGTTATATGTTATAGTCGTTTTTTTGCGTGTAAAGTTCATTACTTTACACTTGTCAATATTTAGATAAAGTCTGTTGTTATTGCACCAATCCCTAAATCTAATTAAATCGTCTTGCAAAAGAGTACAGTCAGTTTCGAATCTTATTCTTTTGTAAAGTTTAATGTCATCGGCATAAATAAGAATATTTGAATTATGGACAGTTGAGACGACATCATTAATAAAAAGGATAAACAAGACAGGCCCTAAATGGCTACCCTGGGGTACACCTGAATTAACAATAAAGTTATTTGAACAAACATTACGAAAAACTACACGATAATTTCTATTTTTAAGGTACGAAGAAATCCATTTAAGAAATTGGGTATTGAAACCTAGTTTGTTTAATTTATTAATAAGGGTTTTGTGGCACAGTTTGTCAAAAGCCTTACTAAAATCAGTGAAGATACAATCAACTTGATCACGCTCTTCAAAAGCATCTAAGCAAAACGATGTGAAGTCAAGTAAATTAGTTACAGTGGACTTATTTTTGACGAAACCATGTTGACTACTACATAAAATAGATTTACAGTGAAAAGAGAGGACATTACACACAATGGACTCAAACAATTTAGGAATAACAGAAAGTTTTGCAATCGGACGGTAGTTTTGTATCTCCGATTTCAAACCCTTCTTGTGTATAGGAGTTATGAAAGCACTTTTCCAAAGATCGGGAAAAATAGAGCTACTCAATGACTTATTAAACAGTAAATAAAGTGGATAACTCAAATGAGAGACACATTTTTTTAAGATAGATGCTGGAACACCATCAGGTCCCGGACAGTTATTATCGTCAAGCCTTAAAATGCCTTGGATTATTGCATCCTCAGTAATGTTAAAATTTATTGAGTTGAGATGTGTAAACTGGACAAAAGAAGAGATATTGGAGTCAAAGATAGGGTCAACAGGTTCATCAAAAGCATTCTTAAAGAAAAAGTCCGCAAACATATTAGCAATTTCTTCAGAATTTTGTCGCGTGGAGTTCATGTAAGTCATAGAGCTAGGAAAGCCACCATTATTTCGTTTTGCATTTACTAATTGCCAAAATAATTTAGGATTTATTTTTAACTCACTTTCTGTCTTTGCGGTATAATCTTCAAATAAAAGGTTGTGGTAGTCAAGAAAAAGATTTTTCAATATTAGGAAAATATTATAATCTTCAACTGTCCTTGAAGCATTAAATTTTAACCAAGCTTTGTTCCACTTTGCACTGTAAACTTTAAATCTTTCACCATTTTCATTCGATTTCGTAATTCGAATGATCATTCGATTATTTAAATCATTCGAATACTATTTTCTCGATTATTGAAATCATTCGATTATGCCCATCACTGATTCCTTCTGTTTGAGAGTGCCGGACATGTACAGAGGAAGTGTTGGACTATTTCTACTTCCTCCTCGTTTATTCAGCTTCTACAGAAGTCATTTGAGTAAACTCCTAGCCTCATGGCATGTCTTTCTATGTGACAGTGTCCTTTTATGACTGCAATCGCGGAGCTTATGTTACGTTTGGTCAGAGAAATCCAGCATTTCGACCTTTTCAGGTCTTAGCTTGGCCATATTTGTTGTGTTGCTAAACAGGTAGTGCCCTGTGACTATCCAGCATTAGTTGTTTCTAGATGTGAAGAAGTGTCCCGCTTTTGGCGAGCTCATCAGCTTTACAATTGTCCAGAATGTTTCTATGGTCTGGCACCCATATTAGGTGAATGTTGAACAGCTTTGTCATATCGTTCAGAGATGATCACAGATGGCCTCAGAAAATACGTATATCCTTGAAGATATAACGTTTTCCTTGCGCCAGAATAATGTCTCCTCTTTTATCGTCATTACCTCTGCTTGGGGAATATGCTATACATTGATTGGGAAGTCGATGGGATAGACTGAGATTCAGTTGTTCACTTTCAATTCGGTCTTGGAACAATAAGATAGAAGTGTACCGAGTTATCTTCTTCCCAAAACGATCTTGAATAAGGGATTTGAGTCTGGAAATTACTACCGAATACCATTTTGGGGAACAGTCAAAGCGATTTGGGGTAGATTTGAAATTTAGTTGTTACTGATCCATTGCGAGGTGGCTATAAGCCTCACGCATGAATTGGCTACCACTAATTTTGAGAACAGAAGATGTTGGTTCTTTTCGGCTGTGAGCTGACCGTACCAAATCAATAATTTTTACTTTATACAGCTTGGCGGATTAATTTTATTGGACTCGATATCGTTATATCGGTCAACATCGGGTAGACGGAATAGATCGAGCGGCACTCCAACTGGAGAAATGTTTTGTCCATATCCTTAGCCTCAACAGCAGTTCTACTTTGTTTTTCACTTAATCGGCTGTACAGTCTTTGGTTAGGACTCTTAGAAATTGGGTGTGTTGTGTAAAATGATCGAATCTGCTCTATTGCGTTCATTTCATATACCTTTCCTTTTTTCTTCTTCTGCTATGATTCCTCTCGCCTTATTCAACAAAGTTATTATTTTGACAAAATTCAAACCACACAACAGTTCAAATCTGGGCAGGTGTAGAAAATGCTGCGCTTGATGATTGTAAGCCTAAAATCAGACAAAAATGATTTTTCAAACCCTAATAAAATTAAAGACTGTAACCACAGATTTATTTACTTTTTTTTTAAATAGCCCTGACAAAGGATCAGTCATGTGAAATATGAGCTTCATTGACAAATTTCTACATCGAGACCAGAACATATCATGTAACCCAATAAAACAGGGTGGTTACAAAAGTTTCCCTAATGGTTAAATAACAACAAAACCGCCTTAGGGGAGAAGATGCTGCGTTTTGACTCACTTTCATAGAATTTCAGATTGAATCTTAAATATGCTTCCATTCGAATAATTACACCAAGAGCAGGGGTGTACTGGTTTAATAATTGAGGGTAGGTGGAACAACTTCGCAGCGGTCAAAGAGATATAGACCCTTATTCGCGACGCAAAGTGCAACTAACTATAATTTGTTCTGACATGTTCCGTAACATTTTTATTGACTGCTTTGTGAATTTTATGTCAAAAATGTGCAATACAAGTTGAACACTGTAATTTGTCAATAAAAAAAGGGTATTTTTGCTACGGTAACGCTGACTTGTGACAGGCGGTTGTGGCGGTGGCGGTGGTGTTGTCAGAGCTACGCTTCACTATACATTTTAATTAAATTGTGGTTTCAAGCATCATAATAAAGTTATGACTTGACTTTCGATAAAATCATTTGACACGATTGTAAGACCTATACAATTTATTGTCTGAGGGTTATGATTTGAAGAATTGCAGGTGCACGTTAAGGCAGCACTTTCAGCTCATTTTCATAAAGATAAGATTTTTTTAAAGGATGAGGAAGATGAGTTTATTTCTGTAATTGGATTTTTTAGTTTTTGTTCTGTCAATGACTTGGCAATGAAGTACTCAATGAGGACTCTTATATGAAGACAAGTAGTAAGGAAACTATTGACAGCTTTACACAAAACCGTAACAGGCAGTATCTGATCCTCATTTCCGCCTTTCAACTTTGTACTTTCAATAAAGTATAAGACTATCGGACTTTCCCCTCCATCAATGATCGAAAACCCCTCATGTAAAATTACAGGATCCTTGAACTTCAGATTGCCAACTGATAAACAATTTTTCACGATAAACGATGTGTCAATGTCTTCTATCCAATAAAGAGAAACTAAAAGGCAAACATATTGATAATTTGAAATAAAATTCCACTCAGCGGTTGAACCAACAACACCGTAAACTTGCATCATTTGTTCGCATCTACGGAAGCTCGAGGCCTCAATGTGGCAGATAGTTTACTCTTGTCTTCGATTTGTTTTGAAATTTAAAAGAAATTCCCTCATAAACTAGGAGCAAAACAATTATGATTCTGATATGCCGTGCAACCGTTTTTATGGCCTTTCAATTTATCTTTCAATCCAATACAGCAGTGTCGGCACTCGGCGGAGCTTCGCACTGCCCAGAAGCAACCCAATCGCGCATAGTCTCAAAAAGCCGAATCAATTTGCAGAGATAATTTATTGCTGAAGAATATTAAAACGTCTTTATATTTGGCTCAATGAAGACTGCACAGATCAATTTACAGTAGGAGATGATTGAATTGAAATTGAAACAAATTGAATTGAGGAATTCTCCGAAACTATGATGTTTATCGAAAAATTTGTCAAGACTAAAATTTTAACTCGTCAAATTATGCTTTGAAATATGCTTTCTCCCTAGCCTTTAACTTGACAGTGTTAAAGATTAACCTTATTTAAAGATGAGCAGTGTTTATTACACTTCAAGAACCTATCAAGTCCCACTGTTTTGTCAGAGGCGTGCGTTCCGTGTATTGAATTTCGCGTCAGCAGCAGCTTAAAGTTGATATTGCAGTTTCGCCCTTGGTGCTGATATCTGAAATGCAATCATTTCGCAGCTTAATGGAATTCTTTGATTGGTTTTTCAATTTTTGTTTCAGCTCGATTTTTTCTGCCTATGCGCCCGCAAAATGGGGGCATAAAATTCCATCGTAAAAATATTAATGTTCGGTAAGAACGGAAGCTTTGTTTTGCCATTGATTGCTTCAGGTCATTTTGAAATTAATCTTAGACGTTTGTGGTTGGCATCAGTGGCATTTGTTTGTCAAATGATTTAGCACAGCTATTTTGAACTTGTTGCTTATCTCAAGACAGGAAGGAGGAGAACAACAATTGAAACTTATCAATCGAAGTTTTCAATTTACCGCGATTTCTAAGCTTTGAAATACCAACAAAAGCAAATACAAGGTTGCATTTTAGGATTTACGACCATATTTTTGCACTCCGATCATAAAAAGGTTAATAACAAGCGCATTAAAACGTCAATGGCAGACAAACTAAAAAACCATTTAGTGCGTCGATAAACTTATCTCATACTGCAACTTTGTTGGCATTTTGACTTTTACGAGGTCGTATTTCAAAAAACGATTATCAGGCAAGGGCTCCACCGTTTTCGACTTGTTGGTTTTGGCATAATTGAGAACCCTCGAGAGACCAATATTCAGTTTAGGCAGACAATAACTATAACAATAAGAGCAACAGTGAATGAATGATTAACAAGCAAATAAAAAATATTAAATTTGTATTTTTTATCGTTTGGTTTACTTAATTCTTCTTTTTTATGAACTGTTTTGGTTCGCAGAATGTTCAACGTCCGTTCGGTGGGAGCAAATTAGCATGAGAAAGGAAAATTTACTCACATTGAAACAATTCGTAGCACAAACACAAGCAATTCGGGGAGAGAAGAGAAATCCTTTGGGAATATTTTTGTGAGACCAGCCCTCGACACTGTTTTGGAGTGTCAGTGTGTTTTACAAGAATTACAAAGCGTTAATGAGCTCGTTGCCTTGGGCTTTCCTCATGGGAGTTGGTTTTTATTCCTTTTGTATTAATACACAGAGTTATATAGTTCGGTTCGTTCGGTTCATAAATAGACTGTGATGGTTTGGCTTCATGTTTTAAATACAAATTGAGATTGAGAAGGAATAAAAAAAATTTGTTCTGACCAAAGGCATTGGGATTATTTGAGGTGTCTGCGATTTTTTAGAGTACGAGGTTGAAAAAGCGTTCAGACGATTACAAAGACATTTCTGTTTGGTAAGTAGATACGATTTGCATTCGTGACATTTTTCGAACTGGAGATTGCTTTACGAATTCGAAAAAATACGTCAGGCCCAGTTTACTCGAGTTTGGTGACAAGACATTTTGTCGGCATAATTCTTGTCAACAAGTAAAGAAATTTATTCCTTTGTCTGTCATTTTCCATTCCTAATTTGTCTTTTCTTAAAACTAGCCCCAAATCGTTTTCACTCCCCCCTCAAGTGAGTCGACGAAACAAACCGCTTTGACATTTAGAGTTGCTTGGTCTTTGTAGAGAAGGTTTGGTCTTTTGGTAGTCTGGAACCTGTGGGCTGACAGACGAAGATTTTCTGTCCTACATGCACATCCGGGCATACCTTTCGTTTAAATCCTTATCCCCAATTCACACAAAGAAATTTGTAGTGAAATTAACTAAAAACTGTAGTGAAATTCACTAAAAATGTAGTGATTTTTCAACCTACTACAGCTGTAATGAAATTCACTACACCTGTAGTATTTCAATTGATACTACAGATGTAGTAAATTTCATTACACGAAATTAGTGAAATCTATTGCCAATGTAGTCAAATTCACTACAGATTTTTTAAATATGGTTGTAAAATCTACTGCCGATGTAGTGTAATTCAGTGCATCAGTAGTAAAATGTATTACACAATGCAGTGAAATTTACTGCAATTGTAGTTAAATCCTCTACAGCGGTAGTGAAATAAATTTCACGCCACAGTGAAAAGCAACACAGTTGTAGTGAAATCCACTACAGCGGTGTTGAAATCCACTACAGCTGAAGTGAAATCCACTATAGCGGTAGTGAAATCCACTACAGCGGTAGTGAAATCCACTACTGCGGTTGTACTTCAGTTGTAGTAAAATCCACTTCAAATTCAATACAATTACTGCAACTAAAAGTGAAATCTTCTGCATATATATTAGGGTGTTCGTCAACTTTGACCCCAAATAACGAACACCCCAATATATTGTAGATTTCAGTTTTTGATGCAATAATTTGTATTGCATTTTTGAAGCAGATTTTGCTATAGTATCAGCAGACTCCAAAGTTTTTAGAATACTTTTTGCTTCATCTGCAATAGATTTTAAATTTTTATCATTAGAATTCATTTTTAATTAATAATCTAGATTTTATATGAATGTCTCGGTTTAAAAAAAAAGTAATATACTTACAGAAATTCAAATAAAATTCTGAAATAAAATCCAACTTTGAAATAATAAACGAAAAGCATGTACATTTATAATCTTCTTTTTTTTCCTAGGAATTGAAATTCAAATATTTTTAAATTTAAGTGCCAATCTATCAGAGAGATTGTGTGGCAAAGCAGGATAATATTCAAAGTCTGCTATTGATTTAATGCTTAAAACATTTGTGTTATCTGTTATAATAAAAGCATTGATATTTATATCATATTGGTATTTAAATAGATATTTAGTGGAAACAATATATGTATACTAATTTTTTGGTAACCCCTATTTCGGAAATCTTATAAATAAAATTACTTCGCTTATGAAATAAATTAAAACCAGAAGTGTATAAGGTTCCCATAAAATATATGTTTTCTGAAAATGTTTGGATGCCATCAAGCCCTAGTGCTTGAAGGTCTCTGAAATATGTTTTGTCAGATATACATAAATTTTTACTTTTAAAAACTTTTAAAATGTGCTTCCTTTTTTATAAAGAACTTACCTTCAAAGATCTTCATTGAGTTAACCTTGTTTTAAACTTTATTCGCAATCCCATGAATTCTCCAGGAATTAAACGGTTTATGTCAGACTCTGTTATGTGTCCCAGGCAATATAAATCGATGTTTCTTTCTAAACCATCATATAATGAATGAATAATGTAGAGTTAATGTAATGTATGTAATGTATATAATGTGTTATAATTTATCGTAAAACAATTCACAGAGCTCTGGAAGCTCCCACATTTTCAATAGATCGGCAACAACTGTCTCATTTTGGACTTTTCCTTTCTTTTTTTTTCTTTTGTTTACTTTTATGTTTTATTTTATAGTTTTCGAGTGAAAAATTGAATCGCGTCGCAGCACAGAACACACTTCTAGACATGGAACTACAAAATGGCTTCCATTTCCAAGTATACAATGAGAATCAGACAAAGAATTTTCTTTAATAAAGGGGGAAAAATTCACTACATTTGCAGTAAAATTCACTACACGACGTAGTAATATTTCACCATACGGATAGTGAATTTTATTGTATGTATGGTGAATTTAACTGCATTTGTAGTGATTTCCCAAGAATTTTCTTTAAAAAAAGGCGGGAAAAAATTCACTACATTTGCAGTAAAATTCACTACACGACATAGTAATATTTCACCATACGGATAGTGAATTTTATTGTATGTATGGTGAATTTAACTGCATTTGTAGTGATTTCCCAAGAATTTTCTTTAAAAAAAGCGGACAAAAATTCACTACATTGGCAGTAAATTCACTGCACGACGTAGTTGATATCGCTATACTGATAGTGAATTTTATTGTATGTATAATGAATTTAACTGCATATGTAGTGATTTTCACAAGCGTATTCTGAAACGAAATATGGTGAATGATTACTACCATTGGCAGTGAATTTAACCAATGATCGTTGTAAATTTCATTACACCTATAGTCAATTTCACTGCACTGATAGTGAATTTTATGTTTTAATGCAGTAAATTTTATTGTTTTGTGTAGTGAATTTTATTACATTCAATGTAGTTAATATCACTACAGGTGCAATGATTTTCATTACATATTTTTTTTATTTGTAGTGAAATTTACTACAAGTACTACACTTTCGTGGTTTTTGTAGTGAATTTTACTATTTTTCAGTTTAGTAAAAATCACCCCACGTTTTAGTGAATTTTACTACAGAAATTTCTCTGTGTGTAGCGTTCCTCAAAAATCGATAAGAAGGCTTCAGACTCCAGGTCATAACGAGCGGCTGTTCAAAAGTCTATGACGACTTTGTTGGACTTTCAATGGATCATTCAACCTTACGCAACACTGGAATGTACTTATAAAAGTGCTGTAAAATGGTCTAAGACGCATATAAAGTACGTCGGGTAGATTCTGATTCTTTTTATTTTCCAGCTGAGGTAGAACTCAGGGTGTCCAGGGTCGTCCGAAGAAACATCAAAACTCGAATTGAGAGATTTCGGCGAATACAGATTTTATGCAATAATAAGAGCCTACAATGGTATAGTATTTTTTGTAAATAAAATAACTTAGCGATATGGATATATGGAATCAACGGCCGGTTAGGGCACAAGTAGGTTGAGATAGATTACCCAGCCGGTTAAAACTAAACAAGTTGGGACAGATTCCCCGGTTGGTTAAGGCACAATAAGGTTGGGATAAAGTTCCGCCTGGTTAAGGCATTACTAGGTTGGGATAGATTCCCCGGCAGGTTAAGGCACAATCGCTCAATTAGATTGGGATAGAGTCCCCGACTGGTTAAGACACTATTAGGCTGGGGAAGAGTCCCTGGCCGGTTAAGGCACAATTAGATTGGGATATAGTCCCCGGCCGGTTAAAGCACAATTAGGTGGGGATAGAGTCCCCGGCCTGTTAAGGCAGAATTTGGTTGAAAAAGAGTCCCCAGTTGGTAAAGGCACCATTAGGTTGGGAAAGAGTCCACAGCCGGTTAATTAACAATTAGGTTTGGATGGATTCCCCGGCTGGGTTAAGGCACAAGTAGGTTGGAAAAGAGTCCTTGGCCGGGGTAAAACTAGGTTGGTAAAGAGTCCCCAGCCGGTTAACCCGCAATAAGATTGGGAAAGAGTCCCGAGTCTCCTGCCGGTTAAGGCACAATTAGGTTGGGATGGAATCCCCGGATGGTTGAGGCACAATAAGGTAACGAAAGAATCCCCAGCCATTTAAGGCCAAGTTCTTAGCTTTTCGCTAGAAGAATTACCAAGTGCTTCACTGGTAAATAATCCACTCTTGCACACGTGACAAGTTTGAAGATAAATCATCCTTGTCTCTCGAATTGTACCTCTTCTTGGTCATTAGGAAGGTCAATAGGAAGTGTGAATTAAAGAGAACGCAAATAGAAGAACTCCATGTATGGAAACAAACTTATAAAGTCTAAGAAGACAGGCGAGTATAAACAAGGTTTCCACATGACTGATGTGTGTTCCCTTGAGTATTTCTACTTATTTCTTAATCTAAAAATAATTATCACCTTAATTTCTCTTGGCCCATAATTCTTGCTGCAAAAATAAATTAAGTAATTGAAAATTGTTCACGTCTCGGTTCATATTTTTACTGCAAATCGAAAAGTTAATGATCTATGCTCATAAAATAATAACCGTAGCCCTACACACACGCTCGCTCTAATGAATCCGACAAAACATTGTGACACCTACCATGACTCTTTACTTAATTGACGGTTAGTAGTACAATCAACTTCAACAAAATGTCATTTTAATTAAGACATAAGTACCCCCTATCCTCGATCGGTGGTGTAGCAAACGATAACCAAGAAACAACGAATGAAATTATTTTAAATTAATATCAACTGACCATGGAATTATGTGGCCAGAACCAAATTACACCGCTGCCCGTTCTTTTTCGATACCATTTTTTTCCTTTATTAGTCATATAACTCTTCGTTTAGACTTCCATTCCAATTCGGATTCGGAGTAGAATGATAGAACTGATGACTGTCTCTGTGGCTACCCTTTGGTGCCCGACACACCGCACAACCAAAACCGAAGCCGACACATCCTTTATATGTCGCACGTTATAATATTCCCAACACCTTTAATCGAAATTTATAACATTAGGACGAAATTATTGCCATCGAAAGAGGTGAGATTTCGCGTGAGTATAAATTATATCACCAAAATCGAAGGTCTCTGGTTCTCGTCGGGCTGTGAGACGTTGGGATGTTGGATGATGGTGCACGTTGCAATATAATTTACGTAGCAGCGCCCGCTGTGAACTTATTAGTGATGATATTGCACCCTGTGTTAAGCCGATTCCGTACGATCAACAGCCGCCACAGGATACCTACCGCTGGTACTGGCTGCCGGCCGGCCAGCCGCGGGCATAGAGATGTGCTTCTACCGCCGCAAGCGTCTGACTGCACATTCATATATGCCGAACACTGCTGGGAGCATCCTGAAAGCAGTGGCACTCTTGCTCCTGCTGATGTTGAAATATAAAAGTTGATATATAGCTCATCTTTTCTCTTGTCCTGGGGTAACGCTGGACATCAGACCAACGACGACAACGCATGATGCAGAGGGCAATATTGAGAATCTATCCGCTAAGATTTTTTTTTTTTTTTGCCAAAAGAGTGAGTTATGGATTTGTGTGAACTTTCGCGAAGAACTGCTCAATCCAGTTTTTCTTTATTTTTTGTTTAACAATTCGCATCTCTGCACTAAATCATACATGGTGGACGGCTGTGTTAAACGGAATGTATCGCACATTAATAAAGGGATTTTTTAGAATTCAGAAACATAACTTTTTGTATCAACGAATTTTTTATACAAAGTTTTGTAAATGAAGGCTTAAGAACAATTTCATGAACCTAGTTGAAAAAATTTACCAACAAATATAGTTCACATCGAATAGAAGCACAGAACTTATGAGAAAGAGTTTTTGTATGAACTTTTTCAACTCAATAGAATAAAGTTCACAACCAGGTTGCGTAGAAAATGTGCATAAGAGATCGAACCAGCGACGACAAAAACAGGTTGAAAAGTGTTAACAATAGTCTATGCTTCCTAAAATACTAAAAACGAACATTCGGTCAAAGTATACCTACTTCCGGTCCTGTCCGTTGAATGCCGGAGGAATTCCATTTTCCATATATAAACCGGTCCAAGGCCGTTGATGAATGATGAACCAAGGGATATCTTGATGAGAACAGCTTTCCAAGCCGTTGAAATTCGGAGGAAGCTCCGTTGATAATCCCTAATGCGCGTACAAATACGTCGTGCTCATCTTTGATCCAATCCACGGGAAACACACGAAGTTCGGAGCCTTCCTTTACCTCAAACCTTTCTACATAAAAAAGTCTGCATAAACCCAAATCACTACTCATTTCCTGTCATTCAAGTGAGTCCATTCGTTTGAAAAAAAAAAAAAATGCCTTGAACTATAATTTGAACAAGAACAAAATATTATAGGGGGTGGAAGTTCTAGTGTTCTTCTAAACAGTTTAACCGAAACAGTTGCAGAAATGTATAGCAATTATTCACCCGAAAGGAACAATCCACATTCGCATGTTTTACCCAAAACGAAAGAAGAAAAAAACTTTTGACACACTAATTATTGTTGTGGCGGTCTTACTTTGCTTTCTGCACAAACAGTTTCCCGCATCATGAAACATTTAACACCAATTCACGAGGATTAACACCTTTTAGTCAGACAGAACGAGGGTGTTGGTGTTTCCTTTTTCTACGCGGCGGTGGCTAAGGTATAAAGATATGTTTAGACACGGGTGGGTGGTTCACCCTTATACTTAATCCCGTTTCGTGAACTTAATATGTGAGGGTCAGGACTTTCACTGGGTAACCTTTAACAGAGAGTCTTTAGGAAAAATAATGCAAATGTATGCTAAAAAGATTAGCGCCCTAGAAATTCTAGGATTTGGTGAGTTGTAACAGAATTTCTACGAATGTTACATTTTTTTGTGTAGAAGCCTTGGTGTTAGATTGCGAGTGAATGAATTTAAAATTTAAGTAAATCGAACAGATGTCGAAAGAGTTTACATTTATTTGCTTTGAAGTTTGTTTTATTTCTTTGGCTCATTGTGGATTAATTTACTTGTCAAACACGCGGACTAACAAGTGTCAAGAAATGTGTTGGTTCTGGCAGAGGACGAAAACAAGTCTTAAGCCTACCATTTATCATTTGTGACAACAAAACCTGTTTGACAAGGAGGAGGATCGGAAATGAGGATTACTTGTCAAGAATAAAGTCATTGACGTTAACATATCGATGTAAATCCTTGACATAGCTTTAGAAATATCTTAACCAGACTTAAAATGGAAATTTGCTCCGACATGTTAATGAACATCGAAATCGTATGAACAGAAAATTGCATATGGCCATGAAGATTGACGTAGAAATGAAGATGGACATGGACAAAAACAGACATTTACATAAAAACGAAGACTTAAAAACCGATTCATAAGATTCTCGAGACTACAAATAAAAGCACTCCAAAGGGTTTTCTTCGAGGAAAAAAAATTAAACAAATGAAACAGATTCCTGTCCCACTCCCATCCGTTACAATACAATCCGCAATCGGAAGAACTTTGAATTTATCTTTTGTTGTCAACAAACTTCAAAACACAACAAAAATTTAATATTCCAAATAAAGATTCTCTCAAGTTCCTTTGAAGGCGGGATTTTTCTTTAATCAAAGCATAAAGTACCAGAAAACTTTTCCCTAACGCCATTTTTGAAGGAGCAAACTTTTGATTTGAGAATAAGTTTATTTTTCTCTCCTCCTTCACCTTCCGTCAAAAGAAAATCTTTTCCAACGATTGCTTCAAAAATCCGTCTCAGGACTGTCCCTGTAAGTCAGTATACCCAAGCTATCCTCTGGCTAGAAAGAAACCATAGATACACAATTCCTCGTCGAAGTTGAAGGAGGTAATGATGATTCAGCTTCCGGTTCCGATTGTGAAACATCTCCACAACTCCATATCATACAGCTCCGTTCGTTCGTTCTTCATACACCCGCTGGGACTAAACAAAAGATAAACAAAAAAATCAAAGTTACGAAAGGAGGTAACGAAATTTGGAAGCATTTCACTGTTCACTTGGCACAGCTTCCAAACTACAGCCGAAGGATCCAGCTACTGGCATGAGGGGTTGGCTTTATGAAAAGGCGCACATCTTCATTCTTGATGCTGAACACGTAAAATTCATTCTTCCGAAGATAATAGGGGTGTACCGAAACTCACCCCCTCCTCAGACAAAATATGTATTCAGGCATGTACCGACAACAAAAAAAAGGACAAGCAAGTTTAAGTCCTTTTCGTCACAAAAAGAGGGTGAAGTTCTGTTTCAGTTTTTTGTGTTCAAAGGATTTTTTCGCGCAGAAAGAATATTCTCCCTTATTTCTGTCTGTTTCTGGAAAATTGAATTATCAGATAGATTTTGTGCTACAAATTCTGCAACGTCAAGGATTTCCAGATTTTATTAAGGACGTGTGCTTATTTGTTTGCTCGTATATACATATTTGTTCATCTGATTGCCAGCAATGTTTTTTTTTCTGCGACATGATATGTGTGTGAATTGCACAAAGCAATGCAAATTGAATATTTTTTACAAAAGAAAAGTTACGAAAAATGAACAAATACAATCAAATGTATGTAGATGAAAATCATAGGCAATACCGGGCCAAATGGAAACAATGTGGTATGAGAGAAAATTGATTATAAACATTGTTTAGGCAACAAATATGAAACGATACATGGAAATTAAGCCCGAGGAAACATCGCTTTCACCAACTAAAATTTATTGAACAAGGAATCACTAAACCTTCATCAACAACATACCTACTGGAAAAAATCCTTAATCACAAAGAATATCGAATGACAGTTGCGAAATTTCATAATTCAAAATGCACATTCAATGCGAAGCTCTTACCGAATTAATACAATCGTCACCTCCGCGTGCAGTCTTCTCTCAACGATATTAAAATCCTTAAGCCTTGCTTGCCGCTCCTTTTGAACTGACTGCCAAAAAGCAGAAAAAAACTACACAACTTCAACTGCTTCTCACCATAACGCGTCTTTTTAAATCGAGGGAGTTTATCATAAATTTGCAGTGAGCATTTGTCCCTTATGAAGTCTAATCCGCGTTTATTTTATTCGAGGCTACAAATCGTCGCCTTAATAGTGTCAACTTGACTTATGTGATCGCTGCCTGCGACCGATCGTCACACAACCCATACGACAGCAATCCGCAAAAGGCAACCGCTCTGCTCGATTCGCATTGGAAATGTGGCAATAATTTGCGATCTGTGAATGCGTACGAGTATATAGCATTTTTTGGGGTCAGTTGGTGTTTGCCATCAGTTTCGTGCTCCAATGGAAGTGCGCGGCGGTGTATTTCATTTTGTGTGTTCATAAATCACTGCCACAAGCCCACTCTTATTCGTATTTTATTCGACGACCGCAATCGCAATGATAATGTCCTTTGGGCCTGCTTCTGGTCCTGACAATGACGCGACCAACGACGACGACGAAGCTATACGCAATCGACAACCACATACAACCGCGACGGTATACTGAAATCATGCGGAACCTCCTCGTTCGCCTCACGCTGTCAGTATTCGCCGAGAACCCATAATAAACCATAATCCATTTTGAATTATTGTAACGCACAGCATCAGTGCATTGTGGTTGAAGAGTTTATAGGTGTCCCCCTTTTCGGTGGAGATCATGTCGCCTGGTTTCCGCAACAAGAGAAAAAAAAATCCCGATTATGATAGTTTACGGCTGGAATTCTACATCAGTCGTAGTCGTAGACGTTCATATGGTTTGATGGCGGTGCAGTCCACTATTGGAGTGCGTATTCATCTTTTGAAGTGCTGTTGGTATGTCAAGTTTCATAATTCAGGTATTTTGGTCGAGGGTCTGCCATAATTTAAGTTTTACAACAATCAACTGAGGGTGTCGGATATTGAAATGAAATATTGAACTTGCATTTTGCTTAAGGGATTCCTCTTTTTCTTGCCTTCTTGATAATATTTTTTTTCAAGCCCACGACTAAATTTTATGGGATTGCTAAAAACCCCTAATAAAGAGGAAAATTTCGTATTGCTTACGATTTCTGATTTCTATTAATCACCCCTGTTCTGATTTTCGTTACGAATTCAATTCGTTTTCGAAATTGATTTTCGCAAAGCTAAAAAAAAACTGTGTTCCTAAATTCGTACGAATTTGCCTTAAATTTTTGACAAATATTTCTCTGAAATTACTCAAATTCTTAAATTTACGATTTCAAATTCGGTCAGCAAAATCGAAACGAAATCAAAACGAGAAATTGAGAACACCCCAGCTTTAAAAACGAAAGAATTGTTTTCGTAAACGAAAATCAGAACAGGGGTGAATTTGTTTTATTAATCTTGGAAATCGGGTGAATTTTATGAACAAGCACATTCGAAATTGCAAACAAAAGCTGATATGCCTTCATTTTTAGGTTCTGCAATCGGAACCAATCCTAAATTCCATTGATGCGATTGAAACGTTTGTATTTTAGATTTTGAAAATTGGTTTCGCGATCGCGAAAATATAGTGGTTTTACTTTCCCTTAAATTTTCTTTACAATTTTTTGGAGACACGAAACGATGAGAATCATGGAGAACGAAGCAAATAAATTTTTCGTTCAATTGTTTCCTTTTGAAAGAAAGAGGAGATATCTCTTACTTACTTACTTACTTGCTTAAGGTGGCACTACAGTCCGTTGTGAACTTGGGCCTCAATCAACAGTCTCCGCCAGCCAGCTCGGTCTCCAGTTTTTCACTCCAAGTTGATTGAGGTCCTCTTCCACTTGTGTGCGCCACCTGAGTCGTGGTCTTCCTCTCCTTCTACGTCCCCCGGGAATACACTGAACCAAAAAGGTACGTAAATACAAACAAAAAGTTTATTGGGACAATTAATTTAGTGATTGAATTTGTCCAATAAACAGGTTTATTGTGACAATAAATGGCCGTTTATATTTTTTCATTTCTGCAGAAACCATGGTTGGAAACTTTGCTTACCCTTAATAATTTTCGTTTATAATCACAATAAACAGAGTTAATTGATTTTAATAAATCCGTTTGTTAATGCAAACAAACGTTTATTATTTTCGTTTATTATATTAATTAATCCGTTTATAGCACCAATAAACAGAATTTATTGATTCTCAAAAAAAAAAAATCAGAGAATTCTGTATCTATTTACTTCTCTGGTTCTTATTCTTATTTATTGATGTTTGTTTTGGTTTTTTCTGCAAGTGTCACTGTGTGTGTTTTCTCGATATACACAGTCCCTTTCTCTCCCATACTCCACCGCCGCGCGCCTTAACTTTTGCTTGGTTACTTAAATTCCTTGAACTACTAGCACCTTGAATTGTTATTTGATCAAGCAAATCCATTCGTATTTATACAAGCACAATTACGAAAAAAAATCCGTGAACTCTAAGAATCACAAGAAAATGAATAGTTTTGTTTATTACCACAGTAAACGGTTTATTATTTTTTAATAAACAACGTTTATTGTTTCAGTGAATATAATTATTAAAAATAATAAACGACTTGTAAATTTTAGATTTGGTTGTGGTATTGGATGAAGGTTGGGATAAAATCTTTTTGAAACCATCTTAAAAATCTTGTTTATTATAGCAATAAACGGTTTATTATTTTTAATAATGAAATGTTTATGGCAATTAATTAAGTTACTTATTTTAAAAAACGGTGATTAAGTGCTATATTTTTCATTTAATAAATGGTCATTAATAGTATTAACAAAAACGATTATCAAACGCTGACATATTTTTTAATAAACCGTTTATTGTGACAAGAAAAACTTTATTGTGACAATAAATAACAAGTCAATAAACGCCGTTTTTTATATTAACGAACGTTTGTTTTTTTCAGTGTAGTGTCGAAAGGCTTTCCGGACAGGAGCATTGGTGTCTATCCACTCTAAAAGACCGAGCCATCTGAGTCTCTGGGCATTGATCCTTCTGGTTAGGTCCATGTCGTTGTACAACCCGTAAAGTTCGCTGATGTATCTTCTTCTCCAATCCCCATCAATGCACACGGGGCCAAAGATGACCCGAAGAACTTTCCTCTCGAAAAAGCCTAAGGCACATTCATCCGATTTTGTCAAGGTCCATATGCTTCTGCACCATACAGCAGGACTGGGATGATGAGGGTGTTGTACAGTATTACCACAGATAATAAATTTATACAGATGTCTCACCCTTATGACGAGAAATGATATATGAAACTGAAAGCTACCAAAAAAAAGCTTTTTCCAAAAGCTTTAACGCATTCACTTAATGCATTAAAAATCTATTTTCGCTCGCCTCATTGCTTATAAATGAATATTTAGGCAAGGCAAAAATCTTCAAAAAGCTCCTTGTCTGTTAATGCGTTGTCTGTTAAGAGCAAAATATGTTTCATTTTTTTCTGCAGACATCTGTATAAATTTATTATCTGTGGTATTACCTTAGTTGCTCGAGAGAGGGAGATAAACAGAGATTAGCAAGAGTTATTCTTCGTCTCGGGGCTCGTGTTATTGGTTATTGCCCGTGTTAATAGCGGAGCATAGGTATAGACAAAAAGTCGAAGTTGTATGCGTCTATTGTAGTTGGTGCACTTTAGAGGATCTCCCTTTTCAGGATATATCGGTCGGTTTTTTTTTTAAACAATCTAATCATAAACGAAGTAAAGTATAAAGTTGAAACTGCAAACTCGCACAATTTTAAATTTTAGTTCTTGTTTTTATCACCATCTAAGTTCTAAGTCCTCTTTCTTTGTATAAAGCAAAACATCAACAAAAATCAAAAAGTGAAATAGCTTTCAATTGCAAGCTATTTCACAAGAAGAACACAAATCTCGTCCTCCTAGGTTCTCCCTCGATTGTGTGTCTTGAACAATTAATTATTAAAGCAAAAACAGCGTGTCGCAAAGAAGACTTAATGAGTTAAGGTCCAAACAAATACACATGTGGTTGAAGATTCTTCATTTGATTCCCAGTAATCATCAATGAGACTCAGACTGCGAGAATTAGGAGAGAAGAAAGGAGATAGAATGTCAAAATTTTCATATGAATTGGTCTTTGACAGATAATGGGGAGGTAAGGTATTCCACATTGACGTTGTGGAGCTAAAGAACTAATTTCTGTACCCAATACTAAAACTCTGTTGTGCTCATGGGTTAACTAGTCCCATCAGAAGAACGTGAATGACGGCTTAATTGTTCTATGTTACTAGGATTGAACTTGAAGACAACAGTTCGGAAAGTCCTTTGAATTCCAAAATAAATTAAAAGACACCGCACGCTTTGCAGGATACCAAAAACTGCAGACAAACCTTAAGATTGAAATGGAATATAACATCATCGATTTATTTCCATTTTACCCTTTTGCTAGCTACAAGCCTTGTTCAGACTTAAATACTGGAACCGGAAGGATAATCTGCGAAACAATTGCACATGCAAATCCTATTCGAGTGGTAGGTACTTTTAACATTCATTTAATCCTTACGAAAAGTTAAGATGTTCTTTTCTTGTAGGTATAACGGGGATAAAATCTGATTCAGTTTCAAAAGCTTTAAGAAGAGTGTGTCTCTGCATAGCCCTTGAATGACTTGTGGTTGTGGTCTACTTTCAAGTAAAACCAAGTCAAGTAGCTGATAAGTGTTGTAAGCTGCTTTTCCTAAGCAGCGTTTTCTTTCGTTTCATATATTCTTAAGAATCTGTACAAAAATTTGGGTAGAAGCTTAGTCCTCCTTTTTCCCATCTTCTGTAACAAGAACCGATATTTTTAAAAGAACTTCTGAGAAATGTAAATTTAAAATTCGTTACAATTCCACTTTAAAAAGGAGTATAGGGTACCCCATTATAGTTTGTCCTACTGTAAAAATCGATATTTTATGACAGACATATCTCGGACCATTAAAAGTGTTTTGACAAGCTTCTTGAATTCTTATTTCCAGTGGGAAAACCCAAAATTACAAAAAAGACAATTCGAATAAAATCCAAACACAACTAGATGTTAATGGTAATTTGAATTTCTATCCCAAGTCCGATGCATAGCCATTGAAATGAGAACCGTATCTTGGAAACGTTCACATAACTGTTTGTCACTTAAAAGCAAACACATGTCAAAGCTAGAAAGATAAAAGAATTAAAAATTCTCTTGTCGACAAAACGCTACAGGCCATCTCTAAACAAAACAACAAAAGTGTCCAAATGTAGCCGACCGACTCACACGGAATAAAACCAGAATAAAAGTGAAAGGTTATAGGCCGCTTCCTTGTTCCTTCTCATCCTCCAGCAACCAGCACTGTGCTCGTCGCATCATCATCGTCACACGAATTCACGATCATAAATTCTTTGACGTTATCGACAACCGCACCGCACTGCGCTTATGGAAGCTCTTCAGATAAAAACAATTTACATAGATATTCGAATATAAGTATATTCAAAAAAAAAACTCGAACCTGAATTTCCGCCAAGAGATATACCCGTAAATGGTTATGGGTCCAATAAATTTCCTAATAACATGCCCGAGTCCAGCGTTAATCGTCGATTAAGATTTTAGACATTTTTGCTGCCCGATTGCGATCGCGTTCTACCCATATAGCCGCAGAGTCAAAACCACAACTTCCAGTCAGAGTCAGAGTCACAAGTCAATAATGCAAGATCGTCGCCGTGCGTCGCGGTCGTCGTCGTTGCGGTCGTCGTCCGTTGTCCATTCAAAGGATTTTATGACATTTTTGTGGAGTTAATATTCATGCCGTCGCATTTGCATGCAGCGAAGATACTTTATGAAAGTGAAAATTGATTCTTGGATCGCGGATCATGGGAAAATTATTTTAATGACAGGCTGGACCGTCCGTCCGCATCCGTCCCGCAAAGCCAGAACCAACTGCAACTGCAGTTTAAGGCTTTCAAGCTACATTCAGTGTTATGGGTATTTATCAATTTAAAAATATTATACAGACTTGGAAGTGGCGACATATATGGAACGGTAAAAGGATTATGGCCGTAATAATTGACTCAGTTATTTTTACACATTTTACACTGCTGGCGGAGCTAATAAAATCGCGGGATAAATATTATAGCCTTGCGAGAATGACAGAAAACAGAGTTTGTATATTTTGTTTAAATCGGTTAAATGTAGGGGCTTGAGATCATTTCGAAGGTTTTATGTCATTTCACTGAGGAAGTGAATGTGGCATTAAATCGCGATGTTATGTGCTTCTATTCTATTAATGCTTAGGGACATCAATGAGCTGCGTTGGTTTTCTATGGTCTTAGAAGTTAGAGAAATTGAATGGTGGTCTTCACAAGACGCCCAGGCTTCGTTGAACTACAGGACGTATGCCATCTATTCTGTCAGAATGTGAAATTTGAATAAGGAAACAATCCTACTTGGGCAAAATAGTATTGACATGCTTCCCGTTCCAAGTCGAAAAATTTAACAATTGATAGACATCAGTTTTAAGTCATATTCTACCATTGCAACATGTAACAGAAAAAAGACGAGGCCGACAACTTGCTTTTGATCGGCACTTTGTCAAAAGCGAAAAAAATCAATAAGAATTGCGGCATTTTGTTTGCTTTTTTTCAAATTGTTTCCACAAATGTACGTCTCTATATTTAACTATCAATCACCTCAACAACACCATTATGAAGTGCGTGATGCAAATGTCTGACATCCGTTTGCATTTGACACAACAGCCATTTAACTGGTTGGTGTTGAAAGCATTTTAAATTGTATTCGTTCTTTTTCTACATCAAAAGGCAATACCAAGTAGCGGCGGCGGCGTCAGTGTCGGCAACGTGTAAAGCTATTTGCACAATAAAATTCATTATTTGATTTTGTTGGCAAACATCCCATAACTGAAACATGTTTCGCGCCTCGTTTTGTTACACAATGGGAAATCCCAACGACCGCAAGACACATTTCCGTTAAAATAATAAATTTATGAAGTTTTCCGCGGCATTCTGGCATGTGGTTTATTATTTATTGATAGTAGGTTGGTGGGTGGATTTTTCGTGTCTGTTTTTTGACACTAGACCTCGCCCATATTATTTCATGTTGCGGGGCGTTAAAATGTATACAATATACATACTTTTCGCATGGGCTAAATGTTGATTTATAATGCAGATTATGTTTCAGGAATTTGCTAAATTTGTATTGATGGACATTTATCCACTGCCACACGAGAAAAGTATATTTGTCCATTTATTTTTAGTTTATATAAATGCACATTGCAGATGCTTACTTATGAGATGAAGGAAGATTTCAGCTAAAAGGACTGCATTCATTAATTCAGCATAAAGTAGTCAATAGTAATAGCCAAAAAATGTAATACAAAAGCCGAAAAAAAAACTAAAAACCTTGTGATAAAAGTTTAAAATGACTTTTCGGACATGGCTGAAATTTTTTTAAATTGTTCATTAGCGGACTTTTATTTTGCGCCAGTAAATTTAAATTAAAAAAAGAGAAATTGTTATAACAAAAACAATTGGAAATGCCAAATCAAAAAGGTGTCAAACAGCTGATATGTGCAGGATGTGTTCGCGAAGACGTGTCTGAAATGTCATTAAGAATTTAGGTGGGTTCATAGTGGTGTTCACATTACACTGTCACACGACAGAAGTTGATAAACATATTGTTGAACCGCCTTATATGAAGAATCAATGCGCTCGAATTTCGAGAGCTGGGTCGACTAGAAACTTTAAAAACTAATGCAGCAAAGTACTCCGTTGAGTTAAATATAAAAGTGATTAGTGACAGCTTGCGTCGTCGTCGCCTCAGCGTCAGGTACATTTTACACAACAAGTTCTTATCGCCTTAATTTTAGCCATGAAGAAAATATGTCTCATGAAAAAAAAATTATAAAGTCTTTGAACGACACCTTCTAAAGGTAAAACTTTGAAGAGCTTCTTTCAAGAAATCAGCGTGCTAGCAGGTTGTGTAGATAACGATCCAATTCAGTTAATTCCACAGCGTTCTCAAGAAATGGGCATCGCTCAGACTACATTGGAAGAGATGGACTTGGACGACAAGAGGTTTCAACATGATGATACGGATACCACAAGCCACACTGGACACCCTAAAATAGATTTACTGAAGAAAACGTATGATGAGCGTGTTATCTCAAGGAATGGGACAATCGATCGTGCAAATTAATGCCTCTACGTAAATTCATTGGTTTACGCCAACAAGCCTACGACGTTGTCGGATGAGCTCAAAGCCAACATTGTATACCTAAAAAATAGCGGCCTTTTCGGCAGAAATGTTTAGCCATCTTTCAAGTTCATTGTTAGTTAGTTGGCCGCGCCACTACCTTCTAATTTGTATTGGACTGCAAAGAGCTATTCTCTCCGAGTTTAAACCTAGCAACTTTGTAGAATATGGGTAAATGTATTCCTCACGATCTTCTGGGACTAGATAACCCTTTTAATCGTTTCTTAGCTGAATAACGTCAATATTAAAAACCTTACCATTAGCTGTCAAAATGTTTCACTTTAAAATTCTTAACATTCTACCTCCTTTCTTTTCTCCTTAACCTCGCAGTCTATGTCTCATTGATGATTACTGGGAAACAAATGAAAAATCTTCAACGAAAGTGTATTTGTTTCGGCTTTAACTTATAAAGTCGTCTTTGCGACACGCTGTTTCATTAAAATAATTAATTTTTCAAGACACCCAAGACCCAATCGAGGGAGAACCAAGGAGTTTTTGTTCTTGTTTTGGAAAGAACCTGAAATTGAAAGCCAGTTCACTCTTTGATTTTTGTTGATATTTTGTTCTATACAACGAAAGAACTTAGATAGTGATAAAAAACAAATAAAACCTAAAACTTGAAACTGTGCGATTTTGCAGTTTCAACTTTACTTTTCTTCGTTTATAAATAAATTGGTTAAAAAAAGCGACCGACTTATCCCATTTCTTTCACAAAGAAGCAATTGAACGAACAATTTATTCGCTTCGTTCTCCATGATTCTCATCGCTTCGTGTCGCCTAAAATTTCTGTATTGAGAAAGGATTTTGAGTAATTAAACAAAACATTTTGTTGGTCATCAAGTAAAAACAAAGCTATTTCTAACAAGCTTCTAGTTTCGGAGATAATAAACTTAATGCTCTATGATTAAGACCGAGTTGGGAGACACGCCGATCATGTGCGTCTGGTTGTTGAAATTCAAAAAGTTTGGGTCAACTTCTTGCAGTGTTTTAAATTTTCTCTTTCGTATACATAAATATTTTAAGATATATCTATACCTACATTACTCGTAGGTAGGTACTAACCTGAGTACAAATCCGATCGATAAGTCAATTTTGTGCATCAGCCATATTTCTAAAATTCATAAAAACACAAATCAAAACGTTTTTTAATGTTTGGATTGGAAAAAAGTCTTATAAAATCGTAATGGATAACATAAGTATTTCCATTTATGTTTTTTTTATTTAAAAAGTAATTTGAAAATCATTAAAAAAGTCGGCTTGTTGCAAAATATTAACAAACGTAAATGTTAAACTTCTAAACTCATTATATGAAGCAATCCACAATGGCAATTTGCTGACAAGTGACAACACTCGTAGAATTAAAATCGATGGCCTTCGATGCGACGGAATATTGAACATTGAGCACAGCTTTTTCTGACCACACCGCACAAGCTGTATGTCGGTCGTCTCGTCGATCAAAAACATGAAAAGTTTCCCTACAACATGTACTGTACATATTCATTTGAGATTGTTTTTGTTGCATTTATGAAGGAAAAACCATTTTGATGGAGTAAATTTCCAAACAGGTGAGCTGCGCTGCGCAGCACTTTCAACCATGTCTCCCCCCAAAACAATAAAATATTTTTATGGCCACGATTGGCATGTTGGAGTTTGGAGTTGAAAAGGCGTTGGTTGAAGTTGTAACTGCCTTACAGGGCGTGTCTGAGAAAGCACTTTAATCTGTTATCTGCGACAGAAATGGAGTCAGTAGGAGGAGGAGTACATACAAATAAGAAAATAAATCCGTCTTTCTCTCTTTTGAAATGTTGATGTTTTCTATCTACATGCCGTGTAGCTTCGTATAGAAATATACCTACACGTGACAGTAAGTTAAACATTTCGACACACATATAAGCCAGCGAAAACTTTTGTATGAGGGTATTTTTTATATCTATTTTTGTTTAGTCAGTGTGTTTTTTTGTTAATAAAAATAAATTTATCGAAGGAATGATTTCCACACTACACATCGTTTGATTGGGATGTCTTCAAAATTGAAAGGAATTAGTTAACCAATTTTAAAAATGTTAGTAAACATTTGAAAATTAAAACAAATATGTAAATGTTGTTGAATATAAAACTGAGGATTATCAAAAAAAGCTCACTTCAATGACAACTTAAATTCTACTTCGGCAAATATGAAAAATAAAGTCGCCTTTATAATATAAATATCAAAAATATTTTTAACTTATTTTTTGTTTAAGTCAAAAAAAAAAATAATAAAAATGGTCACAAGAAATGTTAAAAGTTTAAGTAAATAATAAAATTCAACTTTTATAATCACAACAAACAAAGTTGTTAATATTTGTCATAAAATGACTTTTTATAATCGTTCAACAGACATTTGAAAAAAAAAATTAATTCAATTTGTTAACCATAAAAATCGGATACCTTCGTACTGAAAATCGATAATAAATGTTTAGTCCATTCAAATAATTTTAATTGCCTATTAAATATTTTTAATCTCAACATATTTACGTCGAATCACTTCATTTAATATTCAATGCCAATAAAAGTTTAATCGTCGTTTGATGGAGTGTGTGTGTTGACTTTACTTTATTTCAAAAACTGTAACTTTGAAAGGTGGACGCTGGTATAAACGTTAAATTTAACTTTACACAATGGCTTGTTGTCTTTGTTTTGACATTTTTGTTCATTAAAAATTGATTTAAGCACTTATTTTATTAAGATGTAGGTAATGTGGCCTATTTTTTAGCGTTAAAACGATAAGCGATATGAACTTTATCACTCACACGCATGTCAAACTACTTCTCTTTGCAGTGAAGAATCAAAAAAGCTGAATGCCTCCTTAAAAAGTTATGCTTTCGATATAAGAAATATGTTACATTTTCAGACATAAAAATCGGTTGGGGTCAAAAGACCAAAAACCAAAACCGCGGAAACCAAAAGACCGCAAGGCGACCGCAAACTACTTTGTCGCCGTACTTTTGCCCGAATGTCATTTGACCGCAAGAAATTCTAACATTTTGCATGATAAGTTATACTTCCTTTCGTCACTCATGAAAATTAAAGAGATCGAATTTTTGTTTACATTATTGTTTATTAATCCAAAAATATATATACAATGTTACTTATACCTAACATTATTTAACACTTAATAAAAAAGGTAATTTGGCACAAAATCGGCCTAAAAATCTACAATAACTAAATTTAAAATATTCATATACTAAATTATAATTGGCTTAAAATGTATTCCGTGGCGTGGTTCATCTCAGGTTGTTCAGTCCTGCTTGTTTACTATGGGTTGGTTTAGATTGGGTGTCGGCATCTAGCTTCGTTGGTATGCTGACTCCAGGCCGCTCTGCGAAGAGTGGGTGAGGATTTGGAAAGGGTTGCTTGCAATTTCGAGTACAGATTTCTTGCCGCTCATGTGCGGAAGGTTCAACCTCCAAGCTGGTGCAGAGCGGTAACCAGACTTCGGTCTGGGCGAATGAGCCTACGTTTTCATTGTAAATGTATCACTATCACTTTTTTCCCTGAACGCCGTGATTAATATGATAGAATAAGGCAGTAATGAGTGTTCTATAAAAAGTACTGTGGTGCATGGCAATGAGTCATGCAGTATTCCAGTTTGGTTCACCGTAACTACAACTGGCTAGATACTGCATGACTGAGGACACCAGTGTGTTCCTGTTGAGCCGTTAACTCAACGAAGCTGGGAAATATCCTTTTGGTTAATTTTTTGGATAATTTCACACATTCGTAAAGAATGTATGATAATTTCATACATTCAAAGAGTACAATATAACAAAAGAGACTACTAAGTCTTCTGAAAAAATTGGTGCTCTGGGGTAGTTGTGAAGCCCCATTCAAATGTCTAACATATGAATGTCAACTACAGTTGCGGTAGGCCCCCTTGTGGGAGTTTCAGAGTGGCTGTGGTTGACGAGAGATTCGTTCTCGGTAACTGAGTGTACTGTCTCATAGCTCAGTTATATAGATAGAAACACATTTACCAGTATGGCTTTCATTAACGGTGAAGCAAACTGGTACTTGTGTTAAATGGAAATTGGCGGAAGGTAAATTTTATGGCTATGGGGCAGATGCTTCAAGATTAATCTTGTGCATTTCCTTTTACACAAGGAAAACTATCAATATGTATGTAATTCATGCATATATAGATAGAGTGGATTGGAATCCAATCCACCGTGAAATTAGGGCCTTGAGCCAGGTGATCACGTAAATTGGTTTTCCGTATCTGACTCCAGCCTAGCATAAAAGGAAACTGCTTCGGCGTTGTCCATTGTCAATCAATTGCTCGGGAATATCCAAGGCACTCAGGTTCCTTGGTTCGGGATGTCGCTCCTCGTTGGTTATCCTATCCATTAGGGGGTTGGAGTGATTGGTAACATTTGCAACCATCTTCCTAGCTGCGTCAGCAAGAAATGTCTCCAGGGGCTTGACTTGGGTTTCCTCGTAGAGTAGCTTGTTGCTGTTGGGCCTTTGCCTATCGAAGTGTAGTCCAGCGTAAATCCTTAGCAGCTTCCTGCATCGCTGTCTTGCAGATTGTATAGTATAATAGAAAGCTGTAGCTGATCACTGGCCTGAGTAGTTGTTTGTTGGGCCCTTACAGCTTGGTTGACTTACTACGTCTGGTCTTCTTCTTCAATAGGAGATTGATGCGGTGGAAGGCTAGCACTGCTCTTGCATACGGGTTGAAGCGAAACAGCCCATTGAAGTTGATTTCTAGGTACTTGGTGTTCTTTTTTTCTATTATAAGTGGATCCATTTGGGAACTTTATTATTAGGATCCTGCATGCTGCCGCATGAATTATGGTCCGACGTCATTAGGCTGTAGAGAAAGGATCCGAACTTCGACAGCTGGGCACTCCAGCTAGAATGTTCCTTGTTGTTGACTTCTTTCTCCTGAAAGAAAGAAAAGAAAATAATATTTTAATTAGTGCCTGAGGGATACCTTAAACACAGACCTTGTGGATGAGAGCTTCGATCTAAACGCCGTCGAAAGCTTTCGCAACATCCAGAAAGCATCCTACCGTAACACGGTGACTGCTGAGAGCAGAGGTGACATAGAGGATGCAGAGTGGAGTGGCATTTACGGAATCCAAACCTCATGTCGGAGAATACAGTCTTGAACTAGGCCACAACCTTTTTGAAAAACAGACATTTTAAGAGACACAAAATGATGAGAATCATGGAGAACGAAGCATTATAATTCTTTGTTCAAAATATTCTGAATAAGCAGTTGCGCTTTTGTGAAACCACTTATCAGGGAGTTTCAGATTGTTCCTCCACGTCCGTCGGTTGATTGCTTTTTTTTTTTGTATAAATTGGTGCGAATCTTAAACTATAACTTTTAATTATATTACATTGCTTACAAACGCTGTAAATTTGTCTTCTCTTCCATTAAAAAAAGGTCCTTTTGAGGACGAAAAATAATTCAAAAAGAGATATGGCCTTAAATTGTTATCAATATAGCTGTCCATAGTGAGGCAGTGTCTTGTGTAATACTCATTCAATTGAATGTTTTTTTCAACATTCACATGAAAAGCAGCCAAACACGAAGTATAAAACTCCCTTTTTTGTTCATTCGATTTTCAAGAATGCAAATCCAAAAAATATTTTTATTCAGTTATCCGTACTCATCAGTTTGACGGGCATATTAAGGATTTTGCCCACTTTTTTAACCCAATTACATGAACAAAAGAGTGAAAAAGCACAACGCACACGTTATCAATAAAGTTGAATTTTTTCTTCTAATCCAATTTTCTACAAAGCAAAAGGGATTTCAATATTTTAAATGAGATTAAAATACACAAAATTTATGAATACAAACGTATGTATTACAAAAATTGGAATATTTCATGTTTGTCTGGAGAATGGATGGTATAGAAAAACATCCTTGTCGACGAGTTACTGTCCTGGCTCTCATTAAGGCGTTTTTCTAAATAAAATTTCATACTCCTCAATTTTGGTAAATATGTTCGGTTGCTTTCAAGGATAAAAGTGTTCCTTAAAGAATGAAATTGTTCAACAAAAATCAAGAGCCATTGAAACAATTCCTTACCTCTCTACCTTTTACAATGTGCGAGTTTGAAAATAAATCGCCTTTCTAATTGAATTACTTCAATAAAAAGTCAAAAGCTACTCTAGGACGAATAAAGACTGGACGTCCGCCCATAGACGTGCGTCGTCGTCGCCGCTGAGTGTCAATACGATTCACACACAGCTCAGAGTGTATAATTTACGATTATTGACACGTGTATGTTATGATTGTTCAGTGAAACGTATTTTAATTGTTTGGGATGTTCCATCACAAAATAATTTGCTTGCGGCTAGAATCCGCATACAAAAGCCAAATAATTATACCCTATGGTGGTGGAAGACGTCCATTGATCTCGGGGTGGTAGAGGTCTAAGCCAACACTATAGAGGGGTGTGATGTTCAACACATTCAAGCGAATATATAGATCTAATCAAAATGTCTTCATTGTTGTCCGGAACGTGTCTTTTTCTTTCAGTCTTGTTAGCTGATTTTTTAAACATTTCAGGACATTGGTAATTCGTATTACCTTAGCCTTTTTAAATGAAGAAAAGTTTTTAAACACCGTGTCCGCTAATAAGTCAATTTTGCAATTTAAGTTCTTCTCATTTCACGCAATAACGTACCTGCCCCTGGTTGTTTAATTTCGACTCCCGATTCCCGGATGCAATTCGAATTGGACACACCTGGAAGCTAAATCATGCGATGCAACTCATATACGAGATTAATTGCATGCCATTCCACGGCTTTGATCAAATACCTTAAAGGCGTACACCTCCTTGGCTCGGCCTGACCTTCCTTCACATCAGCACTTCCAGCACAACCGATACACAAAAAAGACGAAAAGAAGAAGTCTCTCTATAGAGCGCCAAACTGATGATAAAGACCTCAAGCGACTAAAGATGATGGTTTCTTGCGGAATTCTGTTGAGTGAACTCGTATATACCTTCACAGTACGAAAGTAAGTGTGGAACGTGTCCTAATCGATTGTCAGGCAAAGATTTATATTATTTGGCTTACAGGTGTTGTTGATAGTTGATCGCTTATTAAATTGCGTCTTGTTTCTGTTCTGCTGGTTTTTGCGTTCAATTGCATTCTTCAAGTAATTTTATTGTTGCGTGCAGAGAAGACGTTTAACAACATTAAATGGCGGCTTGATGGGTCATCATAATGGCAATATGCTTGTACAACATGTAGACAAGGAATTTATCGAAAGATAAACTTAACAAAATAATATTGTTTGAGCACCTGCAGTTGGATCATTTTGTAATTTAAAGAAATTGCAAAAAGCACATTTCGAATTTATTGTAATTTTTAAATTTGAGTAGCAATTATTATTAGGCTTAGTCTGGACTTAAGCCTTTTTTAAAACTGTCAGAAACATTTCTGTGCTCTTTTCTGCGAGGTATATACTAATGGACTTAATCTTGTCCATGTCCAACGGTAAGGCAGCGTTTTGAAACAAAGTCTGTAAGTCGTAAAAACCTAAATTTTATTGCATTTTAATGAAAAAAAATAACATTATTGTTTTTATGGAATATAAAAAAAAAATATTGTGAATCTTAAGGCAACTGTTTCGGCTTTTTATTTACTTCTGCAACAAATAAAACTGTCAAATATGCCCTTGCTATTGATTAACACCGTTTATTCATGTCAAAAGTACTTATGTTCATGTTACGCAAATATTGTCTTCATGCATTGAATACAAAAAAGAGAAAATCCACCCTCGTGCATTGATTCACTTGCGCCAGCAACTTTGTACCGAAAAAAAAGCAACAAAATAAATAAACCTATAAAAATAAGGGCTGCCAGGATAATTAAATTATTCAGACAACACAGTAGCAAGTTCATTAAGAACCCTCTCGCATGCCCTCTCTCGAGGTGTATTATAACAAAGAGAAATATTTGTTTAGCGATTTGTTGTGTTCGTCGTTGCTGCAAAATGTGTCTTTTGTATTAATTGTGGTTGTTAAAGTTGAAGGCTCAAGCGAAACTTGCCCAGGGCGAAATTTAACACTGATACTCGTCGAGTATAAGGATTAACACCTTTTGGTGCTCAGTGGCTGGTGGATGGGGGTGCATGCTTTGCTTGTGATTTTATGAACTTTTAAAGAATATAAATTGGTAATGTATGCAAAAAAGATTACTGTCCGGAGGACGATGATGGGCCAATTGAATTGTACAAATGCTGCAATTACAACAACAAAATATTTCAGTGAAGTAAAGTTGGGTTTTGAAATCACAAAAGTTTGTTTCTGTAAAGGGGGCTTTTTATTGACCTCCTTACACCGTTACCAGCCCAAACCCAAACAAAGCCTTAAACTAAAAAACATTGTGTTCCAAACAATTCCTTCTGTGTCTCTTCGTTGCCTAGCTTATCTGTGTGAATTTTTATAAAGAAATCAATATAATGCTAGGCTATACTTATTCTTCGAATTTTGATAAAGAAAACAAGAAAAAATCTGTGTGTACCAAATATTAACAAAATAAGAGCAAAATTGAACGCACAATACTTTTCCTTTGTTCTCCTTAATTCTCATCATTTCGAGTCTCTTTTAATTCAACAAATAAAGGGAGTTAATCCTATTTTTAAAAGAGCGTATGCTAGTTTGCAGAATTTAAGGAGATGCTACTTTCTCAGATTAAAGAAAATATAAGAAAAAACAGCGAATTTCTACCCTGAAAATCTAGGGAAACAATTCTTATTGAATGAAAACAATTGATATTGAAATGAATTCAAACGATTCGATGTTTTTTTCCGAAAGTTATAAAAAAGGAGGACAAAGTGAAGGATATTCATTAGATTACCAATTTGAATTTGTTTTGCAAGCGTAAGTCCTTCTCAACTTATTCGGAATCAGTATGAAATGTTGTAAACCTACACACTTTGAGCATCTTTGATGATAATTCATGGCTTGTTTCACAATATTTACTGTGATCTTGTCGTTTTGAGTGCTTGGACATAACGATGACTTGGTAAAAAAAAAGTAAAGTAAACAATTCCGCATTTGTATTATGCGCCTATAGGCCGAATCGCCAAAGAGAAGCAAAACCAGTCAATGAAGACCCAGTCCCAGCCCCCAGCACCGACGAGGTAGATAGAGCCATCCAAAAGCTAAAAAATAACAAGACCGCCGGGTCGGATGGCATACCTACTCTTTAAATATGGAGGAGGTGTTTTGATGAACCACAGGCACCATGTCAGCAACAAAGTGTGGAAGGAAGAATGCATGCCAACTGACTCGTCGATAAGCTCCATATGCCCCATCTACAAAAAAGGCGATCCTATGTCATGCAAAAACTACGGAGACACATCCTTGCTTAATGTTGCATACAATATTCTATCCAAAGTACAGTGTCTTAAACTGTTCTGCAACACAATAATCAGCACATATCAGTGTGGCTTCTGGCCAGGCAGAACAGCGATAGACCAAATCCTGGAAAAGACCAACAAATTTCAAGTGGAAACCTACCATCTTTTCATCGACTCCAAAACTGTTTATGATCAGTAGGGCAACCAAAAATATGCTCGAGCATGTTTTTTTTGGAACATCGAATTTGAGAACTGACAAGATAGAAATACGTTTCATGAAAAAACAAACATTTTGGACCCTATTCGTTAGAGCATATTTTAGCATATTTTGTTATAAATGCATATTTTTGCATATTTTGCTTTAAAATGCATATTTTGGCATATTTCATCATTATTTGTATAATTTTTGTTGCAGAGTAAATTTTTTTTTTTTTTTAAACTTTTATCCAAAAGTAACTCATGTCACTTTTGAGGCCCACAGGCTCCATAGAACTTGTGAAACACTTCGAGGTCAATTTCCAGAAGTTGATATTTTCATCGCAAACGTGAAAAAGTGTTTAAAAGCTCCGTCAAAAATAAGGGTATTCAAGGATACTGCACCGGAAACATCACTACATTCGTAAACGATTACGACTCGTTGGATCTTGGAGGGAAGCAGCTTACTGTGTAGAAATGTTTAAAAAAAAGTGGAAAGGCTTTTAGAAACACTACATGAAGAGGAATCACCTGCAATACGAGTTGTTAAAAAATTGTTTTAAAGAAGGATCACAGTGGTGAAATGAAAAATATTTTTTTCGGCAAAAATCTCTCCCATAAGAAATACATTAGATTTTTTTTTTTGAAGAACTGTATACTAGGCTTTATGGCAGAATTTATTCGTAGAAAAAAACTGCGTCTGAAATTATGGCATTAAAGTTTGTACAGTTTTTTTTGCTTTTTTTTATTTTGTTCTTTTATTTATCTCTAAAGATATTTTGACATCCTTAGACCTTTGACAAGTCAATAAACTTAAAAAAAAAAAAACACGAAATTTAAGATTTTTTACTATTTCAAAATTTTTTAGAGCATATTTTTAGAGCATATAATTGGATTTTTAGAGCATATTTAAAGCGCTATAAATGGTTTTTATAGAGCATATTTTTGGTTGCCCTAATGATCAGCATCCTCGCCAAGAGCTTATGATGGCAATACGAAGAGCAGTGTGAAAATGGGTAACAGCTCATGCGGACAACATAGACATCATCGGTCGATCCAACTGTGCTTGAGGCCTTCACAGCGATGGAAAAACAGGCGAAACTCGTTGGTCTTGAAGTGAATGAGGACAAAACAAAGTACATGCTTTCAACAAACAAAACAACATCTGTCCACCGCGTAGGACATAAAGTCACTGTTGGAAGCAGCAATTTCGAGGTAGTTAAGGAGTTCACCTACCTTGGGTATCGAGAGAATGGACGACAACGCTCCAGCCAAGAAAGTCTTCTCATAGCAGCCACCAGGTTCGAGACGCCAAGGAAGACCGAACCTACCGTACAAGGACCAAGTGACTGCGGATGCCAGAGCGCTTGGTTTTGGCGACTGGAGAGTGCATGCGAGAGACCCTTCCCGATGGAAGGCAGCAGTATCTCAGGCTGGGAGCCGGTTAAGTAAATAAGTAAGAAAAGACCGAATCATTGTGCTATAGGCAGCATGACCGAAGTTGGGCTCGAGCCTTCCTGGAGGCGTTAGTATTACGGTAGAATATCTTAAGGCGATTAATGCAAATGGTTCTTTCACTAGAGCATATAATAGAGTAATGTCATAAGTCTTAAAACTGAATATGAATGCAAGGCAGATAAATGGATTGACAGTTTCAGTCAGAGGAAAGAGTATCGATGATAATACGGAACCCTGAGGCAATTCACTTATATTGAGTGGTAAAAAGTACTTATCCAATGAAGAAGGAATTCATCGATGCCAACGGAGCGCATTTTCGATTAGAGAACCTGATGCCAAACTCTAAATACTGTTTGGTTAGATAAACCATTAGATCGCCAGTGGACCTATTGTTGCTCTAGATTTAAGTTTAATAAACCCGCTCCATTTTGAAAAAAACTACAATTCACCTCAAATGTAACACCACCTTAAGAAATAACACTTTGTTGACACTAGAAATGCCGATTTCCCATCTCAAGCCGCAACCACTCTGCGCTTGATCAGATCAAGGGAGACAAAATCCAAGAACACACTTCAAGAAACCAAAAACACTCTTCGCTCTGTTTTCATAAATAAACGAACTGATAAAGCTTTCACGAGCCCCAAACTCAACAAATGTCATTCTCCGATGAGCTTGTCATCCAAGCTCGCGCATGTCTCCCAGCTCCCAGCAGTGTCCACTCTCAAGACAATAGGCAAAACCGCCGAGCTAATAGACGTTTTTCTATAGTTTCTCATCAACAGTCGGACTTTTCGTGCCCCTGCACAATTGCTCCGCAAAACAGAAACCATCTAATTAAATATTTACATCTCTCTACGTCAAACAGAAATAAGCCCCAAACGAACCCCCTTTATATCGATTTAACAAGTTGTCAGTTTTCATTTGATGTGAAAGTGAAAACTTTCTCGCACTCATTGTCAGTTCAATCAATCGAAACAAAAGTACACACAACAAGCAATTCAATAAGAATTATATCGAAAGTAATTCTCGGCAAAATGCAAATTCAAATGGGATTTTGGAGACGCGCTGTGGATACCCTGCTAGCGCCGATTTCCCCAAAGAATCTTCGTTTGTCAGCTATTTTGATTGCAATTTATCAGTTGGTAAGTCGATGGGGATTACGTTTTTACCATTGAAGTGTTCTTCTTCAATTGGATCGAATTTCATAAGCAGGGATGAGTAATGATGATTTTTTTTGTGTTTGTCTTGTCTCTAGCTGATTGCTCATGTTTTGCTTTTTATTGTTCTGTTGGGACTGGCTCATGCTGAACAAATGAAAAATATGCTGGCACTGGACATCGAGGACCAAAAGGAATACGGTTTCTACGACTTGACCCCGTTTCCGAATCAAATGCGTCTGAAGACTGCATCGCAATTGGTTTCCGTTACCGAAGTGCTTTTGTACTTTTTGACCGCCATTTCGTCAGTTTATTTACTCAGCTGTTTGGCATTGTTTGCTGGCGTTTTCAAAAATCGTTCCGAATTGATTCTACCTTGGCTGGTGGTGGAGTTTATTTTCATCATAATGGCAATGGTGGCAACGTTTTGGTGTCAGAATGAGAAATTCGTTGGACTTATTGGTGGGAAATTTCAATACTGTAAGTACTTGATATGTAAGTGCCTTATTATGTGATGTCGTCTCGGTGTCAGTGTCGGTGTTGTGCGTGTGCGTGTGATTGTTGATCTCTTTTTATTATGTCCTTTGTTCTTGGTAAACAATCAAGTTTTTGTTCAAGGATTAGCAGTTGTATTTTGTTGATTGAAATATTAAACAAAGTTTTAATCCAATATTTACTAGATTGTATAGCAATTTAGGATTAAACTTTAGAAGGGAGAGAAACTGAAGTAGAGATGATTTTCATGCACTTTTTCCGAGGTTAGTTCATAGAATACACTCCTTTTTTTGGGGGGACCATTATGACTCATAGAAATATCCAAAGACAGTTTTAAAACTCCAAGAAAATCTCCCCGAGACAACAATTTTAAGAAAATATTTAATTCCAAACTGCCTCTAAGAGACCAAAGGCCTAAGTGGCTTACCCTTATACTCATCAACAATTCTCTGATTGCGTGTGAAGAATTCAACGGACCTACTATTTAATGCCGCCGAACGACTAAGTTACTTTAGAGAGTTTTGGAAGAGGCAGTACCCGTGAAAGATGATATTAAAAATACATTCGAGCTGGATTCGAACCCTCACAAAAAAAAAAAATTATCAGAATCAACACTGAACCTTAGCAGTTCCTTCCATCTCTCTGGTCATCTAAACCAGAGTTTCTTAGTGACCTACATACGTTGTCAAAGAAGTCTAAATGATGGCAATGTTTCGCAGCATTAAGGGTTCTCGGCTAACACGATAATAAAAGACTCTGCTGAATGTCAAGCCACAGTGATGTGCCGGTCAACGAAGGAGATGCTAATATGAGCTGCTGATGAAGCGTTCAAAATGTTCTTTAATAATTACACTGTGTGAAATACAACAGAACTTTGGTTGGGAAATGTTATTGATTCTACAAACAAAATGATGGCCTTTTCTAGACAACTGTGTGTGTCAACAAAATATCTGGCAAAATTGGATTGACAGAAATGAGGAAAAGCAAAACAAAAAAGTTGTTCACTTCCTCTGATAGTACTTGGCCATGTCAGGAATTCTTTTTTCCATCAAAGCCCCAAAGTTCTTGCCTTCATTTCTTTTGATACATAGCTAAGGTCTGATCCGGACTTCCTTCAATTTGTTTTTTCCCCTACCCCACAGCAAGGTTATTTTTTGAAGGTTAGTATCTAAATAGAGAGATAGGTCTAGGTCGCCAGAAGGATTTTTTTTTCTAAATTCTTATTGCGCCAAAAACCGTTCTAGAAAACACCTACGAAATTTCACAGTTAAGATATGCCCTTGCAAAAAGCGTAATTAAAAACAATTACAAAATTAGATTCAATAACATACCTACACTAGCGCCGGCACTGGATATTATGCTTAATCTAGCAACCCTCAAAATTTTAACAAACAAACTGCTGCGACCACAGCCATTCGTCTCTCAGCATCATCTCAGTGGAAAATAACAATTTTTCCCAATCGACAAAACTGATTTCTAGCAAGGATTTTCAGGTCTCCATACCATCAAGAACAGATTGGGAGGACAGAGTGATCCTTTCAGATAAATCCATACACTTTTACACTGATTGATCTAAAACTAAGGAAGGTGTAGGCGGCGGAGTGTACTCAGAAAAGCTTAATATAAGCCTCTCATTCCGTCTCCCCAATCATTGTATAGCGTGTTTCAGGCGGAAATTTTAGGAATCAAGGAAGTTTTATCTTTGCTGATATGCGCATCTTCTCTGACAGCCAAGCCGTCCTCAAATCCATTGAATCTGTCTCTACAAACTCCTTAGTTGACCTTACCTCTCAATCATCTCTAATGGAGATGGCACAGCGACAGCAGCTTAACATTGACCTCTCCTGGGTGCCGGGCCACAGAGACATTCATGGAAATTGCAAAGCTGATGAACTTGCTAAATGTGGAACTACCTTGCTTATCTTACCTCAATGGAAAAAGGTTGGCATACCTATCGCTACGTGTCAACTCAATCTTAAGCAGGATGCCATCAGGGATACTATTCAAACTTGTACGGCCACCAAAAAGTTATAGCCCAGTATCAATCCTTAAAGAACAAAGGATCTAATATCTCTGAAAAGACCGCATGTAAGCTTCCTAGTAGGTGTCATCTTTTGACACTGCCTTATAGGACGTCAAGCCTTACGGCTTGGCTTTTCAAATGATTTTTGTATAAGCTGCACAGACGAGGAAGAAGAGGATACAATTCCTCATTTGCTATGTTCATGCCCTGCACTCTCCATAAGAAGGAAATCTCACCAAGGAGAGACTTACTACAATGGCACCAGCGAACTGGCTATAGTACAGACATTAATAATTGTCTCTTTTGCTTCGTAAAAATCTCCAAATGGTTCAACGGGTAAGAAGAACCCTAGATTCATGTGGTATCACAATGGGCTCACGTAAACCTAATCTAACCTGAATTAGAAGCAAGCTAATTCGTTTTTGTTTTTAATCGAATGAAGAGTAGGCAAACTGAGTTAGCGAACCGAGTTGACCCATCACTAGTTTATACGTATTAGGCAACAGCTAGATAGTCTTTGTGACGATAGTACTTCTTGTAAAGCCATGGATTACTTTCTCCAACGCCCGTCAGTTTGAAGAGAAGGAAGGCCAGTCTATCCCCTAGTAAGAGTTCGTTCGATACTAGTATTGAGTTTAAACTTTGGTCATGGTCAGCCCACATCAGTTTATTTGGAATGCCGAATAACCATTAAGTTTGTGAAATACATGCCTAACTATGCTTCGGATTTAAAGTCCAAAGTAGCCAGAGTTGAAACTCATAGAAATCGTTTAAAAACTTAAACACTCCAGGGGCCCTACTATGTAATTCGATTCTACTTTTGATTCTATTCGAAACTCATTTGCGATTCTACTTTTAAATCGTACTATGTATGAAATTAGAATAGAACGCTAGTAATGCCAAGCTACTTGCTGAAAATTTACGATTTTCGAACGAGTCTCGGATTTTTTGACACAATAAACAAAAATCAAAAAATAGCTGTGGAAAAAATCGTTCAAATTTTAAATTAAAATATGTATGAACATGTACAAGTACACACATAAATGGACAGCGCGCAAATTGTGGAGTGATGTGCTTGTGTATTTTTTTATTGTGTCATTCGCGCAGGTTAAGTGTTACAACCACGGTTTTGCTAAAAAAATATGTTTATTCTTTATTGAAATATCTTTTTACAAACGACCGTTGTGGTTGGAGCTAGAATCTGGAAATCAGACTGAAGTTATAATTTTGGGATTAGCTTAGCTTGGGAAGCATGAGATATAGGTCCAGATAAGGGACCACCAAAGAATACACAAATGCTGGATTGCATTTGGTGTTGAATTGCATTCGCAACGAAATTATCTTAAATACACAAATCCTGAATGGCATTTGGTGTTGAATTGCGTTTGCAATGAAATTATGGAAATATAAAAATGCTGAATTGCATTTGGTGTTGGATTGCATTTGCAAAGAAATTTATCAGAACGTACAAATGCTGGATGCGTTAGTTCCTGTTGGATTGCATTTATTCCATAGGAAATACATTTGCTGTGGGTAGCATAACTTGCATGGGAAAATGTATTTATGAACAGGTAGCCCTTAACGAAGAACATGCTCGTCGGACTTGCTCGTTTGCATATTGCATTATTACCTATACGTCGGACAGATTATTGACGAACCAAACATCATTTAGTGTTCATTTTTTGAAGTGTGAAGATGTGTTAAGACGAAGTGCAAGTCGCTGTGTTCATGGTCATTTCAGAGAACAAATAAGATTTGCTCGCGATCATGTCCCTACTCCCTGCATGGGGAACAACGAAACCCGCGGCGGGGAAAATCATGGTGTTGGCATACAGCGAACAGTGCGCGAAGCCGCGAACCATCCCCTACACGAAGAATTTATACCAAGCACGAACCGAATACAGTAATCCCCGCTTAGTTGCACCTCGCTTAATTGAACATCCCGCTTAATTGATCGAAAAAATTGGCTTCGAAAATTTCTCGTATTAGTAGTAAAGCTTTTTAGACGGTTAATTGAACCCCGCTTAGTTGAATTACTCGCTTAATTGATCTTAAAAATATGCAGCAGAAAAACTGAATACATGGACATTTTTCGGATAATTGGACGGAAAAAAAATTATAATGAAACAAACCTAAAAACAAATTCTCTTATGTCGTTTTCCATTGGTCGTCTTTCGGGAGAGTCCAGAAGTCTTCTGAAACCATTCCATTGGATTGACTTTGACAGACGGAATGCTTCTGAGAAGAGCAGAACTCTTCTGTTTTGAAAACAAGAAGAATGACACATATATCATAACCCGTTCCATTGGAGGTAGAAGAAGAAACGTCAAAAACCGACCAATGAAAAACGACATTAGTGGAAGCGCTAAAATTGTCAGTACTGTTCGCTGTATAACAAATGACAGCTAGCTATTGTTTGTTTTTGTTTATTTTGCATTGAATAAGAAGTACAGAAAGCTGTGTTAGCTACATGTACAGTGTGCGTGAGTGAAGCAACAAACATTTCTGATGATGTCAAATTTTTTTCCTGTGCTGTCAAACTTTTTCCTGTGCTGTCATTTTTTATAAATTTATTTAACAAATCTGTAAAACAAATTTAAAAAGTGAAGTTTTTGCTAAATTTCTCAAAAATAAAAATCCTTTGTTCATAGAATTTATTTGGTCTTGATCTTTAGTCTTATCTGTCACAAAAACAAAAACTCGAATTCAGGGGCGCATTTATTAATGTTGGTGATCGTAAGGTGCTGTACAATTTTTTGTGCTTTTTAACGCTTTAAAATACCACCCAAAAAGGTGCAATAAATGTGATGAATTACGGATGAAAAATTAAGAAAATGTACTGAGGAATTAACAAAAAAAAACAATACAAATCGTACGTGTGCACCTTGAGCTTTATAACACCATGTAGGTTAGGTTAGGTTGGAGTGGCTGTCCAGATTTGTCTTTGACTCACTTAGACCTCAAGGGTCCATTGTGAATAACACCATGTACCTAATTCAAAAAAAGAATTGAAATTGAAAAAAAAAATTGAAGCACAATCGATATAATCTTGGTTCGATAAATTTCACTTGGCGCCCCAGAGATTAACCGTTCTAACTGCAGGCCAGCCCTGTTGTAATGCATTTGTGTTTGTGAAACTCACAGTACTTTGAAAAATGCTTCACTTCTTTTTCATAAGACCCCTTCCTGTACTTCTTATTCAATGGTTTTTTGTCATACAAGATATTTTAACATATTTGCGTGTGTATTCTTTTCGATTTTTTTCCAGGTTTTCGTAAGTTGACACTGAAATGTTTATAGAGTGAATTTCTGGGATGTGGGAGTGAATTTCTGGGATGAATATTTTATTTTTTAGTTGACCTACTCGTGCAATTAAACGGGTTTCGCTTAATTGAACAGATATGTCAATTAAGCGGGGTTTCGTTAATTGAACCACCCGGATAATTGACCGAAAAATCTGACAAAATGGTCAGTGCAATTAAGCGGGGAATACTGTATGTTCATTAGGTATTTAGGGCTACCTTAAGGCAACTGCATAGGATGAAAATGAAAACAATAACAATGTCCATACAACATACCTAAAACATCTATTGAGGGAGGTATTGATGGCTTCGGTTAGGTACAATAGCTCATTGACCTTTTAACCAACATTTTGGCTAAAAAACTTCTCAAGCCGATCGGCTCGATAACACATTTGATGTAGAATGATTATTTGCGATTTTGCCTTTTTTTGAATTCTACTTTCGAACTAGAGAGTTCCTGTTTTTTTCCGAAAGCATACAAAAATATACTTGGCACTACTAGAACTGTTCGACTATCGCATATTAAAACAATCTTATAGAATTACAGAGTATGGAATTTGCGAATTCGAATATTTTTTTTGTAGAATCGAATTACATAGTCAGGCCCCAGGATATAAGAAGCAGTCGAGCTCATAATTTTACAATGTTTTCTAATGAGTTGTTTATATGTAGTTTTTGAGATTAAAAGTTCAAATTATTTTTAAACTAAACGTTGCGTTGTAGGCGTGTCAGTCGGACAAAATTCAAAAGCTTCGTCACATGGTGAAACTCACAAAACAGTTTCTTGAAAATGCAATTGGAAATAGGTTATTTGGGAAGGGAGAGGGGTTTCGGTTTTGAAGCAATACGACATTAATTTACCATTGAAAAAAATATTTTTTAAGAGCAAAAACATAATTTGTATTAATTCTTGACCTAATGCATTGCTTTCCCTTCCAGTTTCCATCTGTTTCGGATTCATACTTTTTGACAGCATCATTTGGTACATCATGCACTCGTTCTATCAAAGCCTACGTCAAATGAATAAATTAACTGAAATTGCAACTGTGGCTATACCATGTCCACCACCAGGATCTGTAAGACTTTTCTGCAATAGAAAATTCATTTTTCTTAAATCTTTAACTTGTATTCCCAGATTCCGTTCCATTTCCGTCGTGAAAACATGTACTTGGGTAGCAATGGCTACAAGCACATCCTCTCCGAGGCTCCGGATGGCAATTATTAAGGAAGTTCTTAGCAAATTTATTACTTTGCGAACACGAAAATTAAATTATATTTAAAAATTAAAAGTAAATAGTATAACGAACTCTCTCATTCTGTAGATATTTTAATATGGCAGGGTATAAAAATGTGAAGATAAATGTTTATTTAAGAATGAAGACAGCAAAAATATTTTCTTAAACAAAATTTTGAAAAAAAACGAACCTTAAATTTCATATCTATCAATATTATTTTTAAGCATTTCTTAATGGCACTTCTTTTCGTCCTTTTCTCTCTTTTTCCCATGATCAAAAATAAAATTAGTACTTATTTAACATTACTTAATAAATTTTCTTATAAAATGAAAGGAAGTGTAAACAGTTTTGTAGAATTAGAGTTCTGGAAACAGTAGGACTCCTAAGGTTAAATAAGAAAATATAAATTTTAATTCAAGTTTTTTTTAATTTCATTTTATTTAGAGCCTTTGTGCAGAAATGATTATAATTTGAATTTTAAAAAACAAAGAAACTTGTATTTGAAGATTATCTTTGGTTTGCGGTTAAGAAATTTTGATGTAGATCTCTTTTGTTGTGAACTTTGATAAAAAAACAAAAATAATGAATTGGAAAAACTGTTTCTCAAATTGATAAAAAAAAAACTAAAAATTCACACTATTTACCTACAGTAAAAATTAAAAAGAACAAAAGCTTTAAAATATATAAATTTGTTTTGCAGGATAATTATGAAAAAGTGCTTCTTAGTAATTTATAAAAACAAACATAAATTGTTATTTCTTGTTTTTGTATTCTTCGAATTATGTGAAAGAGTATTTTGGAAACAATAATATTGAATAAATAAAACCATTTTAGAATACTTACTTAAAATTAGAAAAAGTACAAATAATATCGAGTTTTGCTTACACATAGTCCAAAGGTAATTGATAAATAAATAAAAAATGTCCAAACCTTAATATAACATCACTGACCAAAAGCTAACAGCTTTGCCTTACCATGAGTCGATGTAAGAGATAAAATGTACTGAAACCGTAGGAAGATTGCATACATTCAGGATGAGAAGGTTCTTGTCCTCAATAAGAAGCTCTGTTTACTCATTACACAAGAGTTGGGTTGTGTTTTTGAAGAGAAACAAATTTTCTCAACACATTAAAGCTCACCATGCTGAAATTCGTCTTAAGGTGGAATGAAATAAACAACGTCTGTCATGCCTCTAATCGAGAGGTTCCATGGTGTAATGGTTAGCACTCTGGACTCTGAATCCAGCGATCCGAGTTCAAATCTCGGTGGAACCTGTGATTAATATTTTTGGTTTCGCATGTTGATGTTCTTGTTGTGATGTTTTAGATAATTTGGGTATCACATTTAATCCTTTAATACATACTTGTAATTTGTAAACACTGTCGTGAAACCGTTGAATATATTTTTTGTGCTCGTTAAATTGCTTGTTATGCAGAGAAAGAACTCGGAGAGCTTATGTTCATGTGCAGCGATCCGATTTCTGTGTAAAAATGTAGATAGAACAGAAATTCTTTTGGAGGACAATGTGTTGGAAAATGTCAAATGTTCAAAACAAATTCACAAGTTTAGTGCTGCCAGTGCTAAATTTAAAATAATCGCTTTTTCCACTGATATTTCTTCACCTCACTTCTGAAAATATTAAAAATTTTGATAATAAAGTGTTAAAAATAATTCCACTTCACTTCAACCTTGCAAACTGTCATTTGTATCTATGAGCACAAAAAAGTTTGTTCAACGAAAAATTAAACCTTGCCCGACCCTGCCAGGAGTCGAACCTGGAATCTTCTGATCCGTAGTCAGACGCGTTATCCATTGCGCCACAGGGCCATGCTGACGTGGTGCTTTTATTAAATTACTGATACCTTTCTGAGTTATGGGGAGAATATTACATACTCAACATTATGCTGTATTTAAAGCTTGTGCAGTTATTTTAAAGCGGAACATTTGAGCAGAGCCAAAAACTGTGATGGTCTTCAGTTTTTGGGATGGTTTGTAGCATACATAAGGGTTTTTCAACAGGGACGCTTCAAAAATAGAGCGACAGGGACATGTTTCTTGCCGCTCTTTTGACATTTCTCTTCAGTTAGGTTTGCCATTTCATGATGGAAAGATAAACGAGCATACAACGAGTCGAAATTATTAAAATTTACTACCGAAATTCGGAATCAGTGGCCTCAATGTTAAGAGCGCTACGTCCAATTTATGGTCGTCATAATCGTCCTAGCAGATCAACAATTGAGCGTCTAGTCCAAAAACTCGAATCCACAGGCACAGTACAAAATGTTCCCGTGCCAGTGAGACAAAGAAGTGCTCGTAGTGTCGAGAATATTGCTGGTTCAGTTGCAGAAAGCCCAAATGTGTCTCTCACACGTCGTTCTCAAGCGTTGGGCATCTCTGTGTGACGTCGTTGTGGCGAATTTTGCGAAAAGATCTTGGCCTACATCCTTACAAGATTAAATTGACGCAAGAACTGAAGCCGCTTGACCACCAGAAGCGTCGTATGTAGTATGTTCGTGAATTGGGCTGAGCATCAACTTGAGAATTATTCGGATTTTCATCGAAAAATCATCTCCAGCGTTGAGGCTCATTTCTGCCTGAATGGCTTCGTCAATAAACAAAATATGCGGTATTGGTCAGGCCGCAAACCGCAATCCACACGTACCTACTCCATGAGTCATCATTCTATCCCGAAAAAATTACGGTTTGGTGTTGTTTATGGGCAGGCGCGCGGTGTCATTGGGCCGTATTTCTTCCGTGATGATCAAGACCGGCACGTTACTGTGGATGGGGATCGCTACCGTTCAATAATAACCGAATAATTTTGGCCCCAACCCAACAGGACCGTGCCACAAGCCACACAGCGAATGTCACAATCAATTTATTGGAAACCAAGTTTGGAGAACGTGTTGTCTCACGAAAGGGTCCAGTCGCTTGGCCACCTCGGTCGTGCGATTTGACGCCGTTAGACTATTTCTTGTGGGGTTACGTCAAGTATATGGTCTATGGTCTATGCCAACAATCCAGCGATGATTGATGAACTTCGTACGAATATCGAACGTGAAATTGCAGCAGTATTGGCCGATTTATGCTTGAAAACCGTCGAAAATTCTGCAAGCGTGCCCGTGGGTCGGTGGCTATGCAAAAGAAATCGAGTTCCATACATAAGGGCATCGAACGTACATTCACAGGAATAAAAAAAAACCGTTTTTGTTTTATTAAAGCGGTCTTATTGAAAAACCCTTTTATAAAGCTCCAAAAACAGATATTGATGCAATTCTTAAATTTTATTAACCTCCTTTTGAGTTCCAAAAACAATAACAATGTCAAAACAATGTAATTTCTCATTATGCACTTTAATGGCTAATCAAGCTCACAACCACATCAGTTCCATTTGACAGCGAGCTCACGCCAAATGTAAAATTGCCCCTCGGCTTGCCATCCGGAATGCTAATCTGGAACTGCAACAGCACCACCAAATAAGTCACCATTGTCGTTAGAAGCTAAAATAAGCAAAAATCCATTTTCATTTCAAATCACTCCTCTACCATAAATATACTCACTCCCTTAAAAAGGTTCCTATTGACATCAAAGAACCCCCCGCAGTTAATATTCGACGGATTCATTTCAGTGGCCCGCAAGAACATATTGATTTCCGTCTGTGCATCCGAATTCATCCAACTCAACTCTACCATGAGCAGTTTTTTCTGAAAATTCGTCCTAACATTGTGCGAGGCATAATGAGCTTCGTCACAAATGAAAAACAACAAACAAATACTCCAAATGGCTGTTATAGCTAAGCCGATGTCCTTAATCCCGAAACCCTCTGATAGTTGCGACATAAGGCCATAAATCGAGAGAGTAATGATGAAAAACAAATAGAGATTTAGGAATGTAAAAGTATAGCAAGTAGCTGTTCCGGTGTCTCGGGTGAGCTTGCTCAAGCGAAGCCACAAGGATCTATAATCGGCAACCATGGCTGCAGGACCAATGTGCCGCAAGGCCTGCAAAAACAGACAGAATTAGTTTAAAATTTTTGTATCATGAGAGGAAATGAAGTAAACTTTTTGGAAACGTTCAGCAAGTATATTGGCTGTGTCACTCAAGGCTTCACAGGACAGATACCACCAGGCTCCCAGCATTGCCGTCAGGTTATCCAGGATGCAATAGGGAATAACCTTTTGGATTATGAAAATCTGTTAAAAGAACAATGTGGCTCGAGGACATACCTGCGTAATATGAAAGTCGGCCATAGTGACGTGAGTAATGATCACCGATATAATCGATAGAATCGGCAGAGCGATAGTGATGCCAATCGCTTTCTTTCTTATCTTCAAGGGAACACTATGTCCAGATATTTGAAAATAAAGAATCTAGAAGAAAAAGAGTTTGTTATTTTTTCACACGTGTCCTTGTCCTGATTTAACCTCAAAATCATTCCAGTCGTTCAATAAAGCTGCAACTTTTCTCGTCTCAGACCAAATAATCGGAATGAGAAGAATTGGCAAAATATTGACCAAGAAAAGATATGCGATTACTGCTTCTTCGAAGGGTCCTTTCAGGGATGAAACAATATGAATCCGGTTTTCTGTTACATATCCAACGTAGATCTTCGTAAAAATCATGTTTTTAAATAACAATTTCAAGAAAAAACTCATTCTTCTTACAATCAAAATGACGAAAAATAGAACCGAGTAAGCATACGCCAGAGAAACCATTGAGAACGTCGCATTTCCTGGTGAACGTCTTGTAATTGGCATAGCTCCCAGACATCGCATGAAATAGTATGACGCTCCAATGTTTTTGAAGAGAACATCCTTTGAAAAAAAAAAACGGTTTTTGAATGATTTCACAAGATTAGTTAAAGAATTATTCGCCGACCTTTTGGTAATTTTCCAATGACGTAACAGATGACAGTGAAGGACGTGTATCAGTACCGTACAAAGCGATGCTATCCTTTCGCGTTTGTAGTCCACTAAATCTCTTTACTGTTGGAGTGATAAACGATGGCTTTACGTCCAGAAACACTGTTTTTGGCTTAATCGTGTGTTTACTGTAACCGTTGAACATTATTTTAATTTTCAATAATCAAAGTGAAAGCAAAAACGTGTAACTTGACTCAAGACCAGAACGATAATGACCGAAAGGACTCTTTCAAAATGTTGGCTAAGGAAAATTGACCTAGAGAATATTTAATGAACTATTTGTTTTATAACACTAATGGCAAGAAGAATTTTTAATTTTTAATTGATTTTTGGTCGAACTTTTGGCTGAAGGTAAATTGAATGGTCGAGAAGAGGCTTCCTTGTTTGTGTCTTCAAAGTGTTTGGCCTTAGCCTTGTTAATGGGTAGCGGCTTGTAACTGAGGCAATAGGTCAAGATTAACAACATTGTCATTAGTTTGGGTTAAGGGCTCAACAAGTATTTTAACATTTATTGATTGTTGCAAAATACTCTCTTACTTTTATAAAGAATTGTTTATTTTGGGAATGAAAACAGGGTTAGATATTGAGCTCAATGGTTGGGTCACGGTTAGTGATGTTGAGGACACGTGTCTGTTGAGGGACGACTGTTAGTCTAAAATCGGGCCAAGCTATAAACAAACTCTTAATGTTGTAATTGTAAATGTTGTGTGATGCTTTTTTCTTTTTCCAGCTGAGGTAGCTCAGCTCTGGCCAGGATCGATATAAGAAAAACGCGAAAACTTATATTTTGTAAAAAGTTATCTCGAATACAATATATATATATTTTTTTTATTATTTCAATATTTCTTTTTTTTTTAACAATTGAACGACTTAATGCTACCTATAATACCTTAACTAAATTGGGATAGGTTCCCCGGCCGGTGAGGGCACAATTAGGTTGGGATAGGTTCCCCGGCCTGTGAGGGCACAATTAGGTTGGGATAGGTTCCCCGGCCTGTGAGGGCACAATTAGGATGGGATAGGTTCCCCGGCCTGTGAGGGCACAATTAGTGTTCCAGCCCTTTACTGGATTTCCACCTTTACTCCTTTCTCAGTAATGTTAGGTGGGAATGCTCAATCTTGATTTGCTCATGAGGCAAACTCCGGATGTAAGCACGAAAATACATTGAATTTTTACTCTTATTTGGCACTTTTGCTGCCAAACTAAGATGTGAATCATATTTATAGAGAACATTATATTTCATTTTGACTTAATTTCTAATTTTTCTTCTGTGTTGTTTATATTGAAGGAATGCCTTGACAACGGCAGCGGCAGTTGTTTGTTTGTGTATTTATATTAAAGGAATTTCTTGACGACGGCAGCGGCAGTTGTTTGTTTGTTTATTTATATTAAAGGGACTCCTTGACAACGGCAGCGGCAGCTGTTTGTTTGTTTATCAAAATATGTAACTTCGTTACAATCCCCTCCTACTTCACGTGACGAGAACCTTCTCGTCAAAATCTAGAAAGACAAAATGATACATTTTTTTTTTATTAAAAACCAATCATTTTAAATTCATAACTCAATATATATTTTTTTTTTATTTTTTTTTTTTTTTTTTTTTTATTTTTTTTTTTTTTTTTTTTTTTTTATTTTGTATTTTATATATATTTTTTTGTATATATATTTTGTATATATATTTTTTTTTTTTTTTTTTTTTTTTTTTTTTTTTTTTTTTTTTAAAAACAACATTACAACTAATAATTCACAAAAGGGTAGTTTTTATCAGTTTTCGTATAATTCAGTTTATGACTAAATACATTTTGAGAAAAAAAAAACTTAATAATAATAAAAAGTAATAATTAATAATATTTCGAATAAATACATTTTGAAGCACAACATTAATTATAAAGGTTCAAATAAAAGTAATTTTTAATAATTTTCAAGAATACATTTTAAGATATTTTCGATTTTTTTTTTTTTTGTTATACATTTTGCTCTACTGGGATGTCTTTAGTGTAGCTTTTAAATTTCAGATTCGCCATGGTACGGTCTTTGTTAATCCTGACTGATATTTTCCCCCATGGTTTCATTATAAAAAAGGCCCGGCGGTGCTGAGTGCCTCTAATTCTTATTCCCTGGAACGGGTTTCGCTGCGGTTTCGGGTTTTCGAATTTGTAAGCGTTATTAGCGTTATTCTTGTCGATTGAAGTTGCTTGGGATATGGGCTTCTTGGGAAGAATTTGTGTAGAGCTGGTTGCGGCAAGACTCTCTCTTGCAGCTCTCCCTTTCCACAAATTATTCGCCACCTCTCGCTGCGCACGTACCATACCCATTTCCACTGCTGGTCCTGGTGGAGGTTTGATCGGCTTAGCTTGCTCCAAGTTGTGTTGCAGTTGTGGCGGTGCCCTGACTCTCATTGGATTGGTTGGTTGCCTTATCCACGGTTTTGCTTCCGCATTGTTTGGGGTTGGTTTCTTCTGGTTTGGGGTGTACGATGTACGTTCTGGCGGTGCGAGTCGTCGAAAGCGTTCGAATGATGAGGCCTCTTTTCCTTCTAGTGATGACATCATTAATGTTTCTATTTCTTTAGTTTTAAATTTATTTATGAATTGACTGAACACGTTTGCGCTGTTTGCTTGCTGTGTACTGAATGAATTTTCAATGCTTGCTTTCGAAATAATTGCGGAAATCGCGGGTGAGTTTTCTTCCGAATTATTACAGTAACCTTTCAAATCTCGAATATGTGCGTTCATGAATTTTCTACGGTTTGCCCCCTCCTTGCCTTTTAGTACCGCGATTACCGGGGATATGAATCGTACCACTTCGAATGGTCCATCGTACCGAGGCGCGAGCTTACTTGCGAAATAGTTCACTCCGGATGATAAGTGCCTAATTTTTCGATAAACTTGTTCTCCGATGGCTGGTTTCCAAAGGCGTCTGCGGAGGTTGTAAGATTTGGCTTGATTTTGGCTTGCGCTTTCTAAATTTCTTTGGACGATTTCATAAAGTGCCTTTAAACGTTCCTGTCGCGCACTTTGGGTTTCTGTCGGCGTATTTGATATTTCGGAATTAGACTCTTTCGGTCTACGGAGTTCACGTCCAAAATTTAAGGCTGCTGGGGAATACCCGGTCGATTCGTGGCGTGAAGTATTTATAGCAAAAGTCAATTCAGGTATATGCTCGTCCCAATGTCTTTGGTTGTCTTGAACATATTGAGCAATCATAGTTTTTAATACTCTATTGACTCGCTCGGTTGGGTTCTCTTGAGGCGTGTACGGTGCGGTCAACCGATGTTGTATTCCTAAATCAGTCAGAAATTCTTGAAATTGGTGGCTCGTAAATTGAGTTCCATTGTCGGAAAGGAACATGCGGGGTACTCCGAAACGATTTATAATTTGCTCGCGAACTGCTTTGATTAAAGCATTGGTTGTAGCAGCTCGTAGAGGGGCGGCTTCTACCCATTTAGTAAATTTGTCGGTCATTACTAACAAATGAGTGTGGCCCTTCATGGATTTTGGGAGCGGACCTATAAAATCCGCGCAAACGATGTCCCACGGCTGTTCAGTTTGAGTTGTATACATTAGTCCACTCGGTTTATCTTGCGAAGGTTTAAAACGATTGCAACTTTGACATTTACGGACGTATTTGCTTATATCGCGAAACATTCTTGGCCAATAATAAAGCTTAGCCATGCGTGAAATAGTTTTGGCAATTCCCAAATGACCTGCCGTAACAGCATCATGATTGTCGTATAGAATTTGTGATTGTTCGGACGGAGGGACACACAATTTCCAGTCGTATTCGTTAGGGGTTGCGAGCGGTTGAAGATTCGTAAATCTTCGGAAAAGTTGGTCGTTTTCAATTCGGTATTCGGGATATCTTTCGGGCTCTTTCTCTACTTGCAGGCGTTTCTTTTGGTACCAATCACAAGTAACTGTATCTCTGGTGACCGCTAATTTGTCTGCTGCAGTTATGGGGAGTGGGTCGCGGGATAACGTATCGGCTACAATGTTAAGTGTACCTTTACGATAATGAATTTCAAAATCATATTGTTGAAGTTCCAAAGCCCAACGGGCTAGTCGGCCGGAGGGATTCTCTAAAGAGTGGAGCCATTTCAAAGAATGATGGTCGGTTACAACATGAAAATGGTATCCTTCAAGATAAGGACGCATTTTCCTTATTCCCCATAAAATCGCCAAACATTCTTTCTCGGTGGTCGCGTATTTTGTTTCTTGTTCTGTAAGTGTGCGACTGGCGTATGCTATGACTCTTTCACCTTCCGTAAAAGATTGAGTTAACACTACTCCTAATCCGATATTACTCGCATCTGTTTGTAAAGTAAATGGTAAAGTGAAATCTGGACATGCAAGGACTGGTGCTTCCGTGAGTTGAGTTTTCAATTTTTCGAAAGCTGTTTGCTGATCGGTATCCCAGTTCCAATTCACGTTCTTTTTCAATAGTTGTGTTAATGGGGCGGCAACAGTAGAGAAGTTTTTTATAAAACGGCGGTACCACGAACAGATCCCTAAAACTCGGCGTAATTCTTTTACGTTTCTTGGGGCTGTCAATTGTTGCACTGCGGTAATCTTATCCGGGTCAGTGTGAATGCCTTTATTGCTTATAACATGGCCTAAATATTTTATGCTTTGACAACTGAATTTACATTTTTCCAAGTTTATTTTCAAGTTGGCGGTTCGGAGTCGGTGGAATACTTCTGTTAAATGCTCAAGGTGTTCTTCAAAAGTGTGACTAATGATAATTATGTCATCCAAATAGACTAGTACGTGGTCTTGCATCTCAGGGCCAAAAATGGAATCCATTGCCCTCTGAAACGTTGCTCCGGCTGAATGTAATCCACACGGCATTACATTCCATTCAAATAATCCTCGGCCTGGAACGGTAAAAGCGGTATATTGTCGGCAGCTGGGGTCTAAAGCGATCTGCCAATAACCCTGTTTCAAATCAATGGTTGAAATGAACCTTGCGCCTCTCAATTTATCCAATATAGACGTGATAAAGGGTAATGGATAAGCGTCTTTGATTGATACTTCGTTGAGTTGACGGAAATCTACACAAACCCTCCAACTTCCACCTTTCTTCCGCACCAAAACAATGGGTGAACTGTACGGACTCTTCGATGGTCTGATTTTCCCGCTTTGCAACAAATCATCTATTTCCTCGTCGATAACTTTTTGCATGGCTGGATTTCGGGGGTAATATCTTTGTTTGAAAGGTTCGTCGATTTTGAGTTGAATGCGGTGAGGTGGGACTTTGGCTATTCCTTTTATGTCATCAAATTTCGGTAATTCGGTTTCCAAAAATTGTTGTAGAGTGGCTTCTTGAATTTTACTTAAATGTGAGATAGCTGCACAATTTTCTTCTCTATATGTAAAATTTTGACCGATAACCTGGTTGCCGATGGAGATTTGAAAATTTGCACGCCGCAGAAAATCGACTCCTATTATAGCGTCTCCGTCCAATTGTGGGAGATATGTTACCTCTCCAGTAATGGAAATGTCGCCCAAACAAAAGGTGGCGGTATAATGTTCGGAAGTCTCAACTATGGTTCCATTAGCTAAATGGATTGGTCGTTGTTGAATTGACAGTGGTAATTGTTGCTCTATAAATTTCTTCCTGAGAGTTTCTCCGGCATATGTTTTTGTGGACCCAGTATCTACCAAAGCTTGGTATACCTCGAAGCCAACATTGATTGGTACAAAAATCCGGGGATCGTTCCTGGGTGTTTCGATGACGGCTATGGAATGGCCTCGGCAAGAGCAATCTTTCGACAGCCGTCCGTCTGAACCACAGAAGGAACAGAACATTCGGTATGGGCGCCGACAATTTTCTTTTTTATGCCCTCGTTGTTTACAATTCCAGCAATGGGTATTTCGGTCGTAAGGTACTTCTGATGATTGTATTCTTTGAGGGCCGGGTGTAGGTGTCGGAGCGGAATTCGGTCGTTGGTTACGTTCGTCATTTTTAATAGCTTCGAATTCTTCAGCAAGGTAAACAAGGTCATCAATAGTAACAAAATCACGGCGACGGATGTATAATCTGTATTCCGGTCTCATTTTATCAAATATCCGATCGATATGTTCTTCTAATTTCATGTGTGGGTGTTGATGCAACAAATATTGTGCCGCTAGAATGTAATCTTTTGCTCGTTCTCGAGGGCCTTGCCTTCTCCTTGAAATCTCTTCTTCTAACCTAGCCAGGTACCTGGCAGGCAAAAATTGACGGATGAACGCTTCTTTGAAATTTTGCCAAGACGTTAAGCTATTACGTTTTACACGTAACCACTCCAGTGCTGTACCTCGAAAAATCTCCGGTAAGGCTCGTAATACGTCATGTGGGGGTATATGATAACAATTCGTCAGTTCGCTAAGCCTTTCCAAAAACTCCAAAGGGTTCCCGGTAGCATCGAACTTCAGTCCCCATTTTCGCACGGTGTTCATCACTTCTGCTTCGTAACTGAAGGTAAGTTGCCCTCCTCCATTGCAAACATTAGGTGAATAATGTGCTCCTATAACAGGGTGTGACGGGAACCGGACCTGGTTACTACAAAAGGGCGAACTGTAAGTCGGTGCGGAGTATGCAGCGTACGGTGATGTCATCGGGTTGGTGGGATTGTATGATACCGATGGGAAAGCGGCGGACGACAACGGTAGTTGATAAATAGTGGTTGGTGGTAACAGCGGAAAGGCAATGGACGACGGTGGTTCGGACTGAACAAAACTGGTATTTACCGGCGGTGGAACGGCATCAGCTATTTGTGATGAAGATTCGCCAAGTAACGACGGCGGTGTGTCGGTTTGTTTAGGGATAAACTCCTTCGGTGGCGGGTCCGTCTTATCGAATATTTCTGGCGTTGTCAAATCATTGGAATTCGATTCTTCAGCTGGTTCGGCATTGTTCCTTTGCTCGACAATTTTTTCCCAGTTCTCGCATAAATTTTCTGTGGAACCGTGGGCCCGCATTTGCTTTAAATGCGAAGTGAGGCGATTTCGTAGCGCAGCAACAGTTCCTTCGGCATCTATGTTGCGAGATGTCAAAGCGTCAATCAGTTCAGCCTTCTTCATAAAATAAACAAAACCCAAATTTTTGTATATGTTACCGGGCTGTTGATTGTTGCTTTCGTTCTGTGAGGATTCCTCCATGTTGTATCGGATGATTGGTCGGCGGTGGTAGTATTTAATTTACAAAGAAAAGTAATGAAAGGTGGACACTTTCAACGGCGGCGGGAATCGGATGAGTACGGTGGAACCTTTTCGAAAGCTCTCGGTCGGTCGGTCGGCGGCGGCGGTGTGTATTCGGATGAACTTCCTAAAGGTCCCTGCTCGGGCGCCAATTTGTGATGCTTTTTTCTTTTTCCAGCTGAGGTAGCTCAGCTCTGGCCAGGATCGATATAAGAAAAACGCGAAAACTTATATTTTGTAAAAAGTTATCTCGAATACAATATATATATATTTTTTTTATTATTTCAATATTTCTTTTTTTTTTAACAATTGAACGACTTAATGCTACCTATAATACCTTAACTAAATTGGGATAGGTTCCCCGGCCGGTGAGGGCACAATTAGGTTGGGATAGGTTCCCCGGCCTGTGAGGGCACAATTAGGTTGGGATAGGTTCCCCGGCCTGTGAGGGCACAATTAGGATGGGATAGGTTCCCCGGCCTGTGAGGGCACAATTAGT